>OX422210.1:692491970-694891970 GCA_949130495.1 Sambucus nigra
TGAAAATTAGTGAACATAGATCGGAATAGCTGATGTAAAAACTCTCAATAGGTCGAAGTACATTTAACCGTTTTAGATTTTACCGAAGTGGACCTTTTCTAATCCCCAAACGGGGCCTCAGCATGTCAATGCGTGGTTGTCAGAAGTCTGCTAGATTTATCTATAGGACAGATAATGTTTAGTCCCTTGGAGCTAAGGGTGTGTTTGATTGATATGAATTTTTTTCCATGGAAAATAGTTTTGCTTTGCAGTACCTTGATTGTGAATAGTTCATATAAGAATAACACTTATTAACATAACAAGTGCTCCATTTCAGGCCTTTATTTTTACCACCCACCAAATAATTGGTTTTCATGGAAAATAGAAAAAGTAAGACAAAACACTCGTTGATTTTTTCACTCATTTTTCAACTTCTCATCCCAATGAATTATTTTTCGCGCATTTTCCATGTTTGCAATCAAGCGCACCCTAAGGGTCTGTTTTGCAACCCAATTCCAAGGCTTGGAATTGGAATTGGAAAGCCAATTTGAATTCCACGGAATTGAAATTGGCCTTCCAATTCCAATTCAAGGCGTGGAATTTGATTGTCAAACGGACCCTAAGTGGATTTTTGCATTTTATCCACCTTATATTTAAACTTCTAAAAGGTCGTCTACCTTTTTTGACAATTTCTTTTCCGGGAGAAAGGTTTTAGAGTTTAGTTTTCTTGGACTAAATGTCAAGTAAAAAATGTCCCGATCCTTCATTTATTTGACTTTTTTGCAGGAATGTGTGAATAACCACAAAGAAGTTCCTAGAAGTTATGGCAATATAGAGTCTGGTTTGAGATCTTCCTACTCACAGTTAGGCAACAATACCTCCTCCTATCCAACTTCTTCCTTTTCAGGACAACAGTATGGTGTTGGCTATGGATCCTCTGCTGGTGTAGGTGGAGGGTATACTAGTAATTTCAGGATGTGAATGGGCTGGTTTAGCTTTTCTTTTCAATCTCAATTTTCAAATTTTCATCAAGTAGTACACTTAGGTTGTGGGCTTTTCCAAAGAGGGGGGGAATTTTGAACTTTGAATTTTGATAATCTTTGTTGGTGTAGTACTGATGTTGTGGAGTTTCATGCTTTTACAGTTTTATGTTGTCTAGTTTGATAAATGGTTGCTAAATTATAGCAGAGTAAAAGTTTGCAATTTCGTGCTAAATTTCTAATCGACGTTTTTTCCCCCGCAATATTTGAGGACGTTTTGAATTAAGAGCTGTGTTTTGAAATATGTTTAATCCCAGGATACTTGAATAGGGTTTAATTTTGATCATTGATTGCTAATATAATTTATATACGTAGTATTTTCATTTAAAGGGTAAATTGTAAAGAACCCTTTGAATTATGCAGATTTTGCAAGAAGCTAACTTAAATATATTTGGTGTAAATAACATTTGAATTATGCTTTTTATGTTTTTCTATATACAAATTTCTTAGTGGAGCTCTAAAACAATTATTCCACCCACTTTTTGAAATAATATCCACTAAAGTGGAACTAACTCGCTCACTTTTTTCAAATAAAAATGTTGAGAAAAATAGAACTATATACAGTTTTTTGTCTTGTGTTTTAATGTATGGATAAAGGCATTTAAATACAGCAATTTCTAAAAGAGTTCGATAAATACTCATTTGAAAATCAAGCATATTAAGAGAAGCTTTTACTTTCCATATTTATTTATCCTCTTAAAATGATGAGTACTTTTGAATGTAAGACACGTACTTCAATAGTCGTTTTCTCATTGGTTTTACTTGGATGCAAAACTCTCTATCTCATCTAGGTTAATTGCAAGACATGTATTTAGATAATTGTTCTATCATTGGTTTTACTTGATGTAAAACTCTCAACTAAAAAGCAATACAAAACTTTTATATTGGGAATTGGGATGATGTAACATTTTGTATTTTTTACTCATTAGGTGGCCAAGTCTTGACGCGAAAGATAGAGGACGTCAAATAATTTTCAGCATTAACGATAAATAAATAGGTAAAGTAATCAAAACCATCCACAAAAATAATATAAACGATGCGAATAAAACTTAGATTATAATAAGAGTCCAAAGTTGAATCAATAAACTATGGTATCCTCATGAATCTATAAAAAATATCTCTAAAATATAGAATAATCAGAGAGTTTAATAATTTTTTTTTCTTGAAATGAAATAACAAGTCCTACTCTAAGGATAGATAAGTGTCTAAACAACTGAAATGGTTTGACTTCTCAACCATACCGCTCCTACTTATGCACATATGAAAAGGTTTTTAGGAATATTATGCGAGTTAGACTCCACAATTCTCAAGAAATAACTTACTTTATCTAATAAGATTAAATGCGACCCATTTAAGCCTCATACCGCCCTTTCGACACTCGCATCCAAAATACTTACCCCCACATGTCCTAAGGTGTATCCTAGCTAAGTGTCTAACTATACTAGACATATCTACCAAGTGTGAATCCCAGTCACAAGATTAACAATTACACTGCATAGTTCCACTCTAATGCTACAACATAGTAATACAACTCTAACCATGCGATAAGAGTGATAAGCCACACGTAGTATCCACATGCTACCCCATAGCTAATAAGCACAACATCACAAACTAGAATGATGGCACAAACCACATCCTCGTATAGATACGTCCATCGCTGAACTAGCTACACACACATAACACAGAAAGGCTGCTCCAACCTTTGAGGACATCTTTTGTTTCTCTATCGGGACAATCCGTAGGAAGCCCCACCCTAACGGATGGCATACCATTCATATATAAATATGAAGGTGATATCACTATGCAATCATACCACTGTGTAATCGCATACCAAGATTCACACGATGGATCAAGCCTTTTCTGTCTCCCTCTCGTGAGACGGTTGACCGAATGAATGTAGGATTGGGATATAGACCTATAAATAGTTTGTGTCATCAGTCAATAGTCCACGGTCTCATGAAATAATCCATCAAATTTTCACCAATAGATTCCCCACGAACACACACCCCATATGGTATGTCCACAAATAATATACAAAGCATATATACACTAATACGTGTAATCGAATATCACATATTGTCCTGACTGCGTATATCTTATCAACGTACTTGATTAAGCGTGAAAAGTAGCGTCACGTCAAAACGCTAATCGTTGAATTCTTTTCACCGCGTTAATACAAAAACCTAAATTACGACTGCACTTGCGATACAAGTATAGCGGTAAGTCGGGTATCAAATCCACAGGGAGTGTAAGTATAGCTCGTACTCGATATATCACTTCAGGAATAAAAATGTAAAAGGTGATGGGTGATTTTAAATAAAAGGAAAAATAAGAAGCTAAGTCTAAACAGTATTAAATAAAACGAGGGTCGGGATCGCGTCCCCGCCATGGGCTAAACACGCGGAATTAGAATTTCGGTTCGAAAATATTTAATCGAGCATTTTTAATTAATCATAAGCATCACACATGAAGGAATTTAATCCAACGATGCGAGATTAAATATTTAATAAAAAATGGCGACACGCGTCTCAAAATTGGATTATCGCTTTAAATACTAACGTTGCGTGACAATGAAAGTTAAACGCATAATAATCCCATTTTAATTCGCAAGGTTTCAATTAAATATAATTTTACACGAAACCTAATTTTCGGAGCTCGACGCCCATCAATGGCGGACACACGACGCAAAACCTATTTAACTACTCAACACACATGATTAAACTAATTAATAATTAAATCAAGAATTAATCAAACTACACTAATTTTCTAGGCAAGAAATAATTAAATACAAAGCCAGAACAATGAACAAAGCTTAAACAAGAAGAAGAAAATAAATTTACATTAATGGTGGAAATACCCAAATTGGTAGAGAGGGGAGGTCTCCAATAAATAATTTCCAATATTTTCAAACCCTAAAACTAACTAAAACTAAGATTATCTCTCTTTACAAATAAACATAAGTTGCCTTTTATACTAAGTTGGAATAAACAAAGAAAGAAAAAAGAAAAATAAAAGAAATAACGATAAGTTACAAATTAAAGGGTTAAAAGAAAAATAAAAAATAAAAATAAAAATAAGAAATGGCAAATGGGCAGCATGTATAATCGTCCAAAACAGAGTCCCGATCGACCGGGGGTGGTGACCGGTCGACCGCGTGGCAAGGGGAAACAACACTGTCTCGACCGAAAGGCCAAAATAGAATTTCCGATCGATCGACGGAATGGGCGCGGTCGACCGCGGTGCCAGTCACTGTGGAACGAGACCTCCATGTCCAAAAACACAATATCCTAGCCGTAGTCATGAAATCATGCTGCAAAAAAAAATGAAATCCACGTATCCAATTCATGCTCCCAAAACCCAATTGCGAAATGGGCCCAAAAATCAACGATCCAAGCTCGTGTGTGTGTGATCCACTCTCGGACCATGATAATTGTCAAAACCCACGCCCAAAACGAAGTCCCAAATGGCTCAAACCCAAACCCACCAAAAATGGCCAAAACCAACAAAATATAAAAGTGGGTATTCCAAAAACCCGAGCCAAATGACCCATAACTAGATCCGTACGCGATCCCAGCTTCAATTTCAGACGAAAAGCACCAATTTTGGGCGAACTCAAAACCCGAGCACAACCCGAGCCAAAGCCAAAAATCGCCCATGGAGTCTCCAAGAGAAAGGGACATGGAGGTAATTAAACGAATTGTTAAAATATTAATATAATAATAATAAATTAAATCCTTATAATTCTTTCTCGATTAAAGGTCCGTGTTTCCTTTGTTCGGACTCCGATTTGAGCACCGCTCACGATCACGCGAAGCTTGGCCCAAGGTCTACAACTTCCGTGAAGACTTCGGGCAAAAATCCCGAAGTGTAAAATTACCAAAATGCCCCGAACGTGCGAATCATGATGAAACTTAGTCGGAACGTGCCCAAACTTCATACTAAGCACTTTAATACATATAATAGCTCAATTATACCTCAAATAATATTTTAACATATAAAACGGAGGTTGTCTGATTAACGAGCATAATTATAGGCATTAAAGTACCTGAGGGGGCTAAAAAGCCTAAGTTCGAGGGTAATTAAATGCATAATTCGATACGAATTACACCCTTAACTTACACATTGCTAGTCCCTAGTAATGAAATTCAATGCAAGAAGAACTATAAGAAAATCACAACATGTATATATGCATCAAAATATAAATGCCACTTTCGTAGGGAACACGATTGCATTTAGCGTATGCAATAAGCCGTTAAATCCCTAGGTTACCCTAGTGGACGAGTGTCGTCTCGTGAGGATTTTCAGGGATGAAGCCCACAAACATCAAATTGTTTCATCAAAACATGCCCAAACAACCAATATGCCAAACTTAACAACAATTAGATATTTGAACTTATTATCAACAAAGCAAAAGAGAATTTTGCTCAATAATCCGAAACTGTCAACATTAAAAGAATAACTATATGGAATTGAAACCTCAAATGTAAGTGGGGTGTATGCACATGCGAAAAGCTTTGATTCAGTAAAAATGCCTACAACCCGGATATTAATTAAAGCATGCTTCCACTCAATCATCTCCGGATATCACACTCAACAAATAGAAGCACTCAAAATAGGGTGTAACACACAGGACATGTGGGCATAAAGAGTAATTGTAAAAGGAAACAAGTCCGCGCATATGTCATTAATGAAGAACGATATATAAAAGTGCAAAATACAATCTCATGAAAGGATATCGCATATTAACCGATATGGATAGCACTTAAACAAATTATCGCTAATGTTCGACCTTTGAATCACATTACCCTAGGATCAAATAGGACTTTAGTGGGTTGTAATGTAGGCTTGGGGTTAGGGGTATGAAATGAAAGGATATATTTACGGATACAAAAGATGTTCGGAGATGAAAAACTTGGGATAATGGAAAATAGCGGGCAATTTCAAAATTGGAAAATGATTTCCAAACAAGCATTAAATATATCAATCGAGAGAGTAACAAGGATTATTGAATCACTATAAACAATATATACAAATTTCTCTTTCTTTTTATTTTCTTCTTTTTCTCACTTTTTCTTTTCTTTTGTTTTCAACTTTCTCTTTTTTGTTTTCTTCTATTTTTCTTTACTTTTTTCATGCTCTTTTCTCACTCTTTTCATATGCTTAAATTGCAACCATACTACACAACATCATTCAATCCCAAATATCATTCCAAACATATGTAAGAAAGGTAAAATGTATGGTGTAAAACTCAATTGTGGAGTTGGTTAGGGGATTTGGGACGAAAAGAAAGGTCATAATAGGGCTCAACGGGATTGACTAGGGACATGTATACGGGTAAGGTTAAGGTCGTATGGGTTAACAACAAAGAGGGCCTATGATCCTTTTCTAAAGTTTCATGTGATTCTCGGGACTCAACACCATTAAAAATCATGCTCAAGTGATAATTCAATTAATATGCAATCAATGAAACGAAAGTGAGATCGTCAACAAGATATGTTTTTCAAGAAAGAGAAAGAAAAATGTATAAGCACTCGGAAACGAAGAAAAGCATGAAGCTCTCTAAATTTTTAGTGTACACATAGCAACAAAAAGATACCAAGCTATAAGTGTCCTACCGAATGATTTTAGAAAATATGCTCAAGTGCTCATGGGTTTTCAAGGTTTAATTCATGCATTTATTCCCAATATTGAATAATTTGAGGATTAAAGTTCAATAACATGAAAAAAATAGAAAATACATCATTGAGTTAGCAATTGGATAGGGCAATTATTAAATTCATCATAGGAAATTAAGGCAAAAAGCCCAAGAAAGGAGAAAAAAGAAAGAAAATCTTTTTGATTTTTGTTTTAATTTTTACAAGAAAAGCATGCTTGAAAATAACGTATAATCAAAATCATGGACATGGACACTACCAATGAATGGATATAATATCCCACACCCCCTAACTTAAAACCTGACATTATTCTCAATGTTAATTAAGAACGAAGTTAAAGAAGGAAAAAAGTGATATTACTCAAAAAGGAGCGATCACGTGAAAGAACAAGTCCAATGATTTTACAAAACATGTTAGTACCAAGAATAACAAAAAGAAGAAATAAAACTTAACTAATCACACTTGACAAAAAGTAAAAATAAAGAAAAATAAAATTAACTATTTACAACCTACAAATTAAACTCCTTACGAGCTATACACTAGAAGTTGAAGTTTTTGAGGGTCCACCCAAAATACAATTTGACTTTGGAGGATCAACGGTGTACCCTCCCTTTCATGCATGCCTCCTGGAATATAGGAATTTCGTTTGAACAACGGAAGGCATGTGGGTGGTGAAAAAGGTGAACCATCCCCAATTAAAAATTTGGGAGGGAGGATGGGGGATTTGGATAGGACGCGTGACAAATACACATGGGGGCCAAGAAAAAATGAATCATCTCCCAAGTATTTTGAAGTTGGAATGGGAGGCGGTGCACATGAGGGCAAAGATGCCGTCATGAAAGGCGGCTCAAGCGAGTACTCCTCATCGGTGAAAAGGTTTAAAAATATAAAGTTTGACACCGATTCATCGGGTACTAAAGACAGGGTGATCGTATAGAATAAAGATGGGGATGGAAGAAATTCAATCTCAAGAGATGTGTTATCATCGCTTGAAAGTTGAATTTCGAAGGAAATAGGATCGTTTGCAATGAAACTTTCTTTTTTGAGAATCAAAGAGGAAACGAGTTCATTGCAAATGGATACTACACCCCTTTCATCCTCATTTTCATTCTCTACTATACCATGGGTCAAGTCAAGAATGATTTGTTCCAAAGTAGGAACGAAGTCCTCATTTGGTTCAAAATAGTCCTCGACTTCGGAAGTCTCGGAAGAAAAGTCGTCGTCGGATTCAAATAATAAATCCAACTCATGTTCCCAACAACGATTTTCTTCCCGATAACCGTTTTCAATTCCCTTATTTTCAAGCACACGCAACCTCTCACCGAAAGTCATGGGGCGAGGAACAGATTCTTGCAAATGAGAACTTTGAAAATTGTTCTCGGGACTACAATCAAAATCATTAACATAAGAATTTTGAAAATGATTGCAATTCGTTTCAAAATTCTTATCATAAGGATCTTGCGACCCAAAATCGAAATGATCAATCCCAAAATTTATGTAATCCAAACTTTGACTTTTGTAATACTCACCCAATGTCATTTTAGATGTTGCAAGTTTTTGGGCTTGTAAGTATTGACCAAAAGTCATAGGTTTACCGGAATTTTGAGAATTATCATTAGGATTACCAGAAAAATTAAAATAAGACATGCTTACCCTAAAACAAAGCTCGAAAGGGAAAATTCCATAAAGCAATGTGCGACGGAAAAATTCAAGCGTTTCTAGGTGCTCAAATGTAGAAGTCCTGCAAAAAAGGTTAAAACAAAGAATACAAATACAAAAGAAAAAAATACTACGAAATAATAAGACAATTACAATCTATACCAAAACATTCCCCGGCAACGATGCCATTTTGATCATGCACGAAAGGTAGCGTCACGTCAAAACGCTAATCGTTGAATTCGTTTCACCGCGTTAATACAAAAACCTAAATTACGACTGCACTTGCAATACAAGTATAGCGGTAAGTCGGGTATCAAATTCACAGGGAGTGTTATTATAGCTCGTAATCGATATAACACTTCAGGAATAAAAATGTAAAAGGTGATGGGTGATTTTAAATAAAAGAAAAAATAAGAAGTTAAGTCTAAACATTATTAAATAAAACGAGGGTCGGGATCGCGTCCCCGTCATGGGCTAAACACGCGGAATTTGAATTTCGGTTCGAAAACATTTAATAGAGCATTTTTAATTAATCATAGACATCACACATGAAGGAATTTAAGCCAACGATGCTAGATTAAATATTTAATAAAAAATGGCGATACGCGTCTTAAAATTGGATTATCGCTTTAAATACTAACGTTGCGTGACAATGAAAGTTAAACGCATAATAATCCCATTTTAATTCACAAGGTTTCAATTAAATATAATTTTACACGAAACCTAATTTTCGGAGCTCGACGCCCATCAATGGCGGACACACGACCCAAAACCTATTTAACTACTCAACACACATGATTAAAATAATTAATAATTAAAGCAAGAATTAATCAAACTACACTAATTTTCTAGGCATGAAATAATTAAATACAAAGCAAGAACAATAAACAAAGCTTAAACAAGAAGAAGACGAAGAAGAAAATAAACTTACATTAATGGTGGAAATACCCAAATTAGTAGAGAGGGGAGGTCTCCAATAAATAATCCCCAATATTTTGAAACCCTAAAACTAACTAAAACTAAGATTATCTACGTTTACAAATAAACATAAGTTGCCTTTTATACTAAGTTGGAATAAACAAAGAAAGAAAAAAGAAAAAGAAAAGAAATAGGGATAAGTTACAAATTAAAGGGTTAAAAGAAAAAAATAAAAATAAAAATAAAAATAAGAAATGGCAAATGGGCAACATGTATAATCGTCTAAAACAGAGTCTCGGTCGATCGGGGGTGGTGACCGGTCGACCGCGTGGCAAGGAAAAACAACACTGTCTCGACCGAAGGCCAAAATAGGATTTTCGATCGACCGGCGGAATGTGTGCAGTCGACCGGCGGTGCCAGTCACTGTGGAATGAGACCTCCATGTCCAAAAACACAATATCCTAGTCGTAGTCATGAAATCATGCTGCAAAAAAAACACGAAATCCACGTATCCCATTCATGCTCCCAAAACCCATTTGCGAAATGGGACAAAAAATCAACGATCCAAGCTCGTGTGTGTGTGACCCACTCTCGGACCATGATAATTGCCAAAATCCACACCCAAAACGAAGTCCCAAATGGCTCAAACCAAAACCCACCAAAAATGGCCAAAACTAACAAAATATCAAAGTGGGTATTCCAAAAACCCCAGCCAAACGACCCACAACTAGTTTCGTACGCGATCCCAGCTTCAATTTCGGACGAAAAGCACCAATTTTGGGAGAACCCAAAATCCTAGCACAACCCGAGCCAATGCCAAAAATCGCCCATGGAATCTCCAAGAGAAAGGGACATGGAGGTAATTAAATGAATTGCTAAAATATTAATATAATAATAATAAATTAAATCCTTATAATTCTTTCTCGATTAAAGGTCCGTGTTTTCTTCGTTCGGACTCCTATTTGAGCACTGTTCCGCGACCACGCGAAGCTTGGCCCAAGGGATACAACTTCCGTGAAGACTTCGGGTAAAAATCCCGAAGTGTAAAATTACCAAAATTCCCCGAACGTGCGAATCACGATGAAACTTAGTCGGAACGTGCCCAAACTTCATACTAAGCACTTTAATACATGTAATAGCTCAATTATACCTCAAATAATATTTTATCGTATAAAACGGGGGTTGTCTGATTAACGAGCATAATTATAGGCATTAAAGTACCCGAGGGGGCTAAAAAGCCTAAGTTCGAGGGTAATTAAATGCATAATTCGATACGAATCAGTACCCCAGACATATGTAACACCCCACGAATTCCTTTTGTTGACTTCCACCAAGACTACGCTGGGTGTCGCTAAATTAAATATCATTCTTAGCATGCAACAGATATGAGACATAATTTTTTTTTCATCCACAAGAGAATAATCCGATTAATCCAATAAATAATCATCCATGCAATTATAAAATCCATCACCATGCTAATTTCCAAAAATAATCCAACTCCATAATCTATATAAAACTCCAAATGAGATAATTCAAAAAAGTAACTGACTGAAACCATAGACAACTTTGGAACCGAATGACCCAATAAAATTCATAATAAAGTCTCATAATGTAAAGCAACTGAATAAAAGTAAACCTATACTAGTAAAACAAGTAAATAAAATAAAACTCGGGCTGCACCTCCAAAACGATCTCCAACAACTCGTATGCAGCTACTCTGTCACAAAACCTGAAATGTTAACGCAATGGGTCAGAGCCCATCACATGAATACCCACTAATCCTTTCAAATAGGGTCCTTGAACCCAGACAATAACATTATACGCAATAAACACGACAGTAAAATATTTTAAATTAAAAGAGATATAATCAACGAGTAAAAATAAATTACTATCTAACTACTTCTAAGTCACCCCAAAGGTCCAAGTCTAATTATTTACATTTAACAACAACTAATTCTTTAATTTAATTCCATTAACCCGATGATTATTTTTATCCATCATTAATATCCGTTGCGGGACTCCCGCTTAAAGTCTTACATAATTTTAGTTGCGGTACTCCCGCTAAAAGTTCTACACCACACCCATTCCCCTCACTATGGCCAGTCAGTCTGGTTCACTGTCAGCTCTGCACACACTCGTAACGTTTCACGCACGTCACGTTACTATAGTCCGTCGACCCATTTAAATGTCAGCCCGCACATACTCGTGACACCACACACACTCACGTCGCTATACACAGTCGACCCGTTTAACTGTCAGTCCTGTTCATACTCTCGCACCGCAAATCCATTTTAATACTAGTTTATTATCTTAGACATTAATTCACAATTTCTCAAGTTTTCTCTTTTTTATCTCAAATTAGCCCCACCCTTTTTTTATCGATATAAAATCCTCAAACATCCTTAGTCCCATACCTAAAGGTCTCCAATATACAAGTATTTCCTAGCTTATCGTTTAGGACAAAAATTAGCTAACAAACACCACTTAGCCTCATTCATAGTCTGACTAAACCACGAAACAACATAAAAATCTGCCCCACCCAGGAATATTTATCCGTAAACCGTTACCATTATCTAGTCCTATACCTAGAAAGCGATAACAACCCAAATCCCTACTAACTAGTCCCATACCTAGAAAGCAAACCAAATAAAGGTGAGAACCCATCTATCCCATTACCTCGTTGTCCTCGCGCTGTCGAATGTATTAAAATAAATAAGTGGCATAAGGCTAAATTTTCATTTATCACAATAATTCTACCAATTTAATCCACACACCACTACTTAATCGATAAATGTTCGTTTAATCATAATATTAATTAAACAATACTTTCTCGTCAAATCATTCAATTTCTAATCACATGCTTGTTATCGAATTTATACAACAAGAATTTTCTACCACACAACATCCACAAATTTTCATGATTTAACATCATACAGTTTATTAAATGTCATCCCTACATAAAAATATACATGTGAGCATATTAAAGTTTATGAAACCCAAATCTTTAACCTAACATGCAAGGTTTTGAGTCTTCATTCGTATTATAAATTTTCATAAAAACAATCCCGATTTGTCTTCCACTTTTCCTAATTAATATCTCTATTTTGTTTTAAGGAAACATATGTATTTAGTGTGTAGGTCATAATAACTACGCATAATACTAATGGAAATAAATTGAGGTAACCATGCTTGAGATTAGTGGAAGAAATCTGAACGTATGAACGTGTTCCTCGCGAAAAGATGACACAAATTTGTTCTTGGATTAACTTGAGAAAACCCGGTTTAGCTTGACAATCTTGAGTTAAAGGTTGTTTGTAATGGGTCTACGGTTTGGAGGTGGAAGAAGATGAGAGAGATGAGAAGCTACTGCTCTTAGGGTTTAGAATAATGAGTTGTAAAAGCCCTAACCTCGAAATATTAACATATAAAAAGAATAAAATTTGTTTTAAAGAATCAACTCTTAAGAACCGTAAAGACCTGTGCGATCTGCTCAGGCGGAATCGATTTGGTATCAGGCCAAATCGATTCGATCCTGTTCAGTTCGCCAGGTTCCCTTAAAAATGAGTATATATTTGATATGCCCCAAGAGTAACCTCGGCCCGGAGACACCAACCTCGGCCGAGATCATGGCCGACGTCGGATAAGCCTTGGGTATGCGGCATCAACACTCAGCCATAGCAAGGTCGGCCCAGGCCGACACCACCATGAGTCTCTCCAAGGGACATCACAAGGATCAACAACATTCACGTATAACTTGGAATGACAACCTCGGCCAGGCACATGCCGAGGTCGCAGGAAGCCACTAGCAACCTCATCAAGACATTAGTCGATACTCCAAACACTCCAGCTCAAACTCGAGAAGGCCGACCTTGTCCATTGTCTCGGCTGGGATTAGTCCGAGACCTCCATGGAGTACTCGGACTGAACGAGTACTTAGACTTACCAACCTCCGCCTCTCCCGGGCCGAGGTCATACACCAGGCATGATAGCCGAGCATCTGCTGACATTTGGATAAGGGCACGTGGACACAAATCAGTTATAACAAGATTATCCCCCACACGTGGAGAGAATATTGCCTTATCATTCTCTACATGTGACAGTGACATATGGCCTTCCCATATTGGTGAGGCTATCACACACATGCACATTGCATGCATGGGGGGTATATTACACCCCCCAGGTACTATATATAGAGGTCATCCTCTACCTTGCAAAGGATCCAGATATACAACCCTAGCTGAAACTCTGTCTAGATACACAGTAGAGAGAGAAAGCTTGAGAGATTGTATCCATGGCCATTAGTGCCTTTTTACAGTGAGGTTATTCACACACACAGTGGACGTAGGCCAATTTAGGCTGAACCACTTATGTCCTGGTGCACTTTCCTCTTCTCCTCATCTCTTTCTCCTACCTTTTACATAACTATGCTGCCATTGTTGTTCTTAGATTGAGCTTGAAAACACCTTACCTGGTGGTGCTAATTCCAGCATCATCATTTTGGCGCCGTCTGTGGGAAGGAGAAGCTATCTCTTCCTCTTCTTTATCTTAACCTCACCGGAGACTCTGGTGGTGAACCAGGTACCACCCCTTGCGTGGAGCTGCTTCACCATTGAAAGAGGTCCTTTGAGGTACTAAGCTCATCTGCTACTCAAGCTCTATAGTGTTAACATATGGCACCAGAATTACCACCGCCTCTTCCGCCACCTGGGGGTGGAGGGACTAGTTCCAGTCAGGCGTCCCCCCAGTCCGAAATGGCGGAGGTAGATACAATCTTGAGATATTTAAATGCAACACAACAAGCTGTGTAGGAGCAATTTGCACATCTCAGCCAAACTATGATGAGGCCACCTGGAATCTCACCGGATATGATCACTCCGGCGGCAGTTCAGCCTCATCCTGACGCCAGGGGACCACCCCAGGCACCAATGAAGGACCAACCTGCACCCCAGCGGAGAAGGGATGTTGCTGACCCTAGGCACTTGCGCCTGGGGAGGCAGGGAAACCCTTGCCCAGAGGACATGTATGATGATCTAGAGGCGGAAGAATCCCCGGAAGACTGCTGGGAGCCGTATGAGGTGTCAAATAACACTGTACGACCTCTTAGGCAAAGTCAAGGTTGTGTCGACCGAAGAGGTGAAGATGCCCAACAAAGAGGGTCAGACTTTGATAGGTTGAGCAGAGGGTCGGCCTTTGAGAGGTTGGGCCCGATGAATGACCTAAGACAGAGACTGTCGAGATCAAGGAGCGCATCAGGCTCTCAGAGAGGGAACAGGCAGGGTCGGCCAGATCAAGGCCGACACTGTGAAAGAAGAGGCAGGGAACATGAAGAGGTCAACAGCCGACGTGTCGCAGCAGGGGAACCCCCGGTCCATCCCATGGAGGTGGCAGGGGATAACCTCGGCCAAGTCGATGGCAGAAGACCCTGGAATGACTCTATTCAGCGTCTTGAGGAGAAGATAGGAGACCTCATCAAAAGCAGGGATCCATTGCAAAGGGGTTACTCAGAGGGCTCCCCATTTGTGGTTAGGATAGTGGGTTTCCCAACCCCAGCTAAGTTCAAGCCTCCTACGGTGTCTCCCAAGTATGATGGCAGCACTAACCCTGTACATCATATCGAGATGTACCAGTCGGCAGCAGACATTTGCTCGATACCCGATGAGATGAAGTGTAGGTCCTTCTCTGGGACCTTAACGGGGGCAGCGCACAGTAAGTTCACCTCCCTTCCGAAGAACTCAATTGAGAACTTCAAAGGCCTGGCTAAACGATTCATCCACAACTTCTTCTTTGGGGTGAGGCCTCAAAAGAAGACTACCCACTTGCTGTATGTCAAGCAGGCCAAGGATGAGAGCCTAAGAGACTACATAGCGAAATTCAACAAAGAGAAGTTGGAGGTCGAATATTATGAAGAGAACATAGCCATGACCGCCCTTATAGGAGGTCTTCAGAAGGGGAAGCTATTGTGGAAACTTGCGGAAGACCCCCCTAAGTCTATGGCGGAGCTTCTAGCAACCGCAGGGTAAGTAATGAATGCGGAAGAGGCAATGGCCTCCAAGTATGAGGATGAGAACCGCGGTGGCAGTGGAAAGTCCCAAAGCAAGAAAGATGGGAAGAAGAGGTCGAGTGATGACAAGTTCGCTCACTATACTCCTCTGACTGTAAGCTGCGAGCACATCCTCAACGAGATTAAGAATGACAGGACTCTGAGATGGCCAGAGAAACTGAAAGCCCCCCCACATAAGAGGAACAAAAACTTATGGTGCGAGTTCCACCAGGATCATGGCCATGTCACAGACAGATGCTTCGCCCTGAAGGATGAGATTGAAAAGATGCTAAAATCTGGAAAGTTGAGGAAGTATGTGGACGGTAAAGCTCCTAAGGGTGGAAGAGATGACCCTAAGAAAAGGAGAAATGACAGATGCCGTGATAATGTCCCGACCAGAAGAGACGATGATTCAGAAGGTGATGATGAAGACGATCCGGATCTTCCGCCGAAAGATGACAACACCCCGGTGAAGAGGGTCGGTACGATCTAGTTTGGTGTTGACACCATATGTGGAGGATTTGAGGAGGTGGCTCTGAAGTAGCTGATATGAAGGCTCACGTAGCGGAGGCCAGGTCAGTGGCCAAGCTTGAAGTTGTGAATCTAACGTCTTCCGATACAGCGCAGAAGAGGAAGAAAGTAGATATGGGCACCCTCGTAGTTGGGTTCTCCAGACTCAACTTCAAGGGTATCTTGGCCCCCCAGGATGACCCTTTGGTCATAACGACAAGGGTGCATGGGTGTGAGGTGCAGAGGATCCTGGTAGACGGGGGGAGATCGGCGGATGTGATGTTTTGGCCTTGCTTCAAGAGCCTGGGTCTTAGTAGAGCAAGGTTGATACCCTATCATCACCCTTTGATAGGCTTCAGTGGATAAAAGGTCCACCCTTGGGCATGTATGAGATGGACATACGGATGGGTGATGAATGGCCTAAGAGGCTGACGAGGAAGATAAATTTTTTCGTAATGGACGAGAATGTATTCTCGGCCTATAACCTCATCATAGGAAGAGTGGCCCTAAAAGAGTTTGAAGCTGTACCGTCGACGGTCCATCAAATGCTAAAATTCCCGACCCCCTATGGGGTAGGGGAAGTACGAGGTGACCAGATCATAGCTCGATAATGTTACTTCAACTCGGCCGAAGAGAGGGAGGCCCATAAGAGGACAATCACCACTTATAGCATTGATACTCTTGATCCAAGGGATGAGACGAAACTGAAGAAGGGAGAGGCCGCGGAAGAGGTAGAATCCATCGTCCTCCATGAGGACGAGCCGAAAAAAACCATCCAGGTCGACAAAGCCCTTAATTCAGAAATTAAGGAAGAGTTGATAAACTTCCTCAGAAGGAGGCAGAGTGTCTTCGTATGGAGTTACGCAGACATGCCTGGCATCGACCCTGAGGTGATGAGTCACAAGATCAACATGACCAAAGATGCCAAGCCTATCAAACAGAGATGAAGAGTCTACTCCAGGGAGAAATATGACGTCATCCGAGAAGAGGTCAAAAAGTTAGAAGAGGCTGAGTTTATAAGAGAAGTTACCTATCCGAAGTGGCTTTCAAATGCAGTCATCGTGCCCAAGGCTAATGGGAAGTGGAGAATGTGTATTGATTTCACTGACCTGAACAGATCTTGCCCAAAAGACAGCTATCCCTTACCTCGGATAGATCAGATGGTGGATGCCACGGCGGGACATGAGCTCATGAGCTTCATGGACGGGTATTCAGGCTATAACCAAATCTTCATGGATGCTGAAGACTCAGAGAAGACAGCCTTCATTACCGACAAAGGGATGTACTACTACAAAGTGATGCAGGGGCAACATACCAACGCCTTGTCAATAAGATGTTCGAAGATAAAATAGGTAAGACTATGGAGGTGTATGTAGACGATATGCTGACAAAGAGCTTGAAAGCTTGCACTCACGTAGCAGACCTTGAGAAGACCTTCGATGTTATGAACTCATACAGAATGAAACTCAACCCAGCGAAGTGTGTCTTCGGAGTAGGAGCTGGGAAGTTCCTGGGATTCATCGTTAACCAGAGAGGAATTGAAGCGAACCCTGAGAAAATCAAGGCATTACTTGACATGAAGACTCCTAGGAGTATCAAGGATGTCCAAAGACTCACGGGGAGAGTGGATGCCCTTAACAGGTTTGTTTCTAGGGCAACGGACAAGTGTCATCCATTCTTTAAAGTTCTAAGAAAGGCCTTCCAATGGGACGAAGAGTGCGAAAAATCCTTCAACCAACTCAAGTCTTATTTAGGGTCTCCCTTATTGCTGTCTCGGCCTGTAGCAGAGGAGAAATTGTACGTGTATTTGGCAGTCTCTGAATCAGCCATCAGTGCAGCCATAATACGGGAAGACGCTGGAATCCAAAGGCCTGTATATTTCAACAGCAAGGCCCTTCAAGGGGCCGAATAAAATTACCCTCGCATGGAAAAGCTAGCTTACGCCTTGATACATGCCTCGAGAAAGATGAAGCCTTACTTCCAGGCCCACTCCATGGTTGTCCTCACTGACTCCCCACTAAGACAGGTCCTGCATAAACCTGAGAAGTCCGGGCGATTGATGACATGGGCCATTGAATTGGGGGAGTACGATCTTACCTACCAACCTAAGACGGACATCAAGGAGCAAGACCTCGCAGACTTTGTCGCTGAGTTTACATGGGAAGAGGCCGAGGCAGAGAATGGCCTAGAGGGTGTTGAAAACCGCGGTGTCTTCCGAAATCCGAAAGAGACGACACCAAATGTCTTTCGAAATCCGAAAGAGACGACACCAAGTGTCTTCCGAGATCTGGAAGAGGCCGCATCCAAAAAAGTTATGAGCATAATTGCGGAGAACGAGGAGGATCAATATCTCTTCAAACAAGGAGTCATGACAGAAGGAGCCTTTTCATCAGATACAGACATCTGGAGCCTCTTCGTTGATGGCTCTTCCTGCGACAGTGAAAGCGGTGCGGGGTTGATACTCTCGGCTCCAGATGGTGCGAACATTGAATACGCTATGAGGTTCAACTTCCAGGCCTCAAACAACGAGTCCGAGTATGAGGCCATGATAGCAGGTCTCTTATTAGCAACAACTCTTCGCGTAAATCGACTCCTACTCCACAACGACTCAAGGTTGGTTGTCAATCAAGTACTGGGGATCTATGAGGCCAAAGATGAAAGGATGGTCAAGTACTTGAAGAGGGTAAGAACAATGTTAGAATATTTTGAAGAGGCAAAACTGAAGAGAGTGCCTCGACAAACTAACAGTCACGCAGATGCATTGGCAAGGCTGGCCTCGGTAACGAAGATAGATGTTAGAAGGACCATTCCGATCGAGGTCTTGAGAAAGGCAACCATCGATGAAGAAGAGGTATGTAACCCGTGTCACAATTTGAACCTAGGAGACTCATGGATCGACCCCCTCGTCAGGTATATTAGAGGGGGAGAGCTACCCGAGTCCAAGCTAGAGAGGAGAAAATTAAGATATAGGGCTGCCAAGTTCTCGATGATAGGAGACGTCTTGTACAAAAAGGGATTTCTATTGCCTCTCCTCAGATGTGTGCATCCCACGGAAGTTCCCCGGGTCTTACAGGAGGTTCATGAGGGTTCTTGCTCTAGCCACATAGGGGGAAGACCCTTGGCCAAGAGAATCATCACACAGGGGTACTGGTGGCCAACTTTGTCCAAGGACGCCGCAGCTTACGTAAAGAGGTGTGATAAATGTCAAAGATTCGCCACTATTCCTCATCAGCCCCATCGGCCTATGACGTCAATCACCTCTCCATGGACATTTGTAGTATGGGGGATTGACTTAGTAGGACCCCTACCAAGAGCTGCCAACAATTATAGATTTTTGATAGTTGCCATAGACTATTTTTCAAAGTGGGTGGAGGCAGAGCCGATGATAACGATCACAGAGCAGAAGACCTTCCAATTTATTTGTAGGAATATCATATGCAGATATGGCCTCCCAAACACTCTCATCTCGGACAATGGGACCCAGTTCAAGAACTCCTCTTTAGAAAAGTATTGCCTAAGAGTAGGAATAAAGCAATTCTTCTCATCTCCTGGTCGACCTCAGGCAAATGGCCAGACCGAGGTCACAAACAGAACTATCCTGGATGGAATCAAGAAGAGGTTAGAAGATGCGAAGGGAAGATGGACTAAAGAGGTCTACGCTGTGTTATGGGCCTACAGATCCACGACAAGGACACCAACAAGAGAAACCCCGTTCATGTTGGCACATGGCTCAGAGGCCGTCATACCAACGGAAGTAGGGATCCCGACTCATAGGATTCAGACCTATGACCCTGCCAATAATGGGGAAGAGAGGAGGCTAGACCTAGATCTTATCGAAAAAAGAAGAGAGGATGCAGAGGTCCGACAAGCAGCCTACCAACAGAGGGCAGCGAAATTCTACAACCATAGGGTGAAGTCAAGACCCATTACAGTGGGAGACCTAGTGCTAAAGAAGACCTTACAGAAAGCAAATAAGCTTCACCCAAACTGGCATGGCCCCTACAAAGTGACAGAAGAGGTTGTGCCTGGCACCTACAGGCTAAAAAGCCTAGAAGGAGAACCTTTCTCTAACCCATGGAATGCTGATCACCTAAAGAGATATTACATATGATGTTGCATAGAGTTTTATGTAAATGTACCATCTTATTATGAAGAGGTTATTAATAAAGATCAGTTCCTATGACAGTTCTTGCTTCATTCTTAGGTCAAAGATTAATTATGGGGATAACATCTTAGGTGATGACCTCAGACCCTCATAACACCATTCAGTGGTGACGAGGTATGAGCTCAGACACCATAATGGGACGACCTCAGACCCTTAACGTCATTAATTTGGTGAGATTAATTATGAGGATAACATCTTAGGTGATGACCTCAGACCCTCATAACACCATTCAGTGGTGACGAGGTCTGAGCTCAGAAACCATAATGGGATGACCTCAGACCCTTAACATCATTAATTTGGTGAGATTAATTATGAGGATAACATCTTAGGTGATGACCTCAGACCCTCATAACACCATTCAGTGGTGACGAGGTCTGAGCTCAGACACCATAATGTGATGACCTCAGACCTTTAACATCATTAATTTGGTGAGATTAATTATGAGGATAACATCTTAGGTGATGACCTCAGACCTTCATAACACCATTCAGCGGTGACGAGGTCTGAGATCAGACACCATTATGGGATGACCTCAGACCCTTAACATCATTAATTTGGTGAGATTAATTATGAGGATAACATCTTAGGTGATGACCTCAGACCCTCATAACACCATTAAGTGGTGACGAGGTCTGAGCTCAGACACCATAATGGGACGACCTCAGACCCTTAACATCATTAATTTGGTGAGATTAATTATGGGGATAACATCTTAGGTGATGACCTCAGACCCTCATAACACCATTCAGTGGTGACGAGGTCTGAGCTCAGACACCATAACGGGATAACCTCAGACCTTTAACATCATTAATTTGGTGAGATTAATTATGAGGATAACATCTTAGGTGATGACCTCAGACCTTCATAACACCATTCAGTGGTGACGACGTCTGAGATCAGACACCATAATGGGATGACCTCAGACCCTTAACATCATTAATTTGGTGAGATTAATTATGGGGATAACATCTGAGGTCAGACCATTGATTAAGTTTAAACAAGATATCATTGTAACAAGACTAAGAGCGAAAACATCACATGACATTCAATAAAAGTAAGTGAGGATGATCCTCCTTAGAGGTTGATACATTCAGAAATAATAGATGATCAAGGATTATAGAACAAGTTTCAAAATGTTATGGGTTACAAACAATGTTAAAAAATTATCTAAGGGTTTGAGGGGGGAATGTTGATATCCTCGGCTTGGTTAGGCTGGACAACATTGGTCACCTCGACCATGCCATCATGATGGTCTGCCCCTTCAACCTCAGTGCCGACCAATGTGGCAGTCTCGACAGGTGCGGCAGCCTCCTCCTCCACCTCCTGAAGGGCCTGGGCAACTGGGGATCGGCAAATATGAGGCCTACGAAATCCGAGGCTTTCAAAGTACCAGCTTCCCTCTCCTTGACATCAACCCACTTAATAGTGGCTTTGATACCTCTTTCAAGGTATTCAAAGCCGAAGCTCATAAACTCGTCAGAGGACTTGTAGTTAGAGATTATCTTCTCAGAGGCATCATCGAGGGCTGCCCTAACAGCTGAGTTGACCTTCTGCTGCAGAACATCATCCTTAGCCTTCAGAGCTGCAGTATGATCCTTACCAAACTGAGAGATGTCCTTCTCCAGCCCCCTCACCTTCTTCTCAGAATCCTTCAGCTCAGATTTGAGGCGGTCAATCTATGCGTTCAGAGTGCTCTGGACCTTCTCGGCCTCTTGACCCTTTTGGATAAGGGGCAATTTCCTCAGAGTCCAGTTGAATAAGTGGTGCATAGCTGCCAGACCCTGCATATTTTGTGATCATGAATGAGCTGAAGAACAATCAGATGTTGCACTTGGGGTGAAGAACAATCAGAAAGATCAAGTCATACCTGAATGGATCTGTGAATGCTGAACTCAACCAGCAATGGGGTGTCCAGTGACCTGAAGAAGGGTTTGTCAGCCTCGGTCATTGTAGAGCCGAAGGCATCTAGGGCCTGAAGACTGTGGCTGACTATGCTGTCAGTTATTTTCAACTGATCTAGACGAGCCGACAGGGCGTCAGCTGAAGAGATGGGGATGGCAGTGTCAACAATCTTCTTCTTCGGCCTCTGATCCTCAGGGGCATGACCTTCTGGAGCCCTCTTCTTTGTGTCTTGGGGATTAGAGGCAGAGGGAGTTGGGGGAGGAGCGTTAAGGCCTGCTTTCTTGGCAAGTCTCGTCAAGCTGGGTGCAGCCATTTCCCAAAGTTCGTCCGAAATATCCTGTGGTCGCTCTGCAAAAAATTAGTAGATCTGAGTTAGATAATCAGACATGAATAAACTCGGAGGTTTAACTTGAAACAAAAATGCTTACCAAGCTCGGCAAGGGGACTTCCACCTAGACCTGTCCCAGAGAGGTAGTGGGGGGTCATCAAGTGTTCGAACCTGACTAACAGACCATGTACCCCCTGATCTTAAAGGGCTTTCACTTTCTGGAGGTTTTGTAGACTTAGGCCGGGGTCAGCCCTCACAGACATTGTGACTTTACCCCACCTCAGGGGTATCCTCGGCTCTAGAATAGATGAGGGAACACATGGGCCAAATTCCCATAGCCCAGAAGCAAAGAGATACCGAGGCTTCCAGTTATGGTTGGAAGTCTGAGTTATTTGAAGCATTTTCTTCTCAGGCTTCCGAGCTACAAAATGGTAGTAGTTGGATGATTTTTGGCCGAGGAAGGGACATAGCAACCTACGAAGACCTGAACTGGAAGGTCTGAGTGGTGGACAGCCTTCCATAAGACTATGGCCCCTATTATGACTCTCCAGGCATTAGAGGATAGTTGAGAGGGGGCCAAATTGATATAGGAAAGGATGGATTTGATAATGGGGTGAATGGGCAGACGAAACCCCAACTTGAACATCTGCTCGTACAGGCAGATCTCGCCGTCTTGGCCATGATAAGCCCTCTCCTCCCTCAGAGGTCTCCTAAGCTTTATTGAGGGACTGATAGAATACAGATATCTGAAGCAGAGAAGGTCTACCTCAGTAATAGTACTCTCGATCTCGGCCGCCTCAGAGACGTCGACATCGCTCTCAACCTCATCATCATCATCCAACTCAACATCGGCCGGAGCAGATGTTGATGGGTTACTCGGGAACCTCTGAGCGAACTAGACACCAGTGAAGGCCGACATAGGAATGGCGTCAAGTGGTGGTGGTATAGCCACACTTGGCTCAACAATTTCAACCTATGAGGAAGAGGCTGAGGTGCTTGAGCTATTATGGGATGAGGCTCGGCTGGAGACCTCGGCCTGATCAGGCCGAGGTTTGAAGTCCATGGCCTCCTGAAAGGAATCCACAGACATGGGGTCTGAGGTAGAAGATTCAGACTCAGACATCGGTATGGGATCAACACGAACCTCTGTCTGAGTGAAAAACTCTGGGGGGTCAGGATATATCACCTTCAGAGGTGGTGGAAAGATGGGTCCAATGGAAAATTCTTGTGACCTACGAGCTTCCTCCTGTGCTCTTTCTATTTGTCTAATATTTTCTAAAGTCTTCTCTCTAAGGGAGGGGAACTCCTCAAGAAGCTGATATAAGGGTCTGAGCATCAGGGGCTGACACTACACTTAGGAGACTTCCTAAAACTACAAACAAGATTGGCTAGTGAAGTAAAGCAGTAAAAAATCAAACTACCTACATGTGGCAAGAATTGTTCGCCTGAAATAATGGTGGTCTCACCGGAAAACTCAAAACTCGCCGAAAAATGCGAAAATAAGGAGACTTGCAGGAAAAATGAAGGAAAAAGTATGGCGAAGGTTACCTGAGGATGAAATAGTAAGGAGGAGACGAGAAGACGCGAGAAACCACCTTCCAAAAGCCTCAACAAAGATCTTTCTAGAGAGAGAAGGCTGCAGGAACGAGTTTGTCTGGAAACGAGAGAAGTGAAGAAGAAAGAAGGGAAATAGGGTTCAAAACCCTTAAATATACAGGCGCAATTCCCAAGGCCCATCATTGCCTTGGGAGTCCCAAAGGTCGGCTAACAGCACACGCCCACCAAGCAAGCATACTTCAGCATTGGACAAGTGTCAAGCAAATACTGGCTCATACTGGAAAGGCCTCGGAGATGTGCGAATCCCACAGTCACCTGCTTTCGCATGTCACTAAGGGCTGGGGGGTGATTGATATTCCCCAAGTGTAACCTCGACCGAGATCATGGCCGACGTCGGACAAGCCTTGGGTATGCGGCATCAACACTCGTCCATAGCAAGGTCGGCCCAGGCCGACACCACCATGAGTCTCTCCAAGGGACATCACAAGGATCAGCAGTATTCATGTATACCTTGGAATGACAACCTCGACCAGGCACAGGCCGAGGTCGCAGGAAGCCACCAGCAACCTCATCAAGACATTAGTCGATACTCCAAACACTCTAGCTCAACCTCGTCTCAGGCCGACCTTGTCCATTGTCTCGGCTGGGATTAGGCCGAGACCTCCATGGAATACTCGGACTGAACGAGTACCTAGACTTACCAACCTCGGCCTCTCCCGGGCCGAGGTCATACACCAGGCACGATAGCCGAGCATCTGCTGATATTTGGATAAGGGTACGTGGACACAAATCAGTTATAACAAGATTATCCCCCACACGTGGAGAGAATATTGCATCATCATTCTCTACATGTGACAGTGACAGATGGCCTTCCCATATTGGTGAGGCTATCACACACATGCACATTGCATGCATGGGGGGTTTATTACACCCCCCAGGTACTATATATAGAGGTCATCCTCTACCTTGCAAAGGATCCAGATATACAACCCCAGCTGAAACTCTGTCTAGATACACAGTAGAGAGAGAAAGCTTGAGAGATTGTATCCATGGCCATTAATGCCTTATTACAGTGAGGTTATTCACACACACAGTGGACGTAGGCCAATTTAGGCCGAACCACTTATGTCCTGGTGCACTCTCCTCTTCTCTTCATCTCTTTCTCCTACCTTTTACATAACTATGCTGTCATTGTTGTTCTTAGATTGAGCTTGAAAACACCTTACCCGGTGGTGCTAATTCCAGCATCATCAATGTTTATAAAAATCCCGTTTCTCTCCCGATTTCAATTCCGATTAAAATCCTATTTTTCATAATTAAATCCCAACATTTTAAATTACTAAAAAATATTTAATTCCCAAAATTTTATTTTTTGAAATTCCAAATTAATTTAATTAAATTCCTATTTAAAATCTACGGGGTGTTACATACTTCCCCACTAGCATAGAAATTTTGTCATCGAAATTCGACGAAGCGTAAACGCACAAAATAAAATAAGGTTCACATATGCCTATCCATAAATATCTCGATTAGGTGCCCATACACCCCATCCTATTGTATTTTAAGAAAAATACGTACCGTGACGTCTGACCTGCCTGAGGCTCTCGAGTCGGAAGCATATATCACTTACCCATTGAGGTCACTGTCAGTTATGCTACTGCTGGCACTCCCTGTGCACCTGGTGCGGCCGGTGCTAGAGGCTCTTGGCCCTGCTGGCCCTAACCCTGCTAATCTTGCGCCTTTGGACACCTAGAGGCTTGGTGCCTAATCTCCCCACAACTGAAACACGTTCCTCGAAAAGTTTTGTACTGCCTGTACGGCGCTCGCTCACCTAACTGTCCTTGAACCTGCCCCTGTATGTAGATGGTAGTGAAGTTACATAAAATATGGTAGTAAAGTAAGTTATTTTTTGCCTGAATGTAAATGGTGGAGTCTCTTGATTGATCTCTCTAGGTGATCCTCTAGTTATCCCCAAAATCCCCTTAATGGTTCTCTCAAAAGCTCCTTTGGTGCTTAGGTTTTGTGTTATAGTTATCACCCTCTATGTCTGACCGTTAGTCTATGGTGATATAAGGTAGTCAATCGCAAGTCAGTCCCCATTACCTGCAGGAAAATCCGTAAAAAAGGGGATACGAGTCTTGTCTCTGTCAAACATGATATCAAGTGGTACCTCATGTAGCTTCACAATCACTGCAATGAAAAGCCTGGCATTCTGCTTTGCCTTGATGTTTTTTTGAACTGGAAGAAAATGAGCTACCTTAGTCAACATGTCTCATGGGAATTGGAGATGGGTATATTGATATATAAGTATTTGATTTGTTATTTTTTGATCTTTTTCATTTTTGATTTTGTCATGGAATAGTCAAATGGGGAGATTTGTAAGGACATGTTATGCACTCCTTAGGTTTATTTTTGTATTCTATTTCGTTCGAAACAAACTTTAAGTATTACTGTATCTATGTATCGAGGCTATTGAGTTGTAAATTTCATATCATTGAAGACAAAGAGATAAAGCACCATGACATCGACTATCGTACCAGGCTGGATTTCCAAACAAAAGATAATTTGCGATAGGATAAGGTTATTAATTTCTTTTCTTTAGTTTATCTTTCAAAGTAAGGAATTGATCGGACACAACTTGTTTTTGAAAAAGTGTGAAAAAGTTTTTCTTAAATATTTTAATTTTACAAAAAATCTGGAAAAATAAGGATATGGTTCAGACAAGATTCCCTCGATCGAAAGATATTTTGATTGAGGTCTCTATTTTTCAAACAACGAACCTCGTAAGATAAACTGCTTCAAATTAGGGCACCCTGAAAGAAAAAGGTTTCATATTCTTTTCCATTTATTTTGTCACTGCTTAAATTAAATGATTAAAAGTGACCTTGTTTGAACGAATGTTTAAATTGTTTAAACAATAAGAAAAAGGTTTCCAAGGCATGTTTGGTTTGCAACTATAATTTTATTTTTTGTGTTTAAATACAATTCTAATAAAAAAATGCGTTTGACAATCTAGTTTTAAACACTGAATTATAATATTTTGTGTTATAATCAATGGCTCGTTTGATTATGTATTCAGAAAACTCGATTTAAACACCGTTTTTAAATTCAATTTTAAAATTCAGTTTTTTGTGATTATAATATTGGTGCGCGCTTGGTAAACTTCTTTTTAAATACAGTTTTTTGAAAATTTGATAAAAATGACAAACATGTAAATTTATGTTATACATATATGTGTGCGTGTGTGTATAAAAATACATCATAAAACTTTCATACATACATGATACATGAATACATACATACATACATATATATATATATATATATATATATATATATATATATATGTGTGTGTGTGTGTGTGTGTGTGTGTGTGTGTGTGTGTGTGTGTGTGTGTGTGTGTGTAATGATATTGTATGTATAATTCACAATAAAATTATATACATACATGAACTGATAATATTTTTAACTAAATATGTACTATATGTATAATTTATATTATTTTGTACATTAATAATATACATATAAAATTATATATAAGTATCATATATCTATTAATAATATTATTTAACA
The DNA here is from genome assembly GCA_949130495.1 of Sambucus nigra. Lineage (NCBI taxonomy): Eukaryota > Viridiplantae > Streptophyta > Magnoliopsida > Dipsacales > Adoxaceae > Sambucus > Sambucus nigra. The sequence continues at coordinate 692,519,296 of OX422210.1, forward strand.
TATGAATCTTAATATATTATATAATTCAATAAATATAAATATATGTAATTTTTTGTACATGTACATATAAATTTTTGTTTACAAGAATTACACACATATTAGTGTATTATGTATGTATATTATATATTAAGGTATAAACAAATTAAAATATTAAAAATGAATAATTATGAGTTGAAAAATAAAAAACAGAAGTTAGAAAACACCCTTTTGTTATTTTTTGAAAAACTTGATTATGACACAGAAATATTATAATTCACTGTTTAAAAACAGGTGTGTCAAACGTAATTTTTTAGCAGAATTGTATTTAAATACAAAAAATAGAATTATAGTTGCAAGCCAAACAGGTCCTAGGTTTTTCAGAAAATAACAAAAAAGTGTTTTATAACTTCTATATTTTATTTTTCAACTCAGAATTATTCATTCTTAATAGTTTAGTGCATTTATACCATAATATATAATATACATTTATAATACATTATTACGTGTGTAATTCTAATAAATAAAAAAATATATATGTACATGTACATAAAATTACGTATTTTTATATTATTAAATTATATAATATATTAAGATCCATATGTTAAATAATACTATCAACAAATATATTAAAATTATATATAGTTTTATACATGTATTATTAATGTAAAAAATAATATAAAATATACATGGAGTACATATGTAATAAAAGATATTATCAACTCATGTATGTATATAATTTTATTATGAATATAAAATTATATAGACATATATATGTACGTTTACAGTTGTATTATATATATATATATATATATATATATAGTTAAACTCCTCAACATATCTCATTAAATATATGTGAAAATACATGATATTAAATGTACATGTATATAATTTATGATGTATGTATGTATGTATGTATGTATTATGTATGTATGAAAATTTTATGTATGTGTTTATATATATATATAATACATATGTACACACACACACACATGTATAATATAAATATACATGTTTGTCAATTTTGTCAAATTTCAAAATACTGTATTTAAAAACAAGTTACCAAACGCGTACCAATAATTATAAACACAAAAAACTGAATTATAAAACTGTATTTAAATACAACGTTTAAATCGAGTTTTCTGAATACAGAACCAAACGGCCCCAATGTTTCTCATCTTTTTTTTCTTTAGACAATTACTGTTTAAATTGATTGTTTTATCAATTTTATTTAACCAATCTAGCATTTTTAATTAATTTGGTGTTCAAAATATGTTGAATTTAAGTCATTCAAGGGAAAAACGTAGCGTGCCAATACAACAATTGCCAGAACTTTAATAAAGTTTCATGTGAGACACTTTAATAAAGTTTCATTAGAACCTATAATGCCAAAATAGCTAGAGCAACTAAAAATAATACTAAATTTTAAAATGGCCTAAAATTGATATATATATATATCAATTTTATTTTACTAAATTTGTAATCTTAAATAATTGTAATTACACTTAGGATACAAAAAATTAATATAGTTGAGATACAAAAATTGGTTAAAAAAATGGTACAGTAGACTTGTCCAAATTAATTAAATTTAGGACATGAATTGGATATGGTCAAATTGTGAAGTTGTTTTTTTCATGTGACCAAAAAACAAAATCATTGGTTCTTCCGAGTGGAAAGGTGGTCTCTTCCACACTGAATACTTGCTGCTTGTAAGGACGGTGAATCACATGAGTTCTCAAGTACAACACCCCCACCTTGGAATCAGTTTATCCAATCCCAAAGGCCTACGAATATCCAACTCATGCTTTTAAAGATAAGGTAGTCTCTCATCTCATCATCTGTAACTAAAATTCAAACATATACTTTTGTGGCCAAAATCAAACCACACTTACTTCTGCCCCGTTTACTGTTCAAAGCTCACGCTGTATAGTTGTCTTAAATTTAATAATACTAGTTGTTAGACATGGTCAAAAACTGTTTTTAATTACTTTAACGAATATGTACCTTCAAAATAATAATTGGACAGCGAAAATTATAAATTGTAAATTTGAATTAATCGATATGTGCTTAAAGCTGGCCGAACACCATGCGATGTGATACTAAAAAAACTATTTTAATGTGAAAATTTATAACAACGTGCCATAACAATTTTGAGGGAAAGTGCAAGAAAACTTCCTGAATTATACATATATCAAAGTATATAATTTAAACGAATTATCTGCACATAATTTTCTTTAGAAAGTTTGCTACAATAAACAAATTCTTGATTTGTTTTACTACTATATGAACATTTACCGGTTGTGATGATTTCATACTCGTAGTCCATGAAGACAGAGTAACAAATTTAGTTTAAAAATAAGAAATTAATATTTTAAAGTTATATTTTGAGTTTAAAAATAAGGGATTATTATATTTAAGAGAATATTATAAGCCTATATTCATTATCTATTTAGAGTTTAGACCATCTCCAATTCTCAACAATTAATTTTTCCAATAGTTTAATCTTGGGTATTGCTAAAACTAGAAGAACTCGTACCCGTGTTACACACGTACTCATATTCGGTACTAGACACACACACACACACATTTATATATAGTCCCGCTCCTGTACATGATGAAAATGGGGGACTTCCGTGGGGGATATTTGTAAAAAAATCAATAAAAGTTTTTATTTTTTTATTTTTTTGTGGGGTGTTTAAACATTTCAGGGAGCTTATAAAAAAAAACAGCTCTATCCCACATTTCCCCCCCTCATGTTGCTTGCCTCACGTGATACTCTCTCTCTCTCTCTCTCTCTATATATATATATATATATATATATATATGTGTGTGTGTGTGTGTGTGTGTGTGTGTGTGTGTGTGCGCGCGCGCACGCATGCAAAGGTCACTAAAATCATCCTCTCCCAAATTTTAAAAAACCCTTACTATCACTAAAATAAAGAAAAATAATACAAACTAAATGGTTCCGTTATTTTAGAGAGGGGGAGAAGAAAAGAGGAGAGAATATAGAGAAAAAGTCTTAGTGTGTTTGTGTGTGTGTGTGTGTGAAGGCGAAAGAATAAAATCAAATTTATCTTTCTTAAATTTTGGTGGAAGGATAGGTTAGGGTGAAAGGATAATATGAAAATTCTATATATTCACCAAAATGCTTCAAACAATTCTAAGACTTTTTATATAATGAGGTGACAACCTCAAGTTAAATTAAATGAAGATTTACATAGAGAGAATATATAGAGAGTAAGTGATCTCCAACAACTATTTTATATAGAGGAGGCCATCTCTAACTTCCTTAAGTAAAATGGTTTAAAATCATTTTACCCACAAGAACCAAATCATAACTCTTAATCTAATCTAACAATATAAAAATGGTGTCTCTATTACGAAATTTGACATGTGGCTCCAAATATAAAATTAATAAAGCGTAACCCTTTTAGTGTGCCCCTCTTCTACCCACATCTTATTGTCTCCCTCTCTCAAATATTTACTTTTATCAATTTTGAATGTGGCTCATTATTTGTTTAGGTCTGCAAGATAACAAATGGGCAAAGGGCAATTTCAGTTGCCACTGCACTACCCAAGAAGCTCTATATCGAACTTCCATTTTTTCCCCATTTTATAGATATCTCTATCTATATGTATATTTATATGGCTATTGTCTTGGAGGATATTACTTTTACTTTCACATTTATACCATAACCCCCACTTCTTTTACAACACCTTTGTCTTATACATGCACATTTTTCACTTATTTGATCAGGTGTGAAAGATTTCAAATGGATCAAAGAAAATACTTCGGGCTATCTCCTCACATCCTCATAAATCTCTTATACGACAAAATTCAGTTTGTGTCCAATTCCATAATCTGTTACATATATAAGAATGGTTGTTGTCACTAAGATGCTTTCATATTTAATTTGTTTTGTTTGTTCTCCACGGTTTGCAAGATTATGCATCTTTCGGTAAGACTTATTATTTTTTTGTTAAGGCCCACGTGTTAGGTTAATTTATGGCATCTCTTTCACGCAGTAGTGATTTAAGGATGCTCATGCTTCATTAGTATTTGTGGATCGAAATATACACTGTATAGTTATCAATTCCATACTCACTAAATGTTTGATGAAAGGTTTAAGTAAATTTCCATGTTACTCTATTAGTAATGTCTTGGTTGTTCATATGCAGACCTAATGACCTATATCTCTCATTATCACATATCTAAGGAAATCAACTTCTTGGGTTATGCGCTCTCTCTGCACAAAAATTTCTGAATAACACACCAAATAGATTGACAAAAGAATATTTTACTACTAATGGTTCCCCTTAATTTTTTTCTCCCTAATACTTTCATTTGTTGTGTTTGTTCACACCTATTTTTTTTTTATTGATCTTTCAGTTATGCATATAATTTTAATTCTTGCTTCAATAACTTTATTATTCGATGATACATTATTGATGTTTGTATTATTGCAATTTAAGTTTTACAGACAAGACATTACAATTTTGTTACACATTCTGAAAGTATTTTCCTAAAATAAAATCAATTTTTTTATCATATATATTCCCATCATATAGTCATTATTAGAATGATGTTTATGGTGTTTACAAACATGATTATGATATTCCATGAAATTATATAAACATGATATTTAGATTGTACACTTATTTTCATTCCTCAAATTATAAAATTGGAATCTTAGTTAATATTGTAATAAATAATTTATAAAGCACCCGCGCATCGTGATTAGGCACATATTCTTCACATTTATTCCCTTAATTTCGGTATTTTTATGATCCCGTGCAGGGTAAATAGCTTGGGTTTGTCTCAAATTTATGCTACTAACCTCTTTTGGCAAGTATTTCGTGTTTTTTGTATTTCTCATGTGCTTTATAGGTATTTCATGCAAGTTAGTACGAGGGAGAACTCAAAACAGTGAAAGAAACCAAGAAATAGAGAGTTGAAGGGCATTTTCGTAATTTTACATATATATTCCGGTGGTGGGGAAAGTTAGAGAGTTGAATAGCTCTAAGTTACAAGAACATTGGAAAAAACGTCACCCCAATCCGAGCTACGGTGAAGAAGTTATGCCCATTTAAAGTTGGAGACAGAAAGTCTAAAGTTGAAATTAATTCTGGAAGCTGAAGAGACAACTCTTGAAATTTCCTGTTTAATTCATTTTTATTAGTTGTAAAACGTGGAGAGGCATGGAAAAAGTCATTTTTGAGATCTATAAAAAGCCAATCCCTATGTCATTCCAAGGGGAGTTGTTCTTAGAGAAGTTTTAGAGTTAGTTTAGCCTTCTTTTCAGTTTTAAAGGGTTCTTGTAACCAAGAACTCTAGTTTGGAAATTTTGCTACTATTCAAGATTGAAGTTCAATTCAAGATTCAAGTTTTAGTTTCAGATTTCTTCATTCTCCAAGTAATTTTAAATTCTCTGTTTTTACTGCTTTCGTAGTTAGTGTTATTAATTATTTCTTTCTCATTTTCCATTCCCAAATCTTGTTCTCAAATTTTTAGATCCAATTATGAATTCCTGCACTTTAATTTGGGAGTTTTCTTTTGTTTTCATAATGTTTAGCTAATTTGTAAGGGTTGGGATGCAAGAACCCATCCCGATGTAATTTATCTATATAGGAAATAGAATTTAAATTAAATAATTGGACGAATCGTTTAAGATAATTCTACAACCGTGGTAGATCTTTTAATCTCTCTTACCCTAGGTACCTGGTGTTGATGTAAAAAATTATATAGCTCTAATTATTCAATCACAGATAAATAAAATGAGACAAAGATTTTAAAGTGGTTCAGCCTTATAAGAATGGCCTACGTCCACTGTTATGTTATTGCTGAGTATTTTGGGAATTCTCGATTATATGTTTTCTCAAGAAATTCCGGTCCGTCTGAATGAGGGTGATACAAGGTATTTATAGCCCTTAGGCTGTACATGAAAGGGTTGATACATTAAATGATATACATATGAAATGGTAATACATTTAATGCAGCGTGTGCGTCAAGATGATAAACATTCAATGAATAATTGAACTGTTGATTATCTGGCAATTAATGTTACGGCCGAGATGCAGATCGAACCGCCTTAGTTGCTCGTTGCTCAGGAGTTTCTCAGAGCGCTAGAGTACCTCGGAGTGCTGAAGTTCCTCGGTGTATCCTCGTTGCTCGGGAGTTCATGAGTTGGTCGGGGAAACGAACTTCCTCGTTGCTATTGTGCCAAGTAGATTGACACGTGTCTTCATATCATTCGTCCATATCAGCATATTAATTTTGGTATCAACAGAAGCCCCCAATGTTTCATATTTCGAACTTTGAGGAGTATGGAACATTCTTTCTCGGTATATGGCGATATTAAATGACTTTCCTGGGTTTTAGGAGCCTTTTCTTCATATTTGAATTTCTTTCAAATTCACAGAATCCGCCTTTTTCGAATTTTCATAAGTGTTTCGATCTTCGTGCATTTTTGTCCTTTTAGCCGCCAGTGGCGTATTAGTTTATTTTGTGTAATCATTTCCTTCGCAACTTCCCAAGGTAAAGTATTTAAACTTCTCAGGTAACCATACCGTCTTCTACCTTTTCCAATTTTCTGCATTCAAGCTTTCTGTTCTCTCTCTCCCTTGTGCGTTCATCTTTTCCTTCGCTAGTTGTCAGCTCTTCCTTTTTCCTGTAAGATTCTCTTCTTTTCTTCTGTATTTCTTTTATTCACTATGGTTTATCTTGTGGAATCTGTTGAGAAATTTCGTTCCGATTTTTCCATTCCTTCCTGGGTAACTCTGGAGGTTCTTTCTGAGCCTTTAGATTATTTTCGATTGGCTGAGGGACATTGGTTCCCCAGTCTATTCATTACTGAATGTGGATTTTCTTTTTCGCCAAACCCCTTATGCATAGAGTTCTGTCAGTACTTTGACGTTGTTCCTGCAAAAATAGCCCCCAATTCATGGAGAATAATTAATGGGGTGTATAAATTAAATCTAACTCATGGAACTCGTATAGGGATTCCTGAAATTATGTATTGCTATAGATGGGATATTTTAGATAATGTTTATTACTTAAAAACTAGGTTTTTAAATAGGGTTCTTGTAGTTAACCTCCCTGATGCAAATAGAGATTATTTTGAACATGGGGTGGTTATTAAAAATTGGCAATATGCCCCCTTGGTTGGAGATGCAGTATACCAGGGTCCTAAATGCCCCCCTATGGCAATGGGATAGGTTTATTCTCATTTTCCTTTACTTATGAAATTATGCTTTTATCATATTTGACAAAATGTATGACTGATATTTCATTATGTATTTGTTTGCAGTTGATAGTAAAAGAAAAACTCCAAAAGAATCAGAGGTTAATATTAAGCATCTAAAACTTATCTGGGGTTTGCATAAGAACGTTGCAGACGAGCATATCAGGTCTGCATCATATTTGCTGCAGTATAGGAGTTACACGACTTCTTATACTGCTCGTCCTGTGATTAGATCTGTTGAGCCAGCCTCAACTCCAGAGGATTCTTCTTCAGATTCTCACATCCCTTTAAGTCAAAGAATGGGCAGGAAAAGAGCTCCCCCTGCTCTATTTGATGACACTACTTCTGCTGCTGAAGCCAAGAAAAGCAAAATTGATGTCCCAGAGGGGACTAAGAAGGTGGATGTTGCGCCTTCCAAAGCTACCAAGAAGCCCCCAGTGGCTCCGAGTAAGAAGGTTGCTCCTGTGGAGATGACTGCTATCTCTCCGACCAAGAGCTCTTCCTTGGTTGAAATTGCTGAAGTTCCTTTGAGGAGATTGAGGAAATCGTCCTCAGTTAATTTGGCTGAAACTGCCAATCTGACTGAAACCATCTCTTCTCTACCAGCTGGTGGTGTTGGTGTTCCAACCATCATTCCTCCGAGCTCTGCCATGAGCTCGGTAAAAACTTGGATCATACCCGAGGTCCAAGGAATTGATGAAAAGATTTGTAGGGATATGATGACATCCCTAGCTACCCGTCACCTTGCTTCAGTAAATTTCTCACACTCTGAATTTCCTTTCTTTCTTTGAATACTTTTATTTTTGTACTGACCTGTCACTTTTTCCTTTGTTTAGCTGGTGAATTGTTTTAACAACATCGTGAAGAAAGATGAAGCAATTAAAGCTTCCAGCTCCTCGTCGGGGGTAGAGGATGCTCTGCTGGGTTTGACCCAATCCTTGAAGGATTCTCGTCAGCAGTATAGTGAGGACAAAGCTGTCTGGGAGAAAAATTTGTCTATAGTTGAAGCTGAGAAGGTGAAGTTGGCTGAGATCTCCAAGAGTTTGGAGAATAAGGTGAAAAGTTTAGAGGTTGAGCATAAAAAATATGACGACAAGCTCAAGAACTTTGGAGAGCTTGAAGATAAGCTGAAAAAGGCAGAGGAAGAGTTGTCCGTCCTGTGAGATGTCAAGCGCCAAAAAGAAGAATTGGATGCGAAGTTAAAGACTGCCGAGGATCTTCAATCCGAGAAGCTCTCCTCGGAGAAACTGAAAAGAAAGCTCGCAGTTAAAAAATCCTTCAGCGCTGGCTGGGATAAAGGATGGGACAAAGGGATTGCTGCGATGACATCCCAAGTACAATACGGGAAGTTGAAATACTTCCGAGATGGCTGGGTAGCTGCCCTGCAGGAATTGAAGATCAAAGACGACTCTGAGCTATTTCAGCTACACCTCCCTGGTCCTCCCCCACCAATTGTAGAAGAAGAAGAAGATGAGGCTATCTCTGATGAATCTTCCATGGCCATGGGTGATCAAGTCCCTGCCTCTCTACCTTTTGCCAATGAGGATATTTCTTCCATGCCTCCTCCTCCTGAGAAAATTTCAACTCCTGCTGATCAAGCTGCTGTTACCACCGAGCAACCAAGCTCCTCGTCCCAGCCTCCCGAGAAAGTCTTGGGAGATGAGGAAAAGGTGTGAAGTTGTTCAGTATCATTTCTATCTTTTCGTTATCATTTGTAATCAAACAATGTAATCTTTTTATGATCTAATAAAATACATCTTTGTTCTTCTCTGTTGTTGATGATTTATTTTTGTTGACTGTTGTCTCCTCTTCATTAGTTTATGACCAGGATGGAATTGCTATCTGCCAATGATACAAAACTGATGCAGCAATGTCACGAATACTATAAGGCTGGTCACACAGAGCTAAGTGTATCAGAAATTGCTGACATCCTTGGCCATGATGCTTCAGATCAGGCAATTGAGGCTTATCGGTACTTGAAAGCTTTACTCGACCGAGCTGTGGCCAATAATGTGGCCTACTATGAATTGATCGAGGAGCTTCATTGTACCTTAGAAGATCTTCAGGATCAGCACAATGAATCAACTGCCTTGTTGCACAAGGAATATAAGAATAGGTATCAACAGCTTTCCTCTGAGACAGGTCACAAAAAGATCATCGCTGGGTACGATGTTAGGGAGAGAACCCTAAAAGGTGAAGTTGAGGCCTGCAGACAGATCGCCGAGCTGCTGGAACATGAGAACAACAATTTGCAGAAGAAGTTGGCACAATATGAGTCTGCAGCTTCATCCTCTACTGCCTTGGTACCAGTCACTGATGAAGGATTGTCATTCTTAGAGGTTGAAAACGCCAAATTAAGTCAAGAATTGGATACTCTGAGAAGGTATGGTATCTCTACTACTGCTCGGGGACGAGGAAGAGGGTCTCGTGGGCGAGGAAGAGCTGTTCAAAATGTTGTCGAGGAGCAAAATTCTCCACCCGCTCGGAGTCAATCAAGAGTTCTCAGCCGTAATGTTGAAGAATCTCGTACTCTGTCAACATTGGAAACCCAAGCGTACCAACTGAACGCCAAAGATCGGGCTTTGTCTGAAATGTCCAAGAAAAACCTATCTTTGGAAGATCAACTTACTGCGATGAAGTCTGCTTTGAATGATAAAGATGTTTTTTCCAGGAGCCTTCACGAGCAACTAGAGAGAATAACTTTCCAATTCCACAAACAACCTTGGGAGTTTTGGATGGCAGGATACAATGAAGCCATTTGTCACTTGGATGCTCGTCTTGAAAATGCCCATAACGAAGGTTATAAACAAGGATGGTTGAACGCCCTGGGTGTGTTAAAGCTAGAGCAGGGCCATTTTTTATGGGATTATCATGCTCCTGGGCTACTAGACTTGCCTGTACCACCTTATAAACTAGACATGGAATGGATCCCAGCTCGTGCCATTCCTCGTAGCTTAATTTCAAAATACCTTGGTGACTATAGTCTTCATTCTCAGATTGAATTATCTCGTCCCGAGCATCTCTTGGATACACCTTCTGTGATGAACGTCAGAATGCTCAGAGATGTTAATTTCATTAATTCTCCTCTTTGCATAGAGGATCCTCCTGCTGGCGAGGAGCTTGTTTCAAAAGCTAAAGGAAAGAAACCAATAGAATAGGTTTTTCAATGTAACAGTTAGCACATATATGTAGCTTGTAATTTATTTTGATTTTAATGAAAGACTTTCATTTTCTGTTTGCAAATCTGTATTGCTATTGTTTTGTGTTTATCAAACATTTTTACATTTGTGCATATGTATCTGTTAAAAAGATAACAATTTTGTGCTGTTCATCAACCAACTTAGTAATAAACAGTTACAAGTATCAATGTTGCTCAATCACTTAATAATAAAGTAATGAGTATAAAATGTTTCCAACCAACCAAGGTTGTTAAATTGTGTTTGTCGACCAATTACAGTTGATAGGTTTTTCTCTCCAATCAGCCATACTTGGTCGACCAATTACAGTTTTGATCACCGACTAACTATACTTGGTTCAGTTTGGAATTCTTGTATTTTCTGGAATGATTTTACCTTCCGACCAACATAAATTGGCATATTTTGTTTCTTAACCAGCCAAAATTGACAGTTTTAAGAATGTTGTTCTTTCCCTCTTACCAACCGGAGTAGGTCATGAGTTTGAACTATCGGGTTCTTTCGAACTATCTTGTCCACAAGCTCTTTTACCAACCGAAGTTGATCACGCAAGTGTACGCCTCCTAACCAAAGGAGTATAATTTGTTCTCACTATTTTACCAACCGAAGTTGATCACACTCGAACTATCAGGTTCTTTCGAACTATCTTGTCCACAAGCTCTTTTACCAACCGAAGTTGATCACGCAAGTGTACGCCTCCTAACCAAAGGAGTATATAATTTGTTCTCGCCCTTTTACCATCATGAGTTGGTCGTGGGTCTGAACTATCGTCTTCTTTTTGCTGTCGAGCAGCGTAGTGTACAACACTAGTATTCCCCAAAAAACTTTCAAACAAAGGAGAGAAAAATGGTGAAAACATCATCGTTTTATTCATATTGATGGAACCGTTGTACATTTTACATCATTGATAATACTTGCGAAGGTGTTCAGCATTCCAAGCATTCTTGAATTCCTCTCCTTCTAGAGTTGCTATTCGGTAAGTTCCTGGTCGAATAACTTCTGTAACTCGGTAAGGTCCATGCCAGTTTGCCTCCAATTTATTGTGCTTCTGAATGACCTTCTTTAGCACATAATCTCCTTCTTTTAAATCGCATTTCCTCACCCTTTTGTTGTAGAACAGAGCTGTTCGTTGTTGATAAGCAGCATTCCTAATGGATGCCTCTTCTCTGACCTCCTCGAGCATATCCAAATCCAGTCTTCTCATCAAGTCACTGACAGGAGAATTGAAATTCAGTACTCTATGTGTTGGAAGACCCAACTCGGCAGGTATTACAGCCTCACTTCCAAATGCCAGCATATATGGTGATTCTCCAGTCGCTTCTCGGGGAGTTGTTCGGTAAGCCCACAATACTGATTGTAGCTCATTAATCCAGTTAGCTTTAGCTTCACTTAGCCTTTTCTTCAAACCATTTAGCAGTGTTCTGTTCGTCACTTCAGTTTGTCCATTGCTTTGAGGATGGCCTGGTGCTGAATGAACCTTCAAAATGTTCGACTGATGACAATAGGCAGCAAATTCCTCGTTATCAAATTGGGTTTCATGGTCTGTGATGAAGGCATGAGGGAGACCATATCGACAGATGATGTTCTTCCAAACGAACTGGTATACCTTCTCGTATGTCATATCAATAAGCGGTTCAGCTTCTACCCACTAAGTAAAATAGTCCACTGCAACAACGAGGTACTTGAATCTTCCTCGGGTGGTCGACAGTGGTCCAACCAAATCAATTCCCCATATGGCAAATGGCCAAGGGGAAGTTATCGGTGTCAACAATGCTTGTGGAGTTCGTCGGATGGAGGAAAAACGTTGGCACTTGTCACATTTCTTAGCATAGGCTATACAATCAGCCCTCATCGTCGGCCAATAGTATCCTTGAGTCATTACCCTTTGCAAAAGTGTTCGACCTGCTACATGAGATCCACAAGACCCTTCATGGATTTCTTCAATCAATTCTTTCACCTCGGAGGGATGTACACATCTCTGCAAACCTGCCATAATTCCTCGTCTATATAAAATACCATTAGTTAATACATACCGAGCAGCTTTATACTTCAATTTCTTGGCAGCGAGCTTATCCTCTGGCAATTCTCCCTCTTCAATACATACCCTGATGGGATCCATCCAAGATGGTCCTAAATCAAGGGTAATAACATTCATCGTCAGGTTTTCATCTATGCTCCGACTTTCCAATACTTCAATTGGTATCGTTCTTCGCAGCTCGGTACGAGTAGCTGATGCTAGTCGGGCCAGTGCGTCTGCTTGTGCATTTTCTATTCTGGGTATTCTGATCAACTGAATGGCATCAAATTCTGCTAACAATTCCATCACCTTTGCGTGATACTTGACCATTAGTTCTCCTTTAACCGCATATGTTCCCATCATCTGATTCACAAGCAATTGAGAATCACTGAATACCATCACTTGTTGCGCTTCCATAATCTTTGATAAATTAAGACCTTCTATCATGGCCTCATACTCAGCCTCATTATTGGAGGCTTTGAATTGGAATCGCAAAGCATATTCCATGTCAATCTCGTCTGGGGTGTTCAAAATAATTCCTGCCCCGCAACCTGCTGTGCAAGATGAGCCATCTACATATAATCTCCATATGGGCAACCCGTCTTCAAATTTTTTATCTGACAGAGTTCCTCGGTGAAATATTTATTGCTTCTTTTCATCCTCCCCTGACACTTTTCGCTCCTCGTCGACCATCTCTTCTCGCTCTCTTACCAACCGGAGCTGGTCTGAGCTCGAAGTTGATGATCTTTCTTCATCCATAAGCCCTTTTACCAACCGGAGTTGGTCTGGATTTAAGTCTGTTGATCCTGTAACATCCACAGGTTGGTCAGCGAGCAATTTTTGTTCCTCGGGGGTATCAGGATATGTAAACTCTGCTATAAAATCTGCTACAGCTTGCCCTTTCAATGATGATCTGGGCTCATACACAATATCATATTCACCGAGCTCTATTGCCCAGTACATCAATCTCCCTGACTTTTCTGGCTTATGAAGGGCCTGCCTCAGTGGCATGTCGGTATAAACGATGATGTTATGGGCCTGGAAATATGGACTCATTCTTCTACTTGCTTCAATTAATGCCAATGCCAATTTCTCCAGCTTTGGGTACCTGATTTCCGCACCTCGAAAAGCCTTACTTGTGTAATAGATTGGTTTCTGGACTCCATTCTCCAATCTGATCAATGCTGAACTGACTGCATTCTCTGATACTGCCAGATACAAGTATAACTTCTCTCCTGTTATTGGCCTGGACAACAATGGAGGTGCTCCCAAATACTTTTTCAAGTCTTGAAAGGCCTTCTCACATTCATCAGTCCACTCAAAAGTTTTTCGAAGTGTTTTAAAGAATGGGAGGCATTTATCAGTTGCTCGGGACACAAATCTGTTGAGCGCTGCAACTCGTCCTGTAAGACTCTGCACTTCTTTCTTTGTTGTTGGAGATCGCAACCCTAAAAGAGCTTTGATTTTATCTGGATTTGCTTCAATGCCTCGCTGGTTGACAATGTACCCGAGAAACATTCCTTATCGCACTCCAAATGTGCACTTCGTCGGGTTGAGCTTCATCTGGTATTTATCCAGTTGATCAAATGTCTGAGCTAAGTCAACTAGATGATCTGCAGCTTTCTTGCTTTTTGTCAGCATATCATCGACATAGACTTCCATGTTGCAACTGATTTGTTCGGTGAGAACCTTGTTCATCAGCCGCTGGTATGTCGCTCCTGCATTTTTCAAACCAAAAGGCATAACATTATAGCAATAAGTTCCCCTAGGGGTAATAAAAGAAGTACTTTCCCTGTCTTCAGGTTTCATTTTGATCTGGTTGTAGCCAGAGTAAGCATCCATGAAGCTGAGCAGCTCATGTCCCGAGGTAGCATCCACTAGTTGATCAATTCTGGGCAATGGAAAATGATCCTTTGGTCATGCCTTGTTAAGATCGGTGAAATCAACACACATTCTCCATTTATTGTTTTTCTTTTTTACCATCACCACATTTGCCAACCAGCCTGGATACTTTACGTCTTCAATGAATTGGGCTTTCTGGAGCTTCTCGACCTCCTCTTGTATAACCTGATTCTTCTCGGGGATAAATACCCTTCTTCTCTGCTTTACAGGCTTGATCTCCTTATTCACATTGAGCTCATGACATAAGAAGTTTGGATCTATTCCTGGCATGTCTTCATGACTCCACGCAAAAGTTTTCTTCCTGTTTCTCAAGAAAGTTATCAACTCCTGTTTTATTGAAGCATCCAACGTAGAACCTATCTGGGTTACCCGTTCAGGGTGCTCGTCGTCCAGAATAATATTTTCTGTAGATTCCACCACCTGTCCTTTTATAAGTTGGGATTCATCTCGAGGATCCAGTGTTTTAATTTCTGTGACTTCATCTACCTGGTAGGTAGTAGTCTTTTTTCTTGAATCTTCAAGTTCCTCTTGCTCGACAGACGAATAATAGCATTCCCGAGCTACTTTCTGATCACCTTTCACAACTCCTACTCCAAAATTTGTTGGGAATTTTAAGCACTGATGCACTGTAGATGGAACTGCTTCGAACTTCTTCAAACCAACTCTTCCCATGATGATGTTATAGGTTGACTGCACATTCTTATCCATCACAAAGAAGCGTATTCTCTCTGTTCGACAAGCAGGCCAAGTTCCAATGAATATGTCCAACTTGATCGTCCCAAGTGGAAAAACTTTCTTGCCAGCAAAACCCAGGAGGGGTCTGTGATACGGTTCCAATTGAGATAATTTCAGATTCAAACTGTCAAAGCATGAATAGTACATAATGTCTGCCGAACTTCCATTGTCTACCAACACCCTTGAAATCACTACTTCCTTCATCCTCATTTTAATCACCAGAGGATCTTCGTGAGGATAAAGAACACCTGCTAGGTCATTTTTTGAAAAGCCGATGACCAGCTTCTCTTTGTTTACCTTCCTCGGACGATCGTCCTCGGCCAGATTTATTCGCTGAATATATGAACAATCTTGAGCCTCTCCAAGGTAAGCCTTTCTTTCTGCAGTAAGGTCTCCTCCTCCTTCATCTCCTCCTGTAATGACATTACAATCAAATGACCCAAAACGTATAGAAAATACCTCTCGTTCTGGCTGTCTTGGTTTCTTGGGAAGGTCGGGGTCATCATCTGGATCATCTTCATGGTTTCTCTTCTTTTTCTCTTCTGCTCGACGAGGAGATCTAGACCTTTCTCTAGTTCGGTCGTTATTTTTTCTTTCACCTCCCCGATCAACATATTTTGCTAGCTTTCCTCTTCGGATGAGTGTTTCAATCATGTTCTGAAGGGCTATGCAATTGTTGGTCATGCGACCATGATCTTTATGAAACTCGCAATATTTATCCTTACTCCTCGAATCAGGGTCCGACCTCAGTTTCTTTGGCCATTTTACCTCCTCGTTTTTCTTGATTTCTTCCAAGACATGATGAATACCCATTTTCAAAGGAGTATAATTGTCGTATTTCTTCAGGACTTCCCATGATGATTTATTATTTCTGGAACGTTTGTCACCCACCGCCATTGCCCTTATGCTCTTTATTTTTAGACTTGTCGACGTCCACCTTGGTGTCTTTATCCATATTCTTATTTGCAGCCATAGCTTCCTCGGCATTCATGATTTTGGCCACTTTTGCCATCAACTCTGACATAGTTTTAGCTGGATCTTTCGCCAAGGTGTAATACAATTTATTAGGCAACAACCCACTCATCAAGGCGTTGATTGCTATCTTTTCTTCGTAATCTATGACTTCCAGCTTCTCGTTATTGAAACGAGTTATGTAATCTCTAGTACTCTCACCAGATTTTTGTCTAACACTTAACAAGTGTGCTACTCGTTTTACTGGCTTTGCTCCAAAACAGAAATTGCCAATAAACAACTCGGCCAACTGAAAGAAAGTTGAAATCTTACCCCTAGGAAGATTGTTGTACCATATCTGGGCAGCTCCAGTAAGAGTTCCTGAGAACGCTCTGCATCTCATCTCGTCGGGGACGACATAGATGTCAGCAGCAGCTTGATATTTCTCTATATGAAGAACAGGATCTGTCTTTCCATCATATTTGGGGGTCACTACAGGTGCTTTGAACTTTGACGGTGTAGGAAAATTCACAATGTCCTGTACAAAAGGTGTTCCTCGAACAAAAGTTCGTTGTAGGGGGTTCTTTGCTTTGGCCATTTCTCCCAATTTATCCTCCAACCGTTGGAGAGATCCTTTCCACGCTTCATTTCCTTCCTCGGGCCTATTGGTTCGAGCAATTGATCGTTCTGAGGTAGCTTCTTGAGATCTATCTTGACGAGCAGCCGGTCGTGATTGTGCTGATCCTTCTCTTAGATCTGATGGTTGTCGAAAACTCCTCGACATGGTCTTAGGTGGACTCCTATTCCTCCTAGGGCCTAATCGACTGAAAGGAGACACCCTACTCAGTCTTTCTAAAGCACTGGGTCTTTCTGGAGAGAGGGTGATATGTTGATCAGTATCTGTATCCCTTATTGACGAAGTTCGCCCAGGTTGATAAGAGAAATCATCAGACTCCTCATTACGACGTGACTCAGTACGCCTGGATCGTGAAGAAAGTAAATAAGTTTGCCTCTGACCACTTTGCTGTCCTGAACGTGCAGGTGCACCACCATGAAGGGTTTGTATGAGTTGCCTCATTATTTCTTGCATGGTGGTTTGTCCTTGAGCCAAATTTGTCATAATCCCGGCTAGATCCGGAGGTGCAGAGGGATTCTGAGGATTTCCAGTATTTCCAGCGTTTCGATTGCTAGATTCTGGATTATCCGCCATTGATGATGGACGATTTTTGGTGAAAAACGATAGTAACAATCGTTTCCCACAGACGGCGCCAATCTGTTGATGTAAAAAATTAGATAGCTCTAATTATTCAATCACAGATAAATAAAATGAGACAAAGATTTTAAAGTGGTTCAGCCTTATAAGAATGGCCTACGTCCACTGTTATGTTATTGCTGAGTATTTTGGGAATTCTCGATTATATGTTTTCTCAAGAAATTCTGGTCCGTTTGAATGAGGGTGATACAAGGTATTTATAGCCCTTAGGCTGTACATGAAAGGGTTGATACATTAAATGATATACATATGAAATGGTAATACATTTAATGCAGCGTGTGCGTCAAGATGATAAACATTCAATGAATAATTGAACTGTTGATTATCTGGCAATTAATGTTACGGCCGAGATGCAGATCGTACCGCCTTAGTTGCTCGTTGCTCAGGAGTTCCTCGGAGCGCTAGAGTACCTCGGAGTGCTGAAGTTCCTCGGTGTATCCTCGTTGCTCGGGAGTTCATGAGTTGGTCGGGGAAACGAACTTCCTCGTTGCTATTGTGCCAAGTAGATTGACACGTGTCTTCATATCATTCATCCATATCAGCATATTAATTTTGGTATCAACACCTTGGATGTTTAAGAATATGATGCGAGTATAATTGCCCTACACCGCTTTATATTTACCTTTGATTTCATATGATGCGGGCTAGTACCCTCATATATGAAATGCTTTGGATCTATAAAGATTGGATTCATTCCAGTTTATAATTTATAATTCTAGCATTCTATCTGATAAATTACTAGGGTTTGGGGGATTGTTTCCTAACCTATATTTTTTCCATCTTTATATTCACTCTCTTTAATTTGTGTTCTTAAGCACTTAGTTTATTCATAGCGTCAATTATTGCTGTTAGTTTATAATAGTTTCAAAGATCACCAACAAACATCTTTTCATTTCTTCTTGGATCACTTGAGGGTTAAATTAGCTATTCTTACTTATTGTCCTTTTCTCCCTGTGGATACGATCCCGACTTACCGGGTTCATTACTTGAGCGACATGCTTGCACTTGAGTCTAGATAGCACGCACACTAGAACACATTTGTGGTCGCGTCAAGTTTTTGGCGCCGTTGTCGGGGAGACCGAGGTGACATTTAGGAGAGTGAATTTGATCCTAATTTGATTCATTTCAAAAAAAAAAAAAAAAAAAAAAAATTCTCATCTCATCTTTCATAATCTTTTCATGCAAACTCCTACGTTGTCTCCAACCTAATTTCATGAAAATCCCCTTGCTGAAGCTAACTCTGAGAATTCTCATACTATCGACGCTCCACACTTTTGAGTCAAACACTGAGTGAGGGTTCTGAATCGTTGGGTAGCAATATATCTGTGCACGGTAGTGTTGGTGTTAGTGTTAGAGAGGAAGAGATACCATAGCTTCCCGTGAAAGATCTTTTATTTCCGGAGCGAACTGTTACCCCTGGTTGCATTTTACTCCCGTATAATGCCGGTCAGTTCCACTTTCGTAATGGGATGATTCAAATTCTTCCTACATTTCATGGGATGGATTCTTAAAAACCATATCTCCATATTCGAGAATTCGAAGATACATGTGAGACGTTTGGTGATCAAGCCTGCCCACAAGATGTTTTCCGATTAAAGATTTTCCCTTTTTCCTTAAAGGATAAAGCTAAGACCTGGCTATGGTCTCTACCCCCAAATTCTGTTCTGTCCTGGAGAGATATACATACTAAGTTTCTCTCAAAGTTCTTTTCGCAACACAAAACCAATTATGTCAAGGCTCAAATCCAAGCTTTTTGCCAAAATGACAATGAAGCCTTTGATAAGTGTTGGGAACGTTTTCAGGAGTTAGTTAGCGCTTGCCCACATCATGGGTTTGAGAAACACATCTCATTTCGTTCTTTCATCAAGGGATTACTTTGGCGTCTAAACAACTCGTGCAGACAATGTGCAAAAGACCATTTTAGGAATTAGACTCGAGCGATGCTGAGGCTCATTTGAAATACGTAGCAGAGACTACGCAATCATGGGATGTTTATGATCCCAACAGCCAAAACAGACATCGACAAGTGTCCAACACTCCTGCTGCTTTCGGTATTTATCAATTGGACAAGGACACTTTGTTAGATCGTAAATTTGACCAATTGGAAAAGAATTTTAGAGACATGCTTGAAGTTCGATTAAGTGAAGTAGCTGGACCCGTGCAAGCAGGAAAAGAGAAAGTGTGTGCCATTTGTGCTGCTGGTCATTCTACCAAAGGATGTCCTACTATCCCTGCATACAAGGCAATGTACACTGAGCAAGTAGAAGCGATAGGAGGGTTTTGAGGTAATTTTAATGTACCGCAAGGGAATGCTTACAATCAATCTTGGAGGAATCATCTTGGGTTCAAATATGGACAACCACAAGGTGGGATAGCTCCTAATCCACATGTGGCTTTGGCACCACCCCCACCGCAATATCAACAAATGCCTCCTCAAATGCCAAACCCTATGCAATCACCATCTCCTGGTCCATATGTTACCCCACCGAGGCGATCTCTTAAGGACAACTTAAATCACCTCATCCAATCTCAAAAGGAGAACAGTGCTAAGTATGATCGAATGTTCAATGAAATACATACTAGCATCTCAAGGTTGCAAACTGCATCGAATGTCCAAGAGAAGGGAAAATTTCCTGCTCAAAGCCAACGACCTCCCCAAGGACAAACCAATATTGACACTAAATCCCACGACCATCGAGAGCAATGTAGCGCTATTACCACTCTACGAAGTGGGAAAGTAGTTGATTTGTCACCTCCCCACGCAATGCATCTAAAGATAAAGAGGTTTCGCCCGGCACAAGAGAGGCCGAAGATGCCCCTTTAATTGAGAGTGAGGAGGAGGAAAACACTAGTGGACCCAAGGCCATCACCCCCATCGCTGCCCCATACCCTCAACGGTTGGTCTCTCACTACAAAATGACCTCCTGTGATGAAGTTCTGGAATTCCTTAAGCATGTAAACATTAATTTACCTTTTCTCGAGACTATACAGAGAATTCCCGCGTATGCTAAGTTTATTAAGGACTTACTCACAGTGAAACGCAAGCTAAAGGTAAATCAGAACGTCTCTTTGGCCCAAAATGTCAGCTCAGTCTTGTCGAGTGACTTTCCATTAAAATATAAAGATTCGGGTGCGCCCTCTATTTCATGTATCATGGGGAAGAATCGAATCGAGAGAGTTCTAATAGATCTAGGGGCGAGTGTTAACATTATGCCCTATTCCATCTATAGGCAACTAGAACTGGGGGCCCTTAAGCCCACAAATATGACTCTCCAGCTCGCGGATCGTTCTGTGAAGTTTCCTCGGGGAATTGTTGAGGATGTGATTGTCCAAATAGACACTTTCTACTTCCCGGTGGATTTTCTCATTTGGGACGAAGAACCCTCCGTTCTCCCAAGTAATCATGTTCCCGTTATCCTTGGCCGCCCTTTTTTTAGCTACAACTAATGCTCTTATCAATACCCGAAGTGGGCGTATGCAATTAACTTTCGGGAACATGACCCTCGAAACAAATATCTTTAATAATTCCAAGAGAGAGGGTGATGAAGGGGTACCGCGAGGGTTGGATCTTTTGGGGGAAGCACACGAGCAAGAAAGAACTTACAAGGAAGAGCCATTAGGGGAAGGTTGTGTTGCGCATAGTGAGAGGAGTGGTTGCAACATCGAGAGCATGGTAGGGGAGGTATGTTTAGTTAATGCATTCGAGAGCATGAGTGAGCCCATGAACAAGAGTGAAAGAGGAGATTTAGAGTGTGTCGGGAGAGGCTTGTCGAAATACTTAGAGGAAAGCGAATGGCAGGACACTATCGATACATTTTTCCTCGATTACCACCCACCCACACCACCTTATAATTCGGCGAGTGAGCACGAAAGGCAGGTTGAGGACACCAAGCAAGAGAGAGAGCTCGAGGAGTTGAGCCTATCAGAGTTTGAGAGCGAGTTCGGACAGGTGGATGCACGCCTAAATGTTGAAGTCCAATCTTTCTGGGCCTCATTTCGTCATTTAGAAGAAAGCGAGTGGGACAATAGAATTGATGCATTCCTCCTTACCAAACATCCACCCATACCATTTGAGTCTTCGGAGGTACTTGAAGATAAGACTCAAATCTCGTTCGACTTAGAGACCAACCCACGTGCTACGCAACAAGAGGATCCTTTTCCGGTTTATCATAATGCATCTCCCGGTCTTTCCTTTATCTATGGGCACGGGCCCAATTTGTTCCGGCTATTCACTTATGATGGTAAGACGGGAGAGACGAGGAGCGCATCGTACCCAGTGAAAGGGGTCGGGTGATTTGTGGAGATAGATGAGAGGTCGTCGCACCCCCGACGTGTATGGGGTGATTTTTGTTGTATTTTTGAGTCATATATAAGTGTTATATAGTGTCTTGTTGCATTTTAATAATTTGCTTGTTTTATTTGTTGCACTTATTCTTTTTCTTCTTTAGATTTTAATCCTTTTGATTGAGGACAATGCAAAAGTCTAAGTTAGGGGGGTGATAAGTGCGTCTTTCTAAAACTTTACAAATTTTTAAAATGACCAAAAAAAAAAAAATTTGAAATTTTTTTTGAAAAGCAAAAAATATTTTTGTTCAAAATAAATAAAAATTGGAATTTAAAAATTTCAAAAATATCACCTTTATTCTATTTAATGTCTCAAATTGTTAACAATCAAAATGCACTAAGCCAAAATTAACCAAAGATGGAAATTGAAAGAAAATTGACGACTTTACGAATAAGTGTGGAGATTAGTCCAACCCGGTGAGATTTCGAGCCTTTCAATTTTTTATGAGTTTTTAAATCAATCCGAGTTTATGATTAACTCAAAATCCTTTTCAGCGTTTTAATAAGTCGTTGATGATCTCAATCTTTTGTTTTGATCGGTTATGAGAAATGTGTGAAATGTTGTCTCGAAAGTCGTGCTAAATATATCTATGAACTTAATTAATCTCGAGATGCATATGGTAAGGTGATTAACAATTTGGACAATGAAGTAGGCCCTCGTTTGTTACCCAAAAATATTGGCCATAAAAAGATGGAAAAATTATCCCTTTGCAACCCAATTTGAGACCAATAAAATATTTTCCTTTCGTTTGATAACCCGAAAAACCCAAATAGTTCGGAATTGTGAAAATTGAATATTCATAAAATAAAGTCCAAATTGTACAATAAAAAGGGGCAAGAGAAAAATAGAAAAAAAATGCTAAAAAAAAAATAGTGAGAAAAAAACTGAAAATTGAAAAAGAAAGAGAAAAATGAGCAATCCCCGAAAAAGCACTAATGGACGTCATAAGGACATTTTCCAATTCCGAACAATCCGTCTATTCCCAATTTTACCTTTTGCACCTTAACCCCAAGAAAAGTCCCAACCGAGTCTGAATGGCGAAATTAATTACTGCATGGAGAGCTAAGACATGAAAAGATAATACAAGAGATTAAAATGGTGTGATTAAGAGATGATGTTTCCCGTTTCCTAATAACTGTATTCCAATGATGAGATTTTTTCACCATATATTTCCTTCTTTTCAATTTTGTATGCAAGAATTTGTGTCCATTATATTTACTCTTTATATCATGCATACCGAGAGAAAACAACCACAATCTGAGTGATTCGTTTGTGAGTGCATCCGTAAGAATTTGAATCAAAATGAATTTTCAGAAAGTAACGTAATGCTCAATCGGTGGAAATTTGAGGTTGCATTTTTGGCTTTGCACACACACACTATGGTTTGAGACATTTGAATATGAATTTATGGTGATTATTTTTCGAAAAGTTTAAATTGATCAATTTTTAAGTATTTTGATATTTATTTGAGTCAATAAAGAATTTTGTGGGTATATTCACTGCAAACCCTCACGAGACAAAACTCGTCCTACGAGGGTAACCTTGGAATTTAAAGGCTTGTTGCATACGCTAAATGCAATCGCTTGCCCGCGAAAAAGGTATTCTATCCCAATAAAATGATTTTCAAGAGTTGAGCCTTGATAGGATTCTTTTACATTGCTCGGTACGCACAAAGTTCTAAGTTAAGGGGTGTGATTAGGCACATATTCCTCATATTTATTCTCTTAATTTCGGTATTTTTATGATCCCGTGCAGGGTAAATAGCTTGGATTTGTCTCAAATTTATGCTACTAACCTCTTTTGGCAAGTATTTCGTGTTTTGTGTATTTCTCATGTGTTTTATAGGTATTTCATGCAAGTTAGTGCGAAGGAGAACTCAAAACAGTGAAAGAAACCAAGAAATGGAGAGTTGAAGGGCATTTTCGTAATTTTACACATATATTCCGGTGCTGGGGAAAGCTAGAGAGTTGAAGAGATCTAAGTTACAAGAACATTGGAAAAAACGACACCCCAATCCGAGCTATGGTGAAGAAGTTATGCCCATTTAAAGTTGGAGACAGAAAGTCTAAAGTTGAAATTAATTCTGGAAGCTGAAGAGACAACTCTTGAAATTTCCTGTTTAATTCATTTTTATTAGTTGTAAAACGTGGAGAGGCATGGGAAAAGTCATTTTTGAGATCTATAAAATACCAATCCCTATGTCATTCCAAGGGGAGTTGTTCTTAGAGAAGTTTTAGAATTAGTTTAGCCTTCTTTTCAATTTTAAAGGGTTCTTGTAACCAAGAACTCTAGTTTGGAAATTTTGCTACTATTCAAGATTGAATTTCAATTCAAGATTCAAGTTTTAGTTTCATATTTATTCATTCTCCAAGTAATTTTAAATTCTCTGTTTTTACTGCTTTCGTAGTTAGTGTTATTAATTATTGCTTTCTCGTTTTCCATTCCCAAGTCTTGTTCTCAAATTTTTAGATCTAATTATGAATTCCTGCACTTTAATTTGGGAGTTTTCTTTTGTTTTCATCATGTTTAGCTAATTTGTAAGGGTTGGGATGCATGAACCCATCTCGATGTAATTTATCTATATAGGAAATAGAATTTAAATTAAATAATTGGACGAATCGTTTAAGATAATTCTACAACCATGGTAGATCTTTTAATCTCTCTTAGCCTAGGTACCTGAGATGTTTAAGAATACGATGCGAGTATAATTTTCCTACACCGTTTTATATTTACCTTTGATTTCATATGATGCGGGCTAGTACCCTCATATATGCAATGCTTTGGATCTATAAAGATTGGATTCATTCCAATTTATAATTTATAATTTATAATTCTAGCCTTCTATCTGATAAATTACTAGGGTTTGGGGGATTGTTTCCTAACCTATATTTTTTCCATCTTTATATTCACTCTCTTTAATTTGTGTTCTTAAGCACTTAGTTTATTCATAGCGTCAATTATTGTTGTTAGTTTATAATAGTTTCAAAGATCACCAACAAACATCTTTTCATTTCTTCTTGGATCACTTGAGGGTTAAATTAGCTATTCTTACTTATTGTCCTTTTCTCCCTGTGGATATGATCCCGACTTACCGGGTTTATTACTTGAGCGACGGGCTTGCACTTGTGCCTAGATAGCACGCACACTAGAACACATTTGTGGTCGCGTCACATCGCGTAGTCCCTTTTGAATTCTATATATTCTAACTTGAGCATTAAATATTAATATTTCTCAATATTTCATTTGAAGGATACGACTTGTTGGGAACCAATGAAAAGACACATATGTGGCATACTCGTCACATGAAAATGAGGGTGGTCTTGGGTTCCACACTTGGCTCGAGTTGAATGATTACAATTTACTTGTAGCGAAACACAATGATGCAAGTTTATAGTTTTTTTTAAAATTCACTCTAAATTTAAGGTATTTGTTTATGTATTAATTATTAGTGTTAATATGCATGTGCAATGTTATTATCTAACGTGGGACATAGTTTTTAAAAAAATATTAGCCCGTCATATTAAAAATTGAGTTATAATGATAAAATATTAGGTATTTATTTGAAAAAATGATAGTTACATTGTTAATTTAAATACAATAATTTCTCCAAATTCGTTTGACGTAGTGTCACATAGTTATCTACTAAAATAATGTGACATCTTATAGTTTAATTATATTATTGTAAAAAATAGGACTTTATAGTAATATTTGTTTGTTTATTAGGAAATTATTTTAATCTAAGACTTAACACTTTGTCAATTTAATTACTATGATTTGATAAAATTCGTTAACGTAATGTGTCAGAGTTCTTAAAAAACCTCAAATATATTTTGGTATATTATTAGACTATCTCTAATATGATTTAATTATATATATTAAAGGGGTACGTGAGTTGAAGTTAAACTGTACATTTAAGTTTATATATGAGTTATGGGTCTCGTTAGTGGTGGGTTATGATTCAAACTCATGCGAAAAGTTTTGTCTGCCCGTTCAATCATGGAGGAGAGGGCTGATCGATGTTGGGCATCCACTGTTGCTTTAGTACATTGTTTATACAAATAGGGACCTTTAGTTAACACTCTAAATGTTCATCCTATCAAGTGTTATAAATTCCCTCATATGTTGTCTCTTAATCATTTGCCCGTTTGTCTTATATGCCCTGCCTCGACCGTGCTTGGGTTTCACACCTAATAATTGTGCGTTAGTCTGAACGTTATTTCCCTCAGTGTGTGTGTGGGTCATTATAGACTCCACTCGTGGATGTTCACTACGCTCTTATCCAACCATTAGACGTGCTCAATCCCCATCGTTGAATTTTAAAAGGAAAAATCAAATACATATAATTCAATTTCATCTTCATTTCCCCCACCTTTCACTATTTTCATTACTAGAGCAAGATTGAGAGTAATTATTGAGACCAAGTTCTTCGCGAGGCATTAAATTTCACTTTCGTTTTCTCGTCACTGTCATTCTTACTCCAAATAAATTTTCACAATAGTTTTTCGTTTCATTCCCATCATTGGGAATTTATGTATTTTTATAATATGCCATTTCTAATTCTAATTTTATTTCCCTCACTTTCAATAATGGAGTACCTAAGTTTCGATTTCATTTTTTATGAGAATTAGACTTTACCCATTTCCTCGACGATATAACTTCTCTTTCGAAGTTTATTCTCGATGATTCTAACTTGTTTAAGTATATAGATTGATTGAAACCTTTTGGTCACACCCTTAGGAATACTCAACTCATGCGATAAAGAGTTTTAGACGAGCATCATACGTGACAAGAGAATTTAGCTAGAATGATTCAAGTAGTTGATGCCTTTCGTCACGGAAATAATGAATGGAGATATTCCACTCTAGGTTCCTCTTCGTCTGGAGTCCGTTATCCGACCAGGTATTCCTCTAAGCATACTCACCCTGTCGCTTAGCCCATTCTCATCCACCTAGGGCTTCTTCCCTCACTGCTCCACCTTGATCATGGGAGGTTATAGATGTCCTCTTCGAGCCAACTACGACCAAATGATGGGAACATATTGCTCTCTTACAAACACCATCAATTCATATGACCAATGAGTTTAATCACGATTCTTCTTATTAGGAGGCGGAGGTTTGGTTTTACGAGAATTGATTTTACGTGGGGCTTAACGTCCCTTTGCCTAAACCTATCAGAGACATCCTTTCCTTTATCAAAATTTACCCCTCTCAACTCATTCAGAATATTTAGATTATCCCACTGGTATTGATGGTCCACTTTCGTAACTTGTTTAGGGTCGAAGATACCCTTTCCATCATTGAGTTATTGAGTGTGTGTCGACTGACCACTTACTAGGGTAGTTGGTATAGATTTACTAACTAAACGAGAGATGTCATCTTTGTCTCTAACTTTCCATCCTTCAACCATGATTAAAGGTAACTTTTGTTCTTTATCATGAGGAGGTTTGGGAGTGTGACAATCAAGATGATCTAACTTGTAATCTACTCACTATCCCCCGTACTTGGTCCAATCCTTACCTGAGTGAGTATTTATCTTCTAAACTTAATTGTATATTAATATGCTTTATATATTATTAATCTGATGTGTTTAAAAAATTATCTTACTCAAAAGGCAAGGGTTTAGTTAGTTATTGATGGAGCTCTACCGTTCCGCGAGATGTGTGATCTGACCCTTTTAAAGAAGGTATAGTGTATTGTATGAGGGGAGGAGATAAGAGATATATAATTTGCTGATTTACAGATAGAATCTGAGGAAGGACACATCCTCCTTCAATTTTGTCATACTGATTTCCCTCCATCCTCAAGTATCATTATTTTAAATCGTTCGTCTAGATATTATCTCATCACACTCAATCTCTTGTACTTTGGATGCCTTAAAGGAAAAATGTCCCATGAAGCATTTAGGGATGCTTTGACGAACGTAACCTCTATGTCGACAACTCCTCAGGAGATAAACACTTAGTGTTGACCCCTTGAGAACCATTACTTAGACTACCTATTGCAAAATCAAAGGGTGGATCCTGCCTACATGAGTCCTGAACCCAAGACATGGTGGTCAATGTAGACCCCTTCGTGTCGAAGGTCAAGGGACTCTCCACTTGAGGTGGTTAACACTCACGCTATAGAGAGGGAAATGGGAAAAATGCCTCAATAACATGCTACTTCTACCTTACCCCGATGAATGAGGACCATTCATTATGATCTCAACGATGCATAGGTACAATTCGATGCCTTAGAAGCTAACTTTTTTAAGTTTTATAAATGTTGAAAAAATGTATGAGGAATTCATGGAAAACACGAAAAAGGGCGAACTAGAAGGTCTAGAGGGCACTCTCCTATCTTGTCTAAGGAACCCATTCACCTTTTTCCTTTAGGTTTATTTCTTAAATTTATTGGTATCAACATCTTTACTCTCTTCAGATTGGCATTTTAGGTTCCTAGATGGATTCAAAACTCTGAACAAAAAATAAGGATTTGTAGGACCTTCCTCATATAAAGGTCGAGCTAAAAATGAAAAGGAGATCCCCTCGATCGCTGTCTAGGGCCCTTAAGAATTCAAGTATTATCTTGATTATATTGTGGATTATAAGGAGAATACTGGGACTACCAAGGTGATAACTAAAGGGAAGGTTGGGTAACTTTAAATATGGGTGACTGAATTGGAAGAGTATCGGTGAGAGAAGGGACAAAAATGGGGGAATTGTACCTTTTGGTTGGAAGAGAAACTTAATATATGGGATTTAGTAAGCACCAATCCTTTATTTATAATTATAATAAACTGTACTCCATGCTCAAAGTTTACTTCTTGAACACCAACATGTTTGGATATGACCTAGTCGATTGTGATGTGATTGATAAGGGGAAATGCTGTTACGTTCATCTATAGAGATAATCAGATTGGACGAGTACCAACGGTTCTTGATTTCTCCTTGACCTCTTATTGATTTGTCTAAGCAATAGGAATATGCCCTTATCATGCAAAGGGAACCTAGATAATATCCTATTAACGTAAGTGGACCCCCAATTCCCAGCTCTAGGGAATTTCAAGAATGATCTTTTTTATAATTTTTTAATAATGTATTTTTTTCCAAATGTCTGTATAGGTCACAATTCCATCTATATTAACTAAATATTGTTAAATCATGCTTTTTGTTTTTTCTTCCTTTTGGCTGATTGCAACTTTGTGATATATGATATTTGTACTACCCTGTAAGAGTGGGGTTTTGCTTAGGCTTGTAGGGATCGCTTAATTGAATGTCTTTGGTCTTACATTTTTTTTGAAGAATGTTAAAAAATGTATTTGGTTTTTAGTTTAATGAGTGTAGGGGCCCCCTTACAAGGCTCTGGGAATACAAGGCTCTGGCTTTGGTTAAGGATTGCTATTCAAAGAAACGAATCAGGTTTGTCTAGGGATGACAGGAGTTTGGTAATGAACCTAACTTGTTCGGGATATGGGATGTTCAAAATGGAATATTCGGGGCCATGGTTCAGTTTTAGTTCATATGACTATTTTGGTAGTTTAAACTTTTCAGGTGTTTTTTTATGCACTTGGTTAAGCATTACCGAACAAGTTAAGTGAATAAATAAAAAGGAAATTGTAGTTGATACATTGTATAAGAGTAATTGTTATTCATAATTGATGATTACATTTTTAAAAGGAAAATACTAAAAATAAAAAAAATGAACTTTGAAACTGATATGATTGAGAATTGAAAATTTTGTATTTCCCGTGTTATAACTCAAGTTTACGATTACTGGTAGTATATCGTACTATGGTCCCAATTATTTGTAATCTTTTAACTCATAAATTCCATACCGTACTACTCAAGTGATGACATATGGGACTTCCCAATTGTTTGTTAGTTTGGCGTGACTAGGATTCTTCGTCACTAGGTTTTACCTTTTAAGGAGTAAGTCTCCGAAGGTGAAGCTTAGGTGGTTCACTCTCCCATTGTATTATCAAACGACATTCAATTTCCTGTCTTCCATTATTAGGGATGATTTCCCCTCATTTCTTATGTTAGGTCCGAGTTCTCTATGAGCTTCTTGTCTTATGATTCCTCAAAGTTGCACACTCGTAGGCTAGGGACTTGTAGATAGATTGGAAGTACTTCTTTGGCATAGTATGTTGATTCTAAGAGGGTTTCTCTTATCACCTGCCTTGTCATCATTGGATGAGCCCATAGGATGAAGAGTAAAAGATGCACCCAAAGACCCTTGGACTTGCCGAGCTTTTTCTTCAGTATATATAGTATTATTTGATTAACTATTTTACTTGACCATTACACTAAGGATACCTCAATATTGAGAAGAAGTGATTGAGTCTAAATTAAACACAGAGTGATTCAATCCCCATGTTATTAAATTTATCATTATTTCCAGTGATTATCATGTACGATATCGCATACCTTGCAATGACAAGTTTTCAAGTGAACATGCGACTTTATGATTGTTGATGTAAGTAAGAGGTTTTACCTACACCCACATGGTAAATTAGTTAATGGACACTAAGGGGAACTTGCACCGCCCCCATTTAATTGGGAATGGCCATAGAATGTCCATCCCCTATATAGAGAATGACTATAGGGAAAAATGGGCGAGAGTTATTTATCTGGTTGATTGATAAAGTTCGCCATAAGCTGTTATTTATCACATCGTTTAACGTACTATTCGTTGTTTCTACCCATGTTTGGCAAGTAACATCATTAATTCAATGCTTGTTGGGATAAGCTTCACTTTCCTAGGCACCCCACTCATACCACTTTGTGTTATCCTCTTAGAATAATCCTCACCTTTGAGGATGCACACATATTATTATTGTCCGATTGTACCTCCCTAGGTATAAGTTTTCGTCATAAAGGGTATACATGGCGTAATTTTTCCTAACTTTACTTTCTTCTGAATGCTCCTCAGGGAGGATCATATCTTTGATATAACGAATGAAATTTTCCATCCATCTCGGCCCAAGGTCCAGTGGTGAACCTCTATTCTTTCCCTGAGTTAGATGCTGGGTTCTCTAAGGAATTTGACCAGGGTATTCCCTTCTTCCAAAGATGCTAACCTTTCTCACTATTTAACTTTATTATTCTTATTCCTACTACAATGGCTAACTATAAAATCTTTCAACTACTGAGCCAACTCATGGAAAATTTTTAGGCATGACATCACATTTTTTCCTCAAAGTTCATACCCCCTAAGGAACTTACATATGACCAGTTGGGATTCGTTGAAGAAGTGAACCAAGTTAGCTTTGAGTGATTAGACTAACTGGACATCTGCGATATGGGCCTCATATTTTACGTCATTATTTGTTGGCTTGGACCAAAACCTCAAGGCACATTTATTGCTCATGACATATAGTGCTTCTACTATGAGGTCAACTCCACTCCTGGACTTGTTTATGGAATCATCAACGTGAACCATCCATATGGGCTTCTAATTGTCCATTTCATTTTATAATTTAGATTCATTTGTACTTATGAACTCTTCGAGGAGGTTTACGAATGTCTGACCCTTTTATTTCCACCCTGAGTCTATACTGGATGTTAAAATTTCCTAAATTGATGAACCACTTGATTAGGCATATGAACACTTCAGGTTTGTGTAAGACCTACTTGGAGGGTGGATGGTAAGCACCACAATCATATGCTTATGGATATATTATCTCATCTTCTAAGCAAAAATTATGAGTATAAATGCTAACTTGTCAATCCTGAGGTATTGAGACTCACTTTTTCTAAATTCTCCACTCATATAGTATACTAGTCTTTGAATACCATTAACATCACTAGTTAGCATTGAACTGGCTACTAAAGATGAGAATTTTACATACAAGTACAAATTTTTATTGGGAATGGGCTTTTATAGGAGTGAGGATTCATCTAGGTGTCTTTGAGTTCTTCAAATGTCTGTTCACATTCTTCTATCCATACAAAGGATTTATTTAACATCTTATAGAATGAGAAACACTTATTTATCATGTAACTGACAAAAAAAATTAAGAATTCATTTGATCAATGTTTGTAACGTTTTGGCTATATTCGGACTTCTCATGTCTAACACTACTTGAATGTTTTTCGCATTGGCCTCGATTCCTTAGGTGGTCAAATCGAAGGTACATTTGTAAGGGTTCATCTTAATTTAAACCTATCAAGAGTCGCAAAATTGATTTCTAGATTCATGATGTGATCATAATATTTATGGATCTTCACGAACATGCCATCCATATAGACTTCCATTGTTTTGCCTATGTAATCTGTGAACATGGAGTATATAAATTATTGGTAGGTTTCTCAGTATTCTTTAATTATGATCAACATGACTCGATATAAGTATTTTACACATTCTGTAATAAAGGATGTTTTTCCTCGTCTCCTAGGTGCATCCAAATTTTAATGGACCCAAAGCACGCATCTCCGAATGAGAGCATCTTGTGGCGTGCTATGGTATCCACTAAAGCATAATCCGTAAGAGAGGGTAGTAGTCCTTTAGGAAGGCCTCATTTATATCAGAGTAATCCAAAGACAACCTCCAATTTTCATTTGGTTTCTCACCATGAACACGTTTGAAAGCTAGTTGGGGCATGTGACTTCTTGCATCTAAAAGTAATTGACTTGAACGTGTGATGTCTGGTTAATTTCAAGGGAAAATGTTTTTTATTTTGCTTCATCCTTCTAAAGTTAGGGTATACATTAAGATTATGAGTCTCCACCGAGGTATCCGAAGGTGTCGTGTTCTCAAAACCTTGAATGGAGTAACCTATTAAAATTATCGCCGAATGGAAGTGATGTTTTCTTTTAATTATTTTTTGGCACAAATTGACAACCTAGTTCTATGTGATAAATTATTTACCAATTAGATAATGATTTTTTTATCTTTAATTTAGGTGAGTAAATTTAAATGCGAAAATAAGGCAAACAATCACATAATACCAAGCCGTATGAGGAAAACCCATAACGGGAAAAATTAGGAACGACATATGTACTACCATAGACTATTATAACCATAAGGCAAAGGGTTACAATCACACAACGCTACGAACGACTAAAAACTATTTTCCACCATGTTCTCTGAGGAGAGAGCCAACAGCTGGAGAATGCTACACGACCGTGATCGATTTTGGGCTCATCCAGTGTCTTCCGAAACTATGCCATGTATCAAAATCCTCTTGAAGTTGAAGACAAACTTTGTTGAGAATCCACCGATGCTTGGTTACCGCTTTCTAGGATGTGAGTTTTTCTAAAGGTTTTGAAGATGTTTAAAATGATTTTGTCTTGATAAAATCTTATAATGTGTTTTTGAAGTATTCACACAAGTCTTCATGAATAAGAATGCAAGTATTCTATCTTAAGAACAAAGGTATAAGGTTTTAAGCTTAAATATAGATTGTGATCAAAGTTTGAGAATCAAACACTCCAAGAATCAGTGTTCTAAAAAACGCGCCTAGGCGTGAGGCTTTTTAGATTTGCCAAGTTTTGGCCCTAGGAGTGGATCAAGGCGTGGTCAACGACGGTCAACATTTTTTGGGGCAAGGCGTGAAAAAATGCGCGTTTTTTGGAGCTAAGGCGTGAAAAACGCGAGTTTTTTAGAAGTAAGGCGTGAAAAGATGCATTTTTTTTTTTGTATTTTAAAAAAAAAGTATTTTAATTTACAAATATTTAGACATATTTTTAAGGTATGTACCAATTTAGTATTTTAAATAGCCTTGTCATAGTAAAAAAATATTAAAATATATTAAAAATGCCTAAACGTTTTTTCACGCCTTTTT
Organism: Sambucus nigra; assembly: GCA_949130495.1. Taxonomy (NCBI): domain Eukaryota; kingdom Viridiplantae; phylum Streptophyta; class Magnoliopsida; order Dipsacales; family Adoxaceae; genus Sambucus; species Sambucus nigra. The sequence continues at coordinate 692,552,696 of OX422210.1, forward strand.
ACGCCAAGGCCCGCTTAGGCTTCCAGGGCTTAAGGCTTGGCCTCCACGCCTTGGTCACGCCCCGCGTTTTTTAGAACCTTGCCTAGAATACAAAGAGAAACATGTAGAAGATGAAAAATTATTTAACTCTCTAGAGTAATCAAACTAAAAAATAAATCTCTTAAAATTTTCCTCTTAATCGAGTGTATTTTCTCTCAAAAATATTTTCCCAATAATTTTTCTATTGAGTTTTTGATTAAAGATATGTAATTTATGAACTCAAACATCCATTTAACTTAAGATCTTCCAAGAGTGTAAGAAAAGTTTAAGGAAAGTGGGGATGTCATCATAAGGGGTTAAAAAACACTTGAGCATAGAAATATTTGGCTGCCCAAAAACTTTGCATTTTTTCCGAAATAATATTTATAAATATTTAGCTCGCAAATCATAAGCTTGTCGTGAGCGCGACATGATATGTCGTTGTAGCGAAGAACTAGCGAGGGAAGTCATAAGAAAACTTTGGCTAAAATTCTAAAAATATCTGGGACATACCGCGACCAGCGAAGCATGGTTTCATGTCAGCGAAGGCATTCTTTGCTGCAGCGAGATACTAGTGAAGAGACCCCGTTTTCATAGATTTAGGACGAAATAATCCATGAATGTTTGAAACTTTACAAAAACATTCACGTGGTATACTTCTCCAGAAAGTAACTTCAAAGTGTATATTTTATAAGAATAATATACTCGCATAAGTTAACCACTCAAACCAAACACATGTACACACATAAATATTTGATTTGATTATGACAAAGTTTGAAAAGATCCTTAGGAATTACAAATACCTCATCCAAGTGGTTACACCAATACGAGATGATGTAGGTGTCGGGTTGAGAAGTCGAAGCAAGTTCGGAGACAATATACTAAAGTTATGCTATCCCGGACAACCTCAAGGACTAATTAAAGACACACATTATACTTTTTATAAATAATTCGACAATTTAATTATGTGTGGGTCACATGTGTATAAAAATACTCTTACAATATCCCCCTTTGTCTATTCCGTGAAAAAATACAAGAATAAAAGATTATAGGAAAAATAAGTAAAACTTTACCCCTATGATAATAGTGACACAAGCTTGGCTAAAGGTATACATCACCTTAATAACCTATGATTAATAAGAACCCACTTTAGACCTTGTAATCTGTAAAGTTGTCATACACTAGAAAAGATTTTACAATACTAATGGATATAAAGAAGGATTGTTTTTTCTTTAAGGAGGAGGGATTATCCCCCCACAGTATTATTAACCACACATAGGAAAAATAGCTTTTCCTAGATGGCTCTTACAAAAGTGAACGAAAGACTTGCAAAATAACAACTTGGATTTTTTAAGAAATACCATAACAAAAATATTAATAAGATGATCTAATTGAAGGAACCTCTTTAATCTCCAATTGAATGAGTCCCCTAGCATCCCAAAGAAGTTTATGGAAGTCTTTGAGCAACTGAGATGTTGATGAAGAAGAAACTAACTTCGCCAGACTCTATGCTACACCATTGGATTGCCTCCAAATGTGGTTTATTTTATAATTTATAAGAGATAATGAAAAAAAAATGGAAGATAATGTGGTGCTAATGAACTAGAGAGCATTTATCTTATAAGTTATAAACTCAACCAAGGATTTAGAGTCCGATTCTAATTCCACTTTAGAGAACCCGAAGCTTATACAAATTTTAATTCCCCTTTCAAGAGCCATAACTTCTAATAGCAGAATTGGATGATGATCTAGAACCTCACTAAAGCCCATAATTAAGTCTCCATTGAAATCCCTTAATACTCCTCCTATACTACATGCCTTGATGGGACAACCCCATCCACATTTATCTTTACCCAACCCTGATTTGGTTTAATCCAGTTAGATATGAGGCATTTAGCCTTTTTAGGGACAATGTTTAGGTTAAACCAGCTTATATAGACTCCTTGAATCGATATATAACTGCTAAATCAACCATAGCCTTCCACACACTCTGAATGATATTGTCACTCAGCATAGGAGAATTTAAAAAAACTCTAATGTTTCTAGCTTTCCAAATTTCCCAATTTATCACAAGAGGTAATATTGTAAAAACAAACTGATGATGATCGCTTCTACCCATTTGGATGCACCAATATATGAACGTTTATTTTGGACTTGAAAAGTTGAGTTTGACCCCAAGTTTATGCATAAAAAATTCCCAAATATCTCTAGCCATTGGACCGTTAAAGAATGTGTGTCTAATATTTTCAACATCCGAACCACAGCACCTACAAGAAGAGGCCAGCCTAAAGCCTATTTTTTGAATCTCTGAATTAAAAGGCACTGTACTATTGAAGAACCTCCATGAGATTTTTTTTAAAAGGCAATTCTCTGACTAAAGTTGTTTCTAACTTTTTGAGACTGACACTTAAGGTCTGCACACCTCATAAGCTGATTTAAAGGTGAATTCTCCGACTTCTATGATAGCCCAAAGTATGGAATCCTTAACTGTTTTCATGCGTTGATCTTCCAAGTCTTTGGCAGTCCAAAGTATAGAATCTTCAATTGTTTTCAAGGCTGGAGAGGCTTTTGAACTAGAGAAAATATTATTTTTATACTTCTTCACTATAAAATTTGCCCAAAGACCCATCTTCTTTTTCAACTTGAAGTAGAAATTTATGCCACTAGTTATATGTATGTCCTCCATTCTTCTACATTGTAATCCTCCTTCTTTAGAAGGCCCACAAAGAGATTCCCAAATAAGCGAACAATGGGATGAACCTTTGGATCTTCCCCAAAGGAATTTATTAAATAAATTTTGTATCCTCTTAATCACTGCTTTTGGTGGATTTAAGGCAACTATTGTGTATAGGGGATTTTAATTAAGGATATGTTTGATAAGAATCATTCTCTCTCCATAAGAAAGGTATTTAGAATGCTAATATTGCAACTTACTCCTTATGTCTTCAATAAGATCTGAGAAATTAAATATCTTATTTCTACCTTTGGATATTGTTCATCCTAGGTACTTTATATGTAAATAGTTATGATTGAGTCCAGAGGATTGGCCAATAGCCATTCTTCAATTAACTTCCAATTTAGGATTTGTGGTGAAAGAGCTTTTAGAGGAGTTGATCTTTTGCCCTGACATATTTTCATATTATGCGAGGAATTTGAAGAGATTCTTTAATGAATGTTTGGCCCCATTAGTGGATATTCTCAGATCATCTATAAAACTCAAATGTGAAATAAGATTGCAACCATTAGGGTGAGAATAAAGTTTTATTTTACCTACTAGCATCAGATTGTCTAGGCCCGTACTGAGAATTTCAGCTGAAATGATGAATAGACTTGGGGACAAAGGGTCCCCTTGTCTTAAACCTCTAGTAGATTTGAAGAAATTGGATAAATTTCCATTGACTAGAATAGAGAACCAATTATTTGAAATGGCTCTCCAAATCAAATTAATGAAAATTTCTCCAGATCCAAATTGTCTCAATACAGTGGTGGAATGGAACACGATACTCTATCATAGCTTTCTCCATGTCCAGCTTAATTATGATGTTTTAACCTTAACACTTATTTCCTAAGTTTTGAGTAAGCTCTTAAGCTAGGAGGATATTATCAATGATTTTCCCACCTTTAGTAAAGCCACTTTGGTTTGATGAAATAATTTTTGGAAGAATAGAGGCGAGTCTGGAGTTTAAAATTTTGGAAATGATTTTGGAAGAGAAGTTGTAGAGGCTAATTAGTCTATATTGACTACATTTGGTTGGGTTTGAGACTTTTGGGATGAGTGTTATAGTCGTACTACTCCAGCTCATAGGGAGTCGAGCACCAACAAATAAAAATTTAATGGATTTAACAAGATCCTCCTTTATAACTTCCCAAAACTATATGTAGAAAAATCCACCATAACTATCTGGACCTGGAGAACTGTCTTCATTCAAATTTGTAATTGCCTTGTAAATTTTATCTTCCAATGGGGTTGAGGTAATCAAGTAATTTTCTACTTCAGTTATTAATTTAGATATTACATTTATAATTGGAAATTTATGAATCATAATATTAGCGGTCATGTAAGTTTGAAAGTGCTCTACAAAGGCTTTACTTATATCTTGCCTATCTTCTAACATATCATCATCTTGGGATTGCACCTTGTGAATGGCTGATCTTATTCTTTTTAATTTCACCAAACTATAAAAGAATTTAGTATTTACATCTCCTTCTTTGAGCCACTTCAAATGAGACTTCTGCTGTAAAAAAGTCTTTTCATTTTTCAAAGAAAAATTCAGATTAGATTGAGTTTCTTTTAATGCACTTATATTTGATTCACTTGGATATTGATCAAAAGCACATTCTCTAGCAATCACTTCAGCTTTAAGATAAAGAACATTTTGGAAAGTGTTTTTAAAAGTGTCTTTATTCCATTCCCTAAGAGGACATTTCAGTCTCTTAAGTTTGGAAGAAAACATCTTGAGAGGGTTTCCTAGCATATCTTCTTGCCAAGACATTTTTAAGATTGTTTTTGGAGCACCACATTTTCTAAAACATGAATCTTTTGGGAAAATCATTCAGGTGGGTGTGAATTGAAAGAAGTAAGGGGCAGTAGTCAGAGCATGTTTTGTAAAGGTGAGTTATAATTATTTTGGGGAAATGGCCAATCCAGATACTGTTAATCATGCCTCTATCCAATCTTGCACATATCATATATTCCTCCTTTCTTAGGGTAGTTCAACTGAATTTAGATCCTAAATAACCCACATCTTGCAGACTACCAGTAGTGATTAAGTCATTAAATTCTTGTATTGCATGAAAATCTTGTCATTCCCTCCTACTTTCTCCTCAGAATTAGTGACATTGAAATCCCCAATGACCAAATAAGGACAAGAATTATATAAGCTAGCTAGATGATCCAAGTGAGACCAATTATTTATTCTTTTTTGTCTGGTACACTTCACATAATTAATGAAATATAGACCTGATCTTTGAGGAGAGAGTGAGTAACTTTAACAGTAAGAGCTTGATCATCAGTAAACTCTATAGAAAGTTTCGTATCACACTTCCAAAAAAACCAAATTTTATTTGAGGAGTTATGAACATGACCTTACAGATTCCATTTCATCTTGTACTTATCCATTTTATTAAAATCCAGTTTTGGCTCTAGGCTTGCAATGGCAGGTAATTTGTGACTTTTTAAAATCTTTTTAATTCTTCTACTAATGGATTTGTTACCAACACGTCTAGCATTCCAGCATATAAAATTAATCATTGATGATTATGAGGATGGGAGTTAATGAGAATCTTTGTACCTGACATTGTTTTCCTCTTAAAAAGAGGATCTTGAGGGACTATCTTTTTATTCTTCTGAATAGGATGTTGCTCAAGTAATGAGAATTGAGGGACAAGTTGATCTTCAAAATCCTTTATCTCCTTGCTTGATTTTTTTTATCGATTTCTTCTTCTTCATTATCTATTCTATAAAAGAGGTAAACATGGCAAGTTATTCTATCATTGGAACTGAGATCTTATCTTTATTTTTTTGAGTCTGAGCAGTAATTTTTTCCAACATCTTCATACTCGTCCATTTCAGGAATTAATGTGGCTTTGGGAGATAATCTGGAATACTAAAAAAATTCAACCTCATTACTAAAAATTTCATTATGGTTGATCTTCTCAAATTGATTAGCCTCCTCTGTAGTAAGATCTTTGGGCCTGGTTTGGGTTAACTGGAGAGGAGATTTGTATATTTCATCCACATTATCTTTCACAACATTTTTGCTAAGAGGAATATAATCTACTAGGTTAAATTCTGGCTTCTATGGTTTTAATGGATCACGGTTGAGGGTTTGGTTTGATAAGTGATCATCTTTCTAAGGTGTATGGTTTTTGGGATATAGTTTGGATGATGTTTTTGCGATTTTGGTTTTTAAAGAGCTTGTTTTGGTTTGGTTTGAGGGTTAAGGAAATAGTATGAGTATTTATCATGGCCTCTTTTTTTGTAGTAGGTATAAAATTTATGAGTATCTTCATATATGATATCCTTCCAGAAGCTTGTGTTATCGCATCCAACCCAAACTCTCTTTGGATTTTGTACAGTCAGGTCTAACTCCACGCAAACTTTAGCTTGGTTTGGACTAATCAAGGAGTTCTTTGAAGCATCCATTTTATTGGTTTGCCTATAAGTTAGGCAATTGAAAATAATGAGGATTTGGCAAAGAAATAAATGGAGAGACTTAAGAAGTTTATCCATACAGGAGCTATTGGATTTTCTTCTTGAGATTTGAAATCAGGAGACCACTAGAAAGTACTCATAGGAAACTTACTTAAGAACCATTGTTCTCTAAACCATAAACGGACAAATCTTCCTCATGATTCAAGCAAATCAGTATATGTTTAGGGTCAAGGAGTGCGATAGAAAATTCATCTTTCAAAGAGGAAGTTTGGAAAGATTTTTTTATGATTTTCATAAATGATCTAATATGAGAAAATTTTCCCACGATAGAAAGTTTGAAAGGTTCAACTAATGATAATATATGTTCCTGTGAAAATAGGATAACAAGTTCACCTTTATAGGAAGTTTTTTGTTTAAGGTAAGTCTCTTTGGTTGAAGAAGAGGATGCTACTACATTCGTAAATAACTTTTGACAAGAATTAGGGTAATGAGATTTAGGAAGTATTGTGATTGGATCGTGTGAAGTTGGCATGAGAGCCATGCAAACCCTAGAGAGATCTAGGCCTGTCTAGAGAGAGAGAGATAAATCTTTATATAAAGAAGGTTAACTGGATGTAATTATGATTCCCAAAATGCATGTTTGTTAAAGCATGATACATCTTAATTACTGAAAGGATATCAATGTCTACACAAGCATGAATCCTAGAATATCACATTGATGCATTGCACTTCATCCCATGAAGTATATACGCATCCTCAGATATTTTTAATTCAAAAGTACACATTTTCAATTAAATTTAATCTCTCCCTTAATGCAATCTTCTCTTCCCCATATTTTTTCCTTTATTTTGTCATGTAAATTGACAAAGGAAAGTACCCAAAAAAACATCAACTCAAGAAATATGATTATTTCAAGTGAGAAAATGCAGTTTTGAAACAATTTGACAATAAGAAGGCATATACAACCAATATATGTGGTTCAATTCATCAATCACATAAAATTGATAGACACACTCATACATTCATGATATATGTACTACTATGATAAACAAGGGATAGACATGTGAATAACATTAAAGAAAACCCACATTTGAAATATCATATTGGCATAAAACTTATAGCCGATGTGGACTACCCTAGAGTATCAATATAGAAGATATCATGAACCAACAAATGAGTTTAGTATAACATAAATGTGATTAATACAAAGCAAATGGTCCTAACTTATATACCAAGAAGTTTTAGTACAAAACTTCAAGAAATTGCAACCCAAAAGAAACACCACTGTGATCACGAGCATCACCACCAAAAGCCGAGATAATCATCATCATTTGATCTAGCATTGTAGGTAGTGTGAAGGGCTCAAATTTCACTAGTGAGATCAACGATTCTCATTCGGATGTTGCTGAAATCCAGTTCACTAAAGAATGTAGTTCTTCATATGCCATTGCTTGAGCCCGGTTGGACTCAATCAAATAAATTATGTCTAGGAATAGAAGATGCAGTCCATCCACAAATATACTCCATTTTCTCAATGGACAAGTGAAACTGAGAACTAGTGGATGATGGCCCAACTTCCAATCCTAGATCTCGAGCGACGTGGTGAGGGGATTATATCTTGAAAGCCTGCACCCCCTCAGTTTCCATCCTCTCTATTTACTCTTCTTTTCTTCTTTCATCATCAAACTACACCACATCATCGTCATTATCGGGACGTGCCTCAGTACTATCACTTTTTCTCATTCCTTCAAGGAAAAAGTAATGGGTGTGTTTGGAGATATGATTTGGGATACTTCACATGCCACTGGTTTCACATCTCCAGCTCTCAAGAGATTTTAAATAAAGATGTGAAATATGAGAGAGGGTCTCATATTTCCTCTACTAATCATATAACCTCTTATGGTGTAATACATCTCATTTTCCTAGTTTATTGGAACACCTGTTCCAATTTTGTAAAGAAAGGAGAAATATTGGTTTGGGGGAGTCACATGATAGGTTTTTCAAAAATATGATGGTGAGATTGTTTTATCCCGATGGTCTCCTCACATTATGAGCCCATATACCATTAGTGATTTTGTCCCAAGCCTCTTTAATGGTCGGTTGCTCACAACCTTCATGTGGGTACCCTGAGCGCTCAACTCTCAAAAGATGGTAGTGTTGAAAGATTATTCTTGGTGACATTGTAACTCGAACACCCCTTAAAGTAAAGTAAAAAGAGGTTTTATGATCGTCAGTAAATTACTTGTTAGCATAGAGTTATCTTACTAAGTCAGGAAATATATTCTTATTTTTGTCTTTGTGAGAGCATACCCAAAGCCATCCCTTATTCATAAATTCATTGTATACCATCGATATTTTTTTTATATATGGTATCCCAATCGAACGAGCTTTCAAACGTATCTTTGTTAGAGCTAAAGTATCTCATAAAGTGTTGTTGTTTTCCTGTCATCACAATTCTGATTGGCTCAGGTTTAGGTACTTCGAGCGAGGACGCTTGGTAGAAGAAGTTATTGCCATTTTCTGGAACACAATCAAACCAAAAAGAACATAGATACTACAAGTTAGATTTAGACTATATTTAAACCTTGGGTAGAGTTTCAAACATATTACAAACATTTGAGATGTTATCACAAACTCAAAAAGACCCAATGCAATCACTTATGGTGATGAAAATCCATCAAATTTGCATGAAGGTATCTCTAGATAACTAAATATATATCAAGAATAAAGAAAAATTTCATAATTTGTTTAACCAAAATCAAAAAAATCCCCCCAAAGTTAGAAAATTTGACAAAATCCTAACTTTACGATACGAAATAGGTATACCTCTTAAGAAGCAAGTGATTTTCATCCCTAATCTTTGAAGATACACTTGAATCACCAATAAATATACACCCTAGTACTCTAGAAGGCACTCGTGAGTTAGAAAAAAGAGGATTCATTGTTGTGGAATGCATAAAATAAAATGGGTTTCTTTTTTTTTTTTTATAATCCGATTTGCTGATACGACATGTCTATGTGGGACGAGTGTTCTTTCGCTGTTACGACAACAGAGTGTTGTGGGTCGTGACATGGACTAGAACTTTTTAGTTCATTCCTTTCACTACAATGACTTGCATGTTCGACAGTCGCGCTTAACTTTGCTTCAACGATAACTTTTCGCCAAAAAAAAAATGGATTTTCCAAATCAAAAGGAAAAAAAGCCCAAGTATATTGTAAGTATGTACAACAACATCCATATATCAGAACAAAAGCGTTATTAACATCATAATTAAGGTTATGGTTATATCAAATATATGTAATAGAGATGAGTAAGGACTTAAAGTCTTAAAATAGATGTAAGTTTGATTAATCATTATATGTAATTATATGTGGTAATTTCTTACGATTTATGACAATCGGTACACACAAGCCAAAAAGAAATAATGAATACATAAGAGAATGCAATCACACACACAATGCATGATGTACGTGGTTCGGTAACTTGCCAACGTCTATGGGGTGTGTTGATGTAAAAAATTAGATTATATCTAATTATTTAATCACAGATAAAATAAAATGAGACAAAGAAATTTTAAAGTGGTTCAGCCTTATAAGAATGGCCTACGTCCACTGTTTCTGTTGTTGCTGACTGTTTGGGAATTCTCGATTACAAGTTTTCTTAAAAAATTTCGGTCCCTCTACAATGAGGATAATACAATGTATTTATAGCCCTAAGGCTGTAATGTGAAAGGGTAATACATTCAATGCCCCTTAAGCGTATACATCCGTATGATAATAATAAGCATTTAATGCGTAGTCAATCTGTTGGTTATCCTGCTATTAATGCTTTGTTCGAGGTGCAGCTCGGACCGCCTAAGCTGCTCGAACCGCCTAAGTTCCTCGGTACCCAAAAGTTCCTCGTAAAGTTCTTATTGGTCGGAGCATCTGAGTTGATCGGGGAAGCAGAGTTCCTCGTTGCAATATGGTTCCTCGGAGTCAAAGTGTTGTTCGGAAGTGTTTGTTGTTGCCACGCAGATTGCCACGTGTCTTCACTTAATTGAGCCATGTCATCAGACTAAATTTGGTATCAGCAGAAGCCCCCAATGTTTCATAGTTTGAAGTTTTAGGAGTGTGGAACATTCTTTCTCGAAATATGGCGGTTTTAAATGGTCATCCTGAAATTTAGGAGTATTTTCTTTTGTATTTATTTCTCCTTCCAAATTCTTAGAATCGGTCTTTTTTGAATTTTTCTAACTGCTTCGATTCCCGCGCCCTTTTTGTCTTTTTAGCCACCGGTAACGTAACCGTCTCTTTTTATAATCATTACTTTTACCCTTTCCCAAGGCAAAGTATTTAAACGTTGCAGAAAATCTCATCGTCTTTTACTTTTTCAAATTTGTCTCTTTGAGTTTTCCATCGTCTCTCTCTCCTGTGCGTTCATCTCTTTCATCATTTGTTGTCAACAGACTCATCCCATTCCTGTAAGATTTTCTTCTTTCTCTTTGATTTCCTTCTTTCATCATGGTTTATCCTGTAGAATCGATTGATAAGTTTTGCTATGATTTCTCTATTCCCTCATGGGTTATTTTGGAAGAGCTTTTTGAGCCTTCAGACTATTTTCGTTTGGCTGAGGGACATTGGTTCCCCAGTCTCTTTGTCGCTGAGTGTGGATTTTCTTTTCCCCCAAACCCTCTATGTCTGGAATTCTATCAATACTTTGACGTGGTTCCTACAAGAATAGCCCCCAATACGTGGAGAATAGTTAACGGTGTTTATAGATTAAATCAAGTTCATGGAACTCGTATAGGAATTCCTGAAATTATGTTTTGTTATAGATGGGCTGTGGGAGATAATACTTTTTATTTAAAAACAAGGTTTTTAAATAGAGCTTTACTGGTCAATCTCCTAGATGCCAATAGGGACTACTTTGAGCACGGGGTTGTTATGAAAAATTGGAACACCATCCATTAACTGGAGATGATGTTTACCAGGGTCCCAAATGTCCTCCCTATGGCAATGGGATAGGTTGTTTTTATTTTATTTTCAAAATTATGCTTCCTTTGTGTTTGATAAAATGTGCCACTGATATTTTAATTTTGATTTATTTACAGTTGACAGCAAAAAAAAATCTCCAAAAGAGGCAGACGTTAACATAAGGCATTTAAAACTTATCAGGAGTTTGCATCAGACTGTTGCTGACGAGCATATTAGGTCAGCTTCATATTTGCTGCAGTACAAGAGTTACACCTCCTCTTTTACTGCTCGTCCGATGATAAGCGACGCAGAACCAATACCAACCTCTACAAGTTCTTCACCTGAGTCACATATTCCTTTGAGTGAAAGGATGAAGAAAAGAAGACCTCCTACCCTTTTTGAGAAATCTGCCTCTGGTGCTGGAGAGGCAAAGAGAAGTAAGCTTGATGTCCCAGGAGAGGGGACAAAGAAAATTGATGCACCTCCTTCAGCTGTTCCTGTGAAGGTTGTGGAGAAGCCCCAGTGGCCTCGAGCAAGGTTGCTGCTCCAAGCGAGGTGATCGTCATTTCTCCGACTAATACTACATCGTTAGTCGAGAAAGTTGATGCTCCTCTGAGGAGGCTGAAGAAAAGCTCCTCTATCAATTTGGCTGAATCCATCTCTCAGCCCCCGACTAGTGATGTTCCCACTTTTGTTCCCCCGAGCTCTGCTATAAACTCGATGAAGACTTGGATCATTTCCGAGATCCAAGGTATTGAAGAAAACCTTTCTCGAGACACGGTTACCACATTAGCAGCTCGTCATATTGCTTCTGTAAGTCCTATAGTCTTAAATTTTCATTTTTCCCTTTTTGTATCTGTGCACTGACTTGCTTTCATTTTCTTTTCACAGTTGGTGAGCTGTTTTAATACAATTCTGAAGAAAGATGAAGCTATTAAAGCTTTAAGCTCCTCGTCTAGTGTAGAGGAAGCTTTGATGGGCCTGGCGCAGTCTTTGAAAGATTCTCGTCAGAAATATGGTGATGATAAGGCAATTTGGGAGAAGAGGCTTATCTCGACCGAGCAGGAGAAAGCTCAGGTTATTGAGGTCTCCAAGGAGTTGGAGAAAAAAATAAATGATTTGGAGGAGAAGAATAAAGATCTCGAAAGGAAGCTCAAAAATGATGGAGAGCTTGAAAATAAGCTCAAGGATGCTAGGAGGAGTTGGGTCAACTTCGGGAAGTAAGTCATCAGAAGGAGGAAGTTGAGAATAAATTGAAAGCTGCTGATGATCTTCTTTCTGAGAAGCTTTCCTCAGAGAATACAAAGAGGAAATTAGCTGTCAAAAAATCTTTCAGCGCCGGCTGGGATAAAGGGTGGAATAAAGGTTTGGCTGCCATGATGTCGCAAGTGGAATATGGCAGCCTCAAATACTTTAGAGATGGATGGGTCGCTGCTCTTCAAGAGATGAAAGTTGATGAAAATTCTGAACTATTTCAGCGACACATCCTTGGCCCCCTCCAACTCCTGAAGAAGAAGAAGAGGACGAAGCTGTCTCTGAGGAATCTTCCATGGTGATGGGAGATCAAATTTCTCATCCCCCAGCTATCCAGCCCATTGGCGAGGAACTTAAGCTACCCGTTACTTCATTCGAGCAACCTCCAGCACTTCCCGAGCAACCCTCTGTTCCATCCAAGCAACCTACCTCCTCGTCCCAGCCTCCCGAGAAAGTTTTGGGAGACAAGGAAAAGGTGTAGAGTTGTTCAGATTTCTCTCTATCATATTTTTCTTTGTCAAATGTAACTCTAAACTTTGTACTTCTCCTTTATGATGTAATAAAATATGAACTTTTGCTTATGCATACTTTTGATTATCTTCTTCATGCTCTGTTTGTACTCTTATTGATTATTGTTTTTTCTTCCTTTACTAGTTTCTGGCCAGGATGGAATTATAGTCTGCTCATGATTTAAAAGTGTTAAGGCAATGCAATGAGTATTTCAAAGCTGGTCATACTGACATGAGTGCAGCTCAAATCATTGACATCCTTGGTCAAGGTGCTTCAGAGCAAGAAATTGAAACCTATCAGTATTTGAAGTGCCTGCTCGACTGTGCAGTGGCTAACAACGTAGCATACTATGATATGATTGAAGATCTCTATGGCACTCTTGAAGAACTTCAGCAACAATATAAGGAATCTACTTCCCTTTTGCACGAGAAGAAGTATCAGCAAATCAGTGCTGATAAGGGATACAATAAACGGTTTGAAGCTTACGATGTGAGGGAGAGAACTTTGAAGGCTGAGGTCGAAGAGCACAGACAGATAGCTGAGTTGTTAGAGCAAGAAAATAATAACCTGCAAAGAGAGGTGTCTCAGTTGAAGTCTGCAACTTCCACTTCCAACGCTTTGGTCCCTGTGACCGACGAGGGATTCTCTTTCTTGGAGGTCGAAAATTCCAACCTAAGGGATGAATTAGAAACCTTGAGGAGAGCTGGACCTTCTATATTTACTCGGGGATGAGCAAGAGATGCTCAGATTTCTGACGAGGAATAGAGAACTTAATCTGCTCTAGAGAACCATGCCTTCCAACTGATGGCAAAGAACCAGGCATTGGCTGAGATGTCTAAGAAGATCAGGAGTCTGGACGAGCAGCTTTCTGCGCAGAAATCTGTCTTGGAGAATAAAGAACTCTTTATAAAAAATCTCCACGAGCAAGTGGAAAGATTGACATATCAATTCCACAAGCATCCCAGAGAATTCTGGATGGCTGGCTATAACGAGGCTCTCTACCATTTGGATGATCGTATCCAAAATGCAAATAATGAGCGTTACAAACAGGGATGGTTGAATGCCTTAGGTGTGCTGCAACTGGAGCAGGGTCATTACCTGTGGGATTACCATAATCCTGGGTTGCTCGACCTACTAGTGCCACCATTCAAGCTTGATATGAGTTGGATCCCTGCTCGGGCCATCCCTCGGTGTCTGATTTCCAAATACCTTGGCGATTACAATCTCCATTCCAATGTTGAGATATCTCGTCCCGAGCACCTAATAGATCGACCATCTGTGATGAATATCAGGATGCTTAAAGATGTTAACTTCATAAATTCCCCTTATGCTTTAAATTATCCACCTGCTGGCGAGGAACCTGTTTCAAAAGCAGAGGGGAAGAAACCAATAGAATATGAATCTTGATGTAATAAATTTGTATTTCATTCTTGATGTATTTTGTTCTACATTTAATGAAATAATTTTATTTACAAATCTTGACTGCCATTGTCTTGTAATCATAAAACACTTTACATCTGTGCATATATATCTGTTAAAAAGATAACAACATTGTGTTATTTGTTGATCAACTGGAGTTTATTAAAACTTATTGTCGACTATCTTGAATTTGTGGTAATCATTTGATGACTAACCAAAATTGATGATACTTTGTTTCTCGACCAACTTGGTAGTAATTTAAAAAGTCACGAGTATAAAAAATTTTGCTCGATCACTCTCTCGTACTCATAAAATGTTTCCGACCAACCAAGGTCGGTAAATTTTTCTTCTCGACCAACTACAGTTAGTGGGTTTTTATACCCGATCAACCATAGTTAGTGGATTTTTCTTACCGACCAATCTTTGGCACTTTTTGGAATAGTTTTTCTTCCTAACCAACCTTAGTTGGCATTTTTAGGAATATATTTACTTCCTAACCAACCTTAGTTGGCATTTTTAGGAATAGATTTACTTCCTAACCAACCAAGTTAGCATTTTTAGGAATAGATTTATTTCCTAACCAACCAAGTTGGCATTTTTAGGAATAGATTTACTTCCTAACCAACCAAGTTAGCATTTTTAGGAAGTTGGCATTTTTAGGAATAGATTTACTTCCTAACCAACCAAGTTGACATTTTTAGGAATAGATTTACTTCCCGACCAACCTTAGTTAGCGTTTTCGGGAATAGATTTACTTCCTAACCAACCAAGTTGGCATTTTTAGGAATAGATTTACTTCCCGAACAACCTTAGTTGGCATTTTCGGGAATAGATTTACTTCCTAACCAACCAAGTTGGCATTTTTAGGAATAGATTTATTTCCTAACCAACCTTAGTTGGCATTTTTAGGAATAGATTTACTTCCTAACCAACCAAGTTGGCATTTTTAGGAATATATTTGAGTAGTCCGAGTTTTGCTGAGTTGTGTGTAGCACTAGTATTCCGCAAAAAAATTCCAATAAAAGGAAAGAACTGGGCAGAACATTGTCACTTTATTCATACTGATGAAACTACATTACATGAGAGTTTACATTACTGATAATATTTGCGCAGGTGTTCTGCATTCCATGCATTCTTAAACTCCTTCCCCTCTAAAGTTTCTATTTTGTATGTCCCTGGTCGAACAACTTCCTTAACTCGGTAGGGTCCATGCCAGTTTGCTTCCAGTTTGTTGTGCTTTTGAATCATCTTCTTTAGCACATAATCTCCTTCTTTCAAGTCGCACTTCTTCACTCTTTTGTTGTAGAACAAAGCTGTTCGTTGTTGGTAAGCAGCATTTCTAATGGCTGCTTCTTCCCTAACCTCCTCGAGCATGTCCAAGTCTAACCTTCTCATTAAATCGCTGACAGGGGAATTAAAATTCAGTATTTTGTGTGTTGGGAGACCCAATTCGACGGGTATAACAGCTTCACTTCCAAATGTTAGCATATATGGAGATTCCCCTGTTGCTGCTCGGGGAGTAGTTCGATAAGCCCATAACACTGATTGTAGCTCGTTGATCCAGTTTGCTTTCGCGTCATTCAGTCTTTTTTTCAAACCATTCAGCAGCGTTCTGTTTGTCACTTCAGTTTGTCCATTGCTTTGAGGATGGCCTGGTATCGAGTGGATCTTCGAGATATTTGACTGATGACAATAGGCAGCGAACTCCTCGTTGTCAAATTATGTTCCATGGTTTGTGATGAAGGCATGAGGAAGACCATATCGACAAATGATGTTCTTCCAAATAAATTGGTACACCTTGTCGTACGTCATATCAATGAGAGGCTCAGCCTCAACCCATTTAGTAAAATAATCCACAGCGACCACGAGATACTTAAATCTTCCCCTTGTCGTCGGCAGTGGCCCGACCAAATCTATTCCCCATATGGCAAATGGCCAAGGGGAAGTAATGGGTGTCAATAATGCTTGGGGAGTTCTTCAGATAGAGGAGAAGCGCTGACACTTATCACATTTTTGGCATAGGCTATACAATCAGCTCTCATCGTTGGGCTTCACATGACCCTTCATGGACCTCTTCAATCAAATCTTTCACCTCGGTGGAATGCACACATCTTTGCAAACCTGCTATAATTTCTCGTCTGTATAAAATACCATTAGTCAGTACATAACGAGCATCCTTAAACTTCAGTTTCTTGGCTGCAAGTTTGTCTATTGGTAATTCCCCTTTCTCAATATATGCCCTGATGGGATCCATCCATGATGACCCTAAATCGACGGTATTAAAGTTTATCGTCCGATCTTCATCTATACTCGGACCTGCTAAAGATTCAATTGGGATTGTTCTTCATAGCTCGGTACGAGTAGATGTTTCTAATCGAGCTAAGGCGTCTGCTCTTGTATTCTCCATTCTTGGTATTTTGACCAGCTGAATAACAACAAATTTTGACACCAATTCCTTTGTCTTTGCATGATATCTGATCATTAATTCTCCTTTGGCTGCATATACTCCCATCATTTAATTTATGACCAATTGCGAGTCACTGAAAACAATAACTTGTTCTGCCCCCATGGTTTTTGTCAAACTAAGACTTGCAATCATGGCTTCATATTCAACCTCATTATTCGAAGCTTTGAATTGGAAACGTAGGGCGTATTCCATGTCGACCTCGTTCGGACTGTTCAAAACTATCCCTGCGCCACATCCTGTAGTGCATGATGAACCATCCACATACAGACTCCATATAGGTAACTCGTCTTTAAATTTCTGATCTGACAGAGTTCCTCGGTGGAAAATTTGTTGCTTCCTTTCACCATCTCCTGATATTTCTTGCTGTTCGTCGATCATCTTTTCTTGCCCTTTTACCAACCTAAGCTGGTCTGGGCTTGAATTTGATGATTTTGTAACATCTACTTGCCCTTTTACCAAGCTCAGTTGGTCTGGGCTTGTATTTGATGATCCTGTAACATCCACAGGTTGATCAGTGAGCAACTTTTTCTCCTCGGGTGTATCAGGATAGGTGAACTCTGCTATAAAATCTGCTACCGCTTGTCCTTTTAGCGATGATCTGGGTTCATAAACTATATCATATTCACCAAGTTCTATTGCCCAGCACATCAATCTTCCTGATTTTTCTAGTTTATAAAGGGCTTGCCTCAATGGCATATCAGTATATACTACTATAGTATGAGCCTGGAAGTATGGCTTCATTCTTCTACTTGCCTCGATTAATGCTAGTGCCAATTTTTCCAGCCTTGGATATCTGATCTCTGCTCCTCGGAAGGCCTTACTTGTGTAGTAGATTGGTTTTTGTACTCCATTCTCCATTCTTATCAATACCGAACTAACTGCATTCTCGGACACTGCCAGATACAAGTATAATTTTTCTCCCATCACTGGCCTGGATAACAGTGGAGGTGCTCCCAAATATTTCTTCAAGTCTTGGAAAGCCTTCTCACATTCATCATTCCACTCAAAAGTCTTTCGGAGAGTCTTGAAGAATGGGAGACATCGATCAGTTGCTCGCGATACAAATCTGTTGAGTGCTATTACTCGTCCTGTAAGACTTTGCACCTCTTTCTTCGTCATTGGGGATCTCAGCCCTAACAGAGCTTTGATCTTTTCAGGGTTAGCTTCAATGCCTCGCTGATTGACAATGTATCCGAGAAACATGCCTTCTCGCACTCCAAATATGCACTTCGTCGGGTTCAACTTCATTTGATATTTATCTAGTTGATCAAAGTTCTGACCTAAGTCAACTAGATGATCAGCAGCTTTCTTGCTCTTTGTCAGCATATCGTCAACATAGACTTCCATATTGCAACTGATTTGTTCTGCAAACACTTTATTCATCAGCCGCTGATATGTTGCACCTGCATTTTTCAAACCAAAAGGCATAATATTATAACAATAAGTTCCCCTAGGGGTAATGAAATAAGTACTCTCCCTGTCTTCAAGTTTCATTTTAATCTGATTGTAACCAGAATAAGCGTCCATGAAGCTCAGCAGCTCGTGTCCCGAGGTAGCATCCACTAGTTGATCAATTCGGGGCAGTGGAAAGTGATCCTTTGGGCATGCTTTGTTGAGGTCGGTGAAGTCTACACACATCCTCCATTTGTTGTTCTTTTTTTTCACCATCACCACATTTGCTAACGAGTCTGGATATTTAACATCTTCAATAAAGCAAGCTTTCTGGAGCTTCTCGACTTCCTCCTGTATAGCTTGATTCTTCTCGGGACTGAATACTCTTCTTCTCTACTTCACAGGCTTGATCTCCTTATTCACATTGAGTTCATGACATAAGAAATTTGGATCTATCCCGGGCATATCCTCATGACTCTACGCAAAAGTTTGCTTTCTGCTTTTTAGGAAAGTTATCAATTCCTGTTTTAATGAGGCTTCCAACGACGAACCTACTTGAGTAGTTCGTTCAGGGTGTTCGTCGTCCAGAATGATGTTTTCAGTAGCTTCCACCACTTGACCCTTCACGAGTTGCGACTCATCTCTAGGATCCAATGTTTCAATTTCTGCACCTTCATCCACTTGATAGGTGGTGGTCTTTTTCCTTGATTCTTCCATTTCCTCTTGCTCGGCGGGTGAATAATAGCATTCTCGAGCTACTTTCTGATCACCTTTCACAACTCCTACTCCAAAATTTATTTGAAATTTCAGGCATTGATGTACCGTAGATGGTACAGCTTCGAACTTCTTCAATCCTACTCTTTCCATGATGATATTGTATGCTGATTGAACATTCTTATCCATCACGAAGAAGCGTATTCTTTCTGTTCGACAAGCAGTCCATGTACCAATGAATATATCCAACTTGATCGTCCCAAGTGGAAAAACTTTCTCACCAGAAAAACCCAGGAGGGCTCTGTTATAAGGCTCTAGTTGAGAAAGTTTTAGATTTAAATTTTCGAAGCACGAGTAGAACATGATGTCTGCCGAGCTACCATTATCTACCACTACTCTTGAAATCATCACTTCCTTCATCCTCATTTTGATCACCAATGGGTCATCATGAGGATATAGAACACCTGCGAGGTCGTTCTTTGAGAAACCAATGATCAATTTCTCTTTATTTAATTTTCTAGGGCGATCCTCCTCAGTTAGATTTATTCGTTGAATGTATGAGCAAGCTTGAGCCTCACAGAGGTAAGCTTTTCTCTCTACAGTAAGGTCTCCTCCTCCTGCATCTGCACCTGTAATAACATTACAATCAAATGTCCCAAAGCGTATAAAAAATACCTCACGTTCTGGCTGCCTTGGTCATTTGGGAAGATCGGGGTCATCTTCTGGATCAACTTTATAATCTCTTTTCTTGTTCTCCTCTGCTCGACAAGGAGATCTAGACCTCTCTCTTGTTCGGTCGTTGTTTCTTCTTTAATTCCTTCGATCAACATACTTTGCCAGTTTTCCCCATCTAATGAGTGTTTCAATCTCATTCTGAAGAGCTATGCAATTTTTGGTCATATGGCCGTGATCTTTGTGAAACTCGCAATATTTTGCCTTATTTCTCCTGTCAGGGTCTGCCTTTATTTTCTTTGGCCAGTTTAATTCCTCGTTGTTCTTGATTTCTTCTAGAACATGGTTTATGTCTTTCTTCAAAGGAGTATAATTATCAAATTTCTTCAATACTTCCCATGACGACCTTGTTTTTGAGTGTTTGTCACTACCATTATTCTTATGCTCTTTCTTCTTAGCTTTATCACCTTCCACCTTGGTTTCCTTGGCATCCATATTCTTTTTCGCAGCCATAGCCTCCTCGGCATTCATAATCTTGGCCACTTTTCCCATCAGATCTGACATGGTTCTAGGTGGATCTTTGGCCAAAGTGTAGTACAACTTGTTGGGCAGTAGTCCACTTATCAAGGCGGTAATCGCTGTCTTTTCCTCATAATCAACGACTTCGAGTTTCTCGTTATTAAAACGAGTTATATAATCTCTGGTACTTTCACCAGCTTTTTATCTAACACTTAACAAATGCGCTACTCGTTTAACTGGCTTTACCCCAAAACAAAAATTCCCAATGAATAACTCGGCCAGTTGAAAAAAAGTTGAGATCTTACCCCGAGGAAGATTATTATACCATATTTGAGCAGATCCGGTAAGAGTTCCCGAGAATGCTCTGCATCTCATCTCATCTGGAATATCATAGGTGTTGGCTGCAACTTGGTATTACTCTATATGAAGGACATGGTCGGTCTTTCCATCATATTTGGGGGTCACAACAGGTGCTTTGAACTTTGATGGTGTTGGAAAATCTACAATGGCCTGGACAAAAGGTGTTCTTTGAATAAAAGTTCATTGTAGAGGGTTCTTAGCTTTAGCCATTTCCCCTAATCTATCCTACAGCCTATGAATAGAGCCTTTCCACGCATCGTTTCCTTCCTCGGGCCTGTTGGTTCGAGCAACTGATCACGTTGATGTGGCTTTCTGGGATCTATCTTGACGAGCAGCTGGTCGCTACTGGGCAGATCCTTCCCTTAAGTCTGATGGTCGTCGAAAACTCCTCGATGCGGTTCTAGGAGGATTTTTGCTCCTCCTAGGACCTAATCGATCAAAAGGAGATACTCTGCTTAATCTTTCTAGCGCACTAGTCCTTTCTGGAGAGAGAGTGATACGTTGTTCAGTATCTGTGGCTCATACCGACGAAGTTCGTCCAGGTTGATAAGAAAATCCTCAAACTCCTCAGTACGATATGAATCGATACGCCTAGTACGCGAAGAAGGTAAAAGGGTATTTCGTTGAATACTTCGCGGTCCTAAATGGGTTGGTGCACCGCCATGGAGGGTTTGAATGAGTTGTCGCATAGTTTCTTGCATGACTGTCTGACCCTGGGCCAGATTTGTCATTATTCCAGCCAGATCTGGAATATTGGGCGGAGCAGATGGATTTGGAGGGCTTCCAGCATTTCGATTGCTGGGTTCTGGAATATCAGCCATTTGTGATGAATTATTTTTGATGAAAAATGATATTACCAGTCGTTTCCCACAGACGGGGCTAATCTATTGATGTAAAAATTAGATTATATCTAATTATTTAATCACAGGTAAAATATAATGAGACAAAGAAATTTTAAAGTGGTTCAGCCTTATAAGAATGGCCTATGTCCGCTGTTTCTGTTATTGCTGACTGTTTGGGAATTCTCGATTACAAGTTTTCTCAAGAAATTCCGGTCCCTCTACAATGAGGATAATACAATGTATTTATAGCCCTAAGGCTGTAATGTGAAAGGGTAATACATTCAATGCCCCTTAAGCGTATACATCTGTATGATAATAATAAGCATTTAATGCGCAGTCAATCTGTTGGTTATCCTGCTATTAATGCTTTGTTCGAGGTGCAGCTCGGACCGCCTAAGCTGCTCGAACTGCCTAAGTTCCTCGGTACTCAAAAGTTCCTCGGTAATCAAAAGTTCCTCGTAAAGTTCTTATTGGTCGGAGCATCTGAGTTGATCGGGGAAGCAGAGTTCCTTATTGCAATATGGTTCCTCGGAGTCAAAGTGTTGTTCGGAAGTGTTTGTTGTTGCCACGCAGATTGCCATGTGTCTTCACTCAATTGAGCCATGTTAGCAGACTAAATTTGGTATCAACAGGGTGCTAGGGTTTTTCTCTATTGATTAAGAACTCAGATCAATAGAGTTGTAGTACTTCTCGACATTATAATAATGCATGCTCCATTCATTTTGGGCGAGTTTACATTTATAAGGCATCTTAGGAGAGTCCTAAGGATAAATCCTTGATCGTAACCAACCATTACAAGTGATAATGTTGAATAATTATTCTTTGATTGGAAGTCTTTATCAATAATAGGTGCACGTGTATGAGAACATGCTAGTGAAATTCTTGAACCCATAATTACCCCCAAAGTCTATGGGCTCACTGAGGTTGCTGGGATTTGTGTCCAGGTCGATTTTTGATGTTGGATAAGTCTTCTTGCTCTTCAGGGATGGAAGGATTCCTTTTCTGGTTCGAAGTTGACAATTGTCACATTGATCAAAGGGCAATTTTATAAATGCCCCAGGAATTAAAAGGCGTTATCATGTTGAATGTCCTAGGGTAACACTTATAATTCTGGTATATTTACTTAACCTTGGGGAGATACAACCATTATTTCGGTATCTGCCACATGCTGTTTCGACTTTCGCGCGTGTAATAATAATTTTAGGGAACCATGAAATCATTTATCACCACAAAAGAACCGTTCCCCCTTTTCCTATTCATTAAAAAATCGGAGCAATTGAAGAAGGAATTTTACTTCCTCCATTTCATTATAAGTGCATTAACTTCATTTTTCTCATTTTTTTTCATTTAAAAATAATTTTCCTTCTTTCTTGGAGTTCCCATCGTTGCTTCAACAATGGTGTACATAATCGATAAAGACACCATAGAATAATTCAAACTTGACCATATCCCACAGTGGGTTAAAGTAGAAATGATTGAAGGCCCATGTGAACTTTACAAACTTAAAAAGGGTTATTATCTGCCCTCGATTTTCATCTTTAAGTGTGGGATAAATTTTCCCCTAAATCGACCCATGAAAATATTTAATATCTGAAAATGAGGGTATCTAATTGGGCTCTAGTGATGAACATGCTTGATTCTAATAAGGACTACTGGGATCATGGCACTATTGTAAAGAATTTCAAACACACTCCCTTCCTTAGGGCATAAAATATGAAGGACCAAAGTGACCTTAGCAAGGGAAAGGAATAAGTTAGGTCACAATTGTTCCCTTCTTTTGCATTTTAGTTTTTGTGTGATTGGTTATAACCGATTTCTCTTTATTTTTTGATGGTTAAAAGCAAGAGGAAACCTCCTAGTGATTAACACGTTAATTTTGCCGATCTTCAGAAAGTCTGGATGATACAACAGAGGATTATAGTCGGTGATCATCCCAGGTTATTTACTTTTCTCCTTGACAATAAAAGTTCAACTACCTCCTTTATTACGAGTCCAGTTAGCTAGAATACGATTATTCCAATTAACTTGGATGATCTAGAGGCTTCTACTTTTAATTATCTATTCTATTCTAGATGACGAGCTTTCTCCTGGTGTAACGACCCCCAAAAGAAAAGTGATGAACTTGATTGCTTCAACTCTAGGCCCAAAGTCTCTAATGGATCACCCATCGAATATGAGTGAACATCCTGCTCGACGTACGAGTAGGAAAGATGAATTTGGGGGTCCTACAAACCCATTGACTATTGGTGTTCCCCCACCAAGGGCGTGGAGCCCCCTCTAAGAAGATAAAGAATGTTAAAGATCTTCCTCCCCCACCGGCTGTTGTGGGAAAAATACTGCTGACAAGGGCAAAGCCATCGTCCACTCTGTTGCTTCACGCCCTGACTTGGCATATGGTTTGATTAGGTTGGCTTCCCTTCCTAATGCTAGGAAAACTACTATTAGCCTGACTCACGATCGGTTAGTGGAACGCGCAAACTATAGACACCCCATCCTAGTACCTCCTTAAGCCCCTAACACCTTTACTTTCACCCTCGGACCCTAGGTCCTACTCCAAACCTTGATTTAGGTGCCAACGGGCGCTCCCGAACCCCATTTTACCTCTATCAACTCACTAACCTGAATAAAGCTTGCCCTAACCTAGATTTATGGGTTACCCATGGACAACCTGATCCGACCTGAGCATTAGGTGTGAAGTGCAATGAAACAACTTACATAATGTTGCTAGTCCAGTTTTATTTAGTTAATATTTCACTTGTTTAGCATGCGGTTTTCATTTCAAATCAAGTTAAATGAGGGACCTGTGGGAAGCATCCCCACAATCCAAGCGTATAGAGATATAAAATAAATGGGGATATTTACTTGTATGACACCCTGAAAATACAAAATCGCACCCCACTTGCCGTGACAAAGACGAGGGAATGAGCTGAATGCCCAATGGGAATACACAATATGCAATATAGAATCGAACAACAAAAAGAAGACTCTAATATGTTATAGCTACGTGCACATGCAACATATATATATATATATATATATATAGTTATTATTCCAAAAACGTCGTTTATCTCGATTAATTTACCTTAATCTTGTAAAAGAAATCCCTTTTACTTGACTTGACCTTTAATTCCAGATTTAACACACCCGGTTAAATACTTAAAACAAAGACGCTTGTTTAAGGAAAATCATTCATTTTTCCATAATTATCCCTTTATTTATACCAATTCACGTAGTATTTTCTTTGAAAATCACCCTTTCAACACACGCAGACACCATATTAGAAAATACTTATTTTCCTTTAAAAACCTTTCACGAACACACCCTTGTGTTAATTATGGGTTAAATCTCTTTAGGTTTCTTTTTCACCCATATAATCACTCCACTTTACCATTCCTATACTTTATGGACATTAATCAATTTTTACATTACTTGTCCATTTTATCCTTTACCTAAATATTTATTAATTCATTCAACTCAGGTTGAATTTTTATATATTCACCACACAACTCATTTCTTGATATGTTCCATTTTCATTATTTTTTCTCGTAATCTTCCAATATCCACATATACTTTAACGGACTCCACACCGTCGACTATACTACCGTATGCTATGGCCAGTGATTTTGGGTCTTTCACCCTGAGGCTCCGGGCCCTCCGGAATTATCTACGTGTCAACTGAGTTCTTATTATTGTGTTTTAACATTTTGCAAATGTCAACATTATCCCCCCTTTTCCTTTTTCTGACCGAAGCTGTGTTTCTCCGTAATTCGTGTTACACTTTAAAAATCATCATTTCTTGTCCTTTTTACTCTAACATTGCTTTTATCCCCAAATCATGTTCAGTTAAGACCTCTTTGCGTAACACCCTTTTCAATATTTTTATTTCATAAAAATGTTTCACTTTACGTAAAATTATCATTTTATCCACTTGCTTCCAAACTTGTCATATTATCCATTTTCACAAGTTTTATTTCCCAAAAAACTCTTAGGTTACCTACACTAATTCATTAAGTATTTCTAACTCATTAACACGTTTTTAACACTTTGGAACAACATTCCTTTCAAGTTGGAGACATATTTATTTTCCAATAAATCATTGAATATCTAATACCATTTTATAAGAAAATACCATTTTCTTTATTGACTCATATAGTCTTCTAACCACACACTTAACATCATCTTTTCACACTTTTTCCACACACTTTAAGAGCTGAAATTTCTAATTTCGTTATTTCATGATCAAGCCCATTAAACCCCTCATTAAACTTGTTTATATGTTCAACATCAAAATACTACAAGTTGTATGCATGAGAATATATATTTTAAGTCCAAAATCCTATCAATGGGTCTAGCATGTGATTTACTCTAGAAATTTCATAATACTTGCAAAATGCATTTTTTAAGACTAGAGGGCATCTTTATTCTTCAAAACTTCAACAATTGTCCTATTTTACAAAGTCTTCATTTTTGCAAGAAACTTTAGAACATCAATTCATCAAAACATTTCTAAAGTAAATTTCTCCAAAACATTTCTCGTTAGAATGAAACATTGACCTCGTTCGAACGACCTCCAACTCATTTGAACGACTATCTTCCTGCATTTCTTCAAATTTTATCCAAAACTTCAAAATTTTCCTTCAAGGCCCCAAAGTAATCAAATATTGAAGTCGAAGTCCACATGCTAGTGTGACGAATCTAAGATTCTCATCTATTCAAATTTTATACGGGAAAAATAATAAAATATTAGGGGAGGGTATTATATTCTTCCCTTCTTCGAAAATTTTGTCCCTGAAATTATCGACCCGTCAATCTTTAAGCTTATGGGGATCACCAATTTCTACTATAAATCATAGGAATCCTCCAAGACTAAATCATCAAATTCCTCGAATGCTAAGATAGTATCAAAAGCTCTTTCACAGGGTTGTCATCAAAAGCTCAACATGCGACATACTCTAACTCTCACTGTCATGCTAACCACCAACCTCACATAATCGTCCCCGATTCTCCACTTGCCTGATGATCACGTTTAATCATGTTCTAATTCTACCTTGCTAATACCCATGCATATCGGTGCCCGTAACGGGCAACCCTCTCTAGTGATCGACCCTCACCCAAGAGCGGGCCGTAATATAACCCATCCTCAAACTCATCATCAAGAGCCATTTTGAATCTAAGGACTAAATATTCCAAGTTTCCTCAAATCCTAGAGTCATCATGACCACATTACCTCATATCGTAAGTCACGCATTCCGTGGAGTGACACACTGACCAAACCATCATCGTGCACTCGGCCAACACCTTCTTCTACATCACTCTGATGACCCTGGTATTACTCTAGCGTATCACTTGGAGCACTCACTTGAGTATCTCACCAATCCACTCACCGTGGCAAAGTAACACCGTTTGATAAGTTTCCTTGAGTTCTAACACTATAAAATGTCCTCAAGTCACCATATCTCTCTTTACAACCAGAGTCAATAACTATTATGCGGGCTAGTCGTAAGGTCATTAATTCTAAGGAAAATAATTATTACGAGCAAACCTGCGGATGAAAGCGTAGCCACCCGTACACTGAACTTCCAGCAATAATAATAAGACATCAGATAAGGGTTCACCTAGTTATGGAATTGCATTGACCATGCCAGGTCCACCCACACTCCACTAGGCCCAACTGTACCGTACTATGATATGGTACCAGTATAAGCTACCACATTCATGGGAATGCCAATCCTCGATTACCGAAACCTAAAAGGAACACACATAAAATAATCAAAGGAATAGACAAACGTTACGAAAAAATTCCATCTGTATGCGTCGGACTATGATTTATGAAAAATGAACCTACACCATGTGCTTAAAGTCTTATAAATTCTCCCAGACGTTCTCACGGGTATCACCCTAGCCAAGCACCCGACTTGAGTCACCAACCATGACAAATCGAATCAAACCCATTCATTCTCATGAGATGAAATCAACGTCCGAACCTAGTGTTCTCTTAGAAAGTCAAATGCCTAACTTACCTCCTTAGGAGTAAGGCTCTCTCCCTCACATCATGACGCACACGAACCACTCCGACTGGCAAATACCTAACACTTTTGTTAAAGATGACCTCGTCCACATCTTTAGTGACACCGTGACCAACCTAACACACTTAGGTCATTATCATTACATGATTGCATCCCAACGTCTCCGTAGGAAAAAACCCATTAAGCAAAACATTGACCTTATAATTAATTTTCAACCACACAAGGTTGTCACTGAGCTCATCTCTTAGTTCTACCCAAAACTAAACTTACGTGACGGCCACACCGGTCTCCATTGGCATACCAAGGGTAGCGATTACCGTATAGAGCTACGTCTTCTAATTCATATCGTCTTGGAAAGACATGCCAATAACTGGTCCCTACCTTGCTAGGGTTATCCTAACTCATACTGTCGACACATGCCAACATTCTAATCATACTTTGACATCCCTCTCTTGGGGTGCCACTTTTAAGTCTCCATATGACATCATCATTCTAAGTCCATAATACATTTTATAGTATTATTCAAAATCAAATGTCACACCACCTACACTAGTCATTCCATAACACCCTGAGAACGTATGCGCCTGCGTTCAAATGAGCAAATTATATATTAAACACCTTTTAACCCAAACAAACATTAAACATGCAACAATATGTGATTGAATAAGATAATGAACTAAGCAAGAACATTTAAACACATGCTTGTGAGGAAAAATCCCCCAAAGGGGCAAAACCATTTATTTTCATTATAATATTGTAACTGTACAATTTCGAATTACAATAAAAATACAAGTGACTAAGAATTACCCTCAGGTGTTGGATTCTGTAGTCGTCGACTGGAGTTATCCCTTTCCAGTAGGGCTGCAATGAAGAAGAACGGTCTTCTCCACAATGGTATGAACAACAAAAGTGTGTTCCTGGGTTGCAAAGAGACTCACAAGTGTTTGGAAATTTGTGTGAATAAAAAAACCTAGAGTCTTGGTACTCAATAGGTGAAGACTTAGAGTTTTTTGTGCTCTGAAAATCGTGTATAGAAGTCTTGGAAAACCACTTCCCGTAGTGAGTTTATAAAGGAATAACATGGCCTAAAAAATCTCTGCACGATCTGTTTGAGAATATCCCAGGCGGACCGGTCCGGGTCTGAGGCGGATCGGTCCGGGTAGGCGGATCGATTCTTTTTATTTTAGGCTTCTTCGGTTCGCTTGCGGTTCGGGTTGTACTCGCTTTTCAGCAGGCGAACCGGTCCGGGTATGAGGCGGACCGGTCCGGCCTGTCAGACTTTGATTCCTCTTCTTCTTTTGATATACGGATCCATTGATGACTGTATGAATCTTGAATTTCTTCAACGGTGTAACGGCGTGCGACATAACAAATTGATAATGGACAAAAAATGTCCTTACAAATCTCCCACTATGTCTATGCCGGTACATACATAAAAACAAACATTCGAATTATCAAACAACTAAACAAGCCTATACAAATCTACCCTTTCATGAACCCAAAATTGGAAAGATACAATTGAATAAGACTTCAACGTTTGCTCTTCAACTCTTCAGGAATCTTAACACTTTTCTCATCAGGGTGTGCAATCCAATGAACACATGAGAAAAGACAAAATACCAAGTGATGTATCGAGTTTGAAATGAGATATCAAATGAAGAAAGCATGTTGTATCAAATCTCAAAAACACAAAACTCATCTCAAAAACACAAAACTCCCCCAAAATATGGTAATTCTTTCTCCCCCTTTTTTATGATGTCCCCAAATAGACAAATGAGAGAAATAAAGCAAAATAAGCAAGTGCGGGGTGTCACTAGGATAAAATCACACCATGAATAAACACAAAGCAACCAAGTCGATGATAGCGTAAATGAAGTGATGTGATCAAATTCGATAGGAAAATCAATGCATACAAACATGACATATGTGCACGATGAATATTGGATACTCCTAGCGAATGAACTCAAATGCGTCCTTTGGTGTAAAAGAATGACAATATAAGATATTGACTCAATCAAATCAACAAATCAAAGCTCAAAGTGATTTTCACACCAATAACATCCAAAATGATTTTATGCTTTTTCAGGACTTTCAAGGAAGTGCAAACCCGTTTAATTTCTCCAACCAAACTCCCTCAGATATAATTTTGAATGGAGGCATTCTAAATTCTCAAACTTTGGAGAATTGATGGTGATACCTAAGTGGCCCATATTTGGCATGAAGTGCTTGTTATTGCCTTTAAATTTTTTCGGGCTCTTTTAACCTCTTTGGACCTCGGATATGAAAATTCCTCCATTTTTAGGTCCGTTTTAACGGTGGCTTTTGCGCAAAGGATAGATGATTACCTTTCGCAGCCCCTCCCCGTTATACAAAAACGCACAGTCTCACAAAAATGGTTTTTACATGCATTCTAATCTTGTCAAGTTTTATCGCATATTGTACATTGTATAGACAGGATTGAGATGGAAACACTCAAGCCAATATGAGATAGACAAGTGGAATAAGAAGATATAGCCGTGCATGTGTTCAATAAAGGATATAGGAGTCAAACATGTAGGAAAATATCACTAATTACATCTCAAAGGCTCCATACAAAGTAAAGCACATGGATGAAATGATGTAGCGTCTCAAATCTTTATCAAACAGTCACATGGATATATGGAATGAAGTTGTGACTTGGCTATCTTAAATGTTCATCCATAAAAGGAGCATAAAAAATACAAAAATCTTTTTGGGCTTTTTCAAAATTTTTATCAAAATAAAATCTTTTTGAGCTTTTCTTAAAGATTATAAAAGAAAATCTTTTGTATTTTTTATGAGAAAGATAAAAAGCAAAAAGAATGAATAAATAGTTGTACAACTAAGCAATGGTACATATAAAACAGACTAGCAATAGGAATCATATGATATGAACATGAAGAAGCATCCTATTCTAGACAAAATACCAACCCTTCAGTCAACTGTGCAAATCCCCAAAGACTTCCTAAGACTCTCAAATCTAAGGGCATCTAAAGGTTTTATGAAAATGTCGGCTAACTGACGGTCGGTGGGAATAAAACTCAGGGATACAGTGTTCTCCTTAACTAACTGACGAATAAAGTGCTCATGTATCCTGATGTGCTTTGTGCGCGAATGCTGGACGGGATTGCGGGATATGTGAATCGCGCTCGTGTTATCACAAGAAATGATCATGGTGTCCTGTGAAATTCCATAATCCTCCAACATTTGCTTCATCCACAAGAGTTGGGTGCAACAACTCCCGGCGGCTATGTACTCAGCCTCCGTAGTGGACAAATAGATGGAAGTTTGCTTCTTGCTCACCCAGGAGACAAGAGCAGACCAAAATAGAAACACCCACCAGAAGTGCTCCTACAACCATCTACATCCCCAGCCCAATCGGCATTCGAATAGGCGGACAAACGGTCATCGGTATCAAAGGAATACCAAATACCGTATGAGAGAGTCCCACTCACGTATTTAATAATACGTTTTAGAACAAGTAAATGTGACTCTTTTGGGGATGCCTGATATCGCGCATAGACTCCAACACTAAAGGCTATGTCAGGACAACTGGCAGTCAAGTAGAGAAGACTAACGATCATACTCCGATATAAGGTTTACTCTACGTCCTTGCCTGAAGTGTCCTTACTAAGCTTGGTAGTGGTACTCATAGGTGTACGTGCATGCTTAGCGGAGTCTAAGCCAAATTTCTTCACTAGGTCTCTAGCATACTTGGATTGGGAGATGGACATCCCATCCTCTAGCTGACGAACCTGGAGACCAAGGAAGAATGTAAGCTCACCAACCATGCTCATCTCAAACTCACTTTTCATCTCCTCCTCAAAGTGGTGAGCATGATGGGAGCATGTGGATCCAAAGACTATGTCGTCCAAATATACCTGGGCAACCAAAATAGCACCGTCATCTCTCCTGAAAAACAACGTCATATCTACTCCCCCTCTCTTGAAGCCACGAGCTAAGAGATAGGAAGTAAGCCTCTCGTACCAAGCACGGGGTGCTTGCTTCAAACCATACAAGTCTTTTCTCAGATAGTAGACGTGCTCCGGGTGCTGAGGGTCTTCAAACCTTTTTGGTTGTTCCACATAAACCTCCTCCTGTAGAATGCCATTCAGAAAGGCACTCTTGACATCCATATGATATAACTTGAAGCGCAGGTGACATGCGATGGCGAGCAAAAGATGGACAGACTCAAGCCTCGCAACAGGAGAAAATGTCTCCCCAAAGTCTACACCCTCTATCTGTGTGTAGCCTTGAGCGACCAACCTAGCCTTATTTCTAATTATGGTACCATTTTCATCCATTTTGTTCTTAAAAATCCACCGGGTACCTATCACATTAGTCTCACTAAGTCGGGGGAATAGTTCCCAGACATTGTTCTTTTTAAATTGAAGCAACTCATCTTGCATAGAAGATATCCAATGTTCATCCTTGAGTGATAATTTATGGTTCTTGGGCTCGACTTAGGACGTGTAGTAAAGATGGATAACAACATTCTCTAGCTGAGCACGAGTCTTGACCCCTAGAGTGGGATCGCCAACAATGGCAGACGGGTCATGACTCTTGTGAACCCAAGCAGGTGTGTCCCCTAGCACAAGAGTAGGGTCCACAGAGTGTGAGAGAGGAACAGGTGAATCATTGTCAGAACAATCCTTATCCTCACACTGAAAGTTAGGATCAATAACCGTCGGAGGTTCTTCATCTTGCACGGTGACGTTTATTGTTTCCATAACCTTAGAGCTCTTCAGTTTAAAAACCCGGTACACTCTGCTATTTGATGAATATCCTAGAAATATTCCCTCATCGCTCCGGGAGTCGAACTTTCCTAATTTCTCTCTATCCCGTAGGATGTAGCATTTACTCCCCAAAACACGGAAATATGCCAGGTTGGGCTTCTTGCCAGTACACAACTCATAAGGAGTCTGAAGTGTGTGTGGACGCAAATAAACCCTGTTCACTGTGTGGCATGCAGTAGACACTGCCTCTGCCCAAAATCTCCTAGAAACTTTACGACCTAGAAGCATAGATCTAGCCATTTCTTGGATCGTTTTATTCTTTTCTCTCAACAATCCCATTTTGCTGAGGAGTTCTCACAGCAGAAAACTCATGTTTGATCCCGAGGCTATCACAGTAAAGATCTACCTTTGCTTCTGTGAATTTAGTGCCATTGTCACTACGCATCCTATTAATAGTGACGCCGTGTTGATTTTGAAAGACACGACCCTTGGTCGTTAAAAATTCTACAGCATCGGATTTCTCTCTCAGAAAACCTACAATGGAGTACCTGGAGAAATCATCTACCATCACGAGGATGTACCTCTTACCACCTAGACTCTCAGTACGCGTGGGACCCATAAGATCCATGTGAATCAACTCAAGAACACGAGAGGTGGTAATGGAATGCAACTTCCTATGGGGACTACGAATTTGTTTTCCCATCTGACAGGGTCCACAAACGGTCGAAGTTGACTTTCTAAGAGATGGTAAGCCACGTACTAGGTCCTTTTTAGCTAAGCGGTTCAGATCTCTAACGTTCACGTGACCTAGACGTTGGTGCCATAGATCCATAGGAGTGATCGTGGCGCTGTTGCAGACAAGTGAGGACGTGGGATCAGTCCCATAGTAATTATCCTCAGTCCTCACCCCCTGCATCAAAAGTTTACTGGCTTGATTGTAGACTTTACACGCATCCCGGTCAAACTTTACTGCAAAGTCAGTGTCGCACAGCTGGATAATGCTGAGAAGGTTTGCTTTCAAACCTTTGAGGTACAAAACATTTTCTAGCTTAGGGAATCCAGGTAACTCGACAGTACCACGTCCTATAATGCTAGACTTGCTCCCATCTCCAAAGGTGACTATGCCATCCTGATAATCCTCAAGAGTCGTAAAAAATGAGGCATCACCTGTCATATGTCTGGAGCACACACTATCAAAATACCACTGTGAGGTATTGTGTGCTTTGAGAGCAACATGAACAACGAAGGCCTTTTTATCTTTCTTAGGTACCCAAGCAGAGATGACCTTTTGTTTGCCTTTGTTGTTGTTGGTTTTAGCTGGAATGTGAGAAGCATTCACTAACGGCAAAGACATCCGTCGGAATTCTTCCATCAAACTCTGAGATGTCGCAGCTTAGAACTCAACTCGCTCTCTCAGACTAGAAAACTCATCAGTATGACGTGGTGGAGCAGTAGTACGTCGTGTCCGACCCATGCTCTAGCAAAACTCCCTAAGGTGGCCTTTTCTTTTGCAATAAGTACAAAAGAACACAGTCAAAGGCAGACCTTGGTTTGCCTTTCTTGGTCGAACTCTCCTTCGAGGTTTTTGACGATGGCCATAAGAAGTCGTAGTAAACTCAGGAATTGGTCCAGGGGCAATTTGGGACGTGGAGGAACAATCATAACCAATTCCTTGCCGATCACCAAAACCTAAAGCGGGGCCGAGGAGCATCTTTCCCATTTTCCCAGATCTGTCCTCGATTTGTACCTTGACTTCCCGTGCTTTCTCAAGATCATGAGTCAGCTGGGCAACAAGGGCTTCAAGTTTCTTCCGAGTCTCCACGGAGGAATGGAGCTGACTCGTAAGGCTATCCACTTGTTTAGTCAAGTCCCCTCTCTCTTTCTAAAAAACACTCTCTCTCTCTCTAAACAAACTCTCTTTCTCGACACAGGCAGATTCTCTCTCTCTCTCTCTCTCTCTCTCTCTCAGGGCGGTGAAGGTGGAGGACTTTGTCTCTCTTTCTCTTCTTAATTCTTCCTCTAAGCCGGTGATCTTAAGGACTAACGCTTTGTTTCGATTTTTAGTTTTAAATGACTCAGAATATAACTCAGCGTAGGCGCGTTGAATATCACTCTCGCTCTCACTTGAGTCATCCTCCCCCTCACTCACATCGATCTCACTATCGAGGTGTCCCTATGAAGCATCATCCTCATCGTTGTGAAGATAACTAGGAGTTATCACTTGACTGGCCATGAATGCGTTGAAGTTACACTCATGCGGTGACTCATCTCTTGAATTCACCGTCTCGACCTCACTGTCGTCGCTAAGAGTAGCATTAAGGACAACTTTTCCTTTCTCTCTATTCAGACGAGTGGCACACTCAAAGGCTCTATGACCCCTACCATCGCACTCAAAGCATCTCTCACTTTGTTTCTTAGGAGGATTTTTGGAATCTTTTTCATTTTTCTTTTCAAACTTATTTTTCTCAAATTTCTTTTTATCTTTAAAATTGCCATTTTTCTTAAATTTGAGAATCCTCTTGAATTTTTTTGCAAAAAGAGCCAAATCATCTAAGTCAAAATCACACTCAGAATCAGTCTCTCTTTCTAGATGACTCTAACCTCTTTCTAGCCGACCCCTCACTCCTTCTCTCTTGGGCATTAAGTGCAATTCTCTTATCTTTAGATTTAGCAGTTTTAGGGAACATATTAATTTCATATGTTTGCAAATCTCCTACAAGTTCTTCCAATTTTAGCGTATTTAAATTACCCATAGAATTTAGCACAGTGACTTTAGGGATAAAACGCTTAGGCAAAGAACGCAGAATCTTTTTAACAACTCTAGCATTAGGAATATGTTCACCAAGATTAAAGCTAGTATTCACAATGTCAGAAAGTCTAGCATAAAATTCATCAAAGCATTCAGATTCATGCATGGTGATGGTTTCAAATTAAGTTGTTAAATTTTGCAATTTAGACTCTTTTACAACATTGGTTCCTTCATGGGTGAGTTGTAAGACATCCCATGCCTCTTTTGACGTGGTGCACATCATTACGCGTTTGAACTCATCAGGTGTGGCAGACCCAGAAATAGCACTTAGACCCTTATAATTAAAAGATGACCATTTAAATTCTTCTTTAGTCCAGGAAGTGACAGGTTTCAAGTTGATCACATTATCAACAGTCACGGAGGGAGGAGTCCACCCTCTTTCAACCAAAATCCAAACACGTTCATCAATGGCTTTTAATGCAGATCTCATACGGGCTTTCCAATAGGCAGAGTTTGTCCCGTCAAAAACTGACATTTTATTATATAACTTCTCCATTTGAACACGCACTATTTCAAAAATCATTTTTTTTCAGAAAATTGATATCTTAGAAAAATTTTGCGAAAAATAGGAATACGCGATAGATTAGCGTAACCTGCTCTGATACCAATTTGAGAACGTATGCACTTGCGTTCAAATGAGCAAATTTTATATTAAACATCTTTTAACCCAAACAAACAATAAACATGCAATAATATGTGATTGAATAAGATAATGAACTAAACAAGAACATTCAAACACATGCTTGTGAGGAAAAATCCCCCAAAGGGGAAAAACCATTTATTTTCATTATAATATTTAACTGTACAATTTCGAATTACAATGAAAATACAAGTGACTAAGAATTACCCTCAGGTGTCGGATTCTGTAGTCGGCGACTGGAGTTATCCCTTTCCAGTAGGGCTGCAATTAAGAAGAAGAACGGTCTTCTCCACAATGGTATGAACAACAAAAGTGTGTTCCTGGGTTGCAAAGAGATTCACAAGTGTTTACAAATTTGTGTGAATAAAAAAACCTAGAGTCTTGGTACTCAATAGGTGAAGACTTAGAGTTTTTTGTGCTCTGAAAATCGTATATAGAAGTCTTCAAAAACCACTTCCCGTAGTGGGTTTATAAAGGAATAACATGGCCTAAAAAATCTCTGCACGATCTATTTGAGATTATCCCAGGCGGACCGGTCCGGGTATGAGGCGGACCGATCCGCAGGCGGATCGATTCTTTTATTCTGGGCGGACCGGTCCGGCCTGTTAGACTTTGATTCCTCTTCTTCTTTTGATATTCGGATCCGTTGATGACTGTATGAATCTTGAATTTCTTCAACGGTGTAACGGCGTGCGACATAACAAATTGATAATAGACAAAAAATGTCCTTACACACCCGAGCATCATACCCACTTATGACACAAACTTCCAATTTCTCTTAGAAGGCTACATCACCCATTTGTGCTAATTCGGATGATATCACCGGGCACGCACACCATTCATCTCTTTTAAACCTTGTCCAAATATTTGAGATCATTACCTGATCTTCAATACGATCACCACTAGGACACTAGCACTTTTCCATACCAGATGTGACTGGTTTCCTAAGGACATTAAACATACTCCACACAAAAGTGCTCAAAACTCGACGAGACTTCATCATCCACAACGTTCTCACCATACGTACGCTTTACCATCTTCTTAATACTCACATCATGATTACTAGGTGCTTGTAAAGACATTAGTCTACGAGCTTCTATGCATGGCGCACCTTGACCATTGACCACCTTAAGACGTCACAACAAGTTGATTTCTTTTCCTAATGATGCCATAAACAATGTGTCCTACGAACACTTTAAGATGCCCTTAAACCACATTCACACTAGGATTACCTCGCATCTAGACATTAATTAAGCCACTAAAATGTCCCTAACACTTAGATAACATTATCATCTTTCTATCAATGACTGTGACTCCTAGGCCACGTGTTAAATCACAAACTAACGCCATTAAAGATCCTGGCAGGATACAGTACGTTGCCTACAACCTATAAACCCCTAGGTCTGCATTGTCAACATCATTAAAGATCCTATCCCTAAAAATCACATCATAAATCCAAAAAACCTAACATCAGAGACTATCTAGAGTTCAATCCTATGCCTCCCTAACTATTATTGTTGCATATGTATTATACTTACCACAATTTTCTTGTCATCATCATATCTTGCGAGGTAGAACTTTTAATTAACAATCGCCAAGACACTTACCCATAAAAACAATAGTTCACCAACTCAAATTGAGTACACATCCCCAAGTGTTGACTAACACGGTTCTTCACGTCTACCAAATTACCAATTATCTCATGATGTGATACTACCCTAAGGATCAAATCTGCCTAATTACATCACCATTATTATCCATGCAAAAGTACCACACCTTGGAACTCAATGCATTCTCATTATAACCAATACTACCTAGGCATGACATTCTAGCCACCTAATATCCACATTTAGCTTTATAAAATTCATGTTTCTAATTAAATGGATATCATTAATCTATCAACACCTCAACATACCTCTCATATCATCAAGGGTTGACACACAAGCACCTCATACTAAAAATCGAGGTGTCGTCACTATTAACTCGCACAGACACCCTCACATTACTAACACATCTTTATCAGAAGCGCGAAGTGATTAATAACAACTAACTTGGTCATATGCCACTTGGAAATGAATCATCCGTTATGCCCACCTCCCTGACTTTACCATTGAGAATACGAACTGAAATCGGCACCAATCTAGCGAGACCGGCCTAAATCAACACCGACGTTATAGATCGAATACCGACCTCACCACATTACACTCAAAAGGAATATTGGACTTAGAGTTCTGATACTTTTTGTAACAACCCGACCCGAATTTATGGGTTACCCGAGTCAACCCGATCCAACCATAGTGTTAGGTGTGAAGTGCAATGAAACAACCTACAAAATATTGCTAGTCCAATTTTATTTAATTAACATTTCAATCACTTAGCATGTGGTTTCCATTTCAAATAAAGCTATGTGAAGGACCCGTGGTAAGCATCCCTGAAATCTAAGTATCCAGAGCTACTAACGTAAAATAAAAGGGGATACTTACCTGTATACCACCCTCAATTACGAAACTGCACCACTCATGTCATGACAAAGATGAGGGAATGAGCCAAATGCCCAGTGGGAATACACAATAATCCAATATAGAATCGAACGACAGAAAGGAGACTCTAACATGTTATATCTACGTGCATATGCAATTACTATATATATATATGTTAATGCATAAAATCATTTTTATTCCCGAAACATTGTTTATCCCGATTAATTTACCTTAATCTTGTAAATGAAATCCCTTTTACTTGACATGACATTTAATTCCCGATTTAACACACCCAGTTATATATTGAAAACAAATACGCTTGTCTAAGGAAAATCCATTATTTTCCAGTAATTATCCCTTTATTATACCAATTGACGTTAGTATTTTCTTTGAAAATCATCCTTTCAACACACGCAGACACCGTGTTAGAATATACTTATTTTACTTTGGAAACTTTTCACGAACACACAATTAAACTTCTTTAAGTTTCTAAGCCACCCATTTAATTACTCCAATTTACCATTCCTGTACTTTATGGACATTAATCAATTTTCACATTACTTGTCCATTTTATCCTTTATCGGAACATTCATTAATTCATTAAAGTTAGGTTGTATTTTCATATATTCACCACACAACCCCATTTCTTGACATGTTTCATTTTCACTATCTTTTTATCAGAATCTTCCAATAGTCACATACTTTAACGGGCTCCATACCGTCGGCTATGTTACCATATGCTCTGGACAGTGATTTTGGGTATTTCATTCTAGGACTATGGTTCCTCCTTAATTATCCCCTTGTCATTCGAGTTCTTATTAACGTGTTTAAATATTTTACAAATGTCCACATTATTCCACTTTTTCCTTTTTTCGGACAAAATCATAATCCCGTGTTTCACCCCAATTCGTCTTACACTTTAAAACTCATCATTTCTTACCCTTTTTGACATTGATTTTATCACAAAATCATGTTCATTTAAGACCTTTTTTTCATAACACCTTTTCCAATATTTTTCTTTCATAAAAATGTTCCACTGTACATAAAATTACCATTTTACCCACTTGTTTCCAAACTTGACCTTTTCTTCATTTTCACAAGTTTTATTTACGAAAACCCCCTTAAGTTACCCACACTAACTCATTAAGTGTTTTAACTCATTAACACCTCTTTGACATTTTGGAACAATATTCCTTTGAAGTTGGAAACATCTTTATTTTATTACTTTCTTTTCCAATAAATCATTGAATATATAAGACTACTTTATAAGAAAATACAATTTTCTTTATTGATTCATGTAGTCTTCACACCATATACTTATCATCATCTTTTCAACACCTTTTTCACACACTTTGAAGGATGAAATTTCTAATTTCTTTATTTCATGCTTAAACCCAATAAGACCCTCATTAAACTTGTTTATATGCATGAGAATATAGATTTTAAGTCCAAAAATCATATCAATGGGTCTAACATGTGATTTACTGTAGAAATTTTATAATACTTGCCAATTATATTTTTCAGGACTATAGAACAACTTTATTCTTCAAAAATTCAACATTTGTCCTATTTTAAAAAATATTCATTTTTGCAAGAAACTTTAGAACATCCCTTCATTAAAACATTTTAGTAAGATAAATATCATTTCCAAGCCATTTTATTCCATAAAAAGCTTTGGATTAATGATAGAACACATAAACATGAACCCAATGAGGATAGACTCAACTTAAACTCACAAAAACTCTCGTGTATAACTCAGGGAATAATAATGAACTTTAGAAGTGGCTTAGCTAGAGGGAGAGAGAAGTAAGCACCCTAGATACACCCCGACGGGCAAGTAGAAACACATAAAACACCCTCAAGAAGATCTGTCAAGTATTAAAAGCTTCGTAATAAATGACAATGGTGAGTCAAAATGAACTCTCTGGTTTGCAATAACTCTTTTCTATTCTCCAAAAAGGGATCCTCTCCTCAAAGGTGGTTGGGGTCCTTAAATAGCCCCCCACACCACCCCCGAGGTAACTCAGTCATTAAAGACTATGAAAGACATCCCTCATACCTTATGTCACAACATTAAATGCCTGATGCACTAGTTATCTCCATGTCATAAACATTAAATGCCAAGACATGCCTTTTGCCTAACCACTGTGTGTCAGGGGGTTGTTGTCGCAGAGGTGGCTCACCAACTGCCTGACAGCCCCAAATACCATGGTGGTTTACTCAAGTGCATGTCTGACATTGTTTAGATGGCTAGTGACATCACCCACAGTAGATGTGACATTAAGTAGAGGGTTGTTTGGTCCATAACTCAATGCCCGATGGAACTCCAAGCTGCTCCGCTTGAGGTTCCACGGTCAGGGTCCTTCGGTGTTTTACCAGGTGTATCAAAGATGGTCAGGACAAGCCCCAACGGTGCCTTACTTCTCAATCCTCCAAACCAAGTCCCTCTTAAGTTCCCATGGTGAGGTCATTCGATAGGGCATGAAAGCCCTCCCAGGTCCTGGCATGCCTGGTCTCTCGTGAGCACCGTTTGACCTCACCCAAACTGTATTATTATTATCGTTATGTCATTACAACCGTTATAGCTTTACAGTGAATGTAATCAAAGGTACAATATGATTAACATAACAAGCTAAAGTATGAGTTGCCAAGCTAAGATGCCTCACAAAGCTGCCACACTGAGTTGCCACGTTGAGTTGCCTCTCCAAGATGCCACGCTTGAGTTGCCACGCTGAGCTGCCTCACCAAGCTGCCACGCTTGAGTTGCCATGCTGAGCTGCCTCACCAAGATGCCACACTGAGTTGCCACGCTGAGCTGCCTCACCAAGATGCCACACTTGAGTTGTCACGTTGAGTTGCCTCACCAAGCTGCCACGCTTGAGTTGCCTCTTATTGCGTTAGTCCTCAAACACTGTTGCTAATTAGGGGATTGTTCCTAATCTCAGGATTACCTTCAAGCCCCCTCTACATTTCCCCCCTCGTGGAGAGATTTGTTGGGATAAGAAATGTCTGCACGAAATGACTGAAATAGACGAAATCGTTGGGACACGTTCTTTGTTGGGGTCTTGTTAGATAAGTCTGACAAAAATGATTGGCGCCAAAAACTCAAGCTTGCTGAAGAAGGCAACGCTTCCTGTTCTCTATGCGTCATTTCATTAATGACGTGCGCTGTCTTTTCAACTATCACAGCACTTCCCGAAGTGCCATGTGTTCATGTGAAATGATTACAGGCTTTGCACGTGCGAGGGTGGGGAAATCTAAACGCCAAACTCGAAAGTCTCATCATCCATATTCAAAATACTTTGAACCTTAAACACGTGGGCCTCAGGGGTCTCTTTCCACTTCTTCCTTCTTCTTTGCTAATTTCCTTACTTCGTTATTATCTTCTTCATCAGACTGTCGCTTCTTTTTTTTTAGAAAGAGAGAGAGAGAGACTCCATTGTTGCAAGAGCTATACCACCGTTTGTGATCGTCCGTCTCCATTGTTGCTCTCAATCCATTTTTTCTTGAAGCTTTCTTTGTTACAGCTTCACTGTTTGTCATGGCGTCTTCAAGAAACCCCACTATTTCCGCCACCAGTGTTCCGTCTGCCACCACCACTGTTGCCTCCGCCCTGGGTGCTGCTCGCCAAGAACAATTGAGATTTTACCGTCGCTCTCCCATTTTTGGGGAGGATGATGGCTTTGCTGTTGCCTGTAAGGCTGTATGCTTTTCCTCCAAGTTTGACGCCCTCTTGTTGGGTGATTAGGACGAAAAGGTGTCTAAGTGGGGATTTCTGACCCCAGAAGGAACTCTCAGATTTTGCTTAGAGCGAGGGGACTTACCATGGTCCCATATTGATTTTGAAGCACCCGGGGGGTCCCCCGCGCACTTTGCTGCGTGGAACTCTCACATGCAGAGTTCTTATGTTGATGTCCTTGCTAAGATCGGCCTTAAACGGGCTAAATGGTTTGGTGACTTTACTCTATCAAAGAACAACACTGCCCTGCCTGTCCTGGTCTCTCGCTGGAACGTGGATACTCATACGTTCATTGCTGCCTGGGGTGAGTTTACTATAACTCTGGAGGACGTGTGCGAGCTCTTGGGCCTCGATGTAACAGGCCATGAGCCCTACACCGATGAGGCTCTTAATGCTCGAGAGACCGCAGATCGTTTGGAGTTGGATCGCATATGCCGAAGCTGCATCGGTTCTTCCAACAAAGCTACTTTCTCTCCCTTGATCAATTACTTCTTCAAAGGTGCTGGTGAAGGCAGTTCCTCATCAACTGCACCTGGTCAAGGTATGCCGTTGGAGCTTCCCGCTTACATTCTTGTGATTCTTTCCCGCTTCTTTTTGACGGGCAAGCCCAATGACCAGCCCCGAAGGGACCTTATCAACCTGTCCCTTCGCTTAGCTCGAGGCATAAAGATTCCCCTGGCTGTAATTGCCTTGGGATCCCTGTACACTTGGTTGGATAGGGTCTTATTTGACATAGAACGCTCCATTGGCCGTTATAACTTGGCCAATTTTGCCAACAGTGTGCTTCTGACTAGCTTTCTCTACTTCCACTTTCCTGCCGTAGCGGCCAAGCCCAACAGTCCTCCTTCGGTTGAAACAATTTTGCCTCCACGGTATTTCATTTATCATAAGAGACAAAGCCGAAAGGAGTTGATTTCCGTGATTGATCGTTTTAAGAGCTTCGTTATGAGGCCCTATCAAGAAGAGGCCTTTTTCCATACTTATAAATTTTTTCATCATGATGCCAGAGTGATACGGGACCCTTCTCCCGACATTGAGGACCCCTCGCTGGCCGTGGTTATTCTTCTTTCTCCTGGATATCTGCCTTCCTACACCGAGTGGGGATACTCGAGCGAGCATTATAACCCCAACCGATGCAGCTATCAGTTTGGGTTTGACCAGGGGGTGCCACGTCCAGTTTTCCAATCATCAAACCCCAAAGTCTCCTTTGGCGAGGCATGTTCGTTGTTTTCTTCAACTGCTGCGTGGGGGATATCCTCAACAATGGCTGGGCGTGTCACCATTCCCAGTATTACTAGGCATGGGGATGTGACCCCTCTGTTTGCCACCAAGTATTGGCCAAAACAACTAGCTGAAATTGCTAAGTTCATTGAGGGAGAGCCGGTGTACCCTCCTGTTTGTTCATTTTCTGTCCTGGAGTTAGGGCTAAAAGGCAACTCTGTGCTTGGGATAGAATTCCCTCTAAGTTCAACCCACAAAGCACCTCCCAACGAGCTTCCCCCACTTTGTGCCATGGTCCCAGTTGCCACGCCAAAGTCCAAAACTGCTGCTGCGAAGAAGGCTGCCCCCTCAGCTGCAGCTACTATCGACGAGGGGGCTTCTCAACCACCTGCTAAGAAGGCAAAAACGGCCAAGAGTGGGACATCGAAATCTAAATCGAAGTCCCAGAAGCCACAGACTCCCGTGGCAGCTCTTCCCATAGCCTCCGTTCCACCTCCCATGCCTGCCGAGATGGCTGAACGTGTAAGGAGGGAGGCCCAAGCAGAGCTAGATCAAATAAATGCCGAGTATCAACGGCATGCAGTCATCGTACCCTCCTCCATTGCTTTTCCCACGGTGGTGGTGGATCCTTCAGAGCCAACGGCTAGGAAGAGGAAGAATTCCAGGGCTCCTCAAGGGGTCAGTATTAGTGCAGCTGGCTCAAGAAAGAAGACTCTGGGCACCAAGTCCCAGAAGAAATGGACTCCTGAGGTATACTCGACCCCTGAGGTGCAATCCGCCCCTGCCCCCTCAGTTGCTGCTACTCCTCCCTCTTCTCCCGTGGTCGTGTCTTCTCATTCTCCTTCTGAATCGAAGGTATGTATGCCTAATTTAGTTATTATTTCCCTTTTGCTTAAGGAGGACTATCTTTTCTTATACATATGTTTTCCCTTATCTTTTTTTTTTGACAATTGTGGTGCAGGGAGCTGAAATAGAAAGATCAGACCCTTCCAGTCATCCCGTGAGCCCTTTTGTGGGGGGACGATTCGGTGCATCTCGTACCGATGTGACTCCTCCCCGTTCCCCCATGACAGGGCTTACGTATTCTTGTCGTGGAGTCAGCCAACGTGCGAGGGAAGTCATTGTGGGAGGTGATGCCGTTGATCCTACGAGTGATTCCTCGCATGAAGTGGTAACCCTGCCCGAAGTGGCACATCCCGAGATAACAGCCTTAGTCCGTTCTGATTCACAGGCCTCACCTGAGGTTCTTCTTCCCATTGTACTTGTTGAGGAAAGTGAGCCCGAGGTATGATGTGCTCTATAATTTATTTGTTGTAGTCCTTTCGGTCATACTCTTTTCTTATTTGGCTTACTGAACTGTGATATGTTTTGGGTACCCCAGGTGGAAATGTCCTCGTTGTTGGCAAGCATTCTTCTTCCAACGATGCTGATGAGGCCCCCGACTGTCATTCCTTTGTTTAGCACCATAACCGAGGTAAGTAACACGTCGAGATATTTTCTTCATATTTTCTGTGCCCATTCTTCTTTTCTAACACTTGGCTTTGTGCACAGTTTTCTCCTGATCTTTCACCAACTCCTGTAGTGAGGGCCCAGGTTGGTGTGTTTACACCCCGTCCTGATGTGGCTGTGCTTGAGGGCTCAGTGTCTTCGTATGATGAACCCCGTGTGCTGGCCCTTGTGCCCTATACGAGTGATAGAGTTCTGCCAAGGGTTTTGCCAAGCATGGAAGCTTCTGCGTCTAAGGACCCCGTTACGGCTTCTGGGGTAGTAATCTCGCCCCCAACGGTTACTGTCCCTGTGGCTATCTCATATGCTCCCGTTGTGACTGAGGTATATTATTCATAAGATTCTTCTTAATCTTCACCTTATAATGATGACTTAACAATGCAAACACTCGTTAAGTTTTTTTTTTGTAAACTCCACCTTATAACGGTGACTTAAAAACGAAAGCGCTTGTTAAGATTTTCCCATAAACTCCACCTTATAATGGTGACTTAACAACGAAAGCGCTTGTTAAGATTTTTCATGAACTCCACCTTGTAACGGTG
Source organism: Sambucus nigra (assembly GCA_949130495.1). Lineage (NCBI taxonomy): Eukaryota > Viridiplantae > Streptophyta > Magnoliopsida > Dipsacales > Adoxaceae > Sambucus > Sambucus nigra. The sequence goes on from OX422210.1 coordinate 692,597,690, forward strand.
ACTTAACAACGAAAGCGCTTGTTAAGATTTTTCCATAAACTCCACCTTATAACGGTGACTTAACAACGAAAGCGCTTGTTAAGATTTTTCATAAACTCCACCTTATAACGATGACTTAACAACGAAAGCGCTTTTTAAGATTTTTCATAAACTCCACCTTATAATGGTGACTTAACAACGAAAGAGCTTGTTAAGATTTTTTTCATAAACTCCACCTTATAACGGTGACTTAACAACGAAAGCGCTTGTTAAGATTTTTCATAAACTCCACCTTATAACGGTGACTTAACAACGAAAGCTCTTGTTAAGATTTTTCATAAACTTCCACCTTATAACGGTGACTTAACAACGAAAGCGCTTGTTAAGATTTTTCATAAACTTCATCATGTGCTCTTTCTCTTTCCAGGTTGCTCGGGAAAATTCGCCCCCAGCTCTGTCGCCTGTAGGATCGCCCTTCCGAGAACCTGATGTTTCGGAAAATTCTATTCATGATGATCAAGGTTCTACGACTGGTGCTGCAGCCGAGAGCGAATCTGGGTGCGAAGTGCCTCTTCCTGACCTAGCTCCTCACGCGTTCTGCCTCATGGTGCTTCGACAGTCTCCTCAAATGCCCGTCAACCATCGCCTGGTGATTGAACAATTGGTGGATCGCCATCCTGAGACCTTCACACCAGATGGCCTGCGCTCGAATATTCATGTGATGAGTCACAGACTGCAAGGCATGGCGATCGTTGTTGCTGAAATTGCCAGTACCCCCACTGCCAGTGTTACCAGATCCCTTCTTAACCAATTTCTAGGTTTTCTGAAGGAGTTGGGACGTGATGGTTTCCATTTTGACTGGCTTATTACGTATCTAAAGACCTTGAAAAACCAATAACTGATCGGCCAAAGGGAGGTATTGCGTAAGCACCAGGAGGACCAGCAAGCTGAGGAGGCTAGGTTGGTGGAATTGGCCCCTCTTTTGGAAGCAGTGGATCTAGAGGTGAAGGATGCCGAAGAAGCTTTGTGCCTGGCCAAACTGAAACGTGAGAGACTCCTGATCGAACGTACGCAAGTGCAAATGAGGCTGGAGGTTTCCATTAACGCCCAACGGTGTTTCACAGCAGCTTCTTCGGGCATGCCTGGAGATTTTTTCTCTTCCTCGGATTTATCTTTTATTTTAGAGTAGTTACTTCTTGTATACAGATCTTTTACTTCTTCTCTCTATGTAATTCTTGGGCAATAGCTCCCAAAGGAAATTTTGTAATGCTCTATTGTTTATGAATGAAGAACGCATACTTTTCAATCCCTTTATGTGTTGTGACTGCTGTTGTGTGCTATAGAGTTTTGTGTTTCTACAATTATGCCATTATTCTAAAAAATGTCACCCAAAACTTGTATATTTATAACAATATCTAGTCATAACATCAGTTCAAACTTGGTTATTTTACACATGATAAACCTTCAGCCACTTATTGTTAATCTTAAATGGCTTGTCTTCTTCTATCTTCGAAATTAAGCAATAACCTGAGTCATGCGCTTCCTTCACAACGTAAGGTCCCTCCCAGTTGGCTGGGAACTTTGGTAGAGGAAGTCCCCTGATGTGCTTTACTGCTGCTTTCAATACGAGTTCTCCTTCCACGAACCTCCTTGGTCTCACCAAGTTGTCATATGCCCTGGAGAGTTGTTTCGTATATATTTTAAAGTGTTGCATCGAGTTATCTCTGTGCTCATCCAACGCTTCCAGCTGTACATGTCTGCTGTGAGGGAGCATGCTACTTCTCAAGGCATAACGAGCAGAGGGAACTTCCAATTCTACTGGGAGGATTGCCTCAGCCCCATAGACAAGAGAGAACGGCGTGTATCCTGTGGGTTTTCGCTTGGTTGTTCGATAGGCCCACAAGACAGCCGATATCTTGTCATCCCACGCCCCTGGAAAGTCTTCCATCATCTTGGATAAAATGTTAATCAGGGTTTTGTTAGTTGCTTCGTCCTGACCATTTCCTTTTGGGTATGCCACTGTTGAAGTGTGATGAACAATGGAGTATTTGTCCGTGAGCATTGTTATTCAGAATTGACGAAGGGGGTCCCATTATCCGAGAGAATTACTTTTGGGATCCCAAAACGGCAAATGATGTATTCTCTGATGAAGTTGTTCACCACCCCAGTCGTTGCCCGTTTGAGTGGTATTGCCTTGGCCCATTTTGTGAAACATTTTGTTGCTACTAGTATCCATATCTTGCCTCTCGAAGAGGGGTGGATTGCCCCCACTAAGTCGAAAGCCCAAGTATGAAATGGATAGGGCATTGATAGAGAGTACAAGTCTGCTGATGGGGCATGGATCATATTCCCATGAAGTTGGCAAGCCTTGCATTTTTGAACAAACTCAGCAGAGTCTTTCTCCATTGTTGGCCAATAGTACCCCAATGTCATCAACTGATCATACAGCTTGGCACCTCCTATATGTGCTGGATCGTGCGCTTGTTTGAGGATCTCCACTGCTTCTTCCCTTGTGACACATCGCAAGGGCCTGTTAAAGTACCCCTTTCGATAAAGCTGCCCCTCCTGGACGTAGAACCTTGGAGCCCTTCGCCTTAGACCCATTGCATCTGTTTTCTCCATTGGGACAACCCCCTCCCGAATGAAGTCGATGTAGGGCTGCCTCCAGTCCATTTGAGCTTCAATAAAATGGTACTCAGCTGCTTCGAAGAATAGCTAACACTTATTACATTTCCGTTGTAGCTCTGCCGCATCTTGCTTCATTCTAGGCCAGAAATACCCCTCCTTTTGAATTCTCCTGTATAGAGGTATCTCGGTCATTTTACAGTGTTCGTTATGCGTCTTCTTCAATATTTGCTCGGCCTCCTCCTGTATTTCTAAAATAGAGATTCCCCTCCTGTATTTCTAAAATAGAGATTCCCCTGGCATGTAAAATATTGGGCCAACTCTCTTAGCCCCATCGCCCCCTCACCAGACTCCAATTGTATCTTAATATCCCTTCTCCAACCCACTTCTTCCTCCATTGGTAGTATTGACTGTACTACCGAAGGGGCTGTTCTTCGTTGGATTACAACTGTAGTCTCATTGGTTTTCATTATCATCTTCTGGGCAATGGTGGCATAGGCGTCAGGATGGCGGTTCATCGTTCTGGGATGTCTCCTGATTTTGGTCCGATGGAACTGGTTGAGGAGCCTTTGAATGATTGCTCGATAGGGCGCCAGGCTAATGTATTTCAACGCATATTCTCCGTTTACCTGCTGAATTACCAAGTTCGAGTCACCCTTAATGCAGAGTAAACGGATTCCCCTCCGAAGAGCCTTTAGAAGCCCTAGTACCAACGCCTCGTACTCTGCTTCGTTATTAGAGCAAGGGAAATCTAGTTTGTAGGAAAGGAAAATCTCTTCCATCCCTTTTGAAAGAACAACCCCTGCCCCTCCCTTCTTTTCTGCCGAAGATCCGTTGAACTGCATCGTCCATTCCTCCTCAGCTGCATCTAGGTAATTGGCCTGCAGATCATCTCCTGGAATGTCTTCCGTAGGTGGCTCAAAGGTTCCTGAAGGGAAGATAGCTAATAAGTCAGCATATGCCTGGCGTTTGATTGTGCGAGGGACCACGCATTTTAAGTCATATTCAGAGAGAATGAGGAACCATCTAGCTGCCCTACCAATCAATATAGTCTTTGCGAGCAAATATCTAATTGGGTCACATCTAGTGACAATATGAATGGTAGAAGACAACATATAGTGCCTAAGTTTTTGTACTACAAAGACCAGGGCTAAACAATGCCTTTCTAAGCTAGTATATCTAATTTCTGGCCCATGTATAATTCTGCTGAGGTAGTAAACCGTCCGTTCTTGTCCGTCTACTTCTTGTGCTAGCAGAGCTCCAACGGACCTCATGGTGGATGTGAGGTATAGCTGTAACGGGGCTCCCGCCTGAGGAGGAACCATGATTTATGGTGATACGAGCAGCTTTTTCAGCCCAATGAGGGACTTCTGGTGAACCTCTTCCCATCTGAATTTCGTGTTCCTTCGTAGCAGCTGCATCAGTGGGTGTGTTATTTCGGCCAATCCAGGCACAGATCTCCTAAGGTAGGAGACTTTACCAAGAAAACTTTTCAGCTCCTTCGCGGTTCTTGGACATGGCATTTCCAGGATTGCCCGCTGTTTGTCCTGGTCCATCTGTACCCCTTGCCGATTAACCACGAAGCCTAAAAACTTACCACTTGTTACCCCGAAGACACACTTCATCCTTAACTTGTACCTCCTGCACCGAGCAAACACCTTCCTTAAATCGTTCAGATGGGACTCCTCCTTCTTCGATTTGATGACCAAGTCGTCCACGTAGAATTCCACAAATTTATGGAAGAAGTCATAAAAAATGGCCATCATCGTTCTTTGGTACGTAGCTCCGGCGTTCTTGAGTCCAAACGGCATTACTTTGTACATGAAGTTTCCCAACGGCGTTCTGAATGCTGTTTTCTCTGCGTCAGAAGGGTCCATCTTGATCTGGTTGTATCCCACCTATCCATCCATGAAGTTGTACATCTCATGACCAGCCGTGGTGTCTATCAAACTGTCAATGGAGGGTAGGGGAAACTCATCCTTAGGGCAGGCCCTATTCAAGTCTCTGAAATCCACGCAGATCCTTATTTGGTTTTTGTCTTTCTTCCCTACTGGCACAATGCTAGATAGCCAGAGGGGGTGTTGTATAGGCTTGTTAAACCCTGCTGCTAACAAGCGTTGGACCTCTTCTTTAATATTTAAATCTATTTCAGGCTTGTACGTTCTTGTTGCCTGTTTTACTGGAATAGCTGAAGGGATTACGTTCAACTTGTGGCAGCTCACTTCCTCATCCAGCCCTTCCATTTCAGTGTACTTCCATGCGAAGACATCTATGAACTCCCGAATTAGGTCAACTAAGGCTTCTCGTTTCTCCTTAACAAGATCCTTCGAGATGAAGATAGGCCTTGGGTCTTCCCCTTCTTCTGCTAGGTTTAGTTGCTCCAACTCTTGCGCCTGGGGCCTTGGTTGGTCTGTCATGTAGTATGGTTCTTCAGCGACATCTTCTACGAACTCTTATATGCTAGAGTTGTCTATCACCATACACTGCCCCCGTTGATCCACTAAAAAGCACTCGTATATCGGGTCAACCTCATTGTCAGTCTTTTCGGACGTCCGTTCACATCGTTACAAGAGGTACACCACTTTTCCCTCTTCAGTGACAATCTTCTTATATTGCCTGCTGGTGGCTGTTGCTACGGCTTTTCTCTTCCTTTCTCTGGAAGCTTCAGCGATCCTTTCCCCTGAAAAATGACTTAACACGCTCTGTCGTTGGGCCTCATGCTCGCCCGGATCTGTCCTAGGTCTCATCTTTTCTTTGAGCTGCTTCGGAATGTTCTGGGGTCGAGGGACCGCACGATATGCTTCCCCGCTCCTCTTCTCCTCGCCACTCTCGTTTAAAGGTCCCATTCTTTCTCTAATTGAGGGGACCCATGCTCCCTCCATTCTCCTCGTTAGAACTCGCACGTCCTCTTCGAGCTCTGTATAAAAGGCTGCATCCACCAAGTGTGCTTCTTCGATAGCGAAAGGCCTCTTTGTTGCCCTAATAGTCACTTCTGTCCCCTTGATATTCGCCTTAGCACATTGGTGGTAAGTTGAGGGAACTAACCCTTGGTTGTGCATCCATACTCTCCCCACTAACAAATGATAGGAGGTTGCGCTTTCTATTACATGGAATTTGATATGGGAACTCAGATTTCCCATCACTATCTCCACGTTTACATACCCAATGGAATTGGAAGATTGATTATCGTAGCCCGAGATTACCAAGGGCATGGCAACCAATCTTTCTTCCGAAATATTAGCCCCGTGGAAGGAGTTGATTGGCATAATGTTGATGGAAGCACCCCCGTCCATAAAAGTCCTGGCAAAGCTAACCCCGTTAATACTGGCCGTTACATACAGGGGCCTGTTATGGGGGAACCTTACAGCTCTATCCGCATCGCTGAACGTTACCTCTGATAGGAACTTCTTTACCAGCCTAGCCATGGGTCCCCTCCACCTTAGCGAGGGGACCGCATTTCTTCTTGCAATATCCAAGATCGCCTGCGTTATCTCCATTCTGCTCTCTTTTGGGATTCCCACTTGGTCGAAGAACCAAGTGAACTTTGGAGATTTTGAAACTGCGCTATATTCTATGACTGGGTCCGTTTCCTCGTCTTCAACGCTGTAGGCGTCTTCTACGTCCCTAGAACTTGCTTCATCATAAGCCAGAACTACGTTAGCCATTCCCCTAGTGCAATACTCCAGTGCTTTATCAAACTCCATTGTTGCCCCTCCCCCCTCCCGCTCTGCCTCGTTATCACAGGCCGTTACAACATTGTCCCCATGCGCCGGGAGCGGGTTATTGTTAACGTTCTGCGGGGGGATTTGTAATGTTCCTGCCTTCATGTACTTGTCGATGATTCTTCGCAGCGTGAAGCAGCTTTCTGTTGATTGCTGGACCTTTTGATGAACCTGACAATATTTGGGATTGGCCCTGGTTTCCGCGTCGGGTTCTTCCGCCGGGACGCCTTTCGGTTCGTAAACTGTTCTGCCTTGTACCATTGCGTTATAGCAACTCACAGCCTCCTCCACCGTACAAGGCAACGGTGGCGGGTCTTCTCTATCCCTTCCAAACTTTCTTTTGTTATCCTTCCTCTGGGCCTTTCCCCCATCTTCTCTCTCGACATATCCCACCCGTGGGGCCTGAGACCTTCCCCCGATGGGTTGTATCGGCTGTCTGAACATCATGGGAGCTACTACCGGGCTAGGTCGCACCACCAAAGATATATTTCTTGCGGACTTTAAGAATGCTGAAAATGTTCCCTCGGGTGTCTCATTGATCAGGTGACAGATATACTCAGGAATTAATCCCTCAACACAAATTTGTAATAACCTAGCCTCCTTAGCTTCTTCCCTCATGTCGAGGGACCTTTCCCTAAACCTTCGGATGTAGGCCACTACCTCCTCTCCTGGACTTTGCCTCTCCCTGCCAAGTTGGGTTAAGGTGAACTCATTTTCTGCCAAGAAGAACTTTCGGACAAACAATACATGCATCTCCTCCCACGTGGAGACACTATTGGGAGGCAGGTGAGAGTACCAAGTGTATGCTTTATCAGTCAGGGATTTGGAAAACTCCCTTAGCCTAAGCTTTTTGTCATTGTAATGCACCCCCAAGTGTTCAACGAAACGCTTAATGTGTTCCTTCGGGTTCCCGCCCTTCCCTGAGTATTTTTCAAAGGTAGGGGGAATATAGTCCTTCGGGTAGGGTTCGTCGTTGTACTCCTGGGGGTAGGGTGTTCGGAAGTCATCGTAGACCGCTGCCACCTCGCCCACAGCCTCCGAGGAAGACTGCATGAACTTCAGCATCTCCTTCTGCATCTCTTTTCTCATCTCTTCCAAGGGCGAGGCTACTGGGGCCACCTGCAATGGGGCAGACGGTTGAGCGCTCGTTGCAACCGGAGCGAACGTTATCGGTTGCGCCGTTGAAACTCCTGAGCCACCCACAGTTGGGTTCACAACAGAGGGTACACTTGCTGGGACCGCTCCTGTAATGCCTGCCCCTGGTGGGGCCCCTGGGGCCACTCCTGGTGTTACAAAGGCATTAGTCTCCAATCCTCCCAGCATAGTTGAAGCTACTGGGGTTTGCAAAAACTCGTAAAATTTGCTCATGAGGAGCGCCATCTGGGCAGGTCCCAACCCCGCGCTTGTGGAAGGTTGTGCAGCCCCTGGGACGCCTATCGTCGTTGGAGCCAGCGGTACCTCTACTCGAGGATCCCCATCTCTTAGGGCCTTCTGCTCCCTCGTAGCCTGTTCTTCATTATGCTGCATGTCATCGAAATTGAGTCTTCTAGTAGCATTATCCTGCGCCATACTCCTTCCCTAGAAGGATGCCTCCCCAGCAGAGTCGCCAAATGTAAGAGGGTACTTTAGATTATAAATGGAGGCGTAACCCCTATTGAGTATGGTAATCACAAGTTAATTGGCCAAAGCTTTGGATTAATGATAGAACACATAAACATGAACCCAATGAGGATAGACTCAACTTAAACTCACAAAAACTCTCGTGTATAACTCAGGGAATAATAATGAACTTTAGAAGTGGCTTAGCTAGAGGGAGAGAGAAGTAAGAACCCTAGATACACCCTGGCGGGCAAGTAGAAACACATAAAACACCCTCAAGAAGCTCTGTCAAGTATTAAAAGCTTCGTAATAAATGACAATGGTGAGTCAAAATGAACTCTCTGGTTTGCAATAACTCTTTTCTATTCTCCAAAAAGGGATCCTCTCCTCAAAGGTGGTTGGGGTCCTTAAATAGCCCCCCCACACCACCCCCGAGGCAACTCAGTCATTAAAGACTATGAAAGACATCCCTCATACTTTATGTCACAACATTAAATGCCTGATGCACTAGTTGTCTCCATGTCATAAACATTAAATGCCAAGACATGCCTTTTGCCTAACCACTGTGTGTCAGGGGGTTGTTATCGCAGAGGTGGCTCACCAACTGCCTGACAGCCCCAAATACCACTGTGGTTTACTTAAGTGCATGTCTGACATTGTTTAGATGGCGAGTGACATCACCCATAGTAGATGTGACATTAAGTATAGGGTTGTTTGGTCCATAACTCAATGCCCGATGGAACTCCAAGCTGCTCCGCTTGAGGTTCCACGGTCAGGGTCCTTCGGTGTTTTACCAGGTGTATCAAAGATGGTCAGGACAAGCCCCAACGGTGCCTTACTTCTCAATCCTCCAAACCAAGTCCCTCTTAAGTTCTCATGGTGAGGTCATTCGATAGGGCATGAAAGCCCTCCCAGGTCCTGGCATGCCTGGTCTCTCGTGAGTACCGTTTGACCTCACCCAAACTGTATTATTATTATCGTTATGTCATTACAACCGTTATAGATTTACAGTGAATGTAATCAAAGGTACAATATGATTAACATAACAAGCTAAAGTATGAGTTGCCACGCTTGAGTTGCCACACTAAGATGCCTCACAAAGCTGCCACGCTGAGTTGCCACGGTGAGCTGCCTCACCAAGATGCCACGCTTGAGTTGCCACGCTGAGCTGCGTCACTAAGCTGCCACGCTTGAGTTGCCATGCTGAGCTGCCTCACCAAGATGCCACGCTGAGTTGCCACGCTGAGCTGCCTCACTAAGATGCTACGTTGAGCTGCCTCACCAAGCTGCCACGCTTGCGTTGCCTCTTATTGCGTTAGTCCTCAAACACTGTTGCTAATTAGGGGATTGTTCCTAATCTCAGGATTACCTTCAAGCCCCCTCTACAATCTTCTCTAATAACCCCCAACAATACTCTAAAATTCGTAGCTCTACTCAATAATAGTGGAAATGGGTGTGTAGGTCTTAAACATGGTGGAATACTAAAAGAGTATGGTGTCATACGGTGGGTCTAAGGTGGTGTATATTGGTTCTCGATGGTGGGAGAAGGTAGTAGAGCTCTCAAGAGATAGAGATAGGAATAATAAAATTTAAAAATGAAGGAGTAAGAAATCCCCATCTCTCTCCTCTATACACTCAAATAAACCCATTTAACCTAAACAAAGCCTTATTGAACCAACCAAAATAATAAATTCCATTTTTGCCCAATCTGGGCTCACCAGAGCTCGACACCTCATTTATTTAACGACCCAAAATGCGACAACACACAAGGGTAGCTCGATTTAAAAATTTCTTCTATGCTCGTTCGGACGAGAATGGCTTCTCATTTGAACGAGACTTTGAACGACCTTCTAATGAGTTTGTTCAGGTATGCAGTTGGGTCCGTTTGATCCTCATTCGATCCCTACTTAGAACGACTTGGGCTTCTCGTTCCAACCACTCATCTTTGTTTGATCGAAACATCGGTCTAGTTCAAACAACCTCCAACTTGTTCGAACGACTATCTTCCTGAATTTCTTCAAATTTTACCCAAAACTTCCAACATTTTCCATCAAGTACCAAAAGTTATTAAATACAAAAATTAAAGTCCGTATGCTAGTGTAAGGACAAATTTCCAATCGAGTCAATTTGTTTTTAATTGGCTTATTTTCGAAAAAAATGTTTATGTCATAGGACAAACTTTAAGTTTATGATACCATGAGCCTATTACGTTGTTTGATGAAGACATAGAGACAAAGCTTCGAAGAGTGCATGTTTTAAGCCGTGTTTATGGTGCCACGTTTGTCTTCTCATATGCCGAGGATCTCACAGGTATGAACATATATTATTTTATGAGTCCTTGGAATATTTTATAAGGGTGTTCTATTATTAAAACTGATTGGAACTTAATTTTTTCGAAAATATGTTTTCTGAGATACCTATAGGCGGAGTTTTTAAAAACAATTTTTTTTTTATTTGTGTTGTTCAAACGACCCGTTGAGGTCGTTCGATCCATGTTTCAAGCGAGGCTTCAAACGTGGCATACTGGTTTGTTTTTACTGAGGTCGTTAGTAGCGAGATATTATCTCTTTCAAACGAGTTCTCTATCTCGTTCGAACGACATCTGTAGATTGTTCAAATGACGCGCCACCTTAGATTTTCTATAAAAGATTTTTCAGACTCTAATTTTATTTTGAGAGACGAACTTTTGACGAAAACAAAAATCCGACATGTTTCAAAAGTTCTAACTCCAAAAGTTTCACCCTTTTGTTTTCCAAGATCCAAGATTCATAACTCATATACTTTGATATCTTATTTGGGTACCTTGTTTGTTTCTTCCATTACGAGAAGAATCTATTTTTGTGCGGTGGACTCCATACGTGCTAATTTGTGGTGAAGAAGCGGTGAGCTCCGTGTTCCGATCAGTAGATAGTTATTGGCTATAATTCGGTGGATACTGAGGTGCGCATGGACTCGTGTATTGTGGACCTGACATAGGTGGACTTCTGCGTTGCACTGTGGATGAGCGATTGAAGAGAAGTAGAAGCATCAAGGCTTGTGGAGTTCAAGTCGTTGTGTAAGGCTGACATGTTCCTCAGTAAAACCATATCATAGTGATTGTTTGGCTTGGGCCGTTCGAGATTTTTTCTCGTTGTGGTTTCCTCATATATCGACATGTTTTGTGAGCATTCTTTCCTTTATCTTGCTTAATCACACTAGATGCATGTTTAGGGTTAAGAAGATAAAATTGTCTTAAATAGTTTAGTTCACTAAATTGGTTCTAAATAAAATTAGAAAAAGATTTTTGAGAAGAAAATTATTTTACACGAAGTACACAAAAAGGGGAATTTAAAAATTAGTATCAAAGATTTTAGCTCATGGGATTTTTGCCTTTACAAATTGATATTAGAGCAGATTGTACTAAGTTATTGTGTTTGATCCTGTTTACCTACTTTTTGGGTGGTTGTTCATTCAAGTCTCTTGTGCTTGTTTTTTTTGTTTCTCAATAGATTCTCATTTGAATTTGAAGTTTATCAAAAGAATTAAATTTCGTGAAAATCATTTTAAAAATATTTTGGAACTTTTACAAACTATTCAAAATCAAATAGATATTATTCGTGAGAAGTTGGTGATTTGTATGATAACTTTAGATCTTTAAAAGTGGCCAAAAAGGAGAATGATGATAGGGTCCTTGTTTTAGAAAAAAGAATAGGACTTGAAAAATTCTAGGGTTTGTGTTTGTGCAAAATAGGATAAAGATATTTTGATTAATGATTTTAAGGCACGTGAAAAGACTCTTAGGGATAAGTTTGATTTTATTGAGGGAGAGTGAGATAACCTTTTAGGAATGATTAAAAATATTAACTCCCTTGATCTATGATAAAGATCTTCATGGGATTTTATTTTATACTTTCTTTTATAGGAAGGTAAGGTTTATATGTCCCCCTTCCTTTTTGCGAGCCACATGGAAGGATTTTTTCCATTTTTCTTCTTTTAATAAAACTTGTGGGGGTACCGTCCCTCTTTTTTAAAAAAAATATGAGAAAGAGTCTCTAAAATTGGAAGAGTCTAATTCTTTGCTTGAGTAAAACATTTTGAAGTTAAAAATTGATTTGAAATATTCGAGTATTGTTGATGGTAATGGTAATGACTCTTCTTGTTCTCATGCTTCGAATGTTAAAGCCAAAACCATTGTTTATTTTAGACGGTCAACCAAAAGCATGAATGTTAGAAAAGGTCACACCTTAGGTAACATTCCTCACTTTTACACATGTTCACAGTGTGGTAGGAAAGGTCCCCTTAGGAGTTTTTGTTTTGATCTTAAAATAGGTCCTAAGAAGTTTAAGTATAGTGTCCCATTAGTTCTCATAACCCCTCAAGTCGGGTATACACATGTTTGGGTTAGGAAATCTGTTTTAGAGACTCTAAATGTTAGATTGGTTGATTCTCACATGCTATTTCATATCGTTGATTGCTTGCATCATTTGATTGTCGTACACTAGTTCCACTTCACGATAAATGTTTGCCAGTGTTATGACATTTGTAATTTTTGTATTTTTCTTTTATTGAGTCGTATTGAAAAAATACAAAAAGATTTTTTTTTTCAAAAATATTGTGAAATATTCAAATTTTTTTGGTCCTTTGTGTATTTTAGTTTTACATATTTTGTGTGGCTTATTAGTGTGTTTAAATCTAATTCATTCCATAATTTCATGTGGCTAGTACATTTGGTTATGAATTTAGATTCTTATATTGATCTTGATCATGTTTATGGAGTTGTTTCGAAATTAAATTGCTTTATGGATTCGACTTTGTTTATGCCTCTACACACACATGCACGAGCTTATTAGATTTTGTCATCATGATATACATTTGATCTTGGTGATATGTTCTCATATCAATCTTTTCGTCTACATGTTTATTTGACTATGTAGGATTTGTTCATGTAAGAACCGATACCCATGAGGATTTGTTTACTATTGAAAAAAATGATGAGTGTGCACGAGAAAGGGCTGTGAGAGTATAATGAACTCATCGTAAAATCCACCGTTTAAAAAGAGCCCAAGAGAAAATTAAGGCAATAAAAATAATAATATGCCAAAAAAGGGCCAAATAGTTTAGTTTGATATGTTCATTTAAAAGAAAAGAAAAGAGTTATATTTTTGGGAAGTTTGAATGGAAATATCAACGGATTTGCATAATGACAATGAATCCAAGTTATGCTTATTTCGTCATGACACTATTGATTTGTAGAATCATCAATATTCCAGGTTTGTATGTATTATGCTTGTTTTCTTCATTAAGTTCAACTTTATTTGTCACTTGAGACTAAATCTTAGTTTGATAAAGTTTTGCGATCAATTAGACTTTTTGAACATATTTAAGTGGTTGGGTTGTAATTCATTTGTGTGTGGTTCATACCCATTCATTCCATTCCACATGTTTGTACACAATAATACTATGCTAGTGTGTAAAGCTTATGTATTTTGTGGTCGTTTATACCTATATATATGTGCCGAATTTTATCTGATATATTTTTCAAATATTATATATGGTTTTGGGTTTTGTGTCTTTTGGTTTTCTTTTAGTCCATGATTATCACATGCTTGATCTTTTGGATTACGTGTGCTTGATTTGCCATATTGCATGCTTATTTCACCTTACACCATTGCATGATTTATTCTCATATCCCTTTGCTTTGTTTTGGTATCTTATGGTCACGCATTTGGGGAGGGGGGGGGGGGGGGGGAGTTTTGGCTTTGGGGAATATTTATTTATGAAATCTTACTTTGTCTATTCCTGAACAAAAAGGGGGAGAAATGATATCTTTCGTTTGCATGATTAAGATATCTTTATCTTAAGGGGAGACGTCTTACCTAGGTTGAGATTGTTTTAAAATATTGTTAGATGTTTATTTATTTGCGGATTTATACTTTTTATATTCTTTTTGCATTTGAAGGTGTGTTTAAGTGTGCAAGATTACAAGTTGAGCTTAAAGCGACAAAGTTTTCAAGTAAAGCAAAGCTACTCATGTGTATGTGTCTCTCGAGCATCTGTATTCTTTCCTTTTTGGGATTAAGGAATGAGTCTTTTTAGAGAGATTGATGTCCCATATGATATTTATTTTGGTTTCGTCCCGATATAGCCAAAGGGGGAGATTTGTAAGGACAAAATTCCAATTGAGTCAATTTGTTTGTAATTGGCTTAATTCCGGACAAAAAGTTTGAGTCATAGGATAAAATTTAAGTTTGTGATCCCATGAGCCAACGATGTTGTTTGATGAAGACAAAGCGACAAAGCTTCGAAGGGTGCATATTCTAGGTCACGTTTACAGTGCCATGTTAGTCTTCACATATGCCGAGGATCTCACATGTATGAACGTATATTATTTTATGAGTCCTTGGAATATTTTATAAGGGTGTTCTATTTTCAAAACTAATTGGAACTTTTTCGAAAATATGTTTTCTGAGATACATGTAGGCGGAGTTTTTAAAACTAAAAATTTTCGTTTATGTCGTTCAAACGACATGTTCAGGTTGTTCAATCCATGTTTCAAATGAGGCTTCAAACAAGGCTTACTAGTTTGTTTTTACTGAGGTCGTTAGTATAGAGATGTTATCTTGTTCAAACCATATCTCTATCTCATTCGAACGATATCTATAGACCATTCGCACAACGCTTCGCCTTAGATTTTCTATAAAAGGTTTTCAGACTCTGGTTTTATTTTGAGAGACGAACTTTTGATGAAAATAAAAATCAGACCCATTTCAAAAGTTCCAACTCCAAAAGTTTCATCCTTTTATTTACAAGATCCAAGATTCATAACTCATATAATTTGAGATCTTGTTTGGGAACCTTGTTTATTTCTTCCATTATAAGAAGAACCTATTTTCATGCGGTGGACTTCGTACGTGCGCTGATTTGCAGTGAAGAAGTGGTGGACTCCGTGTTCCTATCTGTAGACTGTTATAGACTGTATTGATGGATACCGAGTCATGCGTGCACTCGTGTGCTATGGACCTGGTGTAGGTGGACTCCTGGGTTGCACTATGGATGAGAAGTTAAAGAGAAGCAGAGGCGTCAAGGCATGTGCAGATCGAGTCGTTGTGTAAGACTGACATCTTCCTTTATAAAACCATATCATGGTGATTGTCTGGCTTGGGCCATCCGAGGTTTTTTTCCCGTTGTGGTTTCCTTGTACATTGGTGTGTTTTGTGAGCATTCTTTCCTCTATCTTGCTTAATAACACTAGATGCATGTTTAGGATTAAGAAGATAATATTGGCTTATATAGTTCACAAAATTGGTGCTAAATAAAATTGGAAAAATATTTTTGAAAAGAAAAACCTATTTTTACCTAAAGTACACAAAAATGGGCATTTAAAAATTGGTTTCAAAGCTTTTAGCTCACGGGATTTTTACCTTTTCAGCTAGTGAGCCAAATCCAAGGTTCTAATTTATTCACATTTTTATATGGGAAATATAATAAAATATTAGGGGAGGGTATTACAAAGCTTATTGAACCTTCATTGGGATCTAAACCACCTTTCCAACGGTGTATACTGTGTGTGAATCGATCTTATGATTCGCATGTACTTGCCTTTTTACTCTAAACCTTGACCTAGGGGTCACCAAGTGCTCCTAAGACCTATTCGACTTTGGTCAGCCCTCTATCCTAAGTGAAGATCATTGAACCTTCATAGGTCTATGAATTCCCTTTTCAATGGTCCATATCGTGCGCGAATCGGCCTTACGCTTTGTGCGTACTTGACTTTTTACTCCGAGAACTGCAGTTTAGAGGCCAACGGGTGCTTTCGAGACCTATTTGACTTTGGTTAAATGTTGAACACGAGAGTCGATCATAGCTTTTCATTGGGCTATGAATACCATTTTCAACAGTCCCGTTCGTGCATGATTCGGATTTATGATTTTGAATTTATGCCCGTTTTTCCAAAAAAGTCCTTTTTGGACTGCCTATAGGCATCCCAGACTCATTGCCTATAGGTGGAGGTGTAGTTTACTTAGTATGCTAGGGGTATGCTGATAGGTAGGCTAGCGCCTGTGACACCCCACCTAATTAAATTCTGGGTGATCAGTCCTTTATTAAATTAAATCAAAGTGTCCGGTTGGTTGATTCTTAACATCACCGTAGAAAAACAATTTTCTTTATTTTAAACACCCTAAAATAATTAAGCTAAGTGTCAGAGCAATTTTTTTCCAATTAATTATAATCTATTAAACCATTAATAATTTCCATTTTTAAAACATACACTATCTGCATTCCACCAGAATAAAATAAACACTGAACAGGAAATAACTATTGAAATAAATAGACTGGATAAAATATTCCAATTCAAAGTCTCAAATCATAAGTATAATAATACTCAATCCAAAAGGAAAATAAATGCTAATAAGAAAAGTACAATCTCTGAAATAACTAAGCTTGGAACGGGCAACACATGCCCTAACTGAAATGTCTGAGCTAAAAACTGAATGGAAAGATAGAAGTGTCTAATCTCAATAACCTACAGCTTCCACAACAGCTCCAACTCGCCAAATGATCCACGCGTCTAAGTCTGGTGATAACCCTGTGGATGGGCACTTGATATAATATATATATAGCAAAAGAGAAAAGAATAGCAAGAAACGGGTCACAACCCGAGTTGTAAAAATATTTATTTTGGCAAGTATTTAAAACTGCAATAATGCAATTATTATGTGCATGTTAGTTTCGAACTCTCACATGAGATTCTCACCTCTCCACTATTGTGCACGCCTAACGTACGTCTACCCTAACCTAGTTATCCCTAACGTTACCAACTAGATCATGGACTTATACTTCTAAATATATCTCAAAGGAGGAACCCGTATCACCCATACAATACGCTATTAAGATCATCCATTCCAATTAACCGTATATTACATTCACTGTTCTGATAGTAATTCTTTTACCCTTTGAAAATACTTTGCTTACCAACATTTATAGGTTTGCTAATTTCACACATTAGAATCATTCATATATATATATATATATATATATATATATATATATATATATATATATATATATATATATACATATATATACAAATCCCGCGCCCCTTGGTTAGGACCACTTGGCTCATTGTATGCTCTGTTATCATGTTCCGGTGCATCGCTCGATGTATAAAGGACAATTGGCTCAGCGTCTCTCACAAACCATAAATCTTATAACACAAATATTGGAGTCGAGCATACTGACCAGCCAAATGGGTCATGCACATACCTACGCTCCCATTCAGCCGTCAAAACTATACTTCGTTTCAGATAACACATATCCAAGTTCATATTCTCTGGGTACAAATCAAATATCCCCTCATTGGGTCACCCTGGATAAGACTGTACATTGTGCGATAACTTCCTGTCGATAGCAAGCAGCATAGTTATGCTATACACACAATAATAATAATAATAATCATATAATAATAGGCATTCCCTAAGCCCTATTAAAATTCAAGTATTCACCCAACCCATATTTATATCTCTACACGTAGTATACCTCTCATAACTACTTACTATGCAATTAATTCGATTATTCACACTTTCGAAATTTCCAAGGTTAATTCACCTATCCAATCCTTAAGGTATTATCCTAGGAATGCTTCCCAATTAATTATGCACCAAGCTAATATCAGTAAATAGCAGTTTTCCTCACTCAACTAACTCTGTAACACAATCTGGGAAAAATAGAAATTTTTTGAGCTTTTTGGGACATGTCGTTCGAACCAGAACTGGTTTCGTTCGCAGGAATAAGCAGGTCGTCGAACGACACTGTATCTCGTTCGAACGAGACATCGTCGTCTCCATTCTGCTAACCGCTGCATTTTTCAATCATTTTCTAACCTAAAACCTCTGCAGATTTCTTCCCAACTCCCAGCAATGACTTTCAAACATTAATTTAACATGCAGGGATGATATCTAACATTATAAAATCATTTAATCATGCATAAACCTTAATAAATTCTGAAGATCCCGAAAATAAATCAAACAAACCCTAATTCTTTAAATTTCTATACAAGAACTTCGTCCATCATAAATAATCATCAATTTGGGATTTCTAACCTATCTACATGAGGAATTCATCCTAATTAGGTTCCAAAATTTAATTAAGGTCTTTAATTCTTCCAATTCCATCAAAATTTATGAATAAAAAATGGGTATTATGTACCTACACTAACATGAACATAATTGTTGCTAAAAATTTGTAAGGATTAAACACTTGCCTCAATTTTGAAGGTCTGATCCGCTGGTGATTTTGGTATAGGTGCGTTCCTCGTCTCACGATCTACACTTTGGTGTGATTTTTGGTGTGTGTTCTTGAGTTAGGCACCAAGAACACCAATGGCTTCTTCAACCTTTCTCTGTGCCTCTCTCTTTTCTCTCTCATAGGTTTAGAACTGATAACTCCCCTTTAATCCACGTACATCCATATTTAATTTCCTAATTTTCGTCCATAATATTACCCCAAAATTTCAAAGGACAAAAATACCTCTACGGGGTGCCGGTTAGGCCTAAAAACATCCCGGAGTCCAAATAAAATATCCGAGTAGAGTTTTCTAACTATCTCGACTCTTACGGACTCAATAGCGTTCTCGAAATTACCATACGAGTTATTTAAAAATAATTACTTCTTTAATCCATTAAATTAGTCCCGACACGACTCCCGACTTAATGTACCGAACTGTCGTATTTTGCACTCCGACAATTTATAAAATTTCATAATTTCAAATTGCATATACCCACAGTAATAATCAATGATTTTCATCAATAAGTATTAACCCTAGGCACACTTGTTAATATTTATTTTAATCCGGATTAATTAGCAATTAAATTTTTTGACCTTTTTAATTTAATTAATCCAACAATAATAATTAATCCCATAATTATTTTACATAGTAAAAATATGGAGTATTACTTACTTCTCCCCTAATAATGGAATTTTGCCACGAAATTCGAAAAGTAAGGCATACCTGGTAAGAATAAGTCTAGATATTTCTCTTGTATATCCTCCTCTCACTCCCAAGTTGATTCCTCTACATTATGATACTCCCACTGAACCCGCATAAGTGGAACTACCTTTGACCTCAATTTCCTCTCACTACGGTCTAGGATAGCTACAGGCCTCTCCTCATATGAACTGTCGGGCTGTAAATTAATCTCCTCAATCACAATGTGGGTGTGGGCCACTCATCCCTAAGAAACCGCCTCAATCATGAGATGTGGAACACGTCGTGAATACGGTGCAAGTGCTCCGGCAACCTAAGTCTGTATGTCACTGGTCCGATCCTCTCGATAATTGGAAATGGTCCAACATATCTCAAAGCCAATTTCCACTTTTTCTCGAACCTCATCACCCCTTTCATAGGAGACACTCGCAGTAATACTTGATCCCCCAAGTTAAACTCCCTGAAGAACCACTTTGCGTCAGCATAGGCTTTCTATCTGTCCTGGGTTACGCGAATACGATTCCTGATCATCTTAATCTTGGTTGACGTTTCCTGAATTACCTCTGGCCCGAGTAACTTGTTTTCCCCCACCTCTAGCCAAAAAGTAGGAGAACAACAAGGTTTGACCTACAATGCCTCAAATGGGGCCATGCCGATCATAAAGTGATAGGAGTTATTATAAGCGAACTCCACCAATGGAAGATACAAATCCCAACCCCCTCCAAAGTCAAGGACACACATGCTTAACAAGTCCTCCAACATCTGATTAGTACGCTCAGTCAGCCCATCTGTCTGTGGGTGATAAGCCGTAATCAACCGCAGTTCAGTACCCATAGCCTCCTAAAAGTTCTCCCAGAAGCTTGATACAAAAGTCTTGTCTCTGTCAGACACGATGTTCAAGGGCACCCTATGCAATCTCACTATCTTGGAAATAAATAGTGGGGCATACTATCCCGTAGTGTAGTCCATCTATACTGACAGAAAATGAGCTACCTTGGTGAACCGATCCACCACCACCCATATAGAATCGTGACCCCACTGTGAAGTAGGAAACCCAGTAATGAAATCCATGGAAATTCTCTCCCATTTCCACGCAGGTATCTCCAACGACTGAAGTAATCCTGGAGGTCTCTGGTGGTCCACCTTTACCAGCTGACAGGTGGCACACTTGGACACAAACTCCGCATTGTCCTTCTTCATCCCACTCCACCAGTACAACCGCCTCATATCTTGGTACATTTTATCCCCTCCGGGATGTACTACAAATTTTGACCCATGAGATTGTGTCATCACTGCATGACGTTAATCCTCTCCTTTTGGGACCACTAATCTCCCATTAAACCGCAATCCCCCATCTGAGCTCACTGAGTAGGACTCTGTGCCCTCCGCTGGAAGCCGTATAATCTAATCTTGACAAAACGAATTAGCGGCCTAGGCCTTGATCACTCTCATAACAATATCTGGAGTGACAATCATAACGAACATAAAGGATCGAACCACTGCTTCCTGATGTCCCAATTATTTCCACTTCGCCTTCCACACTTATGCCATCTTACCTACTGGTCTATGGCTCAATGCATCAGCAACTACGTTAGCCTTCCCCGGATGGTACTGTATCTCAAACTGGTAATATTTCACAAACTCTAGCCACCTGCGCTGACGCATGTTCAACTCCCGCTGAGTGAATAAGTATTACAGTGAGTTGTGGTCTATGAACTGGAAATATTTTCCCCCAACAAGTAGTGTCTCTAAATTCGTAGGGAAAATACGACTGCTGTTAGCTCCAATTTGTGGGTGGGGTAATTCCTCTCGCGAGGCTTAAGCTTGCGGGAGGCATAAGCTATAGCCTGATCCTACTGCTAAAGTAATCCACCAAGTCCCTATAGATAAGCGTCAATATATACCAGGTACTCCACCCCTGGCCTGGGTAAGGCAAGAACTGGCGCCGAAGTCAACTTATCCTTTAGCTCATTGAAAGCTAACTGACAAGTATTATCCCAAATTAACTTCACCCCTTTGCGAGTCAAGTTTATCAATGGGCCTGCAATATTTGAGAACCCTTGGATGAATATCCTGTAATATTCGGCTAGCCCCAATAAGCTACGCACATCCGTCAGTGTCGTGGGCTCTCTTCACTCCCTCACAGCTGACACCTTGCCCGGGTCCACTGATATCCCCAATTCTGACACAATGTGCCCCAGACACTACACTTCTCATAATCAGAATCCGCACTTTTCATACTTGGCATTCAACTGATGCTCTTGCAGAGTCTGAAGAACTCGTCTCAAATGTTCGGTATGCTCCTCCTCAGTCTGGGAATAAATCAGAATGTAATTTATGAAGACAATGACAAACTTATCTAAGAACTCTCTGAACACCCAGTTCATTAAGTCTATGAATACGACTGGAGCATTTCTCATTCCAAACGGCATGACCCAAAACTCTTAGGACCTATATCTTGTCAATAAAGCAGTCTTCGACACGCCCTGTTCCCTAATCTATAGCTGATGATATCTCAATCTCAAATTTATCTTTGAGAAGAAGGCAACTCCTCTTAACTGGTCAAACAAGTCATGAATTCGGGCCAACGAATACTTATTTCGTATCGTGACTTTGTTCAACTGACGATAGTCCCTGCACAACCTCAACAAACCATCTCTCTTCTTTACAAACAACATGGGATCACCCCAAGGAGAGGTACTCCTATGAATGAATCCCTATCCCAACATCTTCTCAATCTGATCTCGTAACTCCCTCATCTCAGCTGAAGCTATACGGTATGGGGCGCGGGCTATCGACCGAGTGCCCGATATCAAATCTATAATGAAATCTATCTTTCAGCTAAGTAGTAGTCCCTGTATATCATAGAACACGTCAGAATACTCGTGAACTATAGGAATCGAATCAATAAGAATCACTATCTCTTTAGAGGTCTCCTCCTCTATATAATACAGGTGGGTGGATGATCCTCCCCTAGGACGAGGTATCGCCACGAGAAACATTTCCTGGCCCGGTATCATAAAAATAACAGTCCTACTAAAACAGTCTATCATGGCTCTGTAAGAAGTAAACCAATCCATGCCAATAATGGCATCATGATCATGCATATCTAGGACTAGCATATCCGCAGGCAAAATCAAACTCCCAATCTCTATACCTACTCCTTGCCATATAAAGAAAATCAATGACCCATTACCCAGCGGTGAATCTACACAAGTCACTGTACTCTTTGTTGTGTCTAACAACCCCGTGGCCCGTGCAAAACTAGTGGCTATAAAATAGTGTGATGCCCCGATGTTAAATAAAATGTGCCCTATAGTACCATGGATAGGAAACATTCCCTCAACTGCAGGTGTTGCTTGCTGTATAGTGGATGTTATAGACACTTAAATACTATAACTGGCCCTACTGAATCGACGGTGCGTGCAAAGCTGTGGGACTGGTGCCACTACTGGTAGGACGGTGGCGGGAAAGATGGGTCTTTGAGGATTCTATTGGGCACCCTATTGCTGGGGAAACCTTCCCTTGTCGGTGCAATCCTACTTCCTATGGACAGTCTTGCCACAAGAAAAACACCTGCCACTGAAGTACCTCCCCTCTTCCCCTGTTGGCCATTTTCGCCCCTCCACTGGCCCTGCTGATGCCTTTGTTGGCCCTACTACTGGTCCCGATAGCCTTGCTGATAATGATGTTGGCCCTTCTGGCCATAATGACTAGACTGGCCCTGTCTATAACCCCATATCCCTGTCTAGAGTCACCAGATCGGAACCTCTTAGTAGGGCCCCCCTGATGGGAACTTTTCTCTCCCTGACGGACCTGCCCCTGAGCTGTTGGTACCCCACTGGCACTACTACCTCCTGTCCAGCCTTGCTGGTTGGACTTCCCTGTTCGTTTGCTCCTCTGCTAATGGAAGCGATGGTCCTGGGAATGTAACAGGGCGACGTTGAGTACATCAATGAAAATACCCAATGACAACTTACCTATGAGGTGCTGATAAATCCTCCAAGTCAATCCATCCATGAACATCATAATTTTTATCTCTTCAGTAGTGCCTCATCTGGAACTATAGTAAGTTGCCTCATGAATTCTTCCTCATATTCTACCACGATCATACCTTTCTGCTTGAGATTAAATAGTCTTCGCCTTATCTCTGTCTCCACGGCGGAAGGAAAGTATTTGCGGTCGAACTGCACCCAAAATATCTGAATCGTCATGATTTTCCTATCCTCTAAAGTGGTGGTGGACTCCCACCACTGTAGGGAAGCCCCTAATAGCTTAAAAGAAGCAGTAGCTATCTCTGAATATCGTTACACTCGTACATGTGAAGGTGCCTCTGGATATCCTTCTTCCATTAGCTCGCTATGATGATGTCAGAGCTGATTGAGAACTCTGGGGGATGTGCCTTCTAAAAGGCATCCCTGTCCCTCTCCATGCAGTGGGAAGCTGCGCTGGAACTAGCGCTGCAGCTTAAATCTGAGGTGGGGCCTACTACACCACTGCTAAAGGTGCATTCACCGCCTAAGCAACTATGGCGACGACATCTGCTGCATTCATCATTCCTTGAGCCTGACCTGTTGGTTGCTCGGGTTGGGCATTTTTTTGTCGGAGCTCATCTTGGAGGCATCTGAAAAGAGAAGGGATTTATTAGTCCACAATTATTAAATCTCAAACAGATGAAGACGTAAACACATAAATAAGAGTACAACAGTCCTAAAGATAGGGCTCTATATCAAAGAATGCTAAACGAAAAGCATAATAAGCCATACAGATCCTAAAGGACACTAGAAACTAATGCTATGATACCACTTGTTACACCCCGCCTAGATAAATTTCGGATGATCAGGCCTTTATTAAATTAAATAAAAGTGTCCGGTTGGTTTATTCTTAGCATCATTGTCGAAATTTTTTTTTGTTTATTTTAAACACCCTAAAATAATTAAGCTAAATGTCAAAGCATTTTTTTTCTAATTAATTATACTCCATTAAACCTTTAATAATTTCCATTTTTAAAACATAAACTATCTGCATTCCACCATAATAAAATAAACACTGAACATGAACAACTACATAAATAAATAAGACTGGATAAAACATTCCAGTTAAAAATCTCAAACCAAAAGTATAATAATACTCAATACAACAGGAGAAGAAATGCTAATAAGAAAAGTACAATCTCTGAAATAACAAAGCTGGGAACGGGCGACACAACTGAATGGAAATATAGAAGCGTCTAATCTCAATAACCTACAGCTTCCACAACAGCTGCAACTCGCCAAATGATCCACGCGTCTAAGTCTAGTGATAACCCTGTGGCTGGGCACCTAATATAATATATATATAACAAAAGAGAAAAGAATAGCAAGAAACGGGTCACAGTCCGAGTTGTAAAAATATTTATTTTAGCAAGTATTTAAAACTACAATAATGCAATTATTATGTGCATGTTTGTTTTGAACTCTCACATGATATTCTCACCTCTCCACTATTATGCACACCTAACGTACGTCTATCCTAACCTAGTTATCCCTAATATTCCCAACTAGATCATAGACTTATACTTCTAAGTATATCTTAAAGTAGTAACCCGTATCGCCCACACAATATGCTAGTAAGATCATCCATTCCATTTAACCGTATATTACATTCACTATTCTGATAGTAATTCTTTTACCCGCTGAAAATACTCTGCTTACCAACATTTATAGGTTCGCTAATTTCACACATTAGAATCATTTATATATATATATATATATATATATATATATATATATATATATATAGAGGCAGGCTCCTGTGCACACTAAGTTTGCACACTAACTTTGCACATTACCTTTTAAAAGTGTGCAAACTTAGTGCTGGCGCACACCAATTTTTTTATGTGATATTTAAACATTTCAACGGACTCACATAATAAAAATCAGCTCAAAAAAAGTTTTTTTGAGCTGATTTTTTTTATATGGGTTCCTTGAAATGTTTAAATATCACACAAAAAAAATCAACTCAAAAATAATTTTTTTACCACTTTTAAAAGGTAATGTGCAAAGTTAGTGTGCAAACATAGTGTGCACAGGAGCCTGCCTCTCTCTCTCTCTCTCTATATATATATATATATATACGTAGTCACATCATCCCTATACATATATATACAAATCCCGCGCCCCTTGGTTAGGACCACTTGGCGCATTATATGCTCTGCTATCATGTCCCGGTGCATCGCTAGATGCGTAAAGGAGAATTGGCACAACGTCTCTCACAAACCATAAATCTCATAACAAAAATATTGTAGGCGGGCATACTCACCAGCCAAATGGGTCACGCACATACCTACGCTCCCATTGAGCCATATAAACTATCCTACGTCTCAGATAACACGTATCCAAGTTCATATGCTCTGGGTACAAGTAAAATATCCCCCCATTGGGTCACCCAGGATAAGACTGTACACTGCACGATAACCTCCTCTCGATAGCAAGCAGCGTAGCTATGCTATACACACAATAATAATAATAATCATATAATAATAGGCATTCCCTAAGCCCTATTAAAATTCTAGTATTCACCCAACCCATATTTATATCTCTACACGTATTATACTTCTCATTACTACTTACTATGTAATTAATTCAATTATTCACACTTTCAAAATTTAAAAGGTTAATTCACCTATCCAATCCTTAGGGTATTATCCTAAGAATGCTTCCCAATTAATTCTACACTAAGCTAATATCAGTAAATAGCAGTTTTCCTCACTCAACTAACTCTGTAACACAATCTGGCATAAATAGGAATTTTCTGGGTTTTCTGGGACATGTCATTCGAACCAGAACTAGTTTCGTTCGAACAAATCAGCAGGCCGTTCAAACGACATTGCATCTCATTCGAACGAGACATCGTCGTCTCCATTCTGTTAACTGCTTCATTTTCCAACCTTTTTCTAACCAAAAACCTCTACATATTTCTTCCCAACTCCCAGCAATGACTTCCAAATATTAATTGAACATCTAGGGATGATATCTAACAACCTGGAATCATTTAATCATGCATAAACCTTAATAAATTCTGAAAATCCCCAAAATTAATCAAACAAACCCTAATTCTTCAAATTTCTATAAAAGAACATCAAAATCAAATTCGTCCATCATAAATAATCATCAATTTAGGATTTATATCTTATCTACATGACGAATTCATCCTAATTAGATTCCAAAATTTAATTAAGGTCCTTAATTCTTCCAATTCCATCAAAATTTATGAATCATAAATGGGTATTATGTACCTACACTAACATGAACATAATTGTTGCTAGAAATTTGCAAGGATTAAACACTTGCCTCAATTTCGAAGGTTTGATCCGCTGGTGATTTTGGTATAGGCGCGTTCCTTGTCTCACGATCTACACTCTGGTGTGATTTTTGTTGTGTGGTCTTGAGTTAGGCACCAAGAACACCAATGGCTTCTTCTACCTTCCTCTATGCCTCTATCTTTTCTCTCTCGTAGGTTTAGAACTGATAACTCCCCTCTAGCCCACATACATCCATATTTAATTTCCTAATTTTCGTCGATAATATTACCCTAATATTTCAAAGGACAAAAATAACCCTACGGGGTGTCGGTTAGGCCTAAAAACATCTCGGAGTCCAAATAAAATACCCGGGTAGAGTTTTCTGACTATATCGATTCTTCCGAACTCAATGGCGTTCTCAAAATTACCATACGAGTTATTCAAAAATAATTTACTTCTTTAATCCATTAAATTAGTCCCGACACGACTTACATGCATGTCCTGAATTAATGTACCGAACTGTCGTATTTTGCACTCCGATAATCTATAAAATTTCATAATTTCTTATTGTATATACCCACAGTAATAATCAATAAGTATTAACCCTTGGCACGCTAGATAATATTTATTTTAATCCGGATTAATTAACAATTAAATTTTCTGACCTTTTTAGTTTAATTAATTTAACAATAATAAATAATCCCATAATTATTTAATATAGTAAAAATACAGGGTATTACAACGCCTATGCCGATCGTCAGACCCTCTAACCCTAATTTTTTCTATTTAAGGAGGTCATGACCTCATTTCCAAGGGCCCATTTTTTAGCAATCAGCACATTCCTTGCCTCGATATTAGTGCCCCATCATCCTAAAAATTCTATTTTCTGAATATTCTCTCTACTTTCCTTACCTTACTTTTATGCCACTTTTTACCACCTATCTCATCCATATTCTACCATCATTCCACCACCATAAAATCAGCCTACTCCTCTTAAAAAATATTAGCAAAATCTTCTAAGAGGTCTACTCCTATTGTTTTCTATTTCATTTTATCAATGTTGTTTATTTGTCTTTTTTTCCACTTTTGGTATATTTTAGTCTAATTTTATTCTCTCATATCAACTAATATAATTTTTTATTCATAATATTAACATAATATATTTTCATAAAATTGAAAAATCCAAAAAGGAGGGTTCAACTATAAACCCCAAAGTAGGATTTACTCACTTTTTCTACATTTTTACATTTGAGCACATTTTCTTCAAAACCAACTAAATAGGAGTCCTAAATTTAGGTTTATGGGTTAAACCCCACTCGTGATATGTCGAACAATGTGGAATTTGATGCCTATTATGTCTACGTAGGCATCCCGCATTATCACGATTCGAATCCTATTTTGTTCATTGCACTATTTATTTAAATCCTATATATAGTAGTATTATGCGTATGTACAAACCGACATATTAGTGTTCCCACCCGACATGAACATTCAATTGATCATAATTATTCGTGATTTGGTGTCGCCAACATCTTATATTTTTCTATTATTCTCTTTATTTTGTATACTTTATAGGATGACTCATTTCTGTCCTTTCCACGACGCGAGTATGATGATTTCTTTTTCTCACCTATTTCTACATCACACACATTATACACATGAGTAGGGTTGTGTTTCAGCCGAATCGGATAAAAAATGCCTCTTCGAAAAAAATTCTGATTTTTTTGGAAATAAAATAATTATTTCAATTTTCGATCCGATTTTTTTCTAAAAAATCAAAAAATCGGAAAAAATTAAAAATTCTTAAAATATATTGAAAGTCCAGAAATTTCAAAAATTCCAAAATTTCAAAAAAATAAATTATGGATTTCGACTATTCAAAATTCTCATTTTAAAAAAACAAAGAAAATGGCTTAACCCAACATATAAATACATGAGGATTTAGCCCATTTTTTCATTTGTGTAGAAGTTATGAGGATACTATCCTTTTATAGAGCACATTTTGGAGTCTTCTCCCTCTCCCTCTCCCAACCGATGTGGGATTTGCGAAACTTTCAAAAAATCGGGAAAAAAAATCAGAAAATTCAGAAATCGAAAAATAATTCCAAAAAAATAGGAAATAATTCAAAAAAAATCACATCGAAAAAATCAAAAAATCAGAAATTCAGAATTATTTTCGATATTCGATCCGATTTTTTTCGAAAAAAATTAGAAATCGAAAAATCAAAAATCGACAAAATAAATTTCATTCTAAATTCAGAAAAAATTGGATCGAAAATAAAAAAAATCGGGAGTTCGGAAAAAAATGCAACCCTGCACATGAGTCGCATTTTGGAGAAAAAAATGGTACGCATAAGTTTGTCTTTTGATGATGTTTTTTCGGGAATGACTCCATTCTTTTGCATGTTTTAGGCAAAATAGTTTGGAAACTCAATTTTCTATTTTTCCTCCCCCTTTTATTACAATCGATTTATATCCGTGGTAGTCCGCGAAGATCGCACGAGTGGCGGAAGGAGGACCTCCATCTTCGAATCCCCACACGCACTGAAAGAGAGATTTTTCTCATTTTCTCTCCTTTCGAGGTGAGCCCCCGCCGGAGGAATCTCGGATGGCACAGTGGTGACTCTGTTGGAGACTATTATTTGTAAAAAACTAGACTCTATTTTTCAACTTTGGTTTTGCTTCCTTTTCTCTCCCTTTTTCTATTTTTTTTACAAGTATTACATGTTGTATATACATCTTATCCATATCATGATGTTTATGTCCTTTTCTCTACTATGCTCTTTTCCTCATTACATGTATGTACTACCGTTTCTATCATATGCCCCACTCTTTACTCACTTGTGTATAGTTACTATTTTTCACGCTACTTACTCACTCTTACACATGATTCACATTCTTTACTGATATCCATGCCAAGTCTCACTAGCACACACTTTCATATTGTTCTCAATTGCGCATAGCCACATCTTGCTCATATGTTTCACATACCACTTGTAAATATTTATGCTTAGTCTCACTAGCACACACTTTCACATTTCTCCCACTTGTATATATCAACATATTTTCTTCACTCAAACATATTCACATGTCTTACATTTTGTATATATCACCAGACTTTTTATAGGCTCCATGTTTTATGTACATATTCTCTAGTTTTACTCCCTATGTTACTTGTATATTCTATGTTCTCCCCCACAGTAGTAGTATTTTTTAGCTTATCATACATAAAACTCTCCATAAAATACAAATTAAGACTCATGAAATCTTGCACATTACATCACTTATGCATTATACTTTGACCAAAAATTTTGTCTTGTAGTGGGAGATCAATTGGTGATCGGTGCTGATCCTACGGGGCATGGTTAACCTAAGCGATATGATTACAACCTTCCATTGGCCTATTAACTTCGACGTATATCGAATGGATCCCACCACAATGTAATGCTTAACCGAACTCATGACGGGAGGTATATAGCAGGGAGCTCATGCACGTACATTGAGTATATCAAATTCTTGCCCACCCGTACCGTCCACACGAGGTTTATTACAAGGCAATTCACGTACACTTAGGTATATCAAATGGCTTTTCTACATGCACCAATGAATGATTGCCATTATAAGGAAGAGGTATTGTAACACCTCGCCTAATTAAATACCGGGTGGCCAGTCCCATACCAAATTAAAACATAATATACAGTTGTCTCATTCTTAGCATCACTGTCGAAAATATTTATAACTCACCCAATACCCAATTAAGCTGGTGTTAAAAACTTTCCAAATTTTAATTTCAACAAAATCCATTTTTAGTTTACGAATAACACAACACATATTATTCTACAACACTAATAACCGAACAGATAACACAAAAGAATTTAAATGCAATTGGAATAATCATTCCCAAATAATTAACCAATACAGTAATCCCAACAATAATAAATGTATTAAAATGACACGAATACAAGAGTATTTGACTCAGATAGAAAATAGATAGAAAAGGAATTTAGTTATCTCTTTTCTATCTGAGTCAAATACTCTTGTATTCGTGTCATTTTAATACATTTATTATTGTTGGGATTACTGTATTGGTTAATTATTTGGGAATATTTATTCCAATTGCATTTAAATTCTTTTGTGTTATATGTTCGGTTATCAGTGTTGTAGAATAATATGTGTTGTGTTATACATAAACTAAAAATATTTTTTGTTGAAATTAAAATTTGGAAAGTTTTTAACACCATCTTAATTGGGTATTGGGTGATTAGTTAATGTTTTCGACAGTGATGCTAAGAATGAGCCAACTGTATATTCTGTTTTAATTTGGTATGGGACTGGCCACCCGGTATTTAATTAGGCGGGGTGTTACAGGTGGTATCAGAGCATCAGGTTCTAGTGTCCTTTAGGGTCTGTACGACTTATTGTGTGTTTAGCTTAGCGTTCTTTGATGTAGAGCCCTATGTTTAGGATTGTTGATTTCTTTGGTAAGTTTTTGTATATATTAGTGAATCTTATTTGCGTTCGGACGGGTTCGTACAAGAATTATGGCAGATGAGGGCCATTGGACGGATATCGGAGATCGTACTTAGGAGGTTATGAAGTATGTTCGAGTATGATGACCGTAGTCGAGGTCACCGCTATTATGGAAAATTGAGGAGAGTCATCAGTAGATGCAGTAATTGTGTGTGTTACCTAACGAAGGCAATATATTCAAAGCTTGGGCATATAATGGAGTGTGGTGAACTATAACTGAAAATTTGGGGTAAAATTTTTCTTGACTCATCGGAGCAAAGTTATAATAGTGGGAGTCAATAACCACCACCCGCGAATGAGGGTATATTTTCTATCTAAGTAATTATGAAGCGTATACTGATTTTCGTAGCGATTAATATTGTATCGGCTAAAGGGTTGCTAAACTTAGCCTATTGCACTGTTATTTACGTAGACTCACCGAGGGGTTGTGGGACACCTATATTTTTCATGTCATCACGTGAGTCTGATTTTTATCATGGAATTACTTACTTTAGGCATGTCCGATCATGATGTGACTATCGGCGTGGATTGATTTATGGTATATGAGAGCGTATAGCAAGCATCTTGTCTTTAATAAGAGAGTAGATGAGTATACTTTTATTTGAATTCGATAAAACCTGTAGAGAGGTTATAAACTATTGACTAAGGACCTGAGGAGTTTCGATGACCGACTACTTTAGGTAGTAGTGTATCGGGGGGGTTTCTTGTTTGGATTTCACTTGCGAGACACCCCACGTATGAAACTAATAACCATTGGGAGTCGAAATAAGTTAGGTCTTTAGTATATGAGTTTATAACCTTTGTGATAGATCCGAGTATTATGCATTTTTTATAATGAAAGATATACGATAGGATGTATGGGCACCCTGGATGGTTGGATAGTAGTATTTTTCATAATTGTGAAACAGTAAGTAGTTGTGACTTCAGGATTTATTTGTTTAAATACGTGAGGATCATTTTTCCCAAAGTTTGTCACGAGGATGGTATAGGGAAGATTGGGTAAAGTTTAAATTGGATTCAGTTGAAACTATACGGTGAGACTTGGTGTAACATCAATAAGGATTTTCGATAATGTACTGTATGGGCGGTACGACATAGATTACTTGCGATGTGAGATGTATACTCAGAGTTGACCTTACCAGTATGATTTATCTTTCTGAATTTTGGGACGAAATTCTGTTATAAGAGGGGAAGTATGTAATACCCCGTGATTTTAATGACTTTTAAAATGGGTTATATTTTAAATGAATGGATTAATTGGATTTTGTTATTAATTAATTCATTTGGATTTTATCCGAATTGTGGATATTAAATTGTATGATTCTGAATATTACTTAAAGATATTTAGGTAATATATGAATGTGATGCTATTGATATTGCTGTGAGTTATTAATTCAGTAATTTGAATTTTTAGTCGGACGCGGTATGGGAAGTGTCGGCACTAATTTGTTAAATTAAAAAGGGAGTTTATTTTCTATCGACCTTATAGTCATTTATTTTGCGTCGTTGCGTCCGGAAGGGTTGAAATAGTCATAAAAGTCTATTTGGATGTTGGTTTTGGGTCTCGGGTCATTTGGAAATGAAAAGACAACCCAAAAGGGCATTTTGGTCATTTTTACAAGGGGGATGAATAGTGATTTCGGATTTTGTCCTATTACAAGTATTTGGAGATTAGTTGAACGTGGGTTCATTCATCTTTTCTACACAAAACTTGAGAGGTCACCTTGTGAGAAAGAGTGCAAGGTTGCTTTGGAGAAGAAAATTTACTTGGGAATGAGAAGAATAAAGACCAAAGGTCACCACCACCAACCACCATCGAAAGTTGGCCGGAGAAGGGAGAACCACCTGTGACACACCACCCCAAAGTATCAGACCTTCATTAGAGGCAAGTGTTTGATATTTGCAGTCTAAGTTTGTATATTGTCCATGTTAGAATAGTTATAAAAAAAGATGATTTTTCATGTTTGGAAGATAAAGATGGAGTTGTAATGAATTTCTATAAATATGAACATATATAGGAATCAAACTCATGTTGTAGGCAGTTAGTAATCCACGAAATAATCATAAATCTGTTGAAGAAATTCTGAAAACCATTGATGTGTTCTTGAAGATATTATGTTGATAATTTTCTGGAAAAAGAGGATAAAAACATGCTTTTAATTCAATCTGTTGATGATTCTAGGATGTTTAGATCATCATATTTCATTTATATATGTTGATATATCATGTAGTAAGGATTATAAGTCATTTGGGTTGTTAATATGATGGTTTGAATGATAAAAAATGATGAAACCCGTAGTAGAAGAAATGCAGAAAACTGGGCTGTTATCTGGGCGATCGATTGATCGACCCCCTGCCTTTGATCGATCGACCTCCCCAGAATTTGTGAAGTTGTTTCTTTTAATGCTTATTCGTATTCCAAACCTTTTTTAAATCTTTGGGGATTATTAATTGGATATAATGCGACTTAGGAAGGTTCAGTAAGCCCTAGATAAGATTCAAATTAATTTGATTGGGATTTAATTGATTAGAATGACGATAATTATATTGAAAAGTATTTCGGTTGCTAGATTCATTTGTTGGATTATAATTGGTATGCGTGAGGATCAAGGATAGGTCCAGTAGTGGTGATTGAATATAACACCTAGGTAGACTTAAGTTTACAAGAGGGTTTAATTCTAAGTGATATAAGATGTGTTTATAAGAGATTTGAAACTATCGGTTTTAACCCCAATTAAAGGGAGAGTTTAATTCGTAGTAATTTGGGAGATATGATGATATGGACCAGTAGGATATTAGTGATTTCTTACTAAATATACTATTGAGGAAAACCTATTTGAACCTTGAGTAATGAGTGAGGCTCGGGGATAATTGAATTAAATAAGTAAAGTCATAATATTTTAATACGTAGGATTTGAGAGATATAATGCTACGTATGGGAACTATCTTAGGGAAATGTGAGTACCTTGTTGATATTATAGGTATGATAATGCCTATTTGATTGGTTGATGATTTATGTGTATGACATACCTAGCTTACTTGCTATCGACGGGAGGTTTGCGTGTGGGGGCTGTCATATCCTGATGAATCCATGGGATCTTTGATTTGTCGCTCAAGAACATAGGTCTATGAAGGACTTATTAGGGAGTTGATAAGTCCGCTGACTGTGGGTACATAGGTATGTGCATGACCCATGGATACGAGAACTATGTTCGCCTCCAATTTTTTATGTTGATGTTTGTGGTTCGAGAAATCCTTACTGAACCTTTTGTCCCCTATTCAGCGACCAGCGATATAGGGACATGATAGCAGAGTAATGCATTGCACCGCAGTTGTGACTCGGGGTGCCGTATTATATGTGTATATATATACATATATATATATATAATGAATTAAATGAATGTATATAGTGGTTAAATCTATCTGCGGTGATAATTGTAGATAACGGTGACTAGTGAAAGAGAATGGAATTAAGTTAATGAATGTTTATTCTTATAGAATTGAAAAGCTTAATTCATATTAATGAGAAATGATTCATGTTAATGAGAAACGTATATGAATAATTATTTGACGTATGGTATGGGACATACGGGGTTATGATATGGGACGGAATCATATTATGAAAACTAGTGAAGATGATCCATTAACTAGGAGGTTAATAGGAAACGTTAAGTGTGCACTCTATTTGAGAGGTGAGAATAGCAAGTGAGAGTCTGGATGCTAACATGTACATAATAAATGCTTTATTGCACTTGTTAACTACTTGCTGTTTTAAAAATGATTTTCACATCGGGCTCTGAACCGTTTCCTTGCATATTTTCTTTTCTATTGTATCTTTTATATCTGGTGTCCAGTAACAAGGACGTCAACCTTAGCGGATTATGACGAGCTATGGAGCTATGGAATATTGCTTAGACACTTATCTTCATTTGATTCATAGTATTCTTTTAGTTAGGGCTTGTCTCCCAAAGGAATTTAGTTATCTCTTTTCTATCTGAGTCAAATACTCTTGTATTCGTGTCATTTTAATACATTTATTATTATTGGGATTACTGTATTAGTTAATTATTTGGGAATGTTTATTCCAATTGCATTTAAATTCTTTTGTGTTATCTGTTCGGTTATCAGTGTTGTAGAATAATATGTGTTGTGTTATACATAAACTAAAAATGGTTTTTGTTGAAATTAAAATTTGGAAAGTTTTTAACACCAGCTTAATTGGGAAGTGGGTGATTAGTTAATTTTTTTGACAGTGATGCTAAGAATGAGCCAACTGTATATTTTGTTTTAATTTGGTATAGGACTGGCCACCCAGTATTTAATTAGGCGGGGTGTTACAGGCATATAATGGAAGTCATTCCCAAGGAGAGAACCTTTCCACTAACCTTCCAACGCATCAACCTCATATAGGCTCCTACCTTAGGACACTCATACCTAGTCTACCTATTTTAACACAAAACTCTGTCGAAATTCTGGTAGCCTTACCACTTGATTTTTCGCGCTATTTCACCAATTTTTTAAAATTAGAACCTATCGATGAGTTTGAAAATAATGTACATAATGTCTTGCACTGCACACCCAATCTTTTTGAGACAGGGAACTTGTTCAGTATTTCACTTGCACCCTAGGCGGAAAATATTACAAGTGGAACTTTATAATAACGACGCTGGGGAATTTTATTTTCTCTCTTTTCTTTTAGACGTAAAAGTAGTTTTCCAAAATGCCAAAAATATTTCTCTTTTTTTTTTTAAAATACCTAAAACATTTTTTCCTTTTTTTAAGAAATATAAATACTAAAAAATATTCCCTTTTCCATTTAAATAATAGAGAATTAAGGTAAAGGTCATGCTCCTTTCTATATTTAAATTTTTAGGATAATGCTTTTCAAGTTTATAAATCTAGTCCCTATGGTACAATAGCATTTATAAATCTAGTCCCTGTGGTACAATACCTTTATTTTTTGGTCTGTGCCAACGGCACTATTTTTCACCTTTTTTCATTATATTTTTAGTACAGGGACTAAATTTATAAAATTATATGGAGTGTCCTATTTTTATACACTTTGATCACTACGAGGACTTTTTTCCAAAACCCCCTTTAAATAAACACCCAAATCATTTTTTCCCTCTCAGGTGAGATCCCATACCTTAATCTTGGCCTGACTCCTTGTTGGCTTAGATCCTCCATCAAGCCACCCTAGAGCTCTAAAGGCATCACAGACCTGTTATTGCCTTAAACTTTCGTGGCCTGAAAGGCCATAGTCCCTCTAAGAAGCTGGCCATGGAGGGATACTCCACTTAACTAGTTAGCAGGCCGAGGTCTTATTTGTTTACGGAATTTACCAGATAAATTGCTCCACCAACTAGGAACGGCCATGCACCTCCACCCATATAATTAAGAAATAGCTCCACTACTTCCTTTTCTTCTTTTACAAAATTTAAACAATCCCTTCGAAGATTATTCATGGAGAAAGTTGACCAGAATGCAAATGTCCAGCTAGAACTGATGGCAGTCCTTGCTTAGATCAATGTCAAGATTAACATATCTTCAAGCAAAGGTCCAAGAGATGTAATGAAATAGGGTTCATACTCCCGAGGCTGATATCATCTTCCTTCATGCTATAAGTCCACGACCTCCAGAACTAGTGTGGGTTTTGAACGAATACCAACATGTCCCGCATTCTCCACCTGCCAATGGATTGCCACCAGCTCCATTGTCGATGAAAAATCTTGCCCAACCAGGGGGTCATCTTCCAGCTCATGTTCCTATCAATTCCAAAGAATAAGAGTTGAATAAGGTCAAATAAGACTTTAATTTGTTGTCTAAGAAGTTCGACCAAGTTAAAATCTTGAGAAACTATGTAGATTACACCCATATGTCTCCTTATCCTAATGCTCGATTTCCAAAGAAGTTCAAAATGCTTGATGTCAAGAAGTTCAGAGGTAGCGAGCCTCCTATCATGAACCTGCACAACTACCACTATGCAATGACCCTCCTCGAAGCATCAGAAGAACAAACTCTAAATGAAAGTTCCCTCTGATGGTTCCTGTCACCTGAGGAATCTAGGATCCGTAATTAGGAGGATGTGTCCCGTGAATTCATGACTCAGTATAAGTATAATGAAGAACTATATATTACCCGTCCAGGCCTAGAAATGCTGAAGAAAAACAAAAGGTGAATTGGTTAGCAATTTTATAGGAAGATGAAGGGAGAAAGCCGCCACAATAACAAACCGACTATAGCTGGAAGAACACGTAAGAATTAGGAAGAAGAACTTCCTGGCCCATATCAAAACTTCAATGGGAGGATAATACTAACCCTATTTGAGAGTCTTCCAATAGGCAGGGGTATAAATTGAAGAAAGGGTGACAAGTTAGGAAACTAAATCTGAGATAAAGAAGCTAACCAGATAGTTCACACCTTGGAAGAATGATAGGCCCAACCAACACCTCAGTCTCACCCATAACAATCAAAGCATTCAAGCATTAGAATCCTCATAACCCTCGAGATTAAGAACCTATGCACCCTTTGCGAACCTAAAAGATCGTGCAAGTCTAATATAGTCAGCACCTAGACTTGAATCTCACTCGTGCTTTTATTCGATACATTCCTGAATGTACCGTTCACAATCCTCTTTGAACTATTAGACAAGTTCCTAAACAATCACACATGTTTCGATAGTTTAAGATATACTACTAGGATTTCACTCGCAGCTTTACCAATTGGATGTCAACTTCCTATCTAGGTTGTGAATTGTTTAATTATGCTAGAACTAAAGTTTTGATCTTTCATGATCAGGCCGAACCTAACTTACTAAAATTTCTATTAAGTCCAATTAACTAACATTGCATACAATATATTTAAAAAATATAAGTCATTCACACAAGCGTAATTCTCATTTCATATGAACTTGACACACCTTTATTAAAAATAAAAGTCATACATGGTTTGAAGAATAAAACCCCAACAATCTCATACTTAGTCTTAAAGCCACGTGCTTATGTATTCAATACCCATTCCTTCTACATGACTATAAAATCCTTACCTGGTAAGCTCTTAGTGAAAGGATCCACCAGGTTGTCTGATATGTAATTTTGATCACTATGATTTCACCTCTCTACATGATCCCAAGTATCAACTAATGCCTGCACTCAATGTGATTTACCCTTTTATGAGTCCTTTATTATTTTGAGTTAAGAACCATAACTCTATTGTCATAATAAAGTGTAATAACCGACTACACTAAAGGAATAACACCCAAATCACTTGGGAAGCTTTAGAGGCAAATCGCCTCCTTTGATGACTCTGGAGCTACAACATATTTGGTTTCCATGTTGGAATCATTAATCCATGATTTTTTAATACTGATATAAATTATGGCTCCAACTTTTAGGGTAAATCAATATTATGAATTTGACTTCCTTAAATATCTATTCAACTAAAAATCTGAGTCTGTGTACCCAATGGGTATGTAAGGACATTATTTTATTGTTCCGATTACATTTTAAGTATGTCGTATACCGCTACAACCGTCGAAGACTTATTCAAGTTCAATCATGTGTCAATACGGATCCGAATATCAAAGTTCTTCAATAATCAAGCCTCCGCGAAATTAATTTTGTAAGGTTGTGTTTAAAGTGCCTTAGCATTTAACTTAAAGTATTGGGTTAATTTTTCTAAATTTTTTTTATAAGTGTTAGTGCGAAGTTTCTTGTCAAAAGTATTTTTTTTAAAGTTTTGAGGCGGTGTATTTTACGGTGAAATAAAAAATTAATTTTTTCCTGTCTCGTTTGAGCGACAGAGCAACTCGTTCGAGCGGCAAGGTCATCTCACGTGAGGCTCGTTCGAGCGATGCGTGCCAGTGTTCGAGCGACTCTGACATCTCGTTCGAGCGGCGCACTGCCTTAATGTTTATATAAATAGCTTGGTAAACAACTCCGTTTTTCTTTAGAAGACCTGAGAATTTTATTCTACGAAAACTGCTTTGGCAGAAACGTTTGTCTTCTCACTTTTAAGAGTTTTAGTTTTGTTTCAATTCATAAATCATCCCAATATTTATGTGAATTATTTTGGAACCAATGAACACAATTTTGTGAAGTTTCTCTTGTAGAGAAAATCTTTACTGCTGGTCCAGGTGCCACTTGAGGGAGGTGCTGGGCTGACATGACTGCGTGTCAAAGGGAGTACTCGTGGTGTTCCTGGGCCTCTGAACTGCAATTCGAGTGGAGTTGCTGAGGAATTCCATTGCTGATTTAGGTTGCGGCCTATGTGAGTTTTATGAGGTTAATCCATTGCAGATCTCACTTGTAATCATTGTGAGTATTGTTTGTGAAATAAAAGGTTTTATCCAAAAGGTATTTTTCCTGAAATCTGTGAGTTAGCAAATTTATTTGTGATGGTTTGACGCGCGCGCGCGCACGCACACAAACACACACATAACAACACACACACCCGTAGTTATATATTTAGGGGCTGAATTACTTTGGTTTGATATTTATCACGGATTAAATATGTCTAAATTGGAAACTTGTAAAATTCGGTTTAATCAAGTATTGCACACTCATTTTACAAATTGGTATCAAAGCGGGTTTCTCTAAGTTATTGAGTGATCCTTATTTTTCGTAAAAGTTTATGATATTGATTTTTTTTGAGAAATCACAATTTTTTTAATGGAGCACTTATGTAATCGGATGTCCCCCTAATGGAATGAGTTAGAGTTTTGATGATTTAAATAGTTTGAATTTAACGTTTGCGAAAAGAATTGATTTTTGGAAAAAGAAAATTGTTATTTTAAAGCCGCTATGGATTTTTGCAAACTGTTCAAAATCAAAGAGATTTTTATCGTGAGAAATTTGTTGATTGGACCACGACTTTAGAAAACTAGAATTGTCCAAAAAAGGAAATGATGATAGAGTCTTATTTTTTAGAAAAGAATTAGAGGACCTTGAAAATTCTAGTGTTTGTGTTTGTGTCAAAGAGGATAAAATATTTTAATCTATGAGTTTGTGGCACGTGAGGAGACTCTTAGGGTTAAGTGTGCGTATTTTGAGGGAGAATGTGTTAACCTTCTAGGAATAATTAAAAATTTAGAGAAGGGGTCCCTAAAATTGGAAAAGTCTAATTCTTTGCCTGAGTAAAAAAATTTTGAGGTGAAAATGATTTGACAGAGTCGAGTAGTGTTGGTAGCAATAGTAGTGGCTCGTCATGTTCTCACGTTTCAAGTGCTAAAGCCAAGACCATTATTTGTTTTAGAGGGTCAATAAATCCCAAGGACGTTAGAAAATATCAACCCATAGGTGTCGTTGCACCCGTTTAAATATGTTTACATTGTGGTAGGAAAGGTCACCTTAAGCGTTTTTATTTGTATCATGGAAGAGGTCTTAGGAAGTTGAAGTCTAGAATTCGTTTGATTCCCAAAACCCCTATGCATCATTGCACACCTATTTGGGTTAGGAAATCACTTTTAGAGGAGCTAGATGGTAAACTAGTTGATTCTCACATGCTTGCACATGATGGGTCACTTGCTATTTCTTATGGATAGTTGCTTGCATGCTTTATTTGTCATACACTAGTTGTTCTTCATGATATATGTTTGCTAGTGTGATGACACGTTAGTTTTTTTTGTTTTTGATAAAACTTTTGAAAAATACAAAAATATTTTATTTTGAATTTTTTTTGGAAAAATCCAAAAAGAGTTTTGTGTTTTGTTTGCACCATATGTGAATGGACATTTAGGATGATCGAGTTAAATTTTTATTACATATCCATGTGACTGCTTGATAGTGTAGCGATATGTGTCATCATTTCATTTTTGTTCTTTACAATGTTTGGAGTCATTGAGATGTGATTTGTTGTTACTACCTACATGTTTGACTCATGAGTTCCTTTATTGCACACTTGCAAGGATTTGTTTGACTATTGTTCTTATCTATCACATGTTGGTCGATGTGTTTCATCTCAATTATGTCTTTAAAACGAACCAAGTGTGATAAAACTTGAGAATTAAAGTAGTGTATGTAAGAACTGTTGTTGTGAGTTTGTGTGAATTATTTGAAAAATGGGGAAGGGCTACGAAAGGTACTCATTTATCCTTTGCGATTAACCATTGTTCAAATCGGACCTAGAAAATAAAAATTTGGCAAAACAGAAGCCAAGGTCCAAAGAGGTTGAAAAGAGCTCGCAAAAATTCATCGGCAATAAAAAGAAAAATATGCCATAAAGTGGGCCAATTTAGTTTAGTTTCATAACCTTAAAAGAAAAATGAAAAGCATTATTATTCACGAGGGAGTTTTAATGGAATATAAAACGGGTTTTCACATCCTGACTAAGTCATGAAAAAGCGTTACATAGTTTTAGACGTTATTGGTGTGAAAATCATGTTTGACTTTGATTTGTCGATGTGATTAAGACGATGTCATCTAAATTCACATATTTCGACACCTAAGGATGATTTTGAGATTCATTCGTTAAGAGTACACATATTCACCGTGCACATATATTATGCTTGATTGCATTGATTTGCCTATCGAATTATTCACACCCATTCATTATGTTTCCATGATTTGGTTGTCTTAGTGTAAATTCATGGTGTGTGATTTTTGTAAAATTATTTTTGCATTTTTATATAAAAAAATTGAAAAATCATAAATAGTTTGTGGAAGCTTTTGAGTTACTCCTTTGCATGAGCAAAGTTTGATTCATGTTTGCTATGCATATTTGTCGTGTCATTCCATGTTTGTTTTGGTTTATTTGTTTCTTTGTCTATTTCGGACAAATAAAAAGGTGAAGAAGGGATTATGGGAGAGTTTTTGAATTATGGAGGAGATTTGATAATTGATTGGTTTATTCTTATATCATTTCAAACTCGATGCGTCACGAAGATATTTTATTTGTCTATTGTGTGTAGGTACAAAATTGAAGATCATTATTTTGCACACCCAAATGAGAAAATCTTAAATATTTAAAGATTTGATGTTGATGATTTTTTGAAGAAAAGTTTTAGACTTACATGTTTAGTACCTTTTCAGTTTGGGGTTCATGGGAGGGTATTAGATTTGTATAGGTCTGGTGATTTGATAATTCAAATGTTTTTATTTTGTATTGGCATAAACATAGGGGGAGATTTGTAATGACATTATTTTATTGTCCTGATTACATTTATGGTATGTCGTATACCACTACAACCATCAAAGACTTATTCAAGTTCAATCATGCATCAATACGGATCCGAATATCAAAGTTCTTCCACATTTAATCCTTCGCGATATTAATTTGGTAAGATTTTATTTAAAGTACCGTAGCATTTTACTTAGAGTGTTGGGATAATTTTTCTAAATTTTGTTTCGAAGTGTTGGAATGTAGTTTTTTGTCAAAAGTATTTTTAAAGTTTTGAGGCGGAGTATTTTCTGGCAAAATAAAAAATCAATTTTTTCCTATCTCATTCAGGTGTCAGAGTAGCTTGTTCGAGCGACATGGTGATCTCGCGCGAAGTTCGTTCAAGCAACGTGGGTAAAAGTTCAAGTGACTTTGACATCTCGGTCGAGCGATGCACCACCTTAATTTTTTTATAAATAGTGTGTTAAACAAATCCGTTTTTCTTCAGAAGACCTGGGAATTTTATTCTACGAAAACTGCTTTGGCAGAAACGTTTTGTCTTCTCAGTTTTGAGATTTTTAGTTTTGTTTTCAATTCAAAAATCATCTCAATCTTTATGTGAATTATTTTGAAACCCATGAACACAATTTTGTGAAGTTTCACTTATAGAGAAGATCTCTACTGTTGATCTGTGTTCCATTTGAGGAAGGTGCTGCGGTGACGTGATTGCGTG
The DNA here is from genome assembly GCA_949130495.1 of Sambucus nigra. Taxonomy (NCBI): domain Eukaryota; kingdom Viridiplantae; phylum Streptophyta; class Magnoliopsida; order Dipsacales; family Adoxaceae; genus Sambucus; species Sambucus nigra. Next base: position 692,640,217 of record OX422210.1, read on the forward strand.
TCAAAGGGAGTACTCATGGGTGTTCCTGGGCTAACTGAACTACAGTTCGTGTGGAGTTGCTGAGGAATTCTATTACTGATTTAGGTTGTGGCCTATGTCGGTTTTATGAGGTTTGTCTATAGCAGATTTCACTTATAATCATTGTGAGTATTATTTGTGAAATAAAACGTTTTACCTGAAAGGGATTTTTCCTGAAATTTGTGAGTTAGCAATACTATTTGTGATGGTTTGACACACACACACACACACACACACAGACGTAGTTATATGTTTAGGGACTGAATTAAGTTGGTTTGATATTTGTCATGGATTAAATAAGTCTAAATTGGAAACTTATGAAATTCGGTTTAATCAAGTATCGTGCACACATTTTACTGGGTACAAGACTATCTGCTTGGTAAACCAACACATAATCTCTAGTCCTTTCCTGATACTTGAGAATGTGCTTTACGACAATGAAATGATCTTTACCTAGGTTAGACTGTAATCTTATTACGCTGCCAACGACAAAGAAGATTTTCGATCTTGTACACCACATAACATACATGAGGCTGCCCACTACCGAAGTAATAAGTATATTCCTCATCCTCTCTATTTGATCAAGTGTCTTAGGGCATTGATCCTTAGATAAAGTGAAACCATTCCTAAGGTGAAGAAACCATTTCTTGTAATATTTCTTGATAAACTTTGTGATAACATAATCAATATAAGTGGCTTGGGATAAAACCAACACTCTATTTTATGATCTTGCATAAGCTTGATCCCAAGGATGTGACTGGCTTATCTTTTAATTACTTCATATCAAATTTAATAGGCAACCACACTCTTATACTAGATAATTCACCCAAATCATTACTAATTAGGAGAATGCCATCCACCACATTTTTGTCATGATTCTTATACACACAAGTTTCATCCGGGCATTGATCAAAACCATAAGATTTGATTGCCTAATAAAATCGGATGTTCTAAGACCTTGATGCTTGCTTAAGTTCATAAATGGATCTCTTAAGCTTGCACACATTTTTTCCGGACCATTTGATATGAATCGCTCGGGTTACATAATATAGATGCACTCGTCGAGACTATTGTTAAAGAACGTAGTCTTCATGTCCATTTTCCAAATCTCGAGATCGATATGAGACGCAAAGCATAAAAAAATCAGGATAGACTTTAGCACGGTTACCATCAAGAATATTTCCTCACAGTCAATACCTTATTTTTGAGTAAATTCTTTCATTACAAGCCTTGCATTAAAGGTTTCCACCATCCCATATACCCCTATTTTCTTCTTGTAGATCTACTTGCATCCGAATGGTTTTGTCCTATTTGAAAAGTCCACAAGCTCCCAAACCCAATTCGAATACATCAAATGCATCTCGATATTCATAACCTTTTGCTAAATCTCAAAGTCCTAGTCTTGGAGTGCCTCGTCATAGTTCTTGGGATCTGTTTCGCATTCCGTTGGGATCTCATCGATGTATTTACACAAATACACTAACCTATAAGGTTGGCACATGACTCTACCACTACGACATGGATCCACTTGTGGTCCAATATAAGTTATGTGTATCATGATCATTAGTAATACTCCCACTACCGTTCGAAAATGTACTATCGATATCAAGTTGTATTTCATCAGGTATGGGTGGTTCATAAGCAATTACTTGGTCTTGACCTCTCAGCTCTTGCAAGATTATCTCGTTTTTGGTTTGTGGTTTATCATATAATTGTCCTCTAAGTGCCGAAAATTTGCGATAACCGACACCCTGTGGTCCTTAAGATTATAAAAATAGCATTTATCATTTGAGGTCCATTAGTTCTCATTATTTTGGATTTGGGTTCATTAGTTTTTGGATTAGTTGATTGGGGTTCAAAACTGACGAAAATCGTCACTTGGCCAGTTTAACCGTTAGTTGTCTCATTTTTTAAAATTAAATAAACGTTTTTAACTATGAGTACATTAATAAACATTATTATACTTATAGACTATGCATTTATATATTCAATATATACATCTAATTTTAAAAGAACATTAATATATGAATTTTATTTTAATACATTCACACACACACACACACACACACACATACAAATATATATATATATACACACACTAGGATATGCCCATGCCTGAAGGCACGCTGATAATTGTAAAATGGCAAAAATTTTCACTGTTATGGTTTTTTGTTTTGCGTTAAGACCCAACGGAACCGAACATATGCGTTAGGCCCTCCTTCGTAACTGAAATCAATTAAGTTCCAAACCGAATGGGTGTTAAAACCCATAAAGGAACATTATAATGTATGGAAGTTAAAATGTTCCAAATTGACTGGATGTTAAAACCTAGCAAGGAACATGTGTTGAACTCATAAGACAACATTGTTTGAGATTAAAACTGAAACCAAACATTTAAGATGAACAACAAAAATAGAACACAAATGGTATGTTTTCATTAAGATATCATGTGCATCACGTGACGCCTATTCTTCATCCACAATCACTCCATAATTGAAGGGATCTTCCACCTGCCAGTAGCAGGCCTTTGTGCCACTTAATATATCAGGCCTACGTGCCTTCCTTTTATTTTTTGAATAAGTCTTTTGTTTGTATATTTGAATAATAGTCAGCTCCTTACTTCTAGCAACATCCTAGGCTATGTTAATTTTATAAAGGCTCATGCCTCCTATGTATAAAGTAAGCTGCGTTTTATTATTCAGAAAGTACCAAAAGTACCATCCATTAACTTTTGTCTTGCAAAACCTTTGTTTAATCTTTCATATGTACTTGCTGAGATTTAAAGTTTTTCAGTTTTGACCCATATTTTTATATAAACGTACATTTGAGTTTGACTTTGGACCCAAACATGATTCAGCAAAAATAAAGACCCATATTTCAAAGGTGCGTATAGTTAATTGAGTTAAAAAATAAAGACGCATATTTGAGTTTGAGCAAAAATAAAGACCCATATTTCAAAGGTGCGTACAGTTAATTGAGTTTGAAAATAAAGACGCATATTTGAGTTTGAGAATAAAGACGCATAAATACGCATATTTGATAACATATATACGCAGGATATCTGATATACACTGCATAAAGAAAAAAGAAAAATATCTGGAAGTCCTTTAAAACTCTCAACAACTGCTATTCATTCCCATCTAAGCCTCTCATCAACCTCTTATCCTCAATCAAAGACACCCAATTCTCAAAAGGGATTTTTCCTCTGTGATTTTCCTGTTAGAGAAAAACCCAAAATTGTTTACCCCCCAAATTTATTTTTATCTCAAATCAATACCAATAATTTTTTGTGTAAAAGGAGAGTGTTAGATGTTCTCAGATAACAACACAGGGAAAAAAGAGAGTATTCAAACATAAGAAAAAAAACATAATCCAAAGATATTATAGAAAAAAGCGAAATGAAAATAATTTCGGGAGAGACCCGCGTCGCCCCGCTTGGGTTATACCTCCAGATATATTTTCTCAGCATCAATGACACCCACATTCTCAAAAGGGATTTTTCCTCTCTGATTTTCCTGTTAGAGGAACCCCCAAAATTGTTAGAGAAAACCCCCAAAATTTATTTTTCACAAATCAATACCAATAATTTTTGTGTAAAAGGAGAGTATTAGATGTTCTCAGATAACAACACAGGGGAAAAGGAGAGTATTCAAACAGAAGAAAAAAACATAATCCAAAGATATTATAAAAAAAAATGAAATGAAAATAATTTCGGGAGAGACCGGCGTCGCCCCGCTTGGGTTACAACTCCAGATATAATTTCTCAGCAATCTCAATAACTCCTATAGCTGATTCCATTATAAACATACATATATTACATATTATATATACATATCTATATATGGAGAGAGAGACCTCTGCGCTACTCCATAGAGAGAGACCTCAGCAATCTCATGAAGATGGTAAGAGATATTTAAAAGATACTTCGAATACAAAATCAGACCAAAGATCCAAACACAATCTAACCCAGTATGGGTGCGAGAAACATCTAGACAGCAAAACCAAACCCAAAGTGTGTTGTCATCTCTTTCAAAATCAAACCCAAGCGATTCATCAGAGTGAGATGTGGTGGCCATAAAAGAGGGTTTGAGAGGGAAAAAAGGGTATTATAAGAGGCTTTAACTAAATGCACTCGAAGAAATATATAACTGTGCTGTCGGCATGGGTTATACCTAGTGAATACATTTACATCCAATAATACAAACTAACATTCATACGAACTTTTTTTTTATCTCAATTGTGTTTGAAGTTTCAATGAGGTTGTGGAGAACAACTTACAAAGATTTTAGCATTATTGTGAGTGTATATAGAATTGATGATAGAGGAGAGAGATGGAAAACGGACCTTCGAAACCCCATCCGACACCTAAGAAACCTCAGCCGTCTCCGAAACCTAAGAAAAATTTAGAAATCAGGATATTAAGATATGATGCGTACACAGAAAATGAAGTATTAAGTGAGGTAAGGGATTGATCAAAGTAACGGATACCAAATCCAACACCAACTCCGTTGAAATTTGTTAGCACCATTGCTTTTGCTGTCCAATGCTAGGGCTAGGGATTTGATACTACAGATCCCTTGCCACGACTCCTCCTTGTCGTTCCTCTCCGCTTGATACCCCTTTTGCCAGCAAAGACTTCACCAGGATGAGAAAACATATAGCAAAAAAAAGCGATGAGAAAACATATAGCAAAAAAAAACGATGAGAAAACATGCGGTAGTGTGAGAGCTACAAAACGATGAGAAAACATATAGCAAAAAAAATTACCTCCTTGTTCGTTGTTGTTCTTTGCTAGAGTAAAGTGAGGGAGAAAAAGAAGATGGGTAGGGGGAAATAGGGGAGTAAAGAGTGAGAATGGATGCAAATTCTATTTTACCCTTGTTTTTGAATTTTAAAAAGAAGGGGGAAACAAATTAGAGTGTGTCAAAAGAGGGGGAATCTAAAATTTTTAAGGACAAAATAGGTATTGTAAAAACAACTCATATAGATGACATCATCAATTAAGCTTATGACATACATAAGTTTTCTACTTTATTTTATATATATATATATATATATATATATATATATATATATATATATATATATATATATATACTAATATGTTTGTTATAAAACTATTTTTTTCTTAACATTATTTCTACACAAAATAGTTACTTAACAAAACTATTTTTTAACATTTTTTTGTAAAAAATAATTTTTTTTAACATTCTTTTTTAAATAATGTAAAATAGTTACACCATTTTCTTTGAAAAAAGTGTTTTTTTAAATAAAAACAATTTTATCAGTTTATTAATTTTAAACACTTTTAAAAGGTTCTTTTTTTAAATAAGGTACGTTTTTTTAATAAACAACCTACTTATATTTTTTTCTTAAAAAAAACACTTTTTTTTATAAAAAAAAGTGTAATTATTTTACGTTATTTAAAAAAAATTCAAAAACTATTTTTACTTTTTTAAAATTATTTTTTACATGCAAACGTTAAAAAACTATTTTGTTAAGTCACTATTTTGTGTAAAAAATGTTATGAAAAAAATAGTTTTATAATAAACACATTACTATTCTATATATACAAAACCATTTTAACATTAAGAAAACAAATGTCATATATAAAAAATGTTATATATATCCATAATATATATAAAATAAGCGTTATATATATAAACAATATTGTATTGTTTAACAAAATATTAATATATATAACGTTTCAAAATCTCGACCACGGGCAAGGTCAAGGGGAACTTGACCCCATACTCGAGGAAACACTCATTAAAACACACGTGATTGGCCACCATGGAGATAGCCCTCTCATTAGGATTTGTAAACGACACTATGCAAAATCTGATAAGTTTTTTGGAACTCTGCCAGATCGTGCTCAGTAAGCCGTGAGGCGCAGTGAGTCCCATTAGCAAAATTGTGGTTGAAAACCCTTTCATAACTCAATACCTTTGTGCCAGGGGGAACTGGCCCATTATAAAGGTGAATGAAAGGCTCAGCTTTCGACTTCACCACGGGGGGCAAAGAGACATGGGTCCTAATAATAGATAGGGGCGTGGGGTCTAAGACCTTAGAGGGAAAAATATTTTTAAAAGAAATTATTTGGTTGCTCAAAGAAGTTTAAAAAAGAATAGAGATAGTGGAAGTTAGAATTGAAGAACTCAACTCAGCCCAAGGGTATAAACCCCAAGACCCAAGGAAGCTACTTCTATCTCCAAGATTAGACACTTCAGTTACATCAATGATCTCATTCTTCTACATTTATCAACAACAACGTGCGATTTCCTTCCCAATGTAATCTAACGATGATGGAAATCTCGATGGCTAGTTGTGACCATACCCCCAACATGTAGAAGAGATAAGTGTTGGCCCTTGCTATATTTCAAAGAAGAAACAAGGGACCACTAATGATACCCTACTCTACACTTGGTATTTGGAAGATCCTCAAACTCCCCAACTATTTCCAAGGCAGGACAGAGGTCCCAAGGTTAGCCTCGCCACTATTTACCTTATATAGCCCCTAGTATTCTCAAGGGTGAGATATAGTACTACAGAATACCCTAGTCGTGCATTCTTCCTCCCGGGAATGCCAATCGATCCAGCATATGCACTTAAGAAATCTTAAAGATCATATCATCAAGGTTCTGTCATGACATGTGCTCATAGAAGACCTTAGATTGAAGATAAATGACCTCCCGAGGTCACCCAAGCCTCAGTCTTTGGATGTGGAAGTATATGGTACTTCAGGAACAATTTTGAACAAATCCATGACTGTTTTAGACACCCTGGATCTCCAACAAAGCTTTTGCAAGAAGTTTGACAGAGTAAGTGAGAGTCAGGACATTATTCCACCTTCTGCCACTATGCAAGTCCATTTTCATTGAATGCTCCCATTAGCATTTAATGCACTCAACAACCTTCTTACACCACATGTAAATAATTTTGCTAACACTCCACCCCCTTTTTACACCGTCAAACCTTAAAGCTACCACAACCACGCTGTAACAATTAACTCGTCCTCTCTCTAAGGTCTCTCCTATATAAAGAGGGTTGGGAAATGTTTATGGAGAGACCAAGCTCGAGCATTCAAAGAGATTAAGTCATTCAAGCAAATAGACTTACAAGAATTCCAAGCATACACAAGTGTTTACACTCTTGTTAACAATCGCAACCTACTACTATGAGTTTATATTTCTAACTTGGATCATTTCCATTGCTTACACAACTTGTATATCTTGTAGAGACCTAAACCAATACCTAGGCACCATTAGAGAAGTCTTTAAGTTACTTCCTAAGGTCTCTGCATTATTAATAAAGGTTGCAAGACTTTAAACTCTCATGGACAAAGGCTAAGAGGTCTAATATACTGTAATACCTTATTTACATTATAATACAACAATGTAACACCTTTGATAGTGGATGTATGACCCTCATTTGAGGTTCAAACCACTTTAATTCATTGTCTTATATTGTGACACTTCACTCCTTTTACCCGTCTGAGATCCAGAGGCGAGCATCCGTGGGTCTAAAGTCAATTATGATTTTAACACTCATTCATTTGGCGCCGTTTATGGAAATGGCAAGTTCCATTCTGTCGAATACACCCCTTGGTCCTTTCAAAATGGTGACCAAAGTTGCATTAGCTCATTCTTTTATAGAAATGGAGGCCCAGTATAAAATGCTCCAAGAATAACTGACTGCCATTTTCAGCAGGCTCTCTTTACCCCAATAATAAAGGAGCACATGGTACCTGAACACAACGGTACTGGGGAAAACCATGAGCCTTAACTAGAAGGAGAAAATGGTCCAGAGAGTGTTCATAGGTCCCTCCAGTGATTAGAAACTCCCATTCCTGTTAAGGATATGCTGTCATTTTGCGGAGACCAGTTTTAAGGAGGTTCCAGGGCATTTAGGCCCTGGGATGGAAAGATAAAGAATATGCAAGACCAGTTGGGGATATTATTACCCTATTAAAAGACTCAAAACCCTAACACCATTGAGTTAACTCTCTATAATATGTTATCTCCATTCTTCAATGATGTTCAACATTATGCTCTTCTCCCAAAATGGAAGATGCCTAATATTGAGCCGTTCCAAGGGCCCAATCGATCATTTGGAAACTTATAAGTCACTCATTCTCCTCTAGGACAACCTCAATGAGATCCCATATCGAGGGGAATGACTAGGCACTGGTTCGATAAGTTAAAACTAGAGACCATTACAACCTTCACAGAGCTGGAAAAAGCCTTTATTAATAATTTTTTTAGAGATCGAAAGATGAGGAAGCCTCTCACTCCCCTCCTTTACTTCAGACATAACACTAGTGAGGACCTCATGGAATATGTCAAGAGGTTAAACCAAGAAGATATCCAAGTTTCTGACTTAAATAACACAATTTGTGTAGCCGCCTTCATCTCATGCCTCACTTAAGAAGATTTATTAAGGTACTTAAGAAAGAAACCCCCAAAGTCCATGACTGAGATTCTCTAAAGGCCTCAGAAGTACATAAATGTTAAGGATGCCACCTCAGCAGGACATTCTATAGCCTCGCGTGAGTAAGCAAAAAGAAAAGACATCTTATCCTTTCTAGAGGAGCGATTGAGGCCAAGAAGAAGGAAGGGGATAAAAAAAGTGGGTCTTCAAAAGACAAAAACTTTATGCCCCTCACAACCACCGTGGAAGAGGTCCTTACAGTTGTAGAAACTCAAGACATCTTTCCTTAACCAAATCCTATGAGGATTAGGAAAAAAATGGATAAGTCCATGCATTAATGGTTCCATCGAGACGATGGCCACAACACAAATGACTGATTCAAAGTGAAAGAATCCATTGAGGGGGTGATAAATAGGGGCTACCTCAAAGAGTATGTGGAGAAAGAGGCATGCAATGTTCAGCACAATTATAACAACAATAACAACAACAACAATAATAATAAGAGAAAAAATGATGTTCCTATGTTTGATGTCCAATGCATTTCTGCAGGCTTTTTTAGAAGTAGGCTCTCTGCTCCAGCTAGAAAGGCTACCTCAGGAGCATCCAATAGGAAGGGGTAAAGATCAACCAAGTCTCTATCCCACATTAAGCCCTTAATGGGGTTCCAATGATGGTCTTCCTAGAAGATGACCTCAGGAGGGTCAAACTGCCTGATGTCGATCCTTTTTTGATCCAAACTATCACGGAGAATAATCACATGCGAAGGAACCTAATTGACATAGGAAGATTAACATAAATCCTTTTCTCATATGCTTTTGAGGCCATAAGCCTTGGCACGAAGCACCTGTAGCCAGTCACCACCCTTCCCATTAGGTTCAATGGAGAGCGAACCTAATCCCCGAGGTATATTACTCTACCCCTACCCTTGGTGCCAAGTATTATTATACAACCATTTGGAATAAGTTCATAGTGGTGGAAATCCCTTTAGCCTACAATGACATCATGGGTAAACCACCTCTTAATGATTTACACGTTGTTATCTCGACCAGTATGATGACGATGACGTTCCCGACCTCCAAAGGAGTGGGAGAGATCTTTGGAGACCAAAAAAAAAGCTCGAGAGTGCGACGTCACTTCCATGAGGGATAATAAAAAGTCACTAAGGACCCCACAAGGCTTGGAAGAATCTTCGATAAAGCTTCAGAAGATCTCTGAGGTCTCCCCAGAGGTCTTACGTTCACCACCACCAATGTTCGAGCTCCTTCTGGAAAGCCTGACCATATAGCTAATGAGTTTGGGTGCCTCCACAGGATGAGGACATTTTCCCTCATAATTAAGAGTCAAAATGAAGGATGGGAGTTATAGGCAATAAAATCCACGGAAGATGTACGTCATCCCATAGAATAACTATAAACCATTAATCTATTATTTAAGAGAAGAAAAAAGAGACTTTTTGATATCCGTGATGAATTCAATATCAAAATTATTTAAGAGCTATAAGGATTTAGTCCTTGGCTCTATAAAACTAAGGTCTTATGGCCCACAAATCAAGTTTCAAGGATTTCAACCTTAGTTCAAAACTTGAACTAAGGTCTAAAGACCTAAACAAAGAGTTACAAGGATTTCATACTTGGCTATGGATTTAAGCTAAGGTCTCAGGATCTATGATTAAAGTTATAAGGATTTCAACCTTGGTTTAAGACTAACGGTTAAAGGTCTTAGGACCTAAAAAAAAGACTATAGTCCCTAGGTTTAAACAACCTAACAGATATAGTCAAAGTCCCCGGATCCATAAAAGACTAAAGGGGTTATTGAGATTTTCATCCATAATTCCAAAAGGATAAGGTCCAAAGACCCATAAACAACCCATTTCCTTACATCAAAATGTTTTCTTTACCAAAGAGTTGTACAAAAAAGACGTGTAAACCTTACGCCCCTGAGACCTAGTTTTTTGAAAATGTTTAAGAAAAAAAATTCCATTTTCAATTTTTTTTTTGTGCTAAGTGTTCAAATGCAAAAAATTCTCTAAAACTTTACTTTCAATACAGTAAAGGTGTACGCTTCAAGATCCGGAGGTTTCCAACCCTTATAAGGATTTCATATTCCAAAATTTTTCATCTAGAGGTCTCAGACCTTATACGAACTTTAAATTTCAAATTATTTCTAAGTTTAGAGGTCTCAAACCCATATAAGGACTTTAAATTGCAAAAAATTTCAGTTTGGACGCATCACTCCCTTATAAATGCGCCAAGTTTCAAACTTACCTAAGTTTAGAGGTCTTATGACCCTTTGTACTACTTAAGGTTAACATTTTACTAACTGCAGATTTCTTAGGACCCTTATAAGGACTTCATACTTCAAATTCTCAAATCTAAATTTTAAGCCTAAGGTATTAGGACCCCTTACAAGTTTGATTTTAAGCCTTTACGCCTAATTTTTTGGGGGCTAATTGTTTATACAAAAAATGTGGGCTTTTTATCCTAAAACATACAAGTACCAAATATTCCATGATTCTATGGTCTAAGGACCCATTATAGAACCTCAGTCTCACCTTCAGAAACTTCACAAGTGCGTGGCTCTGGGTCTTAGGACCCTTAGGGATGCTCTAATAGGGTTATGACTCAAGTTTTTTTGTTAGTACATAATCTTAAGGGATACGGGTGTACTAAATACGGGGCAGACCTCAAGCAGTGCAAGTTATTAAAAAATCACTTAGTAAAGCAAAAGGTATAGTAATTAAGAGAAGATTAAATTGCAACAAAAGTCCATGACTTCAAAACTACCTTCTCATTAAGGGTAAAGACAAAGTTTATAATGAATGGACCATGACCATCAGATGGCTTACATAAACAAAGAAAAATACCTAAAATTCAGTCAGGGCTTGAGTGTTTAAGGGTTATAAGGACTTCACTTATCGAGGGAAGAGAGGAAGAAGTCGATTTCATGGTTTCTTCTTCATAGTCCTTAGGATCAGAGGCACCTTCTACAACATCAAAATTACTGCCTTCGTCATATGAGTTATCTTCCTCTGAATAAGGGTCTTCAGGAAACAGACTAGAGACATCCACTTCAAGAAACAGTGCTTGGACCTTAGCCTTATAAGATTTGAAGCAATCACTACAGTTCTAGAACAGATACCTCTTAAAGGGCTCAGGCTCTTGATAGGAATTCAACTAGCACTGAACATAAGTATGAATTCATCCTTGAAGTTCTTTGTGCTTGACCAAGACCTCGACATATCTCATTTTTATCTTCTGACCTAGGGAGATCAACTGTTCCTTTTTAGAATACATGTTTTTTTATAGTCTGATTCAAAAGTTCCACCTCACCATTAACTCAAAGGAGTCTCTCTTTAAATCTCTTAAGCTCACCTTTTTGGCCTCCAAGAGCCTCTGCCGTCACCGTGAGCTCAACCTGATTAAGGGGACATAGATCCTCAAATTTGGCAAATAATTCCTAAGCAACGTCTAGCAAATAGGCACTATCTATGCGAGGCTTCTTTTTTGAAATCTTCTCATATTCTAAGGAAGAAAATTGGGTCTTTAAAGCATCCTTCTCCTTCTCAAGAGCCCTTATATGCAGCGTCTGACCATTCATTATTCTCGTTAAATGCAGTCAGGTGAGGTCCTAACTTCTCACCATCTCAGTGATTTATTCCATGCTCTACTATTATAAAGAGCATCATCCAGATGAGCTTTTTCAGATGATGATACTACAAGAGAAAAGGATATGAAGACAAGGAGCGTAATATAACAAGGTTAAGGAAGAAGCGAGAAAAATATGGAATTACCTTACCCATCAAGTTGACCAACTCTTTAGTATTGGCAGGGGTACCTCTACCCCACAAAGTGGATACTATGTCAGAATTTCTTATCTTATCTAGCGAACGAAGGGCATACCTAACTGAGCTATATATATCTATCCCCTCGATTGATGGAGGCCTTTAATAACTCTTCCCCCCCTGACAAACTCGACACCTTCGTCGCCCTTTGCAAACACCCCTCCCCCTTGAGGGGGTGAAACCTTTTTTTAATATATTTTTTCTTTTAGACTAAGGGAAAGGATCTTCCCAGGTTTTCATAGAATTCCCACCTACCCTCGATTTTTCTTGTAAGAAGGGTAGGTTTCTTCAAACTCCAAATCTGAACCACCAATCAGGCCAGTCCCGAGTTGATATGCTCCACTAACCCTACCCTAAGAATCGAAATGTCCACTGGGTCACTGAACTTTAAGTGTTTTGTGGTTTTGGATATCCTCTAGTTGTGGACCACTTCGTCAATGAGGATCCTCCATTCTTCCCGTTTATCTGCTAAATCAAATAAAGGTCAGAGTCAACCACTAAAGAACTAGTAAGGACGATAAAAAGGGCGAAATTACTTACAGGGAGAGTAGTTGAAAAGAAGAATGGGATTATCAGCTGATATAGAGACCCCTTTAACTTTCAAAGGGTTATCCCTACCCTTAGTCTAATCATCCTCCCCTTCAAAGGCCATAGGAACCTCCAACAGGGCTTTAGATGCAAGCTTCCTCTTTCGTGAAGCCAAGTCATACGACTTAGCCTCCAGAATGGCCCCCACAATGATCTTAGGAGCGTTAGGGTCTCCTTAAGATGTCAGAGGCTTAGGCTCAGGTCCTAGCGCACAGTAAGAGGTTTTTGGAAGTAACAAGGATTTTGAAGGGAGTAGAGGCTAACCTCCGAGACTCAACGATCCTATTAAATTCTAACATGGAGGGTTCAGGAACCACTTCAAAAGGTAAACAGAAATTTCAAATATAAAAAATAGAGGTCAACCTAAGCACTAAAATAAAAACAAAACTTCAACTTACCTACTGAAGGAGGGGTACACCATCGAATGGGGCAGATAATGGGCTCAGTAGGATCTTGGGTGGCCCAATTTCTCGTAATAAAGAAAATTCTTTTGATTCTTAGGATCATTGTGATTGTCCTTCCCAAAGGTCACCATGTTAAACCTAGGGGCTAGGTATTTCAGACCCATATCGACGGGCTTCTTCAGCTTTTGAACTCGATAAAACTTGAAGAACTGGGCTAGGGAGACATCACACTTAACCATACTGGTTTCCCTAAAGGTCGAGACTATGGACATCAAAGTTCTCCATGAGTTAGCTATTAGTTGAGAAGTGGCCATGTCGATGTATTTTAACATCTTCTCAGTCCCCAATACCTATCCACAACCATGTGTGAGTTCCTTCCCAACATAGTGTAATGATGATGGAAATTTTGATGGATAGTTATGACCATACCCCCAACTTATAAAAGAGACAAATGTTTCCTTTTACAATTTTTACAAGAAGAAACAAATGGATACTGATGATACCCACAAGGATAGCCTCAGACCATAGACAAACCACTACTTGACTTATAAAATACTCTCAAAGGTGAGCTATAATACTGTAACAAACCTCAGTCGTGCATTTTTCCTCTAGGGAAGGCCAATCTTTCCAACAAACCTCCTCAAATATGCTCAAAGACCATAACATTAGGGTTCTATCATGGCCTGCACTAAAATCAGACCTCAGATTGAAGGAAATTGACCTCTTGAGGCGACCCAAGTCTCAGTCCTAGTGTGTGTAAGTACGTGGTACTTCATGATCAATTTCAAATAACTCCATATCCCTTTCAGACCCCAAGGACCTCCGATAAAACTCATAGAAGTAGTCCAACTGAGTAGATGAGAGTCGAGACACTATTCCACCTACCGCCACTATATAACTCCACTTGTATTTAATGCTCCCATCAATATTTATTGCACTCAATAAGCATTTTACACCAATTACAAATACTTTACCCAACACTCGATCTCCTTACTAACACCATTAGACCTCAAGTTAACATAACCATTATGTGACAGTCCAGTCGTTCTCTTTCCAAGAGCTCGCCTATATGAAGAAGGTTGGGAAATATTTATTAAGAGACTGATCTCTAGCATTCGAAGAGATTAAGGCATTCAGGCAACTACACTTACAAGATTTCCAAGCATAAACAAGTGTTTATACTTCGTTTCACACTCATAAGCCACTGTTATGAGTTTATATATATAACTTGGATCATTTCCATCACTTACATAACTTGTATATCTTGTATATCCCTAGACCAGTACCTAGGAATCATTAGAAAAGTCACTCAGTTACTTCCTAAGGTACTTTGTAATGTTGATAAAGGCCGCAAGACCTCAGACTCACTTAGCCAAAGCCCAAGAGGTCTCATAGACTATAATACCTTATTTACATTATTATATGCTGCTGTAACACCTTTGAAAGTGTACGTAAGACCCTCATTTGGGGTCTGAACCACTTTAAATCATTGTCTCTTACTTGGACGCTTCTCTCCTCTCACCCGCCTGACATCTAGAGGGGCGCATATGTGGGTTTAAATTCATTAAATATTTTAACTCTCATCAGTTTTGTGCTATCTGTAGGAATTCCAAGTTCTAATCCTCTCAAATACACACCTTGATCCTTTATAAATGGTGACTAACATTTCCTTAGCCCGTTCCTTTAAAAAATGGAGGCCCAATTAAAAATTCTCTAAGAATAACTGATCGCCATTCTCAGTAGTCTCCCTTTACACATGGTGGTAGAATAGCTTATGGTACTAGAATACATCGGTACCATCGAGAACCATAAGCCCCAACTAGAAGGGTAAAATGATCCAAAGGGTGTTCCTAAGGCGCCCCTCAGTGATAAGTAACACTTATTTGTGTCAAGGATATACTATCACTCTCCGAAGACTAGTCCCAAGGAGGTTCCAGGTAGGCCCTGGGATTGCGAGATAAAGAATATACAAGTTCAATTGGGAAGTTTCCTCAACTAGTACAAGACTCAAACTCCCAAAACTAGCGAGTTAGACCTCCAAAAGATATTGTTTCCATTCTCTAATGATGTTCAATACTATCCTCTTCTGCTAACGCGAAAGATGCTTAATATTGAACTGTTAGATTGATCCAAGGAACACATCGATTATTTGGAAACTTATAAGTCATTTATGATCTTCGAGGACACCCTAGATGAGGTCATGTGTTGAGATTTTCCTACTATCTTAAGGGGAACCTCTAGGCACTAGTTTGCTAAGATCAAACCAGGAACCATTAGAAGCTTTGTCGAGTTAGTAAGACCCTTTATCAATCATTTTATTCGAGCTTAAATTATGAGGAAGCCGGTCACTTCCCTCTTTCACTTTAGATAAAAGTCTGGAGAGGTCCCCAGGTAATATGCCAAGAGGTTTAACCCAGAAGCTCTCCAAGTTGATGACTTGATGAATGACACAATCTGTGTAGCCGCCTTCATCTCAATCCTCACCTCAGAAGATTTACTGAGGTCCTTTAGTAAGAAACCTCCAAAGTCCATGTATGAGCTGCTCGAAAGAGCTCAGAAGTACATGAATGCTGATGATGTTATCTCAGAAAGACATACTATAGCCTCTCCCTAGCAGGGAAAACACTACACCAAATTTGCCAGATTATCATGGTCATTGATCGTGACAAGTCCAACTTGTCAAGGTCAATGATCGTGACAAGTATGGGGGTGACAACTTTTGTTGTCACGGACTTGTCATGGTCTTTAACCTTGATAATATTTGTCATGGTTAAAGACTGCGACAAACCCGTGGCCTTTTAAAAAAATTGTCACGGTCATTGACCGTGATAAGTTTTCTTTGTCAGGGACTTGTCACGGTCAATGACCATGACAATTCTGGGCAGGATTGAAAAAAATCTACTGGGCAGTATGGCCACTACCACTGCCAAGAAGTATATTTGTACCTGTTATAGTAACGTTGTACCTATTCAAACATCATATATACAAATAAAATAGAGATAAATATTCATTCAAAACAATATGCATCACGATATAATCCAAATATAATTCAAATGTAACAACTTAAAATAATTCAATTCAAATAATGTCACTACATGTCTGGGGTAGGTTTGAGGAGGTGGATAGGCCACACGATATACGAATTGATACACCCTTAAATTTTCATCGTGCCGTATTTTTCGCATAACCACAATGGGGAGTTATATTTCTCGAGTATCACATGCGTGATGAGCACCCTGGCATCAATATCTGGAAGGGCACGTCCATGAACTAGCATACCCTGGACGGTATTCAGGTCCCTCAACCCCCTCCCTATCCACTTGCCATGAAATCTATCCAGTATAAACAGGCTCGGCCAACCAAGTGTCATCATATGTCGGTCGAAGGGAGATAAATAGGGGACTGGATCATCAGAGTCTGCATGTGTCAATGATGAAGCAACGATGTCGACGTCCTCATCCTCCTACACCTCCTCCTCCACCACCTTCTCTATCCCTTTACCCTTATGCTTTCTGCCCAACGAACGCTTCATGATAGAGAACAAATCTTGGACCGTCGCCTCAAAATAGGACAGCTTCTCGTCATACGAGTCCACCATTCGAGCCAACCCGGTGTTGCTCGTCTCCAATCCGATGATCCTACATTTAGCCACCCGCGAGCTTACCCCCTTTGTCCTCCCCTTACGATCAGTGCCAAGCACTTGGCTGAGTGTGTCCGTGGATAAAGATGCCTTGTCAGTATCAGACTGCGACTCATGCACTTCCTTAAGCTTTTCCTGAAATGACAAAAAACACATGATTAGTTAAATAAGTAAATACAAAATTATAACGTAATCAACAAAAAGTAAACTATCTGATTACTTACAATTATGGGCACGAAAATTGGGAACACCTCCTTATCCTTCCCCTTCTTCGTCTGAACAACCACATAAGCATCGAGCCTATGTGGACTACCCCCAGGTCCACTCCCCGTCCCCTGAAATAAAATAATGCAAAATTAGTATCGGGCCTGCAAAGTAAAATAATGCAGAATAACATGTTTCTGTAATTATAGAAAAGTAAAATCTAACCATCATCCTATGCTCCACCTCGGTATAAGACGTCCGTCCGCAGTAGTGTCTGTCTGTCTTTGTCACCCGATTTCCCTCTCCGATTGGTGAGATGCCAATTGTCGCTCCTCGATCTCAATGTCAATGAACTTTTGCCATTGTGCTAATAAGATCGTCTCCTTCGGTGGGATGGAGTCACGCATTCGTATAATGGATTCTCGGGTCTTCCCAAAGTACCGACCCCATAAATTTTTCTTCCACGTCTTTTGTTGCTCCCTCAAGTGCTCCAAGATGGAATCGCATAGTTCTGGGGCCAGCCTAAATTGTTCCTGTCCAATAAATACAATGTCAGCTGCGAATAAATATAAATATTAATATAAGTTAAAATTGAAATTGCAATTGAAATATTCATATATATATATATATATATATTAATATAAATACATTACCTGTAGTGCCGCCCAAATAGCTAACTTGAGCTCATTTGGCACCTCCCTCCGACTAGTGTACCCCGGGCTGATGATCGTCTTTACCTGCTCGAGGGATCTCGCTAATATTCCCGTCTTGTTCTTGATGAACATCCTAAATTTGCCATATTTAGCGAGCCTACGGGCCGAGGAGCCCTCCTCGCCTCCGCTACCACCGAGCCCAGATGACATCATCATAATCAGCATCATCATAATCAATATCATCATCCTCGCCTTAATACCCAAAGGAGATATTTTCTATAAAAAAATGTTGTCATTAGTACAAATCCAAATGAATTAGAAGAAGACATGCAAATATATACAATTACTGCAAATCCAAATGAATTAATACTATTTAACACATCAATTCTGAATTCCAAAACAATAACATCTAACTCATAATATATACAATTACTAATAATCCGAAACATCCCCACCTCCGCTGCCCACACACATGCACACTCCACAAGAGTGAAAATGATAAAGGGAAAATAAATTAAAAGCATTAAAAATGGATTGATAAAGTACAAATTGGAATATTTATTATAAATTGAAAATTATTTCAAATTCGAGTTATCATAAAAATGGATTGATATTCGATAGGAGCAGCCAAGTCATCCACACTACTATTTAGATGCTTTGGCACATGTAGGACAATTGACCACGGCTCGTTGTTGATATACTCCGAGTAAAACACTTGGTTGACCTTTTGAAATTCACAAACAAACGGATCATCGCTCAGGTGGTCATTGCTCTTCAACTTGGACAAGTCAACCATGATCAAATTCTTAAATTTGGGATTCTTACCTGGCATATTAGGGCCACAATCAAAAGATTTACTTTTAATTTCTGAACCTAAAAGTTTTCTCGACGGTAACCTATGTTCAACCCCGCCCGATAAAAAGTTGGAACCTCTCTCAAATCTGAAACTATGAGCAGGGGGTAAAAACCTCCTATGGTAGTGGTATATATTTTTTAAGCTAGCAGAGAGACGAAGAGATTTAGTCTCCTCTTCATAAATAGGACACCCCAAATAACCATGTACTACACAACCGAATAATGTCCCATAAGCTGAAAAATCATGAATTGCCCACATCAACATAGCTTCCAGCGTAAACTCTTCTTTTCTAAAAGAGTCAAATTCTTTCACACCTTTTGCCCACAACTCATTTAATTCTTCTACCAAAGGATGCAAGTAGACGTCGATGTCATCACTTGGTGCCTTTGGCCTAAGTATCAACAAAGACAACATAAAAAATGTAGGTCTCATACACTGTGAAGGAGGGAGGTTGAGTAAGGCTAGGATCACTGGACATACACTCTGATTGGTGCTTAGATTTCCAAATGGATTGAAACCATCTGTTGATATAGCCAAATGAATGTTGCACTGTTCTCGAGCTAAATCAGGATGCTCATAATTCCCCCTCCTCCAAGTTGTAGAATCAATCGGATGACGCATGAGATTACCGCCTACTTCTGCCCTAACATGCCAAGTCATTGCCTCCTCTATCCATGGCACTGTGATAAATCTCTTTAATCTAGGCCCAACGGGAAAATATTTCAACATTTTTTGAGGCACTTTTGAGCTTGTGCCTTTGTTTCCAGTAGATTGGACATATCTAGGTTCATCACATACTGAACAACGATCGAGAATTTCATACTACTTTCGATACATGAATCGAGTTATACTTCATTCCCAAACCCTTCAAACTGTTCTTCATAACAGGATAGCTATTTAGAAGCGTATTCTCCTTGGGTAGTAATCCCTTCACCCAATTCAGAATGCTGTCACGCTATTTCCAGGCAAACCGTACTGCGTCTTCAAACTGTGCAAACCAACCATGGCATGTAAAGTTGTTTGATATTTCTCACAACCAGAGTATAACGGTTGGGTCACCTTAAATTTTAAACTTTGGTAGTCATCATCAAGGTTTATCGTGATATCTTCACGAGCACCTCAACCTTGTACATCATCAGTGACCTCATTCTCCTCCGCTTCATAAACTCCGTACACATAATCAACTAAATCCTATAACATATTATGATCTACATCGTCCCTTTCTACATCTATCCTACTTGTTGAATGTTGTTGTGAAGGTTGTTCGGGTACAAAAGAAACTTTCAATTCACCGTGAAAACTCCAAAATCGATAATTATCTTGCATACCCCACATTAACAAATGTAGTTCAACTATTTTTCACTCAAACATCTTACCATTCTTACACCTAGCACACAGATATAGAAACTCGTCATAATTATGACATCTCTTTGCGTATTTTCCAAATTCATTTGCACCTCTGCGAAACACATCCCCCATTCTATTTGTCTCACCTATCCACTCTTTGTATTTAGGATATTTCATCACAGCTACTACAACTAATCACCTATTAAAGGTAAGAAGCGTATATTCCTGGATTAGTATAAACAAAACTTAGATTTATAGTATGTTTCATTTAATTATGTCTTATTTATATTCGATTTTTAAATTTAAAATTTAAATTCAATTTATAATAGAAATTCCTATTTCCTCCATCTCCTCTAAAGGTGAGTGGTCCTATCCCATTCAAGACCGCATATTTCTATAACATACTTAACAACTCATGCATATTGTTACGATTTGAGAAAAATTCGGCACCATATCCCCATAGTTCTCCAAGTACACGACGTAGATTAGCAAGTGTGAGTGTTATTTCAATTGATCAATTGAAATAACACTCACACTTATCAATCTACTATGTACCCAGAGAACATTAGTGCACGATTGCAGAACTTCCTCCAAAAGTAACAACTTTAAGACACTAAGAATATTATTATACAGAAATTATGCAGTCCCAAACTATCTAAACAGGACAATTCGAGAGATCTCACTATGGGCTAATGACTCTCGAACGGGTCTAAGGGCTATTGAATGTGTACGCATAAGAACTAGAAGGATAGTATCTATGCGCACTATATGTAATTTCAATTATGTTTCATTTAATTAACATATTATATATATATATATATATATATATATATTGTTCGTGATACAAAGTAATTTTTAAAAAAAGTTGAAAAATCCCACCCTCATATGGACAATAATCCAGTGGTCATGCCACTTCTAAACTTAACCAACCGAACATCGATCCACTGTAATCTAACCACATTAGCAATAACAAATGTGTATCCTCTATTCATTCTAATTCATCTACTCAATTAATTCATTTCATCAATTAAACTAACAATTAAAGTATACAATTATTAATTTACTAATTTGCAATGCGGGACAAGCCTACTTGCATATGAAAGGGGCACTAATTATTAATTTACTAAAAAAAATAATAATCAATCAATATTTAATCGATCAATTCCTTTACAAAGGGCACTACTTGCATATGAGGGGCAATGTCTAATAAAAAAAAAATTAACAAGACCCCCCCGCCCCATTTCCCCCTGAACCACCCCCTCCCCCCCACACACAGCTCCACCCCCTGTCCCCTCCCCCCCACGGCCACTGCCCACCACACACACATACACACACACATATACACACGCATGCACATACACACACACACACACACACACGCATATATACACACACACGCGCACGCATATACACCCCCTCCCCACCCCTGCCCCCACCCCCACCCCCGCCCCGCCCCCTCACCCCACCACACACACGCGCACGCACATTTACACACACATATACACACACATGCACATACACACACACACACATATATACAAATGGAAGAGAAAAAGAGAGAGAAAAAGTACCAAAATCATAGAGAGAACAGTGGCTTAGAGAGACAAAGAGGGAGGAAAACCAAAACAGTGGGAAAAAAAGGAGGGGGCGGGTTTATTTAATCTGTGAACATTGTCATGGACTTGTCACGGTCATCGAACGTGACAAAAAAGCACGCATTTTTTGTCACGATCACTGACCGTGACAAGGCTGGCCGGTTGAAGGGTGCCAATTTGACCATTTTGGTGTAGTGAAAAGAAAATACATATTCTCCCACTTGGGGGAGACCTCAGGAGCGACTGAGGCCAAGAAGAACGACTGACTAAGAAAAGAGGGTCTTTAGAGGCCAAACACTTCATGCCCCTAGCAACCACCGTGGAAGAGGTCCTTGCAGCTGTAAAAACTTGAGATGTCTTGCCTCAGCCAAATACTATAAGGAATAGGGATGACAAAAGGGTCGAGTCCAAGTATTGTCGGTTCCACAAAGATCACGACCACGACACAAATGATTACTTCAGAGGAGGCGAACCTTTCTTGACCCCACGCGCATCCTTTTTGGGTACAAGAAATGTGTGGAGACAAGGGTCTTTAGAGGTGCATGGTCATCACCTCATTCTCTTTGAAAATAATGGAGTCGCCATGTTATTTTACCTAAAAACAGATAAAAGAAGAGTTGGGCCTCTGTATAGACCTAGCGAAGGAAAATTATCTACGTGTTTTAATCAGAGAATCTAAGGTTCGGAGACTAGATTACAGATTGGGAAGGTGTTAGGAACCCGCTACACCCTTTCGGTCTCAAATGTAGATATAAAATATTTATATTAACATGTTATGATATAAAAAAATAAAATAAAATAGTCAGTGTGTAAATATAATGTGCAGGGCAGGGTGGAATGTGTTTAAATAATATAAACAAAAGATAAATATATACAAAGTTAGACTTATTCACTTGGACGATAGTCCAAGTGATCCTACGTACTTGCACAGATCAATTAGAATTCCATGTAGTTCGTATTAAGACGAGTTGGATTCTACTTTTTATAGTGATTGGGTGTAAGTGATCTAAACTTTCTTTGATCTTTCAACATGTTTTTAGAGTGAAACAAGACTGGATGAGAAATTTAAATGATTTGTGTTCATAAAAGAACTTGAATGAGATAGATTCACCTATAGAGTCACTTTTATGATGAAAGAATGTTAAAACTTTCAACATTAAGAATAAAATAGTAGGTAGAATCCACGGATCTAGTGATCCTTTAACCTATATGAGAATATTTAATGGTTTGAACTTTTTTGTTTTGTTTTTGGATGTTTTATGAGAATAAAGATGAAAATATATTGATATGTACAAGATCTGACTTGAGTTTTAGGGATTGTACTTCTATAAAATGCCTACATATTCACCGTAGGCAGAACAAAAGTTAATGTAGTTTGGACTTGAATTTATAAAAAGTAATATCTAAAGAATAAAAATATGAAGAAAATAAGAGTTGGGGTGGTGTTTCATCACAATACCACCCTTTTTAAGTTAAGGCTTAAAAAAAATCAAAGAAGAAGAGTACTTGTAATGTTACATGTGCGTCTTTTTATTTCGACAACGTTTTGACTTGTAATCAAACTTTTTGGAGTAGAACGAAATTTACATTAAAGTAATGTAACTTTTGAAACAAAAAATAGAGAAAGAGGAGTCTTTTGTCCTCTTTTGGGTTTGAGTCTTTTTGTTATGGATATAGATCTTGGTTTGGAAGGGGTTTTAAAATAAACATGAGAGAGTTTTAGGAATTTTTTTTAAGAGTAAAGACTTCTGGGCAGAAAGGAAACATTTAAGAAGAGGAGTTAGTGTGCCTCAAACCGGTAGGCGAAGGCCATTTTTTATAAGCTAACTACCTGAGCTCATGACCGATGGCGTACTAAACTCCAGGACCAATCGACCATGGGCGCATGTTTTACTCAATCTATTTTGAGGTCGGTTTTAGGTAATATGGATAATTTTTTGGGGCCTCTTAAGGCTTTTACTTCTTTACTTATGTGCTACTTGGGCTATCCCTAGTGTAACTAAGGTTTTAGGATTTATTTGGGATTAAGAGGTTAGACAGTGCTTTACTCTTTTGATTATTAAGGGATTAGAATGGGGTGCCTACAAAGTCCTTAAATAACGGAGTTCACTTTTGAGTGAATGTTTTTGTAAAGAGAGACGCCCATTCTGTGACTGTGTGTGTGTGGGGAGGGGGGGCTATTTTTTTTGGATAGGACTCTTAGGATTACGTTCCCCTGATAAGTTAATTTTTATAAATAATTACTTGAGGTTATTTTGGAAAGATGGCGGTATTAGCGTAATCGCCTTCGTTGTGCTGGAGTATTTTTATTATTTAATGTCTCCGGTGTTTTCTCGCCACACTAGGGAAAATAAAGTTATTTAACGCCCGCATGTGACAATGGTGTTTTCTCACCATACCAGGGCAAATGAAGTTATTTAACGTTCGCATGGGACGGTGGTGTTTTCTCGCCACACCGGGGTAAATGAAGTTATTTAATGTCCACATGGAATGGTGGTATTTTCTTGCCACACCGGGGATATTTACCATCACACTTGGGATAGTGATGTTTTCTCTCCACACTAGTCCTATTTAACGTCATGCATGGGGTAGTGGTGTTTTCTCACCACATCGGGGCTATTTAATGTCACGCTTGGGAGTATGGTATTTTCTAGCCACAATGGGGCTATTTAATGTCACCCGTAGGACAATACTGTTTTCTCGCCACACGGGGGCATTTTAATGTCACGTAAGGGACACTTTTGTTTTCTCTCCACACTGGGTCTATTTAACGTCATGCTTGGGATGATGATGTTTTCTTGACACACCGGGGAAATTTAAAGTCAAACTTGGGATGGTGGTGTTTTCTTGCCAAATCCGGACATACACACTTTGGATTAATGATGATTCTAGAGGGGAAGGATTGGTTCTCGAAATGGGGAATTTTACTTAATTTGGAATTTTTTTAGCTAAAAATAGGGGGAGGACCGATCGTTCATGTGCTCGCATGATCGATCGGCTACACGTGCATATGACTAATTAGGCATCGCGCACATGACCAATCGATCATTGTGCCCATCTTCTATAAAAGTAGATTTTCCCATTAATGATATATGAAATTGGATCAGTAAGAAATAACCATGCCATCAAAGCTATTCTTAACCATTATATTGTGTAAAAGCATAATAAAGTAAGACAAGAGAGCTAAAATACAAGATATAGAATGGTTTGGCTATAAAATGAGCCTACGTCTACTTTAGGGCCACTTTCTAATTATACGTTTTCATGATTACAAAGGTTGGGTGCCTTTAGAGGCATACATGAGAGATAGAGAGGGCTGAATACATGAACATATTAGATCTATACTGAGATGGATGTGACCTGTAGATGAAGGCTATAAAGGGGTCCACGGACTGCACTGGCTCAGGTGATTGGGGTTGACCTAAGTGAACTCTCAAATGAAGAGAGAGAAAGTGGGTGGAGAGTTTGGCAGGGCTTCACTGCCAATAGCATCTCCCCCTAAATGAGGGGTGAGCACTTCAATTTATAGAAGTCAAGGGATATGTCACATGTATAGAGCACGTGAGATATGGATAAGTGATGTAAGTGTGGAATCCTTCTAGAAATTGGACAACAAGAAAGTGCATGCTGATGTGGCTAAGGCCGCAGCAGGGTATGCACTGCTAATGTAGTACATGGACGTAGCCAGTGGTAGACGCGACTGTGGTCTATATAGGTGTAGGTAGAAGGATGATGTCACGGCCTGTCTGAGCCCTAGGCAGTAGAATTTCATTAGCGCCTTTTTTTGGTTATGGTACCAGTGTTGGGTATATTAATAAGACCCCAAGCTTTAATGCCAAGAGGTTGTGAGCTGGTGTTGCGGCTGTGTTTATGCCCACATGCCGCGATGTCAATTTTAAATCGGTCCTCTTTCTTGATTAGGACGCGGCCAGTTGCCATGGAAATTATGCTATGAAGCCTCAACTTACAGCTCATTTTTATATAAATGATCAAAAGACGTGGCCTCATTATGTTCACTAAAATGTTGAGAGCTCTCGCACTTGGGCGATTTTAGGCTACCCCCATGGGCGATTTTGTGGTGTGTTCAGGCGAGCTTTGAGGCCATTTCCAGAAAATGATCACCTTGTCTCGAAAATTTCTTCCAATCAAAATTGGTTATCTCATTAATATCTTTGATTTTCTCAATTTCAACTTGAAATCCCTGCCTATTTGTATGATTTTCTCATTTTTCACTTGAACTCCATGGATGTTCAATTCCTAAACCCATGTAGCTACTAGGGATTTATTATGACTTCATTTGCCCCAATTTTCTAGATTTTGTAGTGATATATCAATGATTTTTGAATCGAATGGATAACAGTTATCTTGGGTTTGTTGTCTTTATGGTTGGAATTTTTTATTGGGCAATTTGGTTATTTTTAGAAATTGGGAAAGTTTTGAATTGGGTGTTGCTATTTGGCAAGTATTTCCAAGTCTTAGGGAATTAAAAAGGTGGGTAGTTTTCGTGTAAGGAATTTTTTGGGGTTAGATTCTTGGTTTGGAACCCATTTTGAGTTGATTTTTGGCCAAGAACATAAACATACTATTCAAGGTGTTCTTGGCCAAAAACCTAGGGTTTTTATTTTTCGATCCTTGAAAGTCAATAAATGAAAATGCTAACATGTTTATCCCCATAATCGCGGCCCGTTTTGAGATATAAATGACGGGTTGCGGCCTACGATATTAACTTCGCTTTCCCATGAGTGCGACCTTCAACATCAACTTTTCATTTTTATAATTTCTTTGTGTTACTTCGTGGCCTCTTAAATGAGGTAGTCTTATTTCACATATATATTGATCATGTTGGCTGCGGCGCTCTAACTGTATAGCCCTTTTGCGTTTACAGGCCCTTGTTGTGACTATATGTAATAGAATACTTGGGAGTATCTTGATGAGTTCTGAAAGGGGAACATTAGTGTTCCTCCTCTCGTGGTGTTACACATAAAGTCTTTGAATACCCTTACATCGTGAGTGAGAAGTTGTTGGCCTGTTTGAATGAAGCTTATGAGTTCACAAAAGGAATCGTATGCACCTTTCCTTCTACAGAGTAGTGGCCATGCTCCGCAGTCCCAAACAATGGGGTTTATTTTCCACTTCATGCCTTTTTTCTATGACCGTGGCTACTTGTCCTAGTTCCAGTAGGGATATTTTTGTAGGTTATGAACTTGTCCCCTGCCTAAATATAACCCAATGGTTGGAGGGACATCCTTTCCTCCTTGGTTGTCTGGAAGAATAATTTAAAAGGGACATAATGGGTGCAAAGTTTTTTGACTTATATAGACCCAAGGAAAACTCTATTGAAAACCCATGGTATTTCTACATGGGTCTGGGGAGTGGAGACCAATATTTGATGAGAGGAAGGCTTTCTTTAGTTAAAAATTGGAAGGGCAAATTATTCTATATATTTGGGGACAACTGGGAGGTGCACCCAGAAGAGAGTGAGAGGGAGAAAGAACACATGTTGCCCCCGTACATAGGTTTGTCCCCCTAAGGAAGGTACTTATCGTAACCTGATTTCACTTTAAACTTATGGAATAAACCTTAATTGTTGCAGCCTTCAATTATCTTCATTTATTATATCCGCAGTCTATATTAACCTCCTTATAGTTTTTGCAGGACTGATCCCTTATTCTAGGTAAAGGTCAAGAAATGAGACTACGACCTCAATTAGCGATTCAAAGAAAAAATTTCCAGATATAGTGACTCTGCAATCACTTTATAGACTTGGATATTACCCCTACCATCAGGCTCCAAGAAGGATGCGGAAGGTATATTTCATTTTAAATAATTCTATGACATTAACTTTGCCTTGAGTGCAGATTAATCACTTCTCCTTTTTCAGGTACAATAGCGGAAGGGGAACCAATATCAGAAATTAATAGGGATATCTTGCTTTCCCAACTGGATGAGTCGTAAGAGACCATACAAGGTCTAAATCAAACTTTGCAGAAGAGAAGTAAGAAGAGGAAGTGGGCTGCTAAGGAAGCTACCCTGCTGGCTGAAAAGGAGGTTGTGCCTCACACTACTGTTGTGGTCACTATGCCAGATGTGAAGGTGGTAGCTACATACCCTCCATAGTTTAATGATGACATTGGGGCGAACGTGGCTAAAACTTATCTCACTTAATTTTTTGAGGGGGGCGGGGGGAGGGGGGGATAACCATGGGGCCTCTAACCCCATTCATGTCACTGCCTCTGGGTCTCCTCCGTGGATTGTCATGGCAGTTAATGCCAACCTATTCACACCCTAATGTAGGTCAGAGAGAGCTACTAACGGACATTCTCTGCCACGCCTTAGGCAGCCAAAACATAAATCCCCTTGGGACACATCTGCCACTGCAGTCCTAAGGATGAGAAGGGCAACAAAAACCTATGATTTGAAATGTCTTGTAGACGAGGATGTGGAGGTCCTGGAGGAATAATCCTTGCACAACCTTTTAAGGGTAAATTATACTTGAATTCTTTTCGTTTTGTAGACATTTATAGGTATTTGTGCCAACACTTCAAATTTTATTCTCCCTATATGCAGAGGCTGTTATGGCCCAAAGGGAAAAGTATGAAGGTCTCTATAAGCTGTGTACGGTTGCGAAAGATGGCCACCTCTCTGAGCTGAAGGGTTCCAGGTCATATTCGTTTGAGGATGATAAAAATTCTGCTGAGGCTGCCTTTCAAGCCTACAGAATGGACCTAGATACAAAGGTGGAGGCTACAACCAAGGGCCAAAATGAGGTTGAGGAAAACTTCAAACAGGCTATAAAGGCACTGGAAATTACTGATGCTAAGACTCTGGAGGCTGCTAGGCAGGCTGCAGCTTTTGAAGAGAAGTTCAACCAGGATGAGAAAATAAATAAAGACCTAGTATAAAGTCATACTGCTGACCTAAACAATCTTAATGAAGATCATGCTGCGATCGTCTAGCAGAAGGATATAGACCATACCGCAGCCTTGAAGAAAGTAGCTAAATATGTTGTGGCTAGCTTAAAAACTTCACAAGATTTATTTATCTTCTTGAATAAGGCCTACATCCACAAATACAAGGAGATGAGGCACAATATGGATAAGACTTATCCAGAGGCCAAACATAATATTTACTCCTGGAGGTTCAATGATCCTGAGAACATACTGTGTGTTGAGGAGCTAATGGTTTACGGAGGAGCTGGCCAAAAAGTAGAGAGAGGAAGCTACGACAGTTGAAGCAAAGGAGAAATTAAAATGATTGCGGAGGGAGATGAATATGATGAAGAAGAGGACGAAGCCTCTTAAATTTGTAATCATCATTTTTAACTTATACTTTTTTACTTCCACAACTCTATTATAAACTCTTGTATCAAATAGCATAGGCCCTCTCGCGACCTTTTTATTTGGTATTACTCAGTTCGCTTCCATGTGATATAATTTTGCAACTATGTATTTTATTGAGTGCCTTGCATGTCTTGATCTTTGCATTATTTAGCTTTAGGCCGTGGATTGTAAGTATCATAATAATTAAATAAGTTCTCTACAACCTCTAAGAATAAAACTGGCAGTAATCTGCCTGTTGTCAATATTTGTACGTAGGAACAAAACTGGCTGTGACTTACTTGTCATAGCCATCTGTGTCAATCTTTTCTTCAATTTAGAACTTAGGGATTCCTGCCGCAGTATTTATTAGACAGACATGGGAATTGAGCTTTCCTTCCCCAACATATACGCTTAATAACTTTCGCCATGGAATGCTTGTCACAGTGGTTTTTAATCATGGTTGTCCTTGGGAACTAAATTCCCTTGCTGTGGCCATTAAGTACCCAACCCACTTTCTTAACAAGGCTAAGACCTTCTAGAGAGAGTTGACCTCTGCACTTGGATTTCCTGCTTTGCGGTATTTTCAAGCCTCCCTTGGCTGGGTGATTATCAAGCCACCCTCGATTATTGGGTATTTTCACGCCACCCATGATCGGGTATCTATCAAGCCCCCCACTGCTATCCCGAGACATTTTGGTAATTATGATCCCCAAGGATGATAATGGGAATGAGAAGCCCCCAAGGCTAAGAACGGGTATTATGAACCCAATAGGCTAAGAACAAGTATTATGAGCCCCCAAGACTAAGAAGGGGTATTATGAGCCCCCAAGACTAAGAATGGGTATTATGATCCCCCAAGGCTAATAATGGATATTAGGAGCACCCAAGGCTCAGAACGAGTATTATAAGCCCCAAAGGCTAATAAAAGTACCATACGCCATTTTAAGGCTACAACATTAAGAGGGGTGTTAAATTCCATTTTTGGTCATTATGCCCTTTTTATCTAAGGTCACCTTCTCCCGTTCATGTCAATCTTCAGGACGATCAGTTTATTAGGTTCTCTTCAAACCTGTTAAGATAATAATCCTTTGAAAAGACTTTTAGCAGGATATAGTGAGAATTTAGAGTTGAAAAAGACATACACACACACACACACACACACACACACACACACACACACATATATATATATATATATATATATATATATATATATATATATTTAAGTACAAAATATATAAGCTTAAACTCAAAGTTTCTTTGTTTGCACAATCTTCAAAATAAAAAAAATTCTAAGGCAAAGATAGGAATGCAACTGTCTCAGTTAGGGGTTGCATCCCCTTTGAACTGCTGGAGCATACTCTGCCCGATGAGACTTTCGATCTCATTCTTCAAAGAAAAGCATCCATTGGTAGTGTGGCTACGATCTTGATAAAACTCACACCATCTGCTCTTATCCCTCTTATGAGTCTAAGACTTCAACTACTCGAGCCACTTGAGCAACTTGTTCTCCTTGATGCTCCAAATGATATCTTTCAAACTATAATTCAGTGGTGTGAAGTCCTTGTAGTGACTTTCTGCCTCTTGCTCTTCCCGCCTCCCCTTCCTTTTTAATGCCTTCGCTGCAACTTTGTCTTCTAGGGCCACAGTCTTCTACATGGAAGTGTAGGCTGCGAACTCCAATATAAGAATCCTCTGTCCTAGGAAGTTAATCTGGATCTGGAGGAAGGCTTAGCCTTCTTATAGTTTGGAGTGTTGGTCTTTATAAATATATTCTCTGAGATGAACTAAATCATGGTGAGAAAAACCAAGATTTATAGCACAAGAGAACTAAAATGAGCAAGTATGAACATACGGATGCAACCTTTTTATCACTAGCGGCGGTTTATCTAAGAAAAAGAAGGTTGTTGTGGCCTTTCAAGGCTATAAGGATGAGGCCTCAACCTTTAGATCCCACATGGATGCGTTCGTAGCCTCTATTTGTGAATCATCCACCAGAAGTAATTAGATAAAGCATGGTTTCTGCCCCAATATTGTTTCACTGGATTGGAAAATTTATCGGGATCTTTCCTTCGAGTGGAAAAGTAACTGAAAAGTTAGTAAAAAGTATCGTAACCTATCTTAGACAATTTATCGATCCTTGGGGAGATTGCCTAGTTGGATTTTGTCTGTTGAATCATCGGTTTTCTATCAACGTGACCTACACTACACTAAAACTACCGACTTTTCACAGTAAAATAATTGTTACAAATTTTGGGGTGACAACGAAAATTATCATGGACTTGTCACGGTCAAAGTTCGTGACAAGAATTTGATTTTTCACGGACTTTGACCGTGACAAGTTCGTGACAAAGGAAATCTTGTCACGATCAAAATCCGTGACAAATAAAAAATTGTCATGGATTTTGATCGTGACACGCCCGTGACAATTTTCATTTGTTATGGACTTATCATGGTCAAATTCGGTGACAAATCTGGGTAAAATTAAAAAAACTACTGGGCAATATGGCCACTGCCATTGCCTAATAATATATTTTAACCTATTAAAGAATATTTAAACCTCTTCAAATAGTATATATATTAAGCAACAATCAATAATTCATGAAAACCACATATGAATTAACCAAAAAATATCCGTAATCAACCAACAAATATCCACAACCAAATAAAAAAAATACAAATAATATCCAACATTCAATATTCAAATCAAATAAATGCAAATAATGTCATGGACTAGGGTTTTGTCGAACAAGTTTAGGAGGAAGGTAGGCCACACTACATATGAATTGATACATCCATCAATTCATCAAAAGCCACATTGATCTTCTAACCACACAGGTGCATTCTATCTTTCGGGCACAATATGCGTGATGAGAACCCTTGCCTCTATATCTGGCAACACACATCCATGAACCACACTACCTGGGTGTGTGTTCGGGTCCCTTAAATCCCTAGCTACAAGCATGTCGCCAAAGAGGTCTATTAAATACACACTCCATCAACCCATTGTTGACATCGGCTGTTCGATGGGGGTCAAGGTGGAAAATGGATAATATGCAAGCGGCGAGTGGGAGCGTATCGGTGATGAGGGTGGGATAGATGGAGCAATGGAGTCCTCATCTACCGCCTTACCCTTGCCCTTAGTAAGAGCCTTGTATGAAATGCTCCAGTTTTTTACATTTGTATTTTCCTCGTACGCCCTTGTACCGAATATGTAACCATTCGATCGATATTCTTTGTACTCGTGTGCCATGAACAAGGGTCCAGTGACTAGACGAGCAAGCCTTGATGCTACATCACCCGTCTTTAAGAGATGAGATTATAGATAAATTAAATAGGTATGTTTTATTTATTCGTTAGTAATGTTTATACATAGTTATGAACGTATTTTTCATTATTAATTATTTAACAACAAACTTTTAAAATTTACAGTGTGGTGTAAGGTCCAACTAACTCAATGGCCATTTAAAAGTTCAAATCCACTAGTCAACAATAATTCAAAAAACCCAAACGATTCAACAATTCAACAATCTCAATGTGTGTGTGTGTATATATATAGAGAGAGAGAAAGATGTATATATAAAAAGAGAGATGTATCGAAATGTGTGTATAGAGAGGGAGATGGTCGTCGAAATATGTGAGGAAGAGTAAAGGGATCGCCGCTTATGCAATTAAAGAGAGCAACCAAATATCGAATACCAATTACCAAATATCAAATACCAAATACCAAATACCAATTTCAATTTCAATTTATAATACCAATTTCAATTTCAATATCATTTATAATACCAATTCAATTTCAATTTCAATTTATAATACCAATTTCAATTTCAATATCATTTATAATACCAATTTCAATTTCAATTTAAATTTATAATACCAATTTAAATTTAAATTTCAATTTATACACACACACACTAACCCTCACACACACACACACATATATATATATATTAACACACACACACACACACACACTAAAACATACACACTCACACATTGAAAACACAAACACATGCACACACACACACGGTAACCACACACACACACACACATATTGAAACACACACGATCACACACATTAACATATACACACATATTGAAACACACACACACACACACACACACACACACTGAAAACCATACACATAGAGAGAGAAATGTACTAGTGAGAGAGGGAGGCAGAGAGAGGGAGGATCACAGTAGCAGGAAAGGAGAGAGAGGGATAATCACACCTGGGAGAGGAGAGAGGGCAAATCCTAGCAGGGAGGAGAGAGAGAGAGTGACAAGCGATGGAAAGGAAAATGAAACGCAAGGGAAAGGGAAAGGATAAGCGACTAGTTTTTTATAGTTGTCACGGACGTGTCACGGTCAAAGATCGTGACAACATCTTAAGGTTGTCATGGTCTTTGACCGTGACACATCCGTGACAACCTTGGCTGGGTGAAGGGTTCCATATTGGCATTTTTATTGTAGTGCTAGCCTTTTGCTACTTAACTCGATCCATAATCTATAAAATTTGTTGCGGGGGTTTGTGAGCATTTTCCCCCATCTTTGGTCCCGAATAAAGAGATTTTAATAATAAAAAATAATAACATGAAAAAAACATAAAAAATGGCTACACTGCTGCATAGGAGATGCGGCCTATCGGCAAACAACATGCTAGGCCGCATCCAATAAGGTACAGCCATGGGTCTTTCCTAGAAATTATCTTGAAAAATGAGATTCCGCCCCTAAGAATAGTACCAAAAAGGACTCCCGAGGATTAATTTAAGGCATAAAAGTCCTTGTTTTGCAAAATAGCACAAGTTTGGTAGCAAAAATCTTACCATATAGGAAGTAAAGTGACAAAAGATGCTTAAAAGCATAGAGAAAGATGGAGAATGATGCATCCCTAGTTATTAACCTTTGTGAGTCCATGACCTATTGAGCTTTTCAGCGTAAACTAAGTAAGGTAACATCATTGGGGCAAGAAAACTTGTTCTAAAGCTACAAAAAAAGGCTTAAAAACTAGATCTAAAAAGAAAATTCCCCTGAGGGGTTTATATGTAAGATATGGGTCGCATAACCAAAATCTCACCCATGGGACAATGACCCGGAGGTCCCCATGGATAAAATAAGGTTTTATGGACCCGATTTAATAGAAAACTTGGTAGGACACCTCGTTTCTCATAGATGGCGCCAAAATGATGATGTAAGAAATTGGATTGGTAAGAAATAACTATGCCGTCAAAGCTATTCTTAACCGTCATATAGTGTAAAAGCATAATAAAGTAAGAAAAGAGAGATATAACATAAGATATATAGTGGTTCGACTATAAAATGAGCCTACGTTCACTTTAGTGCCACATTATCATTATACGCTTGCATTATTACAAAGGTTAGGTGCCTTAGAGGAATACATGAGAGAGAAATATATAGGGCTGAATACATGAATATACTGGCTCTGTGTTGAGATGGATGTGGCCTATAGAGCAAGGCTGTAGAGGGAGCCATAAAATGAAGTGGCTCAGGTGATTAGGGGTGAGTTGAGTCAACTCTCAGATGAAGAGAGAGAAAATAGGTGGAGAGTTTGACAATGATTCACTGTCAACAACATGTTCTCCTCAATGAGGGTTGAGAACTTCTATTTATAGAGGTCAAGGGAAGGGTTATATGCACAAAGCACATGATGTATGGAAAAGTGATTCAAGTGTGGAATCCCTCTAGAATTTGGACAATTGGCAAGTTCATGCTAATGTGGTGAAATCAACCATTTTTTGTAGACAGGGTATGCGCTGAGGGTTTTGTACAAGGACGCGACCTGTGGGAAACGTGGTCATGGTCTATATAGGCGTATGCAGAAGGATGATGCCACGACCTGTTTGAGCCCAAACAGTGGCATTTCATTTATGCCTTTCGCGGTCGTGGTACCAGTATTGGTAATATCAATAACGCCCTAAGCCTCAGTGCCTACGAGTTGGTGCAGTGACTGTGTCTATGCCCATATGCCGTGGTGTTAATTTTAAATTGGTCATCTTTCTTATTTGGAACGCAGCCAGTTGTTAGCGAAATTATGCTGTGATGCTTTAACTTTCAGTTCCCTCTTATATAAATGATCAAAGACTATGGCCTCTTATATATTCTTTCATGTTTGTGAAGTTATGGATTTATGATGTCTTTGGGCTTCACAGGGATTTTCTAAGGGCATCTGAGGAGGATAGTTGGCCTCACAAGAGGAAACGGATGTAGGCTAACCAAAGGTTGGGATTCTATGAATATACTCTAGGAGAGATACACACTCTTCTAAGTGGGCCACAGAGGCAGGATGCATCTATTTTTCCATCTTTTCTGTAATTTTTGAAATTATCATTTTCTTATCAAGCTTTTTGGATTACAGGTTAGTTTCTTCCCTTGGATCATATCCCGAGAGTATTGGTGAGCGACCATTTTGAATACACCGTGCCTTAATCTAAGATCATGACCAAATGTACTAGCCACGTGGAAAGATGAAATGATGGGGGTCCAAGCACACCAATGTACCACATCAAGTGTAAACTCACGACACAAAAAATAAACCGAAAATCTTTTTATGTTTATCACAAATATTTTTGACAAAAGACAAAATCTTTTTGTATTTTCAAAAAATATATATATAAAAAAAAAAGTCTTTTTATCCTTTTCCAAAATACATGAGATCAAAAATCTTTTTGTATTTTTCCAATAAGACTCAAATAAAAGAAAAATATAATACAAAGAGATAAACATGTCATATCACAAGAAAGCGAACTAGTGTATGACAAACATGCTAACACAATCATCCGTAAGAAATATTAGGTGCAAGCAAACGAGAGTCATTTAAAGCCTCAAAGTTCGATTTATTAACCCAAGTAATTGTATAATGATGCATGGGGGTTTTGGGAACCGGAATGACTTTATTCTTAAACATCCTAGGAGCATTTTTAAGGTTATAACAATAACGCCTAAGGTGATCCTTCCTAACGCAATGAGTGCAAGTGTAAACACAACGAGGAATGATACTTAAATGTGGATCTTTCCTAACGTTCCTAGTTAATTCTATCACACGATAGGTGTTGTCTTTGGGAATGGGAGGAATACGAATATCGAAGCCTATACCACACCTATTATCCTTGATTTGGACTGTGCCTAAAATCCTATCAAACTTTTTTTTATCTAGCCTCCAAATCAAACTTAACCTTACTCAAATCTGTCAATCTCTCCTTAAAATCACTAATCCAAGACTCGATCAAATGCCTTCACTCCTCAAACCCTAGAATATCCTTCTTAATAGCCTCCATCAGATCACGAAGACTATCTCTCTCACCCTCAACATACTCTAGTTTCTCTCAAAGAATATTCTCCCTTGCCCTAAAATCCGTAATCACTGCATCATTATTTACTATGACACGTTCTTTCAACATGAAAATTCAAGTTTTACTTCTTTACCTTCACCGTTTCCTTATACAATTCACAGAAGGCAACTTGCAACTCCCTTTCCTCTACATCCTCGTCCTCACTCATTTCACCCTCACTCGCCTCAAACTCATAAAATATGACCTCGAAAGTGTCATTCACAAGAGTTATTCATGAGAAGATTTATCATCGTAGCTCACATGACAAACCATGAACGCGGTGTAATTACGCTCAATGGGGGTATTCTCTCCCTCTTTTGGTTCACTATAACTAAGGGTGGCATTATATGCCATCGATTTCTTGATCTCCTTCTTAAGTCTAGTGGGGCAGTCCGCTACCCAACGCCCATAACCCTCATAACCAAAACACCTAATTGATGCATCCTTCTTATCATTCTTACTTCGATTCTTAGGGACGTGATCGGCCTTGTTGTTCTTGAATTTCTCAAGTCTTTTGGCATCTTTCAATGACTTAAGGAACTTTTTGAACTTCTTTGCCAATAAGGTTACATCTTCAAAATCGGGGACGACTTCATCATCCTTCGAAACATTTGTTTCCTCCTTCTGGGATGACAAACGCGGGGATAATATTTAAATCTTTAGAATTTTATGTGCAAGTCTGTGTTCAGCTTCGGTCTATGACTCAACATGTTATAAACTTGGGGCCTCACTCTCTCTCATGACTGGTGGTATCCACCCTTTTTCAACCACTAATGAAACACTCTCATCTATGGCCTTAAGTGCACTATTCATACTCATCTTCCATTAAGCATAATTTGACCCATCAAAAATCAGTGTTCTAAAGCATTCATAAAAACTAAAAATCATACCTAAACACACGTGGGGTCAGTCACACTATAAAATAGTACTTCTAGCTCTGATACCAAATTGAAAATGCACGATGGTACCTCTATATGTGTCCTTTAGGTGAAATCAATTTTTCTTTTCAAAAACTTTTTCTAATTTTATCAAGATCCAATTTTTTTAACTAAACTAATTAAGCCAATTTTATATTCTTAAACCTAAACATGAATCTAGTGTGATTAAGCATGATAAAGTAAAGAATGCACACAAAATACGCCGATGTACGAGGAAATAACAATAAGAAAAATCCTCGAATGGCCCAAGCCAGACAATCACAATGATACAATTTTATAAAGGAAGATTACAGTTTTACTGAATGAATCGATGATGCCTCTTCTTCTCTTCAATCGATCCTCTACAGTGAAACGCATGAGTCAACCTATTCTATGCCCACAACACACGTGTCCACACATGCCTCGATATCCACCGATATAACCAACAATTATCAATCAGTAACTATGAAGAATGAAATCGTGGTGCAAAAATAAGGGTTGTATGACATGGTATGTAAACTCAGATCTTGTAAACACAAAGGATGTTTTTTTATCTATGGAAACCTTTGCTTAACAAATGCAGAGTACATATGGGTTCTTTGGAATTCTATATGTTCTACACTACTATTTTTCTGAGGAAAATTGGCCTTAAATAAAATACTTTGAGGCGGCACGTCGTTAGAACAAAATTGTCCAGTGGTTCGAACCATATGGGCATATCGTTAGAACGATAATTCCATGTCATTTGAACAACACCATGGTGTCGTTTGAATGACTGCTAAAGTCGTTTTGAACCATCAAAACTCAAGGGTAGGGTCCATATGACTCTAAACAAGATTTATCTCAGAATTTTTTTTTAAAGACACTTTAAACTCATATTTAAATAAAATAACATCCTTAAAAAATATTTACCGAGTATTTTTAAACCAATATGTATCTATACGTGAGAGAATTTCAGAAAACCAAGTGAAGATGTGAAACGTGCACCAAAACAACGACATGATTTATCTTTGAAGCTTGGCCGCTACATCTTCAACATAACATCATAGACTAAATGGGAACCACGATAAGAAAAATCTATCTATGACTCAAAGTGATTTTTTTCCGAAATAATGCCAATATAAACAAATTATCATTATCTTAAAATTTGTCCTTACACCTAGAATAGTTGAATATAGAGATTGGAAGAGAACATTGGCTATCTAATAAAAAGACAAGATCCTAGCCATAGAGGGTACACGGAGTATCTCCATTCGTGTAGAGGATTATCAGTTACCCAACTCCTGCAAAGTTCAAATCGTCGAGTATGACACCTGGGTATGATGGGAGCACTAACCTTATTCACCATATCAAGATATAGCAGTCAACCACTGATATATATTCAACATACGATGGGATGAGGTGCAAAGCATTCTCCAGCACTCTCATAGGTGCGACTCATGTATGGTACACCAACTTGTCGAGAGGATTCATAGACAACTTTAAGCAGCTCACTGAAAAATTCATTCACAATTTTTATTTTGGTACGAAGTCGGCGTAGCGCGTCACCCATCTATTGAATGTTAGAATGGAGAAAAATAAACCTTTAACGGATTACATTTCTCGTTTTAAAAAAGAAAAACTGGAGGTAGAAGGCAATGATTAAAGTATTCTAATGACAACCTTCATTAGCGAGCTACAATCGGGAAAACTTATATGTAACCTTCCTTAGGAACCTCCAAAGTCCATGACGGAACTTCTGGTAATAACTATGAGAATCATGAACACGGAGGAGGCTAAGAGAAGTGGCATGAAAAAGTTCAGTGGTGAAAAGTCGAGATAAAGAAAAGTTCTAATCTAATACTAAACGAAACAAAGAAAAAGTTCTAATCTAATACTAAAAGTTCTAATCTAATATTAAATTCGAGATAAAGAAAAAGAAGGAAAGAAAAGTTCAAACAATGACATGTTTGCCAAATACACCCCGTTAACTGTAAGTCCTAATCTAATACTAAACGAAACAAAGGATGGCAGATAGCTCAGATGACCTAAGAAGTTGAAGTCCCCGCCTCACAAGACGCACTACACCAAAACTGGCGATTGGTCACGGCCAAAATCCCTGACCAAAACTGTGGGTCGCGGACTTTGGCCGTGACCATTTCTGGCGTGACCATTTTCGTGGGTCGCGGCCCAAGTCCCTGACCAAAAAATGGTCACGGCCAAGAGAGGGTCACGGCAGATGGTCGCGGACTTTGGCCGTGACGGGTCGCGGCCCTAATCCGTGACTCATAACCGTGACAAATTGTTCGCGGCCAAAGTCCGCGACCCATGTGCGTGACGAAAAAAAATTGGTCGCGGCCCTTGTCCATGACCCACAACCGTGACAAATTGGTCGCGGACTTTGGCCGCGACCCATGTGCGTGACAAAAAAAATTTGGTCGCGGCCCTAGTCCGCGACCCATTACCGTGATAAAAAATTAAAAAAAT
This sequence comes from Sambucus nigra, assembly GCA_949130495.1. NCBI lineage: Eukaryota > Viridiplantae > Streptophyta > Magnoliopsida > Dipsacales > Adoxaceae > Sambucus > Sambucus nigra. The sequence goes on from OX422210.1 coordinate 692,679,847, forward strand.
GGTCGCGGACTTTGGCCGGGACCATTTTTAAGCGCGACAAAAAAAAAAAAACATGGTCATGGACAAAGTCCATGGCCATATTTATCTGTAATTTAAAAAAAATGTATTTTTTTTTGTCCAATCCTAAAATTGGGGCTCCTGTGAGTGCATCGTCGGTTGCTACGAGGTGTTACAAATATTTATTATAGGCAAAACAATAAAAAAAATCACAAATTGCGAATTGAGAATGTTGTTAATAAACAAATATATATACAAACTTAAAAATATTACACGTCTTAATAATTCACAGACCAAAAAAAAATTGGGCAGAGTTTCCTCTATTTTCTTGACATTCCAAAACCTGTAAATGAAAAACCTGCTTATTATAAAGCCCGCACGGCTATAAAATTCAACAATCAAATTATAAAAGCCCGCACGGCCATAAAACTAAACAATAAAAGCCTGCACGGCTATAACACATAAAAAAACATTATCCTGAATGTCCACAACATATAAATAATCATCATGTTGTAAACCATTGCCTCCTGCATTTGATCCACGTGCAAAAATCCTACAAATGATAGGATACAAAAAAAAAAATATCAGTAACCACATAGTTTTACAAAAAATTTAATCAAGCTGAAAAATTCCATATATGAGTTAAAATTATCAGTAACCAAGTAGAAATATGAAAATTAAGTGTAGAAATAAGCAAACCGGGACACCCGCGGCTGCGGGGTCAGTTCCTACGAGTTACGTTGGTCCCGTGGGAGGCGTTGGTGCCACCCACGGGGCCGTTCGGGGGCTGTTTCCTGAGAAAAGTAGTATCCAACAAATTTTATAACATATACATTTATCGACACTAGTATCAATTCAATAAATTCAACATAGTATCCAACACGACATGCATATAACCCCCAATATAGTATGATGGCACGCATATAACCCCCTATAAAATCCCACGAGGTAGATGTAATTTTTTTTTTTACTTATTAAGAATCCATTTAATAATATTTTGTCAAAAAAAATATAATGTCTAGGGTTATATTTTGAATAATATTTTGTCAAAAAAAAAAAATCCCAATACAATGTCTAGGGTTTATTGAAATAAAATGTCTAGGGTTTATTGAAATAAAATACAATTTGTTTGTAGTTACACACATAAACACACATACACACATACATATAAACAGTAATCTATACATACACACACATATATACAAATCTATACATACACACACACATATAAACATAAATCTATACATACACACACATATATACAAATCTATACATACACACACATAAATCTATACATACACACACATATACACACATATACTAACACAATGAGAATCGAAATGCACGAGAATCGAAATGAGGGATGGAAATCGCACAAATAAACACACAATACCTTTCTGAGCCGAAATCTCAAGGATGGAAATCGCACAAATCGCCTAGGGCTTTAGACACTGACCTCGATCGACAGAAATGAAATGAGGGAGGCGCGATTCTTTTTTTTAAGGACTGAACCTGGTCATGGCCAACCACCGTGACCCACCATGCGCGACCCTTAAATGAAACTCAACTGCTGCTCGATTGAACCTAGTCACGGCCCAGAGCCGTGACCCCCAGTGCGCAACCTGCAAACCATCACCACCACTGCTCGAATGAGGGATGGTCACGGCCTAAAGCCGTGACCCATACCAAGAAATGGTCACGGCCCTCAGCCGTGACCCGTGACCCCCAGTGCGCAACCTGCAAACCATCACCACCACTGCTCGAATGAAGGATGGTCACGACCTAAAGCCGTGACCCATACCCAGAAATGGTCACGGCCGAGGGCCGTGACCCTTAATGTGTGTTATTTACTTCGTCATGCCTTTGGTCACGGACTTGGGCCGTGACCCCATCCGCGACCAGTTTGGAGGGAATTTTGGCGCGAATTTGGCGCCAAGATGGTCACGGCCTGGTCACGGCTCAAGTCCGTGACCCACAGTGGTCAGGGACTTGGGCCGTGACCACTTTCAAAGCATCCATGATCTAGTGTGATAATAAATATGGTCACGGCCCAAGTCCGCGACCAACGGGTCGCGGACTTGGGCCGTGACCAACTCGGCGTGACCATTCGCAGGATTTGGTGTAGTGACGGATAAAAGTAAATGGTGTGAGTTTTAATATGATCATGGACATACAAATAATCATTGCTTCACACTGAAAGATAAGATTGAAAAGTTACTAAAAGTGGAAAATATTTGAAAGTATGTAGACAAGGGTTGTGGTCGAGATGAGGCTAAAAAGCGGTTCAATGGAAGAAAAGATGCCAAGCAAAAAAAGGAAGCACAGGTAAATAAATACGAATATGAGTCAGAAGACAATGGTGAGGATGATCCGGATCTTCTAGCTTACTCCCTAGGGTAAAAATATGTGTATGATTTCACTTGGTGTTAAAATGATCTGTTTAGGATTGGAAGTTGGAGGTTCTAAGTCGGTCGATAGGAAGGCTCATATCATTGAAGCAAAAATAACACCAAAAAGGGTTGAGGTCAACTCGGTGAGATTGAAGATAAGCTTGGCAAGCTTAAGAAAGTTGACATGGATAATGTCATAGTGGGATTCTCAAGGAAAAATTCAAGGGAATTTTGGCCCCATATGATGATCCCCTGATTATTAGTACACAAATTAAGGGTTATAACATGGCTCGTATATTGGTTGACGGGGGAACCTCGACAAATGTTATGTTATGGGATTTTTTTAAAGGCCTAAAGATGGTCTAGAAGAGAGAGGTTCCCTACCATTAACCTTTTATCAAATTCAGCGAAGAGAAAATACACCCGCTCGGAGTTTATGAGATGGACGTGTACATGGGAACCTGGTAGAGACGCCTGAATAGTAAAATAAGTTTCTTCGTGATGGGTGATGAGGTGAATATGTCCTTTTTGTTTACAACATAATTCTGGGGAGAGTAACACTTAAAGAGTTTAAATTTGTTCCCTCCACCATATGCCAGATGATGAAATTCCTAACTCCCTACGGATTAGGGGAAGTGCAAGGTGATTAGGTGGAAGCATGAGAGTGTTACTTCACTTCATATGAAGAGAGAGAATCTCACAGAAGGAAGATGACTTACTACAACATTAACATGTGTGACCCAAGGGAAGAAAGAAAACTAAAAACTGGTAAGCCTATTGAGGAGGAAGAATTCATCATCCTCAATGAGAATGAACCGAAAAACCATTCAAATCGGCTCCTCCCTCAGGGAAAAAAATAAATAAAGAGCTAATCAAGTTACTGAAAGAACGACTAAGCATATTTTCTTACAATTATGATGATATGCTGAGGATTGACCATGAAATCATTTGCTATCGACTAAACATTGATGAGAAGGCCAATCCCGTAAAGTAGAGGTAATGAACCTTTACCGAGGATATGTATGATGTTATTATAAAAAATTAAGACTGCAAACTTCATTAGAGAACTACAATACCCAAAATGGTTGTTTAATGTTGTCATTGTGCTTAAACAAAATGGGAAATGAAGAATGTGTGTTTACTTCATAGACCTTAATAAGGCCTTTTTGAAAGATAGCTTCCCTGTGCGTCGAAAAGATCAGATGATAAATGAGACAACATGTTATGAGCTTATGAGTTTCATGGATGCTTATTATGGGTGCAATCAAAATTTGATGCACAGTGATGATGTCGAGAAGACTTCTTTTATTACTGGTAAGGGAACTTATTGCTATAAGGTGATGTCGTTCGACCTGAAGAATGGAGGGATAACCTATCAGAGGTTGGTTAGTAAAATAGTTGAAAATAAAATTGGAAAGACAATGGAGGTGTATGTAGACGACATGCTACCAAAAATATTAGAAGTCGAGACTCATGTGGTTGACTTGAAATTTTTTTTTGACGCAATGGGTACATAGAGAAAGAAGCTAAATGCCGCGAAGTGTGTATTCAGTGTCAGAGTTGGGAAATTCTTAGGCTTCATAATCAACCAAAGGGGGATCGAAGAAAATCCCGCCAAAATAAAAGCACTAATTGACATGAAGACTCTTAAGATAGTAAAATACATCCAAAGTTTGACAAGTCGAGTAGTAGCCCTGAACAGATTTATTTCCAAAGCAACGGACAAATGCTTGCCATTTTTTAAAATCCTAAGGAAAGCCTTTATATGGGATTCTAGAATTAAAAGCCTATCTCAACTCTCCTATGCTCCTCTCCTGATCGATTGAAGGAGAAAAGTTGTATTTATATCTAGCAATCTCAGAGTCGGCCATTAGCACAACCATTCTCTAAGATAATGATGGGTTTCAAAAACCTATATTTTTAAAATTGCAAAGTTATTCAGGGGTAGTGTAGAAATACCCCAAAATGGAAAATCTTGTATATTATTTAATCCACACTTTAACGAAGATGAAGCCCTACTTCTAAGCGCATATGATGGTAGTGCTGACTGACACTTAACTCTGATAGGTCATCCATAACCCTGAGAAATTCGGTAGGTTAAAGGACTAGTCTGTGGAGTTAGTTGAGTTTGATATCATATATTAGCCAGGAAGTGAAGTAAAATGACAGATATTAATGTACTTTGTAGTCAAGTTTCCATAGAATACTGATAAGGATTCAAAAACTGTAGAAATGGACGAGACTCCACTGGTTATCCAAAAGCATATTGTGGCCGAGGAATCACCAACTGATAAAACATAATATGTGGTAGAAAATACTTCATGATAAAGAATGGAATTTGGGACGAGGGCCCTTTCACCAAAAGGGGGCCTCTTTGGATCTTGTTTGTGGATGGATCGTCCTATGAAAGTGGCAGCGGTGCAAGCCTGATAATGTCGGCCCCAGATGGACCGACATTGAGTATGCCTTATATTTTAACTTCATAGAATCCAATAATGAGTCAGAATACAAATCTCTACTTATAGGTTTCTCTCTGGCCAAACCACTGAATGTCGTCCATATGGTTGCTCACAATGATTCTCAACTAATTGCTAATCAAATATTGGGAACTTTTTAGGCCAAAGATGAAAAATGGCTAAATATAAAGCTAAAGTAAAGAAGATATTATTGAATTTTTATGAGGTCAAGTTAAATAGAATTTCGAGACTAGAAAATGGAAGAACATATTCATTGGCGAGACTAATATCATCCACAATAACTGAAATTAGACAATCTATCCCATATGAGATTCTGTTTAAGCTGAGCATAGAAATGGAGGAGATTGTAATGGAGCTTTTCTTAAATTTAAATCTAGGAACATCCTGGATGGACCCAATTATTGATTATCTCAGAGATGGAAAGGTGTCAGATACTAAAGCCAAAAGGAGAAAAATTCACAGTTATTGGCAATGTTCTCTATAATAGGGGCTTCTTTCTTCCACTTCCCCGATGTGTGCATCCTATCGAGGTAAGCTATGTTTTTCGAGATCTACATGAAGGATCATGCATGAGTCATATCCTTGGCCAAAAGGATCATCATTGAGGAATATTATTGGCCGAGTGTCGCTAATGTCAACGGTTTCGAATCATCCCTCATAAACCACACCATCCATTCTCCCCAATGTCGATCCCTTGGCTTTTTGCAATGTGGGGTATAGACCTGGTCGGCCCTCTGCCTATAGCAAAGGGAAATTTTGGATTTCTAATTATTGCAATTGATTACTTTTACAAATGGGTAGAAGACAAAGGCATGATAATAATTATTAAATAAATTTTTTTCAAATTCATCTCGAGAAACGTTATCTATCATTACGGCCTCCCCACTATGCTGGTATCAGATAATGGAAAGAAATTTAAAAATAAATCTCTAGAGGCCCACTGCTAAAGTGTCAACATTAAGCAGTTCAATTCTTTACTTGGTCGTTCGTAAGCCAATGGGCTGATAGATGTAATAAATATGACAACACTAGATCGAATAAAGAAGAAGCTAGAAGATCCCAAGGGGAGATGTGTTGATGAGATATACAGTGTCTTATGGAGATACAAAACAATAGAGAGGACTCCGACTAGAGAATTGCCATTTATGTTAGCCCATGTGTCCGAGGCTGTAATCCCAACAGAGTTTGGGTTACTGATCCATAGGGTTCAGATTTATGACCCTGAGTCTAACCTTGAAAAAACAAAACTCAATCTGGATTTAATAGAGGAAAGATGAGAGGATACGGGTGTTAGATAATTGGATTACCTGTAAAATTCTGCTAAGTTTTATAATAAAAGAGTTAAGTCCCAGACTATTGCAGTTTGAGACCTTGTACAAAAGAAGGTCATCCAAAAGGCCAAAAACTTCACCCTTATTGGCACGGGCCTTACATGGTTATAGAGGAGGTCATCCCGAGTACCTATCGATTGGGGAATCAATTGGGAGAACCATTTTCCAATCCTTAGAATGTGGATCACTTAAAGAAATATTACAGGTAGTTTATTTATTTTGTGTTGATTTAAATTGCATAGCCAAGAGTTAATATTTCAAGTTGTTTGTAAAGGGAATAACGTTTAATGTGCAATACAAAAGTGTTGTTACATCTTTTCCTTTCATTCAATTTATGTTCCTCATATGTCCTAGAACATCATTCAATTATGGTGAATAATTAAAACTCTCTCTCTCTCGACAGTACGGGAGTGGCTGAGGAGTCTCGATTTCACGAAGTCACATTAAAAACCCTGAGAGGAGGGAGGCCCTTTAATATCGCTTTAGTGGTGAAGAAAAAAAAATCATATAATTATGATAAACTTAGAACATCATTCAATTATGGCGAATAATGAAAACTCTCTCTCGGTGGTACGAGAGTGACTGAGGAGCCTTGATTTCAAGAAGTCACTCTAGAAATCCTGAGAGGAGGGAGGTCCTTTAACATCATTTTAGTGGTGAATACCGAATAAAATTATTTGAGTATGGTAATATTGAAATATCACTTAATTATAATGAATAGTTAGACTCTCTCTAGATGGTACGAGAGTTATTGAGGAGTCTCGGTTCCGAGAAGTCACTCCAAAAACCCTGAGAGGAGGGAGGTTCTTTAACATAATTTTAGTGGTAAATCCCAAATAAAATCATTCGAGTATGGTAAACTTTATACATCATTCAATTACGATGAATAGTTGAAACTCTCTCTCGGCGGTACGAGGGTGATCGAGGAGTCTCAGCTCCGTGAAGTCACCCTAGAAATACTGAGAGGAGGGAAGTTTTTTTAAACTAATTTGAGAAACATCATTACTATGGTGAGATGTCATTAAACATCAAATACGGTGACTTGAAGTGAAAATAATTAATAGAAAAATTCATATGCGGTTCATGCACTACAATTGAGAAAAAATAACAACAAATGAATATTAACAATAGCATCTCATAGCACTGGAAAGAATTGGTGTCCAGTTAAGTAAATTATTACAAAGAGAAATTTGAAATTGTTATTTTTTTATAATGGATGAGTTATAAAAATGGGCTTGAATGACCACATATGGTCGCCTATAAAGAAATCTCGGTATAATAATCAATAATCGTGGGCTCCGTGACAGTTGTCCCAACTGTATTTTCATCCTGAGCGGTCATATTACCCTTTTAATCACCATCTCTATCAGTTTCCTCCTGCTCTATATCTATCATCTCATCCTCTCCAGCACTAACCTCCATCGTCTTAGGCTCAGCCTGAATTTGTTAAAGAGCTTCGACACTCCCTATATCTGCAAAGCTGAAAGGCTTGATTATTTCACCCAATTCTGAGTCATTGGCCACCAGCTCAAAGCAATGGTTGGATACTTGGTGATAGACAGTTTTGATTCCTTTCTCCATGTATTGGATGGCATCACCAAAAAATTCCTCTGATTATTTTAAGTTGACCACGAACTTTTCGGCCTCCACCCTCAACCTCTTCCTAATATTTGAGATTTTTATCCATCTCCTTGGTTATTATAAGGAGATCCACCTTTATGTTATTAATCAAATCTATGTGGTGGGTTGTCTGCTCCTGGGCTTTGGTGTCATACTCAACCTTTAGATCTTCGAGCTTTTATTTCAGATTGTCGGCCTCAGTCTGAGCATTCTCGATAACCTTCACCTTTCTATTGACCTCGGTGACCCATAGCTAGATATTTGGAGGGCTATGATAGACTATAACAAAGTAATACGAGTTAGAACAAGATGATACAAGACTTTAAAAATTCAAATGAAATATCAAGAAAAACTCTTCACCCGAGTGGAATTGTGGAGTAAAAAATTAAAGACCCTAGAGGGAACCTGCGCATCTAAGTAGTAGTTATCAAACTCGGGGACAATTGCAATTATAGCCCCTCGGGACCTTAGATAGCTCCTTAAAAGGGAGTCGACATTCATGCCCAAGTGGGCTAGATGCGCAACAGCTGAAGTATCATCCCTTATCAGTTAAAATGGGGGGGGGGGGGTGGGGGAGGGAAGTGACCCCAGGAGCATCCTTCCTCTTTTTTTACCTCTCGACAGCTGGGGGTCAAGAAATTATAGATTTTGGATGAGTTTGGGTCGGCAATTCAGTTTTTCCCTGGAGACATGCCAATAGATTTTTGGACTTGAGGGCTGTCATCTCTCAAACAGAATTCGGTACACCACAATGGACGGTCTGAAAAATACAACACATGAATTAGTATTTGCCTACATAAAGCTAAAGTAAAATTAGACGACAATAAAGTTTAAAAAGTTAAATAAAATCACTTATGAAGTTAGGTTGGGGGTCCACCCCCATGCTAGTGTATTCAAGAATATGAGGAGTTATCAAATCCTCAAACACTATGATTTTTTTCCCTGAAGTTTGTCGATGTCTTCTCTCCTCTCGGCGCTGCGACTAGGATCCATCGTCGTTGAGATCGAGACTCTATTCTACTGCTTGGGAACTCTTGGCTCATTTTCAGAAGACAAGATGTCTTCACCAAATTCCTAATTATGGTTGGAAGTCTGTCTGATGTGAATAAGTTTACAGTATGAATGACGAGCAGCAAAATGATAATAACAGGGAACAACTTTCATCGTGACCACTGTGTAATAAGCGCAAAAAATGCTGACTGGGATACACTCATTGAAGGAATTCCTCTAAAGCTGGGTAACCCCAATAAGAGTCCTCCAGGCATTCAGCGTGAGTTGATCAAGAGCCAAGCCGATGGAAGCAAGGATTTATCAGAGGGACAGAAAGATGAAAACCGACTTAGAACATCGGTTCGTAAATTGAAACCTTTCCTTAACCTTGTTATTAAAGGCACGTTCATCCTCTGAAGGGACCCTCATGTTAATGGAAGATTTGTCACAATAAACGTACCTTAAGACTACCAAATTAGTGTCACGTATGTCATTAGGAATAGTCGAGGCAACACTTGTGTCCAAAATATATTCATCTTCTCCTTCATCCTCTTTAACGGTAGGAGCTTTATCGCGAGGATCACAATTCCTAACCTCGACCTTGGTCATGGTTGAGATGGGCACTTCCATTGGAGGCATATTAATAGCCACATTAACTATTGGCTCGTCGTCAGAGATATTATAGATCTAGGGCTCTGGGTCCTCTTATTGATGAGCGGAAGTTGTAGGGTGACCACAATTATTAAGCTCGACAGTTTCCTCCTCGTCCAGGCGATCAATAGGGACTCGCATGGCCACCTTAAAGGAGTCATCATTAGACTTTTCTCATCTTGTACAAGAGTCCATAATATGAGAAGGGTTGTAGCCCATAGAAGATGGAAGGTATAAGGCGTCCTTAAAGGATGAAGCAGACATGGTGTCACTATCGATAAAAATAACAACTTTAGGCTCGACTAAAGTTAGATAAGAGAGAAGTGGTGGTGGACGTACTACTGCTAATGGGATGGGTGTGAGAGGAAGTTAAGTATCATATTCGGCTCTACGTTTAGCCTCGACCTCAACCCTATTAATCTCTCATCTAATACAATCATGGAGGTGAGGAAACTCTTCTCTTAATTCATAAAGTCTACGATACAAGAAAAAAAATAAAAGCAAGGATTTATATGGTGTCAACTAAAGATCAAAGAGGAGAACTTAAAAGGTTTTCAAAATAAACCAGTCAAGAACACCAAAAATAGCTTCAACCAAAAAACTCAAAATACCCTCAATTCAGGAAATCTCAATCCTAGAGTAATGACTAAATTCTATCCCCTCCCAAAACCCTTATAATTTCAACATAAAGCCACCAAAAGTGGTGGCTAGAAAATCCTTTTTCACTAGAAAACAAAAAAACAGAAAAATCTTGAGAATGAAAATAAGAAAACTGAAAAGAATGGGGAAAAGGGGTACCTGGAAAGAGAAAGAAAATTGAAAAAGGAAGAAATCACCAGAAACTGAATGGAATGATAAGCGGAAGGGAGGAAGCGTAGATAGAGAATCTGGAGGGTTTTGAACTCTGGAGGAAAATAAAGGAAAAATAAGAGACCACTGTGTAATAGTGGTCTCTTACACAGTGGTCTCTGGAGGGTTTTGAACTCTGGGCGGTTTAAAATCTTCCATTTTTGGGAAGATTTTAAACCGCCCAATGTGGTTGTAAATTCCCAGGTGCTCATCATTGTGGCGCGTCACTCGAAGTGACGTTTTACTATACAGCCCCTTGGGCCACATGCCAAGCCATTCACCAACTAATAAGTGTCCACTATGGAAGACTGAAATGATATCTCTACAAATATGCCTCCTAATATTATTATGTGACTACACTGACATTGAGGCGACATCCAACAACTCATGAGCCAAGACGAACTTACACCTCAGCTTACCATTAACATTGAAGACTACGGTCTAGTGGGTGATTGATGTACATAAGTTTGGTGTCGTTTAGATGGGAGACACTACGATAACATGTCCATCTATAGACTGCCTCAGACTCATCATGGCACTAGAGTTCTCATCCAGAGTGTCATACCAGATAGTCTCAGCCTCAGAGATTATCTTGTCATATTACCACCTTCATCAATGAATAAGCATATTATCGGCCTTCCAGTATCACAAGCATAGTGTCTAACTCAAACAACTCCATAAGTCCGAGACATCCTTATCCTCCATAGAGGCTAGAAACGGAGTTAGCTTTATCTCGACCCCATCCTCAGGATCAATGCCTTATTAGTCTCGTTTAGCGGAGACTCATAGCCTCCGATACATCATATGCACTTGGAAAATATGATAGGGGTATTCTTAGCACATTCAATCACCATGCGAAATAAATATGTAATCATAATGAATTCCACACCTCACTTTATAAGTGCCATACTCTAATTGGCTATTTGATCTCATTACACATAAACTTCATGTTTGGGGGTGTTAAGACTATAAAAGGATCTCACTATAAAAGGATCTCACTACTTATTTTTATAACGATCGAACTCCAAAAACCCTACTATGTTATATTGTGTGTAAAGTAGAAAAGTACAAAGAGCTTGTAAACACTATCAATGGCTTTCAACAACCCTTCTTAATCAACTTACTTTATTCTTTTCACAGTGGTCGTATGCCAAGGTCGAACCACTTATAGTTATGTGTCTTTTTTATCTCTCACCGCCTCTAGTGTTTATTATATTGTATTATCTCCACCAATGTTATGCAAATCTATAAACCAGGATTGAATCTCTCTCTCTAGATGATAACTAACATCATCAAACATAGTTGAGACATTACCTTTAGATAAAAGATGAAGAAACAAAGACTTGGGGTGGTGTTGTAGTACAACACCACATTTTTTTAGGTTAAGACTTCAAAATAAAAGAGTAAGAAGAAGCGTATATGTAATGTTACGTGTGCACCTTTTTGTTTCGATAACATTTCTACTTGAAATCAACCTTATTCGAGCAGATGTGAGGTTACTTTAAAGTAAAGCAACATTTAAAAGAAAAAAGAAGAAGAAAGATAAAAAAAATGGTGTCTTTAGAGACAAAAGTTGTTTTTTTGTCTCTTTTGGATTTGAGTGAGAAGAAGACAGTTTGGGTTATGTGTTATGGCAATATATATTGGTTTGGAAGGGGATTTGAAGGTAAAAATGTGGGAAGACTTGTTTAAAGAGAAGAATTTTGACATGATCGAGAGTAATGATGGTCGGCCTAAGGAATTGAACAAAGACATATTGGTATCATCTGAGTGGGGTTCTCTATCCTCATGATAATCTATTAGTCATCACTTACAAAGTTCACCTCGGTAGAGTGGGAAGACTTTTGGTTTCCAATGGAAGTTCGACAAACGTCATGTTCTACAACTGTTTCCAAAGCCTGGGGCTATGAGACAGTAAGCTAGAACCATATCACATGCCTCTCATAGGGTTCTCAGGAGAAAATGATGTATCCTATGGGAACAATCAAGATGGATGTGTTGGTCGGCACTTGGCCCACGAGCAGAAGGGAAAGAATTCGCTTCTTTATACTGGACAAAAATGTACCTTTACCTTACAACATAATCCTTTACAGAATGGGACTGAAGCAATTAGAGGCAATGTCCTCCATTGTGCATCAATGCATGAAGTTTCCTACCACTAATGGAGTCGACGCAATGACTGGTAACCAGATAGAAGCCAGGGAATGCTACTATACCTTAGTCGACTATATTAACACTTTGGATCCTTACGAAGAGGAAGACTTGGTGAAGAACAAGTTATGGAAGAAACAAAAGCAATGGTGCTTGACGATGAGAAACCAAAGAGGACCACTCAAATTCGCTCAAGACTAACACCATCTCTCAAATAGGAATCAATCACATTCCTTAGAGATAGGAAAAACGTGATCTCTTAGATCCATGAGGATATGCCAGGTATCGATCCTAATTTCATCTGCCACAAACTCAACATTTATAAGGATGTTAGACCAATAAAATAGAAGCGTAGAGTTTTAAGTCCCGAGAAGAATATGGAAATCCAAGAGGAGGTGGAAAAGATGCAGAAAGCACAGTTTATAACGAATAACAACCTTTTATTTGATTATATTCTCCACAACCTGGAGTTCTTTAAGTAGTTGAGCCGAAGAGTTTACAAATTTGTTCATAGTATAATTCGGGAAAAACTTCTTAAAGGACTCTGGGAATGATTAGATCACATAATTGATGCACGTTTCCCTATCGATTCAAGATCTAAGGACCTCCAACTCCCTTAAGATGGACATCATATTTAGAAATGGTTCCAAGAGGGATTACCATCAACCATCTTCGTGTTAACCAGCCTTGCCATAGCATTCATCCTTGCGGCACAATACTGATCCTCAAACATAGCCCTCACCTTCAAAATTATGTTGTAAGCGCATGACATATGATGATGTTGTTGTCTCAACACATTGGTCATAGAGGCCAATATATAGCAATGAGCCATCTAATAATCATTTTTCTGTTTCTACTAAACCCGATATCCTCTTCAGATTCTCCTCTTTAGAATTAACATGGCATGGTTCAGTTAAAATAAATTTATAATTCTCAGTAGTTAAGACAATGTATAGGCTTATTTTGAAGTCTATTTGAATGTTATGCCCTTTTTGAAATCTGAGATTTATCGTTTGAAAAACAATTAATTTCAAATTAAATGTGTGAGAATTAACTTCAATTAAATTTTATTTTGGATTCCATCTATCACTAATTTAAAACTAACCCTGTCGGGCATCCTAGTTCATTTGTGAAGTGAGATATCTCGATGGGAACTTAAATCACCTCACCTTGAATAAGACAAACTTTAATATTTCAATTATATTCTCTGGATAGTTCAGAAATCTTTTATCCTACATAATTGAATAGTGGGTGTATTTTGGTCCCACATTTAATGATTGTGACTCTGATGTGGGTCGATACCAATAGGTGTGTTTAAGTGTATACAATCATTTTGTTAGATACAATTAAATCAGCTCATACAGAACTTCTACGACTGGGGATCAAATTCACTCAATTTTAATTTCAGGAACTATCAGTTAAGAATTTTCAAAATGCCATGATACCCTGATTAATTCACTCCGATGACGATGAAAGCAAAATACTAACACGAGGAAATAATTACATCATATTTATAAAAAATTCCGATAGAGACTGTGGGGTTTATATTGAAACCCTTAGTTATAAATGTTCACTTAGTTCTAAATGCTTGAATTAAATCCTTAGTAATTTCCAATTTACTTGTACAAATTAAATTTTTCGATCTCACTATTTTAATTTTCTAAAAATAAAATCATTTTTAAAAATAATATAGAACTTAAAGATCATAATTTAATTCACAATTTTAAATTAATTATCCAATTAAATTCAATTTATAAGAGAATGAATAAAATCGAATTTTCCAAGAGAAATCATGATATAGGCCGATATCAAAATTAAAAACCATGTTATCTATAAAATTGTGTGTCACCAATTAACTAGCACACAAACTTATGCAACAAATAATTAAGAGATATAAAATCATACAAATAAATATGACATAGGACTGAAAGTCCCATTTCATCATTGCCTAAACATCCACTTTGAGTATACTCCTTGAGGATTAAGGTCTCTTGAATAATAGACCTTGCTGAGAAGACTCCGTGAAGAAAATAACCTAAGCAAAACAATCTTCCTCTACCCCTATATACACCCGCTTCCATCCAATGAGCGTGCACGGTCCAACCGCGATCGAGGCTTGGAACCCCGTGGCTGTGGGTGCGTTCTCCACGATCGTAGCTTGTGTCTGTGTTCTTACACCTCCTTGGCTCTAGGGCTATTAAAATCTTGGTCAAAACTACGTCATTTTCACCTTCCAACAACCTTTAGAACTCTATTAATGGACCTCCATTCTTTACAAAAAATCAATCGAAATCCACAGATATTCCACAATTATTAAAATCCAATATAGAGAAAGGATTTTAACATCTAATGATTACATCACCTCACAATATTCTCCAAATACATCAATTAAATTCTCTAATTAAAAATCTTAATTATTATAACCAAATCGAATCTAAGATTAAATTTAACTACATATGAACCACCGTACGATCCATTGACATAACATATATTATGATGACTATGATAGAAGGGATATAAACATTTAAACCCTATAAACCATGTTAGTATAACATATTCCTATCCATGCACATATTTTCCAATATTCAAGCTAGGACTTTCGCTGGTGGACAACATGGATCTTTCTAAAATATGATCAATCTATAATTGAGTCTATGATACCAAGTATTGGGTATATATATATATATATATATATATATATATATAAACTTTGTTTTCCCAAACCTTTGATTGATCATGAATTAGAAAGTAAAACAAAAATGAGGTCTAAGGCATAAATTGAAGGTTTTGAATCACGATACCTGTGCGGGTCTTGTAGATGATATGAATGAGGAGATATAGAGTTTGAAGAAAATGAAGGGGATGAATTTTCTTATCCTCCAAAAATTTTCTATAACTTCCCCAAAAGCTTCGAATCTTTTAGTATATAATCCTCCCAAAGAAAACTATGTGTGTGGGTACTCTTGGAGATGAATACTCGGTGTTTGGAATAAGATATGTCCTTCTTTCTCTACACTCCTTCACAAAAATGTGAATAGTACTTTTACCCTCCCTAACTAACCCTCAATAACGAGTATGCAACTTAAAACCCTACCTTACACCAATATATATAGGTATAAGTTTTGTGCTTGGGTATATGACATATTCTAGGGACCCAAGACTAAATAATGAAATTAACTTCCAAATAGGTACTCAGAAGTACCAATTTACATCCCCGTAATATATTTCATTTCTCCATTTAATCTCAACTAATTCCACTAAATAATTATGGATGCAGTCCAATTTGATTATCTAAAAATCCTTCGAATGATAAAGTCTTGTTTGCAAACTTGCTATAGTACATAATATGATTTCCTGCATGAAGCATACAATACCCTCTTGGTCAAATCAATTCTCCGCTAATCAATTTTTACCAACTTCATATTCTTATTCTTTGATCTAAAATGTAACTTATTTGATACTCTACTAGATTATAAAATAATCCTCTGATTGGGTTGATTAGTATAATTAAATCTTATAAGCCTAACGATTCAAGATATTTCTTGGATGTGTATTCATCCGGATTATGATCTCTGACCTACTCACACTATGATTGCCCAACTTTTGAAGATTTAGATCCAACAAGATTGAATCGCACCCATAACAATCAATGCAACAACCTTTGTAAACCTGTAAGACTATTAGGATTAACATTCTAATCCTAATAATTCTTGGGATTAAGAACCTCTCCACCCTTTGTAAACCTGTAAGATCATGCAAGTCTAATCTAGTCAACACCTATACTTGAGTCTCACCCGTGGTTCTGTTCAATACATTCCTGAATGTATCGATCACAATTTTCTTTAAACTATCAGACAAGTTATCAAACCATTAGACAAAGTCTCGTAGTTTAAGATAGATTACTAGGATTTCACTTGTAACTTTCTCGATAGGATGTCAATTTCCTATGTAGGTTTTGAATTGTTCAAATGTATTAGAGCCAAAATTATGATATGCTGTCATTAGGCCAAACCCAACTCACTGGAATTCATATAAAGTCAAATTACTTGACGGTGTATACAATAAATTTTAAAAAAATATAAGGCATTCTCACAAAGATAATTATCATCTCAAATGAATGTGACATGCCTTTACTAAATAAATAACCGCCATATATGGTTTTAAAATGATCTCCCACTTAGTCATAAAGTCATGTGCCTATGCTTCTGACACCGATTCTTACCAAACGAGAGTGCAAGGACATTGATCTTGATCAGAAAATCTTGTTCACCGATGATAATCTAGTCAATGTTAACTTTACCCATAAATATGTGTAAAGGGTAAGAATAGCTAAATGCTCGGATACCAATTTAAAAATACAAAAATAAACGTGCTCGACAAGGATGGTCACAAAGAATAATTTCAATTTTTATCTTAATCAATTTTATCTTTTTGTCATCAACATACATCTATGTGATATAACAGATTAAGAAAACCAAGCATTCAACAAAGGCAAAGTTTAAGAAAAAAAACTTTCAGGTAAAATCTTTTATTCACTTTATAAAATTTACAAATTATAACTTCCAAATTTTATAAATGAATTTACTATGAACCTCTCAAGAACCACAACGTCGCAACCTTCCTTTAGTAATGATCCTTGCAATAATCACAGGAACTACAGTCCTCCTTCAGTCTCAGCCTTCGTCTTCTGCAGTGATGCCCTGAGGTTTCACAAGTCAACCATTAAGATCCTTTTACAACAAAGGTGTCTGCAAGATACTAAAACTTTCTAGGGTTTAAACGAATTCACACAAACTATTTCAGGATGTATATTGTGAATTAAATATATTTTAGAACACTAAATACTGAAGAAGTAGAAGCAAAAAGTTTAAAGCAAAGCATCACGAATATGAAGATAACCTATCATCATGAAAAAATATAAACAATGCATATGTAATGATAATCTAAAAGGTCATCAACACCAGTATTTTTTGAAAGTTTTAATTCTTATTCAATAAAACTGTAAATTATACAAACACAACATAATACCATATAAAATATTTGCAATATATACCAAAAACATTTGGCACACATATATAGGTATAAATGACCACAAAAACATGACACAAACACATAAGCTTTACACACTAGCATAGTATCGACGTGTCTAAACACGTGGGACAGAATGAATGGGTGTGAACTAGATACATATCAATTATGACGCAAACACTCAACTATGTTCAAGAAAATCTAATTAACTCCAAAACTTTATCAAACAAATCTTTAGCATTAAGTGACAAATAAAGTCATTTTCAACTAAATCTCCCTCAAATGATAAACAAATACAATTTTTAAGCACATTGCTTTTGAAAGATCTAGAACAAAAACAAATTATGTTGGCCCCTATTTGGAAAATTTTCTATTTTTATTGCCTTTATTTTTCTTTTCATTGGGCTCTTAACAACGGTGGCTTTCACGCAAAGTTAAACTTGTCTATCGTAGCCCTTTCTCGTGTTCATTTATATTTTTCAATACTAAAGAAAATCTCACGAGAAACGGTTCTTATATGCTCAAATCTCCCTTAGCCTCAAAATATGCAGATGACATGATTGATGAGAGAAAATCTCACAAATCTCAAATATACATAGTGAAGTCAAAATTCAACAAGCTCGTGCATGTGTGTGAGGAGGAATATACAAAGTCGAATCCATAAAGAAAACCAAGTTCGAAACAACTCCATAAATATGGTTAAGAACAATCTAAGTATATAAAGTCATAACAAAATGTCCTAGACACATGGAAGTTGTTGAGTGAATTGGATTCAAACACACCATATGCTCCACTAAATGTGCAAAACTAAAATACAAAAAAAAAATATTTTTATATTTTTTGAAAATTTTATCAAAATAAATTCTTTTTGTACTTTTCAAATACGGCCCAATAAAAGAAAAATATAATATAAAAGATAAAAATGCCACAACACGAGCAAACATATATCATGAAGCACAACTAGAGTATGACAAATAAAATCATGCAATCAATTATCCATAAGATATAGGATGTGAAGCATCATGTGCAAGTATGTGAGAACCAAGTAGCCTAACATCTAGTTCCTCCAAAATAGATTTCCTAACCCAAATAGATGTATACTTAATGCGTCGAGAATCGAGAACCAAGGGGACACTAGAGTTAAACTTTCTAGGACCTCTTCGAAGATCTTAACAAAAATTCCGGAGGTGAACTTTTCGACCACAATGCAAACATGTGTAAACTCGAGGAATGTTACCTATGGGTTGACCTTTTCTAATATCCTTCAATGTGGTTGACCCTCTAAAATAAACAATGGTCTTAGATTTTACACTGTAAGAATTAGAAACACGTGAGTCAGTACCATAACTACGAACACTACTCGAGTCTTTTAAATCATCTTTTAATTTCAAACTTTTAAACTCATGCCAAGAATTTGACTCTCCAAGTTTTAGGGACTCATTCTTTAAATTTTCAATTATTCCTATATGGTTATCTCTCTACCCCTCATTGCAAGATAACTTATCCCAAAGAGTCTTATAACGTGCCTTAAAATCATTTATCAAAACATTATCCTCAACGACACATAAATTAACCCTAGAAGTTTTAAATCCCTCTAATGCTTTCTCTAAAAATAGGATTCTTTCATCACTTCATTTCTTGGATTATTCTAAATTTATAAAATCTCGATCCATGTCCCAAAGTTTTTCATGAAAGAAATACCTTTGAGTTTGAACCCTTAGCAAAAGATCCATAGTGGATTTAAAATGAAAATTTCCATTTTAGAGAATTTCAATTCTTTTAGCAAACTTCAAATTCAAAATATTTAAGTTTTCATCACTATGGGAATCCATCGACCGAAAAATAAATAAATAAGCAAGAGATACGAATAGGCAACTACCCTCAAATAGCACTAATCAAGTACATAACACAATAACTTAGTGCAACCCGCTCTGAATCCAATTGTAAGAGATAGTATCAGCGGAAAAAACACTTTGAAAAAAATCAGGATCAGACGATAATTTGGTATAACCTGCTCAGGTACCACTTGTAAAGCGCAAGAACTACTGAATGCTCTGATACCAATTTAAAAATTCAAAAACAAACATGCTCGGCGAGGATGGTCATAAACAATAATTCTAATTTTTATCTTAATCAATCTTATCTTTTATTCCTAAACATACATTTATGTGGTAAAACATAAAAATCAAACCTAGCATTCAAAAAAGGCAAAGTTTCTGAAAAAACTTTTGGGTAAAACCTTTTATTCACTTTATAAAATTGAGAAATCACAACTTTCACATTTTATAAATGAATTTACTATGACCCTCTCAAGAACCACAACGCCGCAGACTTCCTTCATCAACGATCCTCGTAAGAATCACAAGAATTATAGTTCACCTTCAACCTCAGCCTTCATCTTCAGTAGTGATCCCCTCTGGTTTCAAAAGTCAGCCATTAAAATCCTTTTACCACAATGGTGTCTGCGAGATACTAAAACTTTCTAGGGTTTAAACGAATTCACATAAAATATTTTCAGGATGTATGTTGTGAATTAAAAGTGTTTTAGAGCACTAAATAATGAAGAACTTATTTATACGATATTCAAAAAATGATCAGGCAGAATTCTTAGAAAATCAAAACAAGAAATATGTATTTATAGGGCGTTCACAATTTTTGAGGCACTAACTCGTTCGAATGAATTCTGAAGATCGTTCGAACGAAAATAGTAACTTGTTAGAACCAAACAAATTCTCATTTGAATGAAGTAGCCATATCGTTGGAACCCTCAATCGATGCTCGTTAGATAAAAATTTCAAAATACCCTTCTAACGAAAACTCATTCTCATTTGAATGATAATTCCAACTCGTCTAAATAAGGCTTAAACTCAAAACATATTTTTCTTTTCAAAATTAAAAATCCCCTGTTCGTTTTTAATAAAAATAAACATCCCAAAATTAAAGTCTGCGAATTAATTTAAACTGAAAATTGCTTTATACCTTAATGGGATGTTGGGAAGTCTTCAAACTTGGAGATGCTCAAGTTTGATTTTTTGTGACGATGCGAGACGATTTGTAATGGGATACACCAAATTAGCCTAAACTATAAAAAGGCATATACTATGAACAATATTAGAAAAATTGTTCTTACAAGACCCCTTGGTCCTTACTCTCCATGTGGAAAACTTCGACGTTAAACGAATACTAATCAATAAAGGAAGTTCATTAGAGATAATGTACGTCAATCTGCTCCATAAAATTGGATACAATATCCAGGATTTGGACACAAAGGTTGGTTCTCTTTTTTATTTCAACGATGACGTGGAAATTCTACTGGGAATGGTTAATCTACTGGATAATATTGGCCTTATCAATTAGGAAATTAAATTTCATCTGATTTAGTCAGATTCACCTTTCAACACCATCCTAGGTTGATGATGGATCTATACTATGAGAGTTGTACCATTATCGTTTATGAGAAACTCAATTTTAGGGACAACTAGGGAATCGTCTAAGTTAAAGATTATGAGTTAGAGAAGTGCAATGGCTTTGTTACTGACATCAAAGAAAAGTAAGATCAACCCAAGAAGAGTCAGGATGATATAAGTACAAATTTCACATCAAATCAATTTATACGTATATTGACTTTAAGACTTGTTTGAGTCATAGGTTAGGATTTGAGTTATATGTTTCCTTCAAGCCTATGGTGAGTTTTAAATATAGTAGTGGCCAAGGAAAAAGACATTGACATTGTTTTAAGTTTCATGACGAGTTTCACCTTTCAACGTCCATGGGTTCTCGATGAGGTGTGAATACATATTATGTTTGATCCCTGGATAAGTTTGGGTATTTTTTTTAAAAATGATTTTGGGGCATTTTTCATAGAAAGTTTTTTTAAAAGAAAATTTTATTTTTTACAAAGTCGTTCGAATAAAGTGTTGATTTTTGTTCAAAAGAGTTTACTAAAGTTTTTTGAACGAGTTGCTTCAAACGAGGTTCTCAGTTTCGTTCAAATGAACTTCAAGAAAATAGTTTATATTTAACATCAAATTTTCATTTAGAGTTCGTTTGATGGCCATTCAAACAAGTTCAGCAATCTCGTTAAAACAAACGTTTTTTCATTCAAACGAGATTGTATAACTTGTTCAAACAAACTTGTGTTTTTCATTAGAATGAGATTGACTCAAAGTTCATGACGACTTATAATTTCCGACTTGTGTTTTTCAGAAATTAGTTTTCCAAGAGCAAACACATAGCCTTCAAATCCTAGTTTACACCAATTTACTCTTCATTGAGTGCTATTTCGATCAACGAATTTCGTGTTTGGCATTATTTAACGGTTGGAACTAGTCATTTAATGGTAAGATCGATGGAAACCAAGACGTAGGGAGTGCCTGCATTGTGATTTACTATTAGAAAGCATCCAATAATATTTGTAAAGAAAGTTCAAGGAGAGAAGGGCGCATAAAGGCATAAAGGAGTCAGGTTGATTGAGTAAGTCAAATTCATCCTTGTAATGATACATCTATCATAGTAGATTTACGTGGTTAGGATGTCTGTGGTTTTTTCCATTGTGGTTTTTTCTCTTACATCATTGTATTGTGGTTTGTTTTGTTTTATCGTTGCTATATCACCTAGATTCATGCTTAGGTCAAGATAAAGTTGGTAAACTATTTGTACAACACGTTAGGTATAATTGATGAAACGATTAAAATCAATTTAATTTGATTATTTGATTAATTTAATTGGAAAATTACAATTTGACCATAACCCTAGCACTAACATTTTTAAAATTAGTATCAGAGCTGATGCAATAAGTTATTTTGTTGATCTCTATTTAATGCATGTTTAGGATTGTTTAGATGGAGTTCAACCGTGAGGGTAGTTATATTACCTGACTTCCATTATTTAATGGGTCAAACTATCCTTATTGGAAGGCATGAACACAATTTTTCTTAAAATTGACTGGTTCGGAGCTCGATTGTGCGAGGGTGATCTTCTCCCACTGAGGATAGCAGTTGAAAAGAATAGCTCAACATTTAATTCCAAAGGAGGGAATGGTATTTTTTGCGTAGTCACGGATGAAGAGTTTATAAGTATTATGATATGCGAGAGTGTTGAAGATCCTTGGGATATTTTATGATCCATATACGAGGGTGCTGATACCATTAAGGGTTTCGAAGTTAAAACATTTGACAATTCAGTTTGAAATAGTTAAGATGTTTGAGCATGAGTCTTTTGATGAGTTTTATGTTAAGTTGTCTAATATTTCCAATTCCTCATTTAACTTTGGCGAGCCTATACAAGAGTTAAGAGTGGTGATAAAAATCTTAAGGTCGTTGCGTGAAAAATTTAACGCTAAGGCCATGGTCCTAGATTTTCTTGGTGGTGTCGATATTATGTGGGTCCAAGAACTTATAGGTGATTTCCAAACCTATAAGATGAACACATGTCCTTCTATGAGGAAAGATAAAATAGAAATATAATAATTTTGCTTCGAGAGCTAGAAAGGAGGATGTGTCGAATTTCGATAGTGAAGGTGATTTAGATCCCAAAGATATCGCTAGATTTGCTAGGAAGTTAATTTTTTTTAATCTTTAAGCAGATAAGAAGTTTGAGAATAAGATTAATTTCTTCAGGATCGTGATAATAAGAAGAGGGATAACCCAAAGAATGTGGATGACTGGGATAAGTATTTTGAATTCCAAGGTATTGGACATCGTGCTTTTGAGTGTTTTACTAGAGTAAGGAAAGAAGGTGAGAATCCCAAATCTTATAATACTTCCTTAGTGATAATTAGTAGGAAGAGGAGTGTTATTATCCACTGGAGCGTAACTACACCACTGTTATGGCTCGTCATGTTATCTTAAATTAACATTCTTCCATGGAAGATATGCAGTACAGTTTTGAGGTTCGATCTTGTGATTCCCAAGCATGTGAAGAAGAAGAAGAAGAAGAAGAAGATGAATGTGAAAAGGAGGATGAGGAGGATAGTGAGCATTAATTGGCCTTTTATGAGTTATACACCGAGTCATAGAAGTTGAAAAAGGGAAACTTCAATTTAGAAGCTAAGTTGAAGGAATGTGGAATAGAAAAGTAAAATTGACTGAGAATATGAGGGAATCTAACGAGACTCTTAGGGAGAAGCTCGAGTAGGTTGAGGGAGAGAGAGAAACCCTTCGAGGATTATTTGAAAATTTGAATAAGGATTCCTTAAAATTTGACGAGTCTCATCTTTTGCTTGAGTCAAATTTGTTTTAGAATCCAGGTTGGAGAAGTTGGATAAGATTTTAGGCACTGTCCAAATAAAAAAGGATAAGGTTGGAATTTCCTTCAATGATCCAAATTATTTGACTGCTAAAGCCAAGATCAACATTTTGAGAGACTCAAATATTTCTAGGGACATTAGGAAAGGTCAACCCAATGGTACTTTCCTCGTCATGTCTTAACTTACACACATTGTGGTAGGAAATGACACCTTAGGGAGTTTCATTTTGATCTTCAAAATGGTCCTAGGAAGTCTAAGTCTAGTGTCATCAAGGTTACCCAAACCCAATACCATCACGTTACACCTATATGGCTATGAAATCATATTTGGAGGCGTTAAATGTTAGATTTATTGATTCTCATATTCTTGCACATGGTTGTTCTCATGTTATACCTAATGATTGATTATGTTTTGCATATTTTTCATACTCTAGCCTTTATGCTTCATGTTATATGCGAGTTCTAGTTGTATGATATTTTATATCTTTTGTATTTCGATTTTTCATTTATTGGGTCTTTACGAGAAAAATATAAAAATATTTTGCTTACCTTTTGAGTCATTTTGAGAAATGTTTAAAAACTCAAAAAACTTTTTTGGTTTTTTATGTATTAGTTTTGCACATTTTATGTGGCATATCGGTGTGTTTTAATCCTATTCGCTCCATATTTTTCATATGACTAGGACATTTGATTATTATTTATAATGCTTTGTATTGTTCTTTCTCATTTCTTGGGAAATCTGGAAAGGTCGTAATAGAGCGGTTTTTGAAGATCAGGCAATGAAGACTGAAAATTTAATTTCTAATATTCGAAATGACATTAGAGATTCCTTTTTAGCTTTCCCTTTCACTGATTGTAAATCTAGCATGGACCTCGAGCTTGTTAGG
This sequence comes from Sambucus nigra, assembly GCA_949130495.1. Classification (NCBI taxonomy): domain Eukaryota; kingdom Viridiplantae; phylum Streptophyta; class Magnoliopsida; order Dipsacales; family Adoxaceae; genus Sambucus; species Sambucus nigra. The sequence goes on from OX422210.1 coordinate 692,704,464, forward strand.
GAGTTTAAAATTTGATGCTGTTAATCTTGTTCTGCCACTGGAGAAAGGCTTTTTTTCTCCTTATGAATAATATGATTTGTTTCTAAAAAAAAAAAAAAAAAGCTTTGTATTGTTCTTAATCATGCTTGCATGGAGTTGTTTGAATTTAATTTGCTTAATGGATTCACTTTGCATATGCTTCCACACAAACATTCACGAGATATTTTGGATTATAACTACTTATGTTACATGAGCTAAGTGAGGTGTTCTTCTATCAAACTTGTCATATACTTATCTATTTGATCAAAGGATTTATGCATGTAAGAACCATTTCTAGAGAGATTAAATTGGTGTGGAAAAAATATGAGTTAGCAAAGTAAAAGGGCTACGAAGTGAGTATATATCCTTTGCGTGAAAGGCCACCATTGGCAAGAGCCTAAAAGAAAAGAGAGGCAAACTAGGGTTTTCACAATGAGCCCTAGTTAACCTTAAATGTTTGACGCTATTGATTTGAGAATCATCAATATTTTGTAGGATAGTGTGCATTGTGTATAGTTGTCCATTATGAGTTCACAATTTTATCGCATGAGGCTAAATCTAAGTTTGATAAATTAATGTGATCAAATTGAACGCCTCAGACTATTTTGAGTGGTTGGGACATATATTTCTTTTATTTTCTAGTTCACACCTCTTTACTCCGTATCACATTTGGTTTAGACACATTTATGACAACGAGCGTGGAAAGCTATGTTTTTGTGTCTTTTGTGATGTTGATATATATATATATATATATATATTTGTTTTGAACCTTTGCATTGCATTTAATCCATATATTGCTTCATAGTTATATCGAATTACCTTCATATATGATTATTTGTGATTATGTTTCTGAGTTTGTTTATCATTGCCGTTTCACTTCATATCGCATGATATTGCTTGTTTTCCTTTATGTTCACATGTGTTACATTTATGGGGAGAAGTTTTATGTTGTGCACTTTACCTTTGACTATTCACGAATAAAAAAAGGGGAGAAATATTTCCTCAGGGGATGAAATTTAACCTAAAGGGGGAGATGTTTAACAAAGGGGGAGTGTGTTAAGTGTGCAGGTTTAGAAATGATGTGACAAAGTTTCACAATAGCAAAGTTACTTAAGTTTGTGTATGTCAAGTGTTTATACTTTTTCCTTTTGGGGTTGGGATTAAGTCTGAGATATCTTGACAACCCAATAAGTTTTATGTTTTTGAGTTTTCTCCCGAATAGATAAAAGAGTAGATATGTGACTAAAAATTTCACATCGAGTCAATTAATATATATATATAGGATTTATTTCATTTGGATAAAACTTGTTTGAGTCATAGGTTAGGATTTAAGTTAAGTTTGTCCTTCAAGCCTATGATTTGTTTTGAAGACAGTAGCAGCCAAGGAAAGTGACATTAACATCGTTACGAGTTTTGTCTTTAACATCCATGGGATCTCGATGAGGTATGAATACATATTATGTTTGATCATAGAAATGTTTAAGTGTTTTGTTTTAAAATGATTTTTATCCATGTTTCGTAAAAAGAATTAAGAATTTTTTTCCTTTTACAAGTAATTCGAAAGAAGTGTAGATTTTCATCCAAATGAGTTTATTAAAGTCATTTGAATGAGTTGCTTCAAGCGAATAGTTCTATTTAACATAAAGTTTTATTTTAAACTTCTTTCGATGACCATTCAAATAAGTTTGGCTATCTCGTTAAGACGAGTGTTATTTTTTTCCAACGAGATTGTATAACTCGTTTGAACAACCTTGTGTTTTTTGCTCAAATGAGTTTGCCTCGAAGTGCATAACGACTTAAAATTATGAATATATACACATACACATGTAAGAATAGGAAAATTATGAAAATTTATGTAATTACTTTGACAAGTCAATGAAGTCGTTCACAAACCCCAACTTCACCAACTACTAATTAAATAAACTAACAATATTAACATATTAATTTTTAGTCAACACGTCAATTAATCAATTGGCCTACTGATTATTTTGACAAGTTAGTGAAGTTGGTCACAACCCTAGCTTTACCGATTACCAACTAAGTTAAATAAGAATGTTAACACGTTAATTCGTATTCAATAGTTTGATTAGTGAATTGATATATTTAACAAGTCAGTGAACTTGATCACCAATCCAAACTTCACCGGATACCAAATAAATTAAATAATGGTTTTGATTAAATTTTATTTGGGCAGATTAATTATGACTTTGAATTGCTGAGTCGAACATAGAGCAATACTCCACCAATAAAACGAAAAATCCTTTGAACTTATTCAAAACGTAAGAATAATAAAAGGTAAACAAAAAGAAACATGTACTTTAATTAATATGAAAATGGTGTCACAAAGCTTACAAATTTAGCCAAATGGATTACATTCAAAACTAAAAAAAAAAGGTAAATAAAAAGAAACATTTACTTTCATTAATATGAAAAGGGTTTCACAAAGCCTACAAACATAGCCAAATGGCTTACATTCAAAACAAAAAAAGTCAAAAAACCTAAGGCAACTAGGGTGACCACCCCTAGGTGGCAATAACAAAGTTTCTTTTCTCCTACTCTTCTACAGGAGCAACATGTCCAATGGTAGAATGTTCAACCTCCTGCCAAACACTAGGGAGGCTACACATTCACCGATGATTGGCTTATCCAAAGGGGATGCTCAAAATATGATGGGTCGCCCTCTAGGACATTGGCCTTTTGAAGAACAACGATCCATCCAAGGTTAAAGGCAACTGACTCATAATAGTTCAATTGTGCATCAACTCCCTGGATCGAGGATCAAAGCTGGAAAGGGGTACCCATTTAACTCTCCCATGAAAGTTAAACTTACCACGAGCAAGACAATATTGGTCGTGCTAGTCCAAATCCAAAACAAGGCAACATTGGGCAAGCAAACTTAAATTAAGAGCAAGCCCAAATAATGGGCAAGCCAAGACAAATAAAACATTAATGGGAGAGCAGGACTAAGGAAGGAATAAAGTTAGAGTAGGCGAGTAGACCCAAAGCAGGAATAAAATAATAAATAACGATCAGGCCAAAAATGGTGAGAAAGTTTAAGTTATAAGATGTGGTTCTTATAATACAGTTATTATTGAACGAGGCATAACCCCTTATCCAGATGATGATTAGTGTGCACAGAACAATCAAAACCCACAATAAATGGCCTTTAATATCAAAAGCATGTATTAAACAGGAACCTTACAACATAAATGCTTTGGGAATATATTAAATAAAAGGGATCCCTTTAAAAACTTGGTTGGAGGGAATATATTAAACAGGGTTCTTACAACATAAATGAGCTTGAGAAGTTGCTCCAACAACAATGGCCTTTAATATCAAAGGCTTGAGCAGTTGCTCCCATAATAAAGGGAATAACACTGGGTAATGTCCTTATTGGAACGACGTTGTTGATTACGGACGAAGCAACTCCCCCTGAGATAAAGGAGTTGCCAATACTACCGATGGTGTTGTAAAAGAACTGTGTACTTCCATAACCCCCAACACTGCCTGAACACCTGGAGTTTTAATAAAGTTAGTAAAAAGAATCATTAAACGCGACATTTGAGCCGAGCCTATGCCAGCCGTCGTACTAGCCATGTCGGGCACACGAGCAATAGACGAACTTGGGTCTGCTTGTGCCACTCTCACCCCTTACGACAAAACGGTGAGATATCCTTCTACCTCTCGTTGCAAAGTAGCAAAGTCTATGTTCTTATCCATGTTATCATTTGTTATCTTTGAAAAGAGAATACCTCCCTAACAGAGTTGTCAAATGTAAGAAGTGGGTTCTTGAAATTCAATCAGTATTCAACGAGGCATAAGCCCTTATCCAAATGACGAGTAGTGTGCATGGAAAAATCATATCCAACAATAAATGCAAACCCATGATAAATGGCCTTTAATATCAAAAGCTCGTATCAAAATAGGGTTCTTATAACATAAATGCTCTGGGAATATATTATGAAAGATACCCCACAAACAACTTGGTTGGAGGGAGAACGAATAAGAGCACCTTTTGCACAATAAAGGCAAGACAATAACCTCAAAGTACAATAAATTCTAAGATGAGTGTATTAATGGAGGTGAAGGAATAATCGCTCAATGATGAACTCACAATAAACTCTCTTATCTAGAGCAAACTTGGCAGCAATTCTGGTTATCAAAATTGTGCTTCATTGGAAATATACAACGGGAAGTATTTATATGAGGACAAGGTCACTCGAGTGACCTTGCTCGCCTTAAATGCACCTGACCATATTTAATGCTAACAGTACCATGCAATAAATTCCATATAAAGTGCATTAAATGCTTAAGATATGATATTTGGGTAGGAACTCTATTTAGGACATCAAAAGTCTCTTAACATTAATTAGAATGTGATAGGAGACACAAAGGAATAAACTGGATATCCTAGGAATAAACCTACTTGAGTGCTACTTTCCTTGAGCTACTAAAATGCAAGGAATGGTGACGTCACAAAAGCTAGTGAATAGTGACAAGTATGGGATGAACTGTCCAATCAACCAAGCGTGGTCTCGTAGATGATGTTTGCTCGAGAAACTTGAAACTATTTATGAGGAACTAAAAGCTAATTATGAATAATTACTAGGATTGAGGCCCCTTAGGAGATAGTGTCTCGAGCATCTATTTAACTGTGCTTGTTCGAATAAAGGTTTTTACCAATTGTGCAAAAGGGATTAGTATTTCTCTCCTAACATTGACTTATTCCCAATCCTCCAAACCAACTCCCTGCAAGTTTCCCAAATTGAGGTTGTTCGATAGAGCATGCGATCCCTCCCATGCCCTGTCAGATATGGTCCTTCAAAGGTATCGATCAACCTCATAAATATTACAAAACAAACTCAAATATTTTACCAAGTGAAATGATTAAAAATAAATTGGGAGATTTTATTACAAATGAGCTATCTTCATCTCTTGATTGAGCCTGATCTTTATGGGAGGTCATTCGAGCGACCTCAATATTTGCGAATGACCTTCGTTCGAACATCTTTATTTGTGGGAGGTCCTTCGAGTGTCCTTAGTCTTCACTTGATCAACTTTGAGCTTGGACCACCCCTGTCCAAGTAATGGGCATGCCCAGATGAACATAACAAAAAAGGGAAAAAGGCACAAGATCGGACCAAAGCAATTTTAGACGAGTGTATCCAAAATTATGAGCAGGGCAAACAAGGCCAAGTCAGCGAGGGGGTGCTGTAAGAGAAACCCCAAGTCATTTTAAGAGTGGTGTTTATATAAAATATCATTTATTAACACTTATATTATTGGAAAACGAGAGTACTTAGTAAGTAGCCTTGGCTGAGCGAGCAGGGCTCGAGCAGATGGCTAGTTGGGATCTCTTAAAAGTTTTGGTTTAGAGGCTAAGAGGCAAGTATTATTCACCGGCAAAGGCTTAACCACTTAAGTACCCTAGGAAATGGATAACACTAAGATAGGAGACCCAAGAGGTCACTCACACACTCATATACACTTACACGACTCACAATTGGTAAAATGAGCGAGCAGTTAAGGTATTGCTCGCAAAGTCATTTTTCAAGATAACATTGGCTAGTGTCCCTCATGGCCGCTCATAAATTTTCAAAATTATTTACCAAGTAACCGTTCGAAATATTGACAAAATCTTACTGTTTAGAACCCCCGACATATTTGCTTTTTGACTTTGGTTGCACCGGATGTCGCCTGTCAAAAGGGACAGTGGCAAACAATAAAATAGGAAAAAAAAGTAACACTCAGATATTGTCATAAGGGAATATCCCTTTGGCCAGCGTGAGCCACGTCAACCCTAATGTTTAGCTTTAAATAGAGCACCTGGGCAAGATCAAAGCATAATCACAATTTGAGTGCTATTACTCTGCCCATTTTCACCCAAAACATATTCTCTCCCTACTTTCTCCTTGGTACTTGAAGTGCTTGTCTCTTCACTCTCAAACAATCATTACTCTCAAGTGATTCCATTCTTTTTGTTCTTACGAAAAAAGTTATATTTAATCATCTTTTTCCTCATATTGAAATAATAAAGTCAATTTTGTATTGCAAAAGTTGGGTTTTGATTTACTTGATGCTCTTGGAACTTTAAATATCTTGAAGGACGTTTTCATTGGAGTGCATTACGCCTCACCCTTCCAGTTTATTCATAGACCCACTACCACTACGTTCCATTATTTGGTGACTCTGTTTGGGAGGTATTCTCATTACCATGGAAAAAGAAGGTTATAATATTTCAAAGAATTTGGTCCTTGAAGACACTCCAGTTGATAAGGGAGTTCAGAGCGATCAGATGACTAATGAGGAAGTTGTGGTCACCGGAGCGAGAGCACCTGCTCCTTTTGGGGGGCAGGAAAGCACATCAGTGGCTGCCCATTAAACGACATGAATTTGATGAAAATGTCCTTTGAATTTTTAAGACTACACAATGTGGACGTGACCAGTTTAGGCCAAGCTTGTGTGACACCAACGGTGAATCCCATTGGAAGAGAAGTTACAACAGAGCAGGCTGCAACTCTAGTATGTTCGCTAGCTACAACCAAAACGGAGGAAGTTTTGGAGGAATCACCCCCCAAATCTGTAACAATGGAAGAATGAAGAGGTTGCTCTTATTTCAACGAGACTCACAACTTATGTGTGAAGAGTTGCAGAACCCTACCTAGATAGTATTAATGAAAAACCCGACCCAAAGCGGTACGTTCCTCCTAAATTCATGAAGTTCAGTGGTAGAGGTGAAAACCTTAGGGAGCATGTCAAGAACTTTGTGGACTACCTTGGCATTTATTACAATGACAAGAAGATAAATTTAAGGGAGTTCTTAAGAATTCTCATTGGAAAAGCCTACACATGTTACTCTCACCTAGCACCAAACAACACCCCCACTTGGGACGAAATGCATCGACAATATTTACAGATGCTTTCCATGGCTAAAGATGAGTTCATGCAGATACACTTAGCCTAAGAAGTGCAAAATGGGGCAAGGAGCTGATGCAATACATTAAGCTTTTTAGGGAAAACGCGTTAGATGTGCATGAGGATGTTGCGGAGGTGATTTTGTTGTAGATTTGTGTAATGGGGCTGCTGGTGGAATATAAAATCCATCAGATTAAAGGATAACTTCAGAGAATTCACGCGAGCAGTAAGTAACATCGCTATGACCATTAAGTCAAGCCCCAAGGATAGAGGGCACATATGCTACTTCAGGCTGGTAGGTTTCAAGTTTCACGACGACAAGCGGTGAACTGTGATAAACAAAGTCCTAAGGGAAGTAATGGGGGATAAGGGCTCTAGAAGAACAATATTACTCGAAAAAGGAAATTTGGGAATGATGTTCCACTGCCATTATCACGCACTGTCGTGAAATCCATGGACTGTTATCATACCGTGGTTTGTGAGGGGGTGGAAGGTCCTCCTTACTCAAACGGTCAGGTGCCTACGATGCAAACAAAGCAGATGCAAAGTTTTGAAAGCTGCACCAGATGGTGCAACATGGCGCCAAAGATTGTTATTCTTTGCGTAGGATAATAGGGGTTTAAGTTTCTAATTGAACCTTTCAAATTTCACCTATGGACGTTAATAAAAATCCGCTACTGGTTCAACACTATGGCATAGCGAACATAGTGACGGCGCGCGATTGGGAAGAAATGCTCAAGTCTGAAGAATGGCTGAATAGTGATGATGCATGCAAAAGATGGCTATCTAATTTGTCCAAGGGAAATCCCATAAATGAGTGGGATGAGGACCTGGACCTTTAAGAAAGAAGCGTAGATGTGGTTCTAAAAAAATCAAAAATTCCCAAACGCCAAAATTAAAAAAAAAAAATAAAAGATTTAAAACTACAAATAAAATAAAATAAAATAAAAATAATCTCTCAAACTTTAAATGCAAAATACTAATCCCAATATAAATCCCGAGCCTATATTCGAACTCCCTCCCTCAAACAATAACACTCCAAACACATCAAATTTTTTGGCACCACCACCTAAATCGAGTAGTCACACCATGAGTCAAACGTCTAGGAGGTTCGGTGAGGAAGGCGATTCTATAAGTGTGAGTGCGATGTATGGCCACGCTAGTTACAGAACGACAAAGGGAGTGATGACGTATCACCCCATAAGAGAACACTTTTACCCCGAGCAAAATTGTCGCTCCAAGAAGCATTGAATTCCTGTATAATGCGGGGTAATTCAACTTTAGGATTGGGATGATTCCAATTATCACAACTTTTCATGCTATAGAGTCGGAGAAGCCATATTTACAAATTAGAGAATTTGAAGAGGCGTGCAAGATGTTAACGATCAAGCTTGCACCCAAGACGTAGTGCGCCTCAAGCTTTTCCCTTTTTCACTTAAGTACAGGGCCAAGACTTGGCTTTGGTCATTAGCAACGGACTTGATAAGTACATGGGGAGATATGTAGGCTAAATTTCTCCAAAAGTTTTTTCCTGCACATAGAACCAACTCTATTGAGGTTCAAATTCATACTTTTAAGCAAAACAATAACGAGCCTTTTGATAAGAGTTAGGAGAGGTTCAATGAGTTAGTTTATATCTGCCCACATAATGACTTTGAGAAGTGGAGACTCATTCTTACTTTCCTCATGGGCTTAGCCTAAGATCAAAACAACTCGTTGAGACTATGTGCTCGGGAGACTTCTTCAGGTTAGATGCAAACGATGCGGAAGTCCATTTTAAGTAGGTCACCGAGACTTATCAAGCGGGAGACATAGATCCGAACGCCTAACCCAAGGCTTGAATCATGTCCACAACTCCTTTCACGTCCTCACTCTATCACTTGGACAAGGAAGCCAAGTTGAAGATATAAATTAACCAATTAACACTCAATTAATTTTAAACTCTAAATAACAATTCCCAGTCAATGTTAACAATACCCAATTAATCTCAATCCTTAAATATAACATACCCAACCAAAATATGAAATTATAAAACATCATTTTTCTTAAAAAAAGTATACACACATGCATACACATATCCACACATACACAAAAATATACACATGTACATACACATACACACACAAACACAAACATACACAGATATACACACACAAACACACACATACACACACATTCACACACATATACATTAGGGTTTACCTTTGAGAGAGAGAGAGAGAGAGAGAATGAAAATCGTTAAAATTAGGGTCTGAGAGAGAATGCAAATCTCCGAGAGAGAGAGAGAGATTGGGGCGGGAAGAAATGAAAACGGAGGCTGAGGGTTTTATTATGAGGACCCTCATCACGGCCTAGAACTGTGACCCAATACCATGACCCTTAATTTTTTTTCACATGAGCGTGTAGGCAATCATCTGGTCATGGCCCTCATCCACGACCCACATGCGTGAGCTAACCGAGATGGTCACAGCCTAAAATCGTGACCCATTGGGTGTGCATTGTGGCGTTGGTTACGGACATCGTCCGTGACCCTACCGTGACTGAACTTAGAGGGAAACTTAGAGTGAATTTAGTGCTATGATGGTCACAACCTGGTCACGTCCTATGTTTGTGACCCAAACTGGTCAGGGGTTTGGTCCGTGACCCATACTTGTCACGGATATGGTCACGCAAAATTTGATGTGGTCATGGCTTTGGGCCATGACCAGCTGGTCACGGCTTTAGGACGTGGCCCCCTTAGGGTGACCATCTCGTTTATTTGATCTAGTGACTTCTCTCCAATATGCGTGCTTTATTACCTCACTATGCATGGAAGCGGGGGTTGTTGTATGGGATAACCAAGCTCGTGAGTCAAAGCTAATAAATTTCACCTCCATTGATCGAAGCAACAAGGAGGCCCAAAATGCTCCACCTCCCCCCCCACCCCCCACCCCACCCAAAAAAAGTATCATTCAAGAAGACGTTGTAATAGGGGAAGAAAGTGTCGAAGAGAGAGGGGCTGAGGAAAGCGACGAAGAAAGTAAGGATGAAGGAAACTTTAATGAGGGCATCCAAGAGGACGATGAACTGGCCGACCCCAACTTCGAGGGAGACTTTGATGAACATGCCAACAACACGGCATTCATCAATAGTTGAATGGACAAACTTGAGGCCTGTCTCGACGGGTTCATTTTTGAGTTCCTAGATGACCGAGCCGATAACCATAGGGATACGCGAATGATGATGCAATTTCCAACCAATTTATACCGTCTTAGCATCTGCCCGGGTTCTCAAATGCCCAACTACTTTCGAGATCCCAATGCGCGTGACCCCGACACGCTCGACCTCTCTCACTAGATCTTGTGGATGTATTCTTTTATTATGTAACTTTTTTATTTACTTGGATGTATCTTTTAAATAAACTATGTAAAAGTTCTCTCTCTTGTTAATAAAATTGTGTTTGAGTTATATATGTTTATTTGCATTATAAATTTTGTTTTTTTATATTTCACACTCTTTCTTGTCTTATTTAGATTTTAGTCCTTTTCATTGAGGTCAATGAAAAAGTCTAAGTTAAGGGGTACAAGTGCGTCTTTTAAACTTCTCAAATTTTAAAACGCCCAAAAAAATTAAAAAGTCAAAAAAATATATAAAAAGTCAAAAATATTTTTTCTTCAAAATAAATAAAAATTTTAATTTAAAATCCTCAAAAATATCATTAATTTTTTGTTTGAAGTCTCAATTTGTAAAAATCCATTGCACTGAGCCGAAATTGATCGAAACGATAATTAAGCGAAAATTGACAACTTATACAAATAAGTGTGCAGATTTTAACGTGGTGAAATTTTTGTGCCTATGCTCATTTCCAAGTAATTAAATCAATCCGAATTAAAAGTAATTCAAAAGTTCTTTCAATGATAAATTTGTCATTGATATCTAAATCTTTGTTTGGTTGATTATGGAAAACGCGTGAAAATATTATTTTAAAATGCGCTAAAAGTGTCTCAAAAATAAAAATAAATCTCGAGACGCATATGGTAAATTGATTAGTAATTCGAGCACATGAAGTTAGCCAATCGTTTGTTCACCCAAAGATATTAGCCATAAAAAATCATGAAAAATATCCTTTTGAAAGCCAACTTGGGCATAAAAATGATATCATTTTTCATTTGTTAACCAAAAAAATCCAAATTAGTCCGAAGTTGTGAAAATTAGAAATAAAAAATGAGAAAAATATGAAAAATAGAAGGAAAATGAAAAGAAAAGAGAAAAATTAGCAAAAGTCCGAAAAAATGCCAACGGATAATTCATAAGAAAATTTTACAACTCCAAAAATTTTCTAACTTCCATTATCACCCAAAACACAATAACAAGAAAAAGTCATAACCAAATCCGAATAATGAAGTCAATCACTGCATGGAGAGCTAAAAATATAAAAAGATTATAAAGAGGAAAAACAGTGCAAATAAAAATTGATGTTTTTTTTGTTTTCAATTGACTGTATTCCGTTCATGAAATCTAATACCATAACTCTTCAAATTTATGTGCATGACCTCGGGTCCATTACATTTATTCTTAATTTCATGCACACGAAGAGAAAAAGCCACAATCTGAGGGATTCATTTGTGAAAGTATTTTGTTAAAAATTGAATTAAAGCGAATTTTTGGAAAGTAACGTAATGATCAATCGATGGAAGTTAGCGGTTAAATTTTGGCTTCGCGCACACACACTATGAATTGAGATTTATCGAATAAAAATTTGTTGTGCAAATATTTTGATAATTTCTTTGAGTTGTATAATGTTGTACAAAATGAATTTTGTGGATAAATTCACTACAAACCCTCATGATACACCACTCGTCCAACTAGGGTAACCTAGGGGTTCAATGAATTATATCATATACTAAATGCAATTGTTTTTCCACAAAAAAGGTATCATGTTCCATGGTGGTTTAATAGTATTTTTAGACCCTATTTCATATTCTTTTACATTGCCCGGTACTACTAACGTTCTAAGTTATGGGGAGTTGATTAGGCACAATCACTTCATATTTATCCCCTTAATTTTGGTATTTTTACAATCCCAACATTGAGTTAATCCTGAATTTATCTCATATTTATGCTACTAATCTTTGGTGAGTATTACGCACTTTGTATATTTCTCTTGTGTTTTACTGGTAAATTGTGCAATAGGATGAGAGAGAAAAGTCAAAACAGAGAAAGAATTGGGAGAAAGGAAAGTCAAGGGAGAATCGATAATTTTTCAACCAGAATTCGAAGCAGGAGCCAACAGAAAAGTTGAAGAGATCGGAGTCACGAAAATACTAGAAGAAACCGCACCTTAGTCCAAACTAATTGGCCAACAAATCGGTTCGCCCTTGAGGGTTTGCATGGGGGTTCGATTGGGATATGGGTTCGGTCCAGATGGGATTTTAACACATGGTCAACCATAGGAGTCCAATTAAAGTAATTTGAGTAATTCTAGTCAAATTTTGACATATGTTTTGAGCCATTAGGAATCTAATTACTGCTTCCTAGATTCTTACGAAAGTAATTTGAGTCTATCTAAACAACTTTGGACAAATTTTGGCACATGTTTTAGGCCATTAGGAGTCTAATTAACATAATTCTAAACATAGTTAGGAAACCAATAACCAAGAACTAATTGGAGAGAAAGATTTATACTTTTCATCATCAATTTCATTCAAGACCCATTATTTTGGGGGGTTTCTTCATTAGTGTGAATTCATTGCATGAGAGTGATTTCTTCAAGTTTGGTAGTATTATTTAATCTCTTCCTTCTTATTCTTTTAATCATGCTTGCTTGCATAAAAAATGATTAATTGTATAAAGAGTAATTCCATGTCTAGCTAAACCCATAGTGAGTTTGGGAAGATGAACCCAACCTTAGTTTTAGATGTTAAATATAAAATTCAAAATAAATGTACGATTAATTCTTAGAGTTTGATTTTTAATCAAGACTAATATCGTAGATCTCTTAACTCCGTTTGTCGAAGGCAACCGGAGTGTTCGAGAATACAATATATGTGTCGGTAATTTAATCATACGTATCATTTAATTTGTTGACTAAATATTATGCGGATTAACACCCACACTTTTTTGGTGCTTCGAATTATTTTATGTTTTTCTTTCAATTAATTAAATAGTTTTCAAGAATTTTATATTTAGCGAAGATAATATACGGTTCGAAGGATTGGATATCCCAAAGACCTTTTAAAAACCAAAGTTCAAATTCATGTGTTTTAGCAGCTTAATTCGCTTTTACTTAGCTTAATTTTCTTAGATAAATAGAATTTTCTAGAACAACGAGTCGAAACCAAGATCTTATAGGGCAACCGTACTTTCGTATATCGTCTTACGACCTATTCCCTACGGATACGACCCTGACGTGACGGTTTATTACTTAAGAGACCGAATTTGACTTGAGTTATAGGTACACATGCAACACACACGTTCTATGACACGTCAAGTTTTTTACGCCGGTGTCGGGGACTAGGTAGACTATAGGTTAGGTTGAATTGATGTTAATTTTACTCTAATTTTTAAAAATAAAAAAAAAGTCATAAATCCCAAAAACACGAAAAAATAAATGGATCCAAAGTATCCAAAAAATAAAAACATTCTCTCAAGTCCTTAAATGAAAAATACTGAGACCACTCCAAATCCCGAGTCAATAGTATAACTCCTTCCATCTGGTAATAATACCTCAAACTCTCCATATTTCTGGGCACCACCTCCTACATCGAGTAGTCACACCATGAGTAGAATGTCTAGGAACTTCGGTGAGGGGAGTGATTCTTCAAGTGTGAGTGTGATGTCATATAATGGTAGTTTCGAAACGGGGGAGGGTATGATGACGTATCACTATATAAGAGACCTCATATCTAAGGAGTGAAGCGTCGCTCTGGAATGCATTAAATTACTAGATAATGCGGGCAATTCCACTTTAGGAACGGGATGAATCAAATTCTTGGAGTCGAAAAATCCTTATCTCTACATTCAAGTGTTCGAGGAGGCGTGCGAAACATTTAATAATCAATCTTGAACACAGGACATCTTATGTCTTAAGAAGAACAAGGCCAAGACTTGGCTTTGGACTTTAGCACCAAACTCTATCGGTACGTGCAGAGATATGAGAGCGAAATTTCTCCAAAAGTTCTTTCCCACTCACAGGACTAACTCTATTAGGGATCAAATTCAAAATTTTAAGCAACATGATGATGAGTTCTTTGATAAGTGTTGGGAGAGGTTGAACGAGTTGGTTAACATGTACCCACATCACGATTTTGAGAAATGGAGACACATCTTCTACTTCTTTCATGGGGTTACACTAAGCTCAAAGCAACACGCAGAAATAATGTGCCCGGGAGAGTTCTTCGAGTTAGATGAGGATGTTGCGGAAGCCCATTTTAAGTATGTCACTAGGACACCTCAATCTTAGGATACATCGGATTCGAATACCTAACTCAAGGCTAGAATCACATCTATAACTCCTTCTACTTCTGGACTCTACCACTTCGATAAGAAAGCTGAGTTGAAGCTCCAAATTAGTCAATTACCCAAAGGACTAGAAGATGTGGTATAAGCTAGGGGGGAGAGATACGTCCGGACCATCTTGAGCTATAGAGGAGGATATTGACGCGATTTATGAGCCAACAAATGTAATGAGAGAATGTCCGACTATACCCGCTTACAAAAATATGCTCTAAGACCAAGTTGAGGCAGTGGAAGCTTATAAAGCGAATTTAAGTGCCCCTCACAGGAATTATTTTAATCCCTCATGGAGGAACCATACCAATTTTAATTATGGGAAATCGAACACATCGTTAAACCAAATCAACAGGTTACCCAACAATTTCCACCACTCCCACCTTTCCAACAACTACCATAGATGCAAGAGCCTCCTCCCGCGCCTTATGTGATCCCACAATGGAAGAGTCTCAGGACACCCCTGCCCAATTTATGCAAACTCAGTCAGTGATCAATTCCCAAAATGCTAAAAAAATCCGACCTAAAGGCATCACTATCTAATTTTCAGTCCTATTTCAATGTCTAAGAGACGAGGAAGTTTCCCTCCCAAGCCTAATGGCCTCCCCAAGGTCAAAATTATGTGATATCTACTCCCGATGAAAATCAAGAGCAGTGTAAAGTGGTAACGACTCTACATAGTAGAAGAGTTATTGACTTGTCACCTCCTCCACACGACATGCAAAAAGACAAGTAGGTTTCGCCCGAAACCGAAGAGGCCAAAGATGCCTCCTTGGAAGAAAGTTAAAAAGAAGACACGGGTAGGCCCGAACTGGTAGTGAAACCCCCATAGACACACCATGCCCTCAATGATTGGTACCACCACCTAAAGGGGCCTCCCGTGATGACATCTTAGAGGTACTAAAGCAAGTGAAACTGAACCTACCCTTTCTTGAGGCTATAAAGAAAATTCTCATGTATGCTAAGCTCTCAAAGGACTTGCTTATGGCGAAATGTAAATTAAAGTAAAGAAAAATATTTTCTTAGTAAAAAAAGTGAGTTTGGTAATTTTGTGCAACCTCCAATCGAAGTAATAAAGATCCGGATGCCCCACCATTGTATGTATTATTTGGGATAATAAAATTGAGAGAGCTTTACAAGATTTTAGGGCGAGTGTAAACATTCTACCCTATTCCATATATAGGAAACTTTATTTAGAAGATCTTCAGCCCATAAAAATTACTCTCCAACTCGCGAATCATTTTGTAAAGGTACCCTGTGTGGTAGTTGAGGACGTGATCATCCAAGTCTACACCTTTTACTTCTCGTTAGATTTTGTGATTTGGGACATGAATCCCTCTTACTCACTGAGTCATCATGTTCCCATTATTCTTGCTCGCCCTTTCCAAGTCACGGATAATGCATTAATTAATACGCGTAACGGGAAAATGCAACTCACGTTCCGAAATACGACACTTGAAATGAATATCTTCAACATCACCAAGAAAATAGGTGATGAGGATGATTTACACGATAAATATCTTTTTGAGGAGGTAGTACGAGAAAACTTTGAGGGTAATCATGTTAGGGATCCAGTATAGGCGTGTTTAGTGATGGCTAGTGAGAGCGACAGAGAGTACTTCGAGTTCGAACGAGGGGTGAGTAGGATGAGAAAGTTACTCGATGAGGGAGAGGGTGAAGATGATGTGAAAGACATAAGTTGGGTCTCCTGATTCAAGGAACTGCCAATGTTAGATATGCTTATTTGATAGAGGATGAGTCATATCCTATTATTGTCTCCTCTAGCCTAGATAAAGAGAATGAATGGAAGATTATAACTACTTTGAGGAAGTACAAAGGTAACTTTTTATTGGTCTATTGTGCATTTTAAAGCTATAAGTCCCTCAATTTGGACCCACAAATCCACCTAGAGGAAAACGTGAAGCCCTCTAAGGAGATGCAAAGAAGATTAAACCTGATTATGACGGACGTTGTGAGAACGGAGATCATTAAGCTATTAGATGCGGGCATAATCTATCCCATCTCAGATAATAAATGGGTTAGTCCAATCCAAGTTGTTCCAAAGACGTTGGGAACGATCGTGGTTGAGAACGCAAATGGAGAACTTATCCCAAAAGGTACCCCTAACAGGTGGCGTATTCGCTTTGAATATTAAATATTCAATACCGGCCCTAAGAAAAATAAAATTACTTTGCCGTTCATAGACCAAATGCTTTAGAGAGTTTTGAGCCATCCATTTTACTATTTTTGAGATGATATTCAAGGTATAACCAAATAGAGGTGGATGTGCTAGACCAAGAGAAGACTACCTTCACATGTCCCTTTGGCCCATTTTCCTACAAAAAGATGTCATTTGAATTATGTAATGCGCTCTCGAACTTTCAAAAGTGCATTTTTAGCCTCGTTAGCGACATAGTTGAGAGGGGCCATGTGGTGTTCGTAGATAATTTTAGCCTCTTCGGCGCCTCTTTTGACCAATATCTTGTTAATCTCGAGAAGATGTTTGCTGGATATATGGAAAAGAGCCAAGAACTAAATTAGGAAAATACCATTTTATGGTTACCGAAGGAGTAGTTCTAGTCCACATAATATCATCTAAGGGGATGGAAGTCGATAGGGCAAAAATTGACATAATTGCCAAACTCTCCCCACCTAAGTCACTAAAAGACGTACTCTTATTTTTGGGACACGCGGGGTTCTATCGTAGGTTTATTAAGAATTTTAGCTCCAGGAATTAAAAATGTAATTCATACAGTAATTACTCCCCCTTAATATATACTCCTCCTAAATCCAAAATCTCTCCCATTTGCTGGAATAAACAAGGGAAAGAACCAAGAAATATTTCACGAATCAATAAAATTAAGAAAATATATAATAAGATAAAGCGTAGCATGTGGTCAATGAGATAAGTGTACATATGAAATCATGAAAATATGACTATCAGCAATATATCAATACATTCCAAATATCCATATCTCAACATGATTAAAACACGGGTGCAACATAACAATAAATCAATAAAATTCCACATAAGATATCTAAAGGGAATAGGAATGAACTCGAAACCCAAGAAAGTTAGATAGATGAGTGTGAATATAATCATGCCGATTAAGACCTAAAATAAATTTCATACGTCAATACTTTAGTAAGTCCAGAAGATAATCACATACTGGAAAGAAATTTCCAAACTAATTGGTTTTTAACTTATAACTCCCTCAAATATGTGTATTTTAATTTTTTATTTTCAATTTCTGAAAGTATGTTTCGCATAGAGATTGAATTTCATTTTTCTCTCACTCGCACATAAAAATAATTTTCTTTAACACCCCTTTCGATAGCAATTACCACAATACAGACAACATGAGTTGTTCTTGAAGAACTCCATAGGATTGATTAAGTAAAAAATGCAATGGTTCATGTTGCCTTTGTAAGAATCTAATCTAATAACAGGAAAATATATAGCAAGATGTGTTCTGCAAATATTCAATCCCTTCAACACTAGCTAATCACAAAAAAGACATGAATACAAAATATTTTTTTATTTTTTTAAAATATTTCTTAAAACAAGAATATTTTTGTATTTTTTAAAAAATATAAAACCAAAACAAAATAAATTGAAAATAAACATACATATATTACATATATAATCAAGGATATAAATCATCGAGCAGTAAAAATAATCCAAGACTAGAATAAAGTGTGCATCGGGACTAGGAAAAGATTCAACAATAGGCACACCAAGTCTGTGAAGTGAAGCAAATAGATCAATTGTGAGGAGACAACACTTTACCTATAAGAGTTTCATAGGAATGTGTATCCAAAAGTACATAGTCAGAAATATCAATCTTATAAACTAGTTATGTAATGAAGTTGAACTCCTAACCCAAATAAATCTAACAAAGGTAACATTAGGCTTGGTAATCAATTTGGTTTGAGCCTTAGGAAGTAACTTGTTCTTAAGGTTTGGACCTACAACTTCGTACATTTAATCATATAATTAACTTTTCTAATTAGGTTCTTAATCCTTCGACCGATGTGGTGTGACTCCAAGTTTTGGCTAGTGAAACAATTTGTTTTAGGCATCCTAGTCACTCTTTTAAGATAAAAAAAAAATATCTAAGGTGACTGTTGTTATGACAATGGGTGAAAATAAACGATTATGTGGTGTTCACCTTTTTAGGCTTAAGAGTGTTCAATTATGGGTACACGTAGAAGTCTTATTTAACCTTTTTAGAATGATAGCCTCGACTTTGGTAGTTAACCCTTTTGAATGATCATAGCTAAGTCTAGCCTTATCCTTTAAGGATTGGGATGGTGCGATAAGAATCGTTCCTAACTTATCGGATCTTTATTTAATATGAACCATCATATTCTAATAATCCTCAAGATCTGTATTTAGCCTAGCATTCCTATCCTCTAAACTTGTGACCAACACTTTGGCATTTAAAACAGCTTCCCGAATATTTTCTTATCCCTTAATTTTTCATCCTTGAGTTCCTTGAAAATATTATCTTATTGACACTGTATTTCTCAATTTTTTTAGTATAGAAACTTTATTATTTTTGATAGTTTTCTTCAATGTCTCGACCGATTTGGTTAAATAATTATCTTCACTATTGGTCCTGTCGAAATTGGAAGACTCGACCTTGTGGGATTTTAAAATAATTCATTTTCTCTCAGGCACACAATTGTTTAACTTAAAAATTTGGATAAACCCTATCATCTCCTATAACTTCATGCTATTTATACCTCCTACAAATTTTAAGGTTGAGACATGGGGAAGGATCCTAGGTGGTAGATTCAGAATGTTCTCACCTAAATAAAAGTGAGATTTCATAATGTTGGAGAGATTTTCGTAAAACTCATCAAATGTCTCATTTTTTAGAATCTTTAAAAACTCAAACTAGGTGGAAAGCTATTAGAGCTTAGATGTCCAAACGGTATCGGTACCATCATGGGTGGATGCAAAATATCTCATGCCTTTAATAAAAATCCGACGGAACTCTTTTTTGGTGACTCCATTCAAAATCGGATTAATCCATCTAGAGTTGTATTTAGCTAGCCTATGTTCATCCTCCGACCAAGACTCGTTAGGCTTAGGGACAAAACTTTCCCCTTGCTTAGTTGTTGGGAGTTTCCACCCTAACCTATGGTTAAACACACCCTCTCATCTTGGAACTTTAGAAAAAATTCATACACGTCTTCTAGTATGCATAGTTGCTACCATAAAAAAAGTGGAGGTGTGATCAACCAACCCTCGCAGACATACCCCAGATTCATATTAAAGCGTACTTTGATAACAGTTTTACCTAAGGGTCTACGCTCAATTAATTAATTATAACATCAAAAAATTTAAATCCTTTTTAATTTGAAGAAATTTTAACTTTACCAAATAAAATTTATTAGGTCAAATTATCAAGCAAGTGATTATTAGAGGAAGAAAATAAATAAACCAATCAAAAATATCACATAAGGATATAGAGCGGAAACCCTCGCGAAAAAACCTATTACTACCCCAACCCACAAAAGTAAACTAATATTAAATGATTTTTGTATGTATTAGAAATTACTCACAGACGACTTACATATATGACAATGATAATCTCCACGATGCCTCCTTCTTATGCTCTGTTCCTTTGGTTATGCTCGTACTAGTAATAGTCATCCATTCCAGGCTTTAACTACACAACCTTGAAGGCCTCGGTATGCACAGATCTCGATTGATGATAAATTATCCACGTGTTTCATATGTCCTAATCCTCCACCAATTTCTAATTCATTTCTTCTACTGAAATATAATTCTCGAAGGGGATTGTAAACCTAAACTATACCTTGAAAGCACGGAAATTGACAGTCTCACACTCTCAAAGGACTTTCTCAAAACCAAGAAAAGGGATTTAAAAAAATTGGGTTCATACTTTAAAAAGCGCTTTTACGCGGTTACTTATAATTTAACAGTACGAGAAATTGACTAAAACATGTTTCCCAAAAATATGAATTTTATTCAAACTAAATTCCCAAGTTCGAACGAGATCACTTTCGATCAAGGTCCTCTAAAATGAAGTTTTTATCTTACAAAGTCTCCTGGATGAAAATCAGGGTCCTCGTATGTAATTTGATTCTTTTGAGGTGCCCTCGTTTAAAGTAGTCTATCTTATGATGTCCAATGTTTGAAAAATAGTGACCTCGATGAAAACATCTTTCGATCGGGGGAATTTCATTAGAACGATATGCTTATTTTTTTAGGTTTCTTGTAAAAAATACTTTAAAAATCCTTTTCCACTCATTTTAAAACAAGTTTTATACGTCAATTACTTACTTAAAAAAATAAACTAAAGGAAATAGAAAACTTGAAAACCTTACCAAACCTCAAATTATCTTTCGTCTAAAAGGTATTGTCTGGTATAGTAGTTTATGTTATGGTGCTTTGTCTCTAATCTTTAGTGATATGGAATTACAACTCAATAGACTCAATACAAAGATATTTTGATACAAAGAGTTTATTCTGGAATAAATGGAGTACAAAACCATACTGAGTATAAATCATGTCCTTATAGGTGTCATGTTTATAGGTTTCTAGATTTATTTATATTTCTAGTAAGCTTTTTTCGTATATTTTGTCACATAATAAAAAAATGTAATATTTTAAGAGTATGAATGTACTCATTTTGCCCCCACTTAGTTTGATTGTTTTAGTCCATTTCCGAAAAAGACTTTGAGTCCTAGTCATTGAGGTTTTTACAAAAAAGCTTCATCCAAATCATTTTCATTACCTTCTTTCAGCATTGTAACCTTTTATTCCACTTTAACAATAGTTCAAATCACTTATATGGACTCACTACACTCTCTACACCTTTAATAACACTTAAATAATTTTTCTTATTTCGTAAAGAAATCCTTTTATATGTGTGGATTTATTTAAAACTCTTAGAGTAATTATATATTTAATGAAAATGCACTCATTTTATACTAAACATATTTTTCATATACATTGTGTAAAGTATATCATAAAAATTAAAATTGAGTTTCATAATTCAAAATTAATTTGAAGGGCTTATTGCCAAACTCCAAATACCTTTGATACATCAAAGTTGTAGTGAAGCAATGATGTGATGCAATGATAGTCTTGTTTATGCACACATAGTTGTCCATGGTTTTTTAGTCTTGTATGTAGTGACCTCCATCGATGTGGCCTCACTATAATGAATCGTGAGTTCACTATTGCAATGTCCATTCGCTACATGCAACATGTTATGCAAAAACGTGATTTTTGCACTAGAGTCTTTGTATTTTACTTGGGATTCCATGTAAAATGAAAACTTTTGCCATATCCTTATTAATTAAGTGCCTCAATCTCCTTTATGGTATCCTATCTAAATATCCTTTATGATATATTCTTACATAGTTTCCCCCATAGCTTATCTTGTAAGTTATTGTGCGCATTTGGGTAATATTTATTTTTTTTCCAGAAAAAAGATGCCATGTGCATTCAAGCCGTAGGATAGAAGAAGAGGAGTTGAGGATTTTTTTAAATAGAGTAACACCCCGTAGTTCTGAGTAAATTGGAATTTAATTAATTCAGTTATTTTAAATTACACGTGTGGTGTAATTTAATAGGATTAGATATTATGTGTTGATTAAAATATTAATTGGGAGAGAAATAATCAATATTTATGGAAGATAATTACTAAGTGAATAGTGATTTGTCATTTTACGTCATAACAAGTGATAATGATGTGACTATTTAGATGTCAATCGAGAGTCACGTGTAGACTATTGGGTCAAGATAAAAAATTATGGTAGAGTGACTCGGATAGAAATTTTGAGATCACGGTTGGTTCCGAATGGGTCAAGATAGTCAGAATAATATACCTAGTTATGCTGATTGGGTCCCGTGTCGATATTTTACCAATCTGGCACCAAATAAGGACGTTTTGCTCATTAAAGAGTCTAGGGTAGATGGAACTACGCAAATTTAAGAAGTATATCATCTCACTAGAGTTATAGGATAAGGTTAGAACACTTTGGAGAGAGAGTAGGTCATAGGAGAGGAAGAGGATAAGGAAACAAAGCCTTCCCACACCGTTTTGCACCACGAACGTCGCCAGAATTGAAATCGGAGCAAGGGAAGAGCACATCCATCTTCAATTAACAAAAATTAGACCTGCTAGACCAAGGCAAGTGCTTATCTTGTAATTTATATAAGCTTGTTGTATTGCCCATATAGTGTAGGGTTTTGAATTCCTTATTTAAAGGATGTTCTTGGAATTTAGATGAATAGAATTTGTGATTTGGGGTAGGATTGCATGTTGAATGAATTCATGTATTTAGATAGTACGAAATATGATAATTGAGATAATATGAGAGAATTATTTCTACGATTTATTCAGAACATGCATGAAAATAGAAAACTAGGGTTATGTAGAAAGGCCTTTGATGAATTCTTGTTAATTATGGATTTAATGAAGTTTTAATGATTGAGATTCATTAAAACCTGTTTATATACTCATATTTGATGTTGGGTTAAACAATATGGGTTCTTGGGTACGATTTATGGAGGTTGTGTTGGCTGAAAATGGAGAAAAACATTACAGTTAAATGAAGAAGATGAACAATAGCATTTCGAGAGAATCGATTCGGCCTCTTCGTCGAATCGATTCGGTTACCCAGAATTTCCCAGTTTCTTTATTTTATGCCCTGAATTTGCAAATAACTTATGAAGAGACTTTGTGGATATTCCTAAACTATAGTAAGGGATTTAGTAAATTCTAATAGGCCTAGGGTAAGGTTGAGGATTACCCAAATGAGAAGAATTTAGGCTAGGAATTATCGGGCACGTTTTGATATTTAATGAATTCACGAAATTTAGAACGGGCTACCACAAGTATGAGGGAACCTGTGATTTAGACCAATAATGTATGAGTACATTATCTACTGATATTAATTCAGGGGCAACTACGACCCTTTGGGTAGTGAACGATACTTTAAAATATACAATAAGAGGTTATAATTGTAAATCGATAGTACGTTGAGTATTCGAGAGATATAAATACTGCGTATGGGAGATATTATAGGTTGTGTGTATGCCTATGATGGACATATTTATAGGTTGTGTTTGTACCTATACTGGGAATACATACATATATATATAGGTTGCATGAATACATGTTATGAGATTTACTATGTGTGTGAACATATTTATGTTGTCTTCCATCACGGGACGTTCCGCACAGAGGGCGATCCCACCTTGGCGATTCCATTAAGGTCTAGATTTGTGCCCCATAACTTATAACTTAGGGTTGCTCACTATGTGTTGTGCATTAATGGGGCTGGTAGGTCATTTGGGTAAGTAAGGTATGTGCGTAGCCCAAAGGTTTAAAACTATGTTCGCCTCCATTGTGTGTTGTTTGATTGAGGGTTCGAGGAGACGTTCCGAACCGATAGTCCTTAATTGGTACGAGAGGTACATGAACTTGATAGAAGAGTACGCATGCATCGCGATGGTTATTCCGAGGGATCCTATAGTTATATATATTACAGTGTGGTAAATATATACAAGTGTGATTATTTAACTTATGTGTGATTGTAGAAAAGATAGATAATGTATATCTAAAATTAACTTATGTGTGATGCAACTTGCTTCATGGGGCTATAATAAAGTGTGACTATTCTACTTATGGGATGGTAGGAAAGTTGGATAGTGTATATCCAAACGTGACTTAAGTATGGAAAACTTAATTAAAAAAATTCAATAATAATATGAGGGAAATATTAGTCATCGGTAGTACGGTGGCGTATTGTATGGTCAGTACGGGACAGCTAAACTTTTTTGTGCTTAGTTAGATACGCATGTCTAGTTAGGTTGGGTAGCATAGCTAGGTTGGATGTGTTAGGTGTGCACTATTGTTAAGAGGTGAGGAAACTCAAGGGAGTGTATATGAGACTTAGGGCTGTGTTTTTTTTCCGATTTTCCGATTTTTCCGAATTCCGATCCGATTTTTTTTCGATTTTGGAAAGATTTTTTTATTGCCTATTTCCGACTTTCGATTTTTTCGAAAAAAATCGGATCGAAAATAAGAATTTTTTTATATTCCAATTTTTGCCGATCCGAATTTCCGAAATTTGTTCCGATCCGAATTTCCGAATTATTTTCCAAAATATTATCCGAACTATTTTTTGAACTATTTTTCGATTGTTTTTCTGAAATATTTTCCGAACTATTTTTCAATTTTGTCACGAAATATTTTTCTAACTATTTTTTGAACTATTTTTCTCGAAAATTGCCGAATTTTTCAAAATTTGCCAAATTTCTGAATTTTCGAATTGTGCCGAAAATTTCGAATTCGAAAAAAAAAACATTTCTGAAAAAAATCGAATTCGACTTCCCCATGCCGATTTTTTTGTCAATTTTTCCGAAACATGCTTTTCCGATCCGGCCGAAACACAACCCTAGTGGGACTGTGTATTAATAACTATTTTTAAATTACGATTTAAATACTTGCTAAATATTTTCAAAATATTATCTTGGGCCCTGTCCCGTGGCAAATCTATTTTTCTATTTTCCAAATATTTTAGGTGTCCATCCGCAGGGATGCCAAGCTGGATGACTCATTCCAGGGATGCATAGCTGCAACATTGTGAAGGCTTATAGGACTTTGTGTAAACGCTTCAGTTATTCATTCCTAGATACAATTTCATTTCAGCATTTCATTTGTGCATGTTGCCCCTTCAGACTATTAAGCATTTCAGGTATTCGGTATTTATCAGACTTGATTTTATTTAATTTAGACTTGTAGACGGATTTTGTTTTGGAAACCGATGGCTTATTCGATATTATTTTATTCAGTTATTTATCATGTGATGTTTTAGACTTTATTATTATAAGAATGGTCAGATTATTTTATTTGATTGTTGTTGTGTGATTAATGAAAGATAAAACTTTGGCATCGACTTAATTTAACATAGGTGGTTAGTATTTTAATAAGTTCTTCGACAGTGATCCTGAGAATGAACCAAATGAGATTCTTGTTTGTTTTAGTAAATGACTGATCACCCGTGGTTAAAATAGGCGGGGTGTCATAAATAGATAAATCCTTTTGTTTTTCTTCTTATTTTTCCCATTTTATATTTTTGAGATACTTCGTGTATTTTACTCTAATCTAAAATCTCATTGAAGTATCCTAATGCTTCAATTTTAAAACGTTGAATAAATTCATTTCTAATTTGTTTTTGTGTGATTTTAGATTTTTATTACCTTAAAAATATATTGTTAGTTTTTTAGCAAGCCAAATTATACGCTTTGGAAACTTTACGGTTCTCACACCCTAAAAAATGGTATTTAAATTTAGTGGACCCATTGCTTTGGAACCAAACATTCATCTTCCACTTCAAAAGGAGGATTTTATTTTTTGAAAAATGAAGGCATTGGTTGTGACCAAAGTCGTTGGTGGTTGTGAAGCGTTCTCCAGTTGTTGGCACCTTCCTAGAGCAAAAGATATGGTATCAAATTACGCCTGTGGAAGTTTTGCATTATTGTTATAAGACATAGCTCCATTTCTATAAGTAATACTATAATTCTTTTGTCATTCACTCGACCCAATATTCTTTTTCCGTTATCAATTTTTCCTCATACGCCCTGGTGTTGTGTGAATTATTAACTCTTTTTACATTTAAATTAAATTAACTAACACTGAATACCTAGATTATTCTTCTTGTGACCTAAAAAGAATTAAAATATAATTTTGTCTCTCTCTAGACATTTTATTTTAATTTGGGTATCCTGCGTCTATCTCCACCTCAAGAACATGCAGTCGTAATTTAAATCACCAAAAAATTAGGAAAGTCAAGAAAAGGTATCAAGACAACAAGAATCAAGGGTTAGAAAAACTAGGCAAAATCTAAACTCCAAGACTAAGATGAAAAAAGGAATAAAAATTAAATCCAGTTGGTTAGGAAATAACATATATGAGCCAAATTAAGATAAATAGCAATTACGCTTTAAAAGACGTAAAACAAATAACTTTATGGTACTTACACATTTATTGTTCCTACCATGTAACTGGTGATAATTCAAAATTTTCAAACTTAACAATTTACTATGGACATAATGTTATGTTTGTAGACAGACAATCATCTAAAATCAATGAAAAATAAATAATACAAGGATATGGGATTCCTCAACATGATGATGTCTTATTAGTGAAAGGACTTAACAAATAATTACTAATTATTTGGAAATTATGTGATAATAACCATTTAATTGTTTTCCTAAAATCAAACAATATAATTATGGATAAAATGGCCATTTCATGTTAACTAGAGAAAGAACAACTGATAATTATTATGACATAGTCCAAAGTATCAATTTCAAAAATGTAAGTTAGGAAAACTTATTGAATTCCACTTATGGCACCAGCGCTCGACGCATATCAACTTTAACGACCTAAATAGGTTGGATAACCAAGAATTATATTATGGATTACCCAAAATAAATAAGGAAAGGGGTCACATTTGTGGCCCCTTATGAATTAGGAAAATAATTAAAACTCCTCACAATTTAGTTAAATATGTGTTAATTTCAAAACCCTTCCCGGATTGACAGCCTATATGATAAAGCCTATATTTTGTTAATAGTACATGAATATTCACAATTTACTTGGGTTGATTTCATGAAAGAAAATTCTCAAAGTTTCATAGAATTTTACCAAAATTATAAAATGAAAACAATATCAGAGTAATTAAAATTAAGAGTGACAAGGGTAGAGAATTTGAAGATATGGTTGTACTCGAGTACTATATTAATAATGATCATCACCATAAATTTAGTAGCAACTAAGCCATCGCAAAAAAATGGAATGGCAAAATGTAAGAATATAATCTTATAAGAGATGGCTAGAGTCATGATTCACGCTAAGGACTTACTAAAATATTTTTGGGTTAAGGCTACAATAATATCTTATCACTTAACAAATAGAATTTACCTTATTACGGTTATAAAAATGACCCTATATGAAATTTGGTGTGAAAAGAAACCGAATATTAAGTATCTTTGTGTCTTAGGGAGTCTAATCTTCATATCTAAAGATAAGGACAACCTATAAAAAAAAAATTGACTCTTGTGGAGACATTGTATTACTTTTAGGTTATTCACAAAATAATCGGCCATATCATGCATATAATCATCATACTAAATCTATTATTAAGTCAATAAATGTAGTTGTAGATAACAGCTCAATAAATAAACAAATAATGAATCATTTTCAGTAGTTAGAAGGAATAAATAATGTTCGATTAAACTACCAAAAAAGGTACTGTACTTTCCCTAATTTTTCACTTTTGAGGAATGCATTTTTTTTAACAAAAAAGATAGTGCACTATTTAAAACATTACATCTGGGGAAAGTTGAGTAATTTGGGGTGTCTAATTATGCAGATTATTATGGCTATTCTCTCAATGTTTTTCCTTAAAAATATATATAACTACAAAACATTAACTATTTATTGAAATATCATACTGAAAAAGGTAATGGTTCCCTGAAATGTCATGTTTTAGAAATTATTACTTTTAGTAGAAAAAAAGACATTCCAGAAAATATAAAATTAGGTATAGTACATACCATTTTTAATAGCTTACCCATAATTCTTAATTGGGTCTTGAAAGATCGTACGAAGATAAGCGTCCTGAGTGATCTTTCGTGGTTAGTCAGGACTAGATCCCAAATAACTAAAATAACACAATTTTAATGCTTTCTGTCACCAATTTAAAAAAAAAACTGTGTTTGATTCCCTCGTTGGTGAACTTTGGATTAATGTCAGGTACGAGAAACTCGAACGATTCAAAATTCATGGTGTAAGGTATATATTCCCTAAAATAAAACACTCCAAATTCATCCAAACTAAATGAATTTCAAAAAATAAATTCAATGAACTTGGTAATGTGAAAAAGAACAAGCCATGATTGATAGGACAAATATACAATCAATTAGAAGGAATGGACATAGACAATGAGAGTGCGCTTTGTGCGGATGATCAATGAGGATACGCTAATTAAAATTATTTTCAAATTTTAGTGGTGCTTAAAATAAAGAGCACGCCCTTAAAGCTCTATGTGATAATTTCTCAATCAAGTTTATAATTAACCAAATTTTATATTCTTAATTAAGGATATTGATTCTAAAATGTGAAAAAATAAAATAATCACACAGCACCGAATGTATGATCCAAAACCCATAAAGGGAAAAAAAGCCTTTAGGTGACATGAATAACAAATGCACTGTGGTAGAGATTTAATAGAAAAAATGACATGATTAAACAAAATGATAACTTACTATCCACTCTTTCAAACCATATTTTCCATGGAAGGCGCCAATAGTTAGAGAACACTACACAACCGCGAACTATTTTTCTCCGAAACCAATGTCTTCAAATCTTTTACATCTCAAACTCATCTTTTAAGTAAAGGAAATTTTATTTGTTCGAATGGAACATGTGAGAAACCACCAATACTTGTGTACCACTTTCTAAGATGTGAGTTATCATAAAGGTTTTAATAATGCTTATAATAATTTTGGCTAGCTCAAAAACCTCACAATGTAATTTTGATATATTGACAAAAGTCTCTCAAGAATAAATATATAAGTATATTTTCTTAAGCATAAAGGTAAATATTTTTAATCTTTAATAGATGTTTTGATTAAATTTCAAAAACAAACAACTCATAATACAAAGAGAGAAGTGAAGAAGAAAAACTAAAATGGTTTTTCTCTCTAGCGTTTTTAGCTAAACTTACTCCATTTAAAAAAAAAGTAAACCCTTTTGAATAACTCTATCAAAAATAAGATCTTGAAAGATGGGAGAAAAAAATCAACTGTAGTGTTGATTTTGAAATAAGTGCAAAACTCCAAATATATTGAACTATCTTCCTTGCAAGAGAACAAGGGGCACAAGTTGGGAGAGTGATCTCATCAGAAAATCTAGATATTTAAGTGATAAAATGAAATGGTTGAATAAGTCTTTCTCGGATTCTCAAGAAAAAAATATAAGATATTTTACAAGAAATTACTTTTCAGGTAGCGTTCGCAGCCCACGAAGAACTATCACGGCCGTGACTAAAGTCGAGGGAGGTTACGTAGTACACAAATAAAATTAAAAAATCTATGGAAGAGTTCAGGACTAATGAAGATCATTCGAGAGCACAAAACATTCCTTTCTTAACGTAGCCAAGTCGCGAGAGACCCAGACTTTCGAAAGGATGAAAAAGTTGTGTAGTTTGTAAGCCTAAATAAAAAAAAAACATGATATAATTAGGCAATCTTCCTTTTGAAAAGATTTTTTGAACACATCTTTGCATATTTATATCGCTAATATGAAAATACACATCATAGCAATCACAAAAATTCATTTACTAACTATGAATAACTTAATTTGAGTATGACAAAAGTCCAAGTCTACTACATCCGTTTACCTCAACCTAAGTGGTATTCCAACGAATGTGAATAAGAAAGATGCCACATTGAGTTTTGATGAAGATTTTCAGTAAATGTGATAATTATATGAAGCTTTTTGAAATGACCTCAAGGGAACTGGACTTAAAGTATATTTTGTAAAGCAGAATTTGATAATCTAATTGTCGAGTGCACATGAGTATACAAATACTCTTATAGTTTCCTCCTTTGTATATTCCATGACAAAATATACGAGATAAATATTACATGGATAGTAAGAAAATATATCAACCTATGATGCATGACAAAGCCTATCCAAAGGCAACGATCAACTTAACAACCTATAACCTCACCAACAAAGAACCCAACAATTCCAAAGGAGATCGCATGGAATTGTCAAAGGAAAGAACCCTAAATCAAGAAATAGATATACCCAAAATATAAAAAAGGATATTTTTAATAACAAAAGGATTAAATTAGTAAATGTTATAAAGGACCGTAGTCCAATTCATCAAACATATATATAAATTTAAATAACTTAAATACACAGATATATAGGATAAATGACATTAAGGCATCAAAGATAACATGATAAATACGATATATCAAGAAAGGAAAATATTAAATTTAATCCCCCTTACTAAATACTCCCCAATATGTTATATCATAAACTCTAAGTTTACAAATTTTCTCTCCCACTATCTTGTAGTTATTCTCCTTTTTTCCCCAAATTGATTCTCCCCCTTAATGAAATATTCTCTTCTATTAGGAAACGTCTTCCTTTTGGAAGGATCAAAAGATCAAGAAAATGAATCAATAAGGAAACAAGAAAAGCAATTATACTAAACCACTAAAGAATATGAACTTATAGTATGTTATTCATAACGATAAGCCCAACGAGATTATAGTAATACAAGATATGAGCACATCATATAGTATAAAAATTTATAAATAATTAATGATGATATTACTATTTAAATATATAAAACCATCATCAAGATTTTAGCATAAATACTCAAAATATAGTGAACTTAAAAATAAGCAGGACGAGTAAAGAGTTTAAGATTATAATAGATATTAGTTGGTGAACAACTAGTTGATATTGTATGATCCAAATCCAAACTCACAAGACATAATCCTGGATACGAGTTGATAAAAATAATATCATGACTAATCAAGTATATAAGAATTATGTCAAAGAACCTATGATGAAGTCAAATGTCATAAACCACCAAAAGGTGAAGTATGAATACTATAATAAATATCAACCACCATGGATATGGGATACATCGAAATAAGATATGATGAAATATCATCATAGAATCTTAAAAAACAGCATCAACAACAAAAGATGGTTAATACAACATTGGAATAAATTATACAAACTTACAAAAAAACTACAGGAGTAATCATAGGTTAAAAGTATAATATCAAAAATCTAAAAACAATAATACTAATCATATACAAAAATTCAATATCAAAGTCTTATGTCAATTGAGACTAATGATAAGAAATGATATACAAAATAAAATTATCACTCATAGAGACATGATATCCATAATCATGCACAATATTTTCTAAAATAGGAAACTCTAAGTATATAATACATTGAGGTGGACTAAGAGAATCAAATCACATAAATAATTAAACGAATAAAGAAATGTGCAAGATATACCACAGGGGAAAATAAGAGTAAGATGTAAATCAAATATACTAATTAAATTTCTAGAAACTTGTCTCTTTAAAATATTTTACATGAAGGCACAAGAACATTTCTAAAATAAAAGAATAACTCGAAGACCCATTTTTGGATAAAGAAACGCATAAATATAATAATCCTACTTAAGAAAACTTTGAGTTTATGACATTAGTCATAATCAAGAAAAGATTATCCTAAAGGCTAATAAAATGATTATATATATCAATATAGAACATTATATCATATCTCATTTGTACAAAACAAAAAAATTAACATTGTTGAGTGAAAGGTCTAAGATCGAGTTCAATTAAAGTAATGAATCATAAAATAAAAGATGCAAAGCTTTGGCTTAATGAAATCCCAACCACTCTTTCAGGATCATGTTCGACTATCACTTTTTCCCCATTAAATAAGCAATTTTTTTTGTTAAAACCTTTAATCTTATATCCTTGGTGTGACCTAATTTCGGATAGATAGAAATATTTCACACATTGCCTTTGTTCATTTGTTTTGCAAGTGGTGGCTTTCACTTAAAAATAAAAATAGAACATTATTTCCAATTTTCAAATATACCATCGCACATTCCAATGTTATAGCGCCAATTACTTCTTCACTCATCATATTTTCTCAGCATAATTTATCAACTTTTTGCAATAACGAAATAAAAATACTCACATACACATTTTGGGAATTTAGACATGCTTTCACAAGTTTATGAAACACCCCGTGTGTTCGAGGACATAGGAATTTGGTTTTGGGGGGAAAATAAATTTATTTTATTAGGAGTATCGGATGAAATTTAGATGGCACGGTTGATCTGGGATGGGTAGAGATAGTCAAAATGACTGCCAGGGGATTTTCTTTGGATTTCGGAGTATTTTGGACCTAGTTTGACCCGAATATTACTGAATGAGTCATTTAAAGTGTGTATTATCATTTAAAGTTGGGAGTTATTGGAAATAATTATTTAAGCTTGGTAGACTTAGGCTTATCTCATTTTTGTGAAGAAAACCCTAGAGAGAAAGAGAGAAACCATCGTGAGAGAAGAGAAAGAAGAGAAGAGAAGAGAAGAGAAAATCTTGGAAGCTTTGGATTCTCGGCTCAAATTCGAGATTTCGATGAAGATTCAACCTCTATAAATTTGAGTTAAGTGATTAAACTTGCCAAATAATTGTGTGTGTGAGTTATCTCATAATTTGGTTGGTGATTCCGTTTACTTTGAGTTTAAATGGGTGAACCCTAGAATTCGTTGAGTAAATCTTTCAATTATATATATATATATATATATATATATATATATGGATTTTATGAGAAAACTAGTTGGGATAATATGTATGTGGGTTTTGTCGATAGAAATCGTGGTTGAGTTCTTATTTTTGGGTGATTATGGTGTAAAGATTTGGTGGGAAAAAGGGGGTTTGGTTGAGATGAAGAATAATATCGTAGGATTAAAGTTTTCCCATAACCAGACCAGTTTGTTTTTATGAGGCACCAGATCAGTCCGCTCATTAAAGGTCTTCTGTCAAATTTTAGGAACCGAACCGGTTCAGTTTTGAGGACCCTCGGTCCGCTCCGATCACTGCTTTTTGCCATCTCTTATTTTACACCTTTTCAATTGGTTTTATTAATTAGGGACACTCTAATAGAGTGTAGTAAACATGTTTGTAAGATATTATGAGGGTTCATATTAGGATATAAAAGAAAGGCTGCTTTTGGGGGCTATAATAGAGGTATAGATAAGAGTAAATTGGGTTGTTTTCTTTTAATAAATCCTCCCAGGGTTGAGGATTCTTTTAAGGATGGTTTTAGATTATTATGGAGGTATATTTGGGTGTTTAACATACCGAATCCTTTCATAAATTCTTCGAGTAGTAGGAATTTAGTTAATGCTAAATATATAATAGATGAGAGAGGTTGTGCATCCTTAGTGTTAATTACATTGGGTGACTTTTCATATAATAAGTGTGATGGTCAAGTAAGTTTCAATGGAGGGATTGAATAATAAAATGGATTGGAAAGGTATGCAAGAGTGTATCGGTTAGAATGATGAGAGTTATACACATATAGTCGGATTCATTACTTTGATATATGCGGACGTGAGATAGTATATATATATGGCGTGAATGTGTATACCTTTTGTGATGGTTTGTATATATAATGTTATCATATGTGTATCCCGCGTGCATGATATATATATTAACTAAAGCATACCCCTCGAGTTCTATCAAGGAAAGTTGTGGGATGTGGGTGAATGCTCTTGGCTTGAGTAGCAGGCAGAGTATAGTCCCCAGGTCATAGCGTCCATTATTTATATTGTGTGATTTTTATTAGGGATGACACGTGTTGGGTATGTTTCGTTTTCATTTTCGATGAGGAACTATGACCGCTTCCCATTCGTTACGATTAGGTTTTTATCAAGTTTTGTGTGAGCTAGTCCGACTATTGGTAACCCAGGGACAAGTGAACGACTCCTTGGAAGTTGATAGCATTATAGAGACTATTAGTGTACATATATTATATGTGTTATGTATGTGTACTTACTAGATGTGATAAATCATGTATAATATGCACGAGTAGTATTATATAAGCTTTATGGATAGTGTGTGATATCTTAATGTTATAACTAGAGAAAGTTATAAAGTTATGTATTATATGTTGTCTCTTATAGCATGAGAGTGGATGCGTATACTCTTATGTAGATAGATGGGAACAAAGGGGTGCGTACTATGGACTGAGGGCCTAACGGATACCCACGGCTGATAATGTTAGGTGGTACTGTATCAGGGGGTTCCTTGTTTGGATTTCTCTGTGTGAGACATCCCACGCACAAAACTTAGCGTCATGTTAGGCGTGGGGACTTATTTGGTCCTTAGTTATTACGTATAGATGATATAGTGGGAGTATATTTCTAGAATTAATGATGATGTGTGATATTTTATGCTAATAACTTATGAAGTTAATAATTAGAAACTGAGAAATTATAATGGAGATATTTATGTATAAGTTTGGGCGTAAACTTTGGAAGAGATAGAAGAAGTAGATAAAGGGTTATGTTTTAGATATAGCGAGCTACGCTAAATAGAATTATGCGTAGATTAAGATGAACTATTCCTAGAATGTATCGGGTACCTTATTGAGGTTCATATGCATATGAAAGTAAGCCACAAAATATATCATCTAAAAGGCATAAATATGATTCTATAAAAAAAACATTTTTTAATATTGTGATGAAAGATACGTACAAACACAATAGAGTATTTAACAAGATTAAATCAAGGCATACATGAAAAAATCTAATATGGAAGGGATATATAACATAAATGGGTCAAAAAGATATCAATGATATGTAGTAATCCTAAAAGCATATTGTTGGCAAGACCACACAAATAACGATTTCTCAAAAATAAAATCTTTTTGAATATTTTGAGATAAAGCAAGAACAAAAAAATAAGATAAATAATTAACATATGAGGTACCATGGAGATAAACATGATATACAAAACACATATAATAATAAAAAAAAAACACAAAGCCTAGCACAAGGTATATGAAATGTTATCGAAGGAAACTACTAAACCAAAACAAGTCTATCGATTAATGCTAGAAGGACCAATTTGTATTCTTTTTCATTGTATTTTCAAATATTTTGAAAATATCCTAATTTAACCACCCTTTACTCACACGAGCAGCATTGGGTGTTATTGGGACCTGAGGCGTAATTTCATTAACTTTTTTCCTCTTTCATTGGACCCTTTTAAAAAGAGATCCTTAATTATTATTAACCCAAATTTTTATTTCAAAGAGTTTAGTGGAAAATTTCTTTGAACAAAAAGCTTTTTGATATTATTTGTTCCTCTCAAAATTTTTACCACTCTTACCATGGTGTAAAGGCAAAAATGGTTTGAGAAAAAAGATAAAACTCCCATAAATGACCAAATTTGTGACAATAATCACAATTTAAACTTTTAGGTCTAGTGATTGATGTTTTGGTATTAGAAGCAGTCCTCTACGTAATCGTAAACCTCTCACTATTTGTGATCATACTCCTTTACAATCTCTTTATCCTTCTTTGGTATAATAAAGGAATCCATATTCTTTGGGTGTAAACTACTAGTTATGAAGTTTGTCGGGAATGATTTTGTGAGCTACTCGAAGCTAGTTGAAATTGTAAGGATTCTATATGGATATCGTTCAAAAACACACACACCTGCTATTTTTAAAACTTTAAAATCGTAATTAAACAGAAGAAATTAACCTAATTAAAACATAGCACAAATTAAAATGATTATTATGTTTAAATGATTAAACTATTTTATCTTAACATAAAGCATGCATCTAGGTGAGCATAACAAGATAAAATTAATCAATCAAGCAAAACGCCCGTTGTATGAAAAAAATCAACAATGGGAAAAACCTTTGACATTCCATCTATTCAAATTTACTATGATGGGTAATTACAAAAGTACAATAGATAACTTACTCAATGATTTAACTCCCTCTCAAGCCACGACGAGTCTTCGTTCCTTCGACCTATCCTCCACAGCAATACGTAGGATTCCACTTATATAGTACCACAATATGTGAGTCCACACACTACTCGATATCCACTGATATAACTCAACAACCATCATAACATACGGAGTCCCCTATGTGTAAACAAACTAGGCACGGAGTCCACCGCACAAAATAAGTTCTCAACAGGATGAAGAGAATAAATTTTTGGTGCATAAAATAAGATATATAAGCATATATGAAGATGAAACTTGGATCTTAAAATAGTTGGGTGAAACTATGGTTTTAGAAGCTCTTGCATATGTATAGGAAAGTAATTTTGCCAAAAATTCTCATTGAAAACTGAAGCCAACACTCCTTTATATAAAAAAATATTCATTTTTTTAGGCGGCATTTTTTAAGGGCTCATTCAAACGCAACTAAACCTCCTCCGAACAAACATGTCAATATCTTTCGATCATACTTAGAACGAGATTCAAACAATATTTTCGCTGTGAAACTTAACCTTCTTATTTGAATGTCGTTCAAACGGCATAAGCATCTCATTCGAATGAACACTATAATGTCGTCCGAACGACTTAAACAAAATACGATTTTTCTTTTAAAATCTTTTCCAAAGAACCCCTCAAATAATATTTACAAATACAAACAACTAAAATAGAATCCAAGGATCAAAATATATATACATTCATACCTTATGAGATCCTTAAATGTTGAAGATGAAACGATGGATGAAACATGGAACGATGAGGTAAATGCTCTAACTTGTTTTAGGCTATGGTCTTCTATCAAACATGTCAAATGCTTGAAAGGTAAACATAAACATGTCAAACGACTTAAACATTTTTGTCCATCTACAGAATAAGTCAAAACATAAAAATTGACCCGATTAGGAAATTCGTCCTTAAGAATCTCCCCTTTTAGCCATTCAAGGAAAAAACGTAGACAAAAACCCATGGTCCATCAATCTCTCTAAAAGATTCAATCCCCAAACCCAAAAGAAAAAATAAAAAACACATTACAAACGCAAGTTGATTAGATTGGCTATTGTGCAAACTTCGTAAACCTGCACGCTTATACACACCTTCAAATTTAAAGAGAATATATAATAATATAAATTCACAAAAGAGTAAACCATTTTACTTCATTAAAAAATCTCCAGCTAAGTTAAACCATCTCCCCCATGGCAAAAATCTCCCTGGACTATAAAGATTGAGATATCATTTCTCCCCTTTTTTTTCAGGAATAGACAAAGATAAAGATGCATAATAAACCATTTCTCCCCAATATAACCATTTCTTCCCCTAAATAAAATATGGGTAAGCATAAAGGAAAACAAGTATATCATTCAATGGTGTAGAGCGTAACAAGCAACGTCAAACACAACTCGACAACACAAGCTCATTTAATCCAAACTACGAATAAAAGATATCAATGTTGATCCATAAATGAGATATCAATGATAGCAGGCAACAAAAGATATCAATATGATTAAATAGGATACCAATTGGAAACCACTTGAAACTAAAGATAGAACATATGGCACACATGAATTAATTGCACTTGCAAAGACTCAAAACAAAAGATACCATATATGTAAATATGCAAAAGATACCAATGACTCGTGCACACACACACAAATATATATATACACACCACAAAAGACACTAAACACAATAAGATTTAGACAAGCATAGGACATAAATATGTCTCCACAAACATCTGGTAATCTAAGTGAAGGGATATGAACTATAAATAAAATAAATATGATCCAATCATTCAAAAATATCCAAGGAGTTCAATTTGACAAGATTAATTTTGTCAAACTAAGATTTAGCCTCGTAGTGACAAATAAAGTGAACTTATATGGACAAACAAACACAATGCCCACTAGCCTAGAAAATAATAATGATTCTCAAATCAATAAAATCAAACATACATTATCTAGGACTCATTGTTCAAACCCATTTATCTTCAACTAAACAACTTCAAAATAAACACATATTATTTTTGCTCTCATATTTTGAAGACATCACACTTTTAAAGAATTAGTGCTAAAAATTGGCGTTGCAAATATTTCTTTTTCTTTTTCCTATCTTTTCTTTTAGGCTCTTGCCAATGGTAGCCTTTCACACAAAGGAGATTTCTCCTTTCGTATCCTTTTTTCCGTCCAAACTCATAGTTTCAATAAAGTAACATACTAATGAACAATGGTTCTTACATGCACAAGTCTCCCGAAGTAAAAAAGATATGAATAATGACAAGATTGATGAGATAACACCGCTCTTAGCTCATTAATATATGAAGTTAAAATCTCAAAGAGCTTGTGCATGTGTGCGGAGGCATATGCAAAGTGAATTCAATAAGCAAAGCAGTGTCTAATTACTACATGCAAGCATGTTTAATAACAATCCAAGTATTGAAAATCATAATCAAATATCCTATCCACATAGATACATGGAAATAAATGGATTCAAAAACACCGATATGACACACAAAATGTGTGAAACCAAACTACACATAAAAAAATCTTTTTGAGTTTTTTTTTAAAATGACACCACTTGAAAACTGAACTCGGAAGATAAACAAAATATTTTTATATTTTTCATAGTAAGACCCAGAAAAAAAGGAAAATCAAAAGACAAAAAATAAACATCATACCACAAGTAAGCATATAAAACATGAAGTACAAAAGCTAGTATATATAAAGCATGCAAACACAATCAACTATAAGATATCGGATCCAAGAATCAATCAGCCTACCAGTCAATATCTCCAAAACGGATCTCCTAACCCAAACAGATGGTAATTTAATGACTCTGGTTTTTGAAACTATAATGACATGGGATCTAGACTTTCTAAGACTTCTTCTTAGATCATAACAAAATTCCTTAAGGTGACCTTTCCTTCCACTACACGGACATGTGTAAAAATGATAAAAACGACCTTTGGGTTGAGATTTTATAACATCCTCGGGCAAAAGTTAACACTCTTAAATAAATGTTGGTCTTAGCTTTAGCAACGAAAGCATTTGAATTATCAAATTTAATACCATGACTACTTAAGTCTCTTAAATCATCTTTTAACTTGAAAACACTATACATAAGTAAAGATTTAGACTCTTCAAACATTAGGGACACCTTCCTCAAATCTTTAATAATACCTATAAGATTATCTCGCTCCATCTCAATTTAAGCAAAATTGTACCTAAGAGTCTTCTCACGTGCCTTTAAAACTTTTATCAATTTATCCTTATCTTTCATGGCACGATCTTTCACCTTAGTCTCGAATCTCTTATATTCCTCTAACTCTTTCCCTAAAATACGGACTCTATCATCACTCACTTTCTTGGAAACTTCTAAATTTCGAAAATCACATTTCATGTCCTTATTCTTCTCAAAAATGATATCTCTTTGGGTTGAAAAAGTTTGCAAAAATTAAATTTTTTGCCTCAGTCTTTAAAAAAATTTGTCCTCAGACTATTTTTACTATCCCCTCTGGAAAATTTCCCTTAGACTATTTTGTATTCAGTCGTTACACAAATTTTTCATGGTACTTTTTGTTCATCCTCGAACCCTGTTCATAAATAAATTATTCAAGGACTAACATATTGTCTTAACACTATTTTTTTATATTTTGGCAATGTTTATAGGTTGTTATTTCAATTGCTAATGTTCAAATACTCCTACTCAATGTTTGCTTTATATTAAATTTCCATACAATCAAATTCACCTCATGGAAATTGGGGGAAGCTGGTATGTATAAATTTGGAACTCAACTTAGTCAAGGCTCGGTCCACATCAAGGGTCCAAGTAGAAGAAAATTTGTAACAAGCCCGATTTTCCTCATAAAGCTAAGACCACTAAATACAACTCCATGAAAATATGTTTGAGATTTATGTGATCCAAAAAAATGGGACCCCCAATATATGTATATATACATGGTACAAATCAGTTTCTATGGGCCCCTCTCCTCATTAAAGAATACCTTCCAAACTAGTGACATGATTTTGCAAAAAGTGTGGGACCCCGTCCAGATAAAATCTACTCATACAGGAAGAAAAAACCAAGTACATGTACTGCTCATGACCCACCCATGTACGTAACCATGTCTTGCGCATTACTATGTCCTGCACATGACCTACCCATATACATGGCCAAGTCCTACACTTAACCAAGCCCTGCACATGACCTAATCCAACACCTGAATAAGTATTGCAGATAACTATGTCATGCACATGACCTACCCCTATACGTGACCAAGTCTTGTACCTGACCAAGTCGTTCACCTAACCATGTCTTACACATGACCATGTCCTAGGCATGACTTTCCCAACTCAGCAAAGTAATTGAAGGTCACTTGTCCAAGGCCTCACTTGCCAAGCCCATAACACCCAGGTGACACAATTAATACATGAAGTGTCCTGAGAGAAGGTAAGCGTGAAGGGATCTAACATATCCTCAGAGAATGTGAGAATTAAAGGCTCTGACACGTCCTCAAAAAAGTTGAGCATCAATGGCTCAGACACGTCCTCGGTGAAGGTGAGTATTATTGGCTCTGACACATCCTCGAAGAAGGTGGGTATTAATGTTTCCCAACCACCATTATTAAAGTAACCTTCTCAATCAAAGCTCAAGAAAGTTCAATCCAATACTATAAAATACCCAACACCTCACTAAGGAACATGAGGCCAGTAGTTGAGCTCCACTTTACTACACATGTGTATTCTCTATCTCTCTCTCTTGCTCTACTTTAAATTCCACAACCTCAGGCACATGATGTATTTAGTCTCCAAAAAATTGCAACTGAGCCTCTGAGCACTTATAATTTAGCCTTTTGTCCCCATATTAATACAAATTGAGAAAAAGAACATTCCAACCATAGACGTAGGCCCAAACCCTCAGGTTGAACCATGTCAAACAATTGTGTCAAAATTCATTTATTGTCTTTTATTTCCTTAGTCCAATTCACACATATTTCATATTAGATGATGTCAAAGTCTTCTAAATTTTGACATCATCATCTGGCATCGCCTGTGAGAAAGACTTAACACTTCCTTAAATCCTCATTTAACAAGTGAGTTTGATTCCTTCCGCATGGATCCTATAGAAATATTTAAAGGCATGCAGAAAATGTTGAACAACCAATTTAAAATGCAAGACAAGTTGGTAGAACTACTACCACAACATAAAGCCTATGGCCCTCTACTAGAGAAAAACCATTCAGAGAGTATGGATAGGTGGAGAGGACCTCACAAAGGCAACAATTATTCATCCACCAAAGGCAACCATATGCCTCTAACAGACCACAACCTTCCATAGTCTAAGTCCCATATGAAAATCTCCCTCATGCACTGTTTGAGTATTCACAAACTCGCATCTCAGTCTAAGAGATGTTGACATTCCAACACGATTGATCGCACGCCTCCTGTAGGCTGAATGAGAATACTAGGTATGAGAGGCGCCGCCAAGAAATAAGAAACCAAATTGGAGATCATATGAAGGTTATTGTGTTTAATCTCCTAAATGATGACGCAATTTCCTTATGTTTCGAGTTCCTATTTTCAAGATGGTACACTAGTGTCCTATACTCAGGAAGTTCAAACTCCCTAACCTTGAGAGCAAAAATTGGACCAATGATCATGTTGACTACGCCCAACAGTATAACATGGTAATGAATTAGTAAGATATCCCTGATGCGATCAAATGTAGAGCCTTTGACACCACATTGAAACAAATATATAAGGTTGTGGTAAAATAAGCTCTTACTTGGGTCTATCTCCCTTTAAGAAACTCAACACCCTATTTATAATGCACTTCATTGACGGAAGAAATCATTAAAAGTCCCCAACCTACTTATTAACTGTGAAGTAATAAAAGGGAGAGTGCCTCAAGGAGTATGAGAAAATATTCAATAAAGAATATCTCAAAGTGGATGGGCCCATTAATAAGGTAGCCATTACTGCCTTTACAGTCGAAGTCCAGTCCATAACGTGCATTGTGGCCTTGGCCACTAACCCTCAATCCACCATAGCTCAACTCTTGGCTGAGACAGATAAGTAAATAAATGCGAAAGATTCACTACTCACATGGGTCATGGCTAACGTGGATGGAGGACATAAGAGGAAAAACCGCACCCCACAAACCCAGGCAGTAGATAAGAAGAAGAATTAAAATGATTAATTTTGACCTCCAGTAGTCTAGAGATTTACGCCATTGACAGCTACAACGACGGAAGTCTTCACCCAAATGAAGGGCAATAACCTATTTAGGGCTCTAGCTAAAATGAGAACCCCATATGAGGAGAGAAATAAATAAAAGTGTTGTAGATTCTCGGGGACCATGGCCATAATGAATTTATCAAGATGAAGGAAGAAATTGAATGGCTTATCCAGTAGGGACACTTGAGGTAATTTCTCCCCCAAAATCCATAGCAAATGCCTCCAAATCCAGATAGAGATAACGCTGGCAAAGCAGAAGGACCAAAAATGCAGTTATTTGTTATCACTGGAGGATTTACATGAGGAGGATAAATTAGCTTTGTTCGGAGGTCACATATCAAGAAAAATCTAGGGTCTCCGGCATATTTGGAAGTAAACGCAATAAAAGAAGTTAAAGTTCCTCACGCATCTCCCACTGTAATATCCCTCTTTGAGGAGGATGTAGACAATATATATTATCCACATGATGATCCTTTTTATTACCACAATGGCTATGGCATTACACCTAGTGCATCGGGTGTTAATAGACACATGAAGTCGATACAACATATTGCTTTATGATGCATTTAATAGGATGGGATTGATAAAGGAAATCCTTCAACCAGTGAGAGGACCTTTGGTCAGTTTCTTAGGAGAAAATACTTAATACATTGAACTTAAGGTGATCTTAGGCACATCACCATTACAAACTTACACTATAACTAAGTTTTTGGCACTTGACATACTACCAAGATACAACATCATCCCTGGGTGCTCCACTCTAAATAGAATCAGGGCACGCTTGTGTACCCACAACCTGATTACGCGTTTCCTAATCCAAGGTGGTGGGGTTGGAAAAGTCAGAGGCAAGGGAATGTTACTTTGCATCAACGAATGAAAAGGTGGGAAGTGAAGACTTTCAAGTGGATGGTCTTAACCCTAGAGACGTTCAACTCGATATGCGTGGGACCCCAAGTGAAGAATTAGAAGCAGTCTTGTTTAGATGAAGAAGATCCAGACTACACAGTGTGGGTAGGATCTCAACTAGACCTCAAGTAATCACTTGTAAAATTCCTCAAAATTAACTAGGAGATATTTTCTTGGGGTCACACAAACATGGTGGGGTGTATCCAATAACTAAGACCCATTAATTATGTGTAGATCCATCTTTCAAGTCGGTGAACCAAAAGAGGACGTCATTCACAATAGAAGGAAATGAACTAGAAGTGGATAAGATGATTAAGTTAGGGTTCATTGAGGAAGTGCACTACCATGAATGTCTCTCAAATGTGGTGTTTGTAAAGAAGCAAAACGGAAATTGAAGGCTTTGTGTGGACGTCGTGGACCTAAACAAGGCTTGCCCTAAGGACAAATACCCATTTCCATGTATAGATATGTTAGTGGATGCCACAGCTGGTCATGAATTGTAATCCTTATACACTCTGGATACAAAAAAATTTGAATAGCTGAAGAAGATGAGGAGAAAACCTCATCCATCACTGATTAAGGTATATCTTTTT
The DNA here is from genome assembly GCA_949130495.1 of Sambucus nigra. Lineage (NCBI taxonomy): Eukaryota > Viridiplantae > Streptophyta > Magnoliopsida > Dipsacales > Adoxaceae > Sambucus > Sambucus nigra. Next base: position 692,748,257 of record OX422210.1, read on the forward strand.
ACCAAGTTATGCCTTTCGGTCTAAAAAATGAAGGAGAAACCTATTAGAGGTTGGTAAACTCAATGTTAAAAATGAAAATAGGGAATACTATGGAAATTTATGTTGACGACATACTAGTAAAGAGTCTCATTTCCTCCGATCATATAAGGGACCTTAATGAAAACTTACCATTCTTCATTAACATAAGATGAGTCTGAATCCCACCAAGTGCACATTTAGAGTGTCTGGCAAAAAATTCTTAGGGTTTATTGTTACAAAGTGCGGAATAGAAGAAAATACAGACAAAATTCAAGCCCTACTCAATATTAAGTCCCCAAGGACTTTGAAACAAGTACAAAGCTTGGTAAAGAGAGTGATAGCACTTAACATGTTCATTTCACGTGTCGTGGATAAGTGTCTCCCATTTTTCATGGTACCGAGAAAGGCTTGTACTTAGATTATAATAAATGTGAACTACCTTTCCATGAACTCAAAGAATACTTGGGCACTAAACCATTATTTTACAGAGCCCAGCTAAGGGAGGATGTATACCTCTATTTGGTAGTGTCACCATGGGCCATGAGCTCAGCACTAGTTAAGGATGACGAAGGAGTTTAAAGATCAATATACTAAATAAGTCAAGAACTCTAAGGAGAAAAAACCAAGTACCCAAATATGGAGAAATTAGCATTTTCCCTCATAATTGCCTCAAGGAAGTTGTGCCCTTATTTCCAAGGACATCGGATCATTATAATGACCAACCAGTCTTTTCGTTGGTAACTTCACAAACTAGAAACATCAAGGAATTTAATGATTTAGTCCATGGAGTTAGGTAAGTTTGACATAGAATATTGGCCAAGGACTTATCTCAAAGGGTAAGCCCTTGTAGACTTTGTAGAAGAATTTACATCCACAAGAGAAGCCACACTAGAGCGAGTAAAAAATGATAAAGAAGAATCAGTGAAAAGTAACTCAAACCATGGATCCAATGATTTAATTCTGAATCCTACATGAGGATAGATCATCCAACCAGTTAGGAAGCGAAGTAGATTTAATTCTTGAGGTTCCATATGGCATAGTAATTGAGCAGGCACTAAAGTTTAACTGCAAGGCCCCTAATAACAAGGAGAGATATGAAGCATTGTTATCCGGTTTGAGGTTTGGCAATAATTTATTTCCGAAGAATTCAAATTACATAGTGACCCTCAATTGATGATGAACCAAGTCATAGGAGAATATGAACCTAGGGAGGAACATATGGTTGCCTACTTGGGGAAAGTCAGGAATCTTATGACAGAGTTTAAAAATTTGGTGATCGTAAGAACCCCGAGGGAAGACAATAAGAGTGCAGACCAACTTACAAAGTTGACCTTATGGAAGAAAATAAAAATTCCACTTATGTAGAATTCTTGGACCAAAAGTCTAATGGGTTCAAAGACGATCCTCCTCGCATAGCTCCTGTAGAGCATTATTAATGTTAGATGGACCCCACCTAAGTCTACTTGGAAAAGGGAACACTACCAGAGGAGAAATAAAAGTCTAGGAAAATCAAGTACAAGGCTACTCGTTACACTCTCATCAACGAGGCCCGTTATAAAATATCTTACACTTTTCCACTCCTAACGTGCCTCCACCCAGAAGAGGCTAACTATGCTTAATGAGAGGTCCGCGAAGGAATATGTGGCGGGCATCCAAGTGAAAGGTCCCTTACTCAGCGTATGATAACACAAGGATATTTTTGGCCCACCTTGCTTAAGGATGCGCATGAAATTGTAAAGCAAATACGACAAGTCCCAAAGGTACTCTAACATCCCAAGGCAACCACCAAGTGTGCTATTCCTAATAATCTGAACGTGTCCAGTTGCTCAATGGGGAATAGACCTTATAGGTACTCTCCCTTGTACTTCAGTCCAGAACAAATTTGCGGTGGTGGTAAAATATTATTTCACAAAATTTGTGAAAGTAGAACCCTTCACCACCATAATCGAGAAAAATATTGAGAACTTTGTATGGAAATCAGTTGTTTGTACGTTTAGCGTCCCCAGGATGATTATTAGTGATAATGGCACTCAGTTTGATAATGACATCTTTCAAAACTTCTGTTTAGGATTGGGAATCCACGATCATTATTCGTCACTCGCTCACCCAGAAGACAATAGTCAGGTCGAAGTAACCAATCGAACCACCATCCAAAGAAAAAAGAAGAAGTTAGACAATGCTAAAGGGTTACAGGCATCATATGGGCCTATCGGACTACTGCACGGGGCCCAACATAGGTGACACCATTCGCTTTAGCCTTTGAAACTGAAGTTTTCATACCAGTTGAAATAGGTCTCATATCCTAGCAAACCTCAACTCCCAACCCTAACACTGAGAATGATGACAAAATAAAGGTTATATTAGATCTCATCGAAGAGAAGAATGCGAATCCTCAAGTTAGAGAAGCAACCTACAAGCAAAGGATGGTCAAGTACTACAGTAAGAAAGTTTTACCCAGTAGTTTCTCTGCGGGAGGCTTGGTCCATAGGAGGGTCATAATTACTACTAAGGACCCAAAAGATGGAAAGTTAAGTCCCAACTAGGAACAACCTTACGTGGTAGCCAAGGTGATGAAACCAGGAACCAATCATATAAAGACTATGGAAGGAAGGGATCTCCCCCACCCTTAGAATTCTGAACATCTCAAAAAATACTATCGGTAGTACGAGACACACCTTTATCGCTTTGCTATGCTGCAATCGATCCTGAAAATTATAGAAATGAATAAAAAGTTTCTTTTATCTTAAATAAGTACCATTTGTTAAATTTATTTGCTAAGAACCCAAGTCCCACACTTAGGCTACAACCAAAAGGTCTAAAATGACCTCATTTGGCTATGGCCCAAAGGTATAAAAATGACCACCTAGGCTATGACCCAAACGTCCCAAGCGACCACATTAGGCTATGGCCAAATAGTTTCAAATGACTAAGAAAGTTAGGGTTCAGCCCCAAATTTTACATGACCAAACGATGTAGTGTCTTAAATAACCATTGAGGCCCTAGAGGTACCCAACCACAATGGGAGGAGAAAAAACTATATAAAGTTCAATATTTTGGTTTTGAAATCTGAACAGTGGGGGTAGGATATATGAAGGTCCATAAGACACCACAAAACAAAAATCTTCCAATATCAAAACAAAGTTATAAAATAAGCATTTAAAGTAAACATCCAATCAAAGTTGGTACTACAATAACAAGAATCACTCATCCTCCCCGGAGATAAAATACAAGTCACCTTCATGAAGGTACACATCAAGGTCAAGAGTAGGATGGTCCTAAATATCCTCTCCTTTAATCCATCATAACCATCAAAAAATGCATGTCCCATTTCCTGGTGAAATTCTTTGGATGTGGTGTACTCATCCTTAGGCTTTTGGTGCACACGTGATATAAAAACCTCTAAGACAACCATGTTATGCTTCTCTTTCTCTAATAGTGCTTAGGCTTGATCTCCGTCTAATTTAAACTCCCTCCGAAGTGTCTCAATATGAACAAATTCTGTATTAGAAGCTTTTAGAATATCCTCAAGGATGCAAACCTCACACTTGAAAACTTTTAAAGCCACTTCAGACTCTCTCATCCTCTCTCTCTCTCTCTCTCCTTTTCAAGCTCCACATTCAAATGACCAATGAATCTCTCTAAAGCATCAACTAAGGTTAAAAACGTAGAATCTTGTTGTTTTCATTCCTCCATTATGATTCTCTCTCCAAACGAAGCCTCGAAATCTAGGTCGCAAAGAACCACTTGTCCGTTAATTTACAGTCAAAGAGAGAGAAATAAAGGAAGAACAAAAATGAATAGAGGCACATCCAAGTAAGGTTATAACAAAACTTGTATGCATGCCTCTGAAAGAACTTCCATATGCATGTCGTTATTTTTTTCCCGGTGAAGGTGGGACCTCAAATGATTATACATAGCTCTCTCCTCTTCACTCATTTGTGACTCCAAGAGAGTGTGGCCATCCCGTCTCGCAATTGGCGCACATGCACGTAGGGATCTCGCACCCTTCCTCGGAGCGCTTCGGTCGTCATCAAAATGCCTAGAATTGTCGTATATAAAATAGAGTCGCCAGCTTATTTCGAACAAAATAAGTAAAAGAAATGTTGTTGACTCCAGAGAACGGAATCAAAGACCTATTGATGCTAGAAAAACTAATTAGTTCAAGGATTCGAGGGATAAGTTACGGAATGGGAAGGTGTTAGGCACCCATCCCTCCCTTTCAGTCTCTCATGGGCATGTGTTATTCTTATCCTTAATAACTTCTTGAAGTGTGTGTGATTGTATATATAAATAGAGAATGGAATTACTCGACTCATGTCATAAACAAAGGCAAAATGAGGTCATCCGTAGCAGTGTTCCCAAAATAGAAATTAAAAATATAATATGTGCGTTTGTCGAGTCGCCGATCATTTATAGAAAGATGATGGTATAAATTGGACAAAAGTCAAGCATGAATCACAAATATAATATGTGGAAATATTATGTGATAAAAATAGGAAAGGAGGACTCGAATCTCAAATTTTATCTAAGACGCCTACGTATCCTAAAAGGCATCCAAGTCCACGTAGTTTTCTTACAACACATGGGTGAGGTTTATCCCATAAATCCAATCAGGGATTTTATTATATGCTTATGTGTAGAAAAAGTATGTTTTAGTGTGAGAAAATGAGTGAGAAATCCCTCTTTCAAATTTATAAGTAAACCCACTTTTTCTTGTTTTTGGTTTTTTATACAAAATATTGTATGTGCAATACTAGTAATAAAAAAAGTGGGATATTAATATGTGTGAACTAACAAAGATGAAATCCTCAACTAAGAATTAAATCACTAATACGAAAATAAGGAAATTTAAAGAGATAGTGAAAGATTTGAACCCTTTTCGGAAGCTTTGAGATTGATTTTGATTGTTGAAGGCCTACTTTTTCAAGTGGATGGAGCTGGTAGGAGGAGAGAGAAAGGAATTTTCTAAATTGGGGACGAAAAAGATGGAAATGGAATGTGGGAGAGAGGTTTCAATATGAAAACCACGCTGACTTAGAGAGAATGTTTCTAAGATCACTAAGAGGAATGTTTCTGAGGTGCCTTTAGAAGTGAGCTCGTACTCCCTTTATATAGGGTCAAGGGGGTGACAATTGGCATTATCCTTGAATTTCCTATCGACAGGAAACCCTAGATACACTATCGATAGGCAGGGAAATGGGTTTGCCATTCGGCTGTCTCATTCAGATTTTCTAAAAAAATGATCGTAAAACGCAATCTGTAAGTCAGAATCGCACACGGGATGTACCATTAAAAGGAGTATTCAAAGCCCTTTTAGAATACATTGGGTTGTTATCCGGTTCGGGAGTTGACGAATCGTTCATCCCTTTTAGAATACATTGAGCTCGAAATCGCCCGACAGTCTTTTGGATAAGAGATTTTCGAAGGAAAATGGATCATTCGTTTGAACTGTAAGGACGATTCATGATCAAGTCAGATCGTTAGAAAGGGTATTAAGATCCCTTCAAAGATTAATTTACTCCATTAAATTCAAATATTTGACCTCGTTCAAACGGGACCTAGAAGTACCCGGTGACCCTTCAGAGTAAAATGGGTCATTCGTCTATACTGTAAGGCTAATTTGCACACGGGGTGGACCATTGGAAAGTGGATATGAGGATTTCGATGATTAATTCATTTTAATTCGAGTAAAAGAGTTTACACGAGTTAAGCAGATCTCGGGAGTAGTCAGTGGCCTTAAGATCAATTTTAGGGGTAAAATGAATCGTTCATCCAAATTGTAAGGCTGATTCGTGCACGAGGTGGACCGTTAAAAAGGGGGTTTAGATCCCTTTAAAGATTTATTAAGCTTCTGCTCGACGAGTATTTTAATTGGGGTACAAAACGGGGCCCAAGAGAGCTCGGTGTCTTCCAAGTCGATTCTTATAGTAAAACGGATCATTCATCTGAATCGTAAGGCCGATTCATGCACGAGGTGGACCGTTGGAAAGAGGATTCAGAGTTCTTCGAAGATTCATTGAGCTTTCACTCAGACAAGACGGTTTACCAGAGTTAAATAAGGCTCGAGATAAGCCGATAGCCTCTAGATCGTTACTCAAAGTACGACCAATAGACAAGGATTTTCCGCGGTGCGAGCGTCACCTATGCGCCAGTCATTTTGAATTCGGCTCACCAACTCTATACGAAAACCTAAACTTATGACTACACTCAACGGGTGAGTATAGTGGCCAAGTCCGGCTATCAAAATCGATAAAGACGAGTTGCTAGAATTTATAAGATTTAATATTCCTAAACAAAAGTGTAAAAGGTGATTCTACACGAAAAGGAAAAGATGCACAAAAGGGAAAGATTAATCTAGGGGAGTGTATTTAAAATAGATTAACAAAACGGTAAAAACTATAGGTTGCATCAAATATCCCTCACTCCGAGATAAATAGTATAAAATTATTATATGGGTCGACGAGTTATTAAGAGTGTGTCTCGTTTCGTCAAATAATTAAATCAACAGTTGTCACACCCCTAAATTCGCATAAAAGACTAATAAGATTTTACCGTCAACAAATATCCCAGAAATTACGAATGCAAGGTCGTAAGCACGGAGCATACATGATATACCCCATCAAATCTCCTAGGCATAATAACTAGGACAACGCACTTGAAATAGACCCGTAAACTCCATCACCAAAGCAAAGCAACATATCAACCTGAAATGAGTTCAATCCGACACAACCTAGACTAACTTAGCTAGAGAGCATATTAAAAACGTAGTAAATAAATGCAATAAAACTACACAATAAAGCACGAAAAGAAAGCACCGAAACCTAATACTGAAAGCATGTAAATTAACTACAAAGAAAGAATTAAGGAAATACAAACTATATTAATGGAGAGGGAAGATGAAAGTACAACTTACAAACCCAAATGGGTGTAAAACCAAGAGGAAATGAAGAAAGAGCTCTCAAAACCCCAAACCCTAACCTATTCTAACCTAAAAACGAATTCTCTCTGAATTTACAACAAAAATCCTTTATATAGTAAGTTGGAATAAAAATAGAAAAGAAAAGGAAAAAGGAAATAAAAGGGAAAAATATCTCAGAAAACAGGGGATTGATCGATCGACACCTTTGTTCGATCGATCGATCGATCAGATATGAGCCCACTGACTTCTACAAATTTAGAAAATAGAAGGGATCGACCGATCGATCCCTTTGATCGATCGATCGATCAAACAGGTATGGCTCCCCCTATTTTCCCCAGCTTTGATTCACTTGGTTTTCCCTTCTGCTAAAATCGTCGTAACTTCTTCGTTAGGGATTGGATTCGTGCACCGTTCAAGGATATACGAAGCTTGTAAGGAGGCATATAACTTCCGTGCAGATGTTGGTCCAGGTGCCTAAGCTGTGAAATGACTAAAATTCCCTTGAACATTCGATTGCCTACGAAAATTAGCCGGAATGCGTCCAAACTTCACACTTAGCATCCAAATACCAATAAAACCTCAATTAACCCCTGCAAAGCATGTTAACATAGAAATCTGAGGTTTTCTAGTTAACGAGCATAAATATAGGGAATAAGATACCCGATGGGGCTTAAATGTGTAGGTTCGAGGGATGAAATACCCAATATTTGCGTATTATCAAACCCCCTAACTCACATTGCTAGTCCCTAGCAATGAAATAGGATGCAACAAGAACTACAATCAAACCAAAAGCAGGATATAAGTACAAAAATACGGTAAAAAACATAAGGCCACTATCGCGGGGGATTCGATTGCATTTAGCGTATGCAATAAGCAGTTAAACCCCTAGGTTACCCTAGTGGACGAGTGTCGTCTCATGAGGGTTTTCAGAAATGAAACCCATAAGCATCATATGGTTTCCTCAAAATAAACCCAAACCAACATGAGACAAGCCCAATAATAATGAAAAATATTTCATACACGTTATTAGCACAATGAACGAATTCAAACGAAAGTCCAAATCATTAACATTATAGAATGCACCACATAGAATTGAAACCTTAAAATGTGGGAGGGGAGAGAGCACATGCAAAGTGTGATTTGGCAAAAACTTATATAAATCGGATACTAAATAAAGCAAGAATATATTCAATCCTCACGGGCATTACACTCATCAAGTGAATTCACTCGAAACAGAGAGATAATACATGGAACATGCGGGCATAAAGAATAAATGTAAAGGGAAACTAGGTCGCACACATGTCACAAATGAAGAACGCTATATATAAAATGAAAAATTGTAATCTCAATCAAAGATACCGCACATTAAACGAGGCCAAATGTATTTTTACAAATTATTAAAACTATTTAAAGCTTTGAATTACATCTACGAAAGATCACATAGGACTTTAATGGGGTTATAATGTTGGCTAGGGTACGAAATGAAGGATCTGTATGTACAGGCTCAAAGTGTTCGGAAATGAAAAGTAGGGATAATGGGAAGAATGCGGGAAAAATCAAAATTGGAAAACAAGGTCCAAGCAAGCATTGGATATATCATTTGGAGAGAAATCAAAGCTTATTGAACTATGTACACAAGATTTACACATTTCTCTTTCTTTTTCTTTTCTTCTTTTTCTCATGTTTTTTTTTCTTTTCTTTTGTTTTCTTCTTTCTCTCTTTCATATTTTTTTTTCACATATCTTTTCTTTAGTTATCACACTCTCACATTCCTAAATTTCAACCGACACAACAACATCATTTAATCCCAAGTAACATTCCAAACAAAGGTATGGAAGGTAATATGTATGGTGTATAACTCCAATTCGGAGTTGGTTATGGGATTTTGGGTAATGAAATAAAAGGCTAATATTTAGGCTCAAAGGGGTTGACGAGGGAAGATATATAAGGTGAGGTCAAGGCTATATGGGTGATATACAAATATGGCCTATCATCATTTCATAAAGTTTATGCAATTCTCGAGTCAAAATAAAGTTTGAAAATCATGCTCAAGTAATGAATTTCTTATATGAACTCAATTAATGAATGATGAAATGAAAGAATAGAGAGATTACCAACGACTGTAACGTTTTCAAAGAGGAAATAATAGTGTATAACACTCACAGATGACGAAAGGTACAAAGCTTACTCGGTATAAGTTTATACAATGCAACAAAAGATTACCGAGTTATAAAAATATTAAACCAAATCAATAAAGCAATGAAAGTGCATGTGCCCATGGGATTAAAGATTAATTCATGAAGTTATTCATAATATCAACGATTGAGGACTAAAGTCTAATAACTTCTAAAATCGAGAACATGCATCATTGAGTTGTTAATTGGATCGGGTAATTATTGAAATTTATTATCGAAAACAAAGGCAAAATGCCCAAAAAACGCGAAAAAAGAAAGAAAATCTTTTTGAATTTTTTAAGAAAAGCATACTAAGTAACTAACATGTGAGAAAAAACATGGACTAACTAAAAAAATGGATAGAATATCCCACACCCCCTAACTTAAAACCTGACATTGTCCTTAATGTGAATTAAGAACCAAGTTAAAGAGAGGAGAAGAGCGATATTACCCAAAATTAGAGCGATCCCCATAAGAACAAGTCCAAAGAATCCACAAAAACAAGTTAGTACCGAGCATAGCAAAAACAGATAGCAAGAAGTTAACTAATTACACTAGACTAGTTTAAAAAAGAAAAGATAAAAATAATAAAGAGCTAACTATATACAACCTATTATTTAGGCTTCACACTAACTGTACACAAGAAGTCTAAATAGTTGAGGTTCCACCATGAAAACGATTTGACATTGGAGGATAACCGGTGTACCCTCACTCTCAAGAATGCCTTCCGAAAAATATAAATTACGTTTGAACAACGGAAGGCATGTGTAAGGCGTAAGAAAGGAACCATCATCAATTAAAAGTTTTGGAGGGACAATGGGGGATTTGGATTGAACGGGTGACAAAAACATGCGGGGACCGAGAAAATCCAAATATCCTCCCAGGGATTTTGAAAGTGGAATGGGAGGTGGCGCACATGAAGGTAAAGATGCGATCGTGGAAGGCGATTCGAGCAAGTACTCCTCATCGGCGAAAAGGTTTAACACATTAAAATTTGAAACCGATTCATTGGGTACTTATGACGGTGTGATAACAGAGAATGAAAATGGGGAGGAAAGAAATTCAAACTCAAGAGATGCATCATCATCGCTTGAAGATTGAGTTTCGAAAGAAATAAGATCACTTTCAATGAAATGTTCTTCTTTGGGGGCCAAAGAAGAAATCACTTCATTGTAAATAGATATTACATCATTTTCATCCTCACTTTCAATATCGATTACACAATGGGCAAAGTTGACAATGATTTGTTCCAAAGTAGGCGCAAAGTTCTCATTTGGTTGAAAACATTCCTCGACTTCAAAAGTCTCGGAAGAAAATTCGTCATCGGATTCAAATAATAAATCCAATTCATGTTCCCAACAATGATTTTTTCCCGATAACGATTTTCAATTTTCTCATTTTCAAGCATACGCAAGCCCTCACCAAAAGTCATAGGTCGAGGTGCGGATACTTGAATATGGGTACTTTGAAAATTACCATCGGACTTAAACTTAAACTCATTATTATAGGAATTTTGAAAACTATTGCAATTCATTTCAAAATTCCTATTATAAGGCGTTGCTGGCTCAAAATCATTATCATCATCATCAAAATTCCAATAACCCAAGTTTTGACTTTCGTTATACTCGCCCAAAATCATTTTTGAATTTGTAAATTTTTGGGACTCTAAGTATTGACCGAAAGTCATAGGATACAGGTATTTTGAGAATTATAACAATGATTATTGAAAGAATTGGAATAAGACATGCTTACCCCAAAAATGTCCCGAAGTGGTGAATCCCTCAAAGTAGATGCACGCGGGAAATTCAAGCGTTTCTTGGCGCTCAAATGTAGAAGTCCAATAAAATATGTTAGGCAAATAATACAACTAGAAAAAAATACTACGAAATACTAAATCAAATAAATTCTATGACAACTCATCCCTGGCAACGGTGACATTTGATAGATGGGAATTTGTCGCGGTGCGAACGTCACCTACGCTCCGGTCGTTTTGAGGTCGGCTCACCAACTCTATACAAAAGCCTAAACTTATGACTACACTCAACGGGTGAGTATAACGACCAAGTCCGGGTATCAAAATCCACAAAGACGAGTTGCTAGAATTTATAAGGTTTAATATTCCTAAATAAAAGTGTAAAAGATGATTATACACAAAAAGAAAAAGATGCACAAAAGGGAAAGAATAATCTAGGCGAGTGTATTTAAACTAAATTAACAAAGCGGTAAACACTATAGGTTGCGTCGAATATCCCTCACCCCGAGTTAATTAGTATAAAATGATTACATGGGTCGACGAGTTATTAAGATTGAATCTCGTTTCGTCAATTAATTAAATCAAGAGTTGTCACACCCCTAAATTTGTATAAAAGACTAATAAGATTTTGGCGTCAACAAATACCCCAAAAATTATGCACGCAAAGTCGTAAGCACGGAGCATACATGATATACCTCGTCAAATCTCCTAGGTATAATAACTAGGACAATGCACTCGAAATAGACCCGTAATCTCCATCACCAAAGCAAAGCAACATGCCAACCCGAAATGAGTTCAATCCGACACAACCTAGACTAACTTAGCTAGAAAGCATATTAAGAATGCGATAAATAAACGCAATAAAATTACACTATAAAGAACGGAAAGAAATCACGTAAACCTAGTTATAAAAGCATGTAAGTTAACTACAAAGCAAGAATTAAGGAAATACAATCTATATTAATGGAGAGGGAAGATGAAAGTACAACTTACAAACCCAAATGGGTATCAAACTAAGAAGAAATGAAGAAAGAGCTCTCAAAATCCGAAACCCTAACCTATTCTAACCTAAAAATGAATTATCTCTGAATTTACAACAAAAATCCTTTATATAATAAGTTGGAACAAAAATAGAAAATAAAAGGAAAAGGAAAAAGAAAATAAAAGGGAAAAATATCTCAGAAAATAGGGGATCGATCGATCGACCCCTTTGGTCGATCGATCAATCGATCAGATATGAGCCCACTGCCTTTTACGAATTCAGAAAATAGAAGGTATCGATCGATCGATCCCTTTGATCGATCGATCGATCAAACAGGTATGGCTCCCCCTGTTTTCCCCTGCTTTGATTCACTAGGTTTTCTCTTCCGCTAAAATTGTCATAACTTCTTCGTTAGGGGTCGGATTTGCGCACCGTTTATGGCCATATGAATCTTACGAGGAGGGATACAACTTCCTTGAGATGTTGGTCTAGGTGCCCAAGCTGTGAAATGACTAAAATTCCATTAAGCGTGCGATTGCATACGGAAATTATCCCGAATGCGTTCAAACTTCACACTTAGCATCCAAATACCTATAAAATCTCAATTAATCCCTGAAAAACATGTTAGCAAAGAAATCCAAGGTTGTCTGGTTAACGAGCATAAAAATAGGGAATAATATACCCTAGGGGGCTAAAATGCGTAGGTTCGAGGGATGAAATACGTAATATTTACATATTATCGATGACCTAGGCTTTATGATGAAGGAGGAAGTTCTAGGGAATTAAGGAGACGCTTATAAGGGTCCTAAAATGTGGAGTCTACAGATTCCCTCAACGGGCGAACTTGGAATAAGTGAGAGTCTTCTAAATAAACACCATATTGACAATTCGGGAAAGAGATCAGTTTTGAGGACCTAAAGGGAAGAAGTTGATCGGTTTAAAGGGTCGAGATCGATTCTGAGGACCTAAAGTAATGTTGGGAACTTAAGGTGGTGACGTCCGATTTTGAGGATCAAGGTCAATTCTGAGGACCAAAAGTTATGATGATTAATTCTGAGGGTCGAGGTCAATTCTAAGGACCTAAAGTTGTGATAACCAATTCTGCGAGTTGAGGTCAATTCTGAGTACCCAATGTTGTGATAATCGATTCTAAGGGTCGAGGTCAATTCTGAGGACCTAAAGTTGTGACAACCAATTTTGCGAGCCGAGGTCAATTATGAGGCTTTAAACTTATGACAACCGATTCTGAGGGACCAGGTCAATTCGAAGGACTTAAAGTTGTGATGATCGATTCTATGGGTCGAGGTCAATTCTGAGGACCTAAAGTTGTGTCGACTATTTCTTAGGGTCGAGGTCAATTCTGAGGAACTAAAGTTATAATGATTGAATCTGTGTGTCAAGGTCAATTCTGAGGACCTAAAGTTATGAGGACCGATTCAGCAGGTCGACGTCAGTTCTGAGGACTTAAAGTTTTGATGATCGATTATGAGGGATGAGTTCAATCTAGAGGACCTAAAGATGTGACGACCAATTCTAAGGGTTGGGGTAAATTCTGAGGAACTAAAGTTATGACGGTCGATTTTACAGGTCGAGATCAATTTAGAGGAATTAAAGTTGTGATGACCGATTCTATGGGGTGAGATCAATTCTGAGGCCCTAAAGTAAGGATGACCAAATCTGAGGGCGAGGTCAATTCTAAGGACCTAAAGTTGTAATGAACAAATCTGTGGGTTGATGTAAATTTTGAGGACTTAAAGTTATCATGACTGATTTTGAGGCCCGAGCTTAATTCTGAGGACCTAAAGTTGTGACGACTGGTTATGAGGGCCGAAGTCAATTCTGAGGACAAAAGGTTGTGATGACCAATTACGAGGGTTGAGGTAAATTCTAAAGACCTAAAGTTATGGCGATCGATTCTGAGGGTTGAGATCAATTCTGACGACCTAAAGTTGTAACAATCGATTCTGAGGGTCGAGATCAACTCTAAGGACCTAAATTTGTGATGCAAGAAGTTTTTCTCTTGGGAATTTTTGTCTTATCTTGATGATGCAAATGAACCTGTTATTCTGCAGAGGATTGTATTATTTTGAGACTCTATCGGGGGCAGGTTTTACCATTTTCGAGACATTCGGTTGGGGAAATTTTTTGCTAAGGAAGATGTGAAGTATTTGGAGAAATATTAGCATGGAAATTCCGCATGGGAATTGGGAATTTTGCAATCTTGTTGGGGAGGTATTTTGGGTTCCGCTGGGGGAGAGTTAAAATTTCAGATTCCATTGGGCAATTGTAATTGGACTTAGGATGAGCGCATATTGTTGGTTCCGTTTATGGAATATGGTAAGATAATAATATTAATCCTGATGAGGGTTTCGAGAGTATGTAAGGGGTTTGATGTCCCAAAAAATGGTTCCAATATTTATTTGGCATTTTTAGGAATTTTTTGGGTAATTTTTAGATTTTGGGGGCATTTTTTATACAAAATTTTCGGGGGTTGTCGACTGCCATGTTGTAGGGGTTATCGTTTGGCAATGGCATGGTCGTCTAGGCTTGCTTAGGTAGAGGAACAGGCAGGTGCCAATCAGTATATGCAAGAGGTCTGCCGATCGGCATACTGTTTAGTCCCCTATAAAAAGGGGCAATCCCTCCTCATTCTTCACATATTTCGGCTTTTAAATCTTCTGCTTCCGCTCACTAAAAATCGTTCTTAAGTCTTTTCTTCTTCAAGACTTTAAATGATGGGTTTTTCCATCGTGGAATACTACTTGGAGTGGTTGAGTGTTGATGACTGGGTTGGCTTGGAGTGGTAGACTAGGTTGCCCCTTGCCATGGGTAACGAGAATGTGTTTGATCTGATTGAGCCCTTTGCTAAGGAGCGCATTCTTCTACATGATCTTGCACATCACCGTTCGTCTAGGGTGAGTAACCCCAGTGGATATGTAAGTATGATGACCTTTGTTATTCTTTTTCATTTTTTCTTTGCATTCTTATGATGATGAAGGGTTTTTTTCTTCCCTTTGGCTTTGGCAGACTAATATAGCTCCTTCGAGAATGTGTTTTAGAGGGACGACTGGGTTGAGGGATATATGGGAGCATTTTCATGTGAGGGTGACGTCGGAGGCTGTGGAGGTGGCGTTGAGGGATGTGGGTTGGATTATCTCTAGGTATTCTATCTGCATCTCTTTTCTTCGGAAGGTGCTCTTGAATAGGAGGATTGATGAGACTGACGGGCCCAATGTGAGATATATGGCCTAAATATTTATTATGATTTTTTTGGGTGATTTCTTGGTGGCGACGTCGTTCGTCTCTGGTTTGTAACAACCCTTGTTTTAATAATTATTTTAAGCGGAATTAAAATCAGATTTAAAATGGAGTTTATATAAGGATTTAAATTTTTCCCTTATATAATTTTTGGGGGGGAATTATCACCAGACCTGCTCGATCGATCGATCGAACCTGGGCGTCGATCGATCGACCTGTCAGTTTTTGGCGCAGTTCGGCTTCTTACTTTTGTAGAGTTTAAGTTGGTTTAAGATTCTTAATTGGTATATAACCATTTTAATTCGTTTGGGAACCTTTCATAATCACTTTTTCCCAAGTTTTTCACCACAGAGCTCTTACAAAAGATTTTCCTCTCCACCATAATTATCAACCTCCACCGTAAGCAAGTTCTTGTCAAGTTTTGAAGGCTTAATTAGGGTTTAATCAAGTTTGTCCAATAACAAATCTTTGCTAATTTTTTGAGAGGAATTCAGATTTCAAATCGATCTTCACTCAGGCATGAATACACTATTCATTTCCTTTAGTATTATGCGTTTTAAGTGTCGCCTGAACCCTTAATCATGTGTTTTTAATTAAAATCAATTAGTAACTTAATTAGAGAGAGTGGACACTAAATTTTGGGACTGTTTTTGTGAAATTTTTTAATATGATTCAATCTTTGAAATCCTTGAGTGAGTAGGATAGATTTTTGGGTTTTTATGGTTTTGGGTGTAGGTTCTCATGTAGAATTTTTATGGGACTATTTATATGGTTATTGGGACGCGCTCACACTTATAAAAATTACATGGCTTATAAAAGAGAACGATTATGATGTATTAAATATTGTCGCATGTTAATGAATTTAATAATTTTTTTATGCATATAATTATGTTGAAAAGGACGACGGTGTTATTCATTGAATGAAATTGAATTGGGACCTTTATGATTAATTGCGAAGTTATTCTCATGAATTGTGTTTTGTGTGATTTATTTTATTCACATTTGCCATTACGGGGACGAGGGGCTTTTCGATAGTATATTGCTCAACCTTATTTTAGGATGCTTACTAGGTATGGGACTAGTGGGTAGGCCTTGGTTAAAATTTATACTTGCTAGGTATGGGACTAGTTAGTGTAAATTCGTGGGGATTTAATATTTTGGGGTGGGGCAGATTTTTACGTTATATTGATATTTCGCTAGCCTAGGCATGAGACTAGGATGGGTTATCTCTGGGTGATTCATCCTATATATAGGATAGGACATATGTATACTTGGGGACCCTTAGGTCTGGGACTAAGGGGTATTTTGAGGATCTCATGTCGTTAAAAAGGGTGGGTTAATTTGATAATTGTGAAATTGAGAATTTAAAATTAATACCTAAGATAATAAGACGGGTATTAAAATATGGGCGACATAAATAGTGAGGATCGATTGTTTAACCGGGCCAGCAGGCATTTTATGTCGTGTCGTGCATGGAACCTTGTCAAATTGCAGGATCGATGGTTTAAATGGATCAGCGATCGTTTTGACAAGGGGAGGTGTTCAACTTTTGTGGAAATTACCACCAGGGGCAGGACGACCGCCATAATAAATAGTGAGAAGAATGATAATTTGGGTTAATTTAATAAATTAACAATTTGGGGACTGTGGGATATATAAAATGATACTGGTGTGATTTTAATAGACTCTTTGGGGGTGGTTAGTAATTTACCTTTCTTGCGTTTTTTTTTAATAGAATAGATTTTTATTAAAATAGAGTAAGAACAAAGAACTTACAAAGGCAAATGAAAATTGAAATAAGGCCCTTTATCATAGAACCCTTACAAGATCATCTAACTAAATTTGAAATTAGGAACATTCAATCTATCCATTTTAATGATAGTTTTGAATTCCTTGGGGAAAGAATCGATCTCAAGAGAGAAAAATGAAGTTTGAAGCTCGCTTCCTCTTTTAGATAGAAAGTCAGCTACACTATTTGTTTCTCTATAAACATGAGAAAAGGAACACTTCAAAGAAGAAGCAAGCAAAAGAATTTGATCAACCATCCACTTAATTCTCCAAGGGCACGAGCTTTTGTTAGATAATACGTCAATTAGAATATTTGAATTAGATTCTACTAAAACCTCATAGTCTTTGAAATCCTGTAAATACTTGAGACCCTTTAACAAAGCTGCAGCTTCAGCTTCCAAGCTATACACATCACCAAAATGATCATGAAAACACCATAGAATGTGACCTTTATCATTTCTGAGAAGTCCACCTCCACCACTTAAACCTGGATTTCCATGACAGCTTCCATCAATATTAAGTTTGAGATAACCTTTTGGAGGAATCATCTATTGAATAAGCATAGGACAAGATCTTTTAATTCTGTCAACACAGATGGAGACCTTCTGATTCTCTAAAACCTGATTGACGATTTTATGATGAGACATTTTATTGTGATCAAATTTCGCCTTGTTCCTATTTAACCATAGATACCAACAAATGAGTTTAATTATCTCGTATTAATTAAAATATTCCATTGTGATATTTATCATGTATAATGCTACTGTCTGGGTTCACGGACCCTATTTTAGGGGAGTAGTGTGTATTTGTGCTCGGGACTCTGACCTCGTGCATTGACTAACTTTTTTCAGGATAATTCTGGAGAAACTGCATAGGATTATTTGGAGATTATCATTTGGAGGTGCAGCTGGAGTTTATTTTATATTACTGTTTAGTAGTTTAGCTTAGCTTACTTTCTGTCGTATTTGTATTAAGACACGATTTATGGTTTTGATTGGGCCATTCGGTTCCAAAATTGTTATGGGTTTTATTCAGATTTTCTTCTGGATTCAAATGGAATTTATTCGGTTTTATATTATTGGAGATTGGATTATTATTTGGAGTTTTAGCATGTGATGGCTATCGTATCACATAGGTGGTTATTATTATTTGGAATTGATTCAATTATTAATCATGTGGATTGATTTATTTATGTCTCATATTTGTCTCATGCTGAGAATGGTATTTTATTTACTTGCGCTTGGCTTAGTTTTGGTGGCTACCGATGCCAGAATTTAGCGAGGTGTGACAGATGGTATCAGAGCCTGGTCTTAGGTCTCGTAAGTTGTGACTCCATTTAGATTCTTCCTTATTCAACAACGATTCCCTTTATTGATCCGTACTCCTTAAGGTAGAGTGTATAGCATACGTGTTAGATGTGTCTCTTGGAGATATATAATTTTATGTTAAGGATGCTGTAGGCATTGAGTTTAGAACTAGTAGTCTTGATGTGAGGATCCTTAGAGTTGATTTGGGAGACGTTAATTATTTGGAAGATCATTAGTATAAATTTTGGGTATGTATTATATCGATACAGCGATGTGATTTGATTTGAGGATTTATGTGTTGCGAATATTATCGGAAATAGAATCGAGTGGTGATTTGCGAGAGCGCGTGGTACGCTGATACTTTCAGAGTTATATATATATACATATATATATATATATATATATATATATATATATATATATATATATATACATACATATATATTATTTTGTTGTTCATAGGATAGGTGCGGATAAGATTGGGTGTATGGGTCCTTGATTATAGCACTCTACGGATAGGCGTATGTGAGCCTTATTTTGTTTTGCGCGTTTAAACTTTGTCGATTTTCGAGGGAAAAATTCCTTCGCTAGTGGGGAAGTATGTAATACCCTGTGTTTTAAAAATTATTTCAATTAATTAATTGGAATCTTTTTTAGAAAAATAATTTTTTTGAATTTAATATTTTTTATAAAGTAACTAGGATGATTTTAATATTTGAGGAATAGAACTTCAATCGGAATTAAAATGGAGTTTTATTAAGTTTTTAATTTTTGCCTTATATAGTTTTTCGTGGGGGAATAGTAGCCAGACCTGCTTGATCGATTGATTGACCCTGGGAGTCGATCGATTGACCTATCAGTTTTTGGCGCAGTTCGGCTTCTTAATTTTGTAAAGTTTAAGTTAGTTTAGGATTCTTAATTGGTATATAGCCATTTTAATTCATGGGGGAACCTTTCATAATCAATTTTTCCCCAGTTTTTCACCAGAGATCTCTTCCAAAAGATTTTTCTCTCCACCATAATCAATAAACCTCCAACTTAATTAAGTTTCTGTCAAGTTTTGAAGGTTTAATTGGGGTTTAATCAAGTTTGTTCAAGAACAACTATTTGCTAATTTTTTGAGAGGAATTCAGATTTCTAATCAAATTTAAAATCGATCTTCACTCATGCATGAATTCTCTATTCCTTTCCTTTAGTATTTTGCATTTTAAATGTCGCATAAACCCTTAATCATATGTTTTTTATTAAAATCAATTAGTAACTTAATTACAGATAGTGGACACTAAATTTTGGGATTGTTTATGTGAAAAATTTTAATATGATTTAATCTTTGAAACCCTTGGGTGCGTAGGACAGATTTTTTAGTTTTTATGATTTTGGGTGTAGGTTCACATGTAAAATTTTTATGGGATTATTTATATGGTTATTGGAACGCACTGACACTTATAAAAATTACATGGCTTATAAAAGAGAACAATTAGGATGTATTAAATATTGTCGCGTGTTAAATAATTTAATAATTTTTTGAATGCATATAATTATGTTCAAAACAATGACAGTGTTTTTCATTGAATGAAATTTTATTGGGACCTTTATGATTAATTGTTATGTTATTCTCACGAATTGTGTTCTGTGTGATTTATTTTATTCACATTTGCCATTGCGGGGACGAGGGGTTTTTTGATAGTATATTGGTCAACCCTATTTTAGGATTCTTACTAGGTATGGGACTAGTGGGTAGGCCTTAGTTAAAATTTATACTTGCTAGGTATGGGACTAGTTAGTATAAATTCATGGGGATTTTATATTTCGGGGTGGGGAAGATTTTTATGTTACATCGATATTTCGCTAGCCTAGGCATGAGACTAGGACGGGTTTTCTCTTGGTGATTCATCCTATATGTATGATAGGACATATGTATACTTGGGGACCCTTAGGTCTAGGACTAAGGAGTATTTTGAGGATCTCACATCGATAAAAAGGGTGGGGTAATTTGATAATTGTGAAATTGAGAATTGAGAATTAATACCTAAGATAATAAAACGGGTATTAAAATATGGGCGACATATATAGTGGGGGCCGACGGTTTAAACGGGCCAGATGGCATTTTATGTCGTGTCGTGCATGGAACCTTGTCAAATTGCGGGATCGACGGTTTAAAGGGATCAGGGGTCGTTTTGACAAGGGGAAGTGTTAAACGTTGGTAGAAATTACCACCAAGGACGAGAGGACCGCCATAATAAAAAGTGAGAAGAATGATAATTTGGGTTAATTTAATTAAATTAACAATTTGGGGACTATGGGACATTTAAAATGATATTGGTGTTATTTTATAAGAATCTTTAGGGGTGGTTAGTAATTTACCTTTCTTGCGTTTAATTATCTCGTATTAATTAAAATATTCCATTGTGATATTTATCATGTATAATGCTACTGTCTGGGTTCATGTACCCTATTTGAGGGGAGTAGTGTGTATTCATACTCGGGGCTCTGACCTCGTGCGTTGACCAACTTTTTTCAGGATAAGTCTGGAGAAGCTGCATAGGATTATTTAGAGATTATCGTTTGGAGGTGCAACTGGAGTTTATTTTATATTACCTCTTAGTAGTTTAGTTTAGCTTCCTTTCTATTGTATTTACATTGAGACATGGTTTATGGTTTTGATTTGTCCATTCGGTTCCAAAGTTGTTATGAGTTTTATTCAGATTTCTTTATGGATTCAGATGTAGTTTATTCATTTTTATATTATTGGATATTGGATTATTATTTAGAGTTTTCGCATGTGATGGTTATCTTATTGCGCAGTTGGTTATTATCATTTGGGATTGATTCAATTATTCATCATGTGGATTGATTTCTTTAAGTCTCATATTTGTCTCATGCTGAGAATGTTATTTTATTTACTCGCGCCCGACTTAGTTTTGGTGGCGGCCGATGCAAGAATTTAGCGGGTTGTGACATGGTGTTGGCCATTTTGAGGACATTTTCTGACGTCCCGCTCCATGATTGGGAAAGACAAACTTTGGCGACCCTTTGTTATTTTCTAGATGCATTAAAACGGTGCTACCGGCAGATTTTTACGTGGGCCACGTACCTGTTGGAAGTAACTGTTGCATTTCTTTTTGTTTTTATGCATTCTCCTTTAGTTTCTTCTTTGCGGGCTCTTGTCTTTTTGTAGACGTGATCCTATCAGGTGATGGGGATCAATATGAGGTTGATATCCCTAAAGGGAGAGGACTTAGGAGACTTCTGTCGAATGTACCACTGGCGGAAGTCCAACAAGCGATCGAATCAGTCCTTATCTTTGGCGACGGTGTGGCACACTCTGAACACGTTAACGAGCGATCAGGTTATTGCTTTTTCTTTTGAACCTTATTTTGACATTTTTCTTTATTGCATGAATATTGATCCTTTACCAGGGATTTCAGGTGACCTTTACTCATGAGGGACAGCTCCTCAGCATACGGGGGTGACAGTTATGCATGTGTAAATGCGTAGGTTGATGGCGCATGAGTTCGGGTATGCTTGGTACTTGGGAGAGAGGCTTATGCATCAGATTATGGAGTATGAGGTGGAGGTCCCACCGTCGGTTCCCCTGATGTCTATGAAGCGGGTATGGGAGATTTCTACCGAGGCTAGGGTGGTGGCGATGATTAGAGAGACTTATATGCTCTATGTGGACATGACTGCGAGTTGTGACTACTCGGATTTCTTGACGAACGGAATGATGTACTCTTTCATTTATGATGTGGTGAACATGCCTCCACCTCCTACGACTTCAAGAAGGGGTACAAACAGGCCGATGAGATCTTCTCATAGTACGGGTGGTACATTATCGGCGGTGGCAGCGACAAAGGAGGTTCCGCTTATTTAGGTCACTTCCACTTCTTATGATTTCTGGTTGACTAGCGGGGGACACTGAGCATGTCGTACCCCCTAATATAGCGGTGTCGGTATTGATGGGTCTTACGAATGATTTCCTTCAGTCTTATAATTCTTATCCCATTTTAATTCTTTCTTTGTCTTTTTACTCACTAATTAGTCTTTTATTTCTATTCTTGCAGCATGTTCGGGTGCCAACCACCTGGCTAAAGGATATCATTGATTAGGTGGCCTCTGTGACTATTTATATCAAGGACTCTATTCCTTATTGCTTGGTTTTTTCTTCCACCCCGGGTGGGGTATCGGACTCTGGTGGTGGAGGTACTACCGCTCATCCCCGGGGGGAGCATGTTCGCCCCGAGGGTTGAAGGTTTGAGAGAGAGATAGAGAGAAAGAGATTATGGGTTCAGGCTGAGTCCCGCTATTGTGGTTTATTCTGGTTTTTTTTCTTTCCTACAAAGATGTAATGCAATGAAAACATATATATGAAGAAGTTTTTTTATTTTCATTCTTTTTGAATGACTTATCCAACATACACTTTTACTTTGTTGCTAAGACTGTAAAAATGGCAGGACGTTTATTTAGAAAAGGATAGCTTAATTAACTGGAGAAAAAAATTTATTTTGGAAAATGATAAATAGAATTTGATGAGGATTTCTTTTTTGAGAATTTAATTTTGACAAAAAAGGAAAGATTGAATCTTCTAAAATAAGGGGCTTGCTAATCGGCATACCCCTTATCCTACCTCTCGGCATATGGGTCAACTCAAATCACCTTAAGGCTTTGACTGCACTTTCTTGCTGATTAGAGTACTTTCTAGGGTGAGAATTCATTTTGACTCCTCAGATCCCTTATATTTTGCCAAGCCATTTGTGTATAAAAGGGGAGGTAAGGAGTGTAGTTTTCCTTCCATATCGGCTGTCTCCTTCTTACTTCTTGCCTTTTATTTTTTGTTCCATTATTACCCAAATGGCCCTTCCAATGTACGTTGAATTTTCTTACAACCTCGAAAGTCTTGAAGCCATGTGTTTGTACAATGTGGAGGATGAGGATTTCAACTTATGGTGGTTATCCTCGTGGCGTAACAAAGCCAATGACTGGAATATGCTTAGGGCGATAGACCAATTTTGGTATCTCGAAGACCATATTTTCCATTTCAGTTTGGATGAGGTTTGCTCGACCTACGAAGAGTCCTCATCCATGTTGGGAATCAATCCCAGTATAGCGGTAGATATACCCAAATTTTCTCGATCTCCTCAGGCATTACTTGTAGATTTTCTCCATATTTGCCCTTCGACGGCTCGACCATTAGTTACTAGGGGATGACTTATCTTTCGACTGTCATGTATTCCGTGCACTTAAGGGATTTCAATGATGATAGCTATACAGGAGTTGTTTCCCTGGGCCTAATTTCGAGGGTCTTATTGGTGACGGGGGATTTCATGGTAGACCCTCATTTAGCTGCGATCACAGCATGGATGTCTTACTGTGGTAGTCGTGCGGCGGTGATACTGGCGGAGATCCTGAATGGCTTTGATGCATGGAGGGAAACTTTCTCTAATTTTCTAAGAGGAATCTCGGTGATGTTGTTCAAGGGGCTAGCTGAGAGGTTCCGCCTGGGTTCTTCCTCCTGAGTATCCCTTGGCAGGCATGCCAAATATCTTTGCTCGATACTTTATCAATTTCATCCCACCTGTGGAGAACTAGGTTAATTGGTTTATGGATAATGGATCACGGTGCCTTCGTTGGTCGGTGCCATGATGGGGGGAACTATAGCCTGTTCTGGTGTTGGGAAAGTAACGGTATGCACAGTTCGTTGGCCAGCGACAGACTTTGTTCTATTTCCCTTAGCGGCTCTTGCATCAAGTTGGATGGGAGAAAATAGTGCCTCCTTGGATAATAGACATCTTTTATGTGGAAGACTTAACTACATCCATGTATATGAGGTTAGGTTCTCTACGGGAGAATCGTCGGTCGTCGATCTATTAATCTCAATCCGTAGGCAGGGTCTGGAATGTGTCCGAAGACTACATAAAATAACTGTGGAATGAGTAGCGGCAAAGATCCAGGTGGAAGAGATCGACCATAGATGGTTTGTCCTTTTTCACACCATAGAAGGAAGGTTTGTGGTTTTTTCCAAGCTGATCAGGGCGTACTGCTCGATAGAGCGTATTCAGAATACCAACCGGGCAGGGGAAGTTTGGGTACCTCGGGGAGAGGATAATGATAGGGTTGGGTCTTTCGAAAGCTGTGGATAGGATTTCTGAAGTTGGGATTATTTTATGTGAATCTTTTTATGATTGGGATGTTTTGGGGGGGGGGGGGGGGGATTTGAGAATTATTTGGTCAGCGAAAACGGGTTGTTATTTTGACTCCCTTAGCTGATAGTTTGTGTAATGGTACCAAACTTCCTTATTTGAACTAAAAAATATTTCGATCATATTGTTGTACCTCTTGATGAGTTTTACATTTGAGTTATCTATACCAATCGTTAAGGCATACATAATCCTTTTGTTCAATGTAAATGACAGTATGAACCATCATTCTCGGAGGTTAAAAAAGAATATCATTTTATGAAAAAGAAAGGGAGTGTGCGCATGTAAAGTGTATGAGCTGCCTACGTACCTCTGGGGGTTTTAAAAAAATTTGAGTTCCATTTTTAATAGCAAAAGGTTTTTTAGAGGATCAGGCCCCACGTAATTCTAGGTAGAGAGAAATGAAGAGATTTTTTATAATGGAATGAAGATGAGAAGAGTCATAACACGTCAAGATTTCAGGCTAAGAGTAGAACTTCTTGAAATGGTTCAGGTTGGCTGGACATGCCATTTCTTCTCCGTCGGAGTCTGCGGGCATAGCGGTGCCTCCTGAGAGAATCTTCTTCACTATGTAGGGGCCACTCCAATTTGGCCTGAATTTCCCTTTGGGATCTGTGACGGGTTCTATGATCTCTTTGAGGGCCAAGTCTCCTTATTAGACACCATGGTCCTTGACTCCTTGGTTGAATGATCGTGTTATCTAGCGATGGTATCCTTGTATGTGGTATAGAGCCTTCGGCGTCTTTTCTTCCAAAAGTGACAGTTTGTTAAAGCGGCTCTGATACTAGTCTTTCTCGTTGACTCTGCTCACGAGCATAACACGTAGGGAATGTATTTCTAGCTCAACGAGTAGGACTTTTGTAACAACCCGCGTATTTTGGGGGTATTTTTCAAAATAAAGAGGAAAAGTAAATTTTGAGGTAAAATTATTTTTATTGCTCAAATATGTTGGTTATTATTTTTAAAGGCAAGAATCTCAAACGGTTTCGAAATCGGAGTTAAAACGGATTTTATATTGATTTTATAATTTTTATCCCTTATAATTTTTTCAAGGTGAACTGTCAGTTTTCGGGGGCCATCGATCGATCGATGCCTGGGGGTCGATCGATTGACCCCTCCAGAAAACGTGAGCAGCAAGTTTTTCGAGGTGTTTATTTTGGTTATAATTGTTGTGTTTTTTCCTTATAAAATAAGGTCGTGGGTACAACTTTTTGGCAACAAACATGTTTTTAATTCCTCTCTTTTATACACACTTTGCCCATTTAATTTATGCATTCAACCTTAGATTTTTGGAGGTGTTCTTGGGACTGTTTTGAGGTTGTTCTTGGAGGAGTTTTTTATGATTCTTGGAGCAGATTTTTGATGGATTGTTCTGTGAGTTCTGGGCAGATTGTTATTGGTATATTTTGGTGGTTTGAGGTATGGGTTTTTACACAATATGCTCCATAATCTCGCGAGTGTTATTCCCATTGTTTTCATGTGATTTTTGACTCATATTTGAATTGTTAAATTCTTTGGAATCTGGAAAATTATTGTTGGAATCTAATTTTGATTCATGTGGTATTATTATTTGTGTTAGGCATGTTGTCATGAGATTTTAATATGGCACGAAGGTTGGGCACCCGCCAATATTTCTTTTCCGATTATGCTAAAAAAATGCATAGGCGCAGTACGGTGGTGAGGCCTGGTGGCCCGATTAATGTGTTGTTGAGAAATTATGTTGATATAATTACTTATGAGATTCACTTTTTATTTGAATATTCGTATTCGTATTGTGACGTTTTATTCACCTCTAATATTTGTTGAGCATCTTCCTACCGTATTGTGTACTTCCCCATATTTTCTTTTAGTGGCAGGTTAGCGCGGATTTAAGGGTGCTTTGGATTTAATTTGGAGGATTTTAGCGAAGATTTTTTTGGGGAAAATTTTTAATACAAGTTGAGAAGGTTGTATTATTTTTATGTATAGAGCATTGGAGATTTGAATTTTATTTTCGACTTAGATGCTATAATTAATTCGAGAGATTTGTTGTCTTTATTTGAAGATTGAAATTAGTGGTTTCTTTTCTTTTGTGTGAATTAGATGCTCTATACCTTGTTATAATGTGGATTAGATCAGTTTTCATCGACAGTAGCGCTCCGTTCGCTCTCCCTGGGTGGGCGGGGTGTTACAGAATGGTATCAGAGCTTAGGTATACGACCACCCTCGGGTCTTGGGTTTTGGGTCTGTTGCATTTTTTGGCGCGTATTTTTGGAGATAGATTATTTTTAGAGAATCGTTTCGCATTAGGCATCTAGATTAGATGTGAGGAATTTATTTTTGGTGACGAGATTATTTTTTGGAGATTGTTGGCCTGATTTTTTAGAGTTAGGTATTCGGCTAATTTCGAGGGGGAAATTCCATTGTTAGTGGGGAAGTGTAACAACTCGCGTATTTTGGGGGTATTTTTCAAAATAAAGAGGAAAAATAAATTTTGAGATAAAATTATTTTTATTGCTCAAATATGTTGGTTACTATTTTTAAAGGCGAGAATCTCAAACGGTTTCGAAATCGGAGTTAAAACGGATTTTATATTGATTTTATAATTTTTATCCCTTATAGTTTTTTCAAAGTGAACTGTCAATTTTCGGGGGCCATCGATCGATCGATGCCTGGGGCTCAATCGATGGACCCCTCCAGAAAACGTGAGCAGCAAGTTTTTCGAGGTGTTTGTTTTGGTTATAATTGTTGTGTTTTTGCCTTATAAAATAAGGTCGTGGGTAACCCTTTTTGGTACAACTTTTTGGCAGCAAACATGTTTTTAATTCCTCTCTTTTATACACACTTTGCCCATTTAATTTATGCATTCAACCTTAGGTTTTTGGAGGTGTTCTTGGGGCTATTTTGAGGTTGTTCTTGGAGAATTTTTTATGATTCTTGGAGCAGATTTTTAATGGCTTGTTCTGTGAGTTCTGGGCAGATTGTTATTGGTATATTTTGGTGGTTTGAGGTATGGGTTTTTACACAATATACTCCTTAATCTCGCGAGTGTTATTCCCATTGTTTTCATGTGACTATTGACTCATATTTGAATTGTTAAATTCTTTGGAATCTGAAAAATTATTGTTGGTCTCTCTTATTTTGATTCATGTGGTATTATTATTTGTGTTAGGCATGTTGTCATGATATTTTAATATGGCACGGAGGTTGGGCACCTGCCAATATTCCTTTTTCCGGTTATACTAAAAAAATGCATAGGCGCGGTACGGTGGTGAGGCTTGGTGGCCCGATTAATGTGTTGTTGAGAAATTATATTGATATAATTACTTATGAGATTCACTTTTGATTTGAATATTCGTATTCGTATTGTGACATTTTATTCACCTCTAATATTTGTTGAGCATCTTCCTACCGTATTGTGTATTTTCCCATATTTTCTTTTAATGGCAGGTTAGCGCGGATTTATGGGTGCTTTGGATTTGATTTGGAGGATTTTAGCAAAGATTTTTAAGGGAATATTTTTAATACAAGTTGAGAAGGTTGTATTATTTTTATGTATAGAGCATTGGAGATTTGTATTTTATTTTCAAGTTAGATGCTGTAATTAATTCAAGAGATTTGTTGTCTTTATTTGAAGATTGAGATTAGTGGTTTCTTTTCTTTTGTGGGAATTAGATGCTCTATACCTAGTTATAATGTGGATAAGTTCAGTTTTTATCGACAGTAGCGCTCCGTTCGCTCTCCCTGGGTGGGCGGGGTGTTATAGAATGGTATCAGATCTTAGGTATACGACCACCCTCGGGTCTTGGGTTTTGAGTCTGTTGCGTTTTTTAGTGCTTATTTTTGGAGATAGATTATTTTTAGAGAATCGTTTCGCATTAGGCATCTAGATTAGATGTGAGGAATTTATTTTTGGTGATGAGATTATTTTTTGGAGATTGTTAACCTGATTTTTTAGAGTTAGGTATTCGGCGAATTTCGAGGGAGAAATTCAATTGTTAGTGGGGAAGTGTAACAACCCGCGTATTTTGGGGTATTTTCAAAATAAAGAGAAAAAGTAAATTTTGAGATAAAATTATTTTTATTGCTCAAATATTTTGGTTATTATTTTTAAAGGCGAGAATCTCAAACAGTTTCGAAATCGGAGTTAAAACAGATTTTATGTTGATTTTATAATTTTTGTCCCTTATAATTTTTTCAAGGCGAATTGTCAGTTTTTGGGGGCCATCAATCGATCGATGCCTGGGGGTCGATCGATCGTCCCCTCCATAAGACGTGAGCAACAAGTTTTTTGAGGTGTTTGTTTTGGTTACAACTCTTGTGTTTTTTCCCTATAAAATAAGGTCGTGGGTGACCCTTTTTGGTACAACTTTTTGGCAGAAAATATTTTTTTAATTCATCTCTTTTATACACACTTTGCCCCTTTTATTTATGCATTCAACCTTAGGTTTTTAGAGGAGTTCTTGGGGCTGTTTTAAGGTTGTTCTTGGAGGAGTTTTTGATAATTCTTGGAGCAGATTTTTGATAGCTTGTTCTGTGAGTTCTGGGCAGATTGTTGTTGGTATCTTTTGGTGGTTTGAGGTATGGGGTTTTACACAATATGCTCCTTAATCTCGCGAGTGTTATTCCCGTTGTTTTCATGTGATTATTGACTCATATTTGAATTGTTAAATTCTTTGGAATCTAGAAAATTATTGTTGGAATCTAATTTTGATTCATGTGGTATTAATATTTGTGTTGGGCATGTTGTCATGAGATTTTAATATGGCACAGAGGTTGGGCACCCGCCAATATTCCTTTTTTCGGATATGCTAAAAAATTCATAGGCGCGGTACGGTGGTGAGGCCTAGTGACCCGGTTAATGTGTTGTTGAGAAATTATATTGATATAATTGCTTATGAGATTCGCTTTTGATTTGAATATTCGTATTCGTATTGTGACGTTTTATTCACCTCTAATATTTGTTGAGCATCTTCTTGTCGTATTGTATACTTCCCCATATTTTCTTTTAGTGGCATGTTAGCACGGATTTATGGGCGCTTTGGATTTGATTTGGAGGATTTTAGCGAATATTTTTTTGGGGAAGATTTTTAATACAAGTTGAGAAGATTGTATTATTTTGATGTATAGAGCATTGGATATTTATATTTTATTTTCGAGTTCGATGTTGTAATTAATTCGAGTGATTTGTTGTATTTATTTGAAGATTGAGATTATTGGTTTCTTTTCTTTTGTGGGAATTAGATGCTCTATACTTTGTTATATTGTGGTTTAGTTCAGTTTTTATCGACAGTAGCGCTCTGTTCACTCTCCCCGGGCGGGTGGAGTGTTACAGAATTTCCATATTGTATACCAGAAAGAAAGGGGTAGCCCCAGTAGATGTCCAGAATGAAGTGCAAAAAACCCAGAGGTCGTAAGGGATCGAATCGGCCCAATATTGGTAACTCTCGATCATCTTACCGATGATAGTTTTGAGGTTCTTGTTGGCAGCATCGACTGCACCATTCATTTTTGGGTGGTAGGGAGAAGATTTGTGTCTCTCAATACCATACTCATCGGCCAGTTCTATTACCTCAGCTTCAAATGTAACCCATTGTATGACACTAGCTAGAGAGGAACCTCATATCGGTAGATGATGTTTTTTTGGATAACCTTGGGTTCCTTATTGGCATTCAGTATTGTGTATGACTCGGCTTTGACCTATTTTCTGAATTAATCCATGGCGACTAGGAATAACTCATACCTATTCGAAGATTTGGGTGTGACTTTCCCTATTATGTCAATTCCCTAGGAGGAGAATGTTCAGGGAGAAGTCATATAGTATAACTTCCGAGGAGTTAAGTACTGGAGATTGGCAAACTGTTGGCATTTGAGGCATCTGCGGATATAGGCAGTGTAGTCCTGAATCATGGTGGTCCAATAGTACCCTTGACAAATAATTTTCTTAGCAAGCATAAGACCATTCATGTGGGGTCCGCATTCCCCATTGTGGATTTTCTATATCATTTCTTAAATATCAACCCCCGCGATGCAGTGCAAATGGATTCCATTGAATATTTTCTTAAAAAGTGCTTTGTCATAGATGATGTACTGGGCAGCCAGTTTACGAAAGGTCTCACGATCTTTCTTATCGGTGTCTTGGGGATACCTACCATGTTTGATGAGGCGCTAAATGTCGTAGTTAAAAAACCCGACCATATTGGAATCCTCCTCTATGATGAGCTCAATGTGGTAGTAGTGGGTTGGCATAGCTTGTTTTTGGACTAGGAAGGGGGTCATCATTATTCTTTAGAGCATGTAAACCATAGAGGCCAAGGTAGAAAGGGAATCAGCTAAGCTATTCTTTACGTTGTGCAAGTAGTGGAAGGTAATATCACGAAACTAGGAGGTCAGGTCTTCCAGGCGGGCGCAAAAGAGTAAGAGTTTTTTATCTTTGACTTTCCACATTCTAAGGACTTGGTCAATGATAAGAGTAGAATCCCAGTAGACATCCAGGTATTTGATAAATTTCTTATGGGCGACTTTGAGGCCTATTGTGCATACCTCGTATTAGGTTATATTATTGGTGTAGGGAAAATCCAGCGTAATGGCAATAGAAGTGTGAGAGTTATCAGGGTCGATCGAGAGTATCCCAATGTCGTATCCTTTCTTGCTGGCACGGCCATCAAAGAACATTTTCCATCAAAGGTTGTCCTGAGAGGTAAAAAAAATATATTCATCCGAGAATTTGGAGACCCAAACATTTTAACCTCCTCTACAGGATAGTCAACAAGGTAATCGGAGATGGCTCTCCCTTTTATGGATTTCTATATGACATACATGATATTGAACTCAGCTAGTAACATCAACTAGAGAGCCATTCATCTAGACAGGGCAGGTTTCTCAAGTAGGTATTTGATAGGATCCATTTGGGCCACAAGTGAGATGGAAAAAGTGAGCATGTAGTGCCATAACTTTTGAGTGACCCAGACGAGAGCAATGCATGCTTTTTCAATGATAATTAGTTGACTTTGTACTTGTCCCACTTTTGATTGTCTTAGTAGATGGCCCTTTCCTACGGGATTCTTTGATATATTAGGCTAACAAAGCCCTTGTTGCAGTGTCTGTTGCGGTCAAGTACTGGAGTAGAGGGACATATGTTCACGGAGGCATAAGTACCGAAAGTAGGGTAAGATATTGTTTGATTCTATTAAAAGTTTAATGATATACCTCTTTCTAAACATTGGTAGAATCATTTTGGAGGATTTTGAATATGGGCACACAGATAGAAGTCAATTGGCTGATGAACCGAGTGATCTAAAAAAGTTTTCCCAATAATTCTCGGATTTAATTTTTCGTTCGGGGTGGTGGCATTTCGAGAACAGCTTTCAGCTTAGTGGGGTCCGCTTCGATTCCCTTTTCACTGATCATGAATCCCAAAATCTTTCCTTTAGTGATACAAAAAATACATTTATGCGGGCTTAACCACATTTGGTTTTGCCGTAGTCGTTCGAAGAACTTTTGGAGGGATGGAACGTGATCTTTTCGAGTCTCGAACTTAATAATCATGTCGTCTACGTAGACTTAGACCTCCTAGTGTATCAAATCATGCAAACTAGTTGTGGTAACCCTTTGGTAGGTAGCTCCAGCATTCTTGAGTCCGAATGGCATAACCGTGTAACAAAAGGTTCCCCGGGGGGTCATGAATGAGGTTTTCTCCTGATGTTCATGGTGAATCTTGATATGATTGTATCAGGAGAATCCATCGACGAATTACTTAAGATCATGACTAGCCTATTTTCTATAATAATGTCGATATTAGGCAATGGTTAATTATCCTTCGACGTTGCTTTCTTCAAATTGCGGTAGTCGATGCACATGTGGACCTTCCCTCCTAATTTTGCTATGGGTATAATATTGGCTAGCCAAGTGGAATATTCGATCTCACGGATGAAGCCTACATTTAACTGTTTGATTACGTCTTCCTTGATTTTGAGTGACCATTCAGTGTGGAGCCTTTGCAGCTTCGGTTTGACCAGCTTACACTCTGGGAAAGTTAGGATCTCGTGCTGAGCTATTTCAAGATCAATGTCGAGCATGTCATCATAGGATCATGTAAAAACGACCACAAATTCCTTCAGCGGCTCCTTGAATTGTATGTGCTCATGCTAGTTAAGGGTCGATCATATCTTTATCTCATGTTGTTAGCTATTAGAGCCGAGATTAATAACAACAGTTTTATCCTCATTAATTTGAACGTGGTTATGTTTTATGTTATTAACCTTATTAATATCAGTCAAGAATTATTCATTTGCAAAATCATCATCATTAAGGGTTTGATTCGAATCAAGACTACTAACATAAGGCACAGCAATATACCCAAAATCCTGATTTATTTCACTTTCGAGAAAAACAGCATTGAGAACCTCATGAAAATAGGTTTCAATTACATTTTCATCATAAAAAGGAGGAATAAAAATTGATAAAGGGATAGTGTAAACAGCAAGGTTGGGTTGCATCTCAAGAAGTGGGACTGGTATAGCATTCTAGTTGAGGAGAGGCTCATCAGCGGTCTTGATCAGAGTGGATGAATTCGTCAATATAGTGCCTGAATAGATCATTCAGAGGGTTAAGCCCGGTGTATGTAGGTTGAATGAGTCTTCGGAATCACTTTCCTCGGAGACATCGATAATGCCTACGGCTTTTTAGATATAAGGTTACACTTTATGTTGGCAGTCTTAGACCTCGGAGTAGTTGTTTTGAAAGAAGATTTCCATAGTTGGCATCATCTTCTTATCCACATGATCGTACCATGGTTCAGGAAAGCCACAAAAGGGGAAGTCTTCACCCTCTTTGATGGATCTTTTATTTACATAGTCCCTCAAAAGAGTTTTGACATCTTCTAAACTCCTTTTTAGCTGTGGATGGCGGAGCGTTCTGAGTTCTTCAAGTGCAGGATGATAACCCAGTATACATGGGGGAGTCATTTTCAGGACTATGGGCTCTAGTATCCCAAGTTGATGTCGCCCCAGCCCCAGTCCGGGCATGAAATGCATATTCTTGAACATCTGTATCACATTGACATTATCGTGAGGGTTGTGCTCTGGATAGACTCGATCTTTGAAATTATCCCCAGCTGGAAGGGGAAGTTGATTAACCCTGAAGTCAGAGAAAAGCATATCATTCATCCCATATTGTAATTCTAGTACCAGATTGCAGGTGCTGGAATTTTATGTACCATTATCGTCCCCCAAAATGGTAATGGCTTGCCCTTGGGCAAGAATTTCTACTTCTGATGAAGGGAGGAAGATACCCATGGATGCTATGAAGCCACGATCAACCAAGCAGCAGGTTGAAGCATGCGGGTATGTCAATAACTTGGAACTCGGTGATAGGATTTATAGGGATAACCCCAATTGTGAGTGCTATAGATCCCATTTCCTCTCGGTGGGTATTATCATAGGCACGCACTACGAGGGAAGTAGGAGTCGGGTCACTTTCTTTCAACCCTAAGTAATAGAAGATTCTTAGTGGGCAAACATTAAGGGAGGATCCATTATAGACGAGTGAGAGCGGGACTATTTTTCCCATCACTTAAACGAAGATATTAAGCAAATAGTTGTGGTCAGGGCTGACCTTCAAAATTTCTTCTTCGAAGAAGGAAACGAGTCTAGTGGTGGTCAAAGATCCAACTAGGTTTACTACTTATTCTGGAGTGATGAAAGGAGAGAATGTGGGCTCAGTGAGAACCTTTACCAGAGCATTTCGATATAATTGGTAAGACATGAAGATTCCCCATAAGGTGAGGTTATCTTGAGTCTTCTTGAGTTGGTCGAGGATCTTACTTTTCGCAACGGTTATTTCTAGCATAGGAAGTTTTTCAGCAACTCCCTTTCCCTTATCTGTTATTGATGACTGAGGATTAGAATCTTGGTAGTGTCTTCCTGATTTGGTCAAATAGTTTACGGATGAGGGGAAGAATAAGAATCTTGTGTCTTCATATATTTCTGACTAAATGGTTACTTTACTGATTCCCCCCAGTAAATCCTCAAAATATATCATTTCGTACATGCTTATTATTGGAGTGACTCGATTCATCATCATACCTGTTAAATTCATCGCCCCATCCAGTGGAAATGATGTCTTCTTACCAAGCGAGATCGATGCATTCAATAACCTCGATGGCTTCCTCATATAAATCCCCACATTCAATAGGGAGGTATAGGAGTAACGGGACTAATCGCCCTTGCAGCTTTGAAGCGATGAGTGGTTTGGAAATATTAGTCTGTTGAAAAATATCTTCCATGATCTATACCATGTCTTCTAAGATGACTTCATCAACGGATACCACCCAATTATCATATTCTAGATCCCGTTTTTGAGCTTCCATGAACAAGCTACTGAATTTCTGACAGTCGATGGTCATTTTGGTGGGATATTTAAGCTCGAACTCCAAGAGTTGGTTCAGAATAATCAGTAACTCCATATCGCTCCCTTCGGATCTGGTGCGAGCGATAATGCAGGCCCTTGTGAGGAGTGACAGAGCTTGGTCGGTGAAATAGGTGGGTGTAAGAGAAAATATGGGTAAACTTTGAGCAATATTTGGGTGAAAATACGAGTATGATGGGTGTTTTACTAGTCACAATCCAGGTACATGGGTTGAATTCTGGACCATTTTCTAAAAAGATGGCATTTGTGTGGGTTCGAAGTGGATTATGGGTGGTGTTGGGTTTAGGATTAGCTGGTGGCGTGATGATACCCAGATCAATAAAACCTTGGACAACATTTCTGAGATGAAAGCACTGATCGGTAATAGGGTCGGTAGACTGGTGGAAGTCACAATGCGAATTCGTCTGGAAGTTATTGGGAAGTGGGTTTTGTAATGGATGGGGGTCCAGGGGTTTAATGAGGTTTTTTCTTAATAAGGCCTGTTAGACTTTGGATAAGGGATCATGGATCTCGATGTATTCCTTTCTAGTGAGATAAGGGCGGCTTTCTGCTGCCCAAAAGGTAGCGGGTTAGGAAATATTATTGATGGTTCAGACTGTAGTATTGGCAGGCTTTTCGTACTTTTTAGGAATGAATTATCTAGCCTTTTTTTTTATCGACTTCTACCTTGGTAACACTTTCTCCAGTTTCTATATCCGCTTCCCAGAAAGCTCAAAAGTGAAGATAATACTGACCTCCAATAGTTGCTCGGATATAGGGCAGGAGATTCTTCTTTACTATGCTAACTTAATCTTCTTCGGAGGGACGATTGGTCATGATGGCATCTTTCTCCCACCATCTTGCTATGAAGTAACTAATAGTTTCTCCACGGTTCTTCTTGAGAAGCTCTAGATCATGGCGTCTAACCTCAAGTACTTTGTTATACTTATACTGTGACATAAATTCTCGGGCAACATCTTCCCAACTATAGATTTTGGATTCTTCAAGAGATAGGAACCATCAGAGGGCACTATCCTTCAATATCTATTGGACCATTTGGGCCATTATATTTTTAGAGGTGTCGAGAAGGGTCATGGATCATTGATAACTGCAAAGGGGAAAAATTAGGGCCCACTGCCCCCGAACATCTCGATGGCTGCATCTTAAAATTCTTCGATAATCTCGCTTTCGGGTAGGGAGACTTGTGGGTGTAGTCCATGAGTTCCTGGATATCTTAACTTGGTCGAACATCTTTGACAACAGCTTGAGGTCTTCCTTGATCAATGGGTACTGGCAAGTTAGCCCCTGGCTAGGTAAGGTTTGGTATAAGGAGTTTAGATGGCGACGACCCAATGGCAGCGGGGCACGAAGAGCACGTTGATATTCTTCTGGGACCCAAACATGCCCAGGAGCGGGTGGACCAATGGCTATAGGAAAGAGGACCTCGGGTTCCTTTTAAACTTGGCCTCAATTTTGCTGCATCTCAAGTACCTCAATTTGAAGGTTATGAATCTTGGCACTGAGTTAGACTGGAAAGCCATTAGATTAGGTTGCACGTTCGGTACTTGATTGGCATTTTCCATGAAGGACTAGCGAAGGTAGATTTTGGACTCGGGTGAAGTAGCAGGGATACTGACGGAGCTTCAGGGCAATTTAACGGAAGACCTAAGCCAATAGGGAGCTAGGCCAAGAATCAGGTATGCGATCGACCTGAGCAGAAAAATGATTCGAATTTATTTTTGAAAAAGAAAAGAAAGAATTATAATTTTTTTGTATTTTTGAAAAGGAGGAAAAATTTTCTTGACAAAAAAAAGGATAAAAATGTTTTTGGTATTTTTGATACATAGGAGGGAAAATATATTTTGGTATTTTTAATGAAAAAGAGGGAAAATGTTTTGGTATTTTGTTTTTTTGAGAAAGAGGAGGGAAAATGAGAGAAGAGACTTAACATGATTATTAATATGTTTATGTTTTCACTTGTATTAGGTTTACCTACATGCAAATGAAATGTTGGACAAGACCCGAGCCTAGAAAAATTGGGTTTTACAAAATAGGTAAGACATGGTTTGACTTATATCCAAGCTCATGGTCAAGGTCCTATTTTGAAAATTAACAAAATTGAGCGAAAATTCGAGCGGTGCGCTGACCCGACATTTTGATAGAGTTTCGTGAAGAAGCCGATAAACAAAATATGAGTGCCCTAGGTTTGACACCTACATGAGGTATATGCAGTTCTTAGGTTAGTGGAAGGGTTCCCCCTTAACCATAACTTTCATGACATACTTCTTGCTTTTAAGGGTGGTAGACACCACATTCTAGGACCCCCTCACCCCCAAGACTCTCCTTAGGTCCCTAGCACTTCCTCCTTAACTATAGAATCCTAGGTCATACTCTGAGTACGGATCTAGAGGCCACCTGTCGCCCTCGAGCCCCATTTGACTCCGATTAACTTTTTCATCTGAGCAGAAGCTCAATGAATCTTTAAAGGGATCTGAATTTCCTTTGCAATGGTTCACAATGTGCACGAATCGGCCTTATGGTTTGGACAAATGGTATGTTTTACTATAAAAATCAATCTGGAGGCCACAGGACGCTCCCAGGCCCCATTTTGAACCCAATCAACTTCCTCTCCTGAGCAAAAGCTCAATGAATCTTCTAAGGTATTTGAATTCCCTTTTCAACAGTCCAACCCGTGTACGAATCTGCCTTACGGTTCGAATGAGCGATCCATTTTTTTCCAGAAACTGATCTAGAGACCATCGGGCGCTTTTGAACTCCGTTTGACTCCCATAAACTCTTCATCTCTAAATAGACTAAATAAATCATATAAGGTCTATGAATACCCTTTCCAACAGTCCACCCCATGTGCGAATTCTCCTTATGGTACGAACGAACGAACTGTTTTACTCCGAAGGGTTACCAAGTGCTTTTAGTCCACGTTTGACTAAGGTCAACTCTTCGAACTGAACGAGACTGAATAAATCTTTGAAAGGACTTAAATACCATTTCCAATGGTCCGTCCCGTGTGCAAATCATCTTTATAATTTGGACAACTGTTTCGTTTTCCTTCAAGAATCTCTTATCCAAAAGACAGTCAAGTGTTTCCGAGCCAAGTTTGACCGCCGTCAACTCCCAAACTCGGGAATGATCCAATGGATGCTTAAAGGGTTATGAATACCCTTTCGAAGGATACGTCCCGTGAGCAATTTCGACTTACGGATTGCATCTTACAATATTTTTTTTGAGAAATCCGCGTGAGACTGTGGAATGGAAAACCTATTTCACTGCCAATCAAAAGTGTGTTTGGGGATGCCTGCCGACAATCAGGTTAAGTACAATGTCGATCGGCACCCCCTTGATCCTATATAAGGAGAGCATGAGCTCACCTAGAAAGGCAGCTCAGAAACATCCCTCTGAGTAATCTTAGCAACATTCTCTCAAACCCAGTGTGGTTTCCCAATTATGACCTCTCATCCATATTCCATTTCCATCCCTTTAAGCCCTTATTTAGAAAATCCTTTCCTTCTCCTCCCACCACCTCCATCCACTAGCAAGGGCATCCCCTTAACAATCAAAATCAACAATCAAGCCTCCAAAGAAGGTCCAAACACTCTTCTCTCTTTAAATTTCCTTATTTTTCGCATTAGTTATTTAATCCTAACTTTAACATTTCATCTTTGTTATTCCATACATATAAATAATCCCACTTTTTATTACTATTATTACACATAACATATTTTCTATAAAAAAACAAAAGCAAGAAAAATCGAATTTGCTCATAAAATCCAAATGGGATTCCTCACCACATTTTCTCAAATCAAAGCATCCTTTTTCTACACACACACATCTAAATTAAATCGACATTTGGATTTATGGGATAAACACCACCCTCGTGTTGCATGCAAACTATGTGGAGTTTGATTCTAGGCTACGTAGGCGTCTCGGGTCAAAACCCGAGACTCGAGACCTCCTTTCATATTTTTATTCATATATTATTGTCACATATTATACTTGTGATTCTTACTCTCTCTTCATTTAATATATATTATCATTTTTCACCATAACGATCAATATCCAGATTAGAGCACACATTATGTTTTCAACTATTATTTTAGGATCACTCCTACGAATGACCTCACTCCGTCTTTCTCCATGACGCGAGTCGAGTAATTCCAATCTCTATTTATATATACAAGTGCACACACTTCAAGGAGTTATTAAGGACAATAATAACACATGCCCATGAGAGATCGAAAGCGCGGCATGGGTGCCTAACACCTTCCCATTCTGTAACTTAGCCCCCGAACCTTTGAACTAATTAGTTTCGCAAGCATCAGTATGTCTTTGATGTCGTTCTTTCAAGACGGAAATAGTTCTTTTGCTTGTTTTGTGCAAAATAGGCGGGGGGATCTATCTCTTTACATCACCCCACATCGATGACGACTGAAGCACTCCTAGAAAGGGCGTGAGACCTTCCTTCATCTTCTCTCCCTCCAACCACGCACGCAAGCCTCGAACCTTCCCCCAGAATGAGAAAAAAAGGAGTAAAGGGAGGAAGAAAAGTCAGGGATGACCACAAGGGCAATCAGTACGTGTGGACAAGCCATTTGATATACCTGAGTGTACATGAATTACCTCATTATATACCTCATGGAGATAGTACGTGTGAGAGAGAATTCAATATACTCAATGTATGTGAACGAGTTCCCTGACATATACCTCCCATCGTGAGTTCGGTCAAGCGGTACAATGCGAAGGGAACCATTTGATATACGACGAAGGTACTAGGTCAATGGAAGGTGAGAGTCATATTTATTAAGCTAACTACCACCTACCGGACCAGCGCCCATCACAAAATGATCCCCCAGTACGGGACAAAATTTTGGTCAATAGTCATGCTCTTGGTGATGTACTGTACAAAATGCATGACTATTGATTAGTTTATTATGGAGTTTTTTATATGGTATAATGAGTAAACAAAGCAATATACTAATAGGTAATAATGTACAAGTATAATGAAAAGTAAATCTAGCATGGAGCATGAAAATTTACATTAAGCATGGATGCATGTGAGTGAGTGATGTGTGAATATCTATAAGTGAATGTGTGGTAGTGAGCCTACGCATGGATCAACTACAAGTGGCGTGTGATATGTGAAAGTGAGCATGGATATATTCAAGTGTGATAAGTGGAGGTGTGTGCTAGTGAGACTTAATCATCGATTTTCTAAGTGGTGTGTGAAACATGTGGATATAAGTGATCTTATGTACAAGTGTAAGTAGTGTGATGTATACATAGAGGATATTTACAAGTGCGTGAAGGTGAATAGTGAGTGAGAAATTATATATACATGAGGTAGATATATACAAGAAATAATGTAGGAAAAAGGGAACGTATAGGTTGGTGCATACGCAAACATGCAGAAAATGATAACACCCTTGTAAGAATAGAGTTTAGCACTCTTATGATAAATAAATCCCCAACAAAGTCGCCATTGTGGCCATCCCATCTCCTGGTTGGGTGCGCGTGCAAGGGGGACTCGCGCCCTTCCTCGGGGTGCTTCAACCGTCGTCAAAATGTGTGGGGGTAATGTATAGGAAATAGAGTCGCTAACCTATTTTTCACAAAACATGCAAAACAAATGTTGTCGTACTGATGCTAGCGAAACCAATTCGTTCATGTATTAGGGGGATAAGTTATGAAATGGTAAGGTGTTAAGAACCCATCCCACCATTACCGTCTCTCATGGTCATGTGTTATTCTTCTCCTTAATAACTCCGTGAAGTGTGTGCACGTGTATATATCAAAGGAAAAGGTAATTACTCGAATCGCGTCATAGAGAAAGGCGAAGTGAGATCATCCGTAGGAATGTTTCTAAAATAGCAATTAAAAATATAATATGTGCGTTTGTCGGGTCACCGGACGTTTATAGAAAGACGATGGTATAAATTAGATAAAATGCGAGCATGAATCACAAATATAATATGTGGAAATAATATATGAACAAAAATAGTAAAGGAGGACTCGAATCTCGAATTTTATCCAAGATGCCTACATAGCCTAAAAAGGCATCAAAGTCCACGTAGTTCACATAAAACATAAGGTTGGGTTTTATTCCATAAATTCAATCGAGAATTTTACTATATGTGTATGTGTAGAAAAATGATGTTTTAGTGTGAAAAAATGTTGTGAGAAATCCTCTTTTGAAATTCATAAACAACCCCCCTTTTCTTGTTTTTCAGTTTTTTTATATAAAATATAGTATGTGCAATACTATTAATAATAAAAAAGTGCACTATTAATATGTGTGAATTAACAAAGATGAAATGCTAAAGTAAAAATTAAATAACTAATGCAAAAATAAGGAAATTTAAAGAGAGAGTGAAAGATCTGGACTTCTTTAAATGCTTTAAGATTGATCTTGATTGTTGAAGGGATGCTCTTACAAGTTGATGGAGGTGGTAGGAGGAGAGGAAAAAATTTTCTAAATTGGGTACGAAAAGGATGGAAATGGAATATGGGAGAGAGGTTTCACTATGGAAATCAAGCTGACTTCGAGAGAATGTTGTTGAGATCACTAAGAGGGATGTTTCTTAGGTTCCTTTGGAAGTGAGATCATTCTCCCTTTATATAGGGTTAAAGGGGGTGGTGATCGACATTGTCCTTGACTTGCCTATCAGTAAGAAACCCCAGACACACTACCGATTGGCAGTGAAATGGGTTTGTCATTCGGCAGCCTCATGTAGATTTTTTGAAAAAATGGTTATAAAATGTGATCCGTAAGTCAGAATCGCGCATGGGATGTACCATTAGAAAGGGTATTTAGATCCCTTTAATAATACATTAGGCCTCTCCCGGGTTCAGTAGTTGACTGTGGTCAAAAGGGGCCCGAAAGTGCCTGGCGATCTTTTGAACAAGAGATTCCCAGAGGAAAATGGATCGTTTATATGATCCATAAGGTCGATTAGAGCATAGGTCGGACCGTCGATTAGGGTATTCAGATCCCTTCAAAGATTCATTCAGTTTGAAGAGTCAATATTGGTCAAATGGGGACCTAAAGAGCCCGATGACCCTTCGGAGTAAAACAGGTTGTTCATTCGTACCGTAAGGTTGATTTGCACACGGGGTGGACCGTTGGAAAGGGTATTCATATCCCTTCAAAGATTCATTCAGTCTCACTTTATCTGAAGAGTTGATGGGAGTACAATAGAGATGCGAGTGCTCGATGGCCTCTGGAACAATTTTTGGGGTAAAACGAACTGTTCATCTGAACCGTAAGGCCGATTTGTGCATGGGCAGACTATTAGAAAGGGGATTCAGATCCCTTCGAAGGTTTATTAAGATTTCTCTCAGATAAGAAAGTCAATCATAGTCAAATGGGTCCCGAGAGTGCCCAGTGAACTATAGATCAGTAGTCGGAGTATGACCTAGGGTTTATGGTGAAAGAGGAAGTGCTAGGGACCTAGGGAGATGCTTAAGAGGGTCCTAGAATGTGGTGTCTACTGGGGGAACCCTGGAATTGTGTGTTGTCTTTGCAAAAATGAGCTTTAGCCTTCATAAACATATCCTCTACTTCTCAAATTGAAATTGCATCAAAAACTTGAGCGTTCCCCTTGTCAGGAAACCCGGGCAATAAAGATAATCCTAAGTCATCACTATCACATATGGGTTTTCCCACCTTAAGTTCTGCTTTCTTATTATCTTTTGTGCCCCCATCTCAGGTTAAGATCCACGAGAATCTTATTTTCCTCTTTTTACCATCAATGGGAGAGCTCAACACTCATGACTTGGAGGCATTGGTAGCATAATCCTTTCTCACTTTTCGTTTCACTACGAAAGGAGTTGCAAGTATAAGGGGAAATATTAATAACTAAAAAGGCAGTACCCAATCATAATAAGTATAAAAGATATATATACTCACACGACGAGCTAACACCATGAGTCGAGCAGGACCATGACAAGTGGGACCAGACCTGAGCCATGGCGATAAAGAACACTCTCTAAAAGTAACTCACCATCTCTCATGCAACCTAGTCCTTTAACCTTCTGCGTATGATGAATAGAGGCACCGTCTAAAATACAACGCTCCTCAACTAAAGTGACAATACAAATTCAGGTTATTATAGTCAAAAGCAAAATACATATATAAAGTTCTAATAATTACTATATGTATACAAAACCTGAAGGGTCAAGAACTCTCCATTCAGTGGGTACAGTAATACCCTCATCACTAAGGATAAATTTCAATTGTACACAAATGAAGAAAAATCCATGCTTGGTGAATGTTGCTCCGTCGCCTACTTATTAGATTTCAATTCTCCATAGATATAAGGTGGGTAGTCACGGGTCTCCGTGGATATAAAAACACTGAGCGGGAGGGTAGAATAGTACCTTCAATTCTGTACCACTAGTAAATACTATCACAGTACCTTTAATTCTTCATTTTAATCAAGTGGTGTCCTCTCCAACTCCTCCCACAGAACTAGTGAAAGCTATCAAAGTAACTTCAATTCTGCACAAATGAGCTCAAATGTTTTCTAAAGACTCCTCAACCATTATGTCAAGTGGTTTAACATCAACCCCACTCACAGGAAAAAGCCACGAATAATAAATTTCATACACCCCTTGGATGGGGCGACCTCTAGAATTATGCAAATCAAGGACAAGGTGTCCAAAGCCCACTCTAATCAAGCTACAAATTCAGGAGAGAATAAAATCACGACCCGAATCAAAGTAAAGTCGGTTATCTTGGAAAATGTTAGTATACAGCCTTAAAAATTTAAATAGCATCAGGCCAAATCAAACAGAAGAGTTTTAACCACTGTTCTAAAAAACCCGCCTAGGCTTGAGGCTTGAGAGAAACGCCTCGCCTTAAGATTTTGACGCCTTATGCTTGGTAAAACCCTTAAGGCGTACTTTTTCTCTAAAAACAACAAAGCTTTAGTGAAACGATATCGCCTTTTAAAGATTTTTTTGCAAACCGGACCATTATCTCATCCAAAATAATCAAATAGTATTTTTATTTGCAAATATTCAAACATATTTTTATGATATGTACAATTTTAGTATTTTAATAGCCTTGTTATGGTTAAAAATATTAAAATATATTAAAAAGACCTAAACGCCTTTTCACGCCTTTTTACGCCAAGGCCCGCCTAGGCTTCTAAGGCTTAAGGCTTGGCCTCCACGCCTCGATCACGCCCCGCGTTTTTTAGAACCTTGGTGTTAACACAAGAGGCAAGAAATTAAAACAAAGGGAAGATCTCAATTTTATAAAAATTGATGTCCTGAAATTTTTCCCTAAGTTTTCCCAAAGTTTTATTACCAAGAGTAGTGTTGAGCCATGGTAGGACTTTTCGTCTACTACAACAAGATGGTAAAACATCCTAAGTAGGTCAAAATACATTAGAGGGATCATTTTCTATAATATATAGGTACGTGCAAACACACACACACACACACGCGTGTGTGTGTGTGTTATTATC
The DNA here is from genome assembly GCA_949130495.1 of Sambucus nigra. NCBI lineage: Eukaryota > Viridiplantae > Streptophyta > Magnoliopsida > Dipsacales > Adoxaceae > Sambucus > Sambucus nigra. The sequence continues at coordinate 692,792,524 of OX422210.1, forward strand.
CCTCCAGCAACTCTACTCAGGTAGCACAAATATAATATAAGGAAAAGGAAAAACCTTAGTCTAAAGTCGCAAAAAATTGCAGACCCTATATATGGTGTTATAACTCCATCAACTCTGCTTAGGTAGCATAAAAATGACTAACGAATAAGGATAAACCTGAGTCCAAAGCGGAGAAAAATTGCAGATCCAACCCCAAATATATATATATATATATATATATAAAGCAAGTGAGGATAGGAGTGAGTATAATCGAAAGTAAGTGAGGAATCACTGAGGTATAATCAAAAGCAGTTCTTGAAAATGTTTGTTGAATACTAACGTGGGTCCCCGTGTAAAAACAATAAGGGTAATGGTAAAGAGTGCCATCCTCTTACACAATTTACTCCTCGAATAAAGATGATATAGTGAGTCTTCTTTGTGATGCAAAGTTCGTGGGACCCCCAGTTGTGTTCTTTTTTGCAATTTATTTCTTGCTATGAATAGAAGCCTAAATAGGTGGGATACGAGAGTGGGAGACATACGGGGCCCTGTGTCCCTATATCATTTTATTTTTATTGCAGGGAGGTGAGGGTTTGGAGTGGATCAATGTGCTACCACACCCACATCATTTTGTCTCCCATTTGTTATAAACAAAGCCAAAGAGTAAATAACGTGGGACACAGCCCCTGCCATTTACCCCTCACTCGAAATTTGGGATTGGTTTAATAAAGACGTGGTACCCTCGACATATACCTCATACACAAGTCAGGAGGAGAGAAATTGAGTTTATCAATTTCAGGAGGGCTTAGAATGGGGTATGAATGTGGGACCCCCATTACACACCTCTTGCAAAATTTAGGAAGGCTCCGCCTTTCACCAATGCAACCCCCTATTACAACTCTGCATAGTGAGAACTTGATATTAAATTTCCATGCGATCCAGACTATGAATGTTTTTTACTCCGTACTTGGACTATAATTTTGTACTCAATCCTCAAACGTTATCCTTGGACAATTTTTTTACTCATTCCTCAGACAATTACCTCAAACTATTTTTTCACTTAGTCCTCATAACTATTTTTTTACTCATTATTAACACAAATTTGTCATCAGGCTATTTTTACTAAGTCCTTAAGCAAATCTCACTTGGACTATATTTTTTTTACTCAATCTTTACACAAAATTTTCCTCAGACTATTTTTACTAAGTCCTTTAGAAAATTTCACTTGGACTATTTTTTACTCAGTTGTTACATAAATTTTTCAAGGACTACTTTTTGTTCATCCTCGTACTCTATCCACAGATAAATTATACTTAGACTAACATATCGTCTTAATTATATTTTTGATATTTTGATAAAGTTTACATGTTTTTCCTTTAATTGATAATGTTCAAATACTCCCACTCAATGTTGGATTTATATTAAATTTTTGTCCGATTAAATTTCCAAGATCATTTGCCCAACACCTCACTTACTAAGCCTATAACACCCAAGTAACACAATTAATGCATGATAAGTCCTCGGAGAAGGTGAGCATTAATGGCTCTGACACATCCTCATAGAAGGTGAACGTTAATTGCTCTGACACGTCCTTATAGAAGGTGAGCATTAATAGCTCTAACACGTCCTCGGTGAAGGTGAGCATTAATGGCTATGACATGTCCTCGGAGAAGGTGGGAATTAATGTCTCCAAAGTACCACAATTAAAGCATCTTTCTCAACTAAAGCTCAAGAAAGTTCACTCCAAGACATAAAATACTCAACAGCTCCCTAAGGAAAACCATCTTGATAGTTGAGCTTCACTTTATTACACACGTGTATTTTCTCTCTCTCTATCTCTCTCTCTCTCTACTTTCAATTCCCAACATCTGGTACATGATTTATTTAGTCTCCGGACAATTGTAATTGTACTTTCGGGCACTTGTAATTTGGCCTTGTGGCCCTATATTAATACAAAGATAGAACGAGAGCATTCGAACCAAGGACGTAGGCCCAACCTCTCAGGCTCCACATTAAACACCTGTGTCAAAATTCATTTATTGTCTTTTATTTCGTAATTTGATAGTATAATTAATATTTTTAGTGCTTATACACCCCAAGTAGGATTAGATGAGAACACTAAAGTAGAATTTTGGAAACAAATGTATGAATTAATTCAAAAAATACCCATAGGTGAGAAAATATATAGGGAGAGATTTGAATGGTTATGTAGGACAAGATCATGTAGGATATGAGAGAGTGCACGGAAGATATGGTTTGGGAGATAGGAACAACGGTGGAGAGTCTATCTTAGATTTTCTGATGGCTTATGATTTTGTACTAATAAATAGATGTTTTAAAAAGAGGCTTGAACACTTAATAACTTATAAAAGTGGAACACATATAAGATCCAAATAGACTTTTTCATTACTAGAAAATGATACCGATTAATATATAAACACTGTAAGATTATCCTGGAAGAGAGCTTAACCTCACAGCATAGGATACTGGTATTGGATATAAATATTAAAAATAAATCATGAATGTGAAAAGAGAAGATTAACCGACAACTAGGTGGTGGAACTTAAAGGAAGAGAAAGGAAATATATTTCAAGATAAAATACAAAATAAAGTGTCATGAACTACCGAAGATGAGACTAATATAATGTGGGATAAGATGTCACGTGCATTAGGAGAATATTGAAAGAAATTCTTAGAGAATCAAAAGGCAGGAGGCCACAATCTAAAGAAACTTGATGGTGGAATGAAGAAGTGAAAAATATATTAAAAATCAAAAGGGAGTACTTTAAAACATGGCAAACAACTAGAAACAAATAAAATTTTGAGAAATATAAATGCGCTAAAAAGGAAGTTAAGAAAACGGTAAGAGATATTAAGTTAAAGGTGTCTGATGATCTTTATATAAAATTAAGAACACAAAAGGGGGGGGAAGTATTTATAATATTGGTAAACTGAGGGACATAAAAAGAAAAGATTTTAATAATGTTAAGTGTATTAAAAGTTATGATTCGAGAGATATAGTCAAGGATGATGAGATTATGAAAAGAAGAAAAAACTATTTCAAAATGTTATTGAATGAAGATAAATGGAGCAGATTAGATATAGAGAAACTGAGGGAGACTCGAGAAAATATATTTTTTCACAGAACTAGGACAAAGGAGGTTAGGATTGCTCTAAAAATATGAAAAATAGGAGGACTTTAGGACTAGATAGTATCCCTATTGAGGTTTGGAAGTGTTTAGGGGAGGAAGGAGTGTCTTGGCTTACAAAATTATTTAATAAAGAGTGTTTTAGTCCCTCTTTATAAAAATAAAGGAGACATACGAAGTTGTTCATATTATCATAGTCTTAAATTGATGAATCATACAATGAAACTACAAGAGATAGTGATTGAATAAAGATTGAGATTAAAAATAACCATATCTGAGAATCAATTTGGGTTTTCACCTGGGAGGTCAACAATGAAATTATTTTATTTATTGAAGAGAATATTGGAGAGGTATAGAGAGAAAAAGAAGGACCTTCATATGGTTTTTAAAGATTCGGAGAAGGTATCTGATAGGATACCAAGAGATATAATATGGTGAGTTCTACATAAAAACGAGTGACACGTAGATATATTAATGTGATCAAGGATATATGTAATATGGCCATGACTATAATAAGAATATAAGCTGGAGAAAGTAGTGAATTCTCAATTAATGTAGGTCTGCACCAAGGTTCAATACTAAGTCCTTATTTATTTTCTATGGTTATGGATGAGTTGGCTGAGAAAATATAAGAAGAGATTCTGTGATGTATACTATTTTCAGATGATATTATTTTAGTGGATGAGACTAAGATAAGGATTAAAGCTAGATTGGAATTGTGGAAAGAAACTCTAAAAATAAGAGGATTTAAAATAAGCAGGACTAAAATAGAATATATGGAGTGCAACTTTAGTGGTAATAAGAGACAAACGAGGGTTTGGTGAAACTGGTGGGTCAAGAGATACCTAGAAATGATCATTTTTATTATTTAGGCTCGATTACCCAAAAAAATGGAGATATTAATGATGATGTTACTCGTAGGATTAAAGAATGGTGGGTTAAGTGGAGATGTGCTACCGACATTTTGTATGATAGGCGTATACCTTTAAAGTTAAAAGAAAAAAATTATAGGACAGCTTTAGACCCACCATGTTATATAGGACAGAGTGTTGGGCAGCCAATAAATAAAATATGCAGAAAATGAGTGTGACGAAAATGCAAATGCTAAGATGGATTTGTAGTAAAACTCAAAAGGATAAAATTAGACATGGACTAATTCATGAAATGGTAAAAGAAGCTCCTATAGAAGATAAATTGAGTGAAAATTGATTTAAATGATTTTGATACGTCAAACGTAGATCAATGAATGCCCCCATAAGTAAAAGTGATTTAATTAGTATTGATAATAATGCAATAAGTAGTGGTGGGCCAAAATTGACTTGATGGGATATTGTAAAAATGACGTGATATCAAATACATTACTCAAAGATATTTCACTAAACATAATAGAATGGAAAATAAGATTCATGTAGCCGACCATAAATAATTGAAAAAATATTTGTTGAAGTCCAACACACGTATACTTCATACTCGATAAAGTCAAAATCATCCAAATTTTGGCATCACAAGTTGACGCCATCTGTGGGAAAGAAATAACACTTTTTAAATCCCCCTTTTACTAGTGAGTTGGATTCCTTATCCATGGATTCCATAGCAATGTTTGAAGGCGTGTAACAAATGCTCAATAATTAAGTTGCGTTGGAAACCCAGTTGGTGAAACTACTACCATGGCCTAATGCCCAAGGCCCTCCACCAAAGAAAAACCATGCATTGATGAGGTGGATGGGCCCTCCCAAAGGCGACGGGTATTCATCCACCAAAGTCTCTCATATGACTCTGGCAAACCACAACTTTTTAGAGTCAAAGTCCCACATGAGAATCATCCTTAGGCACCGTCTGAGTATTTGCGTACTCACATCTTAGTCCGAGAAAGGTTGATATTCCAAGATAACCTCTCGCATATCTCCCACAAATGAGAGGCCCTATCAAGAAATGAGAAACCAAATTATATATTATATAAAAGCTGCTGGGTTGAATCCCCCGAATGTCAACGCACTTGCCTTATGTTCCGAGTCCCCCTTTTCGAAAACAAAATCTGATTTTTCTTTTAAAACCTTCTTCAAAGCATCACTTAAACAATTTTTAGAACAACAAGCACCCAAAATAGTACCCACTAATCAAAAAAAAAAATATATATATATATATATATATATATATATATATATATATATATATATATATATATATATATATATATACATATTCATACCTTATGAGATCCTTGAATGTTGAAAATGAAATAATGCACGAAATACGACATGATGATAAAAATGATCTAACTTGGCTGCTACGATCTTCAATTAAACACGCTATAGGGTTGAAAGGTAAACACACTCAAGTCCTAACCTGTGACTTCAGATTTTGTCCAAACACAAAATAATCCAAAACATACAAATTGACTCAATTTGGAATTTACCCTTACACTTGTCAAGGAACCTAAGGACACCTTCTCAAACCATTTATGGGACACATCCCATAAAATCGAAGGAAAAATACATAACATAAAGGATTTGTTGTTAATTTAGAAGGTTATCTATTGGTTGTAGTTACAAACATAATTAGTTATATCAATTTTCCATCATTTAAGTTGAATTATGGGGTTAATTATTCTTGGAACGGTCTACTTGCCCCAATGTTCGGGTAAACTTTGAGCTCATTTGGTTCACAGGTGTTATAGTCAATCCAACTCTCAAGTAGTATCGGGTCCTAATGGAGAAGCCCATCCATCTACCTCCTTTTGTATGTAACTTCTTATCTTTTATCGAGCACGTTTCCAATCCTTTGAATGAAATCTATATTTCCACCTAACTTTAGATTGTTGATGTGACTAGTAGTGCTTCTTGACCCGGCATACTTGAGCTTATACAACATCTCTTCGTTGCTCACTACTCCTGTGTACATCTTGTCCTCTGCTTGACCGGCTTAAATACTAGGAGTTCAAGAAATATTTTATCATTTTAGAGTTCATCATTTCTCATCATATGATGTTCTAAATCTCAAAGAAGTTCCTCATAAGCATTAATTAAATGTGAAACTAGGTCTTGCATATGTTGAAGTTCCTCTCCCTTGGAGTGCTCGTCATAGGATTTGTACTGAATCTTGGGGTTCAATGACCATTTTTAGCATAAATAACTTAATGGAGTTTGATTTTGAGCAGAGAGGCCACCCCCATGGATATTGGTTATAAGTACGATTGTGAGTTAACACTTACACTCCTTATACTAGTTTCAAGATAAAAGAACAATCATATATTTTTTATAAACAAAGCCAATTTTATGGGGAGAAATTCATGTCCAGAGATTATGAAAGAACTCGACTAAAATAATACAAACATGTAAAGAGAACTCAACTTTCATAACATATACCTCTGTTAGATCCCAAATTATTTATTTGATGGGCAAGAAGTACAATCATGATTGTGATAAACTACCCTCTAAAGTTTTCACAAGAGGGCATTTCTTGTGTGGTTAATCCATATTTTCATAATAGTCAAAAAAACATTTTGTTTCCAGAAAAGTGGATCCGTTAGGATTGTTTTATATTAGCATGGTATCTACGAGTTTTGGGCCTTCTAACCATCTTTCCCTTTTTGAGTTTTGAGGGACTTTTAATATCCACAAGCCTAACTATAATTGAGCCCTCGTAATTATTAGATATTTGAATATTTAATTATTACATATTATAGTTAATATTTATTTATGGGTGTCGACAAAGCCACCCCAATTTTTTCTTTCAAGCACCACATAAAATTCAAAACCTATTACTAATGGCACCCAAAGTAACCACATAATTTTTAAAGTTTAAAAAATATAAGTCAAACCCACAAAAGGTTTTAAAATTTACTTTCAACCCCACACAATATACAAAAATATTTTTTCAACCCTCTACCTTCACCACTACCACAACCAATTTATCCTTCACCTCTCCACTATTACCAACAATAACCACCTTTTCATCACATCTCCCCCCCAAAAAAAATTTGTAACACCCCGTATTTTTATGGCATTTAATTATGGGATTTATTAAATTAAATTGGAATAAATTAATTTAATATTAATCCAGATGTTTTAAAATAAATATTTACTAGCGTGATGAGAGTTAGTAATTATATGTTGAATATTACTGGATGAGTAAATTAATATATGAGATTAAATTTATCAAATTATCGCGAGTGAATAAAACGACAATCATAGAAATTAAGTCGGGACGCGCATGTGTCGTGCCGGGACCAAATTAATAAAATAAAAAGTATTTTAATTATAAGTCACCCATATGGTCATTTCGAGTGTATAAATATTTTTGGAAGGGTCGAGATAGTCAGAAAAGTGTACCCGGGGGTTTAGTTTGGGTCTCGTGACGTTTTTAGACCTAACCGGCAATCTAAGAGGGCATTTTGGTAATTTTTCATTTTTGACCTTGATTAATGACGAAAATAGAGAGTTTATATCTATGGGAAGAGAGAGTCCTCGAGGGTTAGAAACTCTAAAGTTGTAGAGGGGCTAAGGAAGGAAGAAGGGAGAAGGCTTTCAAGGGAGAGAACCACCTACCCAACACCGTCTTCACCAATTCCACCACCAACGCGTAGATCGGGGAACAAGGAATGAAACCATACCCATCATCATCAATGATTCAGACTTCCATTTCTAAGGCGAGTATCTAACTTGTTGTTCTTTAAGTTGATAACACATCCATGTTAGTGTAGGAATTAATTTATTTATGTTTCCATGAAAATAATGTTGTGGGGAGAATATTATTGAAATTTTGGAGTAGAAACCATGTTAGGATAAATATCTTGGCATATGTAGAATGTTATCCACGAAATTTTGTGCCCGGTAGAGATAGAAATCTGGAAATTAAATGAATTCTTGAGAAAAATTTGATGAACTAGGGTTAAATGATAATTTCTTAAATTAACACATTTGATGACTAATCTTGAGGAATTAATGAATGTTTTATATTAGAAATCATCCACATTGGTTTATATAACGTTCATGATGTTTGGTTGGGAGTTTGGGATATGTTAATGGAGTTTTGATGATTTAAGTTGGAAGAAATCGATAGGCTTATTTTGTAGAATTTTGGGCAAGACCAGCTTGGTCGATCGATCGACTCAAAAATGTCGATCGATCGACCCCCTTTCATCGATCGATCGACTCCTCTTGGAAATGAGAACTTTTCTCCGTTTGAATGTTAATCTAATTCCAAATGTGTAATGACCTTTGGACATAATTTAAATATCATAATGGGACATGAGAAGGAGCAGTAGGGTTTAAGTAGGGTCCGGGTAAGACGAGTTTATGCAAGATTTAACCGTGGAGTTTTGGGGGTGTAAATTGAGTGAGAAATCGTGCGTACGTTAAAGTAGGTCTTGTAAGAATTTAGAAAGACTTAGACCAGTAGGGTAGTGAGGGTACACCTACTGATTTTACATTTATCGTGAGGATACACTTCGAGAGTCGAGAAGTACTTACGGATTTACAGTAATTGAGAGAATAAAAAGAACATATTATGCTACGCATAATATGTTACGCATAGCTAGAACATATTATGGGTCGTGGGCATACCTAGCTGAATTATGTGAATGTATATATATATATATATATATATATATATATATATATATATATATATATATATATATATATATATAATATGGTAAATTTATGTGTAATCATACCCGCGCTCTACTTGCTATCACGGAAGTTTCGCGCCGGGACGGTCTTATCTCGATTGGACCTTTATGGGGGATATTGACTTGTACCCTAGAACATAGAGTCCTTGGTACAGGCTATCCGAGAATGATAGTCAAACGGTCCTAAGAGACGTGAGGGTATGTGTTGACCTCTTAGTGACTTGGAACTATGCTTCGCCTCCAATATGTGTGTTTTGTGTTAATACAGTTCGAGAGTGATGCTGAACTAGTACTTTTCTTTTGTACGATAGATACGGAGACTTGATAGCAGAGTATGCCAACACCATAGAATTTATATGGGGTGCCTTATTAGTATATATATTATGAGTGATAATTATATGTACCTGTGATTAGTCTACTGTGCTTGTAAGTAAATAAAATTAAATAAATAATATTAAATAAATTAAGTGGTTGAGAACTTAAGTATGTATTGAGATGAACATAACTGGCTTAAAATATTCCTAATAAAAGGATCATCAGATATAATATATGGTTAGGAAATTACTTGGATTAGGCTTGGTGAATGAAGATTTGGTTAGACTAGTTATCTGGGTTAGATTTAACTAGGTTGATTTGGTAGTACGCTAGGCGTGCATACTAGTTGAGAGGTGAGAATTCTCAAGTGAGTGTCGAGGTACTAACATGTATGTAATATCAACTGATAAGCATTTTAAATACTTGCTAAACTATTTTTAAAGTTGTTTTACACTCGGGCTCTAACCCGTTTCCTATTATCTCTTTTTTCTCTTATATATATATATATATATATATATATATATATATATTATAGGTGTCAGCCACAGGGGCGTCGGGCTTTGACTTTTGGACTATTGACGTATTGCAGCTAGTGTAGGAGTTGCAGGTCCTTGCAGTAGATGACTTCATCTTTGTCCTCTTAGCCTTCTATTTAGTCATTATTAGTAGGGCATGTGTCGCCCATTTTCAGTTATATTTAGCTCAGAGAGATTTGTACACTTTATTTATTTCAGTATTCCATTTTAGTTGGGATTACTTTTAAATATTACTTTGTCCTGCAATGTGGGATATTTTATTTGGTTGATCTTCACTTGGATGATTTGGTTTTAAAATTATTATTCGTGTTTATGAAAATGGTTTCGTATATTAACTTATAATCGAGGAACTTAATCATTAAATTAATTGTTTTGTCACTTAGCTTAATTATTTATTAGGTGATTAATAAAGAAATATTATTTTCGACATTAATGCTAAGAATGAACCAACCGGACACTTTGATTTAATTTAATAAAAGACTGTTCACCCAGTATTTAATTAGGCGGGTTGTCACATCATTATTATTCACCACCGCCACTTTAACCCAAAATTTATTTTAAGTTGAAAAACTCATTTAATATCATTTATATTGTTTGTTTTTTAAAAACAAAGTTAGGTTTAAAGTAGTGGTGGCGGTGAAGATAAGTAATAGTGGGGTGGTAGTTGTGTTATTTTTATTAATAGAGAGAGAGAATGAGAAGCTTGGAGAGAAGTTGAGGTGATGGTGGGAAGTGGTAGTGGTGGCGGCGTTGTGTTTAAGATTAGGTTTTGAGAGAGAATCAAAGGTTAGAGAGAGAGAGAGAGAGAGAGAGAGAGAGAGAGAAAAGAAAATACTAGGCTGAAATAAATAATAAAAAAATATACCCTTTAACTACTGACGGTGCCCCTTTATTAGGTGTGGAATAAGATTTTGGTTAGATTATGGTGTTTGAAAGATAAATTTATAGGGTTTTTAACAGCACCCATTATATATTATGAAAGAAAATTAATTATTTCTTAAGAAATTAGAATGTTAATTGTATTAGGGAGATAGAAAATGCGAGAATTTTGTTTTTAAAATCAATTTAAAGAGAAGTTTAAATCTATTCCTCTTATGATTGTACAAGATATGATATTTTTGGAACCATCTCCTTCTGAAACTTTAAAAAATCAGAAAAATTAGCAAAATGTAGAGTCAAAGAGTCAAGATTATATGTAAAAAAATCATGATTAAAATATTATTTTTCATTCCCAAAAATTACCGATAAAATCAGCCAAAATGTAACTAAAAATAAAACTGATCAATTTTAACAATAAAAAAAAAAGATAGTACGAAAAATATCACATATCATTCTAGGAATCTTATAAACTCTAAAAAGAGAGCAAAATGCTGACACAATAGTAAATAATGTACTGATATTGTAGTATTTTGTACGAAGTTAATTGTTCCAAAAAATATAATTATTTTTTTATTCTTTTACAATTGATATTAAAATAATGTATTGAATCCATTTTTACACTTTGAAAATACAGCCACATATTTTCATAATCATTCATAGTTATGAAAAACAGTAAAAATTTGTCTAATACATAATCTTATGTTTACTTGATATCTTAAATCTTGTGCAAAATTAAGTAAACATTATAATATTGATTTTCATTAGTAAAAATAAAAGTACAATGAATAAAGAGTTAAACAAACTTTTTAACAATAAAAGTAGGATGTCAAAACAAAAGCACCACTACCTTTAGACTTGGAGCAAACTTTATTGATGATATGATTGAAAATATGTTTGTGAAAAGATATCATTTAATTTTTGTAATCAAAAGCCATTGAACCTAAAGACCCCAACGTAGTACTCCCATTTGCCACATAAACACAACACAAACCACCAAAAGATTCAAATCATTGAACTAATTTTACATCCACAAAACCAAAACCCTTGCACTTCTCTAGAGACAACCCAAAATCCACCAACCAATCATGGATAGTCCACGTCAGCCCTAAAAATCTCAGGTACCCAATAATTTAATGGCATGTCAGCAGATAAGAAAACCCTTTTCCCATAAAATAATCTCTTCAATGAAGGCCTTTGCAGGATATGGAAGGCATACTAAGAAACAAACCTAATCAGGTTATCCATACATGCCCCATCATTAGGATTACATCCTTCAAATTACTCGTACCAATTTTTATTTTTTTTGCCAATGATGAAAATTGAAACAAAACGAGGACCACATTATTTTTTTTACTTTTTGCACCCTAACTAAAATGACAATATTAGCCCTAATATATATTCCTTCCTTTTCTTCATTTTTATAATATTAAAAATTGGATGATTTGGACTTAGGTAGCTAGCTAATGCTCTTGTTTAGACTACAATATCTTTAGAATTATTTTTCTAGACTTTGGCACTTTTTTAGCTACGGAATGTAACTAAAGTTAAATAATTGTAATTATTAATGATACAATTATATTCACTAGCGGAAAATGTACTCCAAAGTCTTTAAAATAAACTTATGTAGATATAAAATTCTAAGTATGACCCTAGCGAGAGACCCCAGTAAAATAAATACTTAGTATATTTTTTACGTTTTGGCCTCCCAATATAATTACCATTTTAACTCTTCCATATAATATAAGCATTAACTTTTGCACTTTAATAATATTAATAATAAATATTAAACCTCTAATCTTATTGATTACCTTGGGCCAATGATTTTTTTTTTCATTTTCTGATTTTTCGGTAGTCTATTATGCTTCCAAATAAAACCATGAAATTAGCAATAATTTTAAAAAATATAATTTTAATATTCGGTGCTTCTAAAATATGCCTCTTTGATTTTTTTTTTAATTTAATAAAAGCATTTGTAAATCATTCCAATTATTTTAAATTTTAAAAAACTCCAAATTTCTATTTCTCTTAAGAATGTCACATGGCCCTTGTTATGCAGGTACATAAATGTGTATGATTTGGAATAAACACACCCGGACTTTTGTTTTTTAATGTGACCAGGCTATTAATTGCGTTTGTCTTTTGTTTTGTACTGTAAATGAAATTAAGTTTCTGCCTTAATAAGGTGCTATATTTAATTGTATTAATGGGTGATCAAAAGTACCATATTAATGAATTGTATAGTGAAATATGCCAAGCCTAAAATTTTGAAAAAGATGAAGAAAAAAATAGTTGTTTTGGCTGTGCAGGCTCATACATATTTTATTTAGGGACATGGTGAAAAGATGTAATATTAAAGTCATTGTGATTTTTAAAGTGGACCCTCCATTGTAATGTATAAGTAAATTTTTATGTAATGTTTACCTGAATTTTTTTAATATATACGTGTTTGAGTTATGTATATGTTAATATATAAAATATGGGCCTTTTCACTAATAGCCTATCCCGATCCATTTCCTAATAAATTTAGGACAAGTCCAAAAACAATTATAAATCTAATCCCTGTAAATTAAAAAGAGTTGCCCACAACATTAAACGAAATACCCAAATTGACCTAAACCCCTAAATCTATTCCCGCTCAGTTAACAATCGAGAAAACTCTTCGAACTCCAAATTGCTTTCCTCTTCTAACACTCAGTAAAGAAATGCCCTAGTTTCTCTCTATCTGGGTCAGCAAAAACACCGATCCATCCCCTCATTAGCTAAATCCGAGCAGATTTTCGATTTTGGAATTAAAAGGTAACTTTGAACTTCGACTAATTTCTGATTATCTACATTTTTCATCAAGTAAAGTTTTGATGTTTAAAACCATCTAAATTTTATATATCATTGCAAGTATTGTTTAGTTAAACCTAAAAATGCATGTATAATTTTTCTATGGTTTATGAATAGTTTATGAAGAAGTAGAATTTGTACTAAAATGTTTCTTGTTTAATAATACTTATAGATTTGTGTTTTGTGTTAGATGAAGATCAAAATAAAGATGGTTGAATGTCGATCTTCACCGAGAAAAAAAAATAGATCAAAAAAAAGTCGAAAGACTCGTAGTCCGTTGACAAAAGTCAAAAGATCTCCAAGACTAGGGTCAATCTATGGACATAATGAAGATAATATGGGACATAAAGGAGATAATATGGGACAGATTGTCGAATACAAGGTAAAACTTTATATCTTATAAGTAGTAAATGCTTTATATTTTGCAAATGAAATGTTGCATCTAAATAACCTGAATAATAGTTTGCTTGCAAATCAGAAATTGCATTTCAGAAAGTTGCATTAGAGAAAAAAATATTATGTCTTAATTCTGTTTTGCAAATGATTTGTTGCGAATTAAATAAGATCAATGTATTAATAATTAGGGGTTTGCAAATAAGAAGTTGCATGTGTAAAAATTTAAGTTTCATTTTGAAATTAAAAGTTACAAGCCATAATATGATAAATATTACATTGTGCCTTTTTTGTTTGAAAACTCAACTCGGAATAACTTTTATTTTCAAATATTTAACCTTTAAGTCAAATAACTTTTATTTTCAAATTAAAAGTTGCATGCCATAATATGCTATTTCAAATTCAAAAGTTGCAAGCCATAATATGATAAATGCTATATTGTGCATTTTTTGTTTGCAAATAAAAAGTTTCAAATTAATATACTTCATGATTTATGGGTTTGCAAATCATAAATTGCATTCGAAAAAGGTTGCATTATAGACACAACAACTATGACTTTTTTCCGTTGCAAATAAATATTTGCAAAGCACATAAGTTCAATGGATGTACTTTTAGTGGTTTGCAAATAAGAAATTGAATTTGATAAAGTTGCATTGAAGAGACATTAGAATGGTATTTATCTTTTTGCATATAAATTGTTGCAAATGAAATAACCTATATATGTTATGATTTATGTTTTCGCAAATAGAAAGTTGCATTAAGTCAATTCACTTTTGTTTTCAAATTAAAAGTTGCATGCCATAATATGCTATTTGAAATAGCTAAATTGTACACAAAGTACTATGCCTTTTATGTTTGCAAATGAAATGTTGCATATTAAATAAGCTGAAAATTAATTTGTTTGCAAACAAGAAATTGCATTTGAAAAGTTTACTTAGAGAAAAAAATAGACTGTCTTATTTCTGTTTGCAAATGATCTATTGCAAATCAAATAAAATCAAAGTATTAATAGATAATTAGAGTTAAAGTCATGTACCACGGTGTATTTTTAGAAAAAGGCCCAAGTATTAATTGTTTGCAAATAAGACTATTAATAATTAGGAGTTTTGCCAATTAGAGGTTGCATCTATATAAAATTAAGTTTTATTTTCAAATTAAAAGTTGCAAGCCATAATATGATAAATATTATATTTTGCATTTTTTGTTTGCAAACAAAAAGTTTCAAATTAATATACTTCATCATTTATGGGTTTGCAAATCATAAGTTGCATTCGAAAAAGATTGCATTATAAACACAACAAGTATGACTTTTTTCTGTTGCAAATAAATATTTGCAAAGCACATAAGTTCAATGGATGTACTTTTAGGGGTTTGCAAATAAGAAATTGAATTTGATAAAGTTGCATTGAAGAGACATTAGAATGGTATTTATCTTTTTGCATATAAATTGTTGCAAATGAAATAACCTATATATGTTATGACTTATGATTTCGCAAATAAAAAGTTGCATTAAGTCAATTCACTTTTATTTTCAAATTAAAAGTTACATGCCATAATATGCTATTTGAAATAGCTAAATTGTACACAAAGTACTATGCCTTTTATGTTTGCAAATGAAATGTTGCATTTAAATAAGCTGAATATTAATTTGTTTGCAAATAAGAAATTGCATTTGAAAAAGTTGCATCAGAGAAAAAAATAGACGGTCTTATTTCTGTTTGCAAATGATCTGTTGCAAATCAAATAAAGGCCCAAATATTAATTGTTTGCAAATAAGACTATTAATAATTAGGAGTTTGCAAATTAGAGGTTGCATCTATATAAAATTAAGTTTTATTTTCAAATTAAAAGTTGCAAGCCATAATATGATAAATATTATATTGTGCATTTTTTGTTTGCAAATAAAAAGTTTCAAATTAATATACTTCATGCTTTAAGGGTTTGCAAATCATACGTTGCATTTGAAAAAGGTTGCATTATAGACACAACAACTATGACTTTTTTCTGTTGCAAATAAATATTTGCAAAGCATATAAGTTCAATGGATGTACTTTTAGGGGTTTGCAAATAAGAAATTGAATTTGATAAAGTTGCATTGAAGAGACATTATAATGGTATTTATCTTTTTGCATATAAATTGTTGCAAATGAAATAACCTATATATGTTATGATTTATGTTTTCGCAAATAGAAAGTTTCATTAAATCAATTCACTTTTGTTTACAAATTAAAAGTTGCATGCCATAATATGTTATTTGAAATAGCTAAATTGTACACAAAGTACTATGCTTTTTATGTTTGCAAATGAAATGTTGCATATTAAAAGTTGCACTATATAAAAAAAAAGAACTTCCAAGTTGTAGTATATTTGTTAAGATATTGTTATGGATTTGTTAAGATATTGTTATTGGTTTTATAATGCTAAAAATCAACAATTTGTAGTATATTTGTTAAAATATTGTTATGGATTTTATACAAATTTTGCATTTTGATTAGTATGAAAAAGATTATATTCATATAATGCAGCAAGAGAATGAACTTCAAATTCATGATATGGATCATGAATTCAAATCAGGAAAAAAAAAAGAAACTCGAAAAAGGAAACAAGAAAGTGGGTGTAGTAGTTCGGAGGTAGAATCAAAAAGAAGGAGAAAGAAACCAAGGGCAAACAAAGCAATAAAACGACAAAAGTCGAATTCAATTAATAGATGCAGCGTCCTGTCAATCATAGCTTTGGTAAAGGAAAAAAAAGAAGAAATTGGACATTTTTTTAAGACAATGTGCAATGAAAGATTAAGTGATGAAATGGTATCAAAGGGATCAAGAGTAGCTGCTCAAGTGATATCGAATTACAATAAAGAAGATAAAGGTTTTATGATTGGAGGAAAGTTGATAAAACTTTTACCAGACGATGTAGCTGTGGTTTTTGGGCTGCCAAAAGTTGGGAAAAAAATCGTTGTTCATCCTAGAACAATGACGAAAGTTGTAGGTGAACAAAGCAGCTTCTATAAGAGGATTTTTTAAGGAGAAAAAAAGTTGACAAAAGGAACAATCCTTGATGCCATTGAGAGGGTATTGCCAATTGAAGGATTTGAAGCTGAACAAGACTTTGCACGTTTGGTTATATTGTATATGGCTACAACTATATTTTTCCCTAAATCAACTTTAGGCATTGGATGGTCATTTCTTAGACATTTAGACTGTTTTGATGAGATATTTAATATAGATTGGGCAACAGCTATACATGATAATCTCATGAATTTTGTTGAGAAGCACCATAGAAATGCAGAAAAAACAGTTGGTTGCACCATAATCTTTCCGGTAAAAAAATTTCCTTTATACTTTTTATACATAATTTTTTTTGTTAAATTTACACTAATTGGACTCATATTCCCAATTAAACAGTATTTCTTATGTGAGCATTACTCAATTAAGAAGCCATTGGAAAATAGAGAGAAGGATTTTCCAAGAATTTCAAGATGGAATTTGTCAGATTTGAACAAAACGATGGTCAACTTATCTATCAATGATTTCGATATGGAAAAGGTAAGTAGACAAATCAATTTATTTCCCATACATGCTAACCATTACCTGATGAATTATTATAAAAAAAGTTTTACTGAGTGGTGAGCTTGTGTTTGTCCTTCTTTCTTTAGTTTGTATTTAAGCTTTCTAGATGTTCATGTTCATCTCCTTTTGTGCAACTATTAAGTATTCTACATGACCAACGATGCGATAAAAGATATATAATTTATTTTTGAGAGAAATGCATTTAACATGAGCTCGACTCCTTTCATCAAACATCAACATCTTCAATTTATAGAAGTTGTTAGCTGTTACCTGTAGCATGTTTCAGTTTGTGCCCATCTGCTCACCAGCATCCCCCTGAGCACAACATCTGGGCTATCCGTGGCCAATCGGCACATTATGACGACAACCTCGATATCTAGACCCGAATGATTCTCCCACAAAAAATTATATGACCCATTTTTACGCTTGTTGAAGTGTAGTATGCAGGGAATGAGTAATTTAGTCACATATTTTATCACGAACATATATCCAAATATTCTGTAAACTAGGATGGACACACTAAATCGAACCACAAAATAAAAATAAATGATATCAAATCTATAAACCCTGAAATAAAAATAATAAACAATTGAAATATATAGTTTCTTAATGAGAACTAACAACTTAAAAAGGCAGGGTACTCACAACAATGATCATATAATTCCCATACTTGTTTAGAATAGTTGCAGACTTGGACAAAATAACAAGAATGGTAAATAGCAGAAATAGAACACTAGATACAATTGAGTTAACTGTATAACCAGATCTGTGAAACATAACCAAGGCAGCCAGGGTCACCACTAGTGTTCCCACTGTCCTATTTTTCTTCTATACAGCATCACATCTTCAACTTTTTATACCAATAAAACAACGAAATTATATTATAAAACATTTTATAATGTGCATCAATAAAACAGTTATCACTATTTTACAACCTACATTGTTTGGCAATTATAAGTAAAAGTTTTGCTGCATAATAACATTCATTCTCATACAATATATATATATATATATATATATATATATATATATATATATATATATATATATTATTCATTCTCATACAATATATGTGTCCTAATACAGTTTATAGAAAATCTTATATGTATATTTTTATGTTATATCAGGTATTGGTTGAAATACCAAATTTGAGCAAAGTTGAGATGGATCTTTTATCTGACAGTTGTGGGCTTAAGATGAAGACTATTGGAAAAGACAAATTCAATAACAAATTTCAAAAGTCATGGAAATTGAAGAATGAAAGGTTAGTGAAAGAAAACAAGCAGTTGAGAGCTCAAATTGAGAGTTTGGAAGAGAAGCTGAAAATTGCTACCCAACATACATCACCAAGCAATAAATCTGGGAAAGGGAAAAAAAATAATAAAGAGGAAGAAAGAGAATACAACACCAGGAATGACATGAAAGAAAATGTGAAGGACAATAAGTTGGGAACAAGAAGAAAGCATAAAATTCTAACACCTAAGGAGAAGAAACAGAAAATATCTTCGTGGGTGCTTCGAATGAAAATGAGGAAAAGGAATCTGACAAAGAAAACAGATTTTGTTTACTACGACACAAAAACAAATGAATGCCATGGGAAAGACTAGGGGTGGACAAAAAAAAAGACCGACCCGAATGGACCGATTGGACCGAACCGAAAATTAAGGCTATTTTGAAACCGGTCCAAAAATCGTTTCACAAAAACTAAAAACCGATTAAACCGGTCCGGTCCGCGGTCCACTATATTAAAAGACCGATTTGGACCGGACCGGACCGATTCCCATATATATATAATAAAAATAATGTTATTGTATTTCTTATGTATAGTTTTTGAATTAATGTATATAACTTATGAATTTAATTTGGAACATTTTATATATGTATAGACATTTTTTTATCTTTGTTAAAAAAACCTACGTAAATATCACTTGGAGTTTCGAGTATTATTTTTTTGTATATATATTTGGGAGAAAAATAGATAAAAACATTCATAAAATGTACGTATATATAAAATAGGGTCAGGATCGAATTTTATCCTGGACCGAATTAGTAGGTTAACCGAATTAATCGGTCCGATCTCGGTCCAAAAAAATTGAGGACCGAATATTCGGTCCGATCCAAAAAATAGGCAAAACCCGGACCGGACCATGCCCACCCCTAGGAAAGACAACAAAGATATCATGAAGTCAAGTTGAAAAGTTGATGAATTTCCAACTTATCAACTTATAACACCTGATCAAAGTCAAGAAAAGGATGTCATGTTTGTGGAAGACAAATCGGTATTAAAGAAGGAGCCAAGAAAATTCTGTCCTACAGTAATGACAAGTAAAATCTATAGCTTCCTAAGAAGCGAAGATCAAATCTTGTTGCTGAATTTTTTTGTAAATGCAACTCGAGAGTATAAATACTAACTTCTCATATTTGTTTGAGAAATTAATAAATTGTTTTCATACAAGACTAATAAATTTTGTTATAATAGTTAAATATTAATATTATAACATTACTATTGAAATAATGTTGTATACTAAAAATCTGAAGTTTTCTTATGCATATAACAGTACTATTGTATGGGAGGACGAAATCACAAATCTCTACATTTCTGGATCACTCATTGCAGATTTAATTATGACGGACAGATTCATAGATCGCAGGTAACAACTATTTTACAATATAAATAAAATCATTACATGATTTATTTGATAGTTGTATTAAAATCTTTTGTGTTTCTTATTGGCATTTCACAGATTATTGACTGGTTTGCGTAAGAATTGATGCAAAAGAGGTGCTTGACAGATGCAAATGTAGTAATATTCAGTTCGCTTGGACGGGTAAATTTTTTACAATAAATATTTTTTAAAATAATGGTGATATATTTATGATTTCAAGTAATTAATTATGTTTTTTATTCTAGACTTATGTTAGAGATCATATTGAAGCCGCTAGAATAAGATACATCGACAAAGTGATTGAAAATATCACTAAAGATGTGGAGATGGTGTTTTTTCCAATGAACACAGCGAGAAGATGTCCAGAAGTGAGAGGTTATCATTGGACACTTCTAGTTCTAGACTTGAAGTTTAAAGAATGGGGACACTACAATTCAATGACCCAAAGAAGGGTGAACAACATGTTTACCAAGGATGCAAAAGAAATGGTAAATTTCAGTTATTCATTAAGAAAATTATATTTTCAATGAAATGTGTCTTGTACTAATTCATTGAATAAATTTGCAGAAAAAATATATCACACCGATATTCAATGTCCGATTTCAAGAGCTTGGGATGGAGTTGCTTAGTGATGATCTTGTTTTGAATACAGTAAAGTGCCCAGATCAAGGAGATACGTAAGTAACATCAATCATATATTAAAATTACAGTTGACATGTTGTAACAAAAATATCATGAAATAATATATATGCTAATTTAATTATCCTTAACTTCATTACAACAAGGTTTATACATATGAGATGTCCGTTTCACTGATTAAACCAATATACACCCATCTGAACCACTCTAGTACTCGAAAAATAAGTCTAATCATTTTTAAAAATTGGATATACAACCTTCTAAAGTATGAAATGTAAGCCAGTTTAAATGGTACAAGAAGTTTTTAATAAAACTTTGAGCAAACATAATTAGTTGATCCTCTTTAATACCAAGATGGTTCAACCATATTTATCTCCATAATATAGATTCAATGCAGCTACTTTGTTACTAAATTCATGATTTTTGTTATGTTACTACAAAAATTTGATAATAACTGGAAACTGACATCATTAGTCATTAAACTCAGGATCAAAATGTATCCATAATGTCCCGACAAGTTATCACAAACTCCAGCGAGGGTGCCAACCCTTCATTATACTCATTATCCTCTGCATTTTGTTACCCTTAAAATAAAATAAAAATATCTACTATCACCCAATAGCAAATACTTAAAATAATCGACATTTCAGAAATTTCAATAGTGCGTTTATTCGCAACACATACCTCTGTAAGTTCCATGAGGAAATGAACATCTTTAGCGTATAGTGTCAACGGAAAGATTTTTAACAGCCTGTTGAAAATACTCAAATATTAATAAATTGGGTTCCCCTCCAATTGAAAATTTCTTCCTCCGAATCTCTTCTATGTGTTTTTTCAGTGTAGGAATTACTAAAATATCCTCAGATTACAGAAAGCAATTGTAGTTAGTAAGTATATGAATAATGTATAGTATGGCTATATATCTGCTCTTCGCATTATGGATATATATAGTGAGTAGGGTGAGCTGTGGCAGAATATTTAATGAATATTATATGGGACTATATAGTATTACAAAATGATATTACAAAATGATATTAAGTTTCCACA
Source organism: Sambucus nigra (assembly GCA_949130495.1). Taxonomy (NCBI): domain Eukaryota; kingdom Viridiplantae; phylum Streptophyta; class Magnoliopsida; order Dipsacales; family Adoxaceae; genus Sambucus; species Sambucus nigra. The sequence continues at coordinate 692,814,160 of OX422210.1, forward strand.
TTAATGTTGTCCAATATAGTATTACAAAATGATATTAAGTTTGTTTAATATCTCTAAAATATAATAGATTAATAAATACATTTTGATCCTGAGTTTAATGTCTTATTCCAACTGTCGGTACTAATATTTTATCTTCGTGATATATGCAGAGTGGATTGTGTTTTATACACGTGTCAGTTCATGGAAAACATCTACATGAGGCAGGATATATATGATAGTTACCCAAAAAATTTCATGCAAGAGATGAGAGGAAAAATCGCAATTGATATATTATCAGATTGCAAATCATTATGGTCAAAAGGGATTGATGAGAAGAAAAATGTCAAAGCAGAGAAGAAGAAATCAAAAAGAACAAAGGAACAGATGATAGAAGAAGATTTGAAGTACATTGCTGATAACTTGAATGAGTTTTCATATCATGAAAACAAATGAAGTTCTAATTTTGTTGTTAAATTTTCAAAGTTGAATATTACATCTAACATTTTTGGTTTTAGATTGTATGCTTTAACTATACTACATTCTGATGAAAGTATGCTACATATGGTCTAGTATTGCAAATTTTTCTTTCAATTTTAAATTGAGAGAATTTATATTTTGATACAAAATAGTTGGATATCGCAGCACATTGCGAGATAATTTTGTAGTGTTATGTGTTTCATGAGTATAGTTTTACTTGTTATGTTTTGAATGCTTCAATTGGACGTATTTTAATATGTGGTGTTGTACAAATAATTAATAAATTGTGTATTATTTGACAAAAAGGATTTTTTCCTAGGTTATTATTATTCATTTAATAATAACATTGAAATCTGATTGCTATTTAATAATAGTAACCTAGGCGTACCAATTGAATATTAACGATGAAGCTATCATCATGTTTTCTTCTTCACGTTCTCTATTATACTCACTACTTCACTTGACGAGAATGAATGATTTTCCCATTAATTAATGCTTGGAAAAAAAATTAAATGAAGAAACTTTATAGTTGAAAAATTAAATTTGCAATTAAACATTTACATTGAATAATACGTGATTGTTTTCACAAGCAATTGGACGCTATAAACATAAAGCTTCTTCTCAAACAAAAGAAAAAATTCATGGATGCTAAGAAAATCAACAAGATCCGTTGAGGGGTTCTTGACAGCAGCCAATGTGGCAGGAATTTGTTAAAGGAAATTTAATAAAATGAAAAATTGCATTTTCATTCTCTTGTCGAGAATGAAAAATCAGGTTGACAACGGTATTGGGTTTCAGACTGGAGCATAAGGGGTTTATAGAAGTAGAAGATCAAGCTGGATGTCGGAACAGATAGGAAATTGTTTGAACAGAACTGGAAGTTAACTGCTCGGGTTGGAGATAACTCAGATGCAAACAATGTTTTTGTTTTCACAGGGGTTGGGGTGAGGGGGTGTCCAAAAATACACCTCAAATGCATCCCATTAACTTTTTCATGTACAAAATTAAAACCCAAAAGCATCCCAATTACGGAATCAACATTTGAATGAGAATACAGGAAATCATATTTTTTTTGTGCATTTTTTTTTTGGGAACTATCTCATGAATTGCGTGACAAAAATATCTACCAATGCTTGAAAAATTTAACATTTGTTACAATCCAAATGCAGTAAAACCATAGGATCTCGTATTTTAGATTGTAATGTAAGATTAAACTCAATAATAAGTACTATTGCATCACAAAACTTTACCTTTCCCTATCAAATGTTACATATATTGCTGCAACTACTATACAACAACGACCTGAACTTCTTCATCAAGCTTTTTTACTATTACTAAGATCAATGAAGCTGATTGAATCTTTCCAGCATGCTCAAACTTTATCAAAATAACTCCCCTTGCGTATAGTGACTATATAAAAATATGCTGAATTTTTATTCGGTTCACAATTCCACTATGATTCATAAGAACAACTTCATCGCTTTCACCATCTTCTGATAATGAAAACCCAACTACGAACACTGCCATAAGCCAATCTTCAGATGAAAACTTGTAACCTATTACAATAACTCTATTTAGACGCAACTAGAGAAAGATGCTAAGAGGAACCATTCAACAATAAGACTGTCATCCAAGCAGCAAGCAGTGCCGGTTCTTTTTTAGAAATCTCAAAATTTGGAGCAAAATCAACTGTCTTGCTCCAAGTCAGCCAACAAAATTGCTCCCATGAGTGCTTCCAGTCTGCAATTTGTATAATGCATTGCCGCAGAAGGATTTACATCAATGAAACCAAAACTCCCATGACCAGGGATGAATGGGCAACACAAAGATATATCCTCTGCTATTCGGACGAATGAATCATAAACAACAGTATCCCATTCAAATTAAACTTGCCAAGAACCTCCACAACAACCATATCACATTCTTGTAATTGAACACAACACCTGAATAACACAATCTGGTGCTAAAAAAGTCAACTTCAATAACACAATCACATTCACAATGACAAAACAAGTTGCATAATCCAATTCCCTTTAATTAAAAACACCAAACACAACAAAATTTCCGCACAAAAAGTCAATGGCTTAATCGAAAAAAATATGCAACAGCTGTCCCAAACAATGATCAAACAACCTAACAGTTCATACGCAACAGCTGTCCCATTCATTGAATAATCCACAAAAATGATATTTCCACGATTTAAAACTGGTACAAAAATAGAAACATAGAAGCAACATATACGATTTAATATTTCTATCAACACATACAAATGAAATGCAATATTAAACTATGATCAAACATTTTCAATACTAATATCTTTTTTCTTTCCAAATCATTACAAAATCTTCAATTCAACTCAATGTTCAAGTATATATCAAAAAAACATTAAAAATGAATCATCTATTCTTTACAAAAGAAAAACAATCAGTTTTCCCTTGATGGTCCTATTAAAGCATCACATGTTTGCTTATTATGCTTTGCATAACACTTGCATCTGCTGCACTTGCGAGGTTTCTTTGGGGATTCATCGCTACTCTCAATCCTTTTCTTGCGTGGTCTTCCAGGAGCTCTTTTCACTTCAGGTGGCTTTAAAGAAGGTTTTTTGGTGACAATGGCAACACAAGAGGCTTCCCACCTATTGGAACAGGTTTTATTGGCTGTGAATACGAATCACGATATGTTGAGACAAAAAAATAATGCTCACAATATCTATACACACTTTTCTCATCACCTATAATGCAACGCACTGCATGTGCACATGGAAAGCCCTCTATGTGCCACAATTGCAATCACAATGCATTTGTCTAATATCAACTCGATTAATAGTATCAGACTGAACCTCAAACACATATTCACTAGACTTTGTTACTTTCCACGTCCTTCCATATTCAACATTTGAAGCCAATTTCTTCTCCAAATTTGGACATAACGTAGTATTCCATTTTTTTTATTTTTCTCGCCTATTCAACATCATTTCCATCAACCTCTTACGAATGCTCTCTATCATTGATGTGATTGGCCTGCTTCTTTCATCCAATATCCAATTATTGAAACTCTCAGATATGTTTGAGCACATTTCACCATACCTACAGCCTCGAAAGATCGCATTTACCCAGTGCTCAGGAGCTGCATTTTTCAAGAAATCAACAACAACATCTCCACCAACTGCTTCCAAATATGCTATGCACTTTACAAACATCTCATGTGTTGGTGCATAAGCACAATCGGTAAATAACTTCAAGATAAAAGATAGCCTAGGATTTTTCTTAGGTATCACCGAAGTCAAGTTACACTTTAAATGCCACAAACAATATCCATGAAATGAGTTTGGGAAGACCCTCGGAACAGATGACAGCAGACCCTTATGTCTATCTGAAATAAAAGTAAGTCTTCTTGCATCCGAAACAATTAACTTGAGGTTTTCAAGAAACCATGACTAATTTGCTTCAGTTTCACTATCAACTACAGCAATTGCTAATTGAAATTTTTCTGCAAAACATAAACCATGCAAAATAATTCATTACCAATTACAAAAAATTGAAAAAATAATAAATAATGTACCAATTATAAATAACTAAACCTATATATGCATATAATACCTTATCAACCAAATAAACTATATTTTTATAAAACTAAAAATAAAATTAACATAATCAAATACCTTCATTTGCAGTTTTTGACATTGCTGCAAGCATACAACCTTTATATTTTCCTTTCAAAAATGTCCCATCCAAGCAAATGAGAGGACGGCAAAAATTAAAACAAAAAATTGAAGCCCCAAAAGATATGAAAAGTCGTTCAAAGCTCGTACTCTCAGCATTAGATTCAAGAACAACATGACTACCTAAATTTGTTCTCCTCAAAACATCAACATACCAAACTAGTTGATGGTAGAAAAGTTCCTCATTCCCATGTATCTCCTTTAACGCGAGCTCCTTCCCCGTATATGCAAAATAGTAATTCAGTTTCAGCCCATAATCTCTTCGAAAAACATCAATAGTCTCTTTAGGCTTCAGTAATGGCTTATCACGAACTTCTTCTATAATAACAGACTTGACAAGTTGGCTATTAACTGTTGGATTATTCAAGTCTTTATAACCAATACCGCATTTATGCTCACTTGTGAAAGTTTTTATCTCAAAGAAATGAGGTAGATTAAACTTCTCACGTGCATGAATTCTCCACTCACAACCAGTAAAATTCTTTTAACCACATATAGTTGTAACTCTATGAGTGTCATTCTTCAAGTATTTGTACCTAAAACCCTTCTCAATAGAATATTGTTTCAATTTTGTTCGAAATTCAGCTACCCCACCATGAAATCTCTGACCAACTTCAACTATCAGATTACCCCAAGCACCAGACTTTAATTGTTGTTGACACTCAGATACATTAGCTAAAGCTAATGTGAACCCTGAAGAACTTGAACTAACATCACCACTACTAGTCACGCTACTATCATTAATCAATTGCAAGCATACATTCACACTTGTTTCTCTTTTTAAAGCACAAAAGCACAAAAGTAATTGCAGCTCTGAATCACTATCAATGACTGACTTCTTTTCGTCACGAATAACCGATAATTCAAAACACAACGGAGTCAAATCAGTCCACATTTCACAAATTTGACGCCTAACCTCAATAAGCGTTGAATCCAAACAAATACGTACTCCAAACGTAGTACCCTCATATGAAATCAACGCCAATATATCTCTACTAATATCCCTGTACAATAAAAAATAAAAAGATGTCAAACATAACACTAAATTAAAAACATACAAACTTAATAGTTAACAGTCAATAATAATACAAACTCAATAGGTTACTACTACCCACTCATAAAAACAGTAACTAATGCAACTTTTTCAAATGCAATTTCTTATTTGCAAACAAATTTATCTTCAGCTTATTTAATATGTAACATTTTATTTGCAAACAGAAACTAATATATGTTAGTTTGTCTTTCAAATTCACATACATTAAAAATTGGAACACGCCTACTCTTATATTTATACTATGTTTTTTCATTTCTTTTTTTTTTAGTTTTTTTCCCGACATGTACTAACTAGTTTTGTTGTGCTCCTTTTTTGATGTTATAACGAAGATAGGCATAACAAAACATACCCTGAGAGGAAGTTACTGTTACATTATGGAGATAAATGGTCACTAAAATCCGTTATTTGTATAAAAAAGAATGTGGGATATTATATAGGGGTGACTTTAGATGTAGTTGAAATTGATTCATCTCATATTTGTTTACTGACTATTATTACTGATTGTTTCAGACTAATGTAACTTTGGACAGTTAAAAACATGTTCAAATATAATGAAAGGTGTTATGATCAAGATTGAGTGTGATTTGATGTTTTATTAGGCTGGGATTCTATGAGATAAATGAAGATAACCATGACCACTTGTTTGTCAAACTAATTGCCATTATGCCTCTAAATGTAACTGGAACCCCTAACATGACTAATAAGGCTTGTGTTGGTTAAACACAAGCCCCACCAAAACTCCAAATGGTAGAGTTGACTATAAGAATTTTGGATAGAGGTATTTGAACAAATAAACCATATAAGAGTGGGGAAATAGTTTCCAAACAAAAAGCATATAAGAGTCCCAATTTCTTATTGGCAAACAAATAAATCTTCAACTTATTTAATATGCAACATTTTATTTGCAAACAGAAAAAGAAATATTTACATTTGCACTGTTGTTTTCATCTCATAAACATTGGATACAAAAAATTTGATATAAAATATTAAGATTAACTAAATCAATAAATATGCTATACACAAAAACACACCATAAATTACCTTGAAATTACGTGAGAATCCATCGAACCAAACTAAAATTATTTCTTTAACCGAAAAGCACCTCAATCAATGAATCGCTTACGAATCTACAAAAGATTCATACAATGAACAATACAAAAACTCTGTTTCAAAATCAAATAGAAAAATTACAAGAAATACACAATTATCGATTCAAATAGGTTTATAAACCCTAAATGGCGGATCTTTCAATTGATGTAACCATACCTAATCGATGCAAATTAATCATATAAACATTGATTTCAAATCGTGTTTACTATAACAATCCATAAAGAATCGATCATAAGAAGAAAGAGAAATGAAAATGGGAAAAACGTGTTGAATAGAAAACGTAGGTGGAAAATCTCAAAGGGTATTAACTGAATTATACATTTAAATAAGGTATATATATAACTGACTTAATTTATATATGAATATATATGTGGGGACCACACTAATAATTGATATTAGTTTGTAGGGACTACATTTATAAAGTTCAAAACTGTTGTCCTATTCTTAAAAATACACTGTGGTAGATGACTTTAACTCTAATTCTCTAATAAAATATTTATTAAGGGTGATAAATCTAGAAAAATATGTTAGTAGTGTTTAGTTGAAAAATCTTTGGTTAATAGGTAAAATAGATGCTCCCAAACAAATTTAGAAACTCAACGTGCCATCAATCAATGATTAAGTGGGACCATGTTTTAATTTATTTATTTTATATTCACTCCACAATAATTGGTAACAATTTTCCAAAAAGAAAATTCATCAACAATGACTTTTTTAAAAATGGTTAGTATTTAGTTATGTTTGGAAAATCTTACGTTGACGATATGTTAGGCCTCGTTTGATTGCAAAGTAGGCAAATGGCCCGAATGACAAAAAATTTCATGCCCGATAAATCCTCTGGCAAAAAGGTCAGGGTATTTGATAATATTAATTTTTTAGGTGACAAAAGTGAGATTTTCAATCAAATTAATGGTAAAAGTGACAAATGTAAATAAACTTATATATAAAAAATAGATTTAAATCAAAAAATAATTCTTAACAAAAAAAAAATAATAGATGTTTAGGAAAGCATACTAGAGTGGCTTACCTTCATATTATTTTTTTTAATTAGGTTCCTTGCATATTTTCTTTGAGCATATATTTTTATACGAAAATAATATATGTTTTGACAAATTCACATTTAATTTTATGGGATTTTAACAATTGGTCTCGTTTGTTAAGTATGTATATTTATTTCTACTTCAACAAGTCACATTAGAAAGACTTCTTTTTCAAACTCCCTAATATTATTCAATATATAGATATTTTTTAACAAAAAATAAATCAATTTAATACAACTACATATAATTTTATCACATTCTAGATGCTTTTGGTTAAATTCCAACCACTTTTGACTAAATTACATACATTTGTTAAAAAGTTGTTAATTAAAGAGAAAAAATTGTCAAACATTGTATTCCTAGGATTAATTTTTTTTAGTACAAAGCAAATTATAGACGTAATTTGGACACGTAAACTACTTATAGCCCATTCATATATGTTCTGAAATTTGGAGTTTGAAAAGAAAGTTGTTAGCAAGTTTGAAATTTGGAGGGGTATACTAGTAACAATGAAATTGTAAAAAAAAAAAAAATTATTGGACTGATGAAAGTGCAACAAAAAAACAGGTAGTAGATTGGGAATTTGGCAAGCACAGTGGTCCATTAAACTGCTGTAATAAGCCTTTGTTCTTTGTCGCTTTCTCTGTCCTCATCTCCATCCATCACTCCAACCAATTCCTCATTTTCTCTCTCCTCTCTAGAGAGAGAAAGAGAATTTTAGAGAGAGAGAGAGAGAGTGTTGGATTTCTGCTATATTTACAGAAGTTAGCAACGGATCTTTTCCTTTCCCGTGACCCTCTAAATATCACTGCAAAGTTTGCAAACCACTGGAGTCTAGTCTTGCATATCCTTATTGGATAATTTCACTATTTTAGATATTTTTCATTCTTATTGGGCAGCCCATCTCATGAGAAGTTGGAATTTTGGGTTTTGTGCATTCAGTTTTTTTAAACAACTTGATATTGGCTTCTACTAGAGTTTCTTACACACATATATTATATTATATATATAGACCTTAGCTTAGTTACCTCATATTTGCTCAAATTGGTCCAACTCTTTCAATGCCTTCATTGCTTGTTTCCACTATTTCAAGATAGAAACCTTTTAAGGGTCTTCTTCTTCTACTATTATAAATTTTGACTTATTTCATTTCAAAACAAACTTTTTGTTTCTAGTTTGTACTACTTTTCAGGGTTTAGGGGTTTTGTGCCATTCTTTTCTTTAGTTTTCCAACCTCAGATTTTACCATTTTCTTGCTAGTTCTTTTGGGAATTCTCACCTGGGTCTTCATTAACGGAGTAAATTTGAATTGGGTCACACTCTTTTCTACCAATTTATTGGTAAATCTCATTTGGGTCTTCAAGAATTCAATAATTTTGAATTGAGTCAGTTTCTTTTCTAGCAATTTTTTGGTAATTCTCATCTGGGTCCTCAAGAATTTAACAAATTTGAATTGGGTCAGTGTATTTTCTATCAATTTTTTGGTAATTCTCATCTGGGTCTTGTATAATTCAAATAATTTGAATTGGGTTGGTGTCCTTTCTACTAATTTGTTGGTAATTCTCATCTGGGTCACACTCTTTTGTACCAATTTTGATTGTTTAAGTAGTTTTGTTGAATTTCTCGCTCTTTTATATACCAAAAATGTCATCTTGTCTAAGTGGAGGTGGTGGAAGGGCATATAGATTAGACTTAGAAATCATAAAATCCCCAACTTCTAGTATAACATCAAATTCATCATCACCCTCTTCAATTCTCTCGGAATCAAGCAATTCCCCAATTGTAATTTCGACTCGAAAACCTCGTACCCCTCGAAAACGCCCAAATCAGACCTACAATGAAGCAGCAGCTTTATTATCCACAGCTAACCCCAAATTATTCTCAGCCAAACACTTCACAAAGCCTGGCAAATTCACTAAAAATCACAACCCATTTTTTGACGATTCGTCAGAATTACTCCTACCCATTTCGGTGTTTGGCAATCCGGAAAAACCCATTTCCCGGATTGGGCTAAAACTCGAGAAGGAAATTTTCCCGGAAAATGATTTCCCGGGAAAATCCTTGAGTTTGTGTGATTTTCAAGACGATTTCGACACGGAATCGATGCTGGATGAGGAAATTGAAGAGGGGATTGATAGTATTATGGGGAATTTGAGTGTGGAAAATGATAAACCAATTGAGAGTATGGAGAATATTAGTACTACTTGTTATGGATACCCAATGGGGATGGGATTTAATATGGGGTTTGATTTAGAATTTGGGATGAGAAGAGGGGTGAGAGCATTAAGGAAAGTTGATGAGGAGAATTGGTGGAGTTTTCCCACAGTTGATTTGGGGTCCAAATTGAAGAAAGAATCTTCACAAAAGAAGAAGAAAAGGGTGGAAAAAAATGTGGAGTTGAATTTAATTTCCGAGGAAAAGAAAGAGGAGGATTCGAGTCCCGGGTCGAAACCCAAGTTGCTTTTGAAGTTGAATTATGATGAAGTTTCAAATGCTTGGTCGGATCGAGGGTCGCCATTTCCTGATGAGAATTCGGGTTCGGGTTCGGAGTCTTGTGGGAATGATATCCATGTAGGTTTCTTATCTCCCGCCAAGAATTCTAAGTCCAGGAAAAAAAAGTAGATATAGATAAAGTTTATGTTTTTTTTTTTCTAGTTAGTGTCTATGTGGGGGTTGTTAAGGTTGGTTGTTTTCTTATAAAACGCATTTTTAAGTTATGGTGTTTCCAATGTTTCTATTTTTTGTATTTTAAATTTAGTGTTTAGTGCACAAAACCTCATGAATTTCGTAATTTCAAAAGAATACACAATTTATGAGATTATTAAAAATATATATGGAGAAGGGGGTTATCACAATTTAGCTTTAAATTTATTGATATCTCAATGGGAATTAACAAATATCATTAAATATCGTTAAAATAAAATTATTAACTTGTCAAACAGTAGGAAAGCTATTAGTGTTTCATTCAATTACTTTTGACACTTACATTATACCCTCAGTTTAAAAACAAGAAAAAATTGAACTTATTTTTAAGGTAAGGTGACAATTTTTGAACGTTTGATATTGGTTGTTTAGCAAATGCTTAATTCATGTAATATTCTCCAAATTATGTAAGTATATTCACTAATTTTCCAAAATATTGACTTGTGCATAAAAGGCTCAAGTTTTTTACCTTTTACATATTTTAAATATAATGAGTTTCATAAAAGATGAGTTTAATAGGTAGAGAGTGTGTATGGCTCACTTTCAAAAAGAGAGTGGCATTAAAAAAAAGTTGCTTGGCTTTTAATATTACTTTTATCTTTTCTTTATTTTTCTAAGTTGAACTTTTGTTACCGTGCAATCATAATGCTTGTGGTTGGCTAAATACTGCACCATGTTACGATTGTTAGAATCTGACATATGCTTTTGTTTTCAGTGAAACATTATTTAAAAACATTAACCATTTGCACATTCTTTTAAAGGAAGTCGGACACTTGGCATGAAAGTACATTAGTACTTTAAATGATTAAAAATTGAGTAATTTAGACTCGCCAATTTTAATTGATACCTTTTTTAAAAAATAAATTAATTGATATTATAACAAATGTACTTATATTTCAGTAATAAATATATGAAAAGTAGATTAATATATGTCAAATTGTGACAACTCTAATATAATTTTAGTTTATGAAGTTTCATCGATGGCCCATCAATGAAATATTTTGGAGTTTGTTGTGATTCTGTTTAATTACTTTTTGCTTTTATAATATGATAAATCGATGTGTAATTGACTATTTTTTTTATTTTGGGGCAGGCTAGATTGGCTTTGATAGATTTATTTTCAGAGGGCGGGGGCGTAAGAGAAGCTAGTGTGATGCGCTACAAAGAAAAAAGGCGTACACGTCTATTTTCTAAGAAGATCAGATATCAAGTTCGAAAAGTCAATGCTGATCGACGACCTAGAATGAAGGTATGTATTAGCTCTCTCTCTCTCTCTCTCTCTCTCTCTCTTGTTAGGACATGTTAAGACTTTAACATATAATAATTAATAAATTAACATCCAAACATGAGCGTGCATAACAAAGCACATACACAAACAAGTGCATCAATCAAAAACTTTGTTTTGTACCGTTAATTTTTATTAAATAATAAAGTTCTTTTAAAGCCTTAAAAATAATTCTTTTAAAATGCCTCTTTAAAATCATATAATCAAATTAAAACATACTCCTTCTATCCTACTTAATTTACTTTTAGAAAATTAAATATTTTAAGAAAAAAGATAATTTTATATCTTTATCCTCTTAAAATTAATGAATATCGTTGTTCATGTTTACTAATCGAATTAATAACTTTTTAATTTTCCCTAGTGTATACCTTATTTTTAGGGAAACATGGTGATTAATCTTTATACTCTTTAAAAATTATTAACATAGATAAATAAATAAGGCCACGTGTATTAAAATTATTAATGCTTATACATAAATATTAATGTAAATACATAAATATTGATACAATTACACTTATTAATATAAATACAATTACACTGATTAATGTAGATATAGTTATAATTGCAATTGTATCTACATTAATAAGTGTAGCTGTATTTATATTGATAAGTGTAATTGTATTATGGGCAATTTACAATTAGGTCCTTAGTAACAATTTTTAAACATTTAAGGACAATTTACTATTAGGTCCATTTGTTATGCCATTACAAGAAGAGAATTAGTGGACCTAAGTATTTAAAATTTGTCAAAATTCCTTTAGTGTTTAAAATTTGTTTGTGAGGGAGCTAAGAGTATTTTTCCCTTGTATTATTTGGACTTATGTTAATTAATTAAAAAGTTTATGAGTTTAACATATCAATAAAATTATCGCTTGGACTGATATATATAAATAGACCTTTGAGGAATTTATTAGTTAATGTCTCTTATTTTTAAAGTATTACTATTAATTTGGAACGAACTAAAAAAGAAATCAAAATTATTAATAAATAGTTTAAAAGATAGTTAATCTCTCTCTCTCTCTCTCTCTCTCTCTCTCTCTCTCTCGCGCGCGCGCGCGTACTAAATGCGTTTGGAATCTCTTAACCGTGAATAAAAAAATAGACCATATGTATGGTCAATTATCAAATAATTGATCATACAGTTGGTGAATCTTTTATTATGTTCGTTTATCATTTTCTCACAACTCTTAATTTTTCAGGGGCGATTTGTTAGAAGGCCAAACTCACCCATGAGTGAAAATTGAGTGCTAAATCTCTCCCTCTCTGTTTTTGTACGAGTTGATGATAGTTGTTTTTGAGTTTTCAAAAATTTCAATTTTAAAATTTTGACACCAAGTATGTGTTACTTGAGAAGATGTAGACTAGTTAAGAAGATGAATATTTGAGCAGAAGAGTTCAAGCAATTTTTGTCTCTCTTTTATTTATTTAATTAATTTGTTATGTGCTAATTATTCTATTTGTCTTCTAGTATTTGGAATATGCTTTTGTTGCTACTAGTTTGGTCCGGAAACATGGATGCCTTCTAGTTAGGAAAACAAATTTTTTTATACCATGGTAACACGAAGGATAAAAGTTTCAAATTTTTGTATATGTAAATTTAAAGTGGAAAATTTTCCTACCAAACCCAACTATGTTTTTATATTTTTGTAGTAACCATTAAAGCAAAAAAAAATACCCTTTTGTGGAAACTAGAGATGTGGACAATTCAATTTGATTTTATTTCATTGCTAATTCAAATTCTGAAAGAGATTTAATATGGTCCATACATTACTAAAACAACTTAATGCAACCAGATTGGTTCAGTTTATTGCTTTAATCTATTTTAATGAACACTTCTAGTGGAAACATGTAATGTTTCGAAAATTGAATTTTTTTTTATTATTGAATTAAATGGTTATTATTGGTAATTAAATTTCATTGGTTTAATAGGAAATTGGAGCTCCGTTACATAGTTATAAATGTCACTTGGAGTCAAATAACAATTTTTTTAGAATTTATTATCGGTAGCAAAAACTAATAAAGGAACATTTTTTGGAATGGTGAATTCAAATGAGATTAGTAATAAAGATACAATTTAAAAATATTAGAATTTAATTTCATGATTTTTTGACATCTTGAAAATTTAATGAAGAACTACTAAACATCTTTAAAATATTGGTAGGATTATGTTTCGAATACACAGTAAAACCTCGATAAATGAATACTCCCAGAACAGGAAAAAATTATTATTTAGCTGGATTATTTATTTATCAAAAGTGAATAATTCATTAATTTATCATTAAATTAATATTTTATTAATTTATGATGAATTTTTTAGTTTCGAAGCAAATATAAATGTGCGTGTATCTTATGAAAAATCCTATTTATAGATTCATGTACTAGTTAAACTTTCAAATGAACATTAAAAATAAGAAGATATAAGGTTTTTCAATGTTATTCAATGTTACTATTGATAAAGAGCTCATTGATGCGATAATGAATACGGCTACCAATGAGAAGCATGATGATCCAGATGATAGTTGTGTTAACCAATTGTTTATCCAAAAGAGGTCTTTCAAGCAATAGTAACATTTGATAACTACTTGCTACAAAATGGAAAAGATAAATTAAATGTGGTGTCTGCATTGCAAAAAATCATGGATGAGGTTGAGTTCAGTCTAGGTGCAAAAAAAACAAGTGGCTTTAGAAGCATTTTTTTAGATAAGTTTAAGTTGTTAGGTAAAAAGTACATCATATGCGTTATGAAATTTTATGTACTTTTTTTTATATATTTTAATCAGTTATTAATTTATATATTGACGGGCCCTAAGAAATGTTAGAAAAAATTATCATGTTATGCATTAAGCGAAATTATTATTTTAATACAAAGGCCCAAGTCGGGACAGGAGTTTTTTATTATCTAAGCGAGATTATTGCTTTATCAGATATTCATTTATCAAGGTTTTACTGTAACGGGATGTGAGGAATCTTTTTATGAGAAATAAACAAAAACGGAAATAAGCATAAAAAACTTGAAGAAGCATGGTTAAAGAAAGGAAAACTTGTGGACTAATGGTGAAATCTCGAGGATGTTTTTGTGACCTCATTATCACAATTATAAATGTTATTCAACCACTATAATTGAGGTTAATAGTGGTGACCTCGTCAGACAAACAACCCATAATATAGCTTAATTATATGTATCACAAACATTATGGCAAGTCACTAGGTGCATTAGATTATGCCTATCAAGTGTTGTTAAGGAAAGCATTGGCAACGACGGTGGAGGATGGTGAAATTCCATGAACATGAGTGGAACTTGTTAAATTCCAAGTATAAGCAAATATTGATTTTCGACCATAACATTTGAGGTATGTTATGTAATGTAATAAAGAAGTAAAGGCAACTAGTGGAGCTCGATGCTCTAGAATACATTAGTAAAGTGGATGAATATGTGCAACCCGAAGTTTCAGGAAAATATAAAAGTTGGATTATGAAACATAATTTTTGAATTGGATCATACGTCCAATTGAATGAGGATAAGTAAAAGATCCATGCATGGAAATAGAAAAATAGATCTTTAAATGTAACTAACTCTTCAATTTTGGTTCCGATACTAAAGAATTCGTTCATACCATCAGTAAGGATTGCAAATACGTGATCATGAATTAACCATAAATGGAACATGTTGCTTTGGATTGTTTTTGTAAGGACACAAATTTCCAATTGAATCCATATATAATTTTGGCTCAATTCCGGACAAAAACATTTATTCATAGGATAGTATGTAATTGTAATACTCTCAAGCCTATGAAGTGTTTGTTGAAGACGTAGCGGCAAAGAGTATAAAGCATCATCAAATGTCGGTTTGCGTGCCTCGTTTCTACGTCATCAATCATAGTTCCATCCTCCCAAGGTATGAATGCAATTATATATATATAGGAGCTTGGAACAAGTTTATTGGGTGACTAGGTTTTATAAAAACTGCGTTTTGTTTGAAGAAATAATTAATTAAATCTTTAAATAAATGTTTATAAAGTTTTTTGGGCTAAAAATGAATTTTTCAATCTTTCTGGTCGTTCGTTAGATATGGCGTTCGAACGAATTTTTTCGTTCGAACCAGATGTCGTTCGAACGAGTTTTGCCAACGAGTTCCCACTAAAGCATACTGGTCCGTCGTTATAAATGTCGTTCGAACGAGATTGTCGTTCTAACGAGATTTCCTACGAGCTTCTAACGAGTCCATACCGGAGCGTCGTTAGAAGACTCGTTCGAACGAGATTTCGTTCGAACGAAATCTCGTTTGAACGAGATGCCAGGCGGGAACAGTTATTGGCAGTTTTTTGGCAGTTTTGCACCCACTTCCCCACTTGGTTTTTAACCAACTTTTACAGACTTTAATATGTGCGGGAATGACATTTTCCAACTTAACATTTCCATAACTTTTCCATCCTAGTTTATCTCTTAGAAAGAGTTTGAGAGCAAAAATTGTTTAGGAAAATGTTCATGTTTTGAGTGAGATTTTTAGAGAAAAATATTTCATCACTCTAGTGTTTTACACCCATATTGTTTATCCAAGTTCTTATATACATATCAAATTGCTTGGAGTTTGGCACCGGTTTTTTCTACCGAATTCAAGAAGAGAAGTTTCGGGTTTTGCTTCTACCTCCCACGAAGAAAGAAGAAGTGTTCTTTTGTTGTGATTCTACCCACACGGAGAAAGGCTCCATGTACGGGTGACGGTGACCATATAAAGTCCTATCGGTGGATTCCGAGACCGTGGTGGTATTCCAAGGTTATCCGCTAGGAAGAGGTTTCTACAAGAAGAAGCGTCGAGGCTTGAGAGGGATCGAGTCGTGCGTTGTAAGTCTATCTGTCGTGTAATTGTAATTCCGTATCTAGTGGATTTGTGGCTAGGGCCGTCCGAGGTTGTTTCCCGTCTTGGGTTTTTCCTCGTACATCGCGGCGTAGTGTGATTGGTTTATTTTATCTTGCATAATAACGTAGAACGCATGCTTAGAATAATTCAAGATAAAATTCGGTTTAAATTATCACACTAAATTTAATTTGGAATTAAATTGTATTTTGGGTAATGTTTACTTAATTCAAGTCATTTGCTAAAATTTGGTTTCTCCTAATTTGCTAATATGGATAAATATGACTTAGGCAAATTCTAGGACTTGGATTAATGAATTGGTTTAAGTGAATATATTAATTGATTAATTTTATTGAACCATCATCTTCCTTACGCTTCCGCATTTATCTAAAAAGGAAATTCTTACGTTTTCAGTTTTATTAACTATGCAATGGCATAAAATCTTCGAAATAGTTAAGTTGTAAGTGTGTAATGTTACCCTTACATAAATACTATATGGTTTGGAATACCTGGACTAATAATGTTTGAGTTAGGAAACCATATGATTATACAAGTAAAATAATGGAGTCAGCATACTCCAGATAATGAATAAGTATATGAAAGTAAAATATCCTCATAGTCATGTTTTAACGCAAATAACAATTATATATAACTAGCCTCACGGAGAGTTAGAATTAATATTAATTATAATGATAAGAGTTACGTGACGCGACTTTAAAAGTGTTTCTAATGCGTGCTTCTATTGACCCAAGTGTAAGTAGGTCGCTCAAGTAATAATCTGGCGAACGGGTATGGAACACAAGGAATAGGACGAAGAATCGTGACGACGAATAGCAAATACGCTTAATCCTAGAATGACTCAGAAAAAGAAAGGAAAGGGTGATGAGTTTGTGACTATACCTATCAACTACTGCAATATGAATTAAATTAAGAACTAACTACGCATGCAAAATAAACTAAGTTAAACTTTGACTATATGAGAGAAAATGGAGTTAGGGCACACTCCCCCCGGGCCGTCGGTGTTTACATAGAATATAAAAGCTTCATTAAGATAATTTTTCATTCAAAAAGACATCAAATACTCTCTAATCATTTGACATATGAAGACTAAATGGCTCACAATATCAAATCAAAAATTGTATCTGACGAGGATGAGAAGTTATCAAACCACCAATTACACCCTTAAACATTTCGACTACCTAGGGCAAACATAATAAAAAGGCCTACAATCTTTATCTTGATAAAGTTTAAACCATTGTGAGGGATTACTTTTTATTCACTATTAAATATGCATGTTTTACCTAGGTTGGGTTCATGTACCCCAACCCGCTAAAAGCTTAGCCAGACATGGAAAATTTAATACTCCAAATGAATTCTACGTTGAATGAAATCATTCATACGTGAAAAGTGCAATCAAACATGTAAAATAGAATTCTAAATAAGAAATAATGATTCATAAACCAAAAAGATGAGAGAAATTGAGAGCAATAAAGGAACTAAACTAGTATTGAAGAAAAACCTTGAATTTTATGTCAAAAGATAAATAATTATTGACCAAGATGAATCATATGGTTCTTGCCTTTAAGAATCTCTCAAAACTATGTAAAACCCTCCTTCCTAATGTTTGGTGATACAATAGGATGTAACCCTCACGTTTAATTAAGTGTTTGAACCATGCACAACTCTAATTTTTAGAATAAAGAATAAAAATTTGGTCGCGCCAAGCCGGTCCGATTTTATCTTCTTTAATGGGGCGAACCGGTCCAATTAATATAGAATATCGGATCGGTTTGAATCTTTATCATCGATTCGGTTTGGACATTCTAGTGAGGGGGACCGGTTCGGTTTGCTAAAAGTTTTTTTCTTTCTTTTCTCATCCCTAATTTTTTTCTCAACTTTGAAGCTTCATAACTTTTCAACCGGAACTCGGATTTGGATGTCGTTTCTTCCTAAGTTCTTATGAACTCCAGGACTTCAACTTTCCTTTAGGTTCCGTGTCCTAATTCCTAGCATAAAATTACTATTTTTCCCTTGACTTTTCTGTTTTTCTTTCTTTCTTGATTTTGAGTGTTCTCTTTTTTTCACTTGTATAAGATACCTTAAAATATAAGAGAAATACACGAAACTCAATGCACTATATATAAGATTTCAGTAGAAATGATATGAGATAAATCAACTTAATTTACATCGCGCAAGATGATAAAAGCCTATAAATTACGGAGATAAATATGAAAAATTTATGCCTAATCAAACCCCCTAACTTAGAACTTTGATCGTCCCGAGCAATGTAAAAGAATCAAAGCAAGTTCCAACACTTAGCAAACATGTTATTAGGATAGAATACCTCTTTCGAGGGCAAGCAATTGCATTTAACGTGTGCAACATGCCATTAAACTACTAGGTTACCCTATAAGACTAGTGGTGTCTCGTGAGGGTTTGCAGTGAATATACCCACAAAATTCATTTTTCACATGACTCAAGAAGAAGATAAAAATACTTAAAAATTGTATAATTTAAACTCCCCACAAATAAGGCTTAACTTGTAATGTGTGTGTGTGTGTGTGTGTGTGTGTGTGAAGCCAAAAATTTAACCACTAATTTTCACCGATTGATCATTTTGTTACTTTTCCAAAAATTCGTTTTGATTCAAATGCTCACGTGATACTCTCACAAACGAATCTCTTAGAATGTGGCTTATTTATCTCGGTATGCGTGATTTATGAGAGTAAATAAATCGGACACAATTTCATGCACAACTTTGAAAGACGAAATTTTGATGGTGAAAAGATCTCTTCATCGGAACACGGTTATTGGAAAATGGGAAATATCGCGTCTTATTCACACCAATAAATCTCTCATCATATATTTTCGTGTCTTATCTCTCCACGCGGTGATTAATTTTACAATTCGGACTCGATTAGGACTTTTTCAGGTTTCAGGTGTATTGGGTAAAATTGAATTGGTTGGGAAATTCGGAATTGAATTTTTTTCTTACGATGTCCTTTGGTGCTTTTCGGACTTTTGCTCATTTTTCTCTTTTGTTTCCAATTTTTTTCTTGCCCCCTTTTTATGCACTTTTCGGACATAATTGATGAATGTTCAATTTTCACAATTCTGGGCCAATAGATTTTTCGGGTTACAAATGAAAAGGAAATTTTTTATTAGGATCAAATTGGGTTGCAAAGGGATAATTTTTCACAACTTTTTATGGCTAATAAACGATGGCCTAACTTCATTTATTCGAATTACTCATTATTTTACCATATGCGTCTCGAGAATAATTTAGTTTAGAGATATTTTAGCGCGCATTCAAGACAACGACTCACTTGTTTTCCATAACCGATCAAAACAACAAATTAGAGATCATCAATGACTTTTTTAAACGCTAAAAAGAACTTTGAGTTAGCCATTAACTCGGATTGATTTAATTGCTCACAAAAAAATGAAAATCTCGAAATCTCACGTGTTAATTAATCTCCACATTTATTCGTTAAGTCATCTATTTTCGCTCAATTTCGGTTTAGTGCATTTGAATTTTTACAATTTGAGACTTCAAACAAATTTTTAGTGACATTTTTAGAAAATTTAAATTCCAAAATTTATTTATAATGAAGACAAATATTTTTTATTTTTTTTCAAAAATTTTCAATTTTTTTCGAAATTTTTAATTTTTTTTTTTTTTTGAAATTTTGAGCATTTTGAACTTTGTGAAATTTTTAAAGCGCATGCGTACCCCCTAACTTAGCCCTTTTGCAAAAGGACTAAAATCCAAACAAAAGGAGAGTGAATAAAAATGAACAAAGGCTAATAATGCAAAGTTTTTATTTTAATAAACAATGATTACAAGTTAAAAGAGAGAGAACATAGTTCTGTGTAACAAGATTAGACAATAAAGAGCCAAAAATACAAAGAACTATATAAGGAATACCAAAACAGCTAAAACACCAAACAGGGCCTATTGTGGCGGTTGATTAGATGAGTTGGTCGCACTAGGATCATAAGGGTCATAAAAGTAAATCGGGAGTGGCACATCCTTACTCACATGCAATTTGTACATTTTGGCTTGAAATCGAATCGTCATACTTGTGTCTCTCACATAAATGCGCTCGAAGGTATCAAAACAGTTTTCCAACGAGTCAAATACGTTGGGAAATTACCGTGGTGTTGAAATGGGGTTCATCAAACTCCCCCTCCGGTTCATAATCCACGTCTTCCCCTTGCCCCTCTTCTTCCTCCTCTTCCTCCATATTGACATCCTCATTCACCGCGGTGTGTAGCACACCCCTTTATCGCTCACTCATTGTTCGGGATTCTGTCCCAATGGGCTTTAGAAGGTGGGGAAAGGCTCGGGGGGGTCAATACCGGCTTCGACGAGGATGCAAGTGATGACTCGGGGATATGGTGGGGGGCCTTACCTTTCTGATCCATAGAAGCGTGAAGAATGTCGGCGTATAAAATGCATGCAAGATGGATAGTGGTGCGGGTATCAAAGAGGTGGAACAAAAGGTTGGCTTGGCGAGGGCGCATCGCCGAGTCGCTTGATGTTTGGAGGATATTAGCGCTGACGATATGGAAGGCGATGTGGGCTTTTTCATTAAGATTCCCCGTGAGAAAGGTCTCTCAATCCCACTCAAGTTCAGGAGAAATACGGAGGATGTACCCACCTTTCAAAATCGGAATGCCAATAATGGGGTAATCATACCGGTTTAGGCTTGGAACCCCTATAGCTCGCAACTTTTGGATTATAAATTCAAGTGAGAAGGGAATCCGTGTCTCATCTACATACACCTCGGCTTCAAACTCGCCCGTGTAGACTAGGGTGCCATTGAAAAACTGCACTTCATCCTCCCAAACAACCGGATATGGCTCCTCTAAGTAGCGGCACCACCCCCGTGGGCAAAAAATATTTATGACAGAAGAAGGGAGTTCGACCCACTTAACTTGCCGCTCAATATGCAATTCGCGGGCTAAATTGAAAAAAAATCGCACCATATGCGCTCCTGGTGCCAGCGAAAATCCTCGTCTCCATCGGGAAGGATTTCGGTGGATTCGTATTTGATGGGGCGTGCTCTGTTTGCCATGGGAAAGGGATTGCAATTTCTGGGAAGAATTTAAGATTGGAAGAAGAGTTTGGAGGTGTGAAGTGGAGTGGGGGAGGTGGAGATGAATTTGTAGGTGAGGATGGAGGGGGGTTAGGATTTTGAGGGAAATGAAATGGAGGGACAAAGGGATGAATAATGGAGGTAAAATGATTAAGAAATGGAGGGAAAACGGATGTGGAGGAAAGGATGTGGAGGGAAAAGAGAGATGAACATTGGGAAATGGAAAAATTCTCCAGACAGATGAATTGGTCTGAGTTATGTGGAGAACCGGTTTGGTTCCTTTTTTATTTTAATAGTCCTCTGTAGCGAATCGGTCCGATCCCTTAATGAAGTAAAGGGTGAATCGGTTTGATGCTCTGTAAATGCCTCCTACTTTCTTCTTCTAAACACACTAAGTGTGGTATTCTTCCTTACTCGATTTTTTGGACACTTCCAAATATGTCCATACGCGTGCTTTAGCTCTGAAATACACAATAACTGCCCTCGAAACACTCTACACTCTCTCATGCTTTGCATAAGAATTCATATCTCTATAAACTTGCTTCCTACGACCTCTAACAACCCTAACCTAAAACTTTCTAATTTACACAAGATTCACTCCATACGCGTCGATGCTGAGATGACCTATCATTTCACTCTCAATCAACCCCGTAGAGGGGTCCGATAACCAAATTGTGTCGGCTTATTCAACACACGCCTCTAAATATGGATTTAGGCATTGTCCATTAACTTTGAATGTGTCTCCCCCCTTTGGATCTTCCAATTCAACGGCTTCGTGGGGGAACACTTCTTTCACTACGAATGGGCCTGTCCACCGCTAACGTAATTTATCAGGAAATAAATGTAGGCGGGAGTTGTAGAGAATCACTTTTTGTCCTGAATGAAACACTTTGCATTGGATGATTTAATCATGTGCGAGTTTCATTCTATCTTTGGATATCTTTGCATTCTTATACGCATCATTGCGCATCTTTTTCAACTCATTTAATTGAAGCTTGCATGCTTTATCGGCTTTGTTTAAATTATAGTTCATACTCTTGATTTCCCAATAAGCTTTGTGTTCTAGCTCCACAGGGATATGGAAAGGCATGCCATACACGGAGTGAAATGGTGAAATCCCGAGGGGGTTCTTATGTGCAGTTTTATAAGTCCATAGCGCATCGTTCAATCGGAGGGACCAATATTTTTTATAAGGATCGACGATCTTTTCGAGAATTTTCTTGATTTCATGATTGGCTAACTTGGCTTGCCCACTCGTTTGGGGGTGATAAGTCGTCCCAACCTTGGTAACGACTCCATACTTTCTCAAATGTTTTTAAAATGGCCGATTGCAAAAGTGTTTGTCGTTATCACTAATAATTACCTTCGAAGCCCCGAAGCGAGAAAGTGTGTGTTCTTGTAAGAACTTAAGCATTACCTTCTTGTCATTAGTCTTGGTAGCTATGGCCTCTACCCATTTCGACACATAATCTACCGAAAAGAGGATGTATAAGAAACTAAGGGAGGGAGGGAGGGAAAGGTCCCATGAAGTCAATACCCTAACAATCATATATCTCCATGACAAGTATAGGGGTCAATGTCATCAAGTCTCGACGAGTGATGGCTCCCATTCTTTGACATCTATCACAAGATTTTCAATACACATTTACATCCCGAAAAATTATGGGCCAATAGATACCGCTTTGAAGAATCTTAACGTTCATCTTATTCATCCAGAAATGGCCTCTACGGTCTTCCGTATGACAAAAGGGGATGACCCTATATATCTCATCATCCGGTACACAACGTCGGAGGATTTGATCCGCATAATATTTGAAAAAAAATGGATCGTCGTAGAAAAACATGCGTGACCAAGTAAGAAACTTTTTCCTCTCTTACAGTGTCCAATCGAGAGGAACGGCTCCCGTGACAAGATAATTAACTATGTATGCAAACCAAGGGAGGGAAGAGGTGGAAAATAAACAACTCGTCTGGAAAATATTCGTCTATGGGTAGAGTATCACTAGGTACATCGAACGTAATCCGGGACAAGTGGTCGTCGACGCTGTTTTTTACTCCTTTCTTATCTTTTATAGAGAGGTTAAACTCTTGTAGAAGTATGATCCACCTTATGAGGCGCGGCTTAGCATCTTTTTTTGAAAGGAGATATTTAAGCACCGTGTGGTCGGTAAAGCAAATGATAGGCGAACCGATGAGGTAAGAGGAAAACTTATCTAGGGCAAAAACTACCACTAGCAATTCTTTCTCTGTGGTGGAGTAATTGAGTAGTGGTCTGGTTAACATTCGGCTAGAGTAGTAGATGACATGATCTTTCTTGCTTTTTCTTTAGCCCAAAACATCCCCTATAGCATAATCACTCGCATCAAACATAATCTTAAATGGAAGGGACCAAACTGGAGCTTACATAATGGGGGCGAAAACAAGCATGGTTTTCAATTTATCAAAATCACTTTAGCATGCTTCATTCCACTCAAAGGGGAAATCCTTTATAAGAAGGTTACTCAAAGGTCTAGCAATGGAACTAAAATCTTTATTAATCCTTCTATAAAAACCCGCGTGACCCAAGAAAGAGTACACATCCTTTAGTGATTTAGGTGGGGAAAGCTTGACTATGACATCTATTTTTGCCCTATCAACCTCAATTCATTTGGACGACACTATGTGGCCAAGAACTGTTCCTTCGATAACCATAAAATGGAACTTCTCCTAATTTAATAGCCAGTTCTTTTCCACACACCGGGCTAACACTTTTTTAAGATTCGCAAGATAAAGGTCAAAAGAGGGGCCGAAAATGCTAAAGTCATCCATAAAGACCTCAAGACCTCTTTCAACCATGTCGTTAAAGAGACTAAGCATGCACCTTTGAAAGGACACAAGAACATTACATAATCCAATTGGCATACGTTTGTAGGCGAACGTGCCAAAGGGACATGTGAAAGTCATCTTCTCTTGATCAAGCACAGCACATCCACCTCAATTTGATTATATCTGGAATAAGCGTTAAGGAATCAATAGTATGGGTGTCCTACTACTGTCTCTATCATTTGGTCGATGAATGGTAAGGGTAAATGATCTTTCCTGGTGCCCGCATTGTGTTTTTGATAATCCATGTAAATGCGCCACCCGATGGTGGTACATTGGGGAATTAACTCACCCTTGTCATTCACAACCACAGTTATTCCCGACTTCTTCGAGATAACTTGGATAGGACTCACCCATTTTCTATCCGAGAATGGGTAAATGATCGCTACGTCCAATAGCTTAATGATATCCGCTTGCAGTACATCTTTCATAGTGGGGTTCAATCGCCTTTGCATTTCCCTCGAGGGCTTCACATCCTCCTCGAGGTGGATTTTATGGATACAACTCAAAGGACTTATAACTTTAAAATCCGTTATGCTCCGACCAAAAGCACTTGGGTGATTCCTCAAAATTTATAACAACTTACCCTCTTGCTTTCTATCTAGGCTCGAGGAGACAACAACGAGAAATGTCTCATCCTTTACCAAATAAGCATATTTTACATTGGAGGGTAGTTTTTTTAATTCGAGTGTGGGAAATTTTTCATTAGAGGGGGTCATGCGCGGCTCCCTTGATGGTGACTTCTCTAATCTGGAAACTCAATTTACATCTCTTAAGTCCCCATACAATGCTCTCTCATCTAATATCGCTCTCAACTCCTCCACCTCCCTCTCGAAGTCGGTGTACGTCCCGTAACTCTGGCTACTCGATACAAGACATGTTCCTAAGTCATCCCCACCAATATTTCCCTCTATATGCTCCTCTATTATCTCCTCGATGAGAGCTACCGCGTGAAATTCGTCCGCATCTCCCACTTGCTTGGTGATATTGAAGATATTCGTCTCGAGGGTCATGTTATCGAACGTGAGTTGCATTTGTTCATTTCAAGTATTGATTAATGCGTTAGATGTAGATCGGCCTAGGATGACGTGAACATATGTGCTCGAGGGAACGGAGGGCTCTATACCCAAATGACAAAATCTACCGGAAAGTAGAAAGTGTCCATTTGGACTATCACGTCCTCGATAATCCCTTAGGGTATCTTCACGATTAGATACGCGAGTTGGAAAGTGATTGATGTGGGCTTGAGGTCCCCCAAATCTAGTTGCCTATATATGGGATAAAGGAGGACGTTAACATTCGCCCCTAAATCAAGTAAGGCTTTTTCTATTCAATTTTGTCCAATGATGCACGAGATAGTAGGTGCACCCGGATCTTAAACTTGGGTGGGAGGTCATTAAGTAGAACGGAGCTCACATTTTGGGCTAGGACGACTTTCTTTTTCACCTTTAGCCTTCTTTTCACCGTCAATAAGTCCTTAAGGACTTTAGCATAGGCGGGAATTTGCTTTATGGCATCGAGAAAGGCAAATTCAGCCTTACTTGTTTAAATGCATCTAGCACATCTTCGCGAGAGGTCCCTTTTTTAGGTGGAACCAACCGTTGAGGAAAAGGCACAGAAATGGGTTGTTTCACTGTGACTTATGGCCCACTAGTGTTGTCCTTATTGTCATTCTCATTTATGGAGGCATCTTCGGCCTCTTTCGTACCGGGCGAAACTGCCTTATCTTTAGCTCCGTCGTTTAGGGGAGGTGATAAATCAACTACTCTCCCACTATATAAAGTGGCGACTGCTTGACATTTCTCTTGACTTGCGTTTAAAGTAGAGATAACACTAGGTTAACCTTGAGGAGGTCTGTCTTTGGCATTGGGCCGAAAACTTACCATTTTCTTGGACACTCAAGGATGATTGTAACTTTGAAATGTTAGCATTTATCTCAGAAAACATCTGGGTATTTTAATCATTCATTACTTGTTGATCTTATATAAAATTGATTTATCGAATCCTCAAAATTTTGCCTCGGTGGAGTGATATACGGCGGGGGAGGTGGTGTTGACATATGTGTAGCTTGTTGAAAGTACAGAGGCGGTGGTGGAGGAGGGGCAGCGTGTGAATTAGGATTCAACGCGGTGTTTAGTTGCCCATAACTAAACCCAGGATGGTTCCTCCACAAAAGGTTATGAGAATTCCCGTGAGGGGCATTGAAATTTCCTTTAAATCCTCCAACAGCTTTCACTTTGTAGGGGGTGTCCCGAACAAAGGGTGGTTAACTTAGTCAAGAAGATTGATTGATTAACAAAGAAAGAGAAGAAAAGCTGCCCTACAGACCCACCTCGAATATTCCTCAGAGAAGTGGCTCGAAGGACCCACCTCAAAGACTCTTCACAAAAGTCGCTCGATAGACCTACATCAAAGATTCTCTAATAGCCTTGGTTTGATGGATCCAATTCATAGATCAAAGTCATTTGGATGACAATAGTTTATAATAAGTAATTGAATGTTGTGTCATTTACATTATCGTACAAAAGATTGCCTTTGACATGGAATCTACTGTGATCCGAATCACGAAGCGAACAGTATCCTCGACGGTGTTGGAAATGTTACACTCAGTGGACAAAGATGATTGGAGGGGAGAGATCAAAAAGCAGCTGGAGAGGGGTAAAAGTCCACTCAACTTAGACGATTTGGAGCAGTACTTTATCACCAGAGGAAACGTATATTACAAGAATAAAGTAGGTTGGTTGTCCAGGTGTGTAGACCCCAAAGAAGCAAAAAAAAAAAAGATTGATCGAGGTACAGAAAGATAGTTGTGAAACCAGTGAGATCCCTTTGTATAGGAGGATACAACGGGAAGGGTACTTCTAGCCTTCGATGAAACAAGAAGCCACTGTAGTGCGAAGAGAGTGTTCAAAGTGTTGCCTATTTTTGCAGGTAACAGAATGCAATTTCATTGGCCAATCACAAGATTGGAGACATCCCTATATGGATTTTTTGATAGACGGAGTGATGCTGACAGACAAAGAAGACGCTACAAAGATAAAAAGGCAAGAATCAAGGTACTTCGTACAAGATGGGTAGCTATGCCGACGAGGCTATCATGATCAGCGCTTAAGGTGCATAAGAGGAAAAGAGGCTGAAGAAGTATTGAAGCAAGCTCACGAACTGGGGCATATCGGAGGAGCCAAACTTTACAATCAACTAGTGACCTTAGGTTATAACTGGCCTTCGATGGATAAACATTCAGTGGAGTTCATTTGAAAGTGCAAGGCTTGTCAGCTACATGGAAATATGATATATGATCCTTTATTGGACCCGCACTCCCTCTCTACACCGTATCCGTTTCATACTTGGGCATTTGATTTGGTAGGGGCCATAAACCCTTCATCGCAAGGAAATATCTAGATTTTAGTAGTCACATAATGTTTCACGAAGTGGGCAAAAGCCATACCGCTCAACAAAGACACAGTGGGGGTAGTAGCTCGATTCACGAAGGAGTACATTATCTGTCGTTTTGGCATACCAAAGGTATTTTTATCAAATAATGGTACCCCCTTCATGAACAGTGAGGTGCGTTTTCTTATAGACAAATACTCCACCATCCATCACAAGTCAACAGTAGAATTCTCGAAGTGCAATGGGCAGGCAGAGGCCACCAATAAAAATTTAGTAAAAATTTTGGTAAAAATATTAGAGGACTTTCCGGGCATATGGGATGATAAGATCCCCGAGGTTCTATGGACTAATAATGAAAAGGAAACCATTGGGATACAAATCATTTTCCTTAGTATTTGGGGCAAAAGCAGTGTTATCGATTGAACTTGAGGTACCTTTCGCTCGCTATAACTTACGAAGTGCCATGCTCCCCCACAGCCGTCATGTACAACTCGAAGCCCAAGAAGAGCACATTGATAATGCCGCGAGGCACTTTGAGATATACAGAAAGTAGTTGTCCAGATCTCACGACCACATGGTGAGGCCGAGGAAGTTTAAAGAGGGGGACTCGATTCTGAAAGCATGCACAAGGCATATTAGGGTTTGTCATTACCCAAGTTCGAGGCCAACTGGGAAGGGCCTTACATCATTCGAGTAGCCCACGATTCGAGCTACTGCGAGATATTTAAGATAGAAGACAATGTTACTTTCAAATCAAACAACACGTGGCTGAAGATTTACTACGTTTAAATGTATGTTTTACCAATGTTTTTGTTCATTATGTTGTACCTTGTAAATTTTTGTTGAAAGAAAAGAGGGATGTACGTTTTAAAACAATTGGGTATGTCTGTTTAATATAGCTCGGAGCAATGTTCATGTGGAAAATGTTAGGCCACTACTTTATTTTTACACGATGACTATTGTTTCCCTTATCAAGTAAGATGTGATTCACATTTGATGTAATAAGTTTAGCCAGTGTCAAAAAAGAAAAGAAAAAGAATTGGAAGAAGACACCAAAGTCACCAATGTTTCTTTATGTAAATAAAAGATATAGTTATGGTTACACGCATGCAAGGAGATTCAAAATCCTAAAAAAATGAGAAACATCAACAATAGAAACATTGAACAAAGAAGCTAGGGGTTGTCCATGATAAAATGAAGGTTCATTGATCCAAGCAGCCTATGATGATGTTGGGGAAGAATCTATACAAGGTTGCTTTGGTCTGAAATCAGATCAACCAAATCTTTCTGGCGAAGATCCATTGTCTGATCAATGGACTCTAACTCCTGCTCCTTCTTAATTAGCTCGGCCTCCCACCGAGCAACGGTCTCATGGGCCTCCTGCACCTCTTGTTCAGATACCACCAACTTGGTCTCCAGGCTTACAAGATCTTCTAAAATGGCCACCTGCGAGTGATGTGAACTTTGGAGCCAATGATAGAAAGCGGGAAGGTCAACCTTATTAAATCCACGAAGAAGCTCCACCAACCAGGACATGGAAAATCCATCATTTGTGACCACATTAACTTTACCCAGTAAAGTCTTGATTGTATCAGGGCTAAGAGATTCGAGGGGAGTATTGAGGATTCCTCCAAGACCATGGTGATCCTGAGCAAGCGACATGCCATCATTCCAAGAATCGGTTGAAGGCAGCGGGTGGTAAATGTTAAAGGAAAATGGAGCAATAACTGCTCGATTAGTCCAAGTCTACCTCACAACCACCTCGAAGGCTGCTTCAGGAGGATGTACGCTAAAAACACTATCACTTCCAGAATGACACTAGGTATGCAAAGTGCTATCACTTGCTTGAACCTAAGGAGCAACCACTTCGGGCATCACCAACCCTAAGGGATAACTCTTGGGCCCGCGCAGTAGGGGGCATGCCTAAAGAAACAACTTCGACTAAAGTCCTCACTTACACCATTTCCTAATTAATAGGTTCAACTTCTAGTATACGGGTCACAGACTGGTCTACCTCCACCTAAAATACCATAAATAGTTTAAGTAAGAAATAAAAGGAAGAAAGCATACACAAAGTATCTTGCAAGTATGGGAAATTATGCCAATAAGACTTGGCCCGCCTGACCCTCGGTTATGGGAGATTATGCTAGTATGACTTGGCCCGCCTGACCCTTGGTTATGAGAGATTATGCCAATAAACCTTGGCCCGTCTAACCCTCGGTTATGGGAGATTATGACATTAATATTTGGCCCACCTAAACCTCGGTTATGGGAGATAATGCCAATAAGACTTGGCCCGACTAACCCTCGATTATGGGAGATTATGCCAACAAGACATGGCCCGCCCGACTCTTGATTATGGGATATTTCTTAAGCCCAATATTACTTGGCAAAATTAATAAATTTATATGCATGAGATAGATGGAAGAATAAAAAAGTACCTATGGAAGACGCTCGTCGGTAAACTCACGAGTGGTCATTTCTACGTTGTCATCCTCGTCAATTGGACCAGGAGACACCAAAGGATATTGACTTTGAGGGGCAATCACATCCCCCCTTATTCAGCAACATGTTATTGTCTACCACCCCCCCTTATTTTAGCAACCTGTTCCTGTCCACCCTCCCTCTGACCAGCTTCGGCAAGATTGGCACCTTCCTGGTTTATGATGGAAGGCCCGAACAGAGTGATAAGTTCTTGGTCATTTGAAGGAGGGGGAACTGATGGAGTAGTTTAAACAGGTACAGGAGCCTGCGAAGGACGAAGAAAATAAAAATAAAAATAAATAGGAAAGTTAAAATAACAAATCGAAGGAGCAATAACAACTTAAAATACCACAGGCAATGAAGAAACAGGCACGGGGGACTTGGGTTTATCCTCAACAACTCTCACATCAGGAAAATCCCTCTCAAGGCCAGCCTGCTCGCACAAAAAAGTGGGATCAGTGGAATAGCCGCTACTAGACTCAGATGAAGAATCAAATATAACTGCCTCTAGGAAAAATGGAAGATTACCTACGAAGTAGTAGGGGCAGCTCTCTCGAAGGGATAATCCTCTCCAACATCATCATGCGTATCACCTCGTACATCAACCCAAAAAAGAGACAAAACAGGTTAGAACATAATGGAGTTACTAACACAAAAAGAAAAGAAGGATGATAACATTCAGAGCAAAAGGGATCGAGGGGCTTATAATCTTGGTGAGGTGAGGCTGGTTTGGAAGGATAAACCATCCTCCTCAGCCTACATCTTCGAACCAACGAAGTTTATTCTTCTCCTTCTTCTTCTTCTTCTTCTTTTCCTTCCACCACTACCTTATCTCTCTCCTGATCCTCCTCATATTCCTCATCATCATTACTACTAGCATCAACAACAGCATGCTCCTCGGGAAGTTCTTCCTCAC
Organism: Sambucus nigra; assembly: GCA_949130495.1. Lineage (NCBI taxonomy): Eukaryota > Viridiplantae > Streptophyta > Magnoliopsida > Dipsacales > Adoxaceae > Sambucus > Sambucus nigra. The sequence continues at coordinate 692,845,141 of OX422210.1, forward strand.
TAGATTTATACGATTCCTTCATCACAAGCTTAAGAGGACTGATCGCCTTTCTTTTATTACTAATACTAATAGTGCGAGGAGCATATAAAAATCCCCGAAAATCCATCTGGGCTGACATAAATGCTATGTCCTCTTCGCTAAAATTCTCCCAGGCTAGGAGAAACTGATCAAACATTGAGCTCACCTCTTGGGCGACTTTAGGATCCGGGGTGTGGTCAACTGGAGGTTGTTGGATGGTTTTGAAATTTTTTCAAATGTGCCTTTCGAGTGGCCCTAACATCTTCCCCGGAAGAAGCAACACACAGGGATTCAGTTCTGTCAATTGGTTTTGAGGGACCAAGGGCAATGGTAGCAACCTCGGTTGGAAGGGAGGTCTGAATGGATTTCTTCTTTTTCATAACTGCCTGGTCCACAGGCGCTACTAGGGCCAACGCGGAGGGAACGTTGGTGTTGGCATTACTAAGAGGGAAAATAGACGAGGAGGTGGTGTAATTTCTTAAACCCAACTCCGTGGGAGGGAATCTCTCAACCGTAGGGTACCGTGGGTTCCTTCAAAATGTTAGTTTGAAAACGGACCAGTTAGTTTTGCCAAAACACGTTCATGTACGTAGCCGATCTCTTCCATCGAGACTTTTTGCTTGGAACCACGGGATTGGCTGGATAACTGGCACACAGACTTATGATAGCTGAAGTCAGATAGTTCGTACAGGCAAAAGAAAATTATATGGTTTTATCGCGGGTGAAATGGCTCAATAAAGGGGCTCCTTGATCGTAGCCAAATTGAATGTCTACGTAGTGGGGGATGTAAACTGAATATAAAGAAGACATCTCTGTATATGAGGGCAAGTAATAAGGGATTAACAAAAGTGGGATGTTGTTCTCAGGAAAATTCCTCGCAAAATCTTCATCAATAGGAGCAATAGGGCGCTCCTCCTCAGCAAAAAAGTTATTTGTAAAAAATTGATCCACCTCGAGATAGGGGCGAGGTAAGAACCTCTTTGCTCGATCGATCAGGGAAACAAGGGGCTTCTCAAAACTTTTATTCTTCCAGCAACAAATTATTTGAGCTAAAATCCGAGGGTCTATTGAATAACGCATATAGATCGAATTACAAAACAAATTACACATGCGTGAAATCCTACAAAGAGGAATTAGGATTTACCTTTCGAGATGTATTTGATTTGATCTCTCCTTTGCACGAATAGAATGTATGATGGCTCGACTAACCTCACAGTCTTCTATTGTATGCCTGATATGGACAACCACAAGCAGAGGGTGGGCTCCTATTTCGTGATCACCTTCTTATCTCCTCTTTCTTCCCTACTGCCTCACTTTTTCACAAGTCTGAAATCGTGTCTTATGAGTATCCAAGAGTGACAGCTAGGTTATGAAAGAATGAGACTTAGGTGCATATATATAGGCTACAGTAGGGACCCTAAGGAGAGATAAGGATGTGGCTCCTAATGGGCCTGAAAAATCCTAATTCGTCCCGAATTCTAATCTCAGTCCTTTAATTATAATTAATTCCACTAAATAATTATAACTGCAGCTTCACTCCTTCACTCAAAATTATATTTTGAGCTCCTCATTATTAATTACTTAATTCTCCCCACATTAAGGTTACATACACTAGTTAATAAAATAAATTACTGATAATTTATTTGATTAACTTCTTCAAGTCCTTGAGCGATCCAACTTAACTTATTTGTAGTGTCGGATTAATATAATCAACCTGCAGAGTTTGACACATACAAAACTTATAAGTATCTCAAAAGTGTATCACCAATCTCTATATCGCGATGTGGATTCCATCCACAAAAGACTTCACCATACATTGATCACAATTACCCAATTTATCAAGATTATTGATCTAATAATGAATCTCACCCGATAAGTCAAAGCAATAAATAAATAGTGCATGTGCCCATCAATCATATTCGAATTAAGAGACTTAAGTAAACCTAATAATCATGAGGTTTACATTGTCTTATAAAATCAGTATAAAAATAATGACCTCAAATTGGTGTTGTTCAATACACACAAAGTATACTAGCACAATAAGTTAAAACTATACAGTTTCCTGTAATCAAGATAGACCTACTAAAATATTGTGCTACAGTCATACTGATGGTGTGTCCAGTTCTATCTAAGACTGTGAACGATACAACTTATATTCTATAAGAACTGGTAATCTGATCCTCTGTGTGTAAGTCATACTCTACACACCAGAACACCTACTGGATAGAATAAAAGACACCGACAATATAAAAAATACTGCAAACATTATGTCAATACATGATTCTTATTAAAATGGGAATAACTGATTTTATTATAATAATAAATACATAACTAAAATTATTACATAAAGCATGGGTTTAGTCTATTTCTCTAACACAAATACGGGGGATCCTTATGGGCTGAGAATCGGGATAGTTGCCAGCAGGAGCATAATCGGGAAATGGGCATAAAGGAAATCTGTTAAAAGGACATTGTCGGCATAATTAGAGACATCAAACCTGTCGATGCTCCGCACAGAATTCGTCGCCACACAGTCCAACCAAGCGTACAAGGAGCCAATAATGATGGCAGCAAAGGGGATCTTCACGTCGCTCACCATCCAAACGGTAATGTTGATTAAGTCCTTTTAGGGGAAATCATGGGGCTTGCCTAGCGAATTTTGATAACATTACCCAAATATAGCCTGCCAACTCGATTTTGGAATCAAAGCCCTTCCTAGTCTGGGGTTATTCAAATACGTGCTTTCTTCGGTGGTTCTGCTTGGCGACCTCACAGGCTCTAATAACAGCTTTCTCTTCAATGAAGTTAAAGTACCTAATCACTTCAGAATAGGTGCACTTGGTGTAAGTGACCGTGCAATCCTTTACCATTGCCCTTAGTTCAGCTCTCAAAGTTTTTTCCTCGATGAAGATGGCTTCTTCGAAGAAGGTATCAAAAATGGCAGCTTCCAACCCCAGAAGCTCACAAACGTCTTCCAGGGTGATGGTGAACTCACCCCAGGTGGCCACAAAAGTGTGTGACCTATGGATCTAATGGGAAATCAGCAACTGGAGGGCGGTGTTATTTTTGGCAAGGGTAAGATCACCCAGCCAGAGAGAGAAAGACATACCAACAATAGCTAACTAAACAGAATGCTTAGAATGAATATACTCAGTCCAAGGGCCCAACCCCTCGAAAGTGCCAGAGGAAGCTTTAAACTCTACCTTCGAATGGGTAAATTACCTCGTTCAATGCAAAAATGAGTAACAGTGCTGGTAGGATATAAGAAAAGTTTTCAGCATCGTCAGCCTCCTCCATTAGCAGGTTAGGGTCCTCAGTTGGCACGAGTTCATCCATAAATCTCTCCGTCATTTGCCAGAAGCGATCATTCTCACCAAAGTATGGAGCACGACGGTAGCGCACCCACTGGTGTTGGCACCGCTTGAGTCTCAAGAGAAGCGCTCCTGGAGGAGTGGGTTCATTTCACGACAGGTGCCATGGAAGTTTAGAGAGATGGGGACAAAAGGTCAAGTTGAAGGAGTGAAAGAGACGAAGATGTAAAACTCTCACAAAAGCTCAATAAAAGAGAATAGAAACCCAATGGTGATTGTTTGAAATGAGAATACCCCTTTTTATAGGGGCAACATGGACCCCAAAAGGCGAAAAAAAGTGACGCTTGAATAAATGTAATAATAAATGGTTTAGCTTGCGTGGTCGTCAAGCACGCCTGGCTGTAGAAAATCAAAGGTTGCAATGATGACGCTTCTGGGGCTCACGTGTGGATTAGCGACGTTAATTACACACGCGCACCCTGAGGTCACCACGTGTCACACTACAGAAGAACAAAGGATAATTTCATTTAAAGCGACATGCTTGGAGTCTTGTCTGCCTTGGGGAACAAAGACCTTTTGGGGAAATTTGAATAAACCTCTTTATTTTCTCTAAGAAAAAGACTGAATATCAATAAAGGGTTTCGTACAGATATTTCTTCATGAAATAAATAAATACCTCTACGAAGGGGAAAATGTAGGGGGGCCACCAAAGGGTGGTTAACTTAGTCAAGAAGATTGATTGATTCACGAAGAAAGGGAAAGAAAGCTGCCCTACAGACCCACCTCGAAGACTCTTCATAAAAGTGGCTCGAAGGACCCACCTCGAAGATCCTTCACAGAAGTGGCTCGAAAGACCCACATCGAAGATTCTCCAACGGACTTGGTTCGAAGGATCCAATCCATTGATCAAAGTCATCTGGATGATAATAGTTTATAATAAGTAATGGAATGTTGTGTCATTTACTTTATCTTATAATTGTATGTTAAGTGACGTTGTTTAATACCTATGAGGGACCATGCCTGGCAGAGCATGGGAGAGATAACATGCTCTATCGAGAAACCTCCTCTTGGGAACCTCGTAGGGATATGGTTTGGAAGATTGAGAACAAGGCAACATTGGGAATACAGTTAGTAACCCTCTTGGAACACTTGGGCAAAGACTTCATCCAGAACAAATGGTCCCTCGAGGTACCTCTGTCTTGCACCTTGGTCCCAAAATAACTCTTGACCAGTAAATAAATGCCAGGACACTCGAGCCACCTATCAGCTGAGCAGTCGAGTAGCAGGTACCGGCCCGCCTGATTGATGTGACCAGATACCTGGCAGAGTCACTATTTAAACCACTTTTTGACGTCATAACGTCTGTCATTTAGGGACTCAAAAATGTAGCACTTAACTGGGTTTATCCTTAGGATGGCAGGCCTAGTTCACCAAACCTGACCGTTTAACCATCCTTAAGTAAGCCTCAAGTTGACATGTCATGTCCCTTATTAATACCCACAATACTTCCAGCCAATAGAATGGCTTCCCACCAAAACCATGAGATCCCATGCATTTAATACAATATCTTGTGCATTTCATGCACCCAATCAGATTGATCGCAGGCAAGCTCACTCGAGTAGCCTTGCCCCCATATATACACACCAAATGAACATGTTAGAAAAGAGAGAATTCTGAGCCTAGAATTGCTGCCCAAATCCCTCAACAATCGAGAACCATCGCGAGATCATTAATACCCCACTCCTAATTAATATACTCATCATTGAGCATTAACTGAGCTTGAAGTTCCTGCCCTGTCTCCATTGTGCCTAGAGTGCTTGTTCTTTCTCCCTCTAACTATGCTACATGTTGGTCCCATCTATTTATTATGCTTGTCATCCATCTTTTGTGCCAGCATGACATTTAATATAAGTCCGAACATTGAATTCTTTTGTCTCTGATTCACCTGTGGCCAGTGCCAATATTTAATACTTAACGGTGTTAATCCCGATCTTGATAAGGGGTTACGCCTCACTTAATACTAACTGTATTTGAAGAACCCACGTAACGGTGTTAATTCCGATCTTGATAAGGGGTTATGCCTCACTTAAAACTAACTGTATTTGAATAACCCACATCTTACACACTTGATCATGGAGCATGACTTTGTGGGCGGGGATCGTCGAACATTCCTTTATTGGATGGCCCGCCTCACATATGGCACACACATTTTCTTTCATAGCTCGGGTGGGATCCAGTTATTTCTCCTGCCCGTGATTCGAGTACATATAATCTTCTCTAAATATGGTTACTCGCAGTTTCCACTAGGCGTCCTTGTCCACGTGATAGAGGCTGGCCGTGGAAGAAGCAGTGGACTTCTATCGAATTAGATTTGGGGGTGTTAGGATCGAATGTGTCCCATGCTTGAGTAGTCTCAAAGACGTACTTAAGGTGGGACTCGACATCGATTGCATCTAATCCCCAAATTTCTCCCTTGCACATAGTTTCTACGAGTTGTTTGGACGTTATACTTAGCCCTTAGTGGAAGAAAGAGATAATACGATACTTCTCAAAATCGTGATGTGGGCATGTGTTAATCAACTCTTGGAAGCGAATCGATCAAATGGCTCATTTTCTTATTGTCTAAAAGTTTGAATTTGAGCATTGATGGAATTTGTTCTATGTTGGGAGAAGAATTTCAAAAGAAACTTATCTCGCATATCTCTCCATGACCCAATTGAGTTCTGTGATAAAGACCAAATCTAGGTCTTAACTTTATCCTTTAAGGAAAAAGGAAAAGTTTTAGGCGAATGACGTTTTGAGTGCAAGCTTAATCTTTAAACGTGTCACATGGCTCTTCGAACTCATGGATATGGAGGTATGGTTTCTTCGAATCCAAACCGTGAACGGTGGGAAGAATTTGGATCATCCCATTTCAGAAGTGAAATTATCCCTCATCGTACGAAATTATAATGCATCCTAGAGTGATAGTTCGCTCAGGATATAAGAACTCTCTCATGAGGTGATGCGGTATCTCTCCCTCACCCGTACCATAACTAGCGTGCTCCGACATAGCTCTATCTCTAATTGACTCGATATCCTCACTCTATGCCCTAGAAGTGTGACTTGTGATGGAATTGGGCTGTGTAGGAGGTGGAGCCCAAAATTATGGAATGTTAGGAGTTTGTGGACTATCGAGGTCGTACTCAACTATCGAATTCTCCTAAATGCGGGTTTGTTGCGAATTTTGCATGAAAGGACTTGAGAGATGTTATGTTTTTTTTCTTTTTACTTTTCTGAATTTTTTTTTTAACTTTGGATTTTTTTGAATTTTGGCTTTTAATAATTAGAGTCAAATTTTGGATTTAATCAACCTAACCTACAAGTCTATCTAATCCTCGGCAATGGCGCCAAAAACTAGACACGACTTTAAAAGTTTTTCTAGTGCATGCTTTTATCGACTCAAGTGTAAGTCGGTCGCTTAAGTAATGATCCGACAAATGGGTATCGAACACAGGGAATAGGACGAAGAACCGCGACTCAGAAAAAGAAAGCAAAAGGTGATGAGTTTGTGAATATACCTATCAACTAGTGCAATATGAATTAAATTAAGAATTAACTAAGCATGCAAAATGAACTAAGTTAAACTCTGACTATATGAGAGAAAATGGAGTTAGGGTACACTCCCCCGAACCATCGGTGTTTACATAGAATATAAAAGCTTCAAAAAGATAATTTTTCATTCAAAGAGACATCAAATACTCTCTAAGCATTTGACATGTGAGGACTAAATTTCGCACAATATCAAATCAAAAATTGTATTTGACGAGGATGAGAGGGTATCAAAACGCCAATTGCACCCTTAAACATTCTGGTTACCTAGAGCAAACGGAATTAAAAGGCCTACAACCTTAATCTTGATAAAGTTCAAACCTTTGAATGAGGGATTAGTTTTTATTCACATTTAAATCCATATGTGTTACCTAGGTTGGGTTAATATACCCCAACCCGCTAAAAGCTTTGTCGAACATGGAAAATTTAATACTACACATGAATTCTGCGTTGCATGAAATCATTCCTACGTGAAAAGTGAAATCAAACACATTAAAAAAATTCTAACTAAGAAATAATGATTCATAAACCAAAAAGATGAAAGAAATTGAGAGCAGTAAAGGAACTATACTTGTGTTGAAGAAAAACCTTAAATTATATGAGAAAAGATGAGTAATTATTGAACAAGATGAATCCTAGGGTTCTTGCCTTCAAGAATCTCTAAAATTACGTAAAAACCTCCTTCCTAATGTCTGGTGATATAATAGGATATAACCTTCACGTTTTATTAAGTGTTTGAACCATACACAACTCTAATTTTTAGAATAAAGAATAAAAATTTCGTCACGCCGAACTGGTCCGATTTTGTCTTCTTTAATGGGGTGAACCGGTCCAGTTAATACAGATTGTCGGATAGGTTCAGAATATTTTTCATCGGTTCGGTTCGTTGGAAATTTTTTTCTTTCTTTTCACTTCCTTGATTTTTTTCTCAATTTTGAAGCTTCATAACTTTTCAACCGGGACTCGAATTTGGATGCAGTTTCTTCCTACATATTTTTGGACTCGAGGCTTTCAACTTTCCTTTAGGTTCCGTGTTCGAATTCCTGGTGTGAAATTACTATTTTCCCCTTGACTTTTCTTTTTTTCTCTCTTTCTTGATTTTGAGTCTTCTCATTTCTTCACTTGTATAAAATACCTGCAAAATGTAAGAGAAATACGCGAAACTCGATGCACTATAAAGAAAATATCAGTATCAATGATATGATATAAATTAACTTAATTTACATCGCGCAAGGTGATAAAAGCCTACAAATTACGAGGATAAATATGAAGAATTTATGCCTAATCATTAAGTAATAAAATTGTATATTAATTGATTCACTCCATTTCATAAACAAACATTAGGGGGAATATAGGAACTAAAATATTATGTTATATGTGAATTTATAATTAGACCCAATGGGTATGTTAGTAATTTTGATGATGACGGATAACATTTAGTGCCTAATTACATTTAAGGCTATCATAAGTGTGAGTGCAAATTAATCGCAATAAAGAAAAATTAATCGCAAGGTGTGAATAGAAGTGAAGTGGGTGTTAAGATGCAATATTTCATAAATAAAGTATGTATTTCAAATGTTGAGAAAATGGGACTTTAATATGTAAAAAGGTGTGATTTTATATATTAAAGATGTTTAACTAGCAAGTAAGAAAGTGGGGTATTTGTGATATTGAACAAGTGTTAAAATGGTTAAGCTGCGTTTAAAATTTTAAGTTGAAAACTAAATAACCATTTTTGGGAAAATAACACTTGTTAAAGGATTAAATTGTAAATTTGGCACGAAAAAGGTAAATTGGTAATTTACTTAAAATGGGACGTTTTTATGGAATAAAAACATTAATGAATATTTTTATATTAGTATGGTTGAAATTGAATTAAGTCCTAAAAGGCATAAATGATTTTGACATAAAATCTACGTTTGTGTGGATCAAGGACTTAAAGAGAAAAAAATCATTTTCCAAGTGTTAATGGAGAAACGGACGGTTAAGTCCAGGTTTTGGCTTCAGTCGTGTAAAAGTGAGGAAATGGAATAATGTGGACATTTGTACAATGTTAAAACACGTTAAAGGAACTCAGATGACACTGGGATAAAGCAAGAAGGGCCCGGAGCCCTTGGGTAAAAACCCCTAAATCACTAGCGAGGGCATATGGTGCGCATAGTCGCCGATGTGGAACCCGTGTAAGTTTACGGTATTGAAAGATTATGATAAAAGATAAAAGAAATCTTGAACATATCAAGAAATGGGTTGTGTGGTAAAATGCGTTAATACAACCTAACTTGAATGAATGTAATAAATGTTCCGGTAAAAGTGAAATGGAGAAGTAAATGCATAAATCTATTAATGTCCATAAAGAAATAAAAAAAAAGGTTAAAGGGAGTAAATAAATGGGTGGTTAAGCAACCTAAATGGTAAAACACCTACTTAACACAAGAATGTGTTGTGAAAAGAATTTTCAAAGATTAATAAGTATTTTCTAATACGGGGATTGTGTGTGTCGAAATGGCGATTTTTAATGAAAATACTAAAGGATATTGGAATCAGTGGCGGATAGAGGGGGCCTGGGCCCCTACAAATGTTTTGAGAATATTTATAGTAGAAATATATATATATATATATATAGGGAAAGGTTCAAAAGTGAACATTAAGAGTGAACATTAAGGAAAAATACCTAAAACCCATTTATTTTAATTCCTATATTGAAATTGATCCAAGCCAGCGACACTCGTGACCATTTCGGTCAGCCCTCCCCCCCACCCCCACCCCCTAATCCAACCTACCCCTAACCCCCACCATTGCAGCAGGTATGGCAGCCCTTATGGGGGTGGGGGTGTTGGCCGGAATGGTCTCAGGTGCCGCTGGCGAGGACCAATTTCAACATAGAAGTTAAAATAAATGGGTTTTGGGTGTTTTTCCTTAATGTTCATTAAAATGTTCGCTTTTGAACCTCTCTCTCTCTCTCTCTCTCTCTCTCTCTCTCTCTCTCTCTCTATATATATATATATATATATATATATATATATATATATAATCGATTTTATATGAAATGGCCCCCTCAAGTTTACTTTGTTGTTAAAGTAAAATAGACAGGTGTGTTTTTCTCTTTGTATTTTAAACCCACAGAACAACTTAGGATAAAAATGACATTTTCAAGAGTTAGGTTAAACCCACAGCACAACTTAACAAAAGGTCAAAACGGCTGATGCACTTTTTAAATTTTACTTCCCAATAAACCAAATTAAAACTGACGGACACACTCAACTCCCAAACCTAAATGACTGCTCCATTAAATCTGAATAAATAAACTCTAGAGACAGAAAGACCCACTCGGCGATCATTAGAACCGGAATTTTTTACCCACTTGGATTAAACAACCAAAATATTTTTTGTGAGGTATTTTTTTACTCCTTTTTTTTGGAATTCGCCATTGATGTTTTCTTTCTTTGTTTCATATTATTCATGTTTTTTATAAATGTTGTTTATTTTTTAAGATAAATGTTGTTTATTTTTTAACTGTAATTTATCATTTATGTAATTTATGTAATTATTATTTAAGATTAAGATAATAGGCATGTTAATTTCTTTTATTTTAATTTAAGATAATAGGCGGCTTAAAGTAATTAAAATGTTGTTCTTTATGAGAAGTCTTGCTAAAAGTTTAGATGCTACTAATTCGTCGATTTCTACTGAACAACCCCCATCTAATGTTGAAATTGAACATCGACCTCCAAGGTTTCCAAAATCAGCTCGAAAAAATCCAAAAAAATTCGAACGTGATCCGAAATTACGCTAATAAATATGGGAGTATTCATATAATTAACATTATGAACTCCGGCGAGCTTACATTAAAGTCAGTTCATATCAGCATCTTCTTTCACAATACTTATTGAATGAAGATAAACATCCTCGTCGATTTCAAGCTTCTTGGTTCAAAATGTTTCCAAATTGGTTGGAATATTCTCCAATTACCGATGGAATTTATTGTCTTCCTTGCTTTCTTTTTACCAAACCATCGGGTTGCCCTGGGTCTAGTGCATTCACAGTTGAGGGATTTCGTTCATGGAAGAAAGTTAATTGTGGTGTCAATTATGTTATTTTAAATCGTGTTAGTAAAGATCCAAACTCGTTGCACAAGAATATTGTGAAGTGTTGTCATGATCTTATTAACCAATCGCAGCATATTGAGAATATTATTGAAAAACTATCTTCTGAAATTGTAAAAAACAATAGATTGAAATTGAAAACTTCAATAGATGCAGTTAAATGGATCACATTTCAAGCTTGTGCTTTTAGAGGTCGTGATGAATCGGAGTCGATAAATCGGGGAAATTTTATTGAATTGATAAAACTTTTAGCATCCTATAGTGAGGAGGTTGTTGCAGTGGTCTTAGATAGAGCTCCTCAAAATGCTATATACATTTCTCATGCGATTCAAAGGGAAATTTTACAAATCTATGCAAGGAAAATTCAGGAGATCATTCGGGAAGAAATTAATGATGCTAAATTCTATATTATTGTGGACGAGTCCCGAGATGAAGCAAAAAGGGAGCAAATGGCTATTATTCTCAAATTTGTCGATAAAGATGGATTTATACGAGAGCGATTTTTTTATTTGATTCATGTAGCTAATACCATGTCATCGACTTTGAAGAAAAAAATATCACTTATCCTTTCTAATAATAATCTTAGTATACAAAATATATGAGGTCAAGGATATGATGGTGCTAGTAATATGCGTGGAGAATGGAATGGGTTGCGAGCCCTTTTTTTAAAATGAGTGCCCTTTTGCATATTATATTCATTGTTTTGCTCGTCGTTTGCAATTAGCACTTGTGGCTGCTTCGCGAGAAGTTTTTCCCATTCATCAATTATTTAATTATTTCCCCCTCATTGTTAATGCAGTTGGTTCCTTTTGTAAACGGAATGATCAATTGAAAATTCCTCAAGCGAAAGAAATTGCAAAAAAACTTGCCATTGAAGAAGTTAAGTCCGGTAAAGGTTTAAATCAAATTGGCACTTTAAAACGGGTCAGAGATACCCAATGAAGCTCTTATTTTGAATCTCTTCATAGCTTGATATCTATTTTGATGCAACTTGTCCAGTTTTAAAAAATGTTATTGTTGATTGAACAAGTTATGCTCAACATGGAGATGTAGATGGAGTTTATGATTTGATCACTTCTTTTGAATTCGTATTTACCTTACATCTCATGAGAGAGATCATGGGGATTAGTGATGATCTTTGCTAAGCTTTACAATGTAAATCCCAAGATATAGTGAATGCAATGCATTTGGTATCAACAACAAAATCTCTTATGCAAAAGTTGACAGAAGATGGGTGGGATCCTTTATTCGATAGGGTGAAATCATTTTGTGAAAAGCGTAAGATAGAAAATCCTAATATGAGTGCTCATTATAGTGATGTCCGGGGTAGATCTCTAGAAAGAGAAATTACAATTGAGCATCATTTTCGATTTGAAGTGTTTACTGTTGAAATAGACTCTCAAATACAAGAATTGAATCATAGATTTAAAGAAGATGTGATGGAGTTGCTTATTCTGAGCACGGCACTTGGCCCTTATGATTCTTATAAGTCATTCAACATTGATGATATTTGCAAACTTGCAAAAAAAATTCTATCCTGATGACTTCGATGAATAAGAGAATTTGTGTTTAAGGTCTCAACTAGAGCATTATGAGCTTGACATTCGTAGATATACTGAGCTGCAAATGGTGTCCACAATTTCTGAGTTATGCCAAGTTTTGGCAAAAATAAGAAAAGCAACAATTTATCCTCTTGTTGATAGGTTGATTCGTCTAGTGTTAACTCTCCCCATTTCAACCGCAACATTGGAACGTGCATTTTCGGTCATGAGTCTCGTTAAGACTAAGCTACAAACAAGATGGAGGATGACTTTCTTGAAAATTATTTGATTACATATATCGAGAAAGAAATTGCTCGAGATTTTGAAGATGATGACATTATAGATGACTTTTACGAAATGAAGGAACGTCGATCACAATTTGTGATGCCAAAAATTCCTATGTAGTTAGGGTCATTTTTTTTTAATTATCCGTGTCAATGGTGTTTATATTAATAAAGATCTGCGTAATGAATTTTTGGGATTATTTATACATATACTTTACTTATTCATATTTATATTTTGTTTACTTAATGCTTCCCCCCCCCCCCCCCCTAATATGAAATTCCTAGATCCGCCACTGGTTGGAATGAACAAATGGGTAATTTTCGGTAAAGAAATGGTTTTAATAAATTAAGTGGAAATGTTTTCAGTGTTGAATCGGGTGTGTTAAACAAAGTGAGAAGGCTAAGTATAATTAAAGAAAACCTTAAATAAGATTAAGGTCCATTAATCTGGACAAGTAAGGTTTTCGGAAATAAATTGATTAATGCATTGGAATATGTATTTTTTTAAAGTATACGTATGTAGATATATACATATTTTCGCATGCATGTGGTTATCGAGTGTGAGTGTTCCTTTCTGTCGTTAGTTTCTATACTGTTCGTATAAATCCCATTGGGCATAGACTCACATCCCTACTTTGTTACAACAGGTTGGGAGCGATTTTGTATTTTGAAGGCGTTATACATGTAAGTATATTTTATTTATGTTTACGTTAGTAGCTCTGTTTACTTGGAACTGATATCGCGTGCTAAACAAGTGAAACGCAATTAAAATAATACTGGATTAGAAACATTATATAGGTTGTTCCATTGCACTTCACAACTGACGCTCGATGCGGACCGCATTGACTCACGGGTAACCCATAAATTCGAGTCGGGACGTTACACACCGCTTCTTCATCGCAACACCACACCACGGAGTCCACTGTGTGTAAGCAACAAATACGAAATTCATCATATAAAACATACTCAGCAAATATGTTGATGAGTGAAACTTTGATGCTAAATGAGATCTCAAAGCATATAAATATTGAATCTTGGATCTCAAAGTGTTTGGATGAAACTAGGATTTGGAGGAAACTAATTTTTGCCAAAATTCAATGAAAAGTAATGTCAACACTTCAATTTATAGAAAACACGTTTGAGGCGACATGTTTTTCAAGGAAACCCATTCGAACAAAATTAGCAAGTTCGTTCGTGCGAGTTATGCATTCTCGTTTAAATGGACATCAAATGAGCTTTGAACGAATAATTTATGTAAAACGAGAAAAATCTCATTTGAAGCTCGTTTGAAGTTCGTTCAAACGAGATTGCCTTCTCGTTTGAAGGTCGTTTGAACGAGATTGCCTTCTCATTTGAAGGTCGTATGAACCTCGTTTGATCGACCAAAAAACTAAAAAATCTTTTTTCGAAAATAAACCTCAATGATTTTAAGACATGAACACCCAAAACTAAAATTTCAGGAATCAAAATGTATATACATTCATACCTGAGAGATCCTCATCAACACGAAGATAAAACGTGGTATGAAACACGACACAATAATGCAATTTTTAAAGCTTTGTCGCTACGTCTTCAATCAACCACGTCATAGACTTAAAAGGTTAACAACACAAAGCTTAACCTATAATTCAAAATGCTTTGTTCGGAATTAAGCCAATATATACAAATTGACTCAATCGGAAATTTGTCCTTAAAATCTCCACCGCTCTGTTGGTCAAATTAGTGGGGAAAATGACCATGGCATTGAGAAAGTTGGTCTTACCCATTTGATCAAGAGGAAAATTAAAACATATGGAAAATATGGTCATTAACATTGACTCACCTTACACTTCCATCCTTGGGAGGTGGTAATTGTGTGCAATAAAGGCAGTACTCATACCCTCCACTAATCATTTGAAGCTCAAATATATTACTGAGCGAAGAGTAATGGAAATAAGGGGTAATCAAGCTTCTTCTTGGCAATGCTTTACCTTAGAAACATGACCAAAACAAGAGGTGAAGAAAGATAAAGTGGAGGAAGAAACAACAAAGGAATCAACAAAGTGAGATATCCCCTCATATTAACAATTAAAGCATGGATGGCCTAAGGTGGAGGGGACTTAGGTCACCCTAGCGGATTGGGTAATGGAACCAAAATAGAAGGGTGTGTTTCATAACACCCCTATAAAGAAGATATTATTCATTGGAATCATGCTCAGATGTGAGGAAACACAAGAATTATTAGATTTCTTAATTAGCAATCAGAATGTGTTCATATAGAAGCCATGTGGCCAGGTATAAGAACCGAAGTTTGTGTCACGAGATTCACAGTAATCTAACATATCCACTAGTGACTCAAAAGGCTCGCCAAACAGTGCCTACAAAGGCCAAAGGAATCAAAGAAGTGGGGAAAGCCTTGGAAGCAAAGTCCATTAAGGAAGTTAAAGTACCATAATGGTTATCCAATCAAGTGGTAGTTAAGAAGACAAACGAAAAGCGTAAAGTATACGTTGACACCTTTATAAAGCATGTCATATAAAAAGTTTTCCCCTAATATAAATGACCAATTGGTTGATGCCACGACAAGTCATGAACGGATAAGGTTCTTAAATGCTTACTCAAGATACCACCAAATTCCATTTTTCAGACCATGCAAAGAGAATACCTCTTTCATCACCACCGTTAGCCAATGTTGTTATATAGTAATACCCTTTAACCTCTTTCATCACCACAATTAGCCAATGTTGTTATATAGTAATACCCTTTGACTTGAAGAATGTAAGAGAGACCTATCAGTATCTGGTAACCAATATTCTCACACAGAATGGGGCAATACCATGAGATGTATATAAATGATATGTTGGTAACAAGAAAAATGAAAAATAACCACCTATTTGACCTTTTGAAGTCCTATGAAATGCTCCGTCAATATCGTATAAAGCTCAATGCACCAAATGATCCTTTGGAATTCAGTTTTGGCAAGTTCTTTGGATACCTAGTTAACAAGAAAGTAATTGATGCCTCCCCTGATCAAATACATGTGTTGCAGATTTACCATAAGAAATGAATGGTTTTTGGATATCACAATGTACAGAGGAAAACGCAGGAGGATGAATCCTTTGGCAAACAAAATGCAACCGATTCAGGATTACAATCTCTAGGTTCGCTAAAATACCTAGGCACGGGCACTCCAAATCTCAATTTTTGGAGGTGTCTAAGTTAATTTATTCACTTTTGTTTTACGTGTGGGAGTACTCTTTATATCGTGCATTTGTATCTTTTATGTGCCCTACATAAAAGGTTACTATAAATATTTAATGAATACTCAGTCGCTATACTAGTGTTTAGATCAAACTCAGATTCAAGAGTTGGAAATTGAGTATTTCTTGCCAATACACGTTAAACAAAGCCATCAATATTATATGAATGAAACTTCTTGTAGATGACTTTTCATTATAATGATCATAGATACCAAAAACCTGATTGAAATATACATTTTCTCATTATTTTTAAAAATGGGTATTAATAGTGGCAAAATGTGCCCCAAATAATAAAACAATTCATATTAATCCAAGCATCTAAATATGGGGCCCATATTTAAAAGTTAAAAGTTAAATATGGAACCCATATTTCAAAGCTACGAGTTAAATATGAGGCTCACATTTGAAAGCAAGAAATCAAATATGCAGCCCAATTGTAAAAGATACAAATCAAATATAATACTCATTTTAAAAAGTTATGAGTAAAATATGATTTTATATATATTTATATATATATATATCTCGAATTGTATTACTTAATTTAGTAGAAAAATAATGGGTTGGCCCAACCCATATTTGGTCCGCCCATATTTCACCCGGCCCACATTTAACCCAACCCATATTTAATCCAACTCACATTTAGCCCAACCCATATTTGACCCGTCCAAATTAGACCCAGCCCATTTTGCCAGTGCTAATGGGTATGTACAGAGATATTTTATTAACAGATATATTGAAGAGTCTCACTATATAAATATTTATCGGGGGCCTTTATTGCAAATTGCAATAAAATATCTGTTAATATCATGTCCATAACAAGGACATGAGTTATACCCATCCTACCCAACACCCTCAGTGTTCTAGTTTTCATGTTGTCCATCCATGCCACATTCAGAAAATTTCCTCGGTTTTTCCAAACAATTATTTCCAAGTCAGATATTTAGGCAAAATCAGAATTTGGAACTTGGGAAATAGGAATATTTCATAAACATTCGGAAATAATTTTGGGAATTCTTTTGAACGAAAACTTGGAAAGTTCCTTAGTGGCATGTAATATATAAAAAAAAAAACAGAACGGATTAATTTCACAAATATCTGTTGTTTTTTGGAAAAATTGGGTGGTCATAAGTTCAAAAAAATCAGATTGGAAAATCCGAATTACAAAAATGATTTTTTATTCTGATACAGCTTTTTAGGAAGAGGGGGGGAACTCAGATATTGTATATAGTTCCAAAATAAAAAATAAAATAAAAAATAAAATAAAAAAGTTTGGGGGAAAAAGCTTCAGGCAATAAAAAAATAAAAATAAAAACATTACGCGTCATCTAACCTTTCCATTTTGGGAATACTGTTAACAGTACCTGAATGTTAATATTGAACATAAATACCACATCAAACAAACAAAAGGTAATTTTCGCCATATCTTGAAGAAATTCTTGCGCTTAATATCGGATCACAAAGTTGAACCCGGCTTTTCTCCTACGCGTAGTAATTTAAGCTTGCTTTCTTCTTAGCCTGAACTTGGATGATACCTTCATTGAAATCTTCATGGTTCACCTGGAAAAATACACATCCAATGTTTGTATAATGAGCTGCTGATTTAGGTTCCATGGTATGTTATCCAAATAAAATCATTCTTTTCTGTGAGTTTGTTCTCTACGCAAACCTTCATTTTCCAGTTTCATGCTTTAATTTTTTCCTAATTTCCAACTGAAAATCCCAGAGGAAATTGACGGTACCTAGAGATGACGGCTTCCAATTAAATTAAATTAAATAGGCCATGGGACCAGTGGTAGTGAAGTCTTCCCGAATTACATGGCAACCCAGAAGTTTCAATTTCACTCAACTTTTATGTGCTTTAAGGGACATTTGGCTTTTTCCCTCCAATATTTAGGCTGAAATTGGCTTTAGCTTCTGAAGTTTTCATTCGACACTCTGCCCCCATATTTTGACGATTCCGGTATTTGACACCCACAGATCATAACAAATTATTGCTGATTAATATCTAATTATATATAGAACAGTGGTGATGAAGTACACATTTTTAAGAAATAATTAGTTTCCAAATTTATCATATTTGAATCAAGAGATATGAATAATCTACGCATGGGTAACTTTGTAATATCACCTATTTTATATACAACTTTTAGAAACAGGACAACAAATTTGGGATGGACTTGAAAGAAAAAAAAAGGGGGGGGCTTAATTTGGTTCAGAGGGTGTAGATTATATGCGGGACCCGGGGATATTTCTGATGTATATGCGGGACCCGGGGAAACTTAATTGTATTTTTTTACGACCACACTAGGTGCTACCGTGTAGCAAGGGAGGTCAGGCGGGGACAATTGAGAGGTTGTCACTAAGCATTCCTAGTCACACAGAGAGGCAAATGGCAAGGCCATACGCCTGTCTGGCTCCTCGCAGAGTATATAGCTCACATCCAAACATCTGGATGGTGAAAGCGGCAACGCCCTAGCATTGTATTGCTAGAATAAACAAATATTTATTTGCAATATTCGAGAATAGGCGTTTAGTAATGTCATCACCCATGACATCATCATATTCTAGAAGACTCCAGTAATTCATTACACATTAGAGAGAATTAATTATGTAAGCCATATGGAACACTCCAGGATATCAGATGACATTACTCATACATAGCCCTCCATGCTTTCCATTTTAGTCCAAGAGTTCTGTTTCTAAAGATAGTATATAAAAAAAACAATATGAGATTACAAAGTTACCCATCAAAACAATTGTTCAAGTGCATATATTCATCATTTCTACAAGGATAAATTTGGAAAATAATTTATCTTTAAAATGTCTGACTATCAAACAGCGACTATTAATTTGGGACAGCAGGAGTATTTT
The DNA here is from genome assembly GCA_949130495.1 of Sambucus nigra. Classification (NCBI taxonomy): domain Eukaryota; kingdom Viridiplantae; phylum Streptophyta; class Magnoliopsida; order Dipsacales; family Adoxaceae; genus Sambucus; species Sambucus nigra. The sequence goes on from OX422210.1 coordinate 692,864,099, forward strand.
ATAGTGCAAATGTGATAGCACAAGAATCTGGATAATCAGAAGACTAATATACTCAATTAAACTAGGATAAGAACAGATGGTAAACACGACTACATACATCTCCACATAACACATTCCAAGTAAAATGATTCTTAAAAGCTAATTACGAGATCTAGTGACACGTATTGAATACACGCTCTTATCGATCCTGTAATTGTAGGGCGGCAATTTTTGACACGATAACCCGTTTATGGTAATAACCCGAAATGACCCGAACATGACATGATTATCTTGTATAGATTTAAAAGTACCCAAAACTTAATTTAGAGCGGGCAATTTTGACATGACATGAAACTACCAAATATGAGTCTAGCCTTGAACAGTGCATGACATAACCCCACTATATATGATCAATACACACTTTAAACACAATAAGAAACTGGTAACACGATATGACAAGCCTTAACAGTGCGTGACATAACCCTGTTATATATGATGAATACGAAACTGGTAACACGAAATGACAAGAATTTAAGGGATTGGGTATGAGTCAAGCAAATTTTATATGAACCCAATATGACATATCACAAACCCAGCCCGAACCAATATGTTGCAAGATCTACGTAAATTGCCACCAGAGAGAGAGAGAGAGAGAGAGAGATAGAGAGAGAGAGAGAGAGAGAGAGACCTCAGTGGCATCACGGCGAAGAGCTAGCATGCCTGCCTCCACGCAAACAGCTTTCAGTTGGGCCCCGTTGAAATCATCTGTGGAACGAGCCAGCTCTTCAAAATTTACGTCGGGGTTAACATTCATCTTTCTCGAGTGGATCTACAATTCAAAAGCATAAAACTGTAAAGAGTTCCCTACAAGAGAAAATACGGGTATAATAAGAAGAAGAATAAAAAATAGCAAAGCACACCTGCATGATTCGAGCTCTGGCTTCTTCAGTAGGATGAGGAAACTCAATTTTACGATCCAATCGACCAGAACGCATAAGGGCAGGGTCCAATATATCAGCTCGATTGGTTGCTGCTATTACCTGCAGTTTATACAATTACCAGGTGATTCATATGATCACAAAGTGAATTTATTATTTTAGTTCAGCAACTCTTCAGCCATGCTAGTTGTCAAAAAGTAAAAATGGTAGCATATGGTTAAAGGTAAATTTTGTTTCAAGTTGTCAAGTGAAAAATTAAAATGGTACAATATATGTTCATCTATTTGAAGTTGACTTTTGCTCAAAATCACATAATTATAGCGTGCACATATTTACAAGTTTATACAAACAAAAAATTGCCTCCGAATAGGTGGATATTTTTCGATCAAATGGGGCCTAAATCGTTTCCAAATTATAATGTTTGTTACACAACAATCAATAGAAACGGTTAAAATAATGCAAAAACTTGACAGTATAAAATAAAAAAAAGGACCTTTATCCGGTCATCACTGCTAAAGCCATCAAGCTGATTGAGCAATTCTAACATAGTCCGTTGGACTTCCCTATCACCACTGACTTCACTGCCAGCCAAAAATAAAATATATATTACAATCAGTGAGGTCATTAATGACATCAGCACAACAAAATATTCCAACCTAAAAGCATAAAATTGAGATATTGGCAGTGCTGGGCAGACCAATATCAAGTATACGCACATGCAACAGACATATGGCGTACCTATCAAACCGCTTTGTACCAATGGCATCAATTTCATCAATAAAAATGATGCAGGGAGATTTTTCTTTTGCAAGCTGAAAAGCATCACGAACAAGTTTTGCTCCATCCCCAATGAACATCTAGATTCACAAATATAGTTGCCATAAAAATTATACAAAATTCAATCACTAGTCCAAGAGAGAAAGGTAAAACAGTGCCTACTGTAAGCAGATTTTATACATTATAAAAACATAATAGCGAAGTACCCTTGCGTCTCTCACAAACAAATTTTAAACACGAAAGGAATTTTGACAAATTTTAAACACTTAGGTCCACTAATTCTTTTCTTGTAAAAGTCCACACTAGTGGCATAACAGGTGAACCTAAGAGTAAATTGTCCTTATATGTTTAAAAATTGTCAACAAGGAACCTAATTGTAAATTGCCCAAAACATAATGACCCCATCATACGTAAGGACGACTTAAAAAGTAATAACTAAATGAATTCTTCTCAAAGATGCATAAATCACATGTTGATCATCAGAAAAATCCGCCCAAAGGTCCCTGATTTTAGTTAACTTTTGAATTTAAAAGGCAACAATGTAATGCAACTAATCAAATTTAATTATCTGCATATTATTCTTTTTCAATTACTGACTGGGAATTTGAATTCGAACAACAAAATCAATAAAAAAATCTATGGCAAGTTCTGACTAATCAACCAGGCAAAAAATGTTCTCCCATAACTGAGGAAGCATAAGTTTCTAATCAATCTCTTGTAGTCTTGTTTACTTTAATGGTCTCTGACAGTTAACAACCTATAATAAATGAGAAACAGCATATCATTATCCTAACTTCTAATAAACTAATTATTTGATTTCTTGTTCCTTTAAATTATTTGCAAAGGTGTTATCCTTGAGATTGAGGTAGAAATAATTAAAGGTTCTCAAGGGACTTTTGTGGGAGATGGACAAATACTTAATCAAGTTTTGGTGGCAAATGAAGTTGTTAAGAATGGGGAAGCAAACAAGGGAAAGATTTGGTTTTTTAAATTGATGTTGGAAAGCTTACAATCCTGTTGATTGAGACCTTCTTGATTGTGCTAGAAAATATGGGGACAGGTGGAGAAAGTGGATAAGAGGATGCTTGAATTCCACAAATTTTCCAATTACAATAAATGGTTCCTAGGGGTACATTCTTTGCATCTAGGGCTCGTTTGGTTCGAGGTTTGGAAAGGGAATTTAGAATTCCCCTCATTTAGAATTACAATGTTTGGTTGGAGATTTAAGGGGGAACTTAGAATTCCCACAAAATTGGATACTCCTTTCCCCTCTAAAATGGGGGTAATCCTATATTCCCGGACGTATTACCTTACTTTTGTGGTGAGACAAAAATATCATCTCACATAAACTCATACAGACACTCTCTCTCTCACACACACACATACACATACACTCTCTCTCGCACATACACACTCTCTCTTTCACACACATACACACTCTCTCTCACACACACATGCATACACACACTCTCTATATCTCTCTCACACACAGAAACACTCTCATACACATACACACTCTCTCTCCCACTCTATCACACTCTCTCTCTATCTCTATCTCTATCACACACACACACACTCCCTATCTATCACACACACACACACTCTCTCCGTCTCTCTATCACACACATAAATACACACACACACTCTCTCTCTCTCTAGGCGTATTGAGGCGTAAGCCTCACAAAAAAAAAAAGAGCAAAATAGTTTTACAAAAATACTAATAAATCCATAAAAAATAAAGTAACAAAAAAATATAAAATAAAACTGCAAAAAAAACTTCTTTGAGAACTTTCTCACATAGTTAAATATTTTTTTGTTCCCACGAGATGACTTTTTTACATCGGGAGTTCCATTACCAGAGGAGGCACTTTCTGCTTCCATGCAGTCGGATGCAGTTCTTCTTGCCACAATTGGAGAGGGTGATTACAGTCCATTATTCTTCACAATATCAGTTTGCTCTACTAACTTGTTTTAAAATTTTGCATTTATAATTGAATTACGGGACTGGATCGCTTCCCCTTCAAGAATTTGAGGCCAGCTTCTGTTCTACCACAGGTAACTTTTCATTCTCCCATTCTGTCGTTTGTTTGTATTTATTGTATTTTCTTGATATATTATTAGTCAGTAAATGACAAATGAATTAAATCAAAGTGATTGCTTTATTTGTTTTGACCTATTTTCATTAGAGGTAATTAAGGATGAGGCCATCAGCATCTGACACTCTAAACCTATCATGGAGTACAAGGGAAAATATATAGTGGTTTTAGTCATAGAATCAATGTACACTTTTTAGATGACTGATTACAGAAGGGGAAACATAGGTGTATCCTGCTAAAGCTAACAAGTATTTCCCCGAAAAATTGCTACGTTTTTGCATGCGCAAGTTCTAATGTTTTTGCATCTAGTATACATGATGAATAACATGTGTATCTTCGTTGGTAGTATTTGATACGATTGCACTTTCCAACGAAATACACAGAATCGTTCTAAACAGTTGTAAAGACTCTCTGCTCGAAATGTTGATGTCATTCCAAGTTGTGATCACATCGCCTAAGCAACTCCAATTGAGAGAAGATAGTAACCCCAAGATCCCTCAACCCACTGCAGTGGAGAATCAGACAATTCACATCATTTATCTTCGTGACCATGCCTGCCTAGTAGTGCCTACTTCAGACATATACGTTCTCTTCCAGCCTACCACATGCTTTAGACTTGTAAGGAACGCCTAAAGGCAACCCAAAATTGTTGCACAGAAATGCTCCACCACAACACTGATGCCAATATGTTTAACTCTGCAACTTGGCCAACCAGAATAATATTGATTTTTTAGGTATTCGCCCTCAAGACATATACTGCCTTTGAAACACACAAGCACAATTCTGAGAGTCGAGAGATGAGACTCCTCTGCCCCTCGGTAAGGTGATTTTTTTGGATTGAAGATACTTTAAGAGGATTTCTTGCAAAAACTGCGTGGTTCAGAGTACTTGTTTTTCACTTTACCCCAATAACCATTTAGTACACACACACTTATGCATACAAGCAATTTGGAAGATTGACAGCCCTGCTCAGGGGAATTAAAACAAATTGAAAAACACTAAATCGACAAAAAATGATAAAGTTAATAAATCCCAAGAAGGTGAAATTCTTGTAGAAAATCAACAAATCGAAAACAGCAAGCAATATTAAGCATGCAAGAAGGAAAAAACAAATAATCACTAATAGTACCTGGACAAGTTGGGGGCCGGCTAGCTTTAGAAATGTAGCATTTGTTTGGGCAGCGCAAGCACGGGCCATTAAAGTTTTCCCGGTCCCAGGCGGTCCATACAAAAGGACTCCTTTAGGTGGACGTACTCCTAATTTCTGAAACCGCTCTTTATGTGTCATGGGCAAAACGATAGCCTCGACTAATTCTTGGATCTATCACAATTGAAACGAAATCCAAGAAAAAAGTAAAATATAAGGTCTGAAAATCAGCATAGAACACAACCATATAGCCTTTTGAAGGTAAGATACTAACCTGTTTCTCCAGACCCCCAATATCATTATAATCTTCAGTTGGTTTTTCATCAACTTCCATGGCCTTGACTCGAGAATCATACTCTGACGGCAAGGTATCCAATATCAAGTAACTATCTTTGTTCACCCCAACCAAATCACCAGGCTTCAGCTTATCAGGATCAACAAGACCAACCACAGGCAAGAAGATTGTCTGCATTATGAGAGAATAAATAATGCTTCGTGACAAGTTGACAACAATAGGGATTTGCAATAGGGCAAGAGGAAGCACGCACAACTACAAATTCAACCCTGTACAGCATTTAAAGTGAAATGCAAAGCTATCCAACTTAGGTCCATGATTATGAACAAAAGATAAACGTGAGATGAGATTATCACTACCCCATTTGGTTTCATTCACCATTCATCATCAGATTACCCAGTACTTAAAATAGCATTCTTTTATCAAATATACACCCTTTATCCCAAATTTAAAGTCCCTGCTTTCCTAGCATGGAAAAAAGCACCATGAGGCTCACCTTAAGGGTTTCTGGAGAAAGACACCTTAAGGCTCACACGGTTCAGCGTAATACACAAAAAGCTTACGCTTTTTTTCCTTTTTTGAGCCTTTTTACACTTTTTAATGTTTTTTGCGTTTTCCCCCGTTGACAAAACAAGTCAAAACTGCATAATTATAACCAATCTCTTATTTTTTGCGTTGTATGAAACCTTCAAGTCCCCACATAATAAGGAAAAGTCTTGTTTGAGTTGTGCATGGAACCTTCAACTATTTTTTGAAAACTTGAGACATCTTATTAATATTGAACAAAACTCAAATGAAGACCCAAATAATCTCGAATTGCAACAAGCCATTCTATACTGTGGTATGTGTTAATTCGATAATTCCTTCTTTTTTTCAATCCCCTCGATGCTCTGTTTTATAAGCTTCTCTCCATGAATTTTTAATGCTTCGAAGCTCTTGTGTTGTTATATTGTTGTAATAATTTCACGTAAGGAGCCTTGTGAAGCCCTTTTATGTCATTATAACTTTCAAGTATTTTGTTAGTATTGGTTTGACTATCTAGTATTGTAAACCTAAGACTTTTAGTAAGCATCTAGCATAGTAAATGTATAATGTTTGAATTATTGCTCTTTAGATGGTTTTAATTTTTACAAATTTATTGTGTAAATGTTATTTACTACATTTATTTTTACAAACATTGCTATAACTTTTTTAATTAAAAAAATCAAATGCACAAAAGGCTTACGCTTCGCTTTTTTACAAGAAAACGCCTTACGCCTCACTCTGCCCTTTTCAAACATTAATATGCAGTAATTAAGTTAGATATGTATAATCAAGGTATAAAAATATACATACAAGTTTATAATTTGCAATTTCTTTATAAACTTTTGTAATTAAAAATATTTGGAGCTCATAATTTTTGGAACGATGCAGTTGACAAGTGCACCATGTGCCATTATAATCTTAGACAATGCTATGCATACTAAATGAAATGATCCATGTTATTATACTTAATTTTCTAAACTTTCTGTTTTTTATACAGAAGCTTCGGGCTCTCTAAACAACATTATCATTGTGTATCGCTTGAAACCGATACCAATTCCGAGTAAGGGGGGAGTACATGATAAAAGACACCAGACAAATATGGTTGGTACTTATCATTCGAACATCAATGCTTAATAATTTGATTCTTTTGACATGAATTAGAAAACTAAAAATAAATAAATAAAATGGATTTTAACCGGTTGGTCCCGTTTACTAAGTATGTGGTCATATAAGTCCTATATTTTTTTTTTGCTCCAAGAGGTCCCATAAAAAAACATTTTTAGTCCTTTAGAAAACAGGTAGAGATATGTATGAATGGGACCTATTGAGGAAAATTCATTTTGATAGGAACAATAATGAAATGTCTTATGTAAGGACTTATTTGTCAAGCTCCCATATATATAAAAACAAACTAAAGTAAAATCAAAAGTACAATATGCTTCCCCTTTAGGAGGAAAAAGGAGAAAAAGGACGATTGGGGGAGTCCAAGACATACTTTACAAAAGGAAACAAAATGGAAAGAAAATTAAATCCCAATGTAGATGTATTAATATATGCTGGCTTACCTGTCGTGTAGATGTTTTCAGTACAACACATTTACCCTTCCTTTGCGAGTCAAGATCTATATTTGCACCATCTTCCTCTGCCTCGTCCTCTGGGTTCATTTCTAAAATCTACAACAGAAATCATATGAGTACCAAACATAACCAAAAGGAATAACAATGCACCCTGCTTAGGACCATTAGCTTACGAAAGCTAGGTACAATTTTAAAATATGCATCAATAGTCCCTCATAACCCAAAGCCCTAAGCCATACAAGTGATAGGGGAGAACAAAGAAACTACAAAAACTAATACAAGTACTAGATTGACCCTTTAGTTAAAACTTAAGCAACAGTGAATGCTGAAGACTAGATTGACCCTTTTAGTTAAAACTTAAGCAATAGTGAATGCTGAAGACAGCAAACCAGGCTAGGCATTTCAAATTTTAAATTAAAAAAAAAAATAGGCATGATGAAAATACAAAGTTGTCAATATCTCAGGGTTCCATTATTAAATCATATAATTTCTAATGTCTACAGAAGTATATCCATATGTTTCACTGATTAAAAAAAAACTCCTAGAATAGAAACGCACTTCACAAGACATGATAGCATGCGCGTGGATTTTGTCGCCAGTTGCTTAAGATATTCAAGACAAAAAAAAAAATTGTTATGATATTGACCTAAAAATGCATAATGATTAAAAACAACATTCGGTTTTGCATTTTGACTACTTGAAAATACGTGTTAGGGAGGAAATATTTGTACAGTTATTATTATTTGATAACAAGAAGAATGCGAAATCGCAATTATAGATGAAAATTGGAAAAATTAGACCTGTAAATCTAGATAATGTAGTAAAATTAGTGGAATCTAATAAAAGGACATTTCAAGGAACTATGTGTAAATATATGAAGACGAGCATATATGTGCTTGCCCTAGCAGTTACAGTTCCAAATTTTTAATGACATTGATTTTTATTAGTCAATGCAAAACAATGGAATGTCATGTACATTATTTTTTTACCATGCCAACTTTATATTTCCAAATTTCAAGACAAAAATATTGTCACTTAATTTGTCATGTAAACTAGGTTACCTCTATTGCAAACAATATTTTCAATAAAGTTAATTCTCTTTTGCCGCTGATTTTATATTTTAAGAAATAAAATGTATTTTAAAGTAGATAATACTATAGTACATGGTGTAGAAGAGAACGTATATTGTACTTGAAGCAAGTATAACTTAATACTAGGACAAAAACACTTAAATTTGGCCCAGACATATGCCAAAAGTAGAGTTGTTGCTTAAATATTTTTTTAACAAGTTACAACTTACAAAACAAGTACTAGTTGTCCTTCAACACATAATATCAGTTAGAATAAACTACACATTCGGAAGTTGAAATTACTGTGGACATAAAAAATCAAAACATTAAGTTAATATGTCGCAAAGATGCCGACATGCTGCCTTTCAAAGGCCCAGGAGATGCCAACAATTAGGGTGGATGTGATTGACATTGAAAATTTTTCCATGAAAAATAGTTGTTTTGCCTTTGTAGTACCTTGATTATGAATACTTTATATAAGAACAACACTCATTCGCATAACAAATGCTCCATCTCAAACCTCATTTTTAGTGGAAAATATTTCTTATCCATCCATCAAAGAATTAGTTTCCATGGCAAACAGAAAAAGTAAGACCAAAACTCATATATTTTCCACTCATTTTCCAACTTCTCATTCAAATGAAATATTTTCCATGCATTTTCCATGTTATGAATCAAAGGCACCATTAGTTCAGATACAAGTTTTTTTCGTAATCACCAATTGTGTATTTCATAAACAAATAGCTACATTTCTTTCATAAACTTCTTATATCTCCAAGATGCTTTAGTTGGCAAAGGACAACCCACATTTGACATGTTACTTGTTGAAGAATAAAGTGCCATCAAATCATGCATAAGAAATCTTCTTTCCTGCATATTAGCTCTATTTCAGTCCACAATATTCTTCATCCCGTGGCCTCATTAGAAACTTGGGAATATAAACACATTTCCGTATAAATTTCGCACTAGTGTATTTTAACTACGAACCTGTACAAATGAAAGTCCCTTCTGATCTTATCAATTTCAAAACAAATTGTTTTATGCACAATAAAAATGCTACTCCGATATACCTAAATTCCGTATATGGGACATTCCAGCCACTGAAGCGAGGCCTTTTTTAGTAATTTCCCTAAGTCGGCTTCTAGTCATATTAGGATAAGGCCCGGTAAAGACAAAAAGCTCGAGGAAGAATGAAATAGCATTAGTACGAATCTCAGCTACCACATTATAATAAGTTCCCACTAGACTAAGAATGCTATATATCTTATTCTCAACTGGGTAACTCTTCACTTCCCTATTTGGGAAAATAGGTAGTATTTTAATCCCCAAAGTTGATCCTAACTCTTAAGCTTCCGCATGAAAATTCCATGAATTGCTTCACTTTCTTTTCAATTCTTAGTAACTGAGCATCCGCAACAACCTAATCTAGAGCTTATCTAAAATACAATCCAACTCATCCTACATAGATTTCAACCTCCAAGTTATGTTGCAATCGGACATCTTATCGAGCTCAGGCTTAGCTTCTACAATTATATAAAGTCAGCCCTCCATGAGGCTGTCAGATTTTTTAATTCCTATAAACCCGATTAATTTCACTCTAAGAGTCCGTTTGGTTCAAGGTAAAATACTTTTACCTGTGGCGAAAAGTAAAATGGTGAAATGTCTTTTCACATATTTGAACAAGTGCAGAGCCTAAAATTGTGGAATTTTAATAAAATAATAAAGAAGAAAATTTACCTCTAAAAAGAGTTTGGAAAAGAAAATTTACCTCTAAAATTATGACATTGTGAAATGCATTTTATCATATTACTTTTCACCGTGTTTGGAAACATATTTTATCCCGAACCAAACAGACCCTAAAAATTTTCTCCCTTCAGACAATCTTTTCAATATACCCTCAACAACTAAACCCAATTCCTCTGGAAAACTGATCTGAACCACCTCCCCACTAGTCTTTTATAATTTGTGAAGCTCATACAATAAATGTGCCAAGCTTACACATATTTTTAAGCTCGTTTAGTTATTGAGGTCGGCTCAATCACCAATAATCATACTAAACTAGTATCAATATATACATATTTCCCTCATTTTTGTTTTTATACAGAATAGGTAAGTAAATAGTAGAAAAGAAAGCGCTAATTTGAAATAAATTAAGAAAGAATACCTCAACGATGTTGCCGACCAAGTAAGGAAGTTGCTTGTTGAGTTTGATCTTCTCTTGATTCTCTTTAATCTTTTCCTTACTCGAATCCAATTCAAGATTTGTTCTCTGCAACTCCTCCTGTTGGTAAAATACAAAATAAACCATTCATTCATTCAATCGATAACAACAAAATTCAAAGTTAGGTTAGGTTAAGTATGAATCTGATCTGACCTTTAGGATTCGAATCTCGTTATCGAGAAGGCGAGAAGCCCTAACAACGTCGTCCGTAGACATCGAACTTAGCTGGTCGTCTTCGAAGCTACTATCCTCAACCATTGCGGAAGCCATTTCTCACAAACCAAAACCTAGACACAGAGAGAGAGACGAGAGGTTCTATATTGTGGTTGCCGTCTTGTTCTTCAAGCAATACTATTACCAACTTAACAAAAAGTGAAAGATGGAGTGAGCCAACTTTTTCTTTTATTCTACTTTGGCCCAATTAGAGTATATAACTAAAATTGACAACACAACCTATCGTCGATATTTATCGCACTCACACATTGACACGTATGCACTTCACTAATGTTTTAGCCATTATTAATTTTGTTTTATTTAGATTAATGTGAACACATATATATTTGATCAATATATGCATTTGGTTGGTTTATATATGTAGTAGACGCATATGTATTTGGTCAATACATGCATTTAGTTAATTCATGTATTAGGAGGTTTATGTATAGAACTCTAAATGGGGTATGTTTAAACCATCATTTTAATCTTATTCTGGTATATATATAACCTATTCACTCTATACTTTTATTTGTTTGATGTTTTCAATTTAATATGAATTTATCAGTGGTACAAATGGGGGATTATGAGGAAGATAATAGCACTTTATCCGGTGTGGGGGGGAAGTTTAGGCCATCTAATGAACAATTGGGGGTGCTCCAAGACATGTTCAAGGTCAACAACAGTCTCACTCTTATCAGTGGCATTTTTTATATATAAATATCACCTTAAATAAGGGTGTTAATTCGACTATGTTAAATATGTTTTCAACGCGCCTTAACTATACTCATTCACAATGTGAGTCTTCAAAAAAGTAAAAATTTTACGGCCACGCAACGCATAAACTGCAATCTAGTTAGTTCTGGAGACTCATTTTGCATGTGTGCATTAGTTAATGTTTTGAAAAATGTGTGGGCGTGCACTCTTTGGATATTTCCTATATATATATACGTTATATGTCATCACCATTAGTACTGAAAAGTAAATGCAAAAAATAAAAATGAGCACGCAGGCTCAAAACTTACATCTTATAAATGAATAAGGAGCTGAAACGAAAGATATGAGATTAGGGTGGTCGCAGCAACTGCAGCTTAGGATTTGAAAACGAATTTCAACAACAGGATTAAACCGAGCAAGTTTACAAAGAGTAAAAATTTAACTTCATTTGGGCTACAAAGATTAAAATTTAACTGCGTTTGGGCTACCATAATAATAATATATCTTCCTCTCGTATGTTAGTTGTTTTTAAGTCGCCCCAACTCAAACAACCCAACTTAACCCCATGATTAACAATTATAATTCATCTCAATTAATTATAATTACAAGGTTTCATAAATATGTCCAGTATATACATCTCTAGTGTAACTATAGTAAAAGAAAGGGCAATCACAAAAATTCAATATCCATATAAGTATGGTCCCAACATATACAAGCAATCACTCGTGCATACTAAGTATAGTTATAGGTCGTCATATACCTATAACCTCAAAGCCACAATAAGGGATCAGTGAATACGCATTCTCGTCCTTCGCATAAAACCTCATACCCAAAGAATATACAAAGAAAACCCTTGTTTATTTTCCCTCAGTATACGGGTACATCAGTAATAGGACTGGGATAAAATGACCAAGGTAAGCATGTCGCTATCACCGAGGTACCAACGCGATCGACGTCATACGTGCTTGTAATACCTCGTTAATTTTGAAACAAATAATTACTTACTAATAATGAAAGAGAACAAGTAATCAATTAATTAAATTTCAGAACTCCCAAATTTAATCTTGAGGGATTTAGAAAATTTGTGTCATATTATCAAATAAAATTAATTTAATTGGTTTATCATTTATTTTAAAGTGTAATGTATTTAATTTTAAATGTTTAATTGTCTTGTTCATTAAAGAAATTTATTTTAGTCTGTTTAATGTAATCCTTATATCAAAAAAAATATTACACCAAGCTTTTGATCTGTTTATGATTTAATGGTATTGGCATGTTGTTTAAAACTATTGAGCTACTGTGTGTGGGATTAAGCGCATAAAAAAAGAATCGGTATGGATTCTTTTAGGTTGTACTCATATATATATATATATAGAGAGAGAGAGAGAGAGAGTATTAGATGCGACTGAGGGGTTTCACACTAACGTTAGCTAAAAGGGTTAAATTGTTGGTTTGGGCGGCACCAAAATCTAGGAGATTTAAGGCACTACAAACATTGTTCTCTCTTCTCTTAGAAACATTGGACATTGGTCAAGCCAAGAGTCGGAAAGAGAGCAAAATAGGTTGATGTATTGATATTAGACATTTTTATTTTAGTAAGGAGGTTGAGCTTTTGCTTTGAACAAGACTAGGATAGGAAGTAATTTGGTTACTTTTGTTGAATGATAGCTAGTGTTGCTTGGTTTTTAACACAAAAAATGAGATAATAGTAGCAGTGTCGACTGGAATTAAAATGGAAGAAATGGGTAGACTGGCAATAAAGTGAAATTTCTTTCATCCACCGTTACCTTTCTCAGAAAAATACTCAACCACTAAATAAATAAATTATTATTTTCAGCCTCTACCTTGAACTTTATCCAAAAATTAAAGACCTAACCTCATATACTTTTAGAGGCTTAAAAAAGGAGCATTTCACATTTACACACAAAGATTTTATAGGACTTTTTTAATGATTATTTTCAAGCGTCATTCGAGTGTTCTTTGCTAACACGAAAGAAAAGTTGGGACACCTTTCTTCTGAGGCAAGTGACTTTCTACTATCTTCCTTATATATGCATAGTTGTTAAATTCACCTAAATTAATTTTAATGTTAAATTTTATTAGAAACCCCTGTGAATTTGTGTATTCCTATTTAAATATGATTAGGTGAATTTAAGTAGTTTTAGATACTCAAAATTATTTGTTGAATACTATTTTTGGGGAAATTATTTTTAGGTCACGAAACATGAATATTGATATTTAGCTTTAAACCCCAATTGTAGGTGTACTACCCCACACTTTTATGGATATTTAAATTACATAAATGGGTATAATTTGGAGATTCGAGGAATTTCTCTGAAAAATAATTTTTGGAGTTTTTGAGGGTTATATGATTTTCGATGGGTGTTACATTTACTTTCGGGATTAAGTAAATGAGTTGGACCATTTTAATTACATGTCGCAGTTGGATAAAGCGACAAAGGATAATATTTTAATTGAAAAACGCGTATTGAGAGATGTGTTGGGTTTAACTAGTGAATTGTAGTTAAGTACCTCAGATGGAGATTTTGAGTGGGCGGTTAGTTTCGGAATGGCCGAGATAGTCAGAAGAGAGTATCCGGCAGTTGTGTTTGGATTTCGAGAATTTTTGGACCAGTAGGGACTCGTAATTGAGTAAACGAGTCATTTTGAGGTTTATAAGGGATAACCCCTTATTTCTCTCTATATAAGGAACACGAGAGGGAAATAAAAGAAAGAAAAGAGAGAAGAGGAAATGAAGAGATAAAAGAGGAGAAGATAAGGAGATTCCGGCCAAACTCCGCGGGATTCGACTCGAGGTCGTCGAATTTTATCCACGAGGCAAGTGTTTACTTGCTTATTTATTTTAAAGCATAAATCTCAATTTATAGTTGGTAGTGAATAAATATAAAGATTTTTGGGATGGGTTTTCGTGCATCAAATCAGGTTTTTCGAAAGTTTAACGGATAAACCCCGGATAATATACAATTTGGGAAACTTAGGAATTTATTGAAATCGATTATTGGTAATGGGTTCTAGGATGTTTAGAACCGTTTTTATGTGTGTATATGTCGTTGTTTGAGGTTGGAGGATGCTAGGAGAGGAGATAAAAGCTTGGGGAAAGCTTTAATGGTCGAAAAGCTTCTCAGAGAAAAAGTTGTCCGAATCGATCGATCGATCGACGGCCAAAGGTGGATCGATCGACCCTTCAGGATTTTTGACAATTTCGGCTAGTGTTGTTTAAATGGGGTAAATTTCAAACATAATTGTTTCTAGCTTATTTAATTGAGTAAATAAAGATTCATTTAGGGAATTAATATCTAGCCATTTGAGGGAATTTATGGGGGTTAGGAGGGTGCTATAATCGTGTGGCACTAAAAGTATAATTTTCGAGAAAAATAAATAAATTGAGGAATTAGACAATTAGGGTTCCCAAAAAGAGAGTGGGGACTTCTAAATTATATTTGGAGTGAGATGTATATCTTGGGTTAATTGAGTAAAATCCCGGACTTATCTATTTAAGGGTGTTCGGGACGAGTAACACCCGAGGGAGTATTTTAGCGGGCGATTTTATATAGATAATTGTGAGCGTAGAAAATGTAATTATATGCTGACTAATTGAGAAAAATCCTACGAGGCGACTAGGATGAAATTTGGGATATAGTTTAAAGAGGATTTAGCGGTCACCCGATAAGCCTATTGACGACGGTTATTACAGGTGGTGCGATACCTATGGAATTCAGATAAGTCGAGAGTATACTTATCTAGTTAGTACGAATTTGTATGTTCGAGTTTATATATAAATCCTTAAAATTGATTAAGGTACAAGTTATATATCAAGTGAGAGAATACTTTTATGTTAGTATCGTAAGAGTGTGAATACTTAAATATTATTAAGAATGGGAACATTTGGGGTTATTGGCTATCGCTATATGAGATTGGCAATTGTAGCCATATATATAGAGAGAAGTGATATATACTATATATACGGGAGTTGTTACAGTATATATATGATATAATTATAAATATATCTGTGTGTGAATGGTATATTTATGTGAAGAATACCCCCTCTAATGCTATCATGGGAAGTTGCGTGATGTGGGTGAGGCCCCTGGCTTGAGGAGCAGGGAGCGATAGTCCCCAGGTCATAGCGTCCATTTTATATTGTGTGATTTTTATTAGGGGTGAGACGTGGTGGGTATGTTTCGTTCTCATTTCCGGGGAAGAACTATGACCGCTTCCCATACGTTGTGATTTGGTTTTTACCAAGTCGGTGTGAGAGTCCGACCGTTGGTACCCAGGATGCTATATGAGTAATTCCCTGCAATATGATAGCATTGAGAGACTGCATCCTTGAGTTATATCTGTGACACACCGCCTAATTAAATACCGGGCGATCACTCCTTTATTAAATTAAAATCAAGGTGAACAGTTGGTTTATTCTTAGCATCACTGTCGTAAAAATAACTTTTCCAAATTTAACACCCTATTTAATTAAGCTAAGTGTCAAAACCATTTTTTTAACATTACTTTCCAAACTTTATTTTGAAAATAAAGATTTAATTATCTACAACAATTCAATATTTAAAGAATCACACCACAATAATCCTGGAACATATAATCCAATTAATTTAAACATTCAACAACTAAACCCCAGCATTTAAAACTTAAAGTAAAACATACATGCTGAATAAATCCTAAAGTAACAGTACTAGAAATAACTGAAATACAAATGTCCCAATAAAACAGATAAATAGTGGAAAGGGCGACACATGCCCAATAAGGAGAATGATAGAAGTGGAATCAAGTAAATGAAATCGTCTAAGCAAGTGGCCTGCAACTCCCACCTAAGCTGCAGCACGTTCCTTCCAAGGGATCCTAAACAAGACGCCCCTGTGGCTGGGCACCTGTAATATATACATATATATACAAGAGAGAAAGAGGAATAGAAACGGGTCAGAGCCCGATAGTGTATATGATTTAAAAATTCGTTTAGCAAGTATTTAAATTGATACAGGCCAATGCAACAACATATTAGTGCGACACTCTCTTGAGAAATTCTCACCTCTCTTCTAATGTGCACTCATATCGCACTAACCTTCCCAATGGTTTATCTCATCATATATCACACTGTCCTTCCCCAAGGATTTAACTTATTTTAGGTGGCTCTCAAAATTTAAGATTTAACAACATCATGGTTTAAAAAGGATAATTTCATTTAGTACAAAACGCTCATTTTAACTTTATTGATTCATAAAATTTTTCAATATCATATTATACTTTTCAAAACAAGTATTTCCAATTTGAGTCATTATACATGTCTTACTTACCATAACACAGTAGGCAGTTTCCCATATTTCAGAAGTTCATATATATATTAAATACTCGTATAATATATATATTCTAACAGCACCCCACATAAAATTTTATGGTGCGGGCATACTCTGCTATCCAATCCCCGTATCAATCGTACTAAAGGGAATACAAGTTCGGAATCACTCTCGAACTGTATAAATACATACACAAACAATATTGAGGCGAATCATAGTTTTCAAGTCCAAGAGGTCAATACATACCCTCACGTCTCTTAGGACCGTGACTACCGATTCGATAGCCTGTACCTAGGATTTCTATCTTCTAGGGTACGAGTCAATATCCCCCATAAGGCACACGAGATAAGATCGTCCCAGCGCGGAAACCTCAGGGATAGCAAGTAGCGCGGGCATGATTTTCACAAGTATATAATATATGCATCCACAATCATATAAATATACTACTTTTATTATATCAATTTAGGTTTATCCAATAACCCACATTCACAACATTTATCCTTATTTTCCCATTATTATTTATCAAGTATAATGGTTCGTTTCTAACATTAATTCGAAGTTTTTTTTTTCTAACTTACTACGTAACCCTCATGGACTCTATTCTTCCAAATGTACAATTCAGTAGATATCCATTTATGTTCCAACGTAACTCTCTCTTACGTGTCTCTCCCCTTTAATATATACTTACATTATCCCTTATGCAAAATATCCCAAAAATATATATTTCGCCTTACATTAAAGGATTTTGAATTTTATTTTCAAAGATGAGAATTTCAAACGGTTTCGAAATCGGAATTAAAATGGAGTTTTAATTGAATTTTTTATTATCTCTAAGAGTCCTCAAGACATAAAACTGTCTAGCAAAAAAATATATTAAAAAATAGTGAACGGTCCGATCGAGTTGAATTTTTTTTCTGTAGCTTCCTCTCGTCTTCAGCTAAATCTCTGTAAAATTTCATCCAATTCCAACGGTCCGATCGTCCGGAATAAATTTTTTTTTTAGTGTTTGTATCTGATTAGAAGTCTTTTCTTAATCAAACTCTTAATCCTTTACATGACAAAGGGTTTCTAGAATATCATATAAATCATCACTACATGAATATTTCCCATCTCAAATTGGGTTTTTCTTCCATAAATCTCATCCTAATAACTCCTAAACTAATATGGATGATGCATCAACGAAATAAGCAAGATAAACACTTACCTGGGATTTTTCAAAAATCTGGTTTGGTGTTGAATTTGGTGTGGTTGCGTTCCCCGTCTCGCGATCTACGCGTTGGCGGTGGCGGCAGTGCAAACGGGTGAGTTTTGAGCCTTAGAATGCCTTGAGAGCTCTCTCATCTCCTCTCCAATGGACGTTCTAGTGTTTTGAGTTATCTAACCCTAGGAGATAACCTAAACATCTTATATAACCCCTTTAATTTTCGTGGGTTTAATTGCCCAAAAATACAAAATGACTAAAATGCCCTCCCGGGGTACTAATTAGGCCTAAAAACGCCCCGAGACCCAAATCAAACTCCCGGGTATACTTTTCTGACTATCTCGACCCTTCCGGACGCGTTGGCGCACTCAAAATGACCATACGAACAACTTATAAAATATTTACTTTTATTTATCAATATTTAGTCCCGACGCGACACGGGGGCGTCCCAACTCAAATTTCTAAAATTGTCATTTTATTCACTCGTGACATTTAATATGGCCACTATTATATATTACTTTGCTCATTAGTAATATTCAACAAATTTTCCCATAATTACTAACTCTCATCACGTTAATAATTATAACATAATTAATTTCCGAATTTTTATTAAATAATTAATTCACATTAATATTAATAAATCCCCAAATTAATATAGCATAAAAATACGGGGTATTACATACTTCCCCCCTAATAACGGAATTTTGTCCCGAAATTCGGAAAATAAGGCATACCTGGTAAGAACAAATCTGGATATCTCTCGCGCATATCGGCCTCGCGCTCCCAAGTGGATTCCTCCACGTTATGATGCTCCCACTGGACCCGTACAAGTGGAACTATCTTCGACCTCAATCTCCTCTCACTATAGTCTAGGATAGCCACCGGTCTCTCCTCGTAAGAGTTGTCAGGCTGTAAGTCTATCTCATCTATCGCGATGTGAGTATGGGCCATATCATCCCAAAGATACCGTCTCAACGACGAGATGTGGAATACATCGTGAATGCGATGTAAATGCTCTAGTAGTCCCAATATGTATGCTACCGGCCCAATCCTCTCGATAATGGGAAATGGTCCCACGTACCTCGGGGCCAATTTCCTTTTC
Source organism: Sambucus nigra (assembly GCA_949130495.1). Taxonomy (NCBI): domain Eukaryota; kingdom Viridiplantae; phylum Streptophyta; class Magnoliopsida; order Dipsacales; family Adoxaceae; genus Sambucus; species Sambucus nigra. The sequence goes on from OX422210.1 coordinate 692,883,284, forward strand.
TTCGCGAACCTCATCACTCCTTTCATAGGAGATACACGCAGTAACACTTGGTCCCCCACATTAAACTCCCGGAAGAACCGTTTCGCATCGGCGTAGCTCTTCTGCCTGTCCTGGGCTACTCAAATGCGACTCCTAATCATCTCAATCCTCGCGGAGGTTTCCTGAATTACCTCTCCTAGCAACTTGTTATCCCCCACCTCGAGCCAACAAGTTGGAGAACGACAAGGCCGGCCATACAAAGCCTCAAATGGAGCCATACCAATCGTAAACTGATAAGAGTTATTGTAAGCAAACTCTACCAGTGGAAGATGTGGTTCCCAACCTCCTCCAAAATCAAGAACACACATACGTAGCATACCCTCTAACATCTGATTAGTACGCTCTGTCTGTTCATCTGTCTGTGGGTGATAAGCTGAACTCAACTTCAACTCAGTACCCATAGCCTCCTGAAAGCTTTCCCAAAAACGTGACACGAAAATCTTGTCTCTATCTGACACAATATTCAGGGGCACCCCGTGTAATCTGACAATCTCAACAATGAACAACTGAGCATACTGACCTATGGTATAATTTGTTCGCACCGGCAGAAAATGAGCCACCTTGGTCAAATGGTCTACAATCACCCAGATAGAGTCGTGGCCCCGCTGTGATGTAGGCAACCCTGTAATAAAATCCATGAAAATACTCTCCCACTTCCACGCGGGTACTTCCAATGGCTGAAGCAATCCTGACGGTTTTTTATGGTCCACCTTCACCAGCTGGTAGGTAGAACACTTGGACACGAACTCAGCAATGTCCTTCTTCATCCCACTCCACAAGTATTGCCTCCTCATATCCTGGTACATCTTATCTCCTACAGGATGTACCGCAAATCGGGACCCGTGAGATTGGGTCATCACTGCATGACGCAATTCTGCCCCTTCTGGAACCACTAACCTCCCATTAAACCTCAAACCCCCATCAGAACGAACAGAATAGGACTCAGCACCCTCGGCTAAAAGTCGTAAAATCTGCTCCTGGCAAAACGGGTCTGTGGTTTGGGCTTGTATTACCCTCGTAACAATCTCGGGTGTGACTGTCATAACAGATATGAAGGAACGGGCTACTGCGTCCTGGTGACCCAACTCCTTCCACTTCGCTTTCCAGACGTCCGCTACCTCATTTACCGGTCTTCGGCTCAACGCATCAGCAAATACGTTGGCTTTCCCCGGATGATACTGTATATCGAACTGATAGTCCTTCACAAACTCTAACCATCTGCGCTGACGCATATTCAGCTCTCGCTGAGTGAACAGGTACTGCAGTGATTTGTGATCTGTGAACAAACGAAACTTCTCCCCCAATAAATAGTGTCTCCATATCGTCAATGCAAAGACGACCGCTGCTAACTCCAGGTCATGGGTGGGGTAATTCTTCTCATGCGGCTTAAGCTTGCGGGAGGCAAAAGCTATAGCCTTCTCTTCCTGCTGAAGTACTCCCCCAAGTCCCCGTAAAGAGGCATCGGTGTAAACCAGGTACTCCACACCCGGCTTCGGTAAAGCAAGGACTGGTGCCAAAGTAAGCTTGTCTTTCAACTCGTCGAAAGCCAATTGACAAGCATCATCCCAAACATATGGTGCCCCTTTGCGAGTCAGGTTTGTCAATGGACCCGCTATTTTGGAGAATCCCCGAATGAATCTCTTGTAGTATCCGGCTAACCCCAAGAAACAACGCACTTCCGTCGGTGTCGTGGGCTGTCCCCACTCCCTCACCGCTGATACTTTACTCGGGTTAACTGCTATCCCCTGCTCAGAAACAACATGTCCCAAGAATTGTACTTCTCGCAACCAGAATCCACACTTCTCGTACTTAGCATACAACTGATGCTCTCGTAAAGTCTGAAGAACCTGACTCAAGTGCTCAACATGCTCCTCCTCGGAGTGTGAATATATCAAAATGTCATCTATGAAGACGATGACAAACTGATCCAAGAACTCTCTGAATACTCGATTCATTAAGTCCATGAATACGGCTGGAGCATTTATGGGACCAAATGGCATCACTCTGAACTCGTAAGACCCATATCTCGTCAAGAAGGAAGTCTTTGAAATATCCTGCTCTCTAATACGTAGCTGATGGTACCCCGACCTTAGATCTATCTTCGAAAAGAAAGTTGCTCCCCTCAGCTGGTCGAACAGATCATTGATTCGAGGCAACGGATACTAATTTCGTATCGTGACCTTGTTCAACTCCCGGTAGTCCACACATAACCTCAGTGAACCATCTCTCTTCTTCACAAATAAGACTGGAGCGCCCCAAGGTGAGGTACTCCTGCGAATGAAGCCCTGACCTAACAGCTGCTCTATCTGATCTCGTAACTCTCGCATCTCCACTGGAGCCATACGGTATGGAGCGCGTGCTATAGGTCTCGTATCTGGCAATAAATCTATGACAAAGTCTATCTCTCGACTGGGGGGTAGGCCTGGTATCTCCTGGAATACATCGAAATACTCACGAACGACTGGGATCGAGTCTAAAGGAATCACAACCTCCTTAGAGGCATCCTCCTCTATATAATACAAATGAGCAGTCGAACCTCCCTCTGGGCGAGGCATTGCCACTACAAACATCTCTTTCCCCAGAATGGCAAAAATAAAGCTCCCACCAAAGCAATCAATCATGGCTCTATAAGCTGCGAGCCAATCCATACCGATAATAACATCATGCTCATGCATATCTAAGACTAACATGTCTGTAGGTAATACCAAACTACCAATCTCTACCCCCACTCCCCGGCATATAAAGAAAATAAGCGACCCACTCCCCAGTGGTGAGTCTACACACGTCACTGTGCTCTCTACTATGGCTAACAACCCTTAGGACTTCGCAAAATGCGTAGCTATAAAATAATGCGTCGCTCCAGTATCAAACAAAACCCGACCCATAGTACCTGGATAGGAAACATACCCTCAATCGCGGGGTGGTGCCTGTGGAGCTGCTGCCTGGTGGACGTTATAGACACGTTCGTACTATAACTGCCCCTGCTGCACTGGAGCTGCTGGAATGGCTGGTAGGGCTGGCACCTGGGCTGGAGCTGGGAGGGCAGGTGGAAAAAGTGGTCTATGTGGCTCATTACGGGCACCCTGCTGCTGTGGGGCCCTATTACCCTCTGGGCAATCCTGGTGCTTATGACCATGCTTGCCGCATACAAAACACCGGCCTCTGAAGTTACCTCCCCTCTGACCCTGCTGACCACGGCCCTGCTGGCCGTTACCTCCCCGCCACTGGCCCTGATTAGCACGATGTTGGCCCTGTTAGCCCTGTTGATTAGGCTGGCCCTGCCTATAACCCCCAAATCCCTACCTGGAATCACCTGAACGAAATCGCTTAGCAGGTTCCCCTTGATGGGAACTCTGCTCGTGTTGACGAGTCTGTCCATGAGATGGTGCCCCACTAGCACTACTACCCCCGGTCCTGCCCTGCTGGCTGGACTCTCCTGCTCTCCTGCAGATGAAAGCGGTGATCCTGGCAATGTAGTAACGCAGCATTGAGTACATCAGTGAAATTACTCAGAGATAGATTCCCTATAAGATGCTGACGGATCCTCCAAGCTAACCCGTCCACAAACAACATTATCTTCTTACTATCAGTAGGTGCCTCATCTGGTACTATGATGAGAAGTCTCGTGAACTCCTCCTCATACTCAGCAACGGTAGAGTTCTCCTGTTTCAAATTCAGTAATTTCCGCCTCATCTCAGTCTGCACGGCGGGTGGAAAGTACTTGCGGTCAAACCGCTCCCGGAACGACTGAATAGGGATCGTGTCCCTCTCCTCCGAGGTGGTAGTGGACTCCCACCACTGCAAAGCGGCCCCCACCAGCTTAAAGGAAGCCAATAACTGTCTTTCCACGTCGGTGCACTCATACATACGAAGATGCCGCCGGATGTCTTTCTTCCATTGGCTGACTGTGACGAAATCTGAGCTACCAGAGAACTCAGGGGGACCAGAGAACTCAGGGGGATGCGCCCTCTGAAAAGCATCCCTAACCCTCTCCCATGCAGATGGAAGCTGTGCTGGTACTAGCGCCACTGCCTGAATCTGGGGTGGAGCCTGCTGAACCACCCTAGCGCGGCATTCACCGCCTGAGCAACGATGGCGGCTACTTCATTAGCATTCATAGTGCCTTGTGCCGGAACTGCAGGATGCTCGGCCTGGGCACGCCTATCCTTCGGTGCACGTCTCGGAGGCATTTAAAACGTGAAGTAGTTTATTAGTCTACAGTCATTATCAAATCTCAAATAGCTGAAGACGTAACGTAAAAGCAGAAATACAACAATCCTAAAAATAGGGCTCTATAGCAAAAACGTTAAGCTGAAAGCGAAAATAAGCCGTACAGATCCTATGGACACTAGAACCTGATGCTCTGATACCACCTGTGACACTCCGCCTAATTAAATACCGGGCGATCACTCCTTTATTAAATTAAAATCAAGGTGAACAGTTGGTTCATTCTTAGCATCACTGTCGTAAAAATAACTTTTCCAAATTTAACACCCTATTTAATTAAGCTAAGTGTCAAAACCATTTTTTTAACATTACTTTCCAAATTTTATTTTGAAAATAAAGATTTAATTATCTACAACAATTCAATATTTAATGAATCACACCACAATAATCCTGGAACATATAATCCAATTAATTTAAACATTCAACAACTAAACCCCAGCATTTAAAACTTAAAGTAAAACATACATGCTGAATAAATCCCAAAGTAACAGTACTAGAAATAAACTGAAATACAAATGTCCCAATAAAACAGATAAATAGTGGAACGGGCGACACATGCCCAATAAGGAGAATGATAGAAGTGGAATCAAGTTAATGAAATCGTCTAAGCAAGTGGCCTGCAACTCCCACCTAAGCTGCAGCACGTTCCTTCCAAGGGATCCTAAACAAGACGCCCCTGTGGCTGGGCACCTGTAATATATACATATATATACAAGAGAGAAAGAGGAATAGAAACGGGTCAGAGCCCGATAGTGTATATGATTTAAAAATTCGTTCAAGAAGTATTTAAATTGATACAGGCCAATGCAACAACATATTAGTGCGACACTCTCTTGAGAAATTCTCGCCTCTCTTCTAATGTGCACTCCTATCGCACTAACCTTCCCAATGGTTTATCTCATCATATATCACACTATCCTTCCCCAAGGATTTAACTTATCTTAGGTGACTCTCAAAATTTGAGATTTAACAACATCATGGTTTAAAAAGGATAATTTCATTTAGTACAAAACGCTCATTTTAACTTTATTGATTCAAAAAAAATTTCAATATCATATTATACTTTTCAAAACAAGTATTTCCAATTTGAGTCATTATACATGTCTTACTTACCATAACACAGTAGGCAGTTTCCCATATTTCAGAAGTTCATATATATATTAAATACTCGTATAATATATATATTCTAACAGCACCCCACATAAAATTTTAAGGTGCGGGAATACTCTGCTATCCAATCCCCGTATCAATCGTACTAAAGGGAATACAAGTTCGGAATCACTCTCGAACTGTATAAATACATACACAAACAATATTGAGGCGAATCATAGTTTCCAAGTCCAAGAGGTCAGTACATACCCTCACGTCTCTTAGGTCCGTGACTACCGATTCGATAGCCTGTACCTAGGATTTCTATCTTCTAGGGTACGAGTCAATATCCCCCATAAGGCACACGAGATAAGATCGTCCCAGCGCGGAAACCTCAGGGATAGCAAGTAGCGCGGGCATGATTTTCACAAGTATATAATATATGCATACACAATCATATAAATACACCACTTTTATTATATCAATTTAGGTTTATCCAATAACCCACATTCACAACATTTATCCTTATTTTCCCATTATTATTTATCAAGTATAATGGTTCGTTTCTAACTTTAATTCGAAGGTTTTTTTTTCTCTAACTTACTACGTAACCCTCATGGACTCTATTCTTCCAAATGTACAATTCAGTAGATATCCATTTATGTTCCAACGTAACTCTCTCTTACGTGTCTCTCCCCTTTAATATATACTTACATTATTCCTTTTGCAAAATATCTCAAAAATATAGATTTCGCCTTACATTAAAGGATTTTGAATTTTATTTTCAAAGATGAGAATTTCAAACGGTTTCGAAATCGGAATTAAAATGGAGTTTTAATTGAATTTTTTATTATCTCTAAGAGTCCTCAAAACATAAAACTGTCTAGCAAAAAAATATATTAGAAAATAGTGAACGGTCCGATCGAGTTGAATTTTTTTTCTGTAGCTTCCTCTCGTCTTCAGCTAAATCTCTGTAAAATTTCATCCAATTCCAACGGTCCGATCGTCCGGAATAAATTTTTTTTTTAGTGTTTGTATCTGATTAAAAGTCTTTTCTTAATCAAACTCTTAATCCTTTACCTGACAAAGGGTTTCCAGAATATCATATAAATCATCACTACATGAATATTTCCCATCTCAAATTGGGTTTTTCTTCCATAAATCTCATCCTAATAACTCCTAAACTAATATGGATGATGCATCAACGAAATAAGCAAGATAAACACTTACCTGGGATTTTTCAAAAATCTGGTTTGGTGTTGAATTTGGTGTGGTTGCGTTCCCCGTCTCGCGATCTACGCGTTGGCGGTGGCGGCAGTGCAAACGGGTGAGTTTTGAGCCTTGGAATGCCTTGAGAGCTCTCTCCTCTCCTCTCCAATGGACGTTCTAGTGTTTTGAGTTATCTAACCCTAGGAGATAACCTAAACATCTGATATAACCCCTTTAATTTTCGTGGGTTTAATTGCCCAAAAATACAAAATGACTAAAATGCCCTCCCGGGGTACTAATTAGGCCTAAAAACGCCCCGAGACCCAAATCAAACTCCCGGGTATACTTTTCTGACTATCTCGACCCTTCCGGACGCGTTGGCTTACTCAAAATGACTATACGAACAACTTATAAAATATTTACTTTTATTTATCAATATTTAGTCCCGACGCGACACGGGGGCGTCCCAACTCAAATTTCTAAAATTGTCATTTTATTCACTCGTGACATTTAATATGGCCACTATTATATATTACTTTGCTCATTAGTAATATTCAACAAATTTTTCCATAATTACTAACTCTCATCACGTTAATAATTATAACATAATTAATTTCCGGATTTTTATTAAATAATTAATTCACATTAATATTAATAAATCCCCAAATTAATATAGCATAAAAATACGGGGTATTACATACTTCCCCCCTAATAACGGAATTTCGTCCCGAAATTCGGAAAATAAGGCATACCTGGTAAGAACAAATCTGGATATCTCTCGCGCATATCGGCCTCGCGCTCCCAAGTGGATTCCTCCACGTTATGATGCTCCCACTGGACCTATACAAGTGGAACTATCTTCGACCTCAATCTCCTCTCACTATAGTCTAGGATTGTCATCGGTCTCTCCTCGCAAGAGTTGTCAGGCTGTAAGTCTATCTCATCTATCGCGATGTGAGTATGGGCCATATCATCCCGAAGATATCGTCTCAACGACGAGATGTGGAATACATCGTGAATGCGATGTAAATGCTCTAGTAGTCCCAATATGTATGCTACCTGCCCAATCCTCTCGATAATGGGAAATGGTCCCACGTACCTCGGGGCCAATTTCCTTTTCTTCGCGAACCTCATCACTCCTTTCATAGGAGATACACGCAGTAACACTTGGTCCCCCACATTAAACTCCCGGAAGAACCGTTTCGCATCGGCGTAGCTCTTCTGCCTGTCCTGGGCTACTCAAATGCGACTCCTAATCATCTCAATCCTCGCAGAGGTTTCCTGAATTAACTCTCCTAGCAACTTGTTATCCCCCACCTCGAGCCAACAAGTTGGAGAACGACAAGGCCGGCCATACAAAGCCTCAAATGGAGCCATACCAATCGTAAACTGATAAGAGTTATTGTAAGCAAACTCTACCAGTGGAAGATGTGGTTCCCAACCTCCTCCAAAATCAAGAACACACATGCGTAGCATACCCTCTAACATCTGATTAGTATGCTCTGTCTGTCCATCTGTCTGTGGGTGATAAGCTGAACTCAACTTCAATTCAGTACCCATAGCATCCTGAAAGCTTTCCCAAAAATGTGACACGAAAATCTTGTCTCTATCTGACACAATATTCAGGGGCACCCCGTGTAATCTGACAATCTCAGCAATGAACAACTGAGCATACTGACCTATGGTATAATCTGTTCGCACCGGCAGAAAATGAGCCACCTTGGTCAAACGGTCTACAATCACCCAGATAGAGTCGTGGCCCCGCTGTGATGTAGGCAACCCTGTAATAAAATCCATGAAAATACTCTCCCACTTCCACGCGGGTACTTCCAATGGCTGAAGCAATCCTGACGGTTTTTTATGGTCCACCTTCACCAGCTGGCAGGTAGAACACTTGGACACGAACTCAGCAATGTCCTTCTTCATCCCACTCCACCAGTATTGCCTCCTCATATCCTGGTACATCTTATCTCCTCCAGGATGTACCGCAAATTGGGACCCGTGAGATTGGGTCATCACTGCATGACGCAATTATGCCCCTTCTGGAACCACAAACCTCCCATTAAACCTCAAACCCCCATCAGAACTAACAAAATAGGACTCAGCACCCTCGGCTAAAAGTCGTAAAATCTGCTCCTGGCAAAACGGGTCTGTGGTTTGGGCATGTATTACCCTCGTAACAATCTCGGGTGTGACTGTCATAACAGATATGAAGGAACGGGCTACTGCGTCCTGGTGACCCAACTCCTTCCACTTCGCTTTCCAGACGTCCGCTACCTCATTTACCGGTCTTCGGCTCAACGCATTAGCAACTACGTTGGCTTTCCCCGGATGATACTGTATGTCGAACGGATAGTCCTTCACAAACTCTAACCATCTGCGCTGACGCATATTCAGCTCTCGCTGAGTGAACAGGTACTGCAGTGATTTGTGATCTGTGAACAAACGAAACTTCTCCCCCAATAAATAGTGTCTCCATATCCTCAATGCAAAGACGACCGCTGCTAACTCCAGGTCATGGGTGGGGTAATTCTTCTCATGCGGCTTAAGCTTGCGGGAGGCAAAAGCTATAGCCTTCTCTTCCTGCTGAAGTACTCCCCCAAGTCCCCGTAAAGAGGCATCGGTGTAAACCAGGTACTCCACACCCGGCTTCGATAAAGCAAGGACTGGTGCCAAAGTAAGCTTGTCTTTCAACTCGTCGAAAGCCAATTGACAAGCATCATCCCAAACATATGGTGCCCCTTTGCGAGTCAGGTTTATCAATGGACCCGCTATTTTGGAGAATCCCCGAATGAATCTCTTGTAGTATCCGGCTAACCCCAAGAAACTACGCACTTCCGTCGGTGTCGTGGGCTGTCCCCACTCCCTCACCGCTGATACTTTACTCGGGTTAACTGCTATCCCCTGCTCAGAAACAACATATCCCAAGAATTGTACTTCTCGCAACCAGAATCCACACTTCTCGTACTTAGCATACAACTGATGCTCTCGTAAAGTCTGAAGAACCTGACTCAAGTGCTCAACATGCTCCTCCTCGGAGTGTGAATATATCAAAATGTCATCTATGAAGACGATGACAAACTGATCCAAGAACTCTCTGAATAATCGGTTAATTAAGTCCATGAATACGGCTGGAGCATTTATGGGACCAAATGGCATCACTCTGAACTCGTAAGACCCATATCTCGTCAAGAAGGCAGTCTTTGAAACATCCTGCTCTCTAATACGTAGCTGATGGTACCCCGACCTTAGATCTATCTTCGAAAAGAAAGTTTCTCCCCTCAGCTGGTCGAACAGATCATTGATTCGAGGCAATGGATACTTATTCCGTATCGTGACCTTGTTCAACTCCCGGTAGTCCACACATAACCTCAGTGAACCATCTCTCTTCTTCACAAATAAGACTGGAGCGCCCCAAGGTGAGGTACTCCTGCGAATGAAGCCCTGACCTAACAGCTGCTCTATCTGATCTCGTAACTCTCGCATCTCCACCAGAGCCATACGGTATGGAGCGCGTGCTATAGGTCTCGTATCTAGCAATAAATCTATGACAAAGTCTATCTCTCGACTGGGGGGTAGGCCTGGTATCTCCTGGAATACATCGAAATACTCACGAACGACTGGGATCGAGTCTAAAGGAATCACAACCTCCTTAAAGGCATCCTCCTCTATATAATACAAATGAGCGGTCGAACCTCCCTCTCGGCGAGGCATTGCCACTACAAACATCTCTTTCCCCAGAATGGCAAAAACAATGCTCCCACCAAAGCAATCAATCATGGCTCTATAAGCTGCGAGCCAATCCATACCGATAATAACATCATGCTCATGCATATCTAAGACTAACATGTCTGTAGGTAATACCAAACTACCAATCTCTACCCCCACTCCCCGGCATATAAAGAAAATAAGCGACCCACTCCCCAGTGGTGAGTCTACACATGTCACTGTGCTCTCTACTATGGCTAACAACCCTAAGGACTTCGCAAAATGCGTAGCTATAAAACAATGCGTCGCTCCAGTATCAAACAAAACCCGACCCATAGTACCATGGATTGGAAACATACCCTCAATCGCGGGGTGGAGCCTGTGGAGCTGCTGCCTGGTGGACGTTATAGACACGTTCGTACTGTAACTGCCCCTGCTGCACTGGAGCTGCTGGAATGGCTGGTAGGGCTGGCACCTGGGCTGGAGCTGGGAGGGCAGGTGGAAAAAGTGATCTATGTGGCTCATTACGGGCACCCTGCTGCTGTGGGGCCCTATTACCCTCTGGGCAATCCTGGCACTTATGACCATGCTTGCCGCATACAAAACACCGGCCTCTGAAGTTACCTCCCCTCTGACCCTGCTGACCACGGCCCTGCTGGCCGTTACCTCCCCGCCACTGGCCCTGTTGGCCCTGATTAGCACGATGTTGGCCCTGTTAATTAGGCTGGCCCTGCCTATAACCCCCAAATCCCTGCCTGAAATCACCTTAACGAAATCGCTTAGCAGGGTCCCCCTGATGGGAACTCTGCTCGTGTTGACGAGTTTGTCCATGAGATGGTGCCCCACTAGCACTACTACCCCCGGTCCTGCCCTGCTGGCTGGACTCTCCTGCTCTCCTGCAGATGAAAGCGGTGATCCTGGCAATGTAGTAACGCAGCATTGAGTACATCAGTGAAATTACTCAGAGATAGATTCCCTATAAGATGATGACGGATCCTCCAAGCTAACCCGTCCACAAACAACATTATCTTCTTACTATCAGTAGGTGGCTCATCTGGTACTATGGTGAGAAGTCTCGTGAACTCCTCCTCATACTCAGCAACGGTAGAGTTCTCCTGTTTCAAATTCAGTAATTTTCGCCTCATCTCAGTCTGCACGGTGGGTGGAAAGTACTTGCGGTCAAACCGCTCCCAGAACGACTGAATAGGGATCGTGTCCCTCTCCTCCGAGGTGGTAGTGGACTCCCACCACTGCAAAGCGGCCCCCACCAGCTTAAAGGAAGCCAATAACTGTCTTTGCACGTCGGTGCACTCATACATACGAAGATGCCGCTGGATGTATTTCTTCCATTGGCTGACTGTGACGATATCTGAGCTACCAGAGAACTCAGGGGGATGCGCCTTCTGAAAAGCATCCCTAACCCTCTCCCATGCAGATGGAAGTTGTGCTGGTACTGGCACCACTGCCTGAATCTGGGGTGGGTCCTGCTGAACCACCCGAGCGCGGCATTCACCGCCTGAGCAATAATGGCGACTACTTCATTAGCATTCATAGTGCCTTGTGCCGGAACTGCAGGATGCTCGGCCTGGGCACGCCTATCCTTCGGTGCACGTCTCAGAGGCATTTAAAACGTGAAGTAGTTTATTAGTCTACAGTCATTATCAAATCTCAAATAGTTGAAGACGTAACGTAAAAGCAGAAATACAACAATCCTAAAAATAGGGCTCTATAGCAAAAACGTTAAGCTGAAAGCGAAAATAAGCCGTACAGATCCTATGGACACTAGAACCTGATGCTCTGATACCACCTGTGACACTCCGCCTAATTAAATACCGGGTGATCACTCATTTATTAAATTAAAATCAAGGTGAACAGTTGGTTCATTCTTAGCATCACTGTCGTAAAAATAACTTTTCCAAATTTAACACCCTATTTAATTAAGCTAAGTGTCAAAACCATTTTTTTAACATTACTTTCCAAATTTTATTTTGAAAATAAAGATTTAATTATCTACAACAATTCAATATTTAAAGAATCACACCACAATAATCCTGTAACATATAATCCAATTAATTTAAACATTCAACAACTAAACCCCAGCATTTAAAACTTAAAGTAAAACATACATGCTGAATAAATCCCAAAGTAACAGTACTAGAAATAACTGAAATACAAATGTCCCAAAAAAACAGATAAATAGTGGAAAGGGCGACACATGCCCAATAAGGAGAATGATAGAAGTGGAATCAAGTAAATGAAATCGTCTAAGCAAGTGGCCTGCAACTCCCACCTAAGCTGCAGCACGTTCCTTCCAAGGGATCCTAAACAAGACGCCCCTGTGGCTGGGCACCAGTAATATATACATATATATACAAGAGAGAAAGAGGAATAGAAACGGGTCAGAGCCCGATAGTGTATATGATTTAAAAATTCGTTTAACAAGTATTTAAATTGATACAGGCCAATGCAACAACATATTAGTGCGACACTCTCTTGAGAAATTCTCGCCTCTCTTCTAATGTGCACTCCTATCGCACTAACCTTCCCAATGGTTTATCTTATCATATATCACACTATCCTTCCCCAAGGATTTAACTTATCTTAGGCGACTCTCAAAATTTAAGATTTAACAACATCATGGTTTAAAAAGGATAATTTCATTTAGTACAAAACGCTCATTTTAACTTTATTGATTCAAAAAAAATTTCAATATCATATTATACTTTTCAAAACAAGTATTTCCAATTTGAGTCATTATACATGTCTTACTTACCATAACACAGTAGGCAGTTTCCCATATTTCAGAAGTTCATATATATATTAAATACTCGTATAATATATATATTCTAACAGCACCCCACATAAAATTTTATTGTACGGGCATACTCTGCTATCCAATCCCCGTATCAATCGTACTAAAGGGAATACAAGTTCGGAATCACTCTCGAACTGTATAAATACATACACAAACAATATTGAGGCGAATAATAGTTTCCAAGTCCAAGAGGTCAGTACATACCCTCACGTCTCTTAGGACCGTGACTACCGATTCGATAGCCTGTACCTAGGATTTCTATCTTCTAGGGTACGAGTCAATATCCCCCATAAGGCACACGAGATAAGATCGTCCCAGCGCGGAAACCTCAAGGATAACAAGTAGCGCGGGCATGATTTTCACAAGTATATAATATATGCATACACAATCATATAAATATACCACTTTTATTATATCAATTTAGGTTTATCCAATAACCCACATTCACAACATTTATCCTTATTTTCCCATTATTATTTATCAAGTATAATGGTTCGTTTCTAACTTTAATTCGAAGGTTTTTTTTTTCTAACTTACTACGTAACCCTCGTGGACTCTATTCTTCCAAATGTACAATTCAGTAGATATCCATTTATGTTCCAACGTAACTCTCTCTTACGTGTCTCTCCCCTTTAATATATACTTACATTATCCCTTATGCAAAATATCCCAAAAATATAGATTTCGCCTTACATTAAAGGATTTTGAATTTTATTTTCAAAGATGAGAATTTCAAACGGTTTCGAAATCGGAATTAAAATGGAGTTTTAATTGATTTTTTTATTATCTCTAAGAGTCCTCAAAACATAAAACTGTCTAGCAAAAAAAAATATTAAAAAATAGTGAACGGTCCGATCGAGTTGAATTTTTTTTCTGTAGCTTCCTCTCGTCTTCAGCTAAATCTTTGTAAAATTTCATCCAATTCCAACGGTCCGATCGTCCGGAATAATTTTTTTTTTAGTGATTGTATCTGATTAGAAGTCTTTTCTTAATCAAACCCTTAATCCTTTACATGACAAAGGGTTTCCAGAATATCATATAAATCATCACTACATGAAAATTTCCCATCTCAAATTGGGTTTTTCTTCCATAAATCTCATCCTAATAACTCCTAAACTAATATGGATGATGCATCAACGAAATAAGCAAGATAAACACTTGCTTGGGATTTTTCAAAAATCTGGTTTGGTGTTGAATTTGGTGTGGTTGCGTTCCCCGTCTCGCGATCTACGCGTTGGCGGTGGCGGCAGTGCAAACGGGTGAGTTTTGAGCCTTGGAATGCCTTGAGAGCTCTCTCCTCTCCTCTCCAATGGACGTTCTAGTGTTTTGAGTTATCTAACCCTAGGAGATAACCTAAACATCTGATATAACCCCTTTAATTTTCGTGGGTTTAATTGCCCAAAAATACAAAATGACTAAAATGCCCTCCCGGGGTACTAATTAGGCCTAAAAACGCCCCGAGACCCAAATCAAACTCCCGGGTATACTTTTCTGACTATCTCGACCCTTACGGACGCGTTGGCGCACTCAAAACGATCATACGAACAACTTATAAAATATTTACTTTTATTTATCAATATTTAGTCCCGACGCGACACGGGCGCGTCCCGACTCAAATTTCTAAAATTATCATTTTATTCACTCGTGATATTTAATATGACCACTATTATATATTACTTTGCTCATTAGTAATATTCAACAAATTTTCCCATAATTACTAACTCTCATCACGTTAATAATTATAACATAATTAATTTTCGGATTTTTATTAAATAATTAATTCACATTAATATTAATAAATCCCCAAATTAATATAGCATAAAAATACGGGGTATTACAATATCTCAGTGGGATGGTTATTATACTTGTTGTGTATAGTTTATTACCGGTATATAAGGATTTATTCTCATTCCGGGAGATTTTATTTGGACTTAAATTGTGATTTTAATACTAAAGTGAGTATTATATGTATGGATTTATATGAGTATATATATACGTATTGTACTGAGGGCCCAATGGATCTCGACGATCGACATTGCCGGGTAGTAGTGTATCGGGGGGTTCCTTGTTTTAATTTCGCTTCGTAAGACACTCCACGCACGAACGCGACGCAGTGTTGAGAATGGGGAGAAGTTTAGCCCTTAGTACTCGGGTTTATAGGGATTTTCAGAGATTTGGTGAAACGGATTAGTTAGGCAGGGTAGCTTAACTAGGTTATTTAGTGGGTATGCAATAGGTTTGCACTATTAGAAGAGGGGTGAGGGGTATCTCATGGAAGTGCGATGCCAACTTAATGTGATACCCCGTATTTTTGTGATATTTATTTATGGGATTAATTGAATTAAATGGGTATTAATTGAGAATTAATCCGGATAAAATACTAATGAGATGTGAGTTGGTATTTGATTATAATGGGTATTATTTTATTATAATGAATATTGAATATATTGAAATTGTCGCGAGACTGAAATACGACAATTTGGAAATTTAGTTGGGACGCACGTGTTAGTCGCGTCGGGAAAGTAATTATGTTAATTAAAAAGTGAATTTTAGTTTTATCAATTGTATGGTTATTTTTAGTGCGCCAACGTGTTCGGAAGGGTCGAAATAGTCAGAAAACACTAGCCGGGGGTTTAGTTTGGGTCCCGGGGCATTTTCGGGCCATACCGGCAACTTAAAAGGGGTATTTTGGTAATTTTGAAATTTTGGGAATAATAACCAACGAATTTTGGGACTTAATATTAGGTTATTTTGTAACCCACTAAGCCATTACCAGCACTTAACCAGCTACGGGAGTTATAGGAAGAAGTGGGAGAGAAGTTAGAAGAGGTTCCCAAAGAGAAAACCACCATCTTCAACCTTGGGAGGAAATCCATAGAGAAAGGGGAGAATCAACCCATTCACCAACACCAAATTCAGAGAACTATCTAAGGCAAGTGGTTTAATTACGTTAATTTTAAGCGAATGCTTCTTCCATGCTTAGAAATTGATAAAATTGCATTGTATTGGGAGACTTGTAAAAACCCATGAAATTGGAGTTATAAATTCAGATTTGATATAGGTTTGCATGTAGATTTGTTATTGGGTGATTGGACTAAAAGAAATACTACTTTTTATGTTACAAAAACGAATTTATTTATGGAAATTGAAGACTTTAAATTTATAGGGTTCATGTATATAAGGTTTGGGAAAGATTTGAGAGTTATGATAATTAGATGATGTTTAGGAAGATTTGGCCCTATATAAATGTTAAATTATGACCTACGAATATTTAGTGATGATTAGAAACCTTAAAATACTATTGGGGCGACTTTTAGATGAGATTAAAGGTGAAGAAAATTGGGAAAAACGAGATAGGACAATTCTGGGCTCGAAACTGTCACCTCGTTAGAAGGCATGCCCAGGTCGTTCGAACGAGCTCGTTCGAACGAGCTTCTAACCAGTTGACAGTTTGACTTCTAACGAGTGGGATGTTCGTTCGATGCCTTTCCTTCGAACGAGATCTCGTTAGATGCCCATTTCGTTCGAACGCACTCTCGTTCGAACGAGGCTTCTAACGAGTTGACAAATTGGCTTTTTTTTTGCCTGGTTTGATTTCTAGTGTCCCGTAACCTTGTTTAATTGTAGAGATAACATTACCTTGATGACTAGTTGATATAGTTGGGATATTCGCGATATATTGTGGAGTAAAATATGGAAGAATGATTTGAACCAAATGGTAATTGTGGGTTAGGACGCGAATGACTAATTACGACGTGAGGATAATGGATGATGTGTATATATAAACCGGGGACACGTGTATTGGTATAAGAATGAGAAGTATACCACTAATAAATTATGGTAATTACTAAGATGTGTGCATGCTTAGTATATGTATATGATTTTATGTGTATGACATACCTACCATACTTGCTATCACGGGAGGTTTACGTTCTCTTAGGGCCATCTAATCTTTGTGTGCCCGGATTTAGATTGGTACCTTAAGAACATAATGCTAGAATGACTTATTGGCGAGTTAATAAGTCAGCTGACTATAGAGCGTAGGTATGTACGTGACCCATGGATATGTTGAATTATGTTCGCCTCCATTTTCGTGTGTTGTGCTTATTCTAATAATTCCTGAGAGATTCGAAATTTGTAATCCTTATGTACGTGATGTACCGGGATGGATAGCAGAGTATGTGTGCACCGCAGCTTAGCCTCGGGGTGCTTATATTGTATATTTATGATGTGAATAATATACGATTAAATGAAAAGGAATTGTTATGTTTAATTGCGAGTATGATCGTAATAACGTCTTGATAAAGATAATAAGGGGATAACCTCCAGTAAATGGTAATGCTAATAATTGAGAATCCGAGTTTAAGTAAAGCTATTTATTTAAGTGATAACATTGGGAATTCATAGTGTGAATTGAGTAGGAAGGTTAGAACTTATGTCGGTTTAGTTAGATATGAGAATCACTTGAATGGGTACAGTACGTTAGGAGTGCACAATTAGTCGAGAGGTGAGTATTTCATGTGAGAGCACGTCCTAACATGTATTTTGCATTCATTATTTTAATGTTATTAAAGCACTTGCTGCTTTTAAAATACTCTCCACTTTCGGGCTCTGACCCGTTTGCTTTCAAGTCTACTTTTTGTAAAAACCTTTTTAGGTGCCCAGCCACAAGGACACCATGCATATGAATTTTATTCAGGTGACGAGTTGTAGCTGTTGTGGAAGTTACAGGGCCTTGATATTAGACGCCTCATTTTCTAGTCTTGACTCCATATTCAGTTTCATCATTTGTAGGGCATGTCGCCCATTTCTATTAGAGACTTTTTATATTTCAGTTATTCAGACTTTGGTTTGTAATTAATTCAGAATTCAGACTTGTTTTATTATTTCAGTTGTGGGATTGTTGTGAGGAGTATTCCCTCCAGACTTATTATTATTTGTTGGTTATTCTATTGCTTCTTTATGGTGAATGGTTATGTTATCCTTCCATAATTCTTTTATTGCATGTTAATCAGATTTAATTTAAAATTTGACAACTTACTTTTTAAATACTAGGTGGTTAGTAATCATTAAAAGTTTTCGATAGTGATGCTATTAACTGAACTAACTTGACATTTTGAATTAATTTAATAAAGGAGTAGCTACCCGGTATTTAATTAGTCGGGGTGTCACACTTAAATATGGGATAAATCATATTTTAAAAATATAGCATTTATGCACTTGCAAACTATTTTCAAAACTCGTGCTCTAACCCGTTTCTCTATCTTCTCCTCTCTTGTTATATATATATATAACAAGAGAGGAGAAGATAGAGAAACGGGTTAGAGCACGAGTTTTGAAAATATTTTGTGTCCAGACACAGGGATGCCTAGATGATGATTCTTTCGAGTCAGACGTTGCTGCAGCAGCTATGGATGCATGCAGGTTTATATTTAGACGCTTATATTCTTGTGATCTAGATAGAAAACATTGTAAGCAACACTCGGGCCGAAAGCCCAATTGTATTCATTTATACTTTTACCGCCTTTTAGGGCGGCATTCGATTTGGTTGTATATTGTTAAACCGAGTGTTCAATTATTTTATTTTATTTCAGTTTCATATATATAAGCTGTGTGAATGTTTAAATTAAATGGTTTGATTAAAAATATTAGTTAAATAAAATTTTGACGCCAGACTAATAGGTTATTAGTAATTAAATTGGTTTTCGACGGTGATGCTAAGAATGAACCATATGAGGCTCCTGTTTTAATTTGGTACATGATTGATCGCCCGGTATTTTATTATACGGGGTGTCACAGATGGTATCAGAGCATCAGGTTCTAGTGTCCTTAGGAATCTGTGCGGATGTACTACGCTTTCAGCGTTGCTCTCGATTTGATATAGAGCCTTAGGATTATGATTGTTTATTACTCTTGTGAGATTTCGTTCTCCTGCTATTATATAAGACTATAGTAAATCTTTTGCGCGCTCGTTCGAGACTCATGTGCTGAACGATGAAGGATGACCACAGAAGGCCATTTCAAGGGCGGCAGGAGGTGGGGCTTAGTTGGAGCTATAAGTTAAAATAGGAGACCATGACCGCAGTAGAGGTCACTCTCATTGTGGAATTTGTCAAGGATGGTTACAATGACTACTAAAGTATAGTAGTTATGAGTATCCAAGTACCGCTGTAGTAGAGAGTGGTGCTAAACTTGAATTACCCAATAAAGTAAATTGGGAAAAAGGTTTGGAAAGGTCTTTGATAAGGACCATACATCGAAGTTCAGTCATGTGGAGGTAGTGTAACATTACTCAGTGAAAGTAGAAGGCTCGGGAGCTTTGGCTTAGAGCAGGGTATGGAAATACCCCTATGTGAAAATTTGAGGAAAATTTTTCACTCGTGGGAGCAATAATTAAATGGGGGAAACAGTAGTTACCATGTTTAAGGGAGCAGGATATTTCGCTTATAGAGGGATCTTATGGATGGATATACTTGTTAGTTCCTTTAGTTTATTAGGAGTAAAGAGAATGAAGTTCCTGAATTATTCACATGAGGATTGGTCAGAGGCCGATAGTGAATAAAGGGGGATATGGGGAAGTGTGCCTTGTACCGAAGTAAGGTAGGTACAATGAAGAGAGTCCTTCAGAAGAATGATAGGCTCACTAGAAAGTGTTCCTAACACCTATGATAAGTTTGTGTTCGTGGAACCCCATTGGTGGACATCCACCCGGGGAGTTCATTAAAATAGGGCTGTTGAGGCCAGTAGTGGAGCTTCCTTTTGACGAAGAAGTTAAGGGGACTATGACGGAGATTTTCAGGATTGAGGCTATAGAGTCTGAGATACTGATAACCTTGACATGGTCAGGGTGGCCAAAGATGGAGAATGTTGCAATGTGGAGTGTAAAACCACACGGTTAGTCCTTGCCCAGTAGGAGCTAAAGGACAAAAATGGAGAGTCGAGATGGGACATTGATTAAAATAATTTTGGGGTTCAGTCAGGACAAGCGCACCATGTCCGAAAACCATTTGGATTAGCTAGGGAGATTGGCGAAGTTGTTGTTATGAGTTTCACTTCAGATGGATGAGGTATATTTGGTGTGACTAGATAGAGTCGCGGTATTTCGCTAGCCCTAGATTCGTGTGTGTAAATTGAGCTTTGTGGCGGTATTAGTAACATTATATAGTGTATATCTATGTGTTTTTCCGCGGTAGCGGGGTTCTATTTAGAATTTGTATCTGGTTTATACTACTCGTTTTGTATGTGTTATACGAGTATGGTACTATTATAAGAGTGATGTTATTGTATTATCAGAGTGATAGTAGGCTATTAATTGCAAGACTATCATATCCGCGGTTCCAGGGTGGAACATGTTGTTATTGCGATATCTCACCTGGATACAGGTTGAGCTCGCCTTTATTATGTGTATAGATGGAACTTCGGTGAGTAGATGTTTCACTAGCATGACTTTAAGTGCATGGGGATATGTAGGATTTTTAAGTTTTCATGTTTTACGTTGACACGCCTCCACGACCAACAAGGTTAAGTAGTAGTGTATAGGAGGGGTTCCTTGTTTATATTTCGCTTGCAAGACGTTCCACCCACGAACCTTGACGATATTGGGAGTGGAGAGATGTTATTGTATACTAGGATGTTGGTTTTGGTGATAGTAGCCGAGAGCCATGTGATGACTAGGGGCTAATAAAAGGTAGATGTGCTATGGAAAAACACTGGAAATATTTCTCTCATCGCCAGTATGTGGGTGAGGTAAGGTTAAGGAATTGATTTAAGTCTTATAGCCAGGCCCTGAGTGGAAGGCTAATTCAGTGGAAATATGTTTTGAGTAAGAATATTTTTAACACATTTGCAGAGAGTAGGCGCCCCGATTTATTAGACTTTCCATTTCGCTAAGATAGAAGGGCATAGTAGTAGAAGTACCTTAGTAGGTTAGCGAGGTAGGATTTAGAACATCCCGCTGGTGTGCCTTAGACCGTTATATCTCGATGACCGACGACGCGAGGGAGTAGTGTAACGGGAGGGTTTCTTGTTTGGATTTCGCTTTGCGAGACGTCCCACGTATGAAACCGAGTAAAATGTCAGAAGTTGAGAGAGGTCTTAGGCACTAGGGATTTAGTTCGAACAATACTCATTTTACGTGTGTTGGAAACATTTTGATGGTAGGGTTATTAGGAAGTAAGGCCAGCAGGGCTAGTGGCGTCGATATAGAAAGATTGTTGGGAGTTAACCACAAGAAGATTGGTGGGTTAACCTTAGAATGATTGGATTTCCAGGTATAGGAAGAATTAAATTTTAAAATATTCGGGTTAGGAAAACCCATGTGTTAGTACTACGCCGAGGAAATAAGGCCCATTTTTTAGAGAAAGTGTTAAGCGTGTGACGTTTACAATGGTTGTACAGATAGGCATGGGTAAAAAAGGTGTATGGTCACCTTGGTAAATAGAAGGGGCGTAGTATATAAAGTTGAAGCATACGCTGTGAGGTAGTTATAAGTGAGATTGAAGTTTATTGGATGGAACGTCGTAGGAGGCACGCGACAACCCAAGAGTGTAGGTGCAACGAGAGTTAGTACACTTAAGATAAGCAAGTAGATGACAGGAGTAGTCGAACGTTAAGGTAATTTCCTTTTTGGAAGGAGTTAGATGTCCTCATGTAGATGAGTGGACGCCTGGAGTAACGAATCTCCAATAGTATCAATAAGTTAGAGCGGCGGTTATGGGATCGTTTTGTGCGATTATAGAAGCACTAGGTGCGATGTGAAGTTATTAAAGTCAACCTTACAACCGAGGCAGTGTCGTAGCATATATAGATTTAGTTAAGCTTGTGGTTAAGCTAGTGCGTTAGAGCATACGCCTCGAGATAGGTGGGTACCATTAATAGGTACATGGTAGGGGACCATTAAGTACTAGCATTCGACTTCGGTGAACTAGGACGTAGTGTAATTAGCGATCCTAGGTTGGTGGTGCAGTTTATATATGAATTTCGAGGACGAAATTCCGTTGTAGGGGGGGATAATGTAAACCCCCGCACTTTTATGTATATTTAAATTACATAAATGGGTATAATTTGGAGATTTGAGGAATTTCTGTGAAAAATAATTTCTGGAGTTTTTGAGGGTTATATGATTTCCGATGGGTGTTACATTTACTTTCAGGATTAAGTAAATGAGTTGGACCATTTTAATTACATGTCGCAGTTGGGTAAAGCGACAAAGGATAATATTTTAATTGGAAAACGCGTATTGAGATGTGTTAGGTTTAACCAGTGAATTATAGTTAAGTACCTCAGATGGAGATTTCGAGTGTGCGGTTGATTTCGGAATGGCCGAGATAGTTAGAATAGAGTATCCAGGAGTAGTGTTTGTATTCCGAGAATTTTTGGACCAGTAGGGACTCGTAATTGAGTAAACGAGTCATTTTTGGGTTTATAAGGGATAAACCCATATTTCTTCCTATATAAGGCATGGGAGAGGGAAATAAAAGAAAGATAAGAGAGAAGAGGAAAGGAAGAAAGAAAATAGGAGAAGATAAGGAGATGATTCGACTTGAGGCCGTCAGATTTTATCCACGAGTCAAGTGTTTACTTACTTATTTCTTTTAAATCATAAATTTCATATTATAGTTGGTAGTGAATAACTATAAAGATTTTCGGGATGGGTTTTCGTGAATCAAATCGGGTTTTTCAGAAGTTTAACGGATAAACCCCGCATAATGTACAATTTTGGAAACTTAGGAATTTATTGAAATCGATTGTTGGTTATGGGTTCTAGGATATTTAGAACCCTTTTCATGTGTGTATATGTCATTGTTTGAGGTTGGAGGATGCTAGGAAAGGAGATAAAAGCTCGGGGGAAGATTTAATGGCCGAAATAGCTTCTCGAAGAAGAAGCTGTCCAGATCGATCGACGACCAAGGGTTGATTGATTGACCCTTCAGGATTTTAGACAATTTCGGCTAGTGTTGTTTAAATGGGATAAATTCCAAACATAATTGTTTCTAGATTATTTAATTGAGGAAATAAAGATTCATTTAGGGAATTAATATCTAGCCATTTGAGGGAATTTATGGGGGTTAGGAGGGTGCTATAATTGTGTGGCACTAAAAGTATAATTTTCGAGGAAAATTAATAAATTGAGGAATTAGACTATTGGGGTTCCCAAAAAGAGATTGGGGACTTCTAAATTATATTTGGAGTGAGATGTATATCTTGGGTTAATTGAGTAAAATCCCGGACTTATTTATTTAGGGGTGTTCAGGATAAGTAACACCCGAGGGAGTATTTTTGCGGGCGATTTTATATAGATAATTGTGAGTGTAGAAAATGTAATTATATGCTGACTAATTGAGAAAAATCCTACGAGGCGACTAGGATGAAATTTGGGATATAGGTTAAATAGGATTTAGCGGTCATCCGATGATCCTATTGACGACGGTTATTACAGGTGGTGCGATACCTATGGAATTCAGATAAGTCGAGAATATACTTATCTAGTTAGTACGAATTTGTATGTTCGGGTTTATATATAAATCCTTAAAAGTGATTAAGGTACAGATTATATATCAAGTGAGAGAATACTTTTATGTTAGTATCGTAACAATGTGAATACTTAAATATTATTACGAATGGGAACATTCGGGGTTATTGGCTATCGCTATATGGGATTGACAATTATAACCATATATATATAGAGAAGTGATATATACTATATATACGGGGTTTGTTACAGTTTATATATGATATAATTATAAATATATCGGTGTGTGAATGGTATATTTATGTGAAGCATACCCCCTCTAATGTTATCATGGGAAGTTGTGCGATGTGGGTGAGGCCTCTGGCTTGAGGAGCAGGGAGCGTATAGTCCCCGGGTCATAGCGTCCATTTTATATTGTGTGATTGTTATTAGGGGTGAGACAAGGTGGGTATGTTTTGCTCTCATTTACGGGGAGGAACTATGACCGCTTCCCATACGTTGTGATTTGGTTTTTACCAAGTCGGTATGAGAGTCCGACCGCTGGTACCTAGGATGCTTTATAAGTAATTCCCTGGAAGATGATAGCATTGAGAGACTGCATCCTTGAGTTATAGCTCGGTGGGATGGTTATTATACTTGTTGTGTATAGCATATTATCGATATATAAGGATTTATTCTCATTCCGGGAGATTTTATCCGGACTTAAATTGTGATTTGTATACTGGAGTGAGTATTATATGTATGGATTTTTATGATTATATATATATATATATATATATATACGTATTGTACTGAGGGCCTAATGAATCTCGACATTATCAAGTATTAGTGTATCGGGGGCGTTCCTTGTTTGGATTTCGCTTCGCGAGACACCCCACGCACGAACGCGCCGCAGTGTTGAGACTGGGGAGAAGTTTATCCCTTAGTACTCGGGTTTATAGGGATTTTCAGAGATTTGGTGAAACGGATTAGTTAGGCATGATAGCTTAACTAGGTTAACTAGTGGGTATGCGATAGGTGTGCACTATTAGAAGAGGGGTGAGGGGTATCTCATGGGAGTGAGGTACCAACTTAAATATGGGATAATCATATTTTAAAAATATAGCATTTATGCACTTGCAAAATATTTTCAAAACTCATGCTCTGACCCGTTTCTCTATTTTCTCCTCTCTTGCTAGGGATGGCAACGGGTCGGTTCGGGGTCGGGTTTTAACTCCCCGTCCCCGTCCCCGTTAGAAAAACCATTCCCCGTCCCCGCCCCGTTCCCCGTTGTAATGGGTTCGGGGATCCCCATCCCCGTTTAAAACGGGTATCGGATTCCCCGCGGGGAACCCGTTTTGAATTTTTTTTTTTCAACTCCTCTTTAGGCAAACCTTAATGTTTTTTTCCTCTTCAAACAAAAGAATCTTTTATTTGACACTTTCAAATATGCAAGGTAAAAGATTCATTATAACGTTAGACTTTAATCCATGAAACAATCAGCAAATCTAGGGCTTTTCTACTGTCACGAACACGGTTATTTGACAGATTCTTGTAAGAATTAGATATCACCATTTGAGACCCAAAAAACAAGAGATAAAACAAGAGATCTACCTGATGTGAGAGATCTGTGAGGGGCGAGGGCTGAACAGGGAGTGAGGGCTGGGCGTGACAGCGTGAGAGCTGCCTGTCTGCAGCGGCAGCGGGGTGATGGAGTGACAGCGTGAGAGCTGCAGCGGGGAGTGAGACCGGCCGCCGGCGTGACAGCGTGTCTGTCTGCAGCGGGGTGATGGAGTGAGGAAGGGAGGGAGTGAGGGCCGGGCGTGAGGGAGTGAGGAAGGGAAGGGAGGGAGGCAGCGGCTGCTTAGCTTTAGCAGATGTTGTGAGGGAGTGTGAGGGAATAATAAGTAGGGCTTTAGTTAGTTTATATATTTTTTATAATATAAATATATATTTTTTATTATATGTTAGTAATTCAGGTATCCCCGTGGAGACCCGAAGGTATACCCGAAACCGACCCGAAACTTTTCGGGGATTTTTTTCACTCCCCGAACCCGATCCGATCCCCGAATTTTTGGAGATTTTTCGGGGATTTTTTTTCGGGTATCCGCGGGGACCCGAAATTTCGGGGAAAATTGCCATCCCTATCTCTTTCTATATATATATATATATACATATATATATATATATATATATATATATATATATATATATATATATATTGGTGTCCAGACACAGGGACACCTGGATGATGATTCTTTCGAGTCAGACGTTGCTGCTGCAGCTGTGGATGCATGCAGATTTATCTTTAGACGCTTATATTCTTGTGATCTAGATAGAAAACATTGTAAGTAACACTTGGGCCGAAAGCCCAATCATATTCATTTATACTTTTACCGCCTTTTAGGGCGGCATTGGATTTGGTTGTATATTGTAAAACCGAGTGTTCGGTTATTTTATTTCATTTCAGTTTCATATATATAAACCGTGTGAATGTTTTAATTGAATGGTTTGATTAAAAAGATTAGTTAAATAAAATTTTGACGCCAGCTTGATAGGTTATTAGTAATTAAATTGGTTTTCGACTGTGAAGCTAAGAATGAACCATATGAGACTCTTGTTTTAATTTGGTACAAGATTGATCGCTCGGTATTTTATTGGGCAGGGTGTCACAATAGGATTTGACAGTTGAGTTTTGATAAGTATGGGAAGCGAACTTTAATTTAAAGTTGTTTAATTCTGAACTTATCGGGGTTATACTTTATGCTTTGAGAGTATCACTTTTGATATTTATGACCCAAATTAATGAAATTTACTATAAGAATCTCATTCATGTCATAATAAATTAATGTGAATGTATATTTTAGTGACTTGGGACACTTAATACATATATGAGCCCTTATGATGTAGCACATGTGTAAATTAATTTTATGTCTCTTTTATGCAAGAACTTATCAAACCTTTCCCATATAGATATTGTTATTATTGGTATATGCTTTATTATGTAGACTATAGAAGGAGTGCGAGATAATTGTTAGGTTGGTTGTTGGGTAGTGATGTTGGATTGGTTGGATTGATATTACACATAGACTTTCAAATTCTCGCCATACTCTTTCATAATAAACAATAACTAAAAGTATCTTAACAATTACCATATATAAACGTAAGTGTATCAGGGGGGGTTCCTATTTATATTTCACTTCGGTGAGACATCCTACGTACGGAGTTTAGAGAAGGGTGGTTTTAATGACTGAAAATCTTAATCAAACTAATGTAACCTTACTTAAATGCTTTACTTTACAAAAAGTAATATGTAATGATACTGACCCCTTAGCTGCTTATGGAATGGACTAAAATGTACAATTATTATAAATGATTCGACTCGAGGGTGGGGTAATTGGGTATTGAGTAGATTGCTCAGAATGAATAAAGATGTGTTAAAATGTCAATGTTAAATGAACATGTAACATGAAAATGAATGGGTGCGCACCGTGGAGGGACACCCCAATATCATTATACATGAATTCTCGACCATGCGAATACCAGGTGGCGTTAGAGCATGAAACATGATGTTGTTATTTAATGTGTTATATGGTATGTCAAAATGCCAATGTTAAACGAACATGTGAAATAGAATTGAATGGGTGGACATCGTGGAGGGGCATCTCGATATTGTAATATGTGATTTCCTGACCATGTGAATACCAGTGGTGTCACGGCGTGAAACGTGATGTTCATGATTTAATGTGATGTGTTATTTCGACAATTGTAAAGGGTGGTTGAGGTTTATATCGTTTTAAATTGTGCATACCATATGTTTTTTAGATGGTCGAGACGAAGGGGCATGTGTTGGTTGTGTGGTGCTTAAATAATGAGGACGAGTAATTAACTAAATGAATTGGATAATTCTAATACATCGTGAGATTAGGTGTAACACCCCGTAATTCTGAAGACTTAAAATTTAATTATTTTCGGGAGAAATAGAACTTAATTAATTTGGAGAATTCAAATTAATGAATTAGAGAATTGATTTAAGTTGGAAGAATGATTTAAATTGGTGAATTGACATTTAATTAATTCGAAGCATCTTTGGATTTTTCATGTGTTGCATTTTGAGGTTTAAATTAGAGAATGTTATAAAGTATTTTAGATGTCAATTATGAGTGCACGATTGAGTCCGGATAGATCGAGATAGTCAGAAAAGTGTACCCGGAGGTGATAAATGGGTAACGGGGAATTTTTATGCATGACCGGACTCACACGAGAGTATTTGAGCTATTTTAATTAGGCCATAAGAGGAAAATGGGATTAGCACTTTATAACCTAAAAGTGAGAGTTTGGGGCAGTCATAAATCATTTTAGAATTTCTAAATCTGTAGAGGGGAGAAAATGGATAATTTGATAAGCTTTTGGGAACCCAATTTGGAGGAAGATTTGGGTGCTTGTGTCAAACCTATCATCTTCATCAAAGGATTCAGACTCTACGAATTTATAAGGCAAGTGGTTAAATTGCTTCAATGTAAATTGGTGATATTCAATTCATATCATAGTAGGTGTTATACAAATGATTTTTGGATTGGGTTAATACAAATTGGGTTTTGATTTGGGGAAGTTACGAATCAAGTTTTTGGGACTGTTGTGATAAGAGCTTATGAATTCTATGCTGTGAAGAAATTATAAGATAATTAGAGAAATTTATTGATTGAAAGTTGGGGAACAATCGTATGTATTCATATCTTTATTACCAATTGGAGATAGAAATTGGGAATTAAGATATTGTGACTTGTTTAGATTCGTAAGAATTATTGTGTAAATTCTGGGTAAAAAGCTTCACATAAGTTGTTAATAGCGATTATGTTCGCCATGCCCTGTAGAAAATGACGTTTTCTAACTTTTGTTCTCTAATGTGTTTTTTCCAAAATGACCCCAAAATGCCCCAAAACGACATTTTAAAAATCTGGGCAGATTGAGTAAATTGAAAACCTCAGATTAATAATTGTGCAAAATTTATTGAGGATAATTTTGAATAATTAATTAGGGATATTGTTTTATGGACCAAGGGGGTGTTCGGATATTTCGATTGAGTGACGTCATGATAATAGATTAATTAATGGGGGATTAATGAATTAAAGCATATAGCTGGAATAATTTATTATAGGATGATATAATAAATTGTTAAATATTATTTAATTAGGAGCGTTCTCTTTATAATGGAATTATGAGGAGTACGTTCTAGGAGATGGAAATTCGGGTCAGGTGAGCGAGTCCGGGTACATTGGTTGTGTGACACCAGAGAGATATTAAATTAATTGATGAGTATATTAATTAAAATAAAGTCGGACCATAGACAGTAATACCCCGCATTTTTATCGATATTTATTTATGGGATTAATTAAATTAAATGTGAATTAATTGAGAATTAATCCGGATAAAATACTAACGAGATGTGAGTTGGTATTTGATTATAATGTGTATATATGGCAATATATGAATATTGAAAATATTGAAATTATCGCGAGGCTGAAATACGGCAATTTGGAAAATTTAATTGGAACGCGCATGTCAGTCGCGTCGAGAATGAATTTATGAGATTTAAAAATAAATTATTTTTCTTTTGACCAAATAGTCATTTTGAGTGCGCCAACGTGTCCGGAAGGGTCGAAATAGTCAGAAAACACTAGCCGGGGGTTTAGTTTGGGTCCCGAGGCATTTTTGGGCCATACCGGCAACCCAAAAGGGTAATTTGGTAATTTCAGAATTTTGGTAATTAAAACCCACGAAAATTAGAGTTTAATTATGATTTATCATTTAACCCACCAACCCATTATCAACACTAAACTAAGTAGTGGGCTACGGGAGAAGTTTAAAAAAGAAGTTAAAAGTCCAAAAATAAACCTCCACCTCCATTGTCATATTTGGAGAAGAAATTGTAAGAGAGAGAGAGGAGAATTCTGCAGAGAGAGAGAGAGGAATTCAACCATCTCCAACCAATAACAAATCTGAAGAACACAAGGCAAGTGATTTAGTTACAATTAATTCCATGAATGTGTTCTTCCATGTTTAGGTAATTATCGAATTTTGTCTTGGAAGATTAATATAGACCCATGAATTTGAGGATTAAAACTATGAACCATGTTAGGAATTGCATGTAGACATATTCTGGACGAATTATGAATTCAAATTATAACCCTTGATGATCTAAAAACGGATTTAAGAAGAGATTTATTATTGTTCTTGAAAGAAATAGAAAACTAGGGTTCTTGATGAAGTTTTGATCCAAATAAAGCCCTTGGTTGATGATTTATTGGTTTTAGAACGTTAACAATGTTGTAGGATGGTTGTATGATGATATTATAACGTTAAATTAGAGTTTCATGCATTATAATGGAGTAATGGGACGATTTGAGGACTGCAAAACGAAGCAGTCCGTAGCCTACCTGGTGCGATCGATCGATCGACATTCATCAGTCGATCGATCGACCACCATCGATCGATCGAGGTTTAAGGTCGATCGATCGACCTTCCCAGAATGAGTAAAATTTTCCCTAGTTAAATTTTAATGATGTTAACCCTTAGAAAAATTATCATTGGAGACTTTATGAATATCCTTAGACTTAAGGAAGACCAGTAGGTATGGTTATAAAATTTGGACCTTAATTAGAATTCAATTTGAGGAATTATTCTAAAAGCTAATGAAACTCGATGAGTGAGATAATATTAGGGTTAAAAGAGTAAATTTGAATAAATTGATGAAATGAGGTTTGGGGCAGAAGTAAGGACCTTAAGAATAATGATGTTATATGTGGGAATAATAGGAAACTTAATAATCCCTTTGAGATAGGTTTTAAGTACAAGAAACTATGACGTGAGATGTGTCGACAGTCTACATTTTATATTATCGGAAGACTTAAAATGTATAAAATTGGAATAATGGTATAAGGATGTAGAATGTACCTTTATTAATATTGATACATCTAAGATGTGTGAATGCTTAGTATATGATTTTATGTGTATGACATACCTACCATACTTGCTATCACAGGAGGTTTTCGTTCGCTTAGGGCCATCTAATCTTTGTGTGCCCGGATTTAGATTGGTACCTTAAGAACATAATACTAGAATGACTTATTTGTGAGTTAATAAGTCAGCTGACTATGGAGCGTAGGTATGTACGTGACCCATGGATATGTTGAATTATGTTCGCCTCCATTTTTTATGTGTTGTGCTTATTCTAACAATTCCTGAGAGATTCGGAATTTGTAATCCTTGTGTACGTGATGTACCGGGATGGATAGCAGAGTATGTGTGCACCGCAGCTTAGCCTCGGGGTGCTTATATTGTATATTTATGATGTGAATAATATACGGTTAAATGGAAAGGAATTGTCATGTTTAATTATGAGAATAATTAATAGTAACTCCTTGAGAAGATAAATAAGGGGATAACCTCCAGTAAACGGTAATGCTAATAATTGAGAATCCAAGTTTAAGTAAAGCTATCTATTTAAGTGATAACATTGGGGATTTATATTGTGAATCGAGTAGTTGGGTTAGAACTTATGACGGTTTAGTTAGATATAAATAACACATGAATGGCTACAGGAACGTTGGGAGTGCACAGTTAGACGAGAGGTGAGTATTTCATGTGAGAGCACATCCTAACCTGTATTTTGCATTCATTGTTTTAAATGTTATTAAAGCACTTGCTGTTTTTAAAATACTCTCCACTTTCGGGCTCTGACCCGTTTGCTTTCAAATCTATTTTTTTTTTGTAAAAACCTTTTTGGTGCCCAGCTACAAGGACACCATGCATAGTATTTCCATTCAGGTGACGAGCTGTAGCTGTTGTGGAAGTTGCAGGGCTTTGACAGTAGACGCCTCTTTTCTATTCTTGACTCCATATTCAGTTTCGTCATTGTAGGGCATGTTGCCCATTTCTTTAGAGACATTTTATATTTCAGTTATTCAGACTTTGGTTTGTGTTTAATTCAGGATGCAGACTTGTTTTATTGTTTCCATATTGGGATTGTTGTGAGGAGTATTTTCTCCAGACTTATTATCTATTGGTTATTCTATTGCTTCTTTATGGTGAATGGTTATGTTATTTCTTCCATAATTCTTTTATTGCATGTTAATCAGATTTAATTTAAAAATTTGACAACTTGCTTCTTAAATACTAGGTGGTTAGAAATCATTAAAATGTTTTCGACAGTGATGCTATTAACTGAACCAACTTGGCATTTTGTATTAATTTAATAAAGGAGTAGGTACCCGGTATTTAATTAGTCGGGGTGTCACAGGTGGTATCAGAGCATCAGGTTCTAGTGTCCTTTAGGATCTGTACGGCTTGTTATGTTTCCGCTGAGCTTTCTTTGATATAGAGCCCTATATTTTAGGACTGTTGTATTCCTTTATGTATGCTTCGCTCTTCAGCTATTTTAAGTTTATAACTGCGAACTTGTAAACTTTACTCTTATTTCAGATGCCTCCACGACGTGCACCACGGGTTCCTAGGAATGCACAGCCCGAGCCACAGCCCGCTCCAATACAGGGCACCATGAATGTCGCCGAGGTTGCAGCCATTGTAGCCCAAGCGGTAAATGCCGCTCTCGCCGTTGTACAGCAGGCACCAGTAGCCACGCCAGTTCAGGCACATGCATTCTCGTCTGCTTGGGAACGTGTTCGTGATGCTTTTCAGAAAGCACACCCTCCGGAGTTCGCATGTAGCTCCGATGTTGTGGTATCTAGCCAGTGGAGGAAGGATATTCAGAGGCACTTGAGGATATATGAGTGCACCGATGTTCAGAGGCAGATACTAGCTACTTTCAAGCTAGTGGGATCTGCATTGCAGTGGTGGGAGTCTATTACCACCGCAGAGGAGAGAGATACTCTCACGATACAGGAGTTCTGGGTGCGGTTCGACCGCAAATATTTTCCGTCAGTTGTTCACACGGAAATGAGGAGGAAGTTGATGAACCTTAGACAGGAAGGAAAGACTGTGGCCGAGTATGAGGCCGAATTCACAAATTTGCTGAATATTGTCCCGGATGAGATAGCGACTGAAGAGAAAAAGATTCAGAAGTTTACAGATGGGTTGACTTGGAGGATCCGTCAGCACTTGTTGGGGAATCTATCGTTGGCCACTTATTCTGATGTGGTTAACGCTGCACTGCTCCATTGCCAGGACCATCGCTTTCACTTGACAGAGGGGAAGCGATCAGGAGAGTCCAGCCATCAGGGCAGGACAGGGGGAAATGGTGCCAGCGGGGCACAATCAGCTCAGTATAGGCAGGGTGATCAGGGTTCCCAGCAGGGGGATTCTAAGAGATTCCGATCAGGGGGTTTCAAGCACGGACAGGGAGTTTTTAGGCAGGTCCATCAGGGTCCGAACGACCATCAGGGCCAGCAGGGTCAAAATGGTCAACAGCAACAGTTTCACCAGGGCCAGCAAGGCCAGGGCAGAAATGGTAACGGTCACCAGGGCCGTAATCAGCAGGGACAACGAGGGGGAAACTTCCAGGGGAAGTGTTTCATTTGTGGTAAGATTGGCCACAAACATCAGAAGTGTCCTGATAAGGGCAAGGCCCCACAGCAGCAGCAGCAGGGTGCTCGACACGAGCCATAGAGGCCTATGTTTCCCGCCGCCCTCCCAGCACCCCAGATGGCAGCACTACCACCCATTCCAGCGGTCCCAATTCAGCAGGGGCAGCTTCAGTATGGGAGAGTGTAT
Source organism: Sambucus nigra (assembly GCA_949130495.1). Lineage (NCBI taxonomy): Eukaryota > Viridiplantae > Streptophyta > Magnoliopsida > Dipsacales > Adoxaceae > Sambucus > Sambucus nigra. The sequence continues at coordinate 692,916,550 of OX422210.1, forward strand.
CAGCTTCAGCATGCCGCAGCCCCACAGGATCCACCGACCATTGAGGGTATGTTCTCTATTCAGGGAACTATGAGGCGTATTTTATTTGACACGGGGGCTACACACTGTTTTATTGCTATGAGATTTGCACGCACCATTGGGTTGTTAGACACCGCAGAGAGCACCGCTACTTGTGTAGACTCACCGTTGAGTAGGGGTTCCATGATTTCGCTTATGTGTAGAGGTGTGGGTATAGAGATCGGGAGGTTTACTTTACCCGCTGATATGTTAGTGTTAGAGATGACCGAGTATGATGCCATTATTGGTATGGATTGGCTAGTTGCGTACCGAGCCATGATTGACTGTTTTAGTAGGAGTATTATCTTTGCCATTCCCGGGCAGGAGATGTTTTTAGTGGCGATGCCTCGCCCTGAGGGAGGATCGTCCACTCATTTATACTACATAGAGGAGGAGACCTCTAAGGAAGTGGTGATACCACTTGATTCGATACCCGTTGTTAGTGAGTTCGCCGATGTATTTCAGGATATACCTGGACTACCTCTGAGTAGGGAGATAGATTTTGTGATTGATTTGACGCCGGGCACTCGGCCTATTGCCCGCGCACCTTACCGTATGGCTCCAGCTGAGATGAGAGAGTTACGGGATCAGATTGAGCAGTTGTTGGGTCAGGGGTTTATTCGGAGGAGTACTTCGTCGTGGGGTGTCCCTGTGTTATTCGTAAAGAAGAGGGATGGATCGTTAAGGTTGTGTGTGGATTACCGGGAGTTGAATAAGGTCACGATATAGAATAAGTATCCGTTGCCCCGAATCGATGACTTATTCGACCAGTTGAGAGGAGCTTCTTTCTTCTCAAAGATTGATTTATGATCGGGATACCATCAGTTGCGTATCAGGGAAGAGGACGTCTCGAAGATTGCTTTCTTAACGAGATATGGTTCCTACGAGTCGGGTTATGCCTTTTGGTTTGACCAACGCTCCAGCAGTGTTTATGGACTTGATGAATAGGGTGTTCAGAGAGTTCCTGGACCAGTTCGTCATTATTTTCATTGATGACATTCTGGTTTACTCCCAGACAGAGGAGGAGCACGCCGAGCATTTGAGGCAGGTTTTGCAGACGCTACGTCAGAACGAGTTGTATGCAAAGTATGAGAAGTGCGGGTTTTGGCTGAAGGAGGTTCAGTTTTTGGGGAATATTATTTCTGACCAGGGGATATCTGTTGATCCGGGGAAGGTATTCGCGGTGAGGGAGTGGGGATAGCCCACGACACCGACTGAGATCCGTAGTTTCTTGGGCTTAACAGGATACTACATAAGGTTTATTCGGGGATTTTCAAAGATAGCGGGTCCCATGACACATCTGACTCGTAAGGGTGTGCCATTCATCTGGAGTGATGACTGTCGGTTGGCATTCGATGAGTTGAAGGACAAGTTGACCTCAGCGCCTGTGTTAGCATTGCCGAGACCGGGAGTTGAGTATCTAGTTTACACCGATGCGTCCTTACAAGGACTTGGAGGTGTATTACAGCAGGAGAGTCAGGCCATAGCTTATGCTTCCCGTAAGCTTAAGCCTCACGAGAAGAATTACCCCACTCATGATTTGGAGTTAGCGGCAGTTGTATTTGTCCTTAGGATTTGGAGACAATATCTTTTGGGGGAGAAGTTTCGATTGTTCACAGACCATAAGTCCCTACAGTACCTATTCACGCAGAAGGAGTTGAATATGCGGCAGCGAAGGTGGCTTGAGTTTGTGAAGGATTATCAGTTCGATATCCAATATCACCCGGGGAAGGCTAATGTGGTAGCAGACGCGTTGAGCCGTAGGCCAGTAGGTGTGGTGGCAGGGGTATGGAAGGCAAAGTGGAAGGAGTTGGGACACCAGGATGCAGTGGCCCGATCATTCATGTCGGTGATGACTGTTACACCGCAGATTGTCACGAGAGTGGTAAAGGCATAAGCAGATGACTCATTCTGTCAGGAGCAGATAGTTCGATTATTAGTAGAGGGAGCCGAGTCCTATACCGTTAGCTCAGAAGGGGGATTACACTTCAATGGGAGACTAGTAGTCCCGAAAGGGGAGGAATTGCGACACGAGGTGATGGCAGAGTCGCACGGCTCACGGTACATCCCGGTGGGGACAAAATGTATCAAGACATGAGACGTCAGTATTGGTGGAGCGGGATGAAGAGAGATATTGCCGTGTTTGTTTCTAAATGCGCCACTTGTTATATGGTAAAAATGGATCATCAGAGACCGACAGGACTTCTACAGCCATTAGAGGTCCCGATGTGGATGTGGGAGAGCATATCCATGGACTTTATCACGGGGTTACCTACATCACAGAGGGGTCACGACTCCATTTGGGTAATTGTGGACAGGTTGACCAAAGTCGCTCATTTTCTACCCGTAAGGACCGACTACACTACGGGACAGTATGCCCATCTCTTTATTGCAGAAATAGTGAGACTTCACGGTGTGCCCCTGAATATCGTGTCTAACAGAGACAAAATATTTGTTTCACGGTTTTGGGAGAGTTTTTAGGAGGCCATAGGCACGGAATTGCGATTGAGTACGACTTATTATCCGCAGACCGATGGGCAAACCGAGCGTACAAATCAGATGTTGGAGGACATGTTGCGTATGTGCATCATTGATTTCGAGGGTGGATGGGAGCAGTATCTTCCACTGGTGGAGTTTGCTTACAATAACTCCTACCAGTTCACCATTGGCATGGCTCCATTTGAGGCGTTGTACGGTAGACCTTGTCGTTCCCCAGCATGTTGGTTGGAGGTGGGGGACAACAAACTACTTGGGCCGAAAGTGATTCAGGATACTTCGGCAAGGATAGAATTGATACGGAGTCGCATTCGGGTAGCTCAAGATCGGCAGAAGAGCTATGCTGATGCGAAGAGGTTCTTTAGGGAGTTCCAAGTGGGGGACCAGGTTTTACTCAGAGTATCTCCTATGAAGGGGATTATGCGATTTGGGAAGAAGGGGAAATTGGCACCGAGATACGTGGGACCATTTCCTATCATCGAGCGGATTGGGTCTGTTGCGTACAGACTTGGGTTACCGGAGCATTTACACAGGATTCAGGATGTGTTTCATATTTCCTCGCTAAGGAAATATCTTAGAGATGATTTGGCTCATTCTCACATTGCTTTGGAGGACGTCGATCTCCAGCCTGATAGCTCCTACGAGGAGGTGCCGATTGCTATTTTGGACCGAAGTGAAAGGACACTGCGGTCAAAGATAGTTCCGTTAGTACGTGTTCAGTGGCAGCATCATAATGTCGAGGAGTCCACATGGGAGCGCGAGCATGAGATGCGCGAACGTTATCCAGAGTTATCACTACACCAAATCTGCCCATTTGTCAAGGTCATTGACCTTGACAAATCCACCTTGTCAAGGTCAATGACCGTGACATTTCGAGGCGAGATAACTTTTTTTGTCACGGTCGTGTCACAGTCATTGACCTTGACACAAAACTCGCGTTTTGTGTCACGGTCGTGTCAAGGTCAATGATCGTGATACGTTTGTCACGGTTATAAACCGTGACCATTTAAAAAAAATGTCACGGTCATTGACCGTGACAATTCTGGGCAAAATTTAAAAAAAATCTGCTGGGCAGTATGGCCACCGCCACTGCCCAGCAGTATATTTGTACCTGTTTCAAACATCATATATCCAACACAAACTAAAGATAATGCAAATATATATTCATGACGATATAATCCAAATATTCAAAGTAAAAATAATATACATGACGATATAATCCAAATATAATTAAAATGGACAAACTTAAAAATAATGTTACTACATGTCTTGGATAAAACTGAGGAGGTGAGTAGGCCACACGACATACGAATTGACGCACCCACTAATATACGTCGTGCCGCATTGTTCGCACAACCACAATAGGGAGTTCTCCTTCCCGGGTATGACATGCGTGACAAGCACCCTGGACTCCATCTCTTGAAGCACACGTCCATGGACCATTCCACCCTCGACGATATTTGGGTCCCTCAACCCCCGCCCTATCCGCTGGCCATCAAATACGTCCAATATGAACACGCTCGGCCAACCAATTGTCGATAATGGTTTATTGGAGGGCGTCAAATAGGGAAGTGGATCGTCGAAGTACGAACGTGTCGGTGATGAAGCAGCGAGGTCCACATCCTCGTCATCCTGCGCCTAGTCCTCCCGCACCTCCTCCTCCACCGCCTTCTCCTTCTCCTTCCCTTTCCCTTTCCCTTTACGGTCTCCACCCAACGTACGCTTCATGAATGCGTACATATCTTGGACCGTCGCCTCCAAACGGGACAGCTTCGCGTCGTGTGAATCCACCGTTCAAGCCAACCCGGTGTCGCTCGTCTCCAATCCGATGATCCTAGATTTGGCCACCCGCGAGCTCACTCCCCTTGTCCTCCCCTTGCGATCAGAGCCAAGCACTTGGCTGAGTGCGTCTGTGGACAAAGATGCCTTGTCGGCATCAGACTGCGACTCATGCACTTCCTTAAGCTTTGCCTGAAACGACAAAAAGCACATGATTAGTAAAATAAGTAAACTAAAAAATTATAACGTAATTAACAATAATTAAACTGTCGGATTACTTACAATCGTGGTCGCGACGCTCGGGGACACCTCCTTGTCCTTCCCCTTCTTCGTCCGTAGAGCCACATAAGTATCGAGCCTATGTGGCTTACCCCCTGGCCCACTCCCTACCCCCTGAAATAAAATAAAGTAAAGTAAAATTAGTATCGGCCGCGCAAAGTAAAATAATATCCAATAATATATTTGTGTAGTTATAGATAAATTAAATCTTACCTGCATCCTATGCTCCACCTCAGCGTAAGAGGTCCGGCCGGAGTAGTGCACGTCCGTCTTTTTAGCCCGATTTTCCCTCCCCGATTGGCGAGATGCCAATTGTCGATCCTCGATCTCATTGTCAATGAACTTTTACCATTGTGCCAATGAGATCGGCTCCTTGGGCGGGACGGATCCGCGCCATTGTAAAATGGACTCTCGTATTTTTCCAAAGTACCGTGTTCGCATATTTTTCTTCCATGTCTTGTGTTGCTCCCTCAACTGCTCCAAGACGGAATCGCGTAGCTTTGGATCCAAGTTGAATTGTTCCTATCCAACAAATACAATGTTAGTTGCGAATAAATATAAATATAAATATAAATATAAATATAAATATAAATTGAAATTGAAATTGAAATTGAAATTGAAATTGAAATATTCATATAAATATTACCTGTAGTGCCGCCCAAACAGCTAACTTGAGCTCATATGGCACCTCCTTCCAACTCATAAACCCCGGGTTGATGACCGTCTTTAGCAGCTCGAGGGATCTCGCTAATAGCTCCGACTTGTTTTCGACGGTAATCCCAAATTTTCCATATTTGGGGAGCCTAGGGGTGGAGGAGCCCTCGTCGCCTCCGCTACCACCGAACCCAGACGACATCATCATAAACAGCATCATCATCTTCGCCTTAACATCTGAAGGAGACATTTTTGCTGTAAACAAAATGTTATTAGTACAGATAAAAAAAAAATGTTAATAGTTTTCGTTTTACCTAATTGAATTAATTGAATTAATAGGACAGATAAAAAAATGTTCCGTGTATATTATAACGTATGTGTAAGTTCCGTCAATACCATTTCGTTTCAATTTTGTAATATTATGTTTTTGTCAAATATTTTAAAAGTTATTAAATGGGTGCCCCACCCCCACCCCCTGCCCCCCTCCCCCCGCCACACACACACGCACACCTACGCACCTACGCGCGCACACACACACACACACACACCACCCCTACCCACCCCACCCCCACCCTCCCCCCACCACGACCGTGACAACTACATAAATTGTTTATCAATAAAATTATGACATGAGATAATTATAATTGTAGTATAAATTTCATTATCATAAAGGGATAAATCCAACCAAGTACAGAGATTCTACAAATTAAAGTGAGAATTAAATTTAAGACTTTCTAACAACATGCATGTATATGGATTCTAACTAAAGATATTCCTAAAAACATACAATTGGCAACATTTTGTGAATTTACTAAACTTTATATAATATTATCAAATTCTGTTAAAAAATTATCTAGGGTTTTACCTAATTGAATTAATTTCATGAATAAAATTATTATCAATTTAAATGAAAATATCAATTATTATCCAATATTTTTGAATGAAATATTTATTTTGAATGAAAATATCAATTATTATCCAATTATTATCCAACTATTATCAATTATTTATTTTGAATGTATATAATATCCAAAAAAATAAATGTAAATAATATTCAAAACCCCACCCACCCCCACCCCCTCCCGATGTTTATTATCCAATTATTATCCAACTATTATCAGTTATTTATAAAATTGATATCTACTTTTAGTGTTGTGTAATATTATGTTTTTTCCAAATATTTAAAGAGTTATTAAATGGGTGCCCCACCCCCACCCCCACCCCCTGCCCCCCTCCCCCCGCCACACCCACCCCCTCCCGATGTTTATTATCCAATTATTATCCAACTATTATCAATTATTTATAAAATTGATGTCTACACACACGCACACCTACGCACCTACGCGCAGAGACGAAGCTATATTGTGGCCAAAGGGGGCAATGGCCCCCCTTTAGAATTTCAAAGCCTTGATAGGTTTGATGGCTCCTAATAGTTAACAAGTTACATTTTATAACTTAAAATATTATGGCAAGTTGAATGATGGTGTGCTAACCCTCAAAAAAGTTTGATTATATATACATGTGTGCAATATATATATATATGAGGTGTTTTAAGCAATTTTAATTTTACTTTTTATGTTTTATGAATTTATATACCACGGGTAAATTATTTCAATAACTTATTATTTTGTTGTAAATTTATTATAAATCTTTACTCTAATTAAATTTAGAGGTGGTAATTTAAGTGTGTTATACAAGAACTTATACAAAACCATATATAATTATGAAAATATATTTGTCACTTTTTCTACACTGTAAGCAATTACATATGATTATTTGTGTCATATATAAGTAAAATCGGAGTTTATTATTTGTGTTTTTTGATCATGTCAATTTTTTTTGGTTCGTAAAAAAGGATCAACCTTAATTCACTAACTTCGTATTGCATGCAAGTCGTCTTAATATATTCGTCAAAAATAATTTTCACTAATTAAATTCAATTCATCATATATTACTGAAATCGAGATAAAACCCTAAGCCAAAATTAGTCAACAATCAAACCGATCAAAACAAAATCGACTAAAATTGGTTCGGTCAACCAACCATAATGTGTCTATTTGTCCGCCCGGCCCCCTCTAAGTGTAATTCCTGGCTTCGTCCCTGCCTACGCGAACGCGCACACACACACACCACCTCACCCCCTGCCCCCCTCCACCACCCCCTCCCCCATCACACACCACCACACACACACACACACACCCCACCCCACCCCACCCCCTGCCCCCCTCCCCCACCCCTCCCCCACCACACACCACCACACACACACACACACACACACACACCCCACCCCACCCCCTGCCCCCCTCCACCACCTCCTCCCCCCCTCCACCACCCCCTCCCCCACCACACACCACCACACACACACACACACCCCACCCCCTGCCCCCCTCCACCACCGTCCTGCCCCCACACTGCCCCACCCCGCCCCACTCCCTACCCCCACCCTGCCCCACCCCCCACACACGCACACACATACACACATATATATATACACATACACACATAAATATACACACAAATATATATATAAATGGAAGAGAGAGAGAGAGAGAGAAAATCGACCTGAAAGTAGAGAGAGAGAGAGAGAGAGAGAGGGAGGGAACGACGCAGGAGAGAAAAAAGAAGGGGGAAAGGGTTTTTGCTGTTAACATTGTCACGGTCGTGTCAAGGTCATTGATCGTGACAATTATTTAAAGAATTGTCACGGCCAATGACCGTGACAAGTAAATTTGTCACGGTCTTGTCACGGTCAATGACCGTGACAATTAGTTGTCACGATCGTGTCAAGGTCAATGACCGTGACATAAAACGCGTGTTTTTTATCACGGTCAATGACCATGACAAGGCTGGCCGGCTGAAAGGTGACAATTTGCCCATTTTGGTGTAGTGTATTTTTACCAGGTACTTTCTAGTTCCGATTTTCGGGACGAAATTCTGTTATTAGGGGGGAAGTATGTAATACCCCGCATTTTTATCGATATTTATTTATGGGATTAATTAAATTAAATATGAATTAATTGAGAATTAATCCGGATAAAATACTAACGAGATGTGAGTTGGTATTTGATTATAATGTGTATATATGGTAATATATGAATATTGAAAATATTGAAATTGTCGCGAGGCTGAAATACGGCAATTTGGAAAATTTAATTGGAACGCGCATGTCAGTCGCGTCGAGAATGAATTTATGAGATTTAAAAATAAATTATTTTTCTTTTGACCAAATAGTCATTTTGAGTGCGCCAACGTGTCCGGAAGGGTCGAAATAGTCAGAAAACACTAGCCGGGGGTTTAGTTTGGGTCCCGAGGCATTTTTGGGCCATACCGGCAACCCAAAAGGGTAATTTGGTAATTTCAGAATTTTGGTAATTAAAACCCACGAAAATTAGAGTTTAATTATGATTTATCATTTAACCCACCAACCCATTATCAACACTAAACTAAGTAGTGGGCTACGGGAGAAGTTTAAAAAAGAAGTTAAAAGTCCAAAAATAAACCTCCACCTCCATTGTCATATTTGGAGAAGAAATTGTAAGAGAGAGAGAGGAGAATTCTGCAGAGAGAGAGAGAGGAATTCAACCATCTCCAACCAACAACAAATCTGAAGAACATAAGGCAAGTGATTTAGTTACAATTAATTCCATGAATGTGTTCTTCCATGTTTAGGTAATTATCGAATTTTGTCTTGGAAGATTGATATAGACCCATGAATTTGAGGATTAAAATATGAACCATGTTAGGAATTGCATGTAGACATATTCTGGACGAATTATGAATTCAAATTATAACCCTTGATGATCTAAAAACGGATTTAAGAAGAGATTTATTATTGTTCTTGAAAGAAATAGAAAACTAGGGTTCTTGATGAAGTTTTGATCCAAATAAAGCCCTTGGTTGATGATTTATTGGTTTTAGAACGTTAACAATGTTGTAGGATGGTTGTATGATGATATTATAACGTTAAATTAGAGTTTCATGCATTATAATGGAGTAATGGGATGATTTGAGGACTGCAAAACGAAGCAGTCCGTAGCCTACCTGGTGCGATCGATCGATCGACATTCATCAGTCGATCGATCGACCACCATCGATCGATCGAGGTTCAAGGTCGATCGATCGACCTTCCCAGAATGAGTAAAATTTTCCCTAGTTAAATTTTAATGATGTTAACCCTTAAAAAAATTATCATTGGAGACTTTATGAATATCCTTAGACTTAAGGAAGACCAGTAGGTATGGTTATAAAATTTGGACCTTAATTAGAATTCAATTTGATGAATTATTCTAAAAGCTAATGAAACTCGATGAGTGAGATAATATTAGGGTTAAAAGAGTAAATTTGAATAAATTGATGAAATGAGGTTTGGGGCAGAAGGAAGGACCTTAAGAATAATGATGTTATATGTGGGAACAATAGGAAACTTAATAATCCCTTTGAGATAGGTTTTAAGTACAAGAAACTATGACGTGAGATGTGTCGACAGTCTACATTTTATATTATTGGAAGACTTAAAATGTATAAAATTGGAATAATGGTATAAGGATGTAGAATGTACCTTTATTAATATTGAGACATCTAAGATGTGTGAATTCTTAGTATATGATTTTATGTGTATGACATACCTACCATACTTGCTATCACGGGAGGTTTTCGTTCGCTTAGGGCCATCTAATCTTTGTGTGCCCGGATTTAGATTGGTACCTTAAGAACATAATACTAGAATGACTTATTTGTGAGTTAATAAGTCAGCTGACTATGGAGCGTAGGTATGTACGTGACCCATGGATATGTTGAATTATGTTCGCCTCCATTTTTTATGTGTTGTGCTTATTCTAACAATTCCTGAGAGATTCGGAATTTGTAATCCTTGTGTACATGATGTACCGGGATGGATAGCAGAGTATGTGTGCACCGCAGCTTAGCCTCGGGGTGCTTATATTGTATATTTATGATGTGAATAATATACGGTTAAATGGAAAGGAATTGTCATGTTTAATTATGAGAATAATTAATAGTAACTCCTTGAGAAGATAAATAAGGGGATAACCTCCAGTAAACGGTAATGCTAATAATTGAGAATCCGAGTTTAAGTAAAGCTATCTATTTAAGTGATAACATTGGGGATTTATATTGTGAATCGAGTAGTTGGGTTAGAACTTATGACGGTTTAGTTAGATATAAATAACACATGAATGGGTACAGGAACGTTAGGAGTGCACAGTTAGACGAGAGGTGAGTATTTCATGTGAGAGCACGTCCTAACCTGTATTTTGCATTCATTGTTTTAAATGTTATTAAAGCACTTGCTGTTTTTAAAATACTCTCCACTTTCGGGCTCTGACCCGTTTGCTTTCAAATCTATTTTTTTTGTAAAAACCTTTTAGGTGCCCAGCCACAAGGACAACCATGCATAGTATTTCCATTCAGGTGACGAGCTGTAGCTGTTGTGGAAGTTACAGGGCTTTGACAGTAGACGCCTCTTTTCTAGTCTTGACTCCATATTCAGTTTCATCATTGTAGGGCATGTTGCCCATTTCTTTAGAGACATTTTAAATTTCAGTTATTCAGACTTTGGTTTGTATTTAATTCAGGATGCAGACTTGTTTTATTGTTTCCATATTGGGATTGTTGTGAGGAGTATTTCCTCCAGACTTATTATCTATTGATTATTCTATTGCTTCTTTATGGTGAATGGTTATGTTATTTCTTCCATAATTCTTTTATTGCATGTTAATCAGATTTAATTTAAAATTTTGACAACTTGCTTTTTAAATACTAGGTGGTTAGAAATCATTAAAATGTTTTCGACAGTGATGCTATTAACTGAACCAACTTGGCATTTTGTATTAATTTAATAAAGGAGTAGCTATCCGGTATTTAATTAGTCGGGGTGTCACATAGACTCGGGGAGATAATAAGTTAATTAAGGGCATATTAATTAAATTAGAGTCGGACCATAGACTCGGGGAGATATTAAGTTAATTAATGGGCATATTAATTAAATTAGTGTCGGACCATAGACTCGGGAATATGTTAGGTAGTGTTACGGACTTTGTACACGGTAAAGTCGGGATTACAATATATATATATATATATTGTGTGCTCATAAATACTGGTGGCTAGGTATTTATTTAGAATTATATGCTCTAGTGCTATCGGGGGAGGTTGCGCGATGTGGGTGAATCCCCTAGCTTGAGGAGTAGGGCGAGTATATTCCCAGATCATAGCGTCCAAATAGAGGTGGGCATTGAGATGATTGTCTTCACACTCGGGGGAATATGATCGCCTCTAATACGCTTATATTTCTATGTTTTGATTCGGCGCTGGATAGCTGTCTCTGAAATCAAGGTGAGATTGAGTAAACCTGGGATGATACCACTTTAGAGAATGAATCCGGTGAGGTATTACTCGGAATGATGGTTTTAATTATATTCAACATATGTGTGATTGTGGAATATAATTCTACGTATATAATGGAGTAGATAATTTTATACGAGTAATTAAATACATGAAGAGAATTTGTATTACTTATATAACTAGTAAATGTTATATGGCTTTTAAGAGCGGTTTTATTTATAATCAACATATGTATAATTGCAGAATATAGTTCTACGTATATAATGGATTATATAATTATATACGGGTAATTAAATATATGAGGATAATTTTTATTACTTATATAGCTAGTGAATGTTATATAGTTTTAAGAAAATGATAAATTACGTTAATGCGATAAATAACTTACGAAGTAAAGATACAAGTTACTCGAGTTAGAGTAGAGTTCAAGGAGTTTCACGACAAGGTTAGTTATACGGGGTAGTGTAACTAGGAGGGTCAGGAAGAAAGCGTTAGCTGTGCACTTTAGAGGAGGGGTGAGATGTATCTCAAGGAAGTGCGACACTAACTTAAATACGAAGAGCATTCATACATTTTAATTGTTGCATTTTAATTCACTTGCAAAATATTTTCAAAAGGACTTTGGGCTCTAACCCGTACTTGCAAAATATTTTCAAAACCTTTTAGGTATCCAGACACAGGGATGCCAAACTTGAAGATCTATTCCAGGGATGCGTAGCTGCAATAGGTATGGATGTTGCAGGATTTAGACATAGACGCTTCAATCATTTCATTCCTAGAGTAGGATGCAACTTGGTATTTCTTTCAGGCATGTTGCCCCAACTATTTTCATTTGAGTCGGACTTTGTACTGTTTACTATTCTTTGTTGGATTATATTAGTGGATGTTGGTTTTCTTCCGATAGTTTATTCGGGCAGTCATTTATTGATTTATTCAGTATTGCTTTAGATTAATGGTTTGTGTGAATGGTTCGTATTGATATTTATATGGTTGTTATTGTTAAATAAAAAGATTAAAATTTTGACATCAGCTTTTGAATACTAGGTGGTTAGTAAGTATTAAAAAGTTTTCGACAGTGATGCTACGAATGAACCAGGTGAGATTCCTGTTTTAATTTGATATAGGACTGATCACCCGGTATTTTATTGGGCGGGGTGTCACAGATGGTATCAGAGCATCAGGTTCTAGTGCCCTTAGGATTTGTGTAGATTTTTACGTTTCAGCTTAGCACCCTTTGATGTAGAGCCTTATTGTAGGATTGTTCTATTCCTTTATGTACGTGCATTTATGTTCTCATGCGATTAAGTATAGTTGATGTGATTCATATACGAGTTCGATTGGGCTTTGTACACCGAACATTCTTTGGGACGACCAAGGAGGGCCTTAAGAGGATTACAGGAGGAGAGCCTCTACAAAAGACATGGAGTATTCTTGAAATGGTGATCGTGTTAGGAGTCACCATGATTATTGTTCAGACAAGTGATGATAGAATAATCACTCGGGAGCGATAGTCTTCCAAAGCGCTATTGTAGATAACAGTGGTGCAATTTCAGACTCACCTAGCGTAGTTAGCAAGGGGTGGGGAAATTCAGAATGACCCTTTTGTAAGGGCCATCTATAAGGATTCAAGTGGCAGAGGATGTGATAAGCCAATGGAAGGAGATAACCCAAAGGAAATTGTGTAGGGTGGCGTGGAGCGACACCCAAGACTAAATTTCAGACGAAATTTTTGGCTCAACGGGGCGGTGTTGTAGTGATATGAGTTTGTCACCATAACCATGGAGAGATGCCATGAATAATAAGGAATTTGGGGTACGATTTGACCGCTAATATTCCCACCAGCTATTTAACTAGAGAGGCAAAGGATATTTCAATAATTGTTTCGAAAACCAAGGGGCTGCAAAGTGGTCGGTCATTAAGGAGAGCTGACTGTTTAGCGAACTTGGTACTCGACAAAGGGGTACGAAGAATACAAAAGGTTCGTAAGTTAATGATGGACTCACGGGTAATATACAAGCATGGATAAGAAATTCGGCTAGGATGACTAGTGCTATAGTCGTCAAGGTCGTATAGTTTTGATTTAAGATCAATACTTCCGTGAGAAGGAAGCCAATAGAGGTGGAGAATTTGACCGAAAGACGAGATCATATTTAGCAGTGCAAGTGAGGCACCACAAGGGGGGATACCCAGTCAAGGAACCCATTTATATGATTTAGATCAGCGAAATTCCTACCGAGTGACGGTGGATTCAATCAGGGTCATCGAGGCCAGCAATAAGTCCCATGGAGCTAGTGAAGCTAAAGGGACAACGGGGGTAGCAATCAGGGTAAAGTCTACCAAGTACGTGAGAAAGACAACCTCGATATGGCCAGTGGGGCCAGAGACAGGGGATTAACACAGGGAAGTGTCTTATGTGTGGAAAGTAGGACCACAACAATTGATTATGTCCACAGTGAGTCAGGGGATAGGAGCGGTATGCCCAGCAGGGATAACAGTTAAGAAGTTTTTGGTTCGGCTTGGATGAGAATATTATGTCCACGAACCATTTGGCCGCTGGTGTATAGGCAAGTAGAAGTACAATTTTTATCCTCAGATATATGGGAGGAATTTTTTGTGACATGAGTGGTCACAATATTCTTCTTAACATTGTATTCACATAGAAGACGAGTTTAGTGGATGTATCGTAGTGTTACTATGGTATATATATTTATCGCGGGTTAACGGAGATCTCTTTAGTTTTATTTATAGGGGAGCAGGTGTGAACACTGAGAGGGTGTATTTTACAAGGGTAACTCATTTTAAAAGGTGTTATGAGAGTATGATTTTTCCTGGATACGGACTGGTTAGCGATGGGTAAGCGATGGTGGGCGGTTACAGCAAGACTATTGTATTCGCAGTCCCAGGGCAGGATGCATATTCTTTTGCGATGACTCACCTGAAAGAGGGTCGAGCTCGCATATATATTATTAATTAAATAAACTCGAGAGGGTACAGTGGTCTCGGGATATTGGATTCCGGTGCGTAGGAACCTTTACAGATGTTATTCTAGGAATATCGGGTTTACCGTGGAGAGGAGAGATTTAGCTCATTGTTTGTTTATACGCTGAGAACTTAGTGATAATAATAACGTGGTATCATGTGATGCCTTAAGAGACATCGGCATAGGTGATTTGATTTATGTGTCGGGAGATAAAATTTGTGATATCTTAGTGTGTGTTATGGACACACGGATTTCGATGATCCACAATACTAGGGAATAATACATTGGGAAACGTTCTTTTGAGCTTAGTTGCGGAATGTTATACGCATGCACCTTAATAAACTTTGAAAGTAGTGATACGTTGTGGGATGCGAGTGCATCGGTTTTAAATGTTAAATTATTAGACGTGTAGAGAAAACATTTTAAAATGAGAGATATTTCGATATAGGGCCAGTGGAGTCGGGGTGTGCTGTGATAGAAGCACAAAGAGAACTTATGTACCATAAGTTAATAGGTGGGGTAGTATCGAGAAGAATTAAATTGCAAATTGTGGGGTAATCAAGAATACCTGTATTATATAGTCATGCCAAGAGTGCGGAGCTGAGTTTGAGATAAGTATTGTTATGTACTAGACATTAGCGATATTATCCTCTGATGTTTGCATTACTAGAGAGACTTTTACTTTCGAGAGTTATGAGGGTAGAGTGGGACATTTTCCAAGTTTCGGTTGGTTAGGGATGGTTTGGAGCTATAATGGATAGTTATAGTAAGAATTTGTGTTCGCTGTACCAGGTATAAATTATTTTTGCTAGGGATCACCTAAGATAGGGTCTAGCTTATATATACGAGTTTGTATGTTAAATGTGTCATGATAGGCTTATGATGATATGCATATGTTGTTAATTAGATCCCGGGGAGTAAGGATAGTTACTAATATGATTCAGGGTGGATAGACTTATTTGCGAGCGGGGAGTTATAGCTCGGGATTAATTTTGCACAAGGAAGCTAGTGATAGTAAGGGCGCAGTATTTTTGTGTTGTCATTTGTATCATAAGAGTGGGCGTGTATACTTTTATACCAAGAGGCGGGTATTTGAGGGTACGTGCTAGGACTGGGGGCTGAACGAATCTCATCGACCGACAATGTTAGGTAGTAGTGTATCGGGAGGTTTTTTAATTGGATTTCGCATTGCGAGACGTCCCACGCATGAAGCTTAGCGCAATGTTGGAAGTGGGGAGATGTTTGGTAATTTTTACACGGGTTGGGTACCTCGATTATTTTACATGTATGTATTTATAATTTCAATTTGGAAGTTATATTGCGGATTAAGGCTAGTATAGTCGGGTAATAATTGTGAGGTTAAGCACGGGTATAGGGTATATGGGCTCCTTGGTTAACTAAAGTTGTTTTAGCATAGTTCATGATCATATGTGAGAGAGGTAGGTGTAGCCATCTTAGAGGGATGGGATTTGAGAGATATTCATACCTTCGAGTACTAAGCTTATTTTAATTTCGAGGACGAAATTCCTTTGTAAGGGGGTAAGTATGTAACATCTCGTAATTCCGAGGGTTAGAATTTAATTATTTTTAGGAGAAATATAACTTAATTAATTTGGAGAATTCAAATTAATGAATTAGAGAATTTATTTAAGTCGAAGGAATTATTTAAATTGGTGAATTGACATTTAATTAATTCGGAGCATATTTGGATTTTGCATGTGTCGCATTTTGAGGTTTAAATTAGAAAATGTTATAAAATATTTTATATATCAATTTTGAGTGCACGATTGAGTTCGGATAGTTCGAGATAGTCGGAAAAGTGTACCCGGAGGTGATAAATGGGTCACGGGGTATTGTTATGCATGACCGGGCTCACACGGGAGTATTTGAGCTATTTTAATTAGGCGCATAAGAGGAAAAACGGGATTAATACTTTATAACCTGAAAGTGAGAGTTTGGGGCAGCCATAACTCCTTTTAGAATTTCTAAACCTGTAGAGGGGAGAAAAGGGATAATTTGAGAAGCTTTTGGGGAGCCAATTTAGAGGAAGATTTGGGTGCTTGTGTTAAACCTATCATCTTCATCAAAGAATTTAGACTTTACGAATTTATAAGGCAAGTGATTAAACTGCTTCAATGTAAATTGGTGATATTCAATTCATATCATAATAGGTGTTATACAAATGATTTTTGGATTGAGCTAATACAAATTGGGTTTTGATTTGGGGAGTGTGGTAATAATTATTATGCAACACAAATAAATACAAGAGAGGCAATTACCAAGGAAGAACAAGGAATGAAAAATGACAATCACACAACAAAAGATGTACGTGGTTCAGCAAAGATGTGCCTACGTCCACGGTGGCGCAGTCAATATTATTTCTATACACTCCGGAGAGTGGTTACAGAGAATACAACTTGTCCTCTTGCCCCGGACCTAGGGTTTGATATATACATGTACATTTAGGTGAGTGGGGGTAATGGGTTCCCCCACGTCTTCCATCCTTCCTATAACTTCCCTTTCAGGGGAACGTGGGAAGAGACCGAATCAAAATAAGAGGTGGGGGGCCTAGACTTTGGGCCGCCAGAACTGGGCTACTCGTCTAGGCCCATGGTATTAATTCTGGGTACCCACAATTGCCCCTAAGTTTGTTGGTCCATGTTCATGGGCTCAATAAATTTAAATGATTAGCCATAATGGCTTTTTTCCAATTCTTCGGAAACTGTGAAGCTGATTTTGGCGGCACCCGCTTCATATCTTGTGCACTATGATTAGCAAAATTTGAAGGTTTCTTGGGTTAGGCACTTTTCTATCGTCGTTCCAATTTTTCCAGCACTTTCTCGTTCCTTGTGAGTTCTAGCACTCCGAACCGTCTTCTCTCAATCTCCATTCTCGTTGCTTTTCTTGTCGTTTGGGCTCGTGCTTCTTCATCGTTCGAATTGGTCTTCTATCTTGTAAGTTTCCTGTACTTTTTCTCTGTGCTTTCTCTTTGAGTTTGTAGCTTTTCTAGGGTTTTCCAATGGCGAAGATTGGAAATAGGTCAATCTCTAAATTTAGGAAGTTTTACAACATCCATGGGTGGGTAGATATTGAGTGCTGTGCCTCCCCTCCTAGGTACGTTAGATATATAGATGATGCCCACTGGATCCACGTCTTGTTGCTTTCCCAGGGGGGACTCACTTTTCCTCCTAATGATTTATTTTTGCATTTTTTTGGCTATTTTAATATTGTTCCTGCACAATGCTCGCCCAATGTGTGGAAAATAGTAAATGGCGTACATAGGATAAATCAATTATATGGAACTAGGTTAGGGCTCGCCGAGGTCTATTTTTGCTACTCCTTTTCTCGAACTAGTTATGGTGTCCTTTACCTCAAAGCTAGGAGCCCTGACAGGGTATTGGTAGTAAATCTACCTGATTCCCATAAGGACTACTGGCAAGAAGGTTTCCTTGTTATAAATTGGCAGTTTTCTCCCCAATTTGAAGGATCGAGGTCTGAGAGGTTCTCTGTTCCCTTTTATGGGGAGGAATACATAGGTAGACATTGTACTGTTGTTTCGAATTTTGTTGATTTGTGATCTTTTTAACTTTTCTCTATTCTTCTTTTGCAGCGAGGTCAAAGAACTTCGAACCCGCTCTCAGCGAGGTTCGTCTTTCGGAATTGATAAAGGATTGGAATATCAGGGAGCCTTTGGGTGACGGCGAGCATCCCAGATTTGCTGCTTTTTTACTCGAGTATAGGAACGTGGGCTCCAGCTTCATAGCAAGGCCTGTGGACAGTATCCCAGAGTTCGACTTATTCGAAGAGACTGTTGCAGGTCCTATCCAGTTGGACGAGGAAGAGAACGGCTCTGGGAGTGACATTGTAGAAGCTGTAGGTGATTTGCGGGGAGAGAGCTCTAGCATTAGCAGTTCCTTTGATCGTAGGGAGGTTTCTGAAGCTCGAGGGTAGTTGATCACTTCTAGCAGTTCGAGCGAGGAGATGGTTCCTCCAAGGAAGAACTTGATCAGGGATGATGATGACGAGGACCACGTGCTTCTTGCACAGAGGTCAAAGAAGCAAAAATCTGTCTCTGGGGCTGTGGCTCCTGGTTCCCGGTCCTCTCCTCAGGAGCAGGAGAGGAAGAGGAAGGAAGAGGAGCAGGTGAGAGAGAGAGAGAAGAAAAAGGAAGACGAGAGGAAGAAGATGGAAGAGAAGAGGAGGGTAGAGGAGAGGAAGAAGAGATAGAGTGAGAAGGAGGAGGAGAAAAGGAGGGCGGAGGCGAGGACGAAGGCCGGGCAGGCCTTAGTCCCGGTGTCCGCGCTGCCTGATGGGGCCTCTGTGGCAATTTCCCTCCAGCTGGCCCCGAGTTTGCTCGAGAGAGCTGTCCTCCCGGCTGATCGCCAAAGGGCAGTAGGGTCAGAGCAATTGGCCCTTCAGGCTAGTCAGAGGCTTGCTTTGGTAAGGTTTTTTTCTCTTATCTCTTTCATTTTTCTGAATTCTTTCGTTTTCCTCTTCTAATGCCTTCTTTTTTCTGCAGTTTGTTACTGACTTCGCCATGCTGTATCGTTCACTCGATGAGCTGGTGAAGAGAAACAGTGAGCTGGAGCAAGAGAACTCTGCCCTGAAGCTGAAGGGTAAAGAGCTCGAGGCTAACTTTAAAGCCGTTGACGCTGCTCGAATTTCATCTGACTTGGCTCTTGCCACTGCTAATAAGGAGAAGGATGCTGCAGTCCAAGATCTGAAGGAGCTGAGGTAGGCCTTTGACTTGGTTTACTCGAGCAAACTTACAGTTGTTGAGGAGAACAGGGTGCTTTCTGAAGAACTAAAGAAGAAGGAGTCTGAGGCTGTTACTGCCAAGGAGGACTCCTATAACTCTGGTTGGGCTGCAGCGTACGAGGATGCTGAAGTTCAGATAGGCTATATTAGTCGTCTGAACTTCAAGAAGGGCTGGAACAAGGCTCTTTTGGCTGCTGGTGTCGACATTGATTCTCCATTATTTGACGAGCACGACCCAGGTCCGAAGCCAACCGTGGATGAAGTTCCTGCCCCAGCTATTGAAGGCACTTATCCTGTTCCTCAAGCGACCCCTGCTCATGCTTCTCTGGTTGTGGGGATAGAAATTACCCCCGCTGAGGGCGGTGCTCCCGCTGATGTAGACAAGGGGAAGGGGCCATCGACCCCTGTGCCATCTGAGGTTATTAATTAGTTATCTACTAGGATTGCTCTGTATTTTTGTTTTTTTCTGTAAATTTTCTCTTTTCTGTTCGATGTAACTCCAATCCTTTATTAATGAAAAGGCTTCATTTTTGCTCGCACTGATTTGTCTCTTTCTCTCCTTTATCTTTCTCTCGCTTGTAGTTAGTTGATGTGGATGATTACATTCCTGCTACATCCCAATTGGGCAGGACCCTTGCTTCTAGTGCGAGTCCCGAAGTTCGCCAGGCCTTCGTTAAGCTTTGCAAGTTCCTTAGATCTAGAAATCAGAAGTATAAGGAGCAATCTGAACATGTGGCCAAGCTGAAGGACAGGCTCCAGGAGATGGAGGACATTGGTGCTTCAGTGTAAGAGGAGGTCAATGCGCTGAGAGAAAAACTATTAGAGGCCTTCGAGATCAACCAAGTTGGGGAGGTTCTTCAGCAGGAGAATGAGGACCTGAGTAAAGAAGTCTTATGACTTAGGGAGCATGCGCCGTGCACTGTTCTAGCAGTATTATAAGGCTCCTCATCATCGCGAACTAGATTTGGTCATAATGTTACTCCTCCTGTGTCGCGAGGTCCCACTCGCCCACCCGTTCCGAGAGCTGGTAGGAGCACCAGGAGCAGAAGCAGGGAAGCAGAAGAACTTCGAGATAGGGAAATGGAAGAACTCCGCGGTGATGTTCAGCGAGTATATGTAATTGATGCTGGGCTTCAAAGGGACGTTACTCGGTTGCGGCACTTGTTCAAGAAAGGTCCTCGGTAAGCGTGGGCTGACGGTTATGACCAGGACTGGTCGAATGCTCCAACAAGGCTGTTTGAGTTCGAGGAGCTTTCTTTTATCAGGGGGGTGGCTAAGTGCCTTGAAAGAGCTGCAAGTCCCGAGGAACTCGATGCTATGGTATCGCCATGAGATGTCTCCCTCTACTCTGATGCCTAACCCCTTCCGAAGGGATGATCGATGGATCCCTATCGATGCTATTCCTCGGCAATTATTGGAGTCGGATGCGAATGAGGTTGTGGAAGAGTTAGCTCCTGCTCCTAATGACGGACGAAGAGCTCGAGTGGCTGATTATCTCGCTCAGAGGCTTCCCCCCCATTGAGATTTTTCCAGTTGTTATTTTTTTTGTATTTTTGATAATGTAAATGCTTTGGGCGAGCTCGGAGACTAAACATGTAGTACTATTGTTGTAAGTATGATGAATTAATAAAAAGTTTGTGTTTTGGGCAATTTTGCCGACTAAACGTGTGCATCATACTTTTCATATTCTTGTTGCTTTATAATCTTTTTTGTGTTGTCATGCAAGTGTCCCCCCAGTCCAGTATAATACCAAGATACCATTGTGCTCCACTTTACCTTTTAGGTTGTGTCGTCACACTCCCTTAGGCCTAAGTGGGGCAATTGGTGAGGACACACCTGGTGTTGGCTGTTTTCATCCGATCAGGATTTTAATCAATCGAAGTAGGTTTGATGACCAGTATAGAATTTGATCATATTGCCTAAGGATCCCCTGTAGGGCTTCATGTATTTCCAGGGGCAATGCTAAGAGGTTCTTCGTGTTTCATGACGATGACCTGAGGAGGGGTATTCCCCTGCTATAGCATAGTGATCAATGTGCGTGTTACTTAGAAAAGATGTGCGATAAATGCAGCTGTTACTAATCAGAGTGCAACCAATTTAATAATTTTCATTAATAATAAGGGAAATGAACTTGTAAAAGAATACAATAGAAAGATCTAAAAATAGAATCTCTTGAGATTAGCTGCGTTCCATGCTCGTGGTATTTCTCTGTCCTACATCGTTTCCAAGTGATAGGCGCCCTACAGGTCGTCTCTGGTTACTTTAAAGGGTCCTTCCCAGTTGGGACCTAGCTTGCCGTCTGCTGGTTTCACTGCGCTGCCCAGGACTTTCCTTAGAACGTAGTCCCCAATTTGAAATACCCTCGGGTTAACCATTTTGTTGTAATGCCTCGAGAGCTGTTACTGGTAGCTCGCTAGTTTCACTAGGGCTAGCTCCCGACGCTCGTCGGCTAGGTCGAGCTCAGTGAGTAATGTTACATCATTATGGCCTTGGTCGATAAGGTTGGACCTCATTATTGGCAAACCTGCTTCGAGTGGGATGACTGCCTCCATGCCATATGTCAGCGAAAATAAGGTTTCTCCTGTTGCTCGCCGAGGAGTGGTCCGATATGCCCATAGGACGTGAGGTAGTTCATTTACCCATGCGCCTTTGGCTCGCTCCAATCGCTTCTTCAATCCATCGATAACGGTTTTGTTGGAAGCATCAGCTTGGCCATTGCTCTGAGGGTAGGCCACCGAACTGAAGTGGTGTCTGATCCCGTATTCGTTACAGAAGTTCTGAAAGGAGCCACTTTCGAACTGTGTTCCATTATCGGTGATGATGGTTCTGGGGATTCCAAACCGAGTGATTATATTCCTCCATATTAACCTTATTATATCAGCATCTCGGATGTTTTCCAGGGGTTCTTTCTCGATCCATTTGGTGAAGTAGTCAGTCGCAACCAACAGATATTTGCGATTATCGACAACGGTAGGCAGTGGTCCCACGATGTCCATTCCCCATTGGGCGAAGAGTCATGGGCTGGACAGGGACTTTAGGTCGCTGGTGGGTTGGTGGGCCATAGGAGCATGGAGCTGGCATTTTAGGCATTTACGGACATATACTGCGGAGTCCTTTTGCATATATGGCCACCAATAGCCTTCCTTCATCGCTCGAAAGGCTAGAGATCTTCCTCCGGTGTGGCTTCCACAGATTCCTTCGTGAAGCTCGCGTAGCACTTACTCGACATCCCCTGGGTGGACACATCAGAGGTAGGGACCGGAGAAGGATTTCTTATACAAGTTGCCTTCTGGGGATAAGTGAAAGCGAACAGCTTTGACTCTTATCTGGTGGGCGGTCTTCTTGTTATCCGGGAGCGTGCCATTCTTTAAAAATTCTCTTAAGGGGTCCATCCAGCTGGGTACTGACCCCACCTGGAGTACCTGCTCCATGCTTGGTGGATTACTGTCGATGCTCGGACAGGTGAGGAAATCGATGGGGATATTCTTTTTAGGTCGGAGTCAACTGTCGAACTAAGGGCTGCTAAGGCATCAGCATGACTATTTTGCCCCCTGGAAAACTGTTGGACGTTGATCTCTTCAAAATTTGACATCAGCTTTTTCACTAAGGCGAGGTAGGCTGTCATTCTTTCATTCTTTGTATTGTAATCTCCGCTTATCTGATTGGAGACCAGTTGGGAGTTGCCAAACACCTGTAAATGTTTTACTCCCAAAGTATGCGCCTTTTGGAGGCCGACTATTAGGGCTTCATACTTTGCTTCGTTGTTGGAGGCTGCAAATCCAAGCCTGATTCCTTGTTTAAGGATTGTGTTCTCTGGAGTTATGAGGACAATGCCTACCCCTGCCCCCTTTGAATTGGAGGCTCCATCAACAAACAATTTCCAGGTTTCATTTTTTGCTGGGTTATCTATTTGCCTTGTTGGTTGGGTTGGTCGGAGGGTCCTCCGCCCGTGAATTCGGCTATGAAATCAGCAAGGATCTGACCCTTGATAGCTGTCCTTGGTTGAAATTGGATGTCAAATTGATCGCGCTCGACTGACCACTTGGACAGTCTGCCTGATAAATCCGCTTTCCTTAGGACTGCCTTAAGGGGATGCGATGTAAGAACGATGATAGTATGAGCTTTGAAATAATGCTTCAGCTTCCTCGAGGCTATTACCAGCGCGAAGGCGAGCTTCTCCAATGGCAGGTACCTTTGCTCGACATTTAGTAAGGTCTTGCTCGCATAATAAACGGGGTGCTGGATTCCTGCAACCTCGCATATTAGCCCAGAGCTGACAGTGTGACTGGATACGGAGAGGTACAGGTACAAAGAATCCGTTTGATGTGGTATGACAAGCAGTGGTGGAGAGCTTAAGTAGGACTTGAGCTCGACCAATGCTTGCGAGCAATCTGGGCTCCACTCTATCGTTTTGCTCCCCTTTAGAAGCTGGAAAAAAGGCTTGCACTTCTCAGAGGATTTGGAGATGAAGCGATTTAAAGCAGCGAGCATACCAGTGAGCTTCTGTACGTCCCGGATTGTGCGAGGGGGTTGCACCCTGTTGATTGCATCGATCTGGTCTGGATTAGCCTCTATGCCTCTCGTACTGACCAAGTACCTAAGAAATTTTCCTGACTGGACACCGAAAGAGCACTTGCTTGCATTAAGTTTCATTCGGTATTTCCTGAGAATTTCGAAGGTTTTTGACAGGTTCGAGAGGTGATTCTCCCTCTTCTTGCTTTTAACGAGCATGTCATCGATGTAGACCTCCATGGTGTCTCCCATCTGATCCTTGAACATATTGGTAACCAGCCACTGGTATGTTGCCCTTGCATTATTGATCCCGAAGGGCATGACCTTGTAGCAGTATAACCTAACTGTTATGATGAACGTCATTTTATCCTGGTCGGGGGCATATAGGGGGATCTGGTGATACCCTGAGTATGCGTCCAGGAAACTCATTCGCTCGTGAGCTGCGGTGGCATATACTAGTTGGTCTATTTTTGGGAGGGGGAAACTATCTTTAGGGCATGCTTTGTTGAGGTCAGTGAAGTCAATGTAAACTCTCCACTTCCCATTGCTCTTCGAAACTACTACTGGGTTGGATAACCATTTGGGGAATTGTACCTCCCATATGGATCCTGCATCCAACAGTTTTTCCACTTCTTTTTCAACTGCTTTAGCCTTCTCGAGTGCAGTTCGCCGTGCCTTCTGCATGATTGGCTTGAATGTGGGGTCGATGTGCAACTGATGACATACCATACTAGGATCGATTCCAGGCAGTTCGTATGGTTCCCATGGGAAAACATCTACGTTGCGCCTCAGTAAGGTTGTTAACTCCTTCTGTTCTTGGTCGGTGAGAGATGCTCCAATCAAGAAGGCTCTGTTACTTTCACTATCTCCAGCCATAACTTCTACCAGGTTCTCGATGACCCGCTCAGAGGGGAGGAGCCTGGTCTCCTCTACTCTAGGTCTCCTATACTTTAATTTCTATTTAGAAGGTGTCAGACCTTCTTCAATTTTATCGCTGGGCTGCTCGGACTTCTTCTCTGGTTTTGGACGGATGGCTGCTATGAAGCACCTTCTCGCCATTGCCTGATCACCGTGGATTTCCATTACTCCACATTCGGTTACGTACTTGAGTTTTTGATGGTAGGTTGAGGAAACTGCCTTCATCGCATGAAGCCATCCCCTGCCGAGGATGGCCTGGTATGGTGAGTCGATGTCAACTACCAAAAACTCAATCATCTTGGAGACGTTTCCAACACGTACTGGTAGTACAATATTTCCTAGGGGCATAGTCATTTTTCCAGCGAAGCCAACCAAAGGTACATTAGCTTCCTTTAGGTCGGCGACGCTCAACTTCAATTTCTTGAATAGGTCGAGGTACATTACTTCGGACGAGCTTCTTTAGTCGATGAGCAGCTTGTCGACGTCAAAGTTAGCTATCCTGAGGGTAATAATCAGAGCATCATGGTGTGGGGTTCTTACTCCTATCAGATCTTCATCTGTGAAAATAATATGCTTGTTGTAATTAACGTCATCTGTTCGTCGACGCTTTCCTGATTGTGATTTTACTGGATCGATCTGAAAAGCCTGCATTACCGCTGTAAGCTTCTTCATCTCCATTCGAGCTGAATTTCCTTGGATCTGCTTGGCATCAGATGCCCCATAAATTACCGCGAACTCATGTTCGGCATCATCTTCGAGCACGTTATCAGGTCTTGCTTCTCTATTAGCAGCTACCTTCTCCGCCTTTTTCTCTACAAACTGGTTCAAATGCCCGTACTGGGCCAGTTCCTCGAGGTGAGACTTTAGAGCTTTGCAATGCTCAGTCTTGTGTCCTCCCTCTTTGTAAAAAGCGCATCTCAGCGCATTGCTCCTCTTTGAGGGATCTCCTCCTATTTTTCTGGGCCATTTGATGAATGGCTCGTCTTTGATTTTCGTGAGAATTTTATAAATTGGTTCTTTGAAGACGGTGTTGACCGCCTGGAATGCTTTCGACGCATCATTGTTTCCTCCGTTCTTAGAGCCATTTTTACCCCCGTTCTTTCCTCATTTTTTCCGATTCTCAACTTTGTCACTTCCTTTAGTAGTGAGTTTAGCTCGACCGTTTTCTCCTGTATTGAGGCGGGTGACGTCTTCCACCTTGGCATACTTCTCGATGCGAGCCATTAGGCCATCGATGGTTATGGCTTCCTTCTTCGTCAGGGACTAGTAGAGAAGGGAATAACTGGGTAGCCCAATTTTAAAAGAGGCCACCGCCACTTGCTCCGAGCAGTCCTCGACCTCATTGA
The DNA here is from genome assembly GCA_949130495.1 of Sambucus nigra. Classification (NCBI taxonomy): domain Eukaryota; kingdom Viridiplantae; phylum Streptophyta; class Magnoliopsida; order Dipsacales; family Adoxaceae; genus Sambucus; species Sambucus nigra. The sequence continues at coordinate 692,942,689 of OX422210.1, forward strand.
ACAACTCTCAGTACCTTTTTGCGTAGTCTCGGAGGGTCTCCTGAGGCGTCTTCTTCATTGTCAACAAAGCATCCATTCTTTTGGGATGTGAGCTACTAGTAATGAAGCGGGCCGTAAAGAGTTCGGCCAGGGATTTGAAACTTCTGATGGATCGGTGGGGGAGTCTTTCGAACCATTTCTGCGCCACATCATGCAAGCTCGAGAGGAAAATACGGCACATCAGTGCATCCCGGTGATTCCAGAGGGTCATGGCCTGTCGGTATTGCCTGACGTGATCGATGGGATCAGTCTTACCATCATAAATCTTGCACCTTGGAATGGCAAATTTCTTGGGGGTTTCTTCCTCTTTGATTTCCCTCGTGAAGGGTGACTTCATTTGGGTTTTGAGAGATCGCCTTGTGAGTTCTCTGGTTGATCTGGTACCGTAGTGGGCAGGATATTGGTCCATTTCCCTGCGGACCAGATCTCGTATGTTCTCGTTGCTGCGAGCAGGGCTCTGGTAACGTCGAGCTCTTCGCAGCTGCTCGCGGAGGTCGTCATCTGATTCGTCTCCCTCGACCTTTTGAGATCCTCGCCTAGGGCTCCTTCCTCGGCTGCGAGACTTGCTCGTCTGAGGGCTAGGAGTGCGGTATGGATGTCTCCTGTTATCAGGACGAAGCTCCCTCTCCAGTCTTTCCAGTCTTCTTTTCAGGCGAGCATTCTCAGCCTCGTACTTGCGAGAAGACTCCCTTTGTTCATGGAGCCTTGCCTCGTACGCATTAATCAATCTGGATATCTATGTGGACCTCGCTGGTCCCTGGCTTTCTTCTGAGGCTGGCTTTTCCAAGCGAGCCCTCTGATCTGAATGTCGAACTTCAGAACTAATCCTGCGAGGAGCAGGTGGTTCTTGAATATCCCCTGCCTGAGGGGCATTGCTGCTGTGACTTGACATCTTAAACTCCTTTCTTGGTGTGGGCTCTTCTCAGGGAAAGATGAATGCTTCCCACAGACGGCGCCAATTGTGGTAACAATTATTATGCAACACAAATAAATACAAGAGAGGCAATTACCAAGGAAGAACAGGGAATGAAAAATGACAATCACACAACAAAAGATGTACGTGGTTCAGCAAAGATGTGCCTACGTCCACGGTGGCGCAGTCGATATTATTTCTATATACTCCGGAGAGTGGTTACAGAGAATACAACTTGTCCTCTTGACCCGGACCTAGGGTTTAATATATACATGTACATTTAGGTGAGTGGGGGTAATGGGTTCCCCTACGTCTTCCATCCTTCCTATAACTTCCCTTTCAGGGGAACGTGGGAAGAGACCGAATCAAAATAAGAGGTGGGGGGCCTAGACTTTGGGCCGCCAGAAATGGGCTACTCGTCTAGGCCCATGGTATTAATTCTGGGTACCCACAGGGAGGTTACGAATCAAGTTTTTGGGATTGCTATAATAAGGGCTTATGAATTCTATGCTGTGAAGAAATTATAAGTTAATTAGAGAAATTTATTGATTGCAAGTTGGGGAACAATCGTGTGTATTCATATCATTATTATCAATTGGAGATAGAAATTGAGAATTAAGATATTGTGACTTGTTTAGATTCGTAAGAATTATTATGTAAATTCTGGGTAAAAAGCTTCACAGAAGCTGTTAATAGTGAATCTGTCCCCGAAGCCCTGTAGAAAATGGCATTTTCTAACTTTTGTTCTTTAATACGTTTTTTCCAAAACGACCCCAAAATGCCCCAAAATGACATTTTAAAAATCTGGGAAGATTGAGTAAATTGAAAACCTCAGATTAATAATTGTGCAAAATTTATTGAGGAGAATTTTGAATAATTAATTGGGGATATTGTATTATGGACCAAGGGGGTGTTCGGATATTTTGGTTGAGTGACGCCATGATAATAGATTAATTAATGGGGGATTAATTAATTAAAGCTTATAGCTGGAATAATTTATTATAAGATGATATAATAAATTGTTAAATATTATTTAATTAGGAGCGTTCTCTTTATAATGGAATTTTGAGGAGTACGTTTGAAGAGATAGAAATTCGGGTCAGGTGAGCGAATCTGGGTACAATGGTTGTGTGACACCAGGGAGATATTAAATTAATTAATGAGTATATTAATTAAAATAAAGTCGGACCGTAGACTCGGGGATATAATAAGTTAATTAATGGGCATATTAATTAAATTAGAGTCGGACCATAGACTCGAGGAAATATTAAGTTAATTAATGGGTATATTAATTAAATTAGAGTCGGACCATAGACTTGGGGAGATATTAAATTAATTAATGGGTAAATTAATTAAATTAGAGTCGGGCCATAGACTCGGGAATATGTTAGCTAGTGTTACGAACTTTGTACACGGTAAAGTCGGGATTACAATATATATATATTGTGTGCTCATAAATACCGGTGGCTAGGTATTTATTTAGAATTATATGTTCTAGTGCTATCGGGGGAGGTTGCGCGATGTGGGTGAATCCCCTAGCTTGAGGAGTAGGGCGAGTATATCCCCAGTTCATAACGTTCAAATAGAGGTGGGCATTGAGATGATTGTCTTCACACTCGGGGGAATATGACCGCCTCCAATACATTTATATTTCTATGTTCTGATTCGACGGTGGCTAGCTGTCTCAAAAATCCAAGTGGGACTGAGTAGACTTGGGATGACAGCACTTTAGAGAATGAATCCGGTGAAGTATTACTTGGAAGGATGGTTTTAATTATATCCAACATATGTGTGATTGTGGAATATAGTTCTATGTATATAATGGAGTAGATAATTATATACGGGTAATTAAATACATGAAGAGAATTTGTATTACTTATATAACTAGTAAATGTTATATGGATTTTAAGAGCCGTTTTATTTATATTCAACATATGTATAATTGTGGAATATTGTTCTATGTATATAATGGAGTAGATAATTATATACAAGTAATTAAATACATGAAGAAATTTTTTATTACTTATATAGCTAGTGAATGTTATATGGCATTTAGGAAAATGATTAATTAAGTTAATATGATAAATAACTTACGAAATAAAGATACAAATTACTCGGGTTAGAGTAGAGTTCAAGGAGTTTCATGACAAGGCTAGTTATACGGGGTAGTGTAACTAGGAGGGTCAGGAAGAAAGCGTTAGGTGTGCACTTTAGAGGAGGGGTGAGATGTATCTCAAGGGAGTGCGACACTAACTTAAATACGAAGAGCATTCATACATTTTAATTGACTTGCAAAATATTTTCAAAAGGACTTTGGGCTCTGACCCGTACTTGCAAAATATTTTCAAAACCTTTTAGGTATATGCCAATCTTGAAGATCTGTTTCAGGAATGCGTAGCTGCAACAGGTCTGGATGTTGCAGGATTTGGACATAGACGCTTGAGTCATTTCATTCCTAGAGTAGGATGCAACTTGGTATTTCTTTCGGGCATATTGCCCCAACTATTTTCATTTCAGTCGGACTTTGTACTGGTTAATATTCTTTGTTGGATTATATTAGTGGATGTTGGTTTTCTACCGATAGTTTATTCGGTCGGTCATTTATTGATTTATTCAGTATTGCTTTAGATTCATGGTTCGTGTAAATAGTTCGTATTGATATTTATATGGTTGTTGTTGTTAAATAAAAAGATTAAAATTTTGACATCAGCTTTTGAATACTAGGTGGTTAGTAAGTATTAAAAAGTTTTCGACGGTGATGCTAAGAATGAACCAGATGAGATTCCTATTTTAATTTGATATATGACTGATCACCCGGTATTTTATTGGGCGGGGTGTCACATTGCGTTTATGCGTTGGGTCATTCGTTAAAATTATGAATTATGGTTTGTATTCTATCCATGTAACTGCTTTGAGTTACGTAGCTAAGTTACTTGCTAGGGTTTTGGCCAATCTCTTTTCGTGGTACTCAGGTGTTAGGGTTGGACCTCTCGTATAGCTTCCTTGTTTCAGCGAGCATTTCTATTCACCTCTCTCATCCAGGATATTAGTTTTATAGACATTGTGGGCCTCTAGTTTATTTAGTTATAATTTTTAATTTTTAGTCTTAGATTATTTTGGATACATTATAATTTGTATGATGAGATTTAATTGGGTTGTATTATTCAGTGATTCTTTTAGATTGTTTTGAGGTATTATTATTGAGGCGCTATTGTATCTCTTTAATGTCTATGCACATTCCCTAAGAATTTTCATTTGAGGATATTCATATCGCTTCCACATTATTTGAATTATTATTTCGTTTGATGTCTTCATGCTGAGAATGATATTTGATTGTTTTAATTATTCCGTATGATTTTATATTTAGACATGACCAAATTAAATGTTAAATTACATTGGGTATAGTGCTTCATAAAAATCCATCCTAGTACGCTCCTTATGAGCACTCACACATAGTATGCTGCACATAGAGTCAAAATCACCAAAATCTAGTTCACACATTGAATTACTAAAATTATTACAAGCCTTTGAATTAATTAACACGAATTAATAAAGAAATTACATTCCAAACTATCCTAAAGTCTTTCTAACAAGTTTACCTACTCAGTTCAAATGAAACCATATAGGTCGTGCGAACGACATTCCCAAGTTATTCGAACGAAAACCACATAGTCATTCTGATGACTTACCTGGTTGTTCAAACGAGATACTTCATTTCATTTGAATGAGATACAAATCTCATCGTAACAAGATGATTGCAATGTTATCTTCTCTAGTAATCTAAAAACTATTATTAACCTAAGAAATCTTAATTCTGAAGCCTCTCAAAGTTTCTATTCTCATCTTGCTTCATATATAAGACGTATAACAATAATACTAACGTAATCCAGTAATTTATTAGGTGTTTAAATAGATTTTCGAGGATAAATTTTAGGTTATGGTTTAAGAACCCTAAGTTCGTGTTTCTATTCAATTCAACTCAGATTGAAATTTAATTTATGGATTAAACATGGGGCTTTTAAGCGATTCATTAACATAAGTCAGAATACATCAATTTCATTCAATTATCAAGGTTAATTCATAGAATTCACCATACTAAGTCATTACCGTGAGTTTAAGATTTAATTTATCAATTAACTAATTTCAAAATTGAGATATAGATTAGGAAAAATTATACCTAGCCCCTTCAACTATCTCGGGTTTACGAGTTGCCGCCTCAATTAAAATACCCAACAAACTCACTCCCTTAGTTATCAATCCATTATGCATAGCTCCAAAAAATTGGATTCCCTCCCTTTTAAATGGATACTTATATCCCTGGAAAAAAATTCAATACACTTTGAAACTAAAAAAAAAAAATTCAAAATTCAAACCCAAAATGACACTCTCTCTCTCTCTCTCTCTCTCTTCTAGAAACCATTTTGAAATCGACCCGCCTTCACCTCCACCGACACACCCACCTACCTCCACCTCTTACCAACACACAAAAAAACCCACCTCTATCGAAAAATACACACACACACATACCCTTAAAACCAACCCAGAGAAAATAACAAATCCCGATTTCTCCAACACCTCTTCCTAAACACAACTACCACATCTGCCTAAAACCACTGCCACCTTTGACTCCAACAATAAATATAGATTTTTGCATTACCACTTTTTCCTAAAACCCTAACACACACCCCCGCTTCTCCATTATCCCCCGCGTCTGACGGAGCTAGGCTAACAGTTATCGAAACCAACCCAGAGAAAACCCACCAAATAAAATGGACGGTGTCCACCAACCACCGAAACCTACCATAACCTAGGAAAAAGATCATGTCCACAACCACTGGAACCAACCACATCCCGAAAAAACCCCCAAAACACCACTGGCATCCCAAACCACCACCAGTAGAAAAACCATCATCTATCGGTCGAGTGAATGGGAAGAAATGAAGAAGCGGAGGTGATGATGGGTTGAAGGTTAAGTTGAAGATTGTGTTTTCGGTTGTGGTGGTGGTGGAGGGGGTGAAAATGGGGGCGGGAGTGGTGAGAGAGAGAGATGATGAGTTTATGTTTGATTTTTATCTAAATTTAAATATTTTGGAGATGGGTTCATTGCTTTTATTTGCTTTGTTTTTATTTTTATTTTATTTTTTTGTTTGGGATTTTTAAATTGGGTGGGGATTTTTCCATGGGTGTAAGTGTCCATTTACTACTAAAAGTGGAAGGAACCCAATTTTAAGGGTTATATGTAACGGATTGATAGTTAGTGGAGTATGTTTGTCGGGTATTTTAATTAAGGGGGCGACCCATAAACCCGAGTTAGTTAAAGGGAGCTAGGACCCAATTTTTAGGGTTATATGTAACGGATTGATAGTTAGTGGGGTATGTTTGTCGGGTATTTTAATTAAGGGGGCGACCCATAAACCCGAGATAGTTAAAGGGGGCTAGGTGCAATTTTCCCTGTAGATTATAAAATCAGAGTATATGATGTTTATTTAGATGCCATTGAATAATTATTTTCACAAGCCAAATCAAATTCTTAATGTATGTAAACTTACCTTAAACAATGGTGTGAATCCAAGCCTTCAATCTTCCAAATATCCTCAATTATTGAGTGTCTCTTCTCTTCATACCCTTAGGGGATTTTCAATAGCCTAAAGTGTGTTTTAGTTTGTGTAATTAACCTAATAAATAAGTTTTCTACCAAATTAGTCTTAGACTCAACAAAAGCCTCAACCCACCCGAAATAGCACTCCAAATGGCCCAAAACTCTACCCAAGTTATGTACCAACCCAATGGACTTAAATCATACTATTCTGAAGTAAAAAACAAATATTCTATATTTCTCAACACGAAATATAACTAATGCTATTAAATTATTTAACAATTGTTTACTTGTTTATTAATTTTGCGTGACTCGGCATTATAAGAAACTAGTTTACAGTCGTTGGAAATCAATACCGAGGGGATAATCCAAATAAGAAAACCCTTGACACAAAGTCCATGACCATTCCATGGTTACCAATAATACTCTATCACTTCAAATATTTAATTAATATTTTACTACATATTAAATATGATAACTGTACAAATATTTCCTCCCTACCTGTATTTAGACTAATTCAGAATTCAGACGTACATTTACCTCTGAATCATTTATAGGAAAAAAATCGTCAGCCTCTTAATCATATAAAAAACAAATATTGTTTGTTACCTATTAAGATTAATGGTTCAGATTCAAGCTTAAGAGGTTAAAACAATCAACACTTTAATGTTTGAAGTTCACTTATAACTACCCTTGATTTAGCATAACTAAAATTTAGATCTTATTAAGTTGGAAAATGTGTTAATTGAGGGTGTGTTTGTGTGTTCTTTAGAGATTTTCTATGTACATATATAATTTTTATTGCATTCATAATTGCTTGATTATCAGTTAATTAGCACTCAATAGCTTATATCAGACAACTATAAATTTCTAACATCAATAATTTTGCATTGTCTACAAAAAATTACATAGCCATGTTGTTTATTCCTAATTCATCACTTAAGTTCTAGGTTACCTCTATATCATTAATGTATCCTAAATGAATGAAACTCTACCTAAAATTTTCAAAGGGTTAGAGTTCTTGCATGGTAGATTTATTTTTTCATAACAGTTTAATAGATCAATTTGTTTTTATTTCTATTCAATTATTTTCCTTTTCTTAGAAGAGTGTTTTTATATTAAATATAAATTCATTGTTGTGATGATGGTCTTCCGTCCAAAGCCCATTAATATCGCCAACATAGCAAACTCCCCATTAGTCAACATGTTAAATTTTCATTGTAGCATATGAGTATTTGCTAAGACCCAACAGGCAATGTTGGGATAAATAAAGACGTTGACCCAAAACCTCATCGCGTAATAAATTCCTGAAGATCTGACAGATCATAACATAGATCATACCACCTCAACGGTTGGGTAAGTGGGTGTTAAACCTAGAAAAATGTCACATTTAACTTCTCGCGGGGGAAAGCATTACGAGCTTAGGTAAAGAGATGTTGAGATCCCACATCGCTTGAAATTGGGATTTGGTAAGAAGAGTCGTGAGTCAGCCGAACTTGATGCATCTTACCAGCAGGGGAAAAACTCCATTGCTCGTCCAATATAGAAAATAAGTTATATGATAGAACCATTGGGTTCAGTGCATTCAACAGACTAAGCCAAGTGAGCGCCTTCGATCGTTTAGGTCCTAACCCTTACGGATCACGAGGTCAACAGGGGAGGGGACATCGAGACCTAAGGTCATTGTCCAATGGTGACTCCTCCTATGTCAGTTAGGTTAAAATCTATAGGGGTCGGCCAAAGTCGAATCCAAGTCAGAGTAGGCACTCTCACCAGTAATATTTTCCACACTTTAACCACCACATACAGTGATGCGTGGTTTTATTTCAACTTATTTCCATAAATTACTACTAGTTACTGTAATAGATTGGTATCATAGTTGATTTGATATCTAGAGAGTTATGTAACACATCGCATGGGTGAGTAACCGTCCACGTGTGTAATAATTTGCACTCTTCTAACATTGAGGCCTTTTTAGCTCAACTGATAAGGCATGTGGTAGTGATACCATGTGTGGGTTTCAAACCCCGTTATCACCAATATGTGGATATGAGTTGAAATAAAACCCCAAGCCATTGCGTGTGGTGGTTAAAGTGGATACAATATTGGTGTTGGGAGAATGGATTATTATAATAAAATTAGAGCTAGTACCCAATCAAAATAATTTTGCCAATATATTGGGTGATGTTTGATTTTTTCTCGACGAGGATATTCGCATCCTTAAGGCGAGAACTGTAATATAATGGTATCATGGTTGATTTAATAGTCATAGAGTTGTGCTCAATATCTATTGGGTGAGAAACGATTCATGTATGTAATAATTTTAACTCTTCTAACACTGGGGACTTTTCATCCTAATTGATAAGGAATGTGGTTGTGACAACATATTCTATGGGTTCAAAACCTATTGGTACCAATTTGTGGATATGAGTTGAAATAAAAATCATATAATTATGTGCGTTGGTTAAAGTGGGAACAATATCAGTGGTGGGAGAGTGGGTATTTGAGAGAGGGATCCGAAGAAAATAAAAGTTGAATCGATCAACCCTAGAACATATCGATTCATATATTAGGAGAATAATTTGTTAACCCGACGAAGAACAAAATTCCTTTGCTACGAGGTTATGTTAAGGATCACCATTCGTTCCATTAATCATAAATTATCCAACCCTAGTAAAATTTAAACTGTTTGTGATAACTCCCATATATGATAATACAACAAACTATATACATCACATGGAACAATATCAAAATGCATTCGACATGTCGCCAATCCCTGACGAAATGTGTTGTCAAGCTTTTTCCATCACATTGACTAGTTCGTGCATGTGGGGTACATAGGGCTCCTAAGAGGTCAGATAAAAATATCTACAAAATTAGCTGAGTTATTTGTAAGCAACTTTTACTTTGGAACAAAGGCTACCGAATGAGTAACTAACCTCCTAACTTTCAGACATATGGAGGACAAAACCATGCACAAGTGCATCTCATATTTTAACTCTAAGAAGCTAGAAGTTATTAGTTATGATAAGAAATAAAAATTACAGTTGCCATGAGCGAGCTGTAGTCGGTGATGCTATAGTAAACCTTAGAAAAATACCAATCGACAAAAATGACAGGTCTCTTAGCCAGGGCAAAAAAGTTAATAAATGTTAAAGAGTCTATAACGACCATGCAAAGTGGCTCGAACAAAGCCAAAGCGGGAACTAACTTGGGATAAGAGAGACAAGCCTCACAAAGAGCACCAAGAAAAGCACGACAGAAGATTAGATGAGTAAACCCTACTCATAATGGGGTTTCATCACATTGTAATAAGGAGAGATTAAAATAGCCTCTAAAGCTCAAATCAACATGCTAAAGCAATATAAAAAATTTATATGAATTGTACAAATACCATAGACATACAACTAATAAGTCCCTAACCATCAAAGACGAGAATGAAACGTTAATCCTAAATAGAATACTTTATAATATGTTAACAATTTCGATCGAGACCCAGATTATAAGAGGTGATACATAGGAAGGAATCAATTTTTGTCCCCTCGCTGAGGAAATGTAAGGGAAAATTTCACAATGCATCAAAGTTTGTAATATGTAACTGTAAATTAATATTATTTATTACTTTTAGTCCGTTTGAACAAAACTATTTGAATCATAGGTTAGAATTTGAGTTTAGGTTATCCTTCAAGCCTATGATGCACACTGAAGACCGTAGCGGTCATGTAAAGAGACATCAATATCGTTCTGAGTCTCGTCTTCAACATCGATTGGATCTCTAAAAAGGTAGGAATGCATATTATTTTGATCAATGGATTCGTTTTTAGATTTTATTGTTTTAAATGTTTATTGAAGATAATTTTAAAAAATATTTTTAGTTTTATAAGTCGTTAGAATGAACTTATAATTTTTGTTCAAACGAGTTATGTAATATTGTTTGAATGGAATATTTCAAACGAGGTTTATAGTTTCATCCAAATGAGGCTTGAGCGAGCTTCGAGAGAGATGTTTATTCCTTAGCATAATGTTATAGTTCAAAGGTCATTGAAAGCATGTTTAAACAAGACTTGGGTATGACCTTGAGGTCCTTTCAAATGGGGTAGATATTCTCGTTCGAACGATTGTAATTTTCATCCGAACAAGATGCCTCGATTTTATTATCGCTGATTTTTTGCATTTTTATATAAATTAAAGTGCTAGCAAAGAGTTTTTCAAGAAAGGTTTTGTGATTTTTTTTTCATAAATAAAACAAGATCCTCATAAACATTAGTTCACACCCATATGTTTGTGAAAGAAGGATAGGCCCCCGATTTTAATTTTCTCAATTAAGATATTATTTTATTTTATATGAAACAGATATGCGGAAGCGTAAGATGGTTCATAAACAAACGAATTACCAAATTTTAATTTTCTTAAACAAATTAAAATTAAACAGAGGGAAATTAACTTAACGCATTAAAATCATTTTCACTTAAACCAAGTTAACTACACAATACCCAAATTAAACACGTAGAGATTAAATGAAACCAATTTTTAATCTTTTACCTAAGCATGTGTTCTAGGTGATTTTGCAAAAGATAAAATATATCAATCACACTACGCCGAGATGTACGAGGAAAAACCCACAACAGGAAACAACCTCGGACGACCCTAGCCACAAATCCACTAAGTATGGAATTTACAAATACAAGACAAAAAGGCTTACAACACACGACTCGATCCCTCTCAAGCCCCGATGCTTCTTCTTGTAGATACCTCTTCCTAGCGGATAACCTTGGAGATCCACCGTGGTCTCAGAATCCACCGATCAGATTTTATATGGTCACCGTCACCCGAGCAAGGAGCCTTTCTCCAAGTGGTTAATGCCGCAACAAAACTCTTCTTCTTTCTTTATGGGATGTAGAAGAAAACCCGAAACTTCTCTTTGAACGGAAGAGATGAACCCGGTACCAAACTCCAAGCAAGATATATGAATATGGGAACTTGGAAGAAACTAATTTGGGTGTAAACGAGAGTGGTGTATATTTTTCTCTTTGATAAAAACTCACTCAAAACATGATCTTTTTCCCTCTTTGATTTTACTCTCAAAACACTCTCTTGGAGTTAGTAAGATATGAAAAAGATACATCTTCAAAAATGATTCCCGCACATAGTTATGCTGTGAAAAGTTGGTTAAGAAACAAGTGGGGAAGTGGGTGAAAAACTGCTTAAAACTGCCAAAAACTGTTCCCGCCTGGAATCTCGTTCGAACGACATCTCGTTCGAACGAACTCTCGTTCGAACGAGTCTTCTAACGAAGTTCCAGTATGAACTCGTTAGGAACTCGTTGGAAATCTCGTTAGAACGACAATCTCGTTCGAACGAAGTTCCAGTATGCCTTAATGGGAAGTCGTTGGCAATCTCGTTCGAACGACATCTGGTTCGAACGACAATCTCGTTCGAACGACATATCGAACGAACTTCCAGAAAGTTTGGAAAATTCGATTTTAGCCCAGAAAACTTTATAAACTTATTTTAAATTTTTAATTAATTCTTTCTGAAAATAAAACACAGTTTTAATTAAACCTAACACCCAATAAACAAGCTCCAAGCTCCTATATATATATGATTGCATTCATACCTTGGGAGCATGGAACTATGGTTGATGACATATAAACGAGGCACGAAACCGGCATGATTATGAAGCTTTATACTCTTTGCCGCTACGTCTTGAAACAAACTTTTCATAGGCTTGAGAATATTACAATTAAATACAATCCTATGTATAAATGTTTTTGTCCGGAATTGAGCCAAAACTATATATGAACTCAATTGGAAATTTGTGTCCTTACAAATCTCCCCCTTTGGCTATTCCGTGACAAAAACCAAACAAAAATCCTAAAGGTCCGTCAAGCTCACTAGACTCAAAACATAATCCACTCAAACTTGACTCAACCCAAGGATCAAACGCTTTGCCATTGAAAGATGCCGCTTTAGAAGAATTCCTGCACACTTAAGCAAACTCATCAATTGCATAGTGAATATCAAAGTATTTAAAGCAATTAAAATAAATAAAACTCCCCCAAAATTAATTCTCCCTTTTATCAAAATGATCAACCCAAGAAGTTAGCTACTCCCCCTAAGTTAAATCTCCTAAACTTAGATAAGATTATAATAGGATAAGATACCATTTCTCCCCTATCATTCTCCCCCTTTTTGTTCAGGAATAGGCAAAGGATAAAGAACAAATATAAAAGCATGTTGAAGCTTAAAGTGATAAGACATGAAAGCATATGGGCAACAAAAGCATAACGAATCCAAGATAGATACCAAAACTAACGTATAAGCATAGAAGGACTAGAAAGCAAGGCAAAGGCAAAACAAAATATCATATATATATGTACTAGAAATATATCAATAATGCACACGCACATATATATAGATATAAACACACACATGACACAAAATACAATAAGTTTGCACACTCGTATGGCAAAAATGTGTCATATGAAAACGGAAGTGTTAGGGTGTGAACTAGTAACGATGAAATTCAGACCCAATCACTTAAAAATATGTTCACAGAGTTCTCATTTGATTGCAAACTTCATCACATCAATAAATATATACGTATGTAGTACATCTCTCATAACTCTCAAAACTATGAATCCTAATTTTACAAATTTTTGATTTTTTTTAAATATATTAAACATGTGTCACGATTTAACATCTCCGTACAACGGTTATTCCACCCCCACTATTTCACACAACTCCCACTCCCACTCCCTCCAAACTTCCTTTTACAGTTACTATTTCATATTTAAACACATTTCCTTCTACAGCTACTATTTCCTTCTACGGTTACTATTATTCTTCCCTCCGACCCACAGTGTTAAACAGATCTTTATACTGAGAAGACGTTTTTGTTTTTCCTGGAGTATCAACTCAATATGTGAGTTCTCCAACTCTATCAAAGTTGATTTTTTTAATTTTGTTTTTGATTAAACTAAGTCCTTCTTTGATATTTGAAACCTTTCGCCACTCATTATTTAAAGTCTTCTGCAAAGGTGACGGCTTACACACACTATTTAAAGCTTCCGCTAAGGTGACGGCGTACACACAGCCATTTTTGTGAGTAGCAACCCATGACCCATGACCCACCAACCATATACCTCTCATACCCCCCCTCCCCACACACCGAAACCACCTCCCTACATGCCAACAACTCGTGAACTGTCACGAGCCTCGCATCCCATGACCCACCACCCGACGAAAACCACTTCCCTACATGCCTTCAACCCGTGAACTGCTAAGAACCCCTCTACTCGGCATCCTTCCAAAGTCCGAATCCTAACCATCTACAACCTCAACCCACTTCCATACCCATCCAATTAAACCTCCGTACTCGAATTCCACTGACCCATCTCCCCCACTGCCTTACCACCATAACAAATATAGATTTATTTTATTGCATTTTCATGCATCTGTTGTATGTATGTTATATATATAGCAAAACCTTAAGTGATTAAAAAATCATAAGACATAGCATAATAGCATAACTCCTGCTTTTTTTATGCATCTGTTTTTTTTATATATATATATATATATACAACAAAACCATAACTGATATGAATTTTTTTATTCATATTTTTATATATATATTAAAGTGTGTTGTTTAAAAGCCACCAGTGATTAAAAAAATTGTACGGGTTTGCATGAAATATATAAAAATGCACAGTTTGTTTTTTGTCTCTTAAAAAAACATAACGGAATAACTTATGACATATAAAAAGAAAACACTTCTCCGAATGGGGGCCCTTATTCTTCACCGTGCCATACATAATACACACGCATAGTAAAGTTAGATAGAATTACGCATTCAATAATTAACTTCTATAAAAAAAAATTAACGTAGCAGATTACACACATTAACTATATTCATAACTGTTTATCCTCATTTTTCAACTGTTTACACATTTATATTACGAAATTCAAGATGGCTTTGTTTGGTTGTACAGTTCAATGTCCCACCAGTCACCCCCTTCATTTGCTCAGTTTTTTCCTGTTTGTCGAATTCACACCTCGCGAAACTAACTGGTACATCATACTGTATATTTGCATCCTTAGTGTATTTGTGTTAGTATCCTGTTTTTTAATCGTTTATTATATATGTAGCTGAAAATACTATTGAAATTAGTATCCTGATTTTCAATACTATTGAAATTAATTTTTTTGTTTTGCTGAAAATCATATTTTTTTGGCTGAAAATAATTGTTACTATTGAAAATCATTTTTTTTTGCTGAAAATACCTTTATATTGCTGATTTTTTTATTCATTAAAATATTTTAAGAGCTAGAAAAAAATTATTAAAATTATTTTTTTCACTTTACTATTTTTTTTTATAATTTTTGTTTTGCTGAAACTCTTACGGTTTCACAACTACCCCTTTTTTCACTTTGCTAGTTGTTTCTTATTATTTCCAAAAAATATTTTTTATTTGCAGAAAATTATTTTTTTTCCTAAAATTATTAATATGGCATACCAATGTTTTTACTTACATTTCTTTTATATGTTTTACTTTATGCAGGGGGTCATCTTCTTTTCTATTGCATTGTACGTCACATATTTCGTATAATCTCTCTCAACGCGGGTATATTACTCACTCCTCGAACATATGTAGATAAATATTGTATCATTTATAGGTTATCTGCCTACATTGTAATAATTTTTTCTACACATATATAGCTATCTGCCTACATTGTAATAATTTTTTTTGAAAAAAATTGTGTTGATTTATTCTAAATTGAATTTCACACATTTGTTTTGCTTTCACTCCTAGAATTTTTTTTAATTCCTAGAAATAATTATTATTATTGAAAAAATTATTGTAGTTGAAAAATATTTATTACCTGCTGAAAATTATATTTATTTCGTATAGTCTCTCCCGACGCGAGCAAAATAAATACGTTCTATACACCTTTTTCATGTATTGTATTATTTTTTTTTCTGAAAACAAATTGTGTTGATTTATTCAGTTTTTATTTTCACACGCCTGTTTTGATTTCATTTACGGTTCATGAGATTTTGTTATTTTTTTTCACATGCATTGCCCCATGCCTTTAATTTTTATTCAGATTATAAAGTGTGTCAATAACATAATGAAAGTACCATAGTTATTTATATTAAAATAAAATTCATGTAATTAAATAATTCAAGTACAAAAACATTAAAAAATACATAAAAATAAATAATAAAAACAATATTTATAAATAAAAACTAATAAGAAGAATACTTACATACACAAAGTTTGAACTGTACGATGTATAAAATATAAGATCAAAACGCTTAACACATGCCCGTGCACATAATACCCTTTTTGATTAGTTACTTACTATGTCTCAGGCGAACTAATTTATAATCAAATAATAAAGTGCATCACTGGTGCAAATAAAATACCATACTCATTTATAGTACAATAAAAATTACGATCAAATAAATTAAAAATATAAATATTAAACGGTAATACTGGTCAATTAGTTATAATGCCTCATCCCCTTAAATTCTAATCAAATAATAAATTGCGTCAATGACATTTAAATTACCACTTTTTAATTTCCTAATATTCCTGATTTTTTTTTTCTATAAATAATTTATTACTTTCAAGAAATATTTTTTATTCGCTTGAAATCATTTTTCTATTCCTAAAAATAATTTTTATTTGTTTATAATTATTTATTACTGATGTCATTGGTGCAAATCATTTTTAAATGCTACTAATAATTTCTACATTTACTGAAAACTTATTTTTAAACTTCAACAAATATTTTTTATTTGCTAGAAAAAATTATTACTATTGAAATTCATTTTTTACTTGATTCAAATTATATTTACATGCTTAATCTACTGAAATTCATTTTTTATTTGCTGGAAATCATTTTTATAAGCTGAAAATATTTTATATTGCTGTAAAATCATTTCTCTATTCCTAGAAATATTTTTATATCCTGGAAAAAAAATATTATTATCGAAATTAATTTTTTAATCACTGAAAAATAAATTAATATGCTTGACATAGTTTCATATTGCTGACAATCATTTTATAAGTGCTTGAACCATATTTTATTATAGTCCAATAGAAATAATAATAGAATATATTAAGAATCAAAATATTAAACGGTAATACTAATTTATTAGTTATAACGCCTCATGCCATGGACTTCTAATCAAATAATAAAGTGCATCAATGACATAAATGAATTACCACATTCTAAATTTTTATAACCATTACTATTCTCAAATTGAGAATTGTACATGTTCTAAAATAAATTCCAATCAGGATGGAGAATTTTACAAGCATACGCTCAAACGAACAGTGGCATGCTCGCTTATCTACGAGGCGACGACTTCTCATTTCACGCAATTCAAATCGTACTGATCCATAGTTGGAGTGGCCCAAATAAAATGAATATCGCCGTCATTTCTACAAAAAGTTGTTGTTGCAAGTTTTAACGACTTCTTCATATTAAAATTCACTTTCTAATGTTTTTTTTTTCAAACATGGATTTTTTTACTATGGTTTGTTCTAAGAGATTATTGTTATTACCATTCATTTCCACTTACTCATTTTAAGTTGTACTCTCTATTCACCACATTACTTATATATACATGCTCATGCCTATGGCTACGATCTTCATCTAAAATACAGATAATAATTACTTTTTAATTTATATATTACAATGAAATATTTCAAAATGCGTTACACCCGCCCGTGCATCGCACGGGTCACCACTTGTTTAAATATAACCTCATGTAACATTATAGATTGAACTCAATGAACAAACATACACAATGCATACAAGCCTAGCATATTGATGATTCTTCAAACCAATAGAGTCATGACATGAGATATGCAACTAGGATAAACGGACATTGTGCAAACCGTTTATATACCATCCAATCTCCCTCAATAAGCATTTATATTAAATTTGAATGACTATATCAATCAAACATAGGCCTTGGCAATTATTTTTCTTCTAATGCCATATTTTCTGTTTTTAGGCCTTTGGACCACGTATTTCTTTTAGGTCCATTAAAAAACGGTGGCTTACAATCGCAAAGGATCACTTTGTCCTTTCGGAGCCCTTCCCCGTGCACATTTTATTTATCATGTTTTCATTTTTCACACAAATCTCACGTGCAACGGATTTTGACATGCACTAGTCCTCCTAAGTCACAAATATGTAGATGACAAGATTCGAAGGAGAACACCTCACATAGCTCAAATATACATTTGAAGTTAAAATTTCAAAAGAGCTTGTGCATGTGTGAATTGAGGCATATAAAAATAGAATCCATTTAACCAACACAAAATCCAACTACTCCATAAAAATGTGGTAAAGAACATTTTAAGGATTGACAATCTAAACTAAAAGTTCTAGCCACATGGGAGCGTTAAAGGAGGGATTCAAACACAATTATATGCCACTTAAAGTGTGTCAAACAAAAATTACACACAAAATAAAATCTTTTAGTGTTTTTGACATTTTTAACCAAAACTAAAAATATATATTCAAAAGACAAACAAAAATCATTTGAATTTTTTATTAAGCTTAAATTCCAATAGATAAAAACCCAAATGATAAACAAAAATCTTTTTGTAATTTTCATTTAATGCAAACAAAATGAAGAAATAAAATACAAAAGATAAACAAAAATCATTATTCTAGCATGTGGTATGGAATAAAGTAATGTATAGAAAATGATTAAACAAGCATACATTGAGCATGTGAATATAGCATGAAGTACAAAAGCTAAAGTATGCAAACAACTAACACATTTATCCTTTAGATTTAGCAAGGGAGGAAGCATGTGATAGTAAATGAGAATCAAAAACCCTATTTTGCAAGGCAACTAAGTCAGATTTCCTAACCCAAATTAATGAAGAGTGATTATCTTGGGGTGTAGGAATTTTAAATACATTGGTTGCATTACGTTGGGATTTTCTAGGAATTCGTTTAAGATCAAACAAAATTTCTTAATGACCTTTTCGACCACAATGTGTACAAGTAAAAACATGTCGAAAAGATTTACCTAAGGAGTGATCTATAAATGCATTCCTAGTAGATTCTCCTAAAACGTTGGTCTTGGCATTATGAGTAGATTCATTACAAGTATTGAAGCCTAAACCGCAAGGGTCATTTTTAATTTGGACCGTTCCTAATATTTTATCTAATTTTTCCGAACGACACTTCAAATCAAATTTGACATTACTAGAGTCTTTTAATTTATTTTATAATTCTAAAATGTTAGACTCTAATAAAACATTTCGCTCTTCAAAAGCAAGAAGCTCCTTTTTCAAAGATTCCATTAAACCCCTAAGGCTATCTCTCTCGCCTTCTATATATTCAAGCTTCTCTAGAAGAGCTTTCTCTCTTGTCTAAAGGTCTTCAACCAACATACTATTATGAACGACCTCGACACGTTCTTTCATAATAGCTTTTAACTTCAAATTAGCTCTTTTCAATTTTATAGATTCTTTATATAATTCTTGAAAAGCATTTTGAAGTTCACTCACATTAACCTCTTCTTCATTTTCACTCTCTCTTTCTTCTCCACTCTCACTATTATAAAAAACAAGAGAATCATAAACTATAACCTTGGAAGTGTCATGTGTTAACGTTTCATCAATCGATGAGTTCTCACTATCACTCACATGACTAGCCATAAAAGCCACAAAATTAGGCTTAGTGGGGGAATTGGGTCCCTCTTCCTTATCACTATCACTAAGGGTCGCATTATATGCAATGGGTCATTTACCCTCTTTCCTTAGTTTAGTGGGGCACTCAGAAGCCTATGGCCATAACCCTCACAATCAAAACACCTATTAGACTCGTCCCTATTTAAAATTTTATTAATAGGTTTAGGGATCTTCTCGGTTTTAGGGATCTTCTCGAATTTGTCATACTTAGGAGTTTTTAATTTCTTAAAATCATTTTTAAATTTATCTTTGTTAAATTTAAGAATTTTTCTAAATTTACGAGCAAACAAAGCCATATCTTCCGAGTCACTATCACTCTCGCTCTCTACTACTTGTTTGACCTCTTTTCGGGCTTTTAAAGCAACGCCCTTTTCAATTTTCTTTTCAGTTTTAGAGGGAAACATATCTAGTTCATAGGTTTGTAAATCACCTACAAGCTCTTCTAATTTCGTACAGGCTAAAGATGGTAAAGAATTTAAAACGGTCACTTTTGGAATAAATTTATCGGGTAGGGACCTTAAAATTTTCTTTACAACTCGGTTGTTGGGTATTTTCTCTCCCAAATTAAAAGATGAATTGACAATATCGGAAAGTCTAGCATAAAATTCATCAAAAGTTTCATTATCGTTCATTTTGATAGTTTCAAATTGAGTGGTGAGGTTTTGGAGTTTCGAAGCTTTAACGACACTAGTTCCTTCATGAGTTAGTTGTAAAATATCCCAAGCTTCTTTAGCGGTTTCACACGTCATAATGCGTCGAAATTCATCCGGTGTGACAGCGCTAAATAAGGCATTCAAACCACGGGAATTAAAATTAGAAAGTTTAAACTCATTTTCAGTCCATCTATCGGCCGGTTTGAGAACACGTTCATTTTTAACTAAGTGAGTTGGTGGGGACCACCCGTTAACTACAGACATCCAAACTCTCTCGTCGATAGATTTTAGTGCCGATTTCATTCGCGCTTTCCAATACGCGTAGTTAGAACCATCGAAAATAGGAAATTTTGAAAATGGGGAAAATTCCATTTTAGCCAAAAATATTTAAAGGATCTTAACGAAATAATTTATCGCTTTGCCTCTGATACGAATGTGAAAGAAGGATAGGCCCCCGATTTTAATTTTCTCAATTAAGATATTATTTCCTTTTATATGAAACAGATATGCGGAAGCGTAAGATGGTTCATAAACAAACGAATTACCAAATTTTAATTTTCTTCAACAAATTAAAATTAAACACAGAGGGAAATTAACGCATTAAAATCATTTTCACTTAAACCAAGTTAACTACAAAATACCCAAATTAAACACGTAGAGATTAAATGAAACCAATTTTTAATCTTTTACCTAAGCATGTGTTCTAGGTGATTTTGCAAAAGATAAAATAAATCAATCACACTACGCCGAGATGTACGAGGAAAAACCCACAACGGGAAACAACCTCGGACGGCCCTAGCCACAAATCCACTAAGTATGGAATTTAAAAATACAAGACAGAAAGGCTTACAACACACGACTCGATCCCTCTCAAGCCCCGATGCTTATTCTTGTAGATACCTCTTCCTAGCGGATAACCTTGGAGCTCCACTGCGGTCCCGGAATCCACCGATCGGACTTTATATGGTCACAGTCACCCGAGCAAGGAGCCTTTCTCCAAGTGGGTAATGCCGAAACAAAACTCTTCTTCTTTCTTTGTGGGATGTAGAAGAAAACCCGAAACTTCTCTTTGAACGGAAGAGATGAACCCGGTGCCAAACTCTAAGCAAGATATATGAATATGGGAACTTGAAAGAAACTAATTTGGGTGTAAACAAGAGTGGTGTATATTTTTCTCTTTGATAAAAACTCACTCAAAACATGATCTTTTTCCCTCTTTGATTTTACTCTCAAAACACTCTCTTGGAGTTAGTAAGATATGAAAAAGATAAATCTTCAAAAATGATTCCCGCACCTAGTTATGCTGTGAAAAGTTGGTTAAGAAACAAGTGGGGAAGTGGGTGAAAAACTGCTTAAAACTGCCAAAAACTGTTCTCGCCTGACATCTCGTTCGAACGACATTTCGTTCGAACAAACTCTCGTTCGAACGAGTCTTCTAACGAAGTTCCAGTATGAACTCGTTAGAAACTCATTGGAAATCTCGTTAGAACGACAATCTCGTTAGAACGACAATCTCGTTGGAACGACATTTCGAACGAAGTTCCAGTATGCCTTAATGGGAAGTTGTTGGCAATCTCGTTCGAACGACATCTCGTTCGAACGACATATTGAACGAACTTCCAGAAAGTTTGGAAAATTCGATTTAGCCCAGAAAACTTTATAAACTTATTTTAACGTTTTAATTAATTCTTTCTGAAAATAAAACACAGTTTTAATTAAACCTAACACCCAATAAACAAGCTCCAAGCGCCTATATATATATGATTATTTATTCAATTAATTTAATTAAAAATTAAAAAATTTATGTTTGATAACTGTATAGCTTATATCACTACTTAATTATGTTTCTCACGAGATGATAGAGGGGGAAACATGTTTGAGCTGATGAATATTCCGATAAAGATTATAAGTAGGAGCTTCTTAAAAAACAAAGAGCTTATAAAGACCATTGGTATGATCTCGTTGTGTGTCAATTTCATGTTGGATAAGTAGTCTATGGATGAGAAGTGCGAACATAACGCAAAGCATATGTGAATAAGGCCAAAGCCTGAATATGCCAAGTTAAAGTCAATGTGGTCGAAGCGGCTAAAGTATGCCCACAAAAGGTAAATTGGAATCATATTATCATCATGTTCTCAAAATTGAACATTAGTGATCTTTCACATCCCCCAATGATCTAAGTAGCGAGACTCTTACCCGATCCTGGTGAACATTGACAGCTAAGTTAATTTCCTCTATTATGATTATTTTAAGAAGCTCAATCCATTCGAGAGGAAGTAGGAGATTTATAACCATCCCCTTATTGGTTTTTTAGGGAAGAAAGTGTATCCATTAATCACAATAAAGTTGGATATTATGGTACGAATGTGACCAACTTACAAAATACAAAGGAAAAGCTTCTTCATCATTGATCAAAATATAAATTCAGCATACAACATAACCCCTTCAGCTTGAAAAGCAATGGTATAACTTATTAGAGATTGTTGAATCACATTTTAAATATGCAAATATAAAGAAATGAAGTCTATATGGATGACATTCTTACGTAGAGGAATAAGACAAAAATCATGTGAAAGACTTCAGTGAGGCTTTTATTGTTATAGAGGAATATAAAATAAATCTAAAATTGGCAAAGTGTGTATTCGACATCAATACAGGGAAGTTTTGGGTCTTCATCTTCAATTAAAGAGGAATATATGCCGTTTAAGATAAAATCAATGCATTGGTCAATACGCAATCCCCAAATAATAAGAAATATGTTCAAAGGCTAACAAAAAAAATGACGTTCCTTGACGGCTTTGTCTCTCGAGAGATGAACTGATGCATACAATTTTTCAAAGTCCTTATAAAAACATTTTAATGGAAAAAGTGTTTTCTATACTTATATTGGCAGTGCTAAAATCAGTCATTAGTTTTGTTCTAATGTGGAAGAAAGAAGGAGCAAAAAATCTCGTATACTACACCAAAAAAACTTTGGTTAGGATTAGATATCCCTTGTTGCAAAAGTTAGCATTGGCTCTGATAGAAGATTCTAAGCGAATGAACCTATACTTTATGTTCACACTGAGGGTGTGCAATGAAATCGAAAAAAATTGATAACCCGAACCAAACTGGGTGCATTGGGTTGGGTTGGTTTTGTTTTTTTCGTAACGATTAGGTTTCAGTTCCAAAAATTATAGAACTGCTTTTTTCGGTTCCACCACCAATACAAACCAAACCGAACTATAAATCGATCCTATTCGAAACCGAACCATGAACATAGACCAAACTAAAATCAGTTTAATCCTAACATGTTTTTGTTATTATTTATATATATATGAAAAAATGTTGGTTTCTCTTATAAGTTCATTCCAACTTTTGGGATTTGATATAAATCTATATTGTTTTCTTATAGTGTATTTTTTAGTTATATTTGAGAAAAAATGTTATTTTAATTATTTATTTAAATATATTTTTGAAATCGAGAACCAATTCAAACCAACCAAAGAATTATTGGTTTGGATTGGTTCGGTTCTAAACATAATCGGTACAGTTCTTGTTCCAAATATATGGATTGACCAACTTCGGTTTCGATTTTGGGTTAGTAGTGTAACTGAACTAACCCGAATCGTATGCACCCCTAATTCATGCTATAGTGGTGTACATAGATCAGCCATTGATACAAGATTCACGAGGTGGTTAAGTTATGAAGGTTTGTAACTTGGTCGATGGAGTTAGGATAATTTGACATCGAAAATGAGCACCGAACAACCACCAAAGGCCAAATTATGGCTGAATTCACCACTAAGTTTTTCGATGAAGAGGGTAATCTGCAGAGTCAACACGACAAAACCAAGGCAGAGACATCAACTTAGGGAAAAAACAAAAGTCCTTAATCTGACTAATATAATTTTCAATCGAGGACTTATTGCCGAGTGAATTCTTAATAAAGATGTTCCAATTTAAACATTCTTTATCGATCATGTAAGGACAAAATATATAATAATATTATTTTTATATTATTGACATTATTTCGTTGGACAAAACACACTTGGTATAGGTTATGTACGTCACGTGTTGTTACTCAAGCCTATGTTATAAATATTTCAAGTTATCGTTGCATTGAAAGCTTCAATGATTAATTCATATTGCATTGCACACTTATTTAAAAAGGTATATAACAAAACCTATGTATTCCTTGTGATGATATTTTGTATTTGGTGTTTTTATAATATTTTGAAAAAATTTATAGGCAATTTTTTCCTATTTAAAACTAAATTTTTATATCCTTATATTTGTATGACATTCTAACGACGTTGATATCTCGTTATAATGAGATTGGCAATCTCTTTTGAACGAGATTACTTTCTCATTCAAATGGGATTATTTTTTCTTTCAAATAAGATTCCTTTCTTGTTCGAACGAGCTTCGAACGACAACCTACTGTCCAAACTTTTTCAATGTAGTTAGAAGCTCGTTTGAAATTAGTTATAAGGATATTAGCCATGTCATTCGAGTGAGATTTATCTGATTCAAATGATATCCTATTTTGGTTCGAACGAGGTTCTCATGAGCTTTAAACGAAGACATTTTGCCTTAGCAAAATTGATGTCATTAAAAGGTCGTTGCTAGCTCGTTCGAATGATAATAGGGTAGTCGAATAAGATCTCGTCATTCGAATGAAATACGTAATGTCATTTGGACGATAAGCCAATCTCGTTCAAATGAAGTTCCAAAAAGGATTTCGCCCACTAACTTCTAGGATTCCCTCAATCTATTCTTGTGGGTTTTCAGTTTGCATAATATTGTTTTTCACCAGCATAAAATATGCCTCTAAGCTTTTAAAAATCTTTGTTTTTAAGATCCAAATATAAAATATTATCATCTTTTCATGATCTCATAAACCAAACCGTAGAAACTTCATGTAAGGACATGATTTATAAATATCCGTTAACAATTGAGTATGTCGTATACTGCTACAACCATCGAAGAATTGTTCAAGATCATACATGCTTCGAGATGGATTCGAATATCAAGCTTCTTCAACATTAAAGCCTCTGCAAGGTTAATTTCGGTAAAAAAGTATGTAAGTCCCTTTATGGCTCACTTAAAAGTGTTGAGATATTTTTTAAAAGAGGTTTGGAAAAGTTTCCAACATATTTTATAAGTGTTGAGGCGTTGTTTTTCTTCAAAATAATTTTTTTAAGATTTAAAGATGAATTTTTTGAAATAAAAAATAAATTTATTTTTCACTTTTTTTTGTTTGAGCGACACGCTGACTCGTTCGAGCGATATCCTTATCTCGCGCAAAGCTGTCGTGCGTAGTCGTTCAAACAACAACTCTTTCTCGTTCAAACGACATCCTGTTTCGTTCGAACGACGCGCCGCCTTAACGTTTTTATAAATAGCTTATTAAACGAGTCTGTTTTCCAGAGGAGAACTGAGTTTCAAACAGTACGAAAAAATGCAAACTATAAAAATGTTTATGTCTTCTCCTTTAAGGTTTTAATCCTTATTTTCAATTCACAAAACATCCCAATCTTTGTGTGAATTGTTTTGGAACCCAAAATACGATTGTGCTGGAGTTGCTCTTATAGGGAGGATAACCTACTACTGATATAGGTGCTATTTGAGAGAGGTACTGGGCAGATGATTGACTGCGTGTCATAGGGAGTGCTCGTGGGTGTTCCTGGGCTGACTGGACTGTACCTCCTGGTGGATCTTCTACGGTCAATTCATTGCTGATTCAGAATTGTGGGTTTTTGTGGGCTATCTCTGGTTAACTCATTGCTGGTAATCTTGTAAGTTGTAAACTGAAAATTATTAGTGAAATAAAGGTTTTTTCCCTTCGGGGATTTTTTTTTCCTGAAAATTGGTTTCCTTTGCATGACTCTTAATTTTATGATTTCATATCACTTAGATGCATGAGTTAGGGTTTAACTAAAATTTGGGATTAATTGAATTAAGTCAATTTGAAAACACTTGATATTTTTTGCTGCACTGCACAAGTTTACAAATTGGTATAAAAGCTTATTTAAGAAGATCACTGCTTTCTCACTTCATTTCTACATCATTGTGTGGCGGATTCCGCATTGTTGGTTGACGGTTAACCGATCGGTGGATTTCAAGGTTTGGAGTTGATGAGTTGGTGTAGCTAGAGTGCGTAGTTGATTCGATTGAAGGCTGCAGACTGTAATTTGCATATGCTTGAGGAGTCAAGTTTTGTAAGTCTTTTCATGCCTTTTTAAAAGCTTTATTATAGTGAATTTTTCTCTAAACTAGGTCATCCGTGTTTTTTCTCGATTTGGGTTTTCCACGTATGTCGCGGTCTCTTTGTGGTTGTGCTTTATAATTGTTAACTATAAATTGAATATTGCATGATCATTTAGTAAAAAGATTTAATTAAGATTAAAATTGATAATTTTTTAGAATTGTATTGACAATTTGCCCGAGTAATTAATAATTTTGAATTAAAATTAAACTATTATAGGAATTCACACTTTCATTTGGCATCAAAGCCCGTTGCTCTAAGTTATTGAGTTGTATTCCTTGGGCATTCTGATTTTCTAGTGAGAATATAGGTATTTAATGGATTGATTTGTATATTAGCTTGCCACACACAAATTTAATTTTTACCCAAATTTTATCTTTCATTAAATTGGATGTGCATTGAAAGATGTAGTCTAATTTAAAAGCAGCAAACCAAGCATGCAAACAACACTAACATGTGAGGTAAAATCCCTTAACAAGGTAAAACCTATATTCAGCACTACAAAATAATTGACAGATAACCTACTTATAAACTAATTAGATAGACTAAGTATAACACGTAGAGTCTTTAATCTCTTATATAGAAAACGACCCATTCCAGAGCCGTCCATGGGGAGATATCTTCCTTTGGTATCCACTGATCACCCTTTGTTCCTTCAGCAGTGAGACTACAGTTCCACAATTCAGCAGTAGAAATTTCTCTCTACAATGATTTTTGAACTAGAAATCTTCTTTTTGATTTAGTAGAGGGATCTTTATAATTCTAAGGGTTTGGAATGATTATAGAAGTGTTTGATCACAAAGGGAACTAAAAGAGTTTGGAAAAAGCTTTCAAAAAGAGTTATGAAGAAGTTTAATTCCGTGGATCCTATTTATAAGAAGGTTTGTTATAAAAGAATAAACACGAAAGATTTAAATTATAATTAATTAAAAAACAAAATCTCTATTGGTCGTTCGAATGACAGGTACATCGCTTGAACGATATACCTATTTTCGTTCGAACGGGTATCTAACGAGTCTTCGAACGAAATTATAGAGAATGATGAAAAGTGGTTCATTCGATCTTTTAAGTTACTCGTTATAACGACCCTGATATTCTCGTTTGAATAAGATAGCCAACTCATTCTAATAAGGCGACGACTTTTCAAAATAAATCTTTAAAAAATATTTTAAAAACTATTTTGAAAAATAACCTTTTAACAATTCTTAAACGTCTGAAAAGATAAAGTAGCCTTTTACCAAATGCATCCATAAATTCTTTTAAGCTTGTTAAGACGTACGATTCTTCAATCTTCCAAATGTCTTCAACTTTGTCTTCGAATCTAGATAAGTCATGTAGGTGCAATGTGTGTGTGTAATGTGATAAGCTAAAATAATATATAAAGATGAGAAATTAAAAAACTTCCTCTTGCAAATCTCCCCTCTAGTTATTCCAGTACAAAATACAAACCGAAGCCAAATTGTATCCTAAAGACTATTACAATAATTACCCTCCCAAATCAAGAAACGAAAAAGTATTTATATAGCGTCTTCAAATGAAATTGATCTTCCATTTTGGCTGACTTTGTATTCATTTTGTGTGGCTCAAAGTGATCATCATTTAGGCAAAATGTCCTATACACATGAGATAAACAAAAATACCGTGACACATACGAGTTTAAACAGAATAAATAAAACTCCCCCTCAATTTATTCTCCCATTTTTTGTCCGTAATAGACAAAGGAGTAGAAACTAATCATGAAACATAAGCATCACATAAAGAAGCAAGATATCATAAAGATATTAAATAACACTCATGTAATGAAAATCTCAAAAGTCAACTTTTCTCCACAAACTATTTTTGATTTTTTTTTTAAATTTTCAAATATAAAGTATAAAATGTACAAATACAACTCAGTATGGAATAACACTAAAATATCCGAATCGTGAACGCGAAATATAATTATGTGAATATTTTCCATAGATAAATCAACATAAACATTTATAACATAGGTGGACGAAGTTTTGAGACAATTCTAGTGAAAGAATTCAAAGTCTACCTTAGGTGTAAACATAGTGAACTTTGATTCAACTTAATCAGTATGTCATGAACTTAAATGATTCTCACACCAATAACGCTAAACTATTTAATATTTTTTTTAAGAAAGTTCATTATGCAAACCCATTGATCTTTTACTTTAACTCCCTCAAAATCTCAAGAATGTTATGAATTCACTCTCAATTATTTTGAAGAAATCATAGTACTTATATGTAGTGAAGCATCAATGAATCTAAATAAAATTGGTCTGGCACTTCTATTTTTATACGCCACTAATCATTTTAGACTCTTTTATACAAATGGTGGTTTTTAACATAAATAATATTTTGATCTTTTGTAGCCCTTTTCCATTGCTTAACATATAATAATATTTTTTGAAATATAAACGAAATCCCGACAATTATTTTTACACACACAACTTATCTCTTTTCACATTTGGTTCGTTATTAAGCAAAATTGAGATGAGAGCATCGTATTCGACAAATAACAAGTAAGAACAATATTCATAAAGCTCGTGCACGTGTGCAATAAAGGTGACAAGGAGTTTATCATGTAGAAAGTAGTCATCAAAGATCAACGTAAGGATATCCACACATTATTAAGCACATTATTGAAACAAAATCATGTCTCAAAACACTATGAAAAAGTCACATGAATGGATGGTATGAATGGGTAATTCGAAAATCTTAAATCCTCATCCATATATGGTGAAAAATTGAAAATACAAAATGTGTCCATTCCGGGGCTTCCCTTCTAGATTCCCTCCGGCAGGCGGGGTGTTTACGCCCTTTCTCAGGGAGCTGGGTTGTCGTCAATGTGGGGGATAATGTGTAAATATAGAGTCGCCGACCTATTTTGTATAAAATTGGCAAAAGAAATGCCGTCACCTCGAGAAAACGACATCAAGTACAAAATTGATGCTTGGGAAACAAAGTACTTAGAAGGTCCGGAGACTAAATTACGGAATGAGAAGGTGTTAGACACCCATCCCACTCATTCGATCTCTCATAGGCATGTGTTAATATTCTCCTATTAGACTTCATGAAGTGTGTGCTCATGTACATAATATAAGTGAAAATGGAATCATTAAACTCGTGCCATGGAAAAAGACGGAGTGAATTCATCATCATCAGTGTTCCAGAAAATAACAATTCAAATTATAATATGAGTGTTTGTTTGATCACAAGTCGCTATAGAAGAGAGAATGTGAATATAAATTCAAGTTCAAAATCTGATCGCACAATAATGTTCCTCTCGCAGAAATAATAAAATTATGTTCTAGCCCCAACACGAGATAATTCCAAATAGTCCTATTTTAAAACCCCAAAAAAATCAGATCCAAAAATTATTCGAATCGCCAATTCGACTTCAGATTTGGATTCTACACGAAAAATTGGGTCAGGTATGTGTTTTGAGTTTTTCTTAAATCTCATCCGAATGCACTAAAAAAGAAGATCTAAACTTCCAAATTGGCTCTTCTCAGTCCACTCGTTTTTGCTTATTTGGATTTCGTTTTTAGCCTCTCTTTTTCATCTCCATTTCCTTATAATCATCCATAATATTCCTTATATAGTCCCTCTTTTAAACCCTAGCTTGGTCCTTAAGCTAACCTATATTTATATATTGCCCTCTAATTCAAAATTGTCAACTTTACATATTTAAATCATTACAAAATGTCCAAAAGCCAATTAAATTTGAATTTAAATATTCGATTCATTTCAAATAAAAATAAATATAATATCAATATACCGATTAATAAAATAATAATATTATTAAAATCGTATACCATATTCATAAATAAAGCTCTCTAAATTACGGAGTATTACATACTTCCCCCCATGAAAAGGAATTTTGTCCTCGAAATTCGACGAAACCTAATGCTCGAAATAAAATGCTACTCGATTCTATTTCCCAAAAATCATACACCAAAGTCCTTCAATTAATTCTAAACATCCTCACCACGACGCCTAACACATCCTCAAAAAAATTCTATCTCCAAAGAAGATATGTTTAACCCGCATGCTAGACCCAATACCCAAGACCCGATGGTTGTCGTATACCTAAGCTCTGATACCATCTGTAACACCCCACGCGCCCAGAGAGATATACAACTTGCTATTACGATAAAACTAAACTAAATCCATTAAAAGCAAGTATAGAGCATCTAAATTTCTACAATTTAAGTATATCAAATCCAATAGTTCTTACATTTCCAAAATAAGGATTACAATAACGTTTCTCTCAAAATACACAAATCTCCAATTATAATTGCACCATTAATTATACAACAAATAAGTCTTCCAATTCATGCTCTAAAATAATTCTTCAAAATAGCCAATAGCGTCCCAATCCACGCTAACCTGCCAACTAAAAGAAAATACAGGGAAGTACACAATATGACAAGAATAGATGCTAAAAAATAATTAGCACGATGAATAAATAGCAACAATACGAATCCACATGTACAAATTAAATGCAACACTCAAGTATTATATAAATATTAATTTCTCAATAACACATCAATGAGTCACCAGGCCTCACCTCACCTCCCCTAGGCATCTCAAAGCCATATACAGGTTCGCGGGACTATTGACGGGTGCCCATTCTCCGTGTCATAGTAAAATCTCATGACATGATGTTCAAATCACAATGAATCAAAATTTAGATTCCAATAATTTTCAGATTTCAAATGAATATCATAATTCAACATGAGTGCAATCGACACAGAAAACAAACGGAATACTCTCGAGAGAATTCAGGAGCATACTGTGTAAGTCCCGCACCTTAAAACCATTGGATGAATCTCCACATAAATTCAACTTCAAAATCTTATCGCACGATCATGTTCCTCTCGCAAAAATAATCAAATCGTGTTCTAGCCCCAACACGAGATAACTCCAAATAGTCCTATTTTAAAAACCCAGAAAAATCAGATCCAAAAATTATTTGAATCACCAATCCGACTTCATATTTGGATTCTACACGAAAAATTGGGTTAGGTATGTGTTTTGAGTTTTTCTTAAATCTCATCCGAATGCACTAAAAGAGAAGATCTAAACATTCCGAATTGGCTCTTTTCATTCCACTCGTTTTTGCTTCTTTGAATTTCATTTTTAGCCTCTCTCTTTTCATCTCCTTTTCCTTATAATCATCCATAATATTCCTTATATAATCCCTCTCTCAAACCATAGCTTGGTCCTTAAGCTAACCTATATTACTATATTGCCCTCTAATTCAAAATTATCAACTTTACATATTTAAATCATTACAAAATGTCCAAAAGCCAATTAAATTTGAATTTAAATATTCAATTCATTTCAAATAAAAATAAATATAATATCAATATCCCAATTAATAAAATAATAATATTATTAAAATTATATACCATATTCATAAATAAAGCCCTCAAAATTACGGGGTATTACAAATATCCACACATTATTAAGCACACTATTGAAACAAAATCATGTCTCAAAACACTATGAAAAAGTCACATGAATGGATGATATGAATAGGTAATTCGGAAATCTTAAATCCTCATCCATTTATGGTGAAAAATTAAAAATACAAAATGTGGCCATTTCGGGGCCTCCCTTCCAGATTCCCTCCGGCAGGCGGAGTGTTTGTGCCCTTTCTCGGGGGTGGTGTGTTAAGCACCCAAAAGTGTCTATTTTATATACCGAATATATGCATTTTAGTCACTCATTTTAATTAAAAATGGCCTTATGTTCGTATTTATCTACATTGTAGGTCAATCAACAGTGGCAGTGTCAAATTATGCTAAATCAAGTCAATTGCGACAAAGAAGTGGTTAAATGCATTAAACGAAAAAAATCAAATGAGATCGTGAAGTTCGAGTTCCCGTTGAGCTTGCCGAGATGAGTTCCGAGTACCTAAGCCCAGTCCCGCGCTAAACTAGCCTAAATCGAGACCAATCCATTACCCGAGCCTCGTGTGTGTTTATTTTGTACTTTTGTTATTTTTTATTTTTTTTATTTGAGTCGTTTTATTTTTAGGATTTATTTAGAATTTTCGAATTTATTTGCAATTTTTCTATTTCCCTTTTATTAGTGTAGTTTATTTTGATTTTTATTAATTTTTAGTTTTTCATCTTTATTTTATTTTATCTTATTTTATTATGATTAGTTTTTTTTAGGAATTTATTTTTGTTTTACATTTTTTTAGGACTTTAATTTTTATTTTATTAGATTTTTAGTTTTTATTTATTTTATTTTATTATTTGAGTTTTTTTTAGTTAGGCTTTTATTTTTATTTTAGATAATTTTAACTTTTTTTTAGGTACAAAAACACACACACTTATTACCCACCACACACTAATTCCCATACACATACACACACCTTATCATCACCCCCACATCATCTTCCCCACCAACACACACTCTCTCCCTCCTCAACCTCCACACCCAAACAACACACATAACCCCCCCACCTCCTCTCTCCTTACCTCCAACCAAATACCCAAATTTCGGCCACTGCGTTCTTCCGCCCTGTCCCACCTCGCCGGAGGCGACCAGCCACCCGTCCAATCACCGCCTTAACCCAACCGACCACGCCACCTGCTCTCAATACTAAAACCAAACCCGGCGACCCAAAAAACCCATTCCTCAACCCAACTTCCTTCAACCCAGATCCTACCTGTTACGATAAACCAACCCTCAGTCAAAACCACCGCAACCACTACCATACCCGCCGGCGACATCAACAAAATCGACCTCCCTTGACCACGTTTAAAACCCATCTCAGACCTGCTGCCCCATACCCGAGCTCCAATTCGTACTCAACAAACCCAAACTCGAAACCTCTCCTCAATATCCCACCAAAATCGGGACACCCATGCCAAATCGAAAACAAAGAAACCCACGTGCATTAGGAGAGTTGTTCATTTGAAAAATAAACCTTTGACTTGGTTTCAAAAATCCCAAAAATCTCTCATCCAATAAAAAGCTTTGTGGGTTGTAAAAAGGGGGAAGGAGCTCATTTTGGGGGGAGACTCTCATATCAGACGTAGAGGACACTGCAAAGAGAGAAATACTCAGTTTAGGAAAATAAAAAAAATAGTTTAGCATTAGAATAGATTTTTAGGTTTAGTTTTTATTTTTATTTTTGTAATCAAGTGCTAAAAATTGTGAAGAAGTTGGACGCATGTCAAGGCGCATTTCAAGACATATTTGTGGAAAAAAATTGCGTATCATTTTTTTCCTTCTCTTTTCAATTTATATTCTTCTTGACATATTATTAATTGTTGTTTATGCACACATGAGAATGTTAGGCTAAACACCCCGTTCAAGGGGTATAATGCACTGTGTAGGATATTATATTAATTAATTAAATTCATTAATTGTTATAATTCTAGGAAATTTAATTTTAACTGTGACCAATTAATTTATGTAATGAGAGTTAGTAAATTAATTATACAAATTAATGTTTGAATTTAGGAATCGAACTAGAGGTAGGTTTTTTTCGAAATTTGAATATTAATTCTGTGTTGAAATTTGAGAATTCATACTGTTTTTATTAAATTGATCCTAGCGGGTAATTTTATTGAAAATAGTATAGTTCTTAATTTTTCGTCGTGTGACATTTTTAAATTAGTTTTCTGAACAAGATATTGTTAAATGTAAAATTGTAATGAGAGTTAGATTATCGATTTAATATTATCTCGAAATATTTAAAAATAATAAATTGAGAAACAAAAATAATTGATAATGCGGTGTAATCCCATCTCTTGACATTCTCACATTTGTCACACTCGATTGCACATTATTTTTCGTTATTTAATCATTTAATAATATTTAGCATTTATTAGTTAATTTTCCCTTGAAGTTATTTTAAATAAAAAAAATTAAAACTAAAAAAAACTATTTTTAGAAAAAAAAATTGAAATGAAAGTTTTCGCAATAATTGTTTCACCTTGGAAGTTGGATTGACACCTATACTTACCGCAATATGAGTTGTTTTAGACAAGTTTGTAGGTAATTCACTGGATTTTGAGATTGAGTTTTGAAGACAACGATCATAATCTAAAAGCTTCTTATCACCCCTCAACTATGAAATAGGAAAGGGGCCATTGTTATTCCCTCAGGCATGTCGACCATTAAGGCCATGGTTGCAAAGGTGTCAGCTAGAGTGTTGTTTGTATGATGCTAGTAGTGAAAGGTAATATTTTTGAATTGGGAGGCCAACTCTTCTAGGTGGACATGAATAGGTAGGAGATTCTCGTCTTTGACTTTCCAATTTCTAAAGATTTGACCGACATTGAAGGCAGAGTCCCCATAAACATCTAGGTGCCGGATTCTTTTCTTAAGGGGTTTTGAGGCCGGTTGTGCATGCCTCATATTTTATCATGTTATTGGTGTAAGGGAAGTCCAATTTAATGGCAATGGGGTGTAAGAGTCATCAGAGGAAATCATGAGTATCCTAATGCCATATCCTTTCTTATTGGCTGCTCCATTAAAGAACATTTGCCATCTAAAGTCTTCCTGAGAGGTTCAGAGAAATTTTTATTCGAGAATTCATAGACCCAAATATCGGTTCCTTCCATGGGATAATTGGCAAGGTAGTTAAATATGGTTCTCCCTCTAATAACTTTCTGCATGACGTACACAAAATCGAATTTGGCTAGCAACATCAGCCTACAGGCCATACGGCTGGACATAGTGGGCTTTTTAAGCAGGTATTTGATGGGATCCATTCGGGATACTAGTCTGATGAGAAAGGTAAGCATGTAGTGCTGTAACTTCTGCGTGACCCAGACTAGGGCGACACACGCTTTCTCTAAAGTTATGTAGTTGACTACGTACCTGATCAGTTTTTGTCTAACGTAATCGATGGATATTTCCTTGCTGGATTCTTCAATGTATTGGGCTAGTAAAGCCCTAATTATAGTATCTATAACGGTCAAGTATAATAGGACGGGGAGACCTGACTATAGAGGCATGAGCACCGGAGATCGGGTAAGGTATTGCTTGATTTGGTCAAGGGCTTATTGGTAGGCCTCATTCCAAACTCTAGTCGAATCCTTCTGGAGAAGTTTCAAAATGGGTTCGCAAATAGAGGTTAGTTGGCTGATGAACCGAATGATGTATTGTAGTTTACCTATGAGTCCTCGGACTTCCTTCTTCGTCCGTGGTGATGGCATATCAATTTTGGCTTTTGGCTTGACATAGTCCATTTCGGTTCCTTTTTCACTGACCATGAACCTCAAGAGTTTTCCTTTCGTAACGTCAAAAACACATTTATGTGTATTTAGCCTCATCTGATATTGTCGCACTCATTCGAAGAACTTTGGGAGGGAGGGAATATGACCTTTTCGAGTCTTAGACTTAATGATAATATTATCCACATAAACCTCGACCTCATTTTGAATGAGGTCGTGCAAGATGGTTATAGTATCACTTTAGTACGTAGCCCCAACATTCTTGGGTCTGATTGACATAATAGTGTAGCCGAAAGTTCGCCACGGGGTGATGAAGGCAATTTTCTCCTGATGGTCAGGATGCATCTTGATCTAGTTATAACCGATAAATTCATCAACAAATGATTTGAGAGCATGATTGGTCGTGGTGTCTACTATCATGTCGATGTCTGGCAATGGGTAATCATTTTTTGGGAATGCTTTGTTCAAATCCCGGTAGTCGAAGTACATACGAACTTTTCCCCCTGACTTTAGGAGGGGGATGATGTTGGCAAGCCATGTTGGGTATTCAATCACACTAATGAAACCCACATTCAACTGTTTAACCACTTCCTCTTTGACTTTGAGAGACCATTCGATATGGAGTTTTCTTAACATCTTCTTGACTCGCTTACCTCCTGGGAATCTCGGGATCTTATGCTGAGCTATTTCCGGGTTAATATCGAGCATGTCATCATAGGACCATGCGAAGACGTCCATGAATTCTTTGAGTAGTTTTTCTAATTGTGCACACTCATGATCGTTATGGGTGGACCTTATCCTATTCTCACGTTATTGGCTATAAGAACTAAGATTAATGACAACAGTCTCATCATCATTAATTTGAACATAATTAAGTTGTTTGTTATTTTCCTTATTAGTATAAGTTAAGAAATTTTCATTTACAAAGTCATAATCATCATCAAGAGTTTGATTATAACCAAGACAATTAATGTAAGACACAACAAAAAACTCAAAATACTTGTTTATTTAATTTTCAGTAAAAACAGTGTTGAGAACCTCGTCAAAAGAGGTTTCAGTTACATTCATATTAGGATAAGGAAAAACATGAATATGCGAAGAGACTTTAATAGGGTAAAAAGCAGGGCTGGGTTGAATTTGAGCAGGTTGGACTCGTACAACATTTTAGTTGAGGAGAGGCATGTCAGTAGCTGTGATCTGAGCGGTTCGACGGTGCGATATCTGCGTGGATCATGCAGAGACTCAACCCTAGTGTGTGCAAGTCGAGGGATTATTCGAAGTCACTTTCCTGAGAGTCTTTAGTAATCGCCATAATTTGCTTGGAAATAGATCGCACTTCATGTTTGCAGTCTTCAGTCCAAGAGTTACTGTCTTGAAAAAAGATTTTCAGCCCCAATTTCATCTTCTTGTCAACATGGTTATACTATGGTTCAGGGAATCCATAAAAGGGGAAGTATTCACCCTCATTAATAAATCTTCCATTCAAAGAGTCTTTTGAAAAAGTATTTTCATCTTCCAAGATTCTTTTCAGTCTCAATTAATGGAGTGCTTTGAGTTCATCCGGTGAAGGTTAGTAACCCAAGCCACATGGGAGAAAGGCCTCTTTAAGGGTTATGGGCTCAAGGATTCCTTACTGGCATCATCCTTACCCCATTCTAGTCATGAAATGCATGTTCTTGAACATATAAATCACATTGACGCTACCACGAGGGTTGTGTTCTAGACATACTCGGTCTTTGAAGTTTTCCCCTATTAGGACAGGGTGCGGATTAATTATGAAACCGAAGAGGAGAATGTCATTGGTCTCGTGCTGAATCTCCAACACTGGGTTGCTAGTGTTGGAACTATCTACACTTTTGTCATCCCCCAAAATAGTTATAACCTCACCTTTAGCAAAGAACTTCAGTTTCTGATGGAGATAAGAGGATACTCCTCGAATGATGTGGAACCAAGGACGACCAAGGAATAGGTTGAAGCAAGTAGGTATGTCGATGACCTGGAACTCTGTAAGAGGATTGATTGGGCCAACCCCTAGTGTGAGTTTTATATAACTCATTATTTCTCGACGAGTGTTGTCATAGGCACGCAGGACGACAGAGGTAGGAGTGAGATCACTGACTTTTAATCCCAAATAGTTGAAGGTTTTGAGCGAACAAACATTGAGATCATATCCATTTTTAATAAGTGATAGTGGGGATGTCTTTCCCAAGACTTTAATGGATATGTGGAGAGCATAATTGTGATTAGGGTCAAATTTTGGTATTTTTTCTTCAGAAAAAGAGAGCAGTCCGAAAGAGGTTAAGGACCCAACCATAGATACAACTTCTTCAAGAGCAGTAGAAGGAGAAATTATGGGTTCGGTGAGAATCTTTATCAAGGCATTCTGGTGTAGTTGAGAGGACATGAAGAGTCCCCATAGGGTGATATTAGCTTCGGTCTTTTTGAATCTGATCGAGGACTTTGCTTTTCTCAATGGTCATTTTTGAAGTTCTTCGACCACTCCCTTTCCTTTATTTATTTTAGTTGCATGAGGAATCGAATCTTTGTAGTACCGCCTTGATCAGGTTATATGGTTTACCGAGGCGGGAAATAATAAGAATCTCGTGGCTTAATCTATCTCGGGATGAACAGACACTTTGTTGATTTTTCCTAACAAATGCTCAAAGGTGATCATTTAACACAAGCTAGCTACTGGACTGGGCTCTTCATGATTCGATTCATTATTTGAACTGTCAAAGTCATCCCCAATTCGATAATAACTATGCCTTCTTGCCAAGAATAGTTAATACACTCGACAACCTCAATGGCTTCATCGTATAAGTATTCTCACTCATCGGGGAAATACAGGAGTAAAGGGACTAATCGTCCTTGAAGTTTCAAGGCAGTGAGCAACTCAGAGTTACTATAATTTTTCTTTGTCTGACCCAGCATATCGACCATGATTTGTACCACATCATCTAGACTAACTTCTTTAACAAGCATTACCCATTCGTTTGATTCCTAAGCCCACTTTCGGGCTCCCAAGAATAAGCTACTGAGTTTATGATAATCGACAGACATCTTAGTGGGCAATTTCAGCCAAAATTCTAAGAGTTGGTTTAACGCAACTGGTAGCTCCATGCCTCCCCCCTCAGATTCCGTATGGACGATAATGTAGGCCCTTGTAAGGAGTGAGCTTGATCGACAAAGCATGTATGGTGTAGGAGAAAAGATGGGCAAACCTTGAGAGCTTTAGGTGAGACTGTGGGGTTGGTGGGTGCTTTGATGGGCACGATTTGGGTAGATGGGTTAAACTCTAGGTCACTTTATAGAAATATGGTATATGTCTCAGTTCCATGTGTAGGAAGAGGCTTGTGTCATTTTCCCTCACACTCATATCATCTTACATCATCTTTCTCACAAACCTTCTCGCCCTCATTCTTATTTTTATTTTTCTCAAAAATCTTTTCTTCCAAACAATTTTCTTTGTTAAATTTGAGAATTTTTTTGAATATTTTTACAAAAATGGCTAAATTATCCAACTCAAAATCAAATTCAGACTCAGAATCACAAATTTTTCATTCTTAATTCTCGATTGAGCCTTCAAAGCAATCCCTATTTCTTTTTTCTTAACAGTTTTGGGAAATATATCAATTTCATAAGTTTGAAGGTCTCCTATGTATTCTTCTAACCTAAGAGTATCTAGTATTCCCAACGAATTCAAAACAGTGAGTTTAGGGATAAAGCAGGCCAGAAGATATCTTAAAAATTTCTTAACAACAGGCGTCTCAGGAATTTTCTCACCTAAATAAAAACTCGAGTTTACTATATCAGATAGATGTGCGTAAAAATCATCAAAAGATCCAGACTCTAGCATAATGCTCATCTTAAATTGTGTAGTGAGATTTTGCAACTTAGAAGCTTTCACAGTATTGGTACCTTCGTGAGTGAGCTGTAGAGTATCCTAAGTTTTTTATATATGGTGCACATCATAATGTGGCAAAATTCGTCAGGGTTAACGGCTCCAGAGATGGCACTCAGACAGCACGAGTTAAAGTTGCACCATTTAAAATCGTTCATTATCCATGCAAAAACATGTTTTGGACTCATGACATTATCAACTGTCACTATGGGTGGTGTCCACCTTCTTTCACAAAGTAGCCAGACTCGTTCCTCTATAAATTTTAAAATGGACCTCATTTTCGCTTTTCAGTAGGCATAATTTGACACATCAAAGATAAGAATCCTATTATACAAATTATCCATTAAATCCAATTAATTAAAATCATTTTTTTTATAAAATTGATATAAAAATATTTGTAAAAAGGATTACACAATAATTTAGTGCTATCGACTCTGATACCAATTTGAGAATGCATAAATTCAATGGATTGATTTGTATATTAGTTTGACACACACAAATTCAATTTTTAACCACATTTCTTCCTTGATTAAATTAGGTGTGCATTGTAATATGTAGTCCAATTTTAAAGCAACAAACTAAGCATGCAAAAAATACAAACGGGTGAGGAAAAATCCCTTAACAGGGCAAAACCTATATTCAACACTACAGAATAATTGATAGACAATTGACTTACAAACTACTTAGACAGACTACGTATGATGCGCAGAGTCTTCAATTTCTTTTATAAAAAATGACTCAATCCGGATCCGTTCGTAGGAAGCTATCTTCCCTTGGTGTCCACTGATCAACCTTTCTTCCTTCAGCAGTGAGACCACAGTTCCATAATTCAACAATAGAAATTTCTCTTTACAAAGATTTTTTAACTATAAATCTTCTTTTTGATTTGGTAAAGGGATATTTATAATTCTAAGGGGTTTGAATGATTATAGAAGTGTTTGATCACAAAGAGAACTAAAAAAAGGTTGGAAAAAGCTTTCAAAAAGAGTTATTAAGAAGTCTAATCCCGTATATCCTATTTATAAGAAGGTTTGTTATAAAAGGACAAACATGAAGATTTGGATTATAAACATGAAGATTTGGATTAGAACTAATTAAAAAATAAAATCTAGCCCAGTCGTTTGAATGACAAGTACCTCACTCGAACGACTTACTTATTTTTGATGGAACATGTATCTAATGAGGCTTTGAACAAAATTCTGGAGAATAACGAAAAGTGGTTCGTTCGATCTTTTAAGTGACTCGTTCTAATGACCCTGTTATTCTTGTTTGAACGAGATAGACAACTCGTTCTAATGAGGTGGCGAATTTTTGAATTTTTTTTTTTTAAAAACCAATTTGAAAAATAATCTCTTTAACAATTCTTAAACCCCTGAAAAGATAAAGTAACCTTTTACCAAGTGCATCCATAAATTCTTCTAAGTTTATTGAAAAGTACGATTCTTCAATCTTCCAAATGTCTTCAACTTTGTCTTGAAATCTAGAGAAGTCATATAGTTTCAATGTGTGTAACAGAATAAGACAAAATAAAATGTAGAAATGAGAAATTAAAAACTTGCTCTTACATCTATAGAGGGTAGTTCAGTTACCTGTCCACTACTTTTCAATGGAAACACCTATGCCTACTGGAAGGCTAAGATACATTTTTTCCAGGAATCTCTTGATGAAGGTGTTTGGAACTACATTGAGATCGGTTAGTCCCCTCCCTTAATTGAGGGTTGTGAAAATCCCGTGTCCCTATGGAAAAAATATGAAAAATATGCCACAAACTGAAATTTTAATGGTGTATATTTGAGCTTTAGTGTTATCTCAGTTGAAGAGTTTCTTCGTATTGCTATATTCAAAGCCTTTAAAGAAGAAAGTGACATACTTAAACTCACCCATAAGGGAAAAAATGCAGTTAACACCCCTAAAATTCAAAATCTAACCACTAGATTCGAGACCACGTGGATAAAAGAAAACTAAACCTTCGATGAGTTATATGCGAATTTGTCTAACATTATAAACTCGTTGTTAAACTTGGGATAAAAAATTCTTAAAATTAAAATTGTGAGGAAAATTCCAAGGTCCCTACCTGGAAGATTTAACTCAAAAGTAACTATCGTGAGTTCATTGGGAACTACCGATTCATTAAAACTCAAAGAGCTTGTGGGAGATCTTTAAACCTATGAGCTTGAAATATTCCCCCCCAATCAGAAGAAGAGAGATAATGACATTTCTTTAGAATCCCAAAATGAGGAAACACCCGATTCTGATGAAGAGTATGACATTGATCCTGATGGTATGGCCTTGTTTGCTAAAAAGTCAAGAAATTTATCAAGTTTAAGAAACAAAACTCTAAATTTGACAAGAAGGAATTTAAGAAGAATAAAGTTAATAAGGTTGGGAAATTCCCTAGTGATTGTGATTTTAAAAATAATCAAAGTAAATTTTTTCAAAAGGGATGAATTGAAGAGATTTTTGAATGTGATGGCCACGGTCATAGGGCACTTGAGTGTACCACGATGCTTAAGATACAGGGCAAGAACAAAGTTGTATATAATGCTAATCTAAGCGATAATGATGTCGAGTCTAATGATTTAAAAAATTCACCACCTCCTGAACGCAATTTCACTACTTTCATAGCTAGTCATGCAAGTGCTTTAAGTATATCTCCTTCTAATGACAACTAACTTTCGCATGATGGCCTTGACATCTAATAAAATATTTTTCAATAAAATGAAAGTGATTATATTCTCAATGACGGAGATGTGGATGAAGGTGATCTCTTGTCTTCCTATTTTGAATCCTACATCGAGTCCTTAAAAATTAAAAAAAAATGACTACATAGGTGTTAATGCTTGAAAATGAGTTAAAATGCCTAGAAGGAGAATTAAGCATTGGTGTGTCAACTCAAGGCAATTGGGGTTACATTATCCAAAAAACTCTTTTGGTGGGAAAAGGAGAAGAATACTTGGTTGAAACAGTTGCAAGTCGTATGAAAGATCTCCTTGATTTGTTGGAGACCCGTAAGAGATTAAAAGATGAAAATGTTACCCTTAAGAGAGAACTTGTGATATCCCAAAAGTTAAAAATTGATTTTGAAAATCTCTCTAAAAAACTTGGGAAGATGCTCCTTGAACCTGCCCAAAGTTCTAATGGCAAAACAGGTATAGGGTTAAAAAAATTAAAACTTCCAATTTTAAATATGAACCTAAGATTGTGTTTGTCAAAGAGTTAAACTCTTCTCAATCTACTCCAGTAAAGAAGAATCCTCCCAATCAAACTACCAATAAGGTGAAATTCTTTCAGTCATATATTTATACTTAATGTAAAAGAAAGGGGCATCTTAGAAGTTTTTTTTTGCAAACTTAAGAGTTATTCTTACTTTAGTGCCTTTGCATCCCACTATAGCTAACTAGTTAGTCTTAGAGAACAAGTTGAGAATATAATCCACTCATCTAAAAGTTTAATGGGAGAAATTCAGAGATTGTTTATGCCTTATATAACCTTCCCAAAATAAAGGATAGTAAAAACATGATAAATATTAAGAATATGATAAAATCCATGTTTCTTATACCAACTTGGGTTGAGAGGAAGAAAGTCATAAAAGCTCTTATTTCTCACATAGCTTTAAAGGCTCATGATACCTCATAATGGTTTTCAGTAGTGGATATTCTAGGCACATGATTAGTGACATGTCATTGTTTACCAAACTTGAGGATCACAGGGATGGTAAAGTCACCTTCGATGATGGATGTCATTATAGTGCTTTGGGAAGTGGTACCATGGGAATTTTTGGGTTCTCAAAGATAGACAATGTGATTTATGTTGATGAGTTGATTTTTTTTTAATAAGGA
Organism: Sambucus nigra; assembly: GCA_949130495.1. Classification (NCBI taxonomy): domain Eukaryota; kingdom Viridiplantae; phylum Streptophyta; class Magnoliopsida; order Dipsacales; family Adoxaceae; genus Sambucus; species Sambucus nigra. Next base: position 692,985,825 of record OX422210.1, read on the forward strand.
TAAGTCAACTTTGAAGCACCTTATACTCTTGACTCACTTGAGTCTATATTGTATAAGTGTTCATCTAGTTTGGAAATTGTGATAAAATTATGTCTAACCTTGAATCCAAAGAACCTCAGAGATTGCACTACTATTTCATCATTGATTGAAGTGATCTAGACCTCATTACCAACACCCACACAGTAGAATGGATCATATACATGTCATATTGCATATTAATGTGTGTATATATGTTGAGTGTGTTTAAATCCCTAATATTGCTTTTTAAATATTTTTTGGGATTTTATAAACATTTTAAAATAAGGTTTTAATAAATTAAAACTTGGTTTTAAAAGTTTGTGGGGTCAATCTGCTATTTCATATTGTTGATTTAATTGACTAAAAGTTGCCTTGGGTAGAATTCGAAAGCGGCAGAGACTTCAGGGTGTTCATTGTAATTATTTCCAGACGCGCGTTTTATCCCGTCTTATTGTCCAACACCTGTTGCCCTCTGATTGGTTGTAATTGTGTTTCTTCGCAGAGTGTAAACCACGCCTATTTTCAACCCTTGGATCGTTTTTATCAACGATCTGCATGCGCCCTTTCATAATCCCTGTGAACCCTGTTTGGACCAATCAGGAGAATTTTAACCACCGCATATCGTGAGCCCTTGGATTAGAGTCAATCCATCTTGACTCAATCTGGTCCCTTGATTTCAATCCTCATTCTTGAACCTTCTCAGCCTCCTATAAAAAGGCTCCTACTCTCAGCATTAGAAGACTTTTGCCATTTTCGTCCTTAGAGAGAAAAGAGAGAGTAGAGAGAGAAGAGAATAGAGAGAGAGAAAGAGAGAAACCAGAAGAGAGAGAAAGAGTTAGTAAACCTAACCCTAACCCTAAATCGTCCAAACAGTTCAAACCAAATATAAATCTTCAAACCCCTGTATTTTCCCAAACACAACCTTGAGTGTTTGAGTGTTTTGAGAGTTGGTTTGAGATCTTGTTTCCAACTTAATCATTTTCTTAGATCTATTTTTATTTTATATAGAAATTTCAGATCTGAGTTTTTCATGGTATATTACACTTAGTTTGCATTTTTATTTCTCAGCTTGAGAAATATATTGTTGATTCTTTTCTAAAAGGTTTTTTTTTTAACTTTGAAATCAACAATAATGTTTTTTGTTTCTAGTTATCTTGAAACAAGACCTTTGACCTAGTTTGGAATCACACTTGGTGGTTTTCAATCTCAAAAATCTTTTAAAAAACAGAGATTGATTAAGATCTTGATACGTCTTCTGAGCAAGATAGCCATGGATTCTGGAATTGCTTTAAAGGTCAAAAAGGTTGAGTTTTGTGAGAAGAGAGAAAAAGAAAAGTCACTGCATATAGACTTATATGTAATTTGTTAGGACTGATTGTACATAATAAGTGTGTGTGTGTGTGCATGCATGTGTTAGAGAGCACCACCACAAACACTTTCACTCTACCACACGAAAAGTGTTGGTAATAAGATCTTGTGAAAAAGAGTCGATGTAAAGAGCTTGAACAAATTGGGAGTTAACAAACTGGGAGAACAACATCAACAATCAGAACTGCAGAGAAGTTATAAGGACACCAGAGGGTACATTCCTAAACTTATATAGGTCTGAGTTGTATGCATATTTGTTATATAGTTTGTAACTGTTAAAATTTATTTATAGTGGAATTTTTGTTTTACTCCGTAGAGGGAGTCGTGGATGTTTCCTCAGTTGGGTGAGGTTTTACCACGTAAAAAATCTTGTTCTTAATCTTCCTACATCTTCTCATCTCATTCTTGGTTGTGCTAATTTTAAAGTTTGTTTAAACTGCTTTATAAACCTGTTAATCAAATCTTGAATAGATCTCGTACATACTTTTATAAAACACATCTTGTGTTAAAAATAGTTTTGGTTTTTAAGAAAATAGTTTCTTCAAAAAACTGTTCGGAGTTACTTAAATAGTTTAATTTATTAAACGGCTTTAGTAACAGATTTTCAATTGGTATCAGAGCTTGGTAAACTTATTTTAAAGAGATCCTGTGTTTCTGAAATTATTTTTTGAAAATCAAATATAGACGAGAAAAATGAAAGATTTGGTAACTTGACCAGACCTCCTATCTTTGATGGAACCAATTTTGCTTACTGGAAAGTAAGAATGATTGCTTTCATTCAAGAAACTCTGGGATATGATGTCTGGGACATTGTTGAAAATGGTTACATTTTTCCTACAAAACCAGCCACTGAAGGAAGTAATGAGAGGGTTAAGAAAGTATTAAGTGAGTTCACATAAGAAGAGAAACAAGTTTCTCGAAATAATAACAAAGGAAAGAATGCCATATTTATGTCCATAAATGAACATGAGTTCAAAAGAATCTCATCTTGTACCACTTCTAAGGAAGCTTGGGACACCTTGGTTACTGCTCATGAAGGTGACACTAGAGTTAAAGCTGTTAAAACTCAAATGCTCATTCAACAGTATAACTCTTTAATTATGTCTGAGACTGAGTCATTTGACGACTTCTATATGAACTTGACTGATATTGTGACAAAACTGCATGCTAATGGGATAACATATGACAGACAAGAAATTATATCTAAAATTCTGAGATCATTACCACAAAAATTTGATAACAAAAGATATGCTATTGAGGAAATGTGTGATATAAATCTCACTCCTGAATTACTCAGTAGTAAATTAAGAACTGTGGAAATGGAACTAGAATTTAAGAAACAATTGACCCAGTCCCATAGGAAACAGACTAGTTCCAATCTAAGCTTCTCTTCTAAATTGATTAAGCCTGAGTTTAATACTTCCAATGATGACTCTGATGAGGAATGCGATATAGAGAGTTTGGACAATCAGATTGCCTTGATGTCAAAACAGTTTAAGAAAATCATTAAATTTAGAAACAACATGGCAAATAAACAAGGCAATTCTAATTATCCAACTCCCTTTAATCACAGACCTCATGAGAAAAGCCATGACAAAAATCACAAGGACTCTCACGCTAGACCTAACAGAGACCTCAAGAAGACTAAATGCTTTAGATATGGAAAACTAGGACACATTGCACAAGACTGCAGAGTTAACTTGAACACTCAAAACAAACACATTAGAGCCAACATTTGCAAGACATGGGATGATTCAAGTGACTCTGAAAATGAGGAACCTGAGTCATCTGATGCTTTTGACCCTTGCATGTCCTTCTTTGCCAAGATTATCTATAATGATGATATGCCTATGTTTGTTAGTGAGGATGAATCTAGTAATTTTACTACTGATGTTTCGAATAATGCTGTTACTGGTTTAAATGCTTTGATTACTGAGAATATTGTTATCTCTTCTTCGGGGTGTGTGAGTCAAAGGGAAAGCGATAATGACGATGTCAATGGGTGTGTGAGTTCTAAGAATGAAGCGTTAGGGGTCACTTCACACACTACACTTAGTGACTCGGACAATGAAGACCTCCCAGATATTCACACACTCTAGCTAAAACTCTCAAGAAAAGCACTAGACTAAAAAAAATTGTGAAAGATCTCACCAAAAAGCTGGAAGATCTAAGCCTGATGGTCAAACTGAATGCTGAAGAGTATACTACCCAATGTTTAACTCATGAAAGTGAAATTAAAATGTTTGATCCAAAACTCAAAGATTTGACTGAAACAAATGAAATTCTGGAGAAAAAAATACAAAGGGACATTGTTAGAATTGGAACAAACTAAAGAAAAGACAGCAACTGTTTTAAAAAAAATTACAAAATTTGAAAACAACTCAAACTGTTTTAATGAATTTGTTGCTGAATCAAAAACCAATTCTAATGATCGAACTGGAATAGGTCGCCCCAATTTGAAGACACAAACAAAATCTTTTGAAACTATCAAGTTTGTGTCAGGAGGTAAAAGACCTATTGAAACTTGCCCAGATTTCCATTCCCTAAAAACTGAGTTTGATTCAAAACATCAAAATTTTAACATTGGGGAATCAAGTTACTATAAACATGAAAGTTCACCTAAGGCTAAATACGTCTGCCCCCATATTAGGAAGAGTGAGTCCGCATTCAAGACTGTCCTACCTAGGAATAGAGTCCAACCTCAAAATTCCTCAAAACCGTTGTTTAGAGACTTTTCTAAGGAGACCCCAATCTTGAGCAATCTTTATTGCTCTTAATGTGATATATACGGTCACTCTTTTGATAGTTGCTATGCTAGGAGACTAGTTAAACCAGTCTGCTATCCTCCTACCTATCAGAACTTTAACTATTCTAGGAGGAGCCGCAACAATTATGTACTTCCTAGACAACCAGACAAAAACTCTAATTATAGAAAGAGAAAGACCAAACCTAAAAGAACATTTCCTAGAAGGACTCCTAAACACTTTCCTGAACCAAATGCTCATGTCTTTCATAAAATTCAAAATCATGCGCAAAATATTTTTCAACAAAAATCCAATGCTGGCAAATTTTATCAATTGAGAGCTAATAGGCGTAAAATGAAAACTAGAGCAATTTGGGTTAGAAAAGAAGATCTATTACCTCAGATGAAGTGTAATATAGTTATGACTGCCTTAAAAGCTGAGCACACATCATCTGGTTGGTATTTAGACTCTGGATGTTCTAAGCACATGACTGGGGATGATACTAAACTTTTGAACAAAACCAGCTTCGCTTGTGGAAAAGTCATTTTTGGTGATGGAGTTTCATCTCAAATCATAGGCAAAGGAACTCTCCAAGAAGATGGACTTCCTGTTCTTGAAAATGTTCTTCTAGTTAAAGGTCTTAAAGCCAATCTACTTAGTATCTCGCAATTTTGTGACTCAGATCATACAGTTACCTTTTCAAAGAACAATTGCAAAATTTTAAATGAAAAAGGTGAATGCATAATTACAGGATTCAGAACTCTTGACAATTGTTATACTGTCATGAATAATTCTGAAATCTGTAATGTTGCCAGAATGGATGACAACGAGATATGGCATAATAGAATGGGTCACTTAAATTTCGATAATCTTAGTAGACTGACCTCTCAATAAATAGTTAGAGGAGTTCCTAAAATCAAACCCATTCCTAACATTGTCTGTGGTTCCTGTCAGGAAGGTAAAATTGTTAAGGCACCTCATAAGAAAGTTAATGATGTTCTTACCTCTAATCCCTTGGAGCTCATCCATATGGACCTAATGGGTCCTTCCCAAACTGTTAGTCTATGTGGACACAATTATATTCTTGTTATGGTTTATGACTTCACCAGATTTACTTGGGTAGCCTTTTTAAAACAAAAGTCTGACACTTTTCAAACTTTCTTAAAAATTCTTCTTCGGATTGAAAATGAAAAGGACACTCAAGTAAATAGAATTCATAGTGATAGAGGTGGAGAATTCAAAGACACTGGTATAATAGAGTATTGTGACTATAATGGTTACAAACATGAGTTTAGTGCTCCTAAGACTCCTCAACAAAATGGAATTGCCGAGAGAAAGAATCGTACACTTCAAGAGATGGCACATGTTATGTTACATGCCAAGAATTTGCCTAAGTATTTTTGGGTAGAATCCATTCGTACTGCATGTCACATCATAAATAGGGTCTATGTTAGAAAGAATTCCAAACAAACCCCTTACGAACTTTGGTATAAGAAAAGGCCCAATCTTAAGTACCTCAGAACCTTTGGTAGTACTTTCTATGTATGCAAAGATAGGGAACACTTGTCCAAATTTGAGAGCAGGGGAGATAAAGCTATATTTCTAGGATACTCGCCTAATAATAGAGCCTATCAAGTGTATAATCTTCGCACTAAAACCTTGATGGAATCCATAAATGTAATTGTGAGTGACACTACTGTAGAGAACAAGACTGGTGAATCAACTATTATAGAAGAGCCTACAAACATTTTAGAAAATGACTCTCCTGAAATAGATGATTCATTACCAATTGAGATACCTGAAGTACCTAACTGGGTCTCTAAAGATCATCCCATAAATAACGTAGTTGGTAACCCTAGTGAGCCAGTACGTATAAGATCTCAACTAAGAAATTATGCACATTATGCATGTTTTGTTTCCCTAGTGGAACCAAAGAATGTAAACGAGGCATTGAATGACTCTCACTGGGTTTCTTCTATGCAGGAAGAACTTCTTCAATTTGTCATTCATGATGTTTGGTATCTTGTACCTAGGCCTGATCACAAAAAGGTTATTTGCACACGTTGGATTTTTAAAAATAAATCTGATGAAAGTGGGATAATCATTCGAAACAAAGCTAAATTAGTTGCTCAAGGATATTCTCAAATTGAAGGAATAGATTTTAACGAGACCTTTGCTCTTGTTACTCGTTTAGAATCTGTTCGTCTTCTCTTTGCTATAGCTTGCCACTTGCATTTTACACTCTACCAAATGGATGTCAAATCTGCATTCCTTAATGGAATATTGACTGAGGAGACCTATGTAGAACAACCTAAAGGGTTCATTGACCCTCAATATCCAAATCATGTATTTCGTCTTAAAAAGGCTTTGTATGGGCTTAAACAAGCACTTAGAGCTTTGTATGAGCGTCTTTCCAGTTTCCTCTTAGATAAAGGTTTCAAAAGAGGTGGAAATGATCAAACCCTTTTTGTCAAACATTTTGACAAACACATCATTATTGCTCAAGTTTATGTTAACGATATTATATTTGGATCAACTTCTCCCTCAGAAGTAAAATCCTTCTCTGAAATAATGCATAAGGAGCTTCAAATGTCTCTTATGGGGGAGTTGTAATTTTTCTTAGGTCTTCAAGTCAAACAAAATTCAGAAGGATTGTTTGTTTCGCAATCTAAGTATGCTTTAGAGATAGTAAAGAAATTTGGCCTTAAGAGTGCTAAAAATGCTAAAACACCGATGAGTACTACGGTAAAACTTTCTAAAGACGAAACTGAAAAATCCATAGATCCTACACTATATCGTAGTATGATAGGAACCTTACTATACCTTACTGCCTCGTGTCCTAATATTATGTATGCTGTGTGTATTTGTGCTCGATATCAAAATAACCCTAAAGAGAGCCATCATAATTCTATTAAACGAATCATTAAATATGTAAAAAACACTCTGAATCTAGGACTTTGGTACACTAATGACACACCAAGCACTATAATTGGGTACACTAATGCTGACTGGGCTGGGTGTACTGATGATAGTAAAAGCACATCAGGAGCATGTTATTATATAGGTAATAACTTGGTAGGATGGAGTAGTAAGAAACAAAACTGCACATCACTCTCAACAGCTGAATCTGAATACATAGCCGCTGGCAGCTGTTGTGCTCAATTACTATGGCTTAAACAAATGCTGAGTGATTATGGTATTCAAGAAAATCAATTGCATCTCTATTGTGATAATCAAAGTGCGATCAATATTTCTAAAAACCCTGTTCAACACTCGCGAACAAAGCACATAAAAATAAGACATCACTTTATACGCGAATTAGTTGAAATTAAGGAATTAGAAATCAATTATATTCCTACTGATTTGCAACTCGCAGATATGTTTACCAAACCATTAGATTATAATCGATTTATTTCTTTGCATAAATCTATTGGTATGGTGTGTGCTGATTAATCTCTTCGATCTCTTTATTTTTTCCCTTTGTCTATTTGAGACAAAACGGGGGAGAAATTTGAGTCTCTAATAATTCTGTACATATGCTAAACAACTTGATCTTAGTACTTCATTGCAGGTTTTTGTACAGTTATTTTCAACAGTTGTAATAGGGTATTCAATTGTAAATAGTTGAGTTATGTACTTTTGCTTTCTAGGATTTGGGTAGATAGATTTTTGTAGGAATAGGTTTCCTTTATTTTGTTGCCCTACGAGTTCTAGATGACTCAAAGGAGATTTTGTCTCATATTTCCAAAGGGGGAGATTGAAGCACCTTATACTCTTGACTCACTTGAGTCTATATTGTATAAGTGTTCATCTAGTTTGGAAATTGTGACAAAATTATGTCTAACCTAGAATCCAAAGAACCTCAGAGCTTGCACTACTATTTCATTATTGATTGAAGTGATCTAGACCTCATTACCAACACTCACACACAGTAGAATGGATCATATACATGTCATATTGCATATTAATGTGTGTATATATGTTGAGTGTGTTTAAATCCCTAATATTGCTTTTTAAACATTTTTGGGGATTTTATAAACATTTTAAAATAAGGTTTTAATAAATTAAAACTTGGTTTTAAAAGTTTGTGGGGTCAATCTGCTATTTCACATTGTTGGTTTAATTGACTAAAAATTGCCTTGGGTAGAATCCGAAAGCGGCGAGACTTCTGGATGTTCATTGTAATTATTTTCAGATGCGCATTTTATCCCGTCTTATTGTCCAACACCTGTTGCCCTCTGATTGGTTGTAATTATGTTTCTTCACAGAGTGTAAACTAGCGCCTATTTTCAACCCTTGGATCGTTTTTATCAACGATCTGCATGCGCCCTTTCATAATCCCTGTGAACCCTGTTGGACCAATCAGGAGAATTTTAACCACCGCATATCGTGAGCCCTTGGATTAGAGTCAATCCATCTTGACTCAATCTGGTCCCTTGATTTCAATCCTCATTCTCGAACCTTCTCAGCCTCCTATAAAAAGGCTCCTACTCTCAGCATTAGAAGACTTTTACCATTTTCGTCCTTAGAGAGAGTATAGAGAGTAGAGAGAGAAGATAGAAAAGAGAGATAAAGAGAGAAACCAGAAGAGAGAGAAAGAGTTAGTAAACCTAACCCTAGCCCTAAATCGTCCAAACAGTTCAAACCAAATATAAATCTTCAAACCCCTGTATTTTCCCAAACACAACCTTGAGTGTTTGAGTGTTTTGAGAGGTGATTTGAGAGTTGGTTTGTTGCTGTAACCTCTTCGTTATTGAGATCTTGTTTCCAACTTAATCATTTTCTTAGATCTATTTTTATTTTATATAGAAATTTCAGATCTGAGTTTTTCATGGTATTTACACTTAGTTTGCATTTTTATTTCTCAGCTTGAGAAATATATTGTTGATTCTTTTCTAAAAAGTTTTTTTTTAACTTTGAAATCAACAATAATGTTTTCTATTTCTAGTTCTCTTGAAAGAAGACCTTTGACCTAGTTTGGAATCGCACTTGGTGGTTTTCAATCTCAAAAATCTTTTCAAAAACAAATATTGATTAAGATCTTGATACGTTTTCTGAGCAAGATAGCCGTGGATTCTGGGATTGCTTTAAAGGTCAAAAAGGTTGAGTTTTGTGAGAAGAGAGAAAAAGAAAAGTCACTGTATATAGACTTATATGTAATTTGTTAGGACTGATTGTACATAATAAGTGTGTGTGTGTGCATGCATGTGTTAGAGATCACCTCCACAAACACTTTCACTCTACCACACGAAAAGTGTTGGTAATAAGATCATGTGAACAAGAGTCGATGTAAAGAGCTTGAACAAATTGGGAGTTAACAAACTGGGAGAACGACATCAACAATCAGAACTGCAGAGAAGTTATAAGGACACCAGAGGGTACATTCCTAAACTTATATAGGTCTGAGTTGTATGCATGTTTGTTATATAGTTTGTAACTGTTGAAATTTATTTATAGTGAAATTTTTGTTTTACTCCGTAGAGGGAGTCGTGGATGTTCCCTCATTTGGGTGAGGTTTTACCACGTAAAAAATCTTGTTCTTAATCTTCCTACATCTTCTCATCTCATTCTTGGTTGTGCTGAGTTTAAAGTTTGTTTAAACTATTTTATAAACCTGTTAATCAAATCTTGAATAGATCTCGTACATACTTTTATAAAACACATCTTGTGTTCAAAATAGTTTTGGTTTTTAAGAAAAGAGTTTCTTCAAAAAACTGTTCAGAGTTACTTAAATAGTTTAATTTTATTAAACGACTTTAGTAACATATTTTCAAACTTAACGACGATAATATTATAGTAAAGATTAAGAATATTGTGTTTATAATGAATCTACTAAAATCGTATTACAATGTGTGACTACTTTCGATAATTGTTATAGTATCATTTATAAGTCCTCATTCCTCTACAATAGTGCCAGGGTTTCAGCTGCCAACATTTGGAACCAAAGACTAGGTCATGTAAATTTTAGAGATCTTGATCATCTTATGAAGAAGAATTTTGTACGTGGTTTACCATCATTAGACATGCCACCTTCCTCTATTTTTGGTCCGTGTCATCAAGGAAAAATATTAAGAGTTCATATAGGAAGTTAGATACAATTACCACTACACGTGTGTTGGAGTTGATACACATGGATCTTATATGTCCCATGCGCACTGAGATCATATGTGGTAAACAGTGTATAATAGTGATGGGAGATGACTTCTTTAGATATTCCTTTGTGGGTTTTATTAGAGAAAAAATTATTGTTGTTGAGTTTCTGACTACAAAGTTCCGCTTGTTTTGAAATAAAAATATTATCACTTTTAACCAGATCTATAGTGATACTGGCACTAAATTCATCTATGTTAGCATTGATGATTATTGCGATGGACTAGGCATCAATAATAAATTTTATGTTGTAGGCGCACCTCAATAAAATGAGATTATTAGAGGAAAAAAAGGACCATGCAGGAGATGGCCCGATCCATGCTTCTTAGTAGGATTATTCTTAGGATTTTTTGGGTATAAGTGGTTGACACCGCACATCACATGATGAATCGGGTTTATCTCTGTCCACACACATATAAAAATCCTTATGAATTGTGGACTGGGAAAAAGCCCAACCTATCATATTTACGATCTTTGGTACCATGATAGAAAACATATAGGCAAGTTTGATTCTAGAAGTGATAAAGTAATATTTTAAGGGTATTCATTAAACAGTAAGGCTTATAGGGTTTAAAACTTTAAAATCTATAAGATCATGGAATCAATAAATGTGACTATCAAATAAGACTCTCCTATAATATTTTTTGATGAAAATGATATTCCCTGTGAGAACAATGCGCCCCTTGGTGATGATCCGGTTATTTTTCATAATGACATGGTGGATCTTACTCTTAACAAGGATGATCCATCCTCTTAAGTTCGTAAGAATCATGACACTTCTAATATTTTTGGTGATCCCATATATGATGTCAATACTCGTGCTCAATTAGAGAATGAGGTAAGTTATCTTAGTTATACCTCTCAATTCGAGCCCAAAAATATGAAAGAAACACTCAAAGATGAAAATTGGATTAATGCTATGCAAGAAGAGATGCTTCAATTCAAGAAAGATGATATTTGGGAACTTATCCCAAGACCCAGTGATATCAATGTAATATGTTCCAAATGGGAGTTCAAGAATAAGATGGATGATGGTGGTATCATATTTTGTAGAAAGCGTGGTTGGTCGCTCAAGGCTACACCCAAATTGAGGGTATTGACTTTGATGAGACATTTGCTCGTGTTTCTAGCTTATAATCTGTTTGTCTTCTCTTAGCTATAATATATCATCTAAAATTCAATATATATCAAATGGATGTCAATATTTATTTTCTTAATGGCCTTCTATAGGAGGAAGTTATTATGGAATAAATAAATGGATTCGAAGATCCCAAATGTGCTAATAATCTCTATTATCTTAAGAAAGCCTTATACGGGTTGAACCCAGACACCACGCTTGGTACGAGAGGGTTACTTCCTATTTATTAGATCGTGGTTTCAAGAGAGGGGGAGTAGATAAGACATTATTTATTCGTAAGGAAAATGGGACATCTTGGTTGGGCAAGTCTATATTGACGACATAGTCTTTAGTTCCACACGTGACCAACATACACATCACTTTGCGGAAGAAATGAAAAGTGGAATTGAGATGAGTATGGTTGGTGAGCTTACTTTCTTCTCTAGTTTTCAAGTGTGCCAACATGAGAGTGGGATTTTTATATCCCAAGCTAAATATGCTATATACCTAATGAAGACATTTAGTCCAGACTCCACTAAGCATTCTCAACTCTCATGAGATCCACAACTAATCTTAGCAAAGACACTGAGTGAAAGTATGTTGAGAAAACTCTCTTTAGGGGAATGATTGGTAGTCTTCTCTACTTGACCGTTAGTCATCCCAATATTACCTTTAGTGTTGGAATTTATTCCCGTTATCAAGCATCTCCCAAAAGTCACACTTACTTTTGCTTAAGAGAATTATTAAATATGTTTTGGTACACTCGATTTCAGGATTTAGTATTCCTCTTGTACTAATGCTTGTTTATCGACATAATCGGATGTCGATTGGGCCGGTGATGTGCATAGTTGTTAAAGCACACCATGGGGGTGTTTTTACTTTAGGTGTTCTCTTGTCTCTTGATTAAGAAAGAAGTAAAATTATATCTCATTATCCATGGTGAAGGCCGAATACATAGCCTCTGGGGGTTGTTGCACATACAATTTATGGATGAAGCAAATGTTGGAGGATTATGAATTAAATTATGGTATAATGACTACATTTTGTGGTAATATTAGTGTAATTTTCATATCACGTAACACCGTCCAACATTTCCATACAAAGAAAATTAGGATTCAAGATCATTTCATTAAAGATATAGTTTAAGAGAAAGTCGTGTCTTTAAGCTTTGTTAATACCGACCGTCAATTAGCCTATATTTTCACAAAACTTTTATATAACCTTAGGTTCAAGGATCTTAGGAAATCTATAGCTATTTGCTCCATTGATTGAGTTTGAGTCAATTCATCTAGTCCAGGGTGTGAGTTCATTTTTATCATTTTTCCTTGAACTAGATTGCACACACACACACACTACAATAAGAATTTTGTTTTTCACAAGTGTGATGGCGTAATTAAGAAATTTAAAACCCCGTTTCACTCCATATATTTATGTGACATAACAAGGATAGATAGACCAGGGTGCTTTAAAGTGGTGCATAATCATGTATGTTACATGGAGTTAATATTATTTGCCTATATCTAATGAGTTGATATTAGTTTGATACCTTGGTTGCACGCTCCGTACACGAGCTCTCTAGAGTGTTGCAATCTTTATGCATGCGCTAAGCGAGATGTTCTTCTATTACTACTATCAAATATATCTTTATAGCTAGTAGATATTTGTGCATGTAAGAACCATTACGCATGAGGTTGATCTTATGTTTTTAAAAAGAAAATCAGAGTATGCAATAGAAAGGGATGTGACTTGGGGTAAATTCCTTTGCATGAGAGGCCACTATTAGCAAGGATCATATCATTGAAAGAAGATTCAATAACAAGGACAAATTTGGGATTAATTTACATCTTCAAAAGAACATTTATAACAATTATATATGCTTTGAGGGAGTGAACTTGAAAATCAATGGGTTTGAACAAATTTTTTCCTAGTTTATTCTTCAATATTTGACTATATTGCTTTGACAATCATTAAAATTTATGGTGATATTTTCAAAAGTGTGTTAATTTCTTTTGAGTTCACATTGTTAATCACAAATATTTGAATAGGGCATCGACTAGTTAGAATTGTCAAGCTTGACTCCATGCACTACTTTGTGTATCTTAGTTGATTATTTTATGTTCTAAGTTCACACCTCTACATTTTGCTTCACGTTTCAAACATCTACTTATAACATCATTGTGAACCTTGTTTGTTTTAGTTTTTGTTTTTGTTCTAATTTATGTGTTTTAGTTAGAATGACTTGGCATTGTCATTCGAACTACAACCCATTGTTGTTCGAATAACGTCCCCATGTCATTTGAACGAGACTCAAAGCAACTTTTTTTAAAAAAAAAAGTCAAATGTTTTTAACGATTTTCTTACTTTTTTTCTTTGCAAACACTCTCAGTTTTATTTCCTCTACCTCGTCACCCATCCCATACTCTTCCCTTCTCACCTCCTATTCCCTCTCCACTACATTGGATCCATCTTTTGCCATTTCCCAATCATACTTTTGGAACTTATTTACTTAGAAAATTTCTAGGCACCATTTGGGGAGGGAAAGTTAGGGTTCCGATTTGGTGAGTTTTTCCTCCTTTTTTTCCTTTAGTGTTTGTTCGTGTGTATATATATATATATATATATATATATATATTGCTTGAGCTTTATCTTCCCTATTTGATGAGCACAAGTATAAATCTAAACGTGTATGCATGTTATAAGTATGTATATTTATTAATCTATTTCTTTAGGGGGTAATTTTTTTTATTAATTCAACTCAAAATCAAACACATTTGTTGGATTTTTTTTATGTCTTCCCATTATATTTATGGGTCTTTTTTTTATCACAACCCCTCATATATGTTATACCGCGAATTTCATCTTTTGTATAAACTGTTTTGGTTTATTTTTGCAAAAATTTAGGGTATTTCATATATAATTGTGTCTAGGATATTCTATGTTTGGAATTATACTATATATCCTATTGTTTTATATTTATACATAATGAGTGTGTTAGGATATATTGTATATACTTGTTTCCTTATAATTATATTGTATATAAACTTTTTTTGGTACCTTGTGTTTGTTATTTATAGTCGGTTTTATCTCTTATATGATTTGGGCTATTCTTTTGTTTGCTTCTTTACCGTGGCTCGTGATGTCGGGGGCTAGTTGGATGTGGACGGAGATAGGTTCTTAGAAAACGAGATGGGTCATTTTCCTTCATATATCTTTTTGGTGATGATAGTCAGTGGTCTCAAACGTTGTCCTACTCATGACGAGGCTCTTGAGGTGGGTTCTCCTCACTCGAGGAAGGCTGCGTCTATCCCGAGGCTGCACTACACCCTCACTTATTTCACGAGTCGCTCGAATTATGAGATTTATTGTGTCACATGTTTCCATATTTGTTCGTTATTCTGAGAGCTTATCGTTTATCTTCGGAATTTCTTTGTTACTACTCTTCAAAAATGGCTCAAGGGTCGAGATTGGGTTCCTCTTTTCTCCCTACACGATGTGATTCTCTTATATCTCGTTTGTGAGTTTTATTACCGCATGATTGGTAACCCTTTTTTCTAATGATCACTCGTTCGTGGAATTGATATCACAGTCACTCCTAACCACGTTGATTCCCTTTGAGGTATTCCCCAAGTTGAGGATCCAGACTATCCCGAGCCCCATGATAGTAGTACCCCATTTTTTGCCATTTTTGGTTATCCCTTTTTAGGGGCATCATTACACCTCTACTCTTTTCCACTCTCAGTTTTGACTTGATTACCAAATCCTTAATTGGATCATTTTCTCGGGAATTCTTCCTCAAGTAAACCACGCATCCTTCCCCGAGGAGCAAATGTGTCTTCTATTTGCACAGGTTTGGGTTTTACCATTGAACTTCCCTCAATCATTCTCTTATGTATGAGTATTGTTCCCAATTTAGGGAACAAGTCCATTTGTTATGGACTTACTTATTGTAAAATGGTATAAAATCTGAGCTAAAGCTCTGATACCAATTTGAGAGTGCACTTGCGTTCAATGTCCAAACTTATTTAATTAAATTTCAATTTTATGTCCAGATTTAATTAAAACCCTAAAACATTCATTTAATTCTGATTGAAAGTAATATGAATTATCTAGCATGCAGACTAAAACAACCACAACATAGATTTGGGGAAAAATCCCCAACAGGGGCAAAAATTTTTTATTTCTCAATTAACTGTAAATCTCCAACTTACAATTACATAATAGAAATACACATTTGTGACGATGAATACCCTTAGGTGTCGGTTCGAAGTCTTCAATAAGAGATACTGCAAGAGCTCCAATGGTCAGCAATGGAGACAACCTTCTTCTCCACAAGTGTTACTCCAAAATGAGTAATATGAACAATAGGGTTTAATTCACATAAATGATTTGGGATGTTTGAGTGAATAAAAGGGTTTAAAAGGCTAAAAGATGAAGTCTTAAAGTGCATTAGATATGCAGATCTAGAGTTTTGAAAGACTTGCAAAACCTGATTTTGTAACAGGTATTTATAGGTTGAATAAAAAATTGAGGGGGTGCATGTCGTTCGAACGACATCTGCATGTTATTTGAATGACATTAGATGTCGTTACTAACGACCAAAGAAATGACCTTTAAATTTGTAAAATAATATGGGTTTGCTTGAAGCAGTAAAAACGACCATTCGATCCCCTTCAAACGACATTGCACGTCGTTAGAAGTTGTCGTTTTAACGACTTATCAATGTCGTTTGAACAACATTGCTATGTCATTTGAACGACTTATCAATGTCGTTTGAACAACATTGCTATGTCATTTGAACGACATGAGCGAAAAATATTATTTTAAAATTGCTCGCCTGCAGGTACTAAAAAATTACTTTTGACTTAGAAAAATGCCTCATATAGATAAAACCTTTTTATAATGAAGCCCCTAACTTTTAATAAAAAAAATTCTTCTTTTAAAATAAAATATGAATTTCCTTAAAGTGCAGAATAGGATGGCTCAACACAACACATACAAATAACAAATTTTAATTTCTTTCAAATTAAAATTAAACTAAACTAAAGTGAAATAAAATTAATCCAACATAAATGTTCACTTAAACAAATTTAATTTAATCCCAAGTCCTAAAATTTTCCTAACATGATTAATTCATTTTCCCATATAGGCCAAACCAAATTTTATCAAATTGAAATAAATGACTTGAATTAAATTAATTAAACATTACCCAAATTAAGTTTAGCACCAAATTAATTATGAATAGTGATTTAAACCATATTTTATCTTTTAGTCCTAAGCATTCATCTAGGTGATATATGAAGATAAAATAAATCACAAACCACTACGCGCCGATGTACGAGGAAAATCCAAATGGAAAAAACCTCGGACGACCCTAGCCTTAAGTCCACTAAGTATGGATTTATTATTACACGACATATGACTTACTTCACAAGACTCGATTCCATCCAAGCCTTGACGCGTCTTCTTGTAACTACCTCCGCCTATTCGGCAATCCCGGACTCCACTGGAATCTTGGAATCCACCAACGAGACTTTTGGTCTCCGTCACCCCACACCCGAAGCCTTTCTTCAAGCGGGAACACCGCAGCACACAAACAAATTACTCTCCTTTGTGGGTAGAGAATAAAACCCAAACTTCTCCTTTTTATGGTAGAGATGAACCAATGGTGCTAAACACTCAAATGATTGAGAATAAAACAGGTGTCAAACTATCTCCAAACAAATATATATATATATAGACACACACACACACAATACTGCTCTTGTGCGGACTAGTTCGCATTTTAATAGTGCGGACCGGACATGTGTCACCTGGCGGTGAGCCTAGAAAAGAGAGAGAGTGTGCCTATAATTTAGCCGATAATTTCTAGGCTCATCGCTAGGTGACACATGTCTGGTCCACACTCTTAAAATGTGGACTAGTCTGAATCTACTTTCTAATGGTCCGGTCTGTGCGCGAATCAACCTTACGATATGAATGAACGATACGTTTTATCGTAAAACTTAATTTAGAGTACACCGGGTAGTTTCGAGCCTCGTTTGACTATAATAAACACACTATCTTGAGCGAAGATTAATGAATCTTTAAAAGGATCTGAATCCCCTTTCCAACGGTCCATCTCGTGCATGAATCAACCTTACGGGATAGACGAGCGATCCATTTTACTCTAAAGGGTCATCGGGCATTTTCGGCCCCCGTTTGACCTTGGTCAAACTCTCTGAACCAAATGAAGCTAAATAAAATCTCTAAAGACACTAAATACCCTTTCCAATAATCCATCCCGTGCGCAAATCGACCTAACGATTTAGACGAATGATTTGTATTCCTCTAAAAATTTCCTATCCAGTGACCAATGGGAATTTTCAAGACCTATTTGATCTCAGTAAACTATTGAAATCGAGAGTGGCTTAAAATATTCTTAAATATCTCTGAATACCCTTTCCAACGGTTCGCCCCATGCGCAATTCTGACTTACGAATTACATTTTACAACCGTTTTCCCGAAAAACCAGACTGTCGAATGGAACCTTTAGGACCCTACCTATCGGCAGTGGGTCTCGGGTTCTATGTCGTTTGGCACGTCCAAGACCCTATCGATCGATAGCCCTCTTGGACCTATAAATGGATGCCATGACCTCACATTGAAATGCACCCCTAAACATCCCTCTTAGTAATTTAGAGAACATTCTCTCAAATTCAGAGTTGCTCCCTTCCTAAAAATCCAATTTCCCACATTCCTTCCATCCTTTTTGTACTTCATTTGGTAAATCCCCCCTCCCCCCCTATATCCTCATACCACCTTCACCTCATTGCAAGATCAGTATATCTACACTCAAGATCAACTTCAAGTATCCATAAGGAGGTCCAATTCTCCATCCCTATCTTTATATTCTCTTATTTTAGCATTAGTTGTTTTATTTATACTTTAGCACTTTATTTCATTACATCACATATATTAATCTCAAACCTTTATTAGTAGTACTTGCACATGCTCTATTTTCATACAAAAAAACGAGAAAAATAGGGTTTATCTATAAATTCCAACACTAGACATTCTCACACTTAAAACACGTTTACCTCTACACACACATATAAGAGAAATACCCTGTTTAGATTTATGGATTAAACCCCACCCTATGTTATCTTCGAATTATTTGGACTTTGATGCCCATGGGCTACGTAAGCGTCTTGGGTAAATCCCTAGACTGGAGTCCTCCCTTATGCATATTTATGACATTGGTATATATATTCTTAATGGATATCATATTCTTGCATGCTTATGTCTTGTCCGATATATGTATTCGTTCTTCCATAACGACTTCTGATTTGACAAAAAATTACATTATATTTTGAATTATTATTTTTTGGGAACACTCTTAAGGATGAATTCACTCCGTCCTTTTCTATGACGCGGGTTGAACGATTCCATTCTCCATCTATATTATGCATCTAATCACACACTTCACAGAGTCTAACATGAGAAGATTAACACATGCCCATGAGAGAACGAAAGGGCGGGATATGTACCTAACACCTATCCATTCCATAACTTACTCCCCGGACCTTTGAACTACTTGGTTTCGCAAGCATCAATATTGTCCTTGATTCCATTCTCTCAAGGCGATAACATTTCTTTTGCCTGTTTTATGCAAAATAGGTTGGCGACTCTATCTCTACACATTACCCCACATTGACAATGGTCGAGTGCCATGAGAAAGGGCGTAATATCGTGTGCACACAAGAGGGAAGCCCTACCAACCCCCTAGGGATGGCCACACTAAGAGTGTTTAATATTTCCAACGAATTCAGGATTGTGACTTTAGGGATAAAATGGGCTGGCAGGGATCTCAAAATTTTCTTCACAACTTTCGTCTCAGAAATTTTCTCACCCAAATTAAAACTAGAATTTTCTATGTCTCAAAAACGTGCATAAAATTCATCAAATATTCAGAATCATTAATGGTGACAGTCTCAACATATGCGGTGAAGTTTTGAATCTTTCACAAAATTGGTACCCTCGTGAGTGAGTTGGAGGATATCCCAAGCTTCATTAAACGTGGTGCACATCATGATGCAGTAGAACTCGTCAGGGGTGATGACTCCATAAATGGTACTTAAACCATGAGAGTAGTGCATACTCCATTTAAATTCATCATCTGTCCAAGTAGTGATAGGTTTAAGACTTTCGACATTGTCGTTAGTCATAGTAGGTGGTGTCCACCCTCTTTCACAAACAAACTAAACCCCTCATCAATCACTTTCAAATCCGACCTCATTCGAGACTTTCTAGTACGTATAATTAGACCCATCGAAGACTGGTAGCCTATTATACAAATTATTAATTTGAACCCAAATTTAAGAATCACCAATTTTGAAAAATAATGGTATAAAAAATCGTAAAAATCAGGATCACAAAGTATTTTAGTGTAACTTACTCTGACACCAATTTGAGAAATCAAATTTTATGGATTTATTCGTATCTTAGGCCAAATATAGATAAATTTATTTTTGAGCAAATTTTGCCTTATATAATTAGTGTGCATGCAATGAAGAAGTACAAATTAAACAAGCCAAACTAAACAATCATGCGGAGAAGTAAGGAAAAATCTCTTTTGGGCGAAACCTCTATTTTAACACTATATTAAAATTGATAGACAAGATACGACTTATAGACTGCTTATCTTACTAAGTATAACACGAAATTCTTTAAGTTTTTTACACCAGCAGCACGGTCCAGCAGCACCGCCCAGAAGAAGAAGTCTTCCCTCTATATCCACCAATCAACCTTCTTCTTCAGCAGTAGAGACTCGGTTCCATAAATCCACAGTAAAGATGAACTCTACAAGAGTTTTAAACTTTGCACATGTTCTTGAATTGGTAAAGTGATCTCTAAATTTCAAAGGGGGTTGAATGAAAAATGGTAGACTTTAATTACAAAAGGAACTCTAAAATCGCTTCAAAAAAGTAAAATAAACATCTTTAAAACTTTAATTCCGCATCTCTATTTATAAGGAAGTTTGTTGTAAAAGGATAAACATTAGAGATTTGGATCAGATTTGATTAAAAAATAAAAATTCGCACCCTCGTTCGAACGATGTGGTAACTCGTTCGAATGACGTACCCTTTTTCGTTCTCATTGGTTTCTAACATAACTTCGAACGACATTCCAGTGCTTGGCCAAAAGACTTCGCTTCAGATCTTGTTAGAACGTGAAAAATCGTTCTAACGACATTGTGTAAAATCGTTCGAACGACCTATCAAACTTGCTCTAACGAGCCCTCGAAATTTTCAAAAAACTTTTAACAATCGTTTTGAATGTTTTGAAAACTTTTAATGTAAACTCTAATTATAGAATTCCCAGGGATATATAAAGATTTTACCAAACTGATTCATACCACTTTAGAATGATGTTGAGATGAACGATCTTCAATTTTCCAAAATGTCATAAACTTCTTGTCTTCAAATACATAGAAATAGTAATAAAGGTGCACTGGTGTGTAACGACATAAGCCAAATAAAAAACTAAATTGTGCAATTATAAAACTTGCTCTTACATAGCACAAGTCAAGGTACTTATTGCTATGATGTTATGATTTTGGACTAAAAAATATTGGAGCGACGTACCGGAGGCTGGTGAATAAAGCATTCGAAGATAAAATCAACAAAAATATGGAGATGTACGTCGATGACATGTTCATAAAGAGAAAAATGGCCGTCGAACACCTTAGATACTTTAGACAAACGGTTGACCAATTAGAGAAACACAGAAGTAAGCTTAACCCATCAAAATGTGTCTTAGAGGTGAAATAGGAGATGTTTTTGGGCTTTATAATCAATCAAAGGGGCATTAAGGCCAACCCGGATAAAATTTAAGCACTGATCAACATGAAATACCCAATGAATGAAAAAGAAGTGCAAACGTTAACTGGGTGATTAGATGTATTAAATAGGTTTGTTTCGTGAGCTACCAACAAATGCCTATCCTTTTTCAAGGTATTGCAAAAGACATTCGAATGGAATGATGAATGTGAAGCATTATTGCAGAAGACATTCGAATAACGATGAATGTGAGGAAGCATTCCTGGACTTAAAGAAGTATTCGAGATCTTCACCCCTCCTTTCAAGACCTGTCATAGGATATGAAATTTATCTGTACTTTACCGTGTCCGAATCAGTAGTCAGCTCGGTGTTTGTTTGATAAGAAAAAGGAGTGCAAAGATCCGTTTACTACACCAACAAAGCATACAGAGGGAAAGATTCGATATCCAGGGCTGGAAAAATTAGCGTTAGCCCTAATTAAAGGTTTTGAATGATAAAGTCGTACTTTCAGTTTCATACCATCGTTGTTTACACAAACCTATCTTTATGCCAAGGTGATCATAAGCCTAAGAAAACAGGTAGACCGCTGGCTTGGGTTGTAGAATTAGGAGAGTATGACATCCAGTATGAACCTAGGAAGACCATCAAGGACCAAACCATGGAAGCTTTTATAGTCAAATTTACTTAAGAAGAGAAACCATCTAATCAAACTTCTACCAAAGAGATCTCAATAGAAAAAGTGGCAAAAGTAAACTTCTATGAAAAAGAGATCAACCCAAAACAGACAAAGTAGACTTTTTTAAAGAGAGCTCGTCAGTCTATCCAAATGAGCAGACTCCTATGAGAGATAAGTCTACCATTAATCCAGATGACCGAAACACTGATATACTAGAGTCATCTTCCAGGAAATAAGAAGTTGCTCGCGATTAAGAGAAAATAAAGAAGATATTTAAACATGATCATCTAGTCGATGAAAATTTTACAAAAGAGGTACTTGTTTGGTAGATGTTTGTAAATGGCTCATCTTGTGCTACAGGTTGCAAAGAAGGCCTAATAATCACAATGCCGGATGATATCAATGTGGTATACGCTCTCAGCTTTCAATTTGAGGCCATAAATAATGAAGTCGAACACGAAGCACTTATAGCAGGATTTGGACTGACATCATCCCTTGGCGTCGAGCAAATGCAGTCACACAATGACTCGCGGCTCTTAGTAAACCAAGTGTTAAGGGTTTATGAGACAAAAGATGAATCCATGGAAAAATACATCTCAAAATTAAAGGGATTGTTGGCAAAATTCATAACTGTTAGGATGGTCAGAATTCTATGTGCAGAAGATGCCCGAGCAGATACACTTGCTCGGCTTGCATCCGTTACTAGGATAGGACTAAGAAGAATACTTCTTATAAAGATCCTTATGCATAGAAGCATCGATGAAAAGAATATTAGTATAACAGAGCTAGAGATGGGACCATCTTGGATATACCCTATACGATCATATTTGGAGAACGACACATTACCAGTATATTTAAAAGACGCAAGAAGACTCCAATATAGGGAGATGAGGTACGTACTAGAATAGGGAATACTGTACATAAGAGGGTTCGTCTTACCATTGATCAGATGTGTCCACTCGAATGAAGTCAGTGATTTGATAAAGAAGGTACACGCGGGCTTTTGTAGAGCACATTCAGTAGGCAGATCATTGGTAAAGCGAGTGGTCACACATGGTTACTACTGGCCCACCATAAAGGCATAATATGCGAGCTATGCGAAGAGGTGTGTTAAGTGCCAGAAATATGCCATCATTCAATATATCTTGTTTGTATGGATAACTAAACATATTAAATAACTATTTCTATTTTATTTATAGATAATATTGTATTAGTTTTTAAAATCTTATAACGAGTCTCTATTTTGTTTTGCCTTTTATCGTATTAGATTGATCCAAATTTAGAAATCCAAGAAAATCAAGTTTTTATGGGCGAATATTTACTCTTTTAATCTCTATTTCAGTTGTAGCGGCCCCTATTAGGGTCTTTCATTGGAAAAATGGTCATAATGGGGAAATGGGGAGAGCCAAATTTGGATTTATTGCACAACTCCGAATTGGATCAGTTTTTCCTCAACAAAGAAAGGAATGAGAGAAAAGAATATTGGCTAGGGATTGTGAGGCCCAAATTCTTGACTGGAGGGGACATCAAAGACCTCTGCACTTCCATCCCTTGGATCGATAAAAGGCTTATCTTATTCCCATCACATCTCTCTACTCGTTCGTAATGTGAGAGATAGATTTGGCAGACCTTTACCCAAGACTAGAGATAGGTTCAAGTACTTAGTCATCGTAGTGAACTGATTCACCAAATGGGTAGAGGCAGAACCCCTAGTGTAGATACCATATGAGAAAGTCATCCATTTTATCTCGAAGGACATTATTTACTATTATAGGATGTTGTATGCCATCATCACTGACCATGGTACCAAATTTGACAATCAGGAGTTCGAAGACTACTTTATACAATCTAAAATCCAAAAGTTGCATTATGCACTTGGTCATCCACAATGTAACAGATAAACAAAAGTAACAAACAAAACCTCTCTCGACGGATTGAAGAAGATACTGGACGATGCTAAAGGAAACTGGATTAATGAACTCCAATGTGTCTTCTGGGCATAGAGAACGATGTCGAGAACAATAATGAGCGAGACCCTTATATGTTAACCTTTAGAATAGAGGCAGTGGTCCCAAAAGAAATTGGTTTGCCAAGTCACCGTGTACTCGATTTTGACTCCCCAAGGAGCGACCTAATGAGAAGATGAGATTTGTACATGATGGAGGAAGTCAAAGAATATGCAGCAATTCAGGCGACGGCATACCACTAACGAACTGCTCGATTTTACAATAAAAGAATAAAACCAAGCACTCTAATGGCGGGAGACTACGTGCTAGAAAAGGTCATTCAGAAAGCGAATAAGTTGGAGGCTAACTAGCATGGTCCGTACCGAATATCTGTTGTTGTTCGATCAGGAACTTACGGAATGAAACCTTAGAAGGAGAGCAGTTCAAGAACCCTTGGAATACTGACCACCTAATGAAATACTATTAATAATGGCAAACATGTAAAGTATTTTCTTTTCTTGTAACCCGCTTTCAGTGATAAATAAATGGATTTTTTTAACTTAATCTCCACTTTTTAATATGCTATTTGGCTTAACCACCAGTTTGCTAATCTCTTTGACTTACCCCCAACAAATGGGGTTACGCCTAATTTTGAATTATTAGCAATGGGCAAAGTCAAACAAATTATTCGACTTAATCCCTTATTTTTATTCATTATTTTGAGATAACCCCCTCATGCAGGGGCCAAGTCAAAGAGATTAACAAACTGTGAGTTAAGTCAAATAGCATATTAAAAAGGGCTTTTTTGACTAAACCCCTAATCTATAAGTATTTTTTAAAGTAATATGTATCCAAATACTTATTTGTGGTGCAAAAAATATTAAGTCAAATACTTATAATATTGAGTTCTGCCCAAAGCTAGTCGGTAGGAAGTGATTTTAAATGATTTGCAGTTGAAAAATTACTACATGCATTCCACATAAAAAAATAATAATTCATCACTATTTTTTTATTTTAGACTTTAATGCAGCAAAGTCGGTCCAAAAAGAAGAGAATTCATATATAATTTTAAAAAGACGAGGAAGAGGAACTTAATTATATACGGAATGAAATACAAAAATTTAGTGTTAGTTAAAAGATAAAAAAATTTACATCAATATTTAGAACTAAATGAGTTCATACATAAAATCAATGAATCCTACTTTACATGATGTACATCACTATAATATTTTAAAATATACATTATAGTAGCTCATCACAAAAATCCTATGTCAAATCTTGTAAATCTATTATGTCAAAATTTTAAAAAATACACTAAGAAAATATCATTAGAAGTTCAGAGCAACCCTAATATTTAAAAAAAAATTAACATTTAATGTCAAAAATAAAACTTAAACATATTGTACATACTTTACTAGCTCAAGACAGAAATTGCAACAAATTCAAAAGTAACAACTCCATTACATAATTCCATTTAAATTTGAAAATTGCAAAAAAAAAAAAAACTTTTAGAATTTTAAAAATTGTGAAAAGAACATTTATACATCTGAAAACACGAAACAATAATAGAAAATATGAAAATTGCATAAAAAGATCAAAAATCTAAAAAAACTACAAACATTTAAAAATATATGGAAATTTGATTAAAAAAACATGCTTGCAAAATAGAATCGAGATTTTTTTTTTCAAAAAACTACACGAGAGAAAAAAATCGATTTTTCTACAAATAACAGTTAATTGTGTTAAAAATCTAAAAATATAACTCTATCAGCAAGGGACACTTTTTGCTCTTCAGAGATTTTTTTGATCCCGAGGGAATGTTAGAAATGATAATTATCTTCTTTAACTGGAATGGTGAAGCTTTTATCTTAGGAAACCGATTGAGTTTGAAATTATACACACTTAAAATGCGGAGTTGAAAAGTCATTGTCGTTTAGAATTCCCATTAAAGTATTGATAAAGTTCTTTTCCCTTCTCCACTACTACTGTTCAATAAGTCATTAATGATTTTGCCTTGATTTATTAGTCCAGATTCATTCAGATGTTGGAAGAGAAATGATGGTAACAAAGTTATGGGTTATTTTTTTAATGACTTGCCAAGTGGACAACATAAATAGAGGGAGACATTCAAGGATTGTAAAGCATATTATAATATATATACTCAAATGTTTCAACAGATTCCTAAAAAACAAAGAAAAAATATAAATTTAAGAGATGCATCCCCTTTCATCGTTATCTTGAATTGTAAAAAAATGTTGGCACCTCTTTAATACTTCAAATGTCCCCCTCCCCCCCCCCCCCCCCTCCAAAAGAAGAAACCCTTGTGAAATACGATTGATTCACCCCTTCCTTCCTTTCTAGAAATTGAAAACCTAATCGATTCTGACCCTTCACTCTCTCTCCAATTCAGAATCCTTAATTCAAACGTTTGGACTCCTTGGATACTGACCACTAGTTAAATATCGATGACTGTAGGTTCGTGTTTCACTATTTGGGTGGTGGGTCAACCTGCTGATGTGGCGGAGCTATCTGGTATGGTGGCTATGTGTTTTATTCAGCTTCATTTTAGGTTTGAGTTTCAGTTTCATTTACAGGGGTTTTTTGCCAAGCCAGTTGAAAACAGGAGTTATTGTTTGGGTTTCGTTGGTGTCGCTGATGGTGCATCCGTTGGTAAGTTTAACATTTATTCACAATTTTTAAGATTTTTAGTCCTCAGAAATTCTCAAATAATACATTAGTATTAGAGATTCATTTGTCTATCACATTGTCCCATTTTTGTCACACGTCATATTTGCTAATTTATGATAGCAGTGGGATGCTACCAATTAGTTTGGGTCAAATTCTAATTGTAAGTTTAAGCGAATAAATAAATCTAACTTTTAATTTTTTGTAAAAAAGCACACTGAACTATTTTAGATGCAAGAAATCTCCCTTAACCTAGAATTTTGATTCAAATAAGTCCCAGGTGTATGATAAACACCATTGTTAACATATCACCTAAATGTAATATTTGAAGGGAAATTGAGAATTAAATAATAATAATCTAACATTTAGAGCATATGTGGTATTTTGAATGTGGTATTAAAGCGTGTTTAATATTGTTTGATTTGTATACTATTAAAAGCAAAATTACAATAACTCATTTTACTAGACTTAATCACATCATGCATAATTTTTACAATATCTATAAGTTTGCATTTTTTTCTTTATTAAATTGTCAATCAAATGTTGTACAAAAAGAAAATGTTAATAAGAAAGGGCATTTTAAAACATTTTTGAGGTTAAAGAAGAGGGATTGTTTGCATTAAAATGATAATAAGAAATAATTACCAAATCACACAAGTTAGAATCAACGTTAGCACATAAATTCTTATTACAAATACTTTGATCTGATTGATATTTATTTTCATCTTGATCTTCGATAATTGGTACTATAGATTATTGATAGTAATGATAGGAATTTTGAAGAACGCAGAAATAGCAGTTGACGCTATGTCCATATAGTGATAGGCAACTTTTAATCTGATTGATGCTTATGTTTTGTATATATCAGAAATGCAGAAATTACTGTAATCTGTCACTTTTATACAACATGTTAGTCAATGGTTGGGAGCAGATGATACTCCTGATATTCTTTGTTGGAACTGTGTGAGTAACATTTTCCACACCATTTATTTCTTTTGTTTGTTCGTCATTTATGATAATGTCAATTCAAACATGTTTGTGGCCATTGTTGATCAATTGAATAACACTACGTGTCACTGTCATTAGCATATTTTAATACTGAAACCACTATATATAATAATTTAAGTGTAATCTTATAATCCTTAACGAATCAAGAGAACTAAGTGCCAAAAATTAATTTTAGTTATTTAGAGTTCATTTTCTGATGCTATGAAATGATAATTACGTGTATATAATGTAATTTTGTGATATTGACGAAATGTTCAATAGGAATATGGTCATTTTGACTTTAAACTCAATTTAATTATCAATATGTAATTTTCGCAATAAGCAAATTCTATATAAAATTTATTAAAATTTTCCATCTAAAAATTTGAATGATTTCATCAGTTGGGGATGTCGAGTGCTTTGGAGAAGCTACGTGGACAAGCATATGGGCTAAGACATACTACATGTTGGGTGTATCTGCAGACATCATGGATTGTTCTATTTGGATACCGCATACTTATATTACCCATTTTTTATTTGCTACACCGATTTTGAAGTTAATGGGTCAGCCTGCTGATGTGGTGGAGCTATTTTATTCCACTTTATTTTAGCTTTGCGTTTAAATTTCCTTTGCAGTGGTTTTTGCAGATCTAGTTGAAAACGAAGGTTTGGATTGAGACCTTCATCTAGCTGAGATAAATATATTATGTATATTTCTCTTTTAATATTATTCCCTTTCTACCAAAAAAGTTAAAAGTGACGGCTATTGTTTGGGTTTAATGAACTGACAACATAATTCGTAATTTACACCCATTAGATATGTCCTTTCTTGTAGGGGTAATTATGTCAATTCACCTCAATAGGTGATCCCCTTGAACATTCAGACAAGTTACATCTAGATTTTGTGTTGTGATTTGGTCCTACTCATCCTCATTTTTGTAACTCGAGACGCCGACCCCATTTAGATCCAATGTTTTGTAGAGTCTAGATATTCCACCACTGTCATTTGATTAAGTCATTTTCCTTCATTATAGGCCGCCGGATAATAAGACACAATGATGTGGAAATCACAAAGGCATTAAAATTATGTAATAACCCTAATAGTTAATGAATTTATATATGGAGAAATTCATGTACCTTACTCTATCTCTGACTTGTTATTTTTGGGAAAGATGTCACTTAAATATGCATAAGTCATTTTGAATTCAATTTTTTCAACTCTACAAAAGTGATTCATGCGATTCTTTTACTCTATTACTTTAAGCATTAGAGATTATAATATCTATCTGAAATTCTTAAAACTTATATCTGAGTATTTGGAATCTTTGATTTAACACGAATGAGTGCGTATCTTTCAGTTAATTTGGCTTAGCCTTTTTTATCTTTTAAATTAGAAGAATATGAAAATTACTCAAAGATGTTTGTACTCGGACACAAATTCAATTGGGCTATTTAACATGAGACAAACCTGAAGATGGGTCATGGCAAGCGACTACCCATTTAGCGACAGATGGGCAAAAGGGCATGAATGTGGAGTTTTTTACGATGCAAGATATAGTCTGCTTTTATTTTTATTTATTAATATGTATATATTTGTATGTTAATATGTTCTTCTTGCAACATGAGAATTCATTTTATTCTTTAACATAGATATTAAAATTAATCTTTTATAGGCTAAAATGTTTGACCTTAAACATAAAAACATGAGCTAAAATGTTTGATATCCAAAATAGAAACTGAGTATTTAGTTATTAATTAGGGTCTTTTGCATAATTTTGTTTAATTTGACTGAATTTCTATTTGGATTTTTCTCTGTTTTGTTGTTCTTTGAGAAAATGGAGTTGCATTTTTTAATTACTGAAATTTTTAGGGGAGAAAAGAGTAAAAGAAACAAAAATCTTATTTGAAGGTTTAGCAATATTGCGGGTTATGTTTAGTTCAGATTTTAACTTTATTTTAATTTAAAAAGTTAAAAATTTAAGTCCTTACTTTTATTCCCATAGTTTCAATATCATTTCATAGTTCAATGTAGTTTTCAGTTAAATAGGAAGAATTAATTGGTGAAGCTGAAAAGTTTAGATTAAAAATCAATTCTATTTTCAAATAGCCTTCCCTTGACATGGGTGTAAAGTGGGGCAACTGCCTCACTTAATTATTTGAAAATTAACTTGTCGCATTTAATTTTTTGTTGTTTTGTTTTCCCATCTCTATATGCTATATTGTACTTCTTCAAAATTGACTCGAAACAAATGATTGCGCGAAATAAATAATTCTAGGAGGGATTATTTATCTACAAGAAAATGAATTTTCAAAAAATAATAATGATTATTTGTCTCAATAAAGTTATTTTGAGAGTGGCAAGGTATAATCCCTTTTTATAATTCTTAAATTGATTTAACATTCAAGCAATGCTGTTTTAGTTTTATTTATATTTTATGATTTTATGAAAACTGACATAATACATGTTAGCTTGCATTACATTGCTGATATTATAAATTTACTCACTATTACAGATTCTAGATTTTAATCATCTTCTTCCTTACTTTGTTATTTTGTTCCCTTCACCCTTCAACATTTCCTTCTTATTTGCAATAATATAGTTTATATAAAGTCGTCCATGCATCGCGTGGCTTGCATGCTAGTTTTCTCTAAAGCCAAATACAAGGTCACCCACGTTAACTAAAGCACAACCTTTAAAAATGACTTCATCCCATGTGAGGTCAACGTTAATTTTCACCGGCATGACCAAAACTTCAAGGGAAATTATTATACTTTTGGTTCAAGTGAAATACTTTTATTTCCAGTGAAAAGTAAAATGGTGAAATATTTTTTCACATATTTAAAATTAAATTTTTTTTGGGTTGACATTGTGAATAATTGCACACCATATAATTTTGAAACTTTAAACAAGAATATAGAAGAAAACTTATTTCGTCATATTACTTTTCACCGCTTTGAAACTTATTTCACCACGAACCAAACATACCCTAAAATATATTAAAATATGTGGAGACTATAGAGAGTTCCATGTGTTCCAGAAGAGCTCAACTTTTTCCACCTCTAAGGAAAACCTCTTGCGAGGAAGACGATGGGGAAAAATCCCATAAAAACTCATGATTGGACTTGACCATGCCAAACTCACTTAACTTTGAGATAACCCCATGGGAAGGACTATTAACATTGTTAGCTACCCTATGTGACCCACTGGCATTAGAAAAAATTAATTATGCATGATTAAGTTAAAATATGAATATATGTGCACCCACGTGCTCTATCTAGTTCATGATCATCCCCACCCCACTCGTTTACAGTGTGATCTCATCTCTTATAGTAGAATAGTGACACATGTCCTTAAGGACCACATTCTCTCATCTTATTCGACTCACACACCTATAAATGAAAGCAATAAGCATCTCAAAAGTAAATATAATATTGAATTCCCAAATGTTATATTGTCCAAATGAGGAACGAGTGAGACACAACCTTTAATCGGGATCCCCGGGAGTTTTGATTTAAATTAGTCAATAAGACAACACCCGTGGAAGTAAACAGTTGAGTTAGGGTTAAACCAAATTAAATCCTACTATTATAACTCTTATTCTCTTCATTTCAATTTTATTTATATTTATTGTATTTATAATTATATGATTGTTTGTTAATTATCACTCAATAACTTTGATCGGTCAAACACTAATTTGTAGCAATATGCATCATTACAAGGTTATGGGATCTCATGGTACATGATTTTGGGATTTGACATTTTACTGAGCATTATTTAAATGCCGTGTACAATGAGGGATGTTGTGCATTTTGGGGGCATGATTGAATTTGTGATGATTGAAATGGAAAATTTTTGGGTTGGTTTCGAGTTTTGAAATGTCGAATTGCCTCAGATGGTGAAAAATGATTAGATTACTATAAAATTTTAGGCTTTGACAAGATAGTTGAAAATAGGGTAAATTATTGAGTCGTGGTATTTTTGTATTAGTTTATAAGAATGTTCTTGTGGCAATTTCTTATGGGATCACTTCATCCTTTGCGGGTAACGGGTTTGAGGCAGTTTTACTGGGAAAACTACCCACGAAACATGTACTCATGAGTTTGAATGTTTTCTTGGGCAATTGGGGTGTAATGTCCATCATCTTATTGTACACTTAGCCATATTAGGGTTATTTTTTACGATAGAGAATACCTCAAAAAAACTTAGATGTTTCCATTTATAATTTTTGAGTTGATTATTATCAAGTTTGGGAGTTGAGTTCTCGTAAATTTATGGCTTGTGTGTGTGTCCTTTTCATATATTGTGTATGGATTGTTATATTGCCTACATTAAAAGAGAAAAACGTAGGTAATTCTAGTGAAACCTCAAATTGTGTTGGTTGGTCATGTTTGTGGAGTAAACTTGGTGTCTCATTAGATGATTTTAGAAGAAAAAATTAACCCTGTGAAAATTTATGTAATAGTTATGATTTAATCCAAATTCTAATGGGTTCAAACTAGACTTTGAAAAATTAGTTAGGATTTGCCAAAATTATTGCAAGTTTAGCAAAATTTAGAAGAATCTGAAAAGAAATGGTCAGTGATAGTAGTACATAAATGTAAGAACATGTAAAAAAATTGGATAAATTTGTTAAAAATCCTTAAACTGATGTTGTAGCGGCGTCACTTTCAGTAAAGTTAGAAGAATTGGGACCAAAACCACAATATATTCGAATGGTGCACAAAAACCACATAATGATGGATGGAAAAGATGTATATCCCTTGTTGCGGAAGTGGGTGTAGTGATCGACGAACTTAGGAGGCACTGGGTCAAAATCAATGAGGATGTTGGGATACAGAAAGAGCATCGATCACTATTGTCGATGGGGACACTGATGTTGTTGTTAAAAAGTATAAAATTTCAAATCGAAGGTATTTAATAGTGTAAGATTTGCGAAGGAATTATAAAATTTCATTTATGATATGAAGCAATATTTCAAGGATGATCATATTAGTAAAGACTAGAAGGTTGTGATCCCCACTATGTATTTGAGTGATGAAGTAAAATTATAGCAGAGAACCCATACCGAAGATAAGTCCAGGTTTGAAATCATTTTATCCATTTAATTATGGAATGAGTTACGAGAACATTTTTTCCAACAAATTTTGGTTGGCAAGCTAGAGAAGCGTTACTATGCATGAAACATGACCATGCAATGCGGGAATATGTTAAGGATTTCACATTGGTTATGATAAATTTTAAGGGAATGTGTGAGGAAGACAAGGTCTTTAATTTCATTATCAATATTTAATGGTGAATGAAGGAAAATTTACAGAGATAATGTTTGTGGTTTTTAGCAATTAGTGGAAACAATAGATAACCTAGTGGATTTAAAACTTGATAGGTCAAATGTTGGTCCATCTGTCCAAAAAAAAATTCAATTTATATAGTAAAAGATCGATCATCTTAATGAAGGTGTGGCAATATTAGCTTTCGTGAGAGGAATCTACAGCCAGAGAATCATCTCATCCTTCTCAAAGATCCCACTTACTAACATGACTAACCCTATAGGGAAGGTGTAGAAGAATATTCATGCAGAGGACATAATCAGCAACCAATTCCACCCCTATAAGGAAGAATGCCATGCGGATAAGGGGTTATATGGTGATTAAAGAAAGATAAATACTAGATCATACTGCCATAATAGTTGAGTCCTAGGAATCATGCAGAACACTCTCATATTGAACAGGTTGAGCAAGATGAAAAGTCGACCATACGAATATAGGTCCAACTAATACTACGATTTCCATACGAACCATAGCCACAATACTAGCTATTGCCTCTTGCTGAATAACGAGATTGAGTCACTCATACAAAGAGGGAATCTATGATAATTTATGGAGCGGTAAGATTGAATAATTATATACTGGAGAGACATGTAAAATTAAAGTCAAACTATACAGATGGACTGATCCAGGGAGCAAAAATGAGACCAAGAAAAGTTCACTGAAAACATTATCCCAATTGGATGAGTATGCATGATTTATGGAAGGTTTATCACCAATAGAGAATCTAACTCTTCCTAGAAGGTAAACAAAGGGCAGAAGAGGCCATAGATATCCAAAAAACCACTCGAGGACTAGGAAAGCATTGTCTTCACCCCTAAAAACTCTCATAACCTGGTTATTCCAAGTGTTGATCCCATTTTGATAGAGGCAATCATATCAAACCGAGTCATAAAATAAATTATGGTGGAAACGTAAAGTTCTACATATGTGATATATTATTATTTCTTTGACAATCTGAAGTTAACTAGAGCCAAGTTGAGGTCGATCAAAGGACCTTGCTCAAATTCACATGGGAAGATGTCTACTTGGAGGGAGAAATTGAGTTTCTCCTCATCAAGGTACAAATATAAAATCCATTATCCTATTAGTGGATTTTTTTCCTCTCGGACCACATTGCCTTATAATGTCCTAATGGAACGAACTATGCTAAATAGGATGCATGACATCCTCTCCATCAATTACCTCACCCATAAATTTTTAACACTGAACAACAAAAGAACTAATCAAGGAGCCAGTACCAAGCAAGGAGTTGTTATTTCACGCCATTTAAGAAGAAGACGGAGGCCTTCAACATCGATGTATTAGATCACGGAGATGAGCAAAAATGTGGTTTTTCTCATTAAGGATTGGTACTTGACGCGACTCTAAATGCATATCTAGTGTGTGTAAATTATGCTCAAGTGCAAGCCGATCGCACAAGTAATAATTCGAGCAAGTCGGGTATCGAACACATAGACTCAGACGATAGATCGTGAAGACTACCGAGAAAGATATCTAAAACTTAATGATCGATTCATGAAAAAGAAAAGAAAAGATGATGAATTTAGGAGAAGTAGTCTCTGTAACTAATGCAACCTAATTAAAAAATACCAATTAACTAGAATATGAATTGACTAAATTATGCGAAGATTGAAAACTTTTGATCTTAACTATATGAGAAAAGTGGGATTGGAATACAATTCTCTGAACCGTCGATTCCTATATCGAATATAAAACTTTGAAGAATCAAATATATAAGTAAGAGTAGACCTCAAATTTATATAAGCACTATATATATATATATATATATATATATATATATATATATATATATATATATATATATATATATATATATATATATATATATATATATATATATGAGGACTTTACTCCACACAATACAAGTCAAAAATAAATCTAAAATGCATGGTGAAATTATTGACACGCGTATCACACCCTTAAATACTCCGGTTACTTACGACAAATGAAGTTCAAAGGCTTATAATACTCATATCGACAAAGTATCAAGCCTTTAATTAATTATTAAATTATATTATGTTTTATATCTATTGATAATATCTAGGTTGGATTCATGTAACCCAACCCGCTAAAACTCTAATCGGGCATGGAACGTTAACACTACACATGAATATTACATTACACGTAAACACTGTTACGTAAAGATTGCAAGAACTCATATATATAATCACTTTCGCAGACGAAATAACATTTATAAACTAGATTGATTAGATCTTGAAAATAAAATACAAGAAAAAAAATACTTATATTGATGAAAGTATGACAAACTACGCCAGAACAATAATCTCTTGATGTTCTTTTTCTCCTATCTTCCTTTCCTAAAAAATCTCTCTAAATTAGGTTAAAACTGATCTAACGTAAGTCTAATTATAAAACTACAATTCTAGGGTTGTCTTCGGAAGATTTTAAAACAAAACAAACTCCTTATTAAATATCATGATAAAGATAAAGTTTTGTGAGCATGTCATCCGAACCGTTTCGCTTCTAGAACCAACCCTTTTTCTTCCAAACCGATTTGCCGGAATGATGGAAATTTACAATTCTACCCCTGGATCATCTTTTGACTTCAAACACATGTAACTTGTCAATCGTAGCTCAGAATTGGGTGCCGTTTCTTCTAGTTTCTTCGTTACTTTAAGCTCTTTAACTTTTCTTTAGGCTCCGCAGTTCAGGATGTAAAATTACTTTCTTACCCATGGACTTTATTTCCTTATTTTCTTTCTTTATTCCAGTTTCTCTCCCGCATCCACTTGCACGAAATCCCTGTAAAATACACGAGAAATACACAAAATAAGAAATACTCACAGAAAAGGATTAGTAGCAAGAATACGAGATAAATTCATCCTAATTACACTACACGAGACCATAAACTTGCATAAATTAAGAGGATAAATGTGAAATATTTACGCCGAATCAAACTCCCCTAACTATTGACGTTGCTCGTCCTGAGCAATGTAAAAGAATAAGAGTACGATGTAGACAACTTTTAAAATAATTTATTGGGATATAATACCTTTTTTGCGGGCAAGTGATTGCATTTAGCATATGCAACAAGTTGTTAAACCCCAAGTTATCCTAGTAGGACGAGTTGTGTCTCGTGAGGGTTTTCAGTGAATATACCCACAAATTCCCCCTTTTTTCGACTCAAATAAAATATCAAAATAATTAAAAGCCGTACAATTTAAATTTCTTCAAAATGATCACTTTAAACTTATATTCAAGAATCCCAATTCATAAATGTGTGCGCGCGAAGCCGACCTCTAATTTTCATTGATTGATCATTACGTTACTTTTTCAAAAATTCACTTTGATTCAAATTCTTATGGGATGCTTGATTAGGCATAAATTCTTCCAAATTTATCCCTTTAATTTAGTTACTTTTAGCTCCTCGAACAACGTAATCAATTTGATTTTATCTCATAATCTTGCTACTGACTTAGTCTAACGAGTACACCGAGTTTCTGGTATTTTGTACTAATTTTGCAGGTATTTAATGTCAATAAAGAAAGAAAGAAACCGAAAGAATCGCGAAAGAAAAGAAGGAAAAGTCAAAAGGGGAAAGTTGTAATTTTCACCCGGAATTCGAATGAGGCATCTAAAGAGAAGTTGAAGAGCCTTCAATTACGAGTACATAGGAAGAAACAACACCTCAATCGGAGTCCCGGTGTGAAAGTTATGAGTAGTCAAAGTTTGAAGAAAAAGTCAAAGGAAGCCGGACCGATCCGCAGTGCCAAATTCCAGAGAACCCCGGACCGAAGACGGATCGAAGTTAAAAGAAAACAAACAAACCGATCCGTGCCGGATCGATCTGCCCAAGAAATAAAAGAATCGATCCGAATTTCAGCCAGACCGAACCGCAGGTGGACCGGACCAGTCCGACTGTCGAATTTTAATTTTCTAAACTTCCTCTAATGGAGAGTCCTAGTGCAACTAAAATTTTGGAGTTTTGTAGGGTATTTAAACCCGTTTTATTATCATTCTTAGTACAGAGAATTTAGCTAATTTTCCATTCTTTTTGTAAAAACCCTAGTTTGAAGATTGATTACAAATTTAATTCCAAGATTGAAGATTGTTAAGATTTCAATGATTAAAAGTAATTGTAGTTGATGTTTTAAGTGCTTTGGTAAGATTAGTGGTTAGTTTCCTCTGTCTAATTTTCTATTCACATCATTCTATAATTTTTCCATAGTTTAATCATGACTTCCTGCAATTCCAAAATCGTTTTCATTAATTTCATCATGGTAGGCTAGATTTTCTAAGGCCGGGATGCATGAACCCAACTTGATGTGACAGTTGCATGTGTATAAAATTAATCCTCTAAATTTAATGATTTGATTATGATCGTATTGCGTAGGAACGCGACAATTGTATATCTTTGGATCCCGTTTGCTTCCGGATAACCGGGATGCTTTGGAATGTAATTCGAGTGCAAATATCACAATACTGATTTACTCGTCCTCTGATTAAGTATGGTGCGGGTTTGAACCTCATATACGTAATGCTTGGGAGTACTAAATTCTGTGTCTAATAAATCATTTAAATTTACGATTAGTATTATACCAGCAATACACTAGGGTTTGGGGTTTGTATACCCGTCCTGTTTTCTTCATCATATAGTTTAAAGTTTTAAATCATTCATCGTTAGTATTTTAGGTAATTTAGAATAGTTGCATTTCTTTCAAAATTTCATAATTGCATGTAGTATAGTTATTCCCAAAACAAATCATCTTTTCCTTTTTCTTTAGAGTCAGAGTTAGGATTCATTCATCTGTCCAACGTCGTTACAACTCTGTTATCCTATTTTTCTGTGGATATGATCCCGACTTACTGGGTTTATTACGAACGTGACAGGCTTGCACTTGAGCCTAGAGAGTACGCACTTCAGAGACACATTCTTAGTCGCGTCAAGTTTTTGGCGCCGTTTTCGGGGAATTAGGTAGACTTAGGATTAGATCGAGTCAATCTAAAATTTTAACCAAAAATTTCAAAAAATCCAAAAACATATAAAAATTTGAAAAAGCATAAAAAGATTCATCATCATATCTCATAAGCTGTTAATGCAAAATTATGAACTCACTCCAACTCCCCATAATACTCTAACCCATATTCACGAAAATCCAATAGTTGAGTACGACCCTGATAGCCCGCACACTCCTAACGCTCCACAGTTCTAGGTTCCACCTCCCACACCATCACACTCAATCTCAAATAACACGCCGTTTTCCTTCTTAGGACACACTTCAGAGCGCACTCCAAGTATACCAAGTGAGCATACCAAATCTTTGAGAGAGAGAAACATGTCACAACACAGTAGTGCAGCCGCCGACGAGGGAGAGGCCCCGTATCACCCTTTGAGAGACGTCTTATATTCCGAGCGCACTGTCACTCCGGGATGCATTTTACTCCCGTACAATGCGGAACAATTTTTCTTTAGAAATGGGATGATCTAGATACTTCCCATTACCATGGACTGGATTCAGAAAATCCATATGCCCACATTATGGAGTTTGAGGAGGCGTGCGAGACTCTCAGTGATCAAACTTGCACAAAAGATGTACTCCGCCTCAAACTCTTCCCATTCTCGCTAAAGGATAAGGATAAGACCTGGCTATGGTCTTTACCTCCAAATTCTATTTCATTATGGAACGAATTACAATCCAAAATTCTCAAGAAGTTCTTTCCTCCACATCGAACGAATTCCATCATGGCTCAAATTCAAACTTTTCGATAATTAGAAAACGAGTCATTCGAGCGATGCTACGAGCATTTCAATGAGTTAATTGCCTCGTGTCCCCATCATGTTTTGATAAAATTCAAATCATTTCCTTTATCCATAATGGGCTGAACATTAATTCCAAGCAACTCGTTGAAACCATGGGTAGTGGTCCGTTTGTCGACTTAGACGCCCACGATGCTGAGCTTCACCTGAGGTATATCGCCGAGACTACCCAATACTGGGATACATCTGACCTTAATGCTCAAAATCAAAATCGTCAAGTGACCACCACATCGGCGTCCGATCTATTTCATGTAGAAAATAATTCTATAGCGGACAGTCGACTCGATATGCTTGAGAAAGGACTGCGAGACCTACGTGAGGTATATGGAAGAGGACCAACTGGATCCATCCCAAACCCTGTTGAGAAGGTGTGTGCGATTTATGAGGCAGGTCATTCAACTGAGGAATGCCCGACTATACCCGCCTACAAAGTAATGCTTCAAGAGCAAGTCAGTGCCATAGGAGGTTTAAGGGTAATTTCGGTGCACCGTACCGGAATTACTACAACCCTTTATGGAAAAACCACCCTAGGTTTAGCTATGGGCAACAACATACTGTAATGAATCCTAATTCACATGTTGCCCCTCCTCCACCACCGCATTTTTAACAAGCTCCACACATGCAAGGACATGTGTAAGCACCACCACCTCAAGGAGCATACATCCCTCCACCGCAAAGAAGTCTCGAGGATACGATCAACCACTTTATCAATACCCAGAATGCAACTAATGCTAGGCATGAGCGCATGATGAACAACATGAATGCGAACATCTCACAGTTGCAATCATCATTGAGTATCAAAGAGAAGGACAAGTTTCCTGCCCAGGGCCAAAGATCGCCCCAAGGTCAAACTAGTGTTAGCTCCACCTCGACAGAACATCAGGAGCAATGTCAAGATGTAACCACTCTTTGTAGTGGGAGAGTCGTTGATTTATCACTCCCCCACACAACGCAATCAAAGATAAGGAGATTTCGCCCGGCACGAAAGAGGCCGAAGATGTCCCCTTGAAGGAGAGTGATAAAGAGGACACTAGCGAGCCCGAGGTAGTAGTGAAACCGCCCAATGCAGCACCGTTTCCTCAAAGGTTGGTTCCTTACCACAAAGGAAACCCCCGTGATGAAGTGTTAGACGTACTAAAGTAAGTGAAGCTAAATTTACCTTTCCTCGATGCTATTAAGCAAATTCCAGCTTATGCAAAAGTCATCAAAGACTTATTAACGGTAAAGAGGAGGATAAAGGTAAAGAAAAATGTCTTCCTAGCACAGAATGTGAGCTCCATCCTACTTAATAATATCCTGCCCAAATTCAAAGATCCTGGTGCACCCACCATTTCCTGCATCATTGGAGAAAATAAAATTGAAAAAGCCTTACTTGATTTGGGAGCAAGTGTTAATATCCTCCCTTAAGCCATCTATAGT
Source organism: Sambucus nigra (assembly GCA_949130495.1). Lineage (NCBI taxonomy): Eukaryota > Viridiplantae > Streptophyta > Magnoliopsida > Dipsacales > Adoxaceae > Sambucus > Sambucus nigra. The sequence continues at coordinate 693,025,881 of OX422210.1, forward strand.
CAACTTGATATGGGTGACCTCAAGCCCACAAAGATCACTCTCCAGTTAGCGGATCGAACCGTGAAGATCCCAAGAGGTATAGTTGAGGACGTGATCGTCCAAGTTGACACTTTCTACTTCCCGATAGACTTTGTTATTTGGGACACGGAGACCTCCTTCACCTCGAGCAATCATGTTCCCATCATTCTTGGGCGCCCTTTCTTAGCTACGGCTAATGCAATCATCAATACTCGGAATGGGCAAATGCAACTCACTTTTGGGAACATGACTTTAGAGACAAACATCTTCCATATCGCCCTTCACGCGGTGAACCTAATAGACGAGCTCGTAGAGGAGTATTTCGAGGAAAATTATTATGGAGATGCCCTAGGGTCCTGTTTAGTATCAAACCACGAGAATGAGGGGTCCCACAAGAGCGAGCCGTTAGGGGTGTGCCTTATGTCGTCGAGTAATAGCGGTAGTTATGATGATGAGAGAAAAGCGGGGGAGATGTGTGTAGTGACCGCAATTGAGAGAGAGGGAAATGGGTTAGAGGAGAGAAAAATGGTGGAGTTAGAGATCGAGCAAGTAAGGAAGGACGTAGGCACTACTCGAGAGAGAGAGAGCTAGGGGACATGAGCATGGAAGAATTTGAAAAAGAATTCGGTCCAGTGAATGAGAGCCTTAACGACGAATTCCAAACTCTGTTGGATTCATGTAGTCACCTAGAAGAAAGCGAATGGAAAGATAAAATCGAGGAATTCCTTCTTTGTGACCATACACCCATACCACTAGAAGTCCCGAAGGCTATTGAGGAGAAAAGTTGTGTTTCGTCCGATTTAGATCCCGACCCATTCGTTCTAAAACTTAAAAGAAACTTAGGTGTTCCCTTCGAATCGGTGCACACAGGCCATGCTTTGAGTAAGCATCACAGGGATCCTGTTCCAAGTAGTCACGATGCGTCTCTCGGTCTTTCCCTTATCTATGGGAAAGGTCCCAACTTGTTCCGATTATTGGTTTATGATATGAAGACGGGTGAGACGAGGAGATCATTGAACCCCGTGAGTGGGGTCGGGTGAGTTTGTGGAGAGATGAGAGGTCGTCGCACCCCCGAGCGTATGGGGTGATTTTTATTGTATTATTGAGTCATGTGTTCGGGTCATTTAGTGTCTTTATGCATTTTCTCCATTTGTTTATTTTATTCATCGCACTTCTTATTTTGCCTTATTTAGATTTTAGTCCTTTTTCCTTGAGGACAATGCAAAAGTCTAAGTTAGGGGGGGTCACAAGTGCGTATTTCTAAAACTTCATAAATTTTCAAAAATGCCCAAAAATCTAAAAAAAATCATAAAATTTTGAAAAATCCAAAAATATTTTTGTTCAAAATAAATAAAAATTGGAATTCAAAATTTTAAAAAATATCATTAAAAGTCGGATTGAAGTCTCAAGTTGTAAAATTCAACATACACAAAGTCAAAATTGACCAAAGATGGAAATTGAGCGAAAATTGACGACTTAACGAATAAATGTGGAGGTTAACAAATCCCGGTGAGATTTTGTGCCTATCGATCTTTTTGAGTTTTTAAATCAATCCGAGTTAATGGTTAACTCAAAGTTCTTTTCAGCGTCTAAAAATTCGTCAGAGATCTCATTCCTTTCATTTTGATCGGTTATGAAAAACGTGTGTGATATTGCTTAGAAAAACGTGACAAAATTGATCTCTAAACTTAAATTCATCTCAAAACGCATATGGTAACACAATTGGTATTTTGGATAATGAAGTAGGCCCTCGTTTGTCACCCAAAAATATTGGCCAGAAAAAGTAGCAAAAAATTATCCCTTTGATAACGCAATTGAGTTGAATAAAATTTATCCTTTTCGTTTGATAACCCGAAAAACCCAAGTAACCCGAAATTGCGAAAAAAGAATATTCAATAAAGTCCGAAAAGTGCGTAAAAAGGGGTAAGAAAAAAAAATAGATATGCTCAACAAAAATAGCAAAAAAAGAAAAGAAGTGAAAAAAAATAGAGAAAAAGAAGAAAAAATGAGCAATAGCCCGAAAAAAGCACAAATGGACATCATAAATGACTTTTCCAATTCCAACCTTCCCTACCATCTTCATCTTACCCAATATACCTTAAAACTCGAAAAAGTCCTAACCGAGTCCGAATTGCAAAATTGGTTACCGCGTGGAGAGCTAATACACCAAAAGATAATAAAAGAGATTGAATGTGTGAATAAGAGGCAATGATCCCGTTTTTGAAACCGTATTCCGTTGATGAGATCCTATCACTATAAAATTTTCGTCTTTCTACTTATATGCGTGACTTTGCGTCCATTACAGTTATTCTTTTTATCACGAATACCGAGAGAATAGCCATAATCCGAGAGATTCATTTGTGAGAGCATTCTATGAGAATTTGAAATCAAAACGAATTTTCGGGTAAGTAACGTAATGGTCAATCGGTGGAAATACGCGGTTAAATTTTTGTCTTCGCACACACGCACTATGATTTGAGACTTGTACATATGACTTGATGATGACTATTTTCTGGGAAAGTTTGAATTATACAATTTTTGCCTATTTTGAATTTTCCTTGAGTCGAATTTTGTGGGTATATTCTCTGCAAATCCTCACAAGACACAACTCGTCCTACTAAGGTGATCTAGGGGTCTTAAGGCTTGTTGCATACACTAAATGCAATCTCTTGCCCGCGAAAAAGGTATTCTATCAGAATAAAATGATTTTCAAGAGTTAAGCCTTGCTAGAATTCTTTTACATTGCTCGGGACGCGCAAAGTTCTAAGTTAGGGGGATTTGATTAGGCATAAATTCTTCCAAATTTATCCCTTTAATTTAGTTACTTTTAGAACCTCGAATAACGTAATCGATTTGATTTTATCTCATAATCTTGCTACTGACTTATTCTAACGAGTACACCGAGTTTCTGGTATTTCGTACTAATTTTGCAGGTATTTAATGTCAATAAAGAAAGAAAGAAACCGGAAGAATCGCGAAAGAAAAGAAGGAAAAGTCAAAAGGGTAAAGTTATAATTTTCACCCGGAATTCGGATGAGGCTTCTAAAGAGAATTTGAAGAGCCTTCAATTACGAGTACATAGGAAGAAACTACACCTCAATCGGAGTCTCGGTGTGAAAGTTATGAGCAGTCAAAGTTTGAAGAAAAAGTCAAAGGAAGCCCGGACCGATTCGGGCCGGACCGATCCGCAGTGCCAAATTCCAGAGAACCCCAGACCGAAGATGAATCGAAGCTGAAAGAAAACAAACAAACCGATCCATGCCGGATCGATCCACCCAAGAAATAAAAGAACCGATCCAGATTCTAGCCAGACCGAACCGCAGGAGGACCGGACCGGTCCGACTGTCGAATTTTAATTTTCTAAACTTCCTCTAATGGAGAGTCCTATTGCAGCTAAAATTCTTGGAGTTTTGTAGGGTATTTAAACCCGTTTTATTATCATTCTTAGTACGGATAATTTAGCTAATTTTCCATTCTTTCTGTAAAAACCCTAGTTTGAAGATTGATTACAAATTTAATTCCAAGATTGAAGATTGTTCAGATTTCAGTGATTACAAGTAATTGTAGTTAATGTTTTGAGTGCTTTGGTAAGATTAGTGGTTAGTTTCCTCTGTCTAATTTTTTTTTCACATCTTTCTACAATTTTTTCTTAGTTTAATCATGACTTCCTGCATTTCCAAAATCGTTTTCATTAATTTGATCATGGTAGGCTAGATTTTCTAAGGTCGGGATGCATGAACCTAACCTGATGTGATAGTTGCATGTGTATAAAATTAATCATCTAAATTTAATGATTTTATTATGACCGTATTGCGTAGGAACGCGACAATTGTAGATCTTTGGATCTCGTTTGCTTTCGGGTAACCGGGATGCTTTGGAATGCAATTCGAGTGCAACTATCGCAATACTGATTTACTCATCCTCTAATTAAGTATGGTGCGGGCTTGAACCTCATATACGTAGTGCTTGGGAGTACTAAATTCTATTTCTAATTAATCATTTAAATTAACGATTAGTATTATACCGGCAATACACTAGGGTTTGGGGATTGTATTCCCGTCCTGTTTTCTTCATCATATAGTTTAAAGTTTTAAATCATTCATCGTTAGTATTTTAGGTAATTTAGAATAGTTGCATTTCTTTCATAATTTCATAATTGCATCTAGTGTAGTTATTCCCCAAACCAATCATCTTTTCCTTTTTCTTTAGAGTCAGAGTTAGGATTCATTCATCTGTCCAATGTCGTTACAACTCTGTTGTCCTATTTCCCTGTGGATATGATCCCGACTTACCGGGTTTATTACTAACGCGACAGGATTGCACTTGATCCTAGAGAGTACGCACTTCTGAGACACATTCTTAGTCGCGTCAATGCTCTCATAAACATATCTCTCGGAATGCGGGTATTTCTCTTGGTGTGCATGTTATAAAGAGTAAATGTAATAGAACATGAGTTCACGCACACAAATTTAAAAGGCAAACCTATATGGATGAAAAGATCTCATCAACGAATTACGGTCATTGGAAGACATGAAACACCGTCTTTTATTCGCACCATTTAATCGCTCTTATTATTCTTTCGTATTTTAGCTTTTCACGAGGTAATTAATTTCGTCGTTCGGACTCGATTAGGAATTTTTCGACTTTTAGGTGTATTGGGTAAAATTAGGAGTGTTTGGACAATTCAGAATTGAAAATTTTACTTTCAAGACCCGTTAGAGATTTTTCGGGCCTTTGCTCATTTTCTCTTCCTTTTCAATTTTTTTTTTATTTTTCTCATTCTTTTTTCAAATTTTTTTTGTTGAGCATTTTTTTTCTATTTTTCTTACCCCTTTGTTATGCATCATTTGGATGTAATTCATGAATTTCTTGGATTTTCACAATTCTAGACAATTTGGATTTTTCAGGTTAACAAACGAAAATGAAATTTTTTATTAGGCTCAACTGGGCTTTCAAAAGGATAAGATTATTCGCAACTTTTTATGACTAATATTTTTGAGTGAACAAACGATGGCCTAACTTCATTTATCTGAATTAATAATTATTTTACCCTATGCATCTCCAGATTAATTTTAGTTTAGAGATATTACTAGCCCGTTTTTAAGACAACATCTAACCCGTTTTCCGTAATCGATCAAAGCAATGATTTAGGCATCCTCAACGATTTATTTAAACACTGAAATAAATTTTTAATTAATTTTTAACTCAGAATGATTTAATTACTCGTAAAAAGTGATAGGCTCGAAATTTCACCGGGTTAAAAATCTCCATATTTATTCGTTATGTCGTCAATTTTCGTTCTATTTCTATCTTTGGTCAATTTTGGCTTAGTGCATTTGATTTTTACAAATTGAGACTTTAAGCAAAAATTTGTGACATTTTTGAACATTTTAAATTTCAATTTTTATTTATTTTGGAGAAAAATATTTTTGATTTTTTTCCAAAATTTTCATTTTTTTGGAAATTTTGGAAATTTTATAATTTTTATGAACTTTTTGACTTTTTATGTAATCCATTTGTTTTTATTTTCTTTTTGGACTTTTTGCTCTTTCTATTTTTTTTTTAGCTTTTCTCAATATTAAAATAATGTTTGAGATTAAGGTGAAATAAGATTACTAAATCAAAGATGTAAATAACTAACTAAAAAGTAAATGAAGATACTAAGTAAATCTAACTAAATAAAAATCTAAAATATGAGATGGGTGAGGAAATAAAAGTGAGGACTAACAAGAGATAGGATGACACCATATATTCTAGTTAATTAAAATGAATTAATTCATTAAAATTAATTATCCCAAGTTAGTATCAAAATCACAAATCAACTCTCGTTGCAAATGTAATTTTGACAGTAACATTTTAGAAAATTAAATTTAACACTCCTACAACTCTTGAAATGTAGATCCAAACATCATCTAACAAATCACCTGCTAGGATCGATCGATTAAACTAGTTTAAATCATAAAAGTAACCTAGAGTTGAAATTAAAGGAATAATACCACACTTGAGAAACCCCTATCTCTAGTTCGAATCTAAAATGTGTATTATAACTAGAATTTCGATTTTCTCTCGAAAATCATTTACCCTCTCTCGATGCGTAAATTAAAATGTAAGAGTGCATAATTAATCATCAAAGGGACATTTAATTTAAATTAATTAATTAAATAATGATTAACATCAAATAATGGGTTACCCCACCCCTTGAAAGGGATTTTGGCCGAACATGATATCAAACATGATAAACAAACATTCAATAGGTATTTAATATAAAATAGTAGAGAGAATAACAATCAAACCAATATCTTGAATTCAATTGACTTCAATTCTTGAATGAGAAGCATACAATCCTCCAAGTGAGTGATCAACAAAAATATAAATGAAAATTTCACTCAACTTGAAACTCACAAATTTATTTTCTCATTAATCTCTAAAAAAATAAAATAAAATAAATTCAACCCTAAAAAAAACTATAATAAAATGGTGTTTCTCTCTCGAAATTCCTAAATGCTTCTCTTTTTAGGTCTTCTTGTTCTTTAAATAGTGTGACCATGGAGCTAAGGGTCATTTTGGGAAATAGGCTTGGGTGTGCATGTGGTGAGATGATGAGAGTATATGGGAGAAGAAATTAGATTTATTTTTTTCATGGTGATTGGGGGTATTTTTGGAATTGGGATAAGAAGTTAGTTGGGGGTATTTTGGGTAAAGGGAAAATAAATGGCATTTAACACATATGGCTATGGGGTAAATGGGTTTTGTTATTTTTGGCTTTTGGTCTTTGTTTTGGGATTAGCAGGTGAAAAATCGTGTTGGCTTAAAAATGGGTATAAGATGGAGTTTTTGGTTCTAGATGGTTTCCGGGCAATTGGTTGGAAATGGGGTTGAAGGGTTTCGGGTTGTGGCGGTTTTAGGACCGAGCTCGGTGGTGGGTTTCGGGAGGGTTTTTTATCGCGGCGCTGGAGGGGATGCTGGGTTTGATTTGGAAATGGGTTTGCTCCTGGTTTTCGGGTTCGGACCGCCGGGTTGGTGAGGCAGTTAAGGGGTCAAGTTCGGCCGGAGTTGGGTTGCTACGGTTTGAGGGGTTACGGCAGTCGTGAAATGGGTCGCAGCTGGTCCGGGTTTGGGGGCTGTTGGGAGTTTGGTGAGTTGTGTTGTTAATGGATGTAGGAGAGATGAGAAAAAAATGGGTGTTTTATTTTAATGGAGGAGAGAGGAGAGAGAGTAAGTGGTGAAGAAGATGATGGTGGGTGTTTTAGTGTGTAGGTGAGGGTATGGGTTAAGGTGAGGGTGAGGGTGTAGGATATGTGTGTGTGTGTGTTTAATTTAGACACCTAAATAAAATTAAAACTACCTAAAAAAATTAAAACTAAATAAAAATTAAAATCAATAAAAATAAAATCCTAATCTAAAAATAAAACAACGACTCAAATAAAAACTAATAAAATAAAATAAAACAATACAAAACAAAAACAATAATAAACTAACTAAAAACTAAAAACAAACAAAAATAAAGGAAAATAAATACTCGACGCACTAAAATAAAAAATAAATCCTCTAAAAATAAATAAAATCTATTAAAAATAAAACTCAAATAATAAAAAAAATTACAAAAGAAAAAAAATAAAACCTGAAGTCCTAAAAAATAAAATCTAGCAAAACTAAAAATAAAGACTAAAATTAAAAACTAATAAAAGAATAAAAAGAAATAGAAAATAAATTATAAAACATTCAAAATAAATCTAAAATAAATCCTAAAAATAAAAACGACTTAAAATAAAAATCTAGAAAAATAATAAAGGTACAAACTCAACACACACAGGCTCGGGTGAAGGTTTGGGCTAAGTTTAGGCTCGGGTTTGATACAGGACTGGGGAATTAGCTCCATAGATCACACATTTGCCTTGTAATAGGTGTCGAACTTCCGCAAATGGCGATCAAGCCTGCACATTAAACATTTACGCATATAAGACCCAAATTTTCGAGAATTGAAAACTAAAATACGTCTATTTGGGGTATAGAATATACACTTTTGGGTGCTTATCATTAACAAAAAGCAAATTTGTATTTAGAACAGCGACGAAATATAAGCGATAAAAGGGATAGAATTACATAATTCTTGTGAGCAGGAATTGCAATGCAAAACAAAGAACTTCATAATAAAAAAACACCAACAATTTAAGCTTCAATGAGACGAGCGCGGTGCATATGGGTCGTAGAAATATTTCAAAATTTGTGCGTTTGGACCCAATTGGTGGCGGTATATCTCGGATTGGAGATGCACCATCAAACTCATGTCCCGGTGGTAGTCACGATAATCCTCCCAATATTCGTGAATGAATCCGTCGAGTCGCGCCTCTAAATCATCAACCCGACGGTTGACAATCGATGTTTGATAGCTACTCTCTTCAAATTCGGGCTCATACTCGGAATCCCCTTTCTCTTCCTCAAGTGGTTCCTCGCCTGCCTCAGGTTCCTCTCCCTCTTCTTCCATTTTAATATCCTTAACAATAGGTGGGGGAGGGTGGACTACGCGCACTTCGATTGGTGGATACCCACCCAATTGGTTTGCGAATTCGGATAATGGACTGGGCACCTATCATCATCAAGGAGATTCGTAATCAACTTTGCGTAAGGGAGAGACACCTTGCCGGTGTTGTCATACTCAACATGAAGTATCTCGTTGTAGAAAAGTTGGGCGAGGTTTATTTTCGATTGTTCATCAAGCAGGTGGTAGAGGAAGTTATAATGGAGGATGCGAAAGACCGAATCATTAGTCGTTTAGAGAATCATCCTGCATGTAATGTGGTGGGCATAGCATACCCGCTCGAAAATGTGGCCTATAGGGGAAGTATCCATGATCCATTATTATCCTAGTGCCATACGAGAAATGCACACGGCTTTGGAGAGGGGTATGCCAGGATTGGTATAGGCAAATTATTGTGGAAGGATTACCCCCTTGGTTGCATTTTTCATTGAATGATTATGAGTGTGAAAGGGACGTGGATTTCATTGACAAACTTCCTGCTCAAATGGTACAAGATATGACTCTAAATGTGTATCTAATGCGTGTAAATTCACCTCAAGTGTAAGCTGGTCGCGTAAGTAATAATCCAAGCAAGTCGGGTATCAAATACAACGACTGAAGAAAGATGTCGAAAGGCTAATGATTGACTCACGAAAAAGAAAAGAAAAGATGATGAATTTGGAAGATGTAGTCTATGTAACTAATGCAACCTAATTAACAAGTGCGAATTAACTAGAATATGAATTAAATAAATTATGGAAAGATTGGACACTTTTGATTTTAACTATATGAGAAAAATGGATTTGAATATAATCCCACGGACCGTCAGTTACTATGTCGAATATAAAACTTTCAAGAATTAAATAAATAATTGAGAATAGACCTCAAATTTATATAAGTACTATATATATGAGGATTTTACTTCGCATAATACATAATATAAAATAAATCTAAAGTGCATGAAGAAATTATCGACACACGTATCTCACTCTTAAACACTTCGATTACCTACGACAAACGAAGTTAAAAGGCTTATAGTACACTTACCAACTAAGTATCAAGCCTCTAATTGTTTATTAAATTCCATCATGTTTTATTTATCCGTAATACATAGGATGGGCTCATGTTCCCCAACCCGCTAAAAATTTAGCCGAACATGGAAACGTTAACACTACACATGAATATTAATTTGCATGTAAACATTGTATGTAAAGATTGCAAGAACTTATATATATAATCACTATCGTAGAGGAAATAACAATGATAACATAAGAAGATTAGATATTGAAAAGCAAATACAGGAACGAAATACTTATATTGACTATGCTAAAATAATAATCTCTTGATGTTCTTTTTTCTTCTATCTTCCTTTCCTCGAAAATCTCTCTAAACTAGGTTAAAACTGATCTAACATAAGTCTAATTACAAAACTACACAACTAGGGTCGTTTTTGGAAGAGTTTAAAATAAAACAAACTCCTCACTAAAAATCATAATAGAGATAAAACTTTGTGAGCACTTCATCCGAACCGGTTCGCTTATAGAACTGATTCCCTTTGCTTCCAGACCGATTTACTTGAATTATGGATAATTACAGTTGTTAATGCAAAAATTCTCCATCTACGAGGACCAATCAGAAAAGGACACATGTCATCCTACGTGGTAATATTCGGCACCCGAGGAGAGTTGGTCGGCACCCGAGGAGAGTTGGTCGGCATACCAACCAGGAAGATCAAAGGATAACTATGCATTTAATGTGCATTAATGAAGATGACAATGCATTTAATGAGCCTTAATGTACATTTATACTGTATTAATAGATGACAACACATAGCATACCAAGCAATTCAAGGAGGATCAACCATCATAGAAGGCCAACAATTAGATTCATTGTATGTAGACATAATTGTCTAAAGACATTGTATCTCTTTATCTCCCATCACTATAAATACATGTATTCCCTTAGCCAAAAAGGGGAAAAAATCTGACAATTGAGAGACACCATTCACAAGATACGCAACCTTTCTCTCTCTACACCATATTGTGCTACTGTAAACCCCTGGAATAAAATAACAGTGGACGTAGGCTTTATTCATAGCCGATCCACTTTAAAAATCTTTGTCTCTCATGTTCTTGATTGGATTGCTTTTATCTATTTATCTGTGATCATAAAAATGGGATTCAGTCCAGTTTTTTGCATCAACAGATTGGCGCCGTCTGTGGGAACGTGTTACAAGCATTGTTCTCTATCAAAAGCTAAGTTTTTATTTTCTCTACGTATAATCAATTATACATACATATTTTGATTCAATCATGATTTTTATGTTTATATACATAAATTAATTGTCCAATTTTTATCTGCAAAATGTTGCATATCATGATTTTTAAATCATAACTGTTAGACTAATTCTTATTTAGAAATCTGAAAAATAGTGGATTTCATAAATCATAACTTTTACTTGATTCTCAAGTTTCAATTTTATATCATGGAATAAATATTTTAAATGATTAAATATATCAATATATACGACGATGATAAGATTTGATAATTTTCTTTGTTGATTTTGAAATAATTTGTGAAAGATCTTTGATGACTATTCAAATTCCCATTATATTTTTGTTCAAATCATGATTCTCATATGTTTATATCCATAAACCTAGAGATCAAATCAATTATATATTGTGCATACATCTTTTAATTCAATCATGATTTTATATTCACAAATTGTTGAATCTAATTTTATAAATCTGCATAGATGTACATTTCATAATCACAAAGTTTGAGAAATTTGTGTACATATTATATAATTTCTCTTTTAAGGAGATAAAAAAATTTCTCTATATTCATAAATCTCTTTTATATGAGTATATACAAATTTGATTCATTTGGAAATTTTTTAATTTAGTCATAATTTTTATATGCACTAACTGTGTGATCGGTTTCAATTTGGGGATCTGGTGAATTTTAGACTCATAAATATTATACAAATCCTTACATATATGGATCCACTTGAAGATTTTCTGAACAAATATGTTAGGATAGGGATAAGCATTAGGAACGATTATGTAGTTTCCATTCCGATCTTAACATGAATTGAATCAGACCCATTTTTTCTCTCTTCAATAATCAAATATCTTTTGATTCAGCCATGCTTTTTATGTTTATAAACATAAATTAGTTATCCAAAATTTTCATTTATGAAATCTGTAAATTATTGCAAATCACGATTTTATATTCATAAATTAATGGATCGATTTTATTTCCAAATATGAATAAACGAAAATTTCATAATCACAAGTTTGAAAAAGATCTATGCAGACATGTTATTGTACAAATATACACGATTTATCATATTTTTATGCGATCATGTTTTACGTGCAATATCTAATATATATATATATATATATATATCAGAGAGTTTCTTATAGATCTTGCAGATCCTGATATGAAACGCACATAAAATTGATTCGAAGAGATCTCAAAGCGAATCTGGAAATCGAAACAGCAAAACAATAGTTGTTCAATAGCAAATTTCAACGGCACTGGAACAGTCCTGATCTCATTCCGTAAAAAAAAAGAAAAAAAGAAAAAAAAATGATGAACAGGTCCAGTGGGAAATTTCATCACAATTGCTCAGATCATAAATCATGAAGAAGTTGTATTTATAATTGGTCAACACCATATTAGAATTCTCACAGTACCCGACTTGATCGACACACTTAGCAGACTTCGGCATCAGTCTTTCGTAATCGGCGGCATCACTCATATTGGTCGGCGACATAAGCGGGAGACAATATCTCAAAGGATGAAGATTTGAAGTTTTCTTACCCACCCGTTATTAGTCGACAACAGAGGAAACAAGTTTTATATGCAACTAAACATTTTTATGGTTGGTCAGCGCTATCTCTATCTTGGTCGGAGGCTTTATTCTGTTGGTCGGCAATATAGTCGCATAACAGTTTCTTGGTCGGAGACGATTATCACATGTTGACAGCATCTATTCTTGGTCGGCACCGACTGATTGGTGGAACCAATTATTGGCCGGAGGAATTCTACTCTAGTCGGCAACATATATTATGCAGTTTGAAGAGTTCCAGAGCTCCCATTCGTTGGTCGACAGTTCTCATATACTTGATCGGTTGCCATCTAAGAAGGTCGGCATCAGTTTCAGACCATTATTTCTTGGTCGGCGATTCTATAGTTGAACAGTTGACATATTAAAGGTTCTCCCGACGTACTATTTGTTGGTCAGCACCATATATTATACATCAAGAGGAACTCCCCGACCTCCTATTTGTTGGTCGGCAATTTTACCATACAATTTTTGTTGGTCGGTCAATTTCACCATACCATTTTTGTTGGTCGGCGTTATAGGAAGCTGGTCGGTAGAATGATTTTGATACCAGGTGTTGATACTAGGTATTGTTGTGTAAATAAGAGATGGCTACATAGACGATGGGTTGATACCAGATGGTGCTGATAGTTGGGCGCAGGGATTTCGATTAATTGGGATTATTCATTTTGATATTGTTGTTGCTCGGCCGTTCTTAGGGTTCTCTGAAATGAGGTATTACACAGGTATTATTGGTCGGCGACGTTATGGGACGATCAACCTATAGCTGGTCAGATGCATCTGATGCTAGTCGACAAAATCACTTCTTCGTCGACGGACTCTATTGTTGTTCGACAATCGAAGTTGCACAAGTTGATCAATTCTCGCCCCCCTATGATTGGGGAACAGATGGATGGTAGAAGATACTAAAATGGCTCTTTTGCATACACCCTCCGATGGGATATTTAGATTTTTAACCATTACTTTGTTAAAATAAACATTTAAAATTTTGGTTTATAATACCACATTCATATACAGCACAACTTTATGAGGAAATAATTTTTCTAAACATATACTTTGGACTCAAATATATTTAACTTCGCTGTATAAAATTTTTACAATACCGCACTCCATTCAAACTTTGTTCAAATTGGTTGTTTAAAGATAAGTGAAATGAAATATTTTTGAAATCAAAATTATATCTGATTATTTATTGAAGTTTAAATAACCTTACAAAAATTCTAAATTAAATAATTATGTTTTATAAGGCACATATTTGATAAATTTTTTTGCTCACCTTGGCACACGAAGTCGACACAACATATTATTGTCCGAGCAAATACATATCATATATTGATTGGATCATAAAATTATTCTCATGACTAACTATCTGATATAGTCTCAACAGGTGTTCAGACAACTTATTAAAATTCCTTAGGTACAAGATTCAATCCTGACGAAAGCTCGATCAGAATCTTAAACTTTGAAAAAATGTTATTGCTCGGCACCAGGAAATTTTGCCTCGCCATATCAGCCAACATATATTATTATATTTTGAAATTGATATTTTTATTTCCCGAGCAAATACATATCATATATTCATTATATTGACTAGATTATTCTCATGATAACTAATCAATTCAGCCTACACATATGGTAGGGCAAGTTATTAATTTTTACAGGTACAAGATTCAACGCCGACGAATGCTCGGAAACAATCTTAAACTTCTGGAAACTATTATCATTGCTCAACATTATGAAATTTCACCTCAGCAAGGAACTATATATTTTATTATTTCTCTGATTTATGCTCAAGCACGAATTATTCTATATATCCGTTATGATTCATATTCTATATTCATCTCATCATGGAGCTCGGCGAGATACTTATTATCATATTCAGCTCCGAGGAAAACCTACAACAGTTATTATATTTCACCCCTAACGAATAGTTGGTCGGGGAAATTCTTATTTATATTCAGGCCTAGATATCGGCTCAAGCACAAATTATTCTATATATCCCTTGGGATTCATATTCTATATTCATCTCAACATGGAGCTCGACGAGATACTTATTCAGTTCTGAAGAGATCTACAACATTTGTTATATTTCACCCCCAACGGATAGTTGGTCGGGGTAATTCTTATTTATATTCAGGCCCAGCAAAGTACTCGGCCATTTTCTTATATTCTGGAAAATATTACTCTTATTCGGCAGTATGAAATTTTGCCTCGACAGATCAGCAAGACAATTTATTATTATTCTAAATCATTCTTTATGTTTATACATGTTTTATATTTATCTCAGCATGGAGATCGAAAGATTTCTTCTCTCTCTATATATTCAACTTCAAGGAAGTCTCCAACATATATTATATCTTATTCCCAACAATCTGCTGGTCAGCTCTAAGGAGGTCTCCAGCATTTATATTATCTTATTCCCAACAATCTGTTGAGGAGGTCTCCAGTATTTATTATATCTTATTCCCAACAATCCGTTGGTCAGCTCCAAGGATGCCTCCAGCATTTATTAATAAAATCCCTCCAACTACGGTTGGTCGGTCCACCAGCTACGGTTGGTCGGTAAAATAAAATCCCTCTAACTACGGTTAGTCGGTCCACCAGCTACGGTTGGTCGGTCCACCAGCTACGGTTGGTCGGTAAAATAAAATCCCTCCAGCTACGGTTGGTCGGTAAAATAAAATCCCCCCAACTACGGTTGGTTGGTCCACCAGCTACGGTTGGTCGGTAAAATAAAATCCCCCCAACTACGGTTGGTCAGTCCACCAGCTACGGTTGGTCGGTAAATAAAATCCACCAACTCCGATTGGTCGGAAAATCAATTTACAATCAACTCCGGATGATTAAACTAAGCAGTATCATGGGATGAAAGTTATTTCATTGCTTAGGTCCAAAGAGTGACAAGTCACTATAATTATACAGCAGGTGGAGCAAGTTTCATTGTTTATACAAAACAGGACAATTTGTCTTTCTGCATACGTATATTCATCAACAAACAACAAAGAAAGCATTCAAAGTTTATATTCCATACTTGGGGGCTACTATTACAGGTTTAGTTATTCATTTGGTGGCACATTCTCATAACATCATGAAGTCGAGCATCAAATTCAACTCCACAAACTTTCATGGTCGGGGCCTCGACCAATCATCATTCATGAGTTATTTTTCTTGCTCAGGAAGTAGTTTTGATATTGAAGTTCAGGAGGCTATTGAAGTTCAGGAGTAATTATGCACATGCTATTGAAGTTTAGGAGATATATTGAAGTTCAGGAGGCATATTCAGGAGTTATTATGCACATGTTATTGAAGTTCAGGAGTCAGATTCATCATCTACATCACTGAGATCTTTACTACTACTGTCCCGACCAACATTAAAGAAGAAGTTGTATGAAAATGTTTCGAACACCACCACAAGCTTGGTACCAATCATAGGAGCATAAATCAGAAAAATCAAGCACGTGAAGTTAACATTCAGTTGCTCGACACAGGAGGCAATTGGTCGGTTAGCCAACCAACCAACATACTTGAAGATTATGACAAGCTACAAACTGCATACTATGGCATGGTTGCATCCAAATTCCCAGGGGTGATACATAGCACACGGAGTTCCTCAAAAGAAAGATTAGCAACCATCGATCAGCCTGCATCATATGTCGTTCAGGAGATAATGCACTTTATGTTGAACAAATCAAGAAAGCAGATCAAGAATTTCACGAGCACCGAGCAACACTGCAGAATAAATACTCCATCCTTTCAGTGAACCATCAAGCATGGATCATTGGGGGCTTCTGTTAACGCAAAAAATTTCCATGTACGAGGACCAATCAGAAAAGGACACATGTCATCCTACGTGGCAATATTCGACACTCGAGGAGAGTTGGTCAACATTCGAGGAGAGTTAGTCGGCACCCGAGGAGAGTTTGTCAGCATACCAACTAGGAAGATCAAAGGATAACTATGCATTTAATGTGCATTAATGAAGATGACAACGCATTTAATGTGCCTTAATGTACATTTATACTGTATTAATAGATGACAACACATAGCATACCAAGCAATTCAAGGAGGATCAACCATCATAGAAGGCCAACAATTAGATTCATTGTATGTAGACATAAATGTCTAAAGACATTGTATCTCTTTATCTCCCATCACTATAAATACATGTATTCCCTTAGCCAAAAAGGGGAAAAAATCTGACAATTGAGAGACACCATTAACAAGATATGCAACCTTTCTCTCTCTACACCATATTGTGCTATTGTAAACCCCTAAGAATAAAATAACAGTGGACGTAGGCTTTATTCATAGTCGAACCACTTTAAAAATCTTTGTCTCTCATGTTCTTGATTGGATTGCTTTTATCTATTTATCTGTGATCATAAAAATGGGATTCGGTCCAGTTTTTTGCATCAACAACAGTGTTTCCCCTAGATATTCTCTCGACTTCAAACATGTGTAATTTCTCAATCGTAGCTCAAAATTGGGTGTCATTTCTTCCAATGTCCTCGTCGCTTCAAGCTCTTTAACTTTTCTTTAGGCCTCGTAGTTCAGGCTGCAAAATTACTTTCTTACTCTTATACTTTCTTTCTTTCTTTTATTACTTTATTTCGGTTTCTCTCTCGCATCCACTTGCACAAAATACCTATAAAATACATGAGAAATACACAAAATAAAAAATACTCGCATAAAAGGTTTAGTAGCATGAATATGAGATAAATCCATCCTAATTACACCGCACGGGACCATAAAAGTACATAAATTTAGGGGATAAATGTGAAATATATAAGCCAAATCGGTACCCATTACCCTAGACAAAAGCGATCCAGAAAAAAGTAGTGTTTGTGGGATCGTCTCTAAACCTAGATCTAAATGGGGAGTTGGTGGAATTCCTTCGATTCCAACACAAAACCTTTACATAAAATTATGGTGACATATCGGGCATAGACTCTGTGATAATAACTTATAGGTTAAATGATGACCTGAATTTCAGGCATGTCAAATAGAAGAAAAAGATGCTTGCCCCTAATAAAACCAAGCATCTCACATCAAATCGAAAGAGTTATTGGATGCACGGTTCATTAAGAAGGTGGCGTACCCCGAATGGATTTTTAATGTCGTTATGATCTAAATATTGAATGAAAAAGTTGAGACTTTTTATTAACTAACTAGACTTGAATAAATCATGCTCGAAGGATAACTATCAACTTCCATGGATTGACACTGCAATAAATGCCACTATTGGGCATTCTCCTCTAATTTATTCATGCTCACTCAGGGTATAATTATATACGCAAGCATCCATGCGATGAAGATAAGACTTCATTCATAATCGATTAGGGTACGAATTGTTACTTGGTCATGCCATTCGGTGTAAAGAATGTTGTATCATCCTATTAAAGGCTAATAAATTTCACAATATATCTGGAAAATATCTTCGGGTGTTTTAACAAATATGAGATGAATTTGAACCCGAGAAAGTGTGCCTTTGGGGTTTCCTTTAGAAAGTTTTTGGGTTTCATGGTCACCAATCGAGGAATAAAAGGCAACCCAAAGAAAATTCAAGTCATGTGAGATATTAGAAGCCTAAAAATGATTAAGGAAGCATGACCACTGATTAAATGGATTATATCCACCAATAGGTTCGTTAGCCGAGTGACGGATAAATGCTTTCCTTTTTGTAAAATAGTGAAGGAATCATTAGTATGAAAAAATGAGTGTGAACAAAACCTTTGAGGATCTCATGAAAAACTTAGCCGAGGCACCACACTTATCAAAGCCTATTCTTGTTTAGGATATGTGCCTTTGTTTAGTCATCTCCTCTTCAGTAGTAACCTCTACCATAATTAGGTATCAAGAGGGAGTTGGGAGGCTAATATACTATGTTAGCATATCATATAGAGGTGCGGAGTCCAGATATCCTAATTAAAAAACTAACATTCACTAATATAGTCTCCGCTTGGAAGTTGATGCCATACTTCCAAGACCATACGATTTTAGTGCTTATTAACCATGCCTTTCGACACGTGGTGCATAAGTCAAAGTTTTTTAGATGACTAATCAAGTTATAGGTGGATCTTGGGAGTTTAATCTCTAGTATCTCCCTTGGGCGGTCATAAAAGCTTAATTTATTTATTAATTTTTGCTTGAATTCATAGGAGAAGAGGAGTTCGATAACCCCAAGGAATAGATGACCAAAAACCGATATAGATAATTCATGTTTACGGATCGTTTAATCATTTCAATTCGTCTTATGGTGGAAACCCTAAATGGAGTAAGCATTGAATACACCCTAAGTTTTGGTTTCAAATAATCAAACAAAGACACGTAATATGAGGTGTTAATAATCAGTGTTCAACTACTCTTATCACTCAAAGTCGAATATATTCATTTCAGCGTTGACTCTCGACTGATTGAAAACTAAGGAATATGAGAAAATAAAGCAAAGGGAAAAAATTATTAGCCTACGTGAAGAAGTTCCAAGAGTTAATCCATTGCCTAAAGGCCTTCACCATCAGTTACATACTAAGAGAAGGAAATGCAAAGGCTGATCATTTATTTAGGTTATCATTGTTAGAAGAAATAAAGCCCTTGGTCGAATTAATAAGATAACCCAATATTGATCTCGAATAGGGTAAGGAAATGCACCGAATGGACTTTGGGGAAGATGTATGGACAAGTTCATCAAAGACATCATATATTGGACCCTCTTGCATGAGCATCCATAATTAAAAAAAGATTATAATAAAGGCTTCAAAGTACTTCCTCTACTGTGAGGTACTATATCGACGATAGTACACTCGACCAATGCTGAGGTGTGTGGACCCTACTATGGAAAATGTTATACCGAGGGAACTACACGAAGAAGTGTGCAATGGACACCCACGAAAATAAAGTTTATCATAACATGCATTGAATCAAGGGTAACATTGACCGATAATTGCTAAAGAATTTGAAGATTATGCCCAAAAGTGTGAAAAGTACCAATGAGTGGCAAATTTCAACAACCATCCATTTTAGACTTTCTTACCCATTATTTCCTTATTATTTTTATCCTTTTGGGGAAATGATATTTTGGGATCATGCTTAGTAAGTCCGAGTAAATCAAAATCATCTTGCGAACCACTTGATGGGATTACTAACTAGGAGGTCAAAGATTTTATTTGGAAGCTATCATCATCAAACACAAAGTGCCTTATGCCATCACCACAGACATTGAGAAATAGTTTGAGAATACAAAGATCAATAACTTTTGTGACTAGTTCATAGTTAAACACTTTTCTCAGAAATAGGGAATCCTCATTAGAATGTTAAGTAAAATTAAAAAGACGAACCATAATGTATGGATTAAAGACTGAGATGTACAAACTTAAAGGCCTCTAGGTAGACTATTTTCTCATTGTTATAAGGTCATACCAAACATCAACCAAAGGACTTCTTGGGAAACTCCTTTTCCATAACATAAGGTACGAAAGTAGTTTTACCGATTGAGATAAAGGTCCCAACCCTTTGGGTCAACGTCTTCAAGCGACCAAAGAATAAACAACTCATGAAGGAGAATTCATACCTTATTAAGGAAAGAAGTGAAAATGCATCTATCAAAATGGAGAACACATAAATGATGGTTGCATACTACTATAATTAAAGCGCCAAACACCAAAGTTTCAAGTTGGAGACTTAGTGCTTAGAAATGCAACTCAATCAACAATTAACCTAAGTCACAGTAAGCTGACAGATAACTAAAAAGGACCATACATATTCATTCTCAAGGACCACGAAGGCTGAGTACTCCTTTAATCATGGAATGTAGAGAGCCTAAAGATAAACTACTAGTGACCGTCTTATTTAGAAATTGCATTTTATATACATAAATATTAATTAGTAACCATTTTATTTCTAAACATAGTAGTTGTTCATAATATTGTAATTGTCAAAGTCTTATTAAGTGAATGTTCTCTCATACAACACATGTGTAATAAATTTTATTCTGCTCAAACATGTTTGATGATATTTAATTAAATCAGTGACTGAATTCCCCAATAGTTAACACCAATATGTAATTAGAGGTTGATCTATAGTTCAGACATAGTCCCATAATAGTCCGATTAAAGTTGAAACATTAGACTCCTTTAGCCTTTAGGTTATAAAAAGTGGTGATTAGAATTCCCACTCAACTGAAGGCCTTAGGGTTTACACCATTAAGGAAAAATGATAATGATCTTTAAAACTTTCTCAACCTTGTACCTAATTGGCGCAACATAACGTAAGCCCTTCGTTCTAGTAAATCTTCAACCCCCATTCATACATGACGGAATGACTAACCATATACACATACAAACATAAGCAATAAAACACAAATGCATAATTTGGTTACAAAATAAACTTCCATAGATTTCCAAAATGAAGAGGAATGCTATAATAAAAATCCCTAGTGTAATTATGAATAGACTTATGGACTCAAAAAAATATTATTCGAGAAACTACTCAGCGATATGAGTAAGAAAGAATCATGTCTATTAGCACTCTTTATGGGGTAGGATATTACCCATCTCCTTTTACATCACCCCTACCAAGTATTTACGATTGTCCAAGTAAATAGATTACTAAGTGAAATGATTATCTCTTACTATTTGTCTTCGTCTTGTGCATTTATTGAATGAATGGGAAGCGATCTTATCTTCTTCCACCACCTTGTAATTATAGAATCAAATCTGAAGACGCCCACCGAAGGGAGATCCATATTGTTTAAAACCTTCAAATCATTGTATCCATTCACTAATGTTTGGTACTTGAGTAATCACGTGTATTGGGATCCCAATAACTCCTATAATATGTGAATCTGATCAAGGGTATCAATGCCCGCTCGACGTTCAAAATGGCACTCACTATAAGGGAATTATCTTTCATTTGACTTTATATCTTCATGAGTCAATCCTTGATTCAATTATCTTCCTCGATCATAGCATTATTCACACTATCAGTGGTACCTTGGTAGTGTATATTTCCTCCTTATCCTTTTAAAGTATCCTATCAATAACGACCTAAAGGTATTTTTCCTTCTTGAGATCAGAATCAAATCGAGGTATAACTTGCAACTCCTTACTATTGGCCCAAATTAGTCATGTACACACTGAGCATGTTAACATCCAATAGAAACGAGCATCGATGACAAAATGAAGTTAAATTGAAAGTTATTAAGCCAAAAGGAATAATATCTTCGCCCCCATATGCATAATTTCCTTCACACATGTTAATTGAATACCACTTAGAGCCTTTTATTCTCCATCATTGAGGGTCTCTATGAATGCTCGATAGGACTAATAAACCTCCACCTAATGTAAGTGCATCTGCTCTTTACCATTTTCCTGTACCTCCCAGTGAGCGTAGTCATCTAAGGCAACCAATTTAACCCTCATACGCAAAGCAAATTTTGACGGTGCTTTAGTGAATTTTAGAGAGTGAATTTCTGTTGTAGGGAGAAGGCTGTAATATCCCACATTTCTAATTGAATAATTGAATGATTTAAAATGATTAATATTACAAGTAAATATATAAATGACAATGATTTTTAATGATATAGATTTAACTAAATGAGTAGAGTTTAACTTATAGAATTTCTGGTGATTTTGTGTGATTGTTTGAATAAATAAGATATTTACTTAATTATATGACATTATGGGAATTAAATGAGAACCTTAGGGTCAATGATGTCCTTTGGTATGTCTTGGAAATAAAGTTAGGGTTTGGAAGAGTTTAACTTGCATGGTCCATGACCCCCTCGAGACCCACTCATGGGGGTTGCTGTTGCGTCTTTTTAAGGAACTCTTATACACAAATATTAGATTTGTTACACCTTTCCTTGAGAACTAAACCCGTATCGCATTATTTATCCTCCATCCTAAAATATACCCATTAGAACATAACGCAAGGTTCTCATCTGATTCCCAAACTGGAATTAGATGATTGATACCCACACTGGTAGAAAAATTAGAAAAATAAGGTTAGACAATGGCGGTCTTGCAAGTATGCCAGGACGAGGGGATCGTGCGATACTTCACAGTTAGAGACATGTCATAACAAAATTGGTTGGTTAAACGTATGAATCTCAGAAAGTGTAGATTGGAAGAAGGTAAAGGACGAGGAGACGCAGTCACTTCATACGACCCAGACTTGAGAGTTAGTCCAACTTTCAAAAGATGAGTCGGAAGATCCAACCCATAATCTCCTCGACAACCTGATTCTATTACAACTAGTAGACCAAAAAGATAAAAGAGGAGCCCTGGATGGCTTACTACTGACATGGTGGAATATGCACTATCCATGGTTGAAGATGACATTCCATTTACATACAGAGAAGCCGAAAGAAGCTTAGAAAGTATAGATTAGAAGAAAGAAATGGATGAGGAGACGAAATCACTTTATACGACCTAGACTTGGGAGTTAGTTCAACTTTCAAAAGAGAAGAAAGCCGTTGAATGCAAGTGGGTATACTCCAAGAAGGAAGGCATTGATTATAACGAGGTATTTTCCATGGTTGTGAAGTATTCTTCCATTTGTCTTTTGCTTGCATTGGTTGCACAGTTTGATCTCGAGTTGGCACAACTTGACATAAAAATTGTATTCTTACATGGATATTTGGAGGAGGAAATTTATATAACTCAGTTAGAAGGGTACAAGTAAAGAAAATTGGGTCTATAAACTGAGAAAATAGCTATATGTGTTGAAACAAAGTCCAAGGCAGTGGTAGAAGCGATTTGGTTTGTTTATGTTTGGGCAACAGTACAAAAGGAGCCACTATGATTGTTGATGTAAAAAAATGGACTGGATCCAATTTTCTAATCATAGAAAAAAAATATAATATGTGATAAAATAAACACATAAGAGACAAAGGGTTTTTAGAGTGGTTCGACTGTGAAGAGAAGCCTACGTCCATTGTTATTGTATTGATTTGAGTGATTATACAAAGTTATGTACTCTTGCTATAAGAAGAATGACCTAGAATCCATTTTGTCCTGCCTTTTGTGAAAGGACTATAATGTCTTTATAGTGACTGAGAGATCAAGGGTTAGAATGATTTTATATGTTCAAGCATTTACATTCGTACATAATGAATGTGATGGTTGATAGCCTTGAGTACGTATGAGATGGAAACTCTTAGTTCTGTCCCATGTGATCTCTGTTTATCTACGTTGATGGTCTGCATTCTTTAGGTTCGTCGGACTTCTCTCCGATCAACTATCTTGACAGCCGATAAAGTGATCGATCACTAAGACTATTGCCACGTAAGGAGACAAATGTCCATTTCTGATTTGCCTACGTAGATGGATAATTTTTGGTATCAACAAATGCCCCCAATTATTCATTCTTGATATTTTGTTGAAAGAATGAAGTATGAATCAAACAGAGTTACTCGATAATCTTTGTGGTCTTGGTCGACAATCGACCTATACGACTCGTAAAATTTTACATCATTTGATCATGTAATGGCAATTTCGTAAAATAATTTGAATTTTAGCCATCCGCTAAAAGGCGTATTAGCAATTTCCCGACTATAAAATTGGCATAGCCGTCAGAATGTCAATCATCTATACAGTTAATCATTTCTTGCATTGTTTTCTATGCAAGCTATAAGAGACGAGATTTTGGCTGATTTCCGTACCACAAGTTTTAAATGTTTTGAACTTTCTTTCGTCCTCAAGCTTTCTTTGTGCGCCCACCCTTGCTTCTGCCACCACTTTCTCTGTAAGTTTTCTTATTCCCTTTCCTTTGATATATTTATTTGTTGGAATCTGTGACACCCCGCCTAATTAAATTTCGGGTGATCAGTCTTTTATTAAATTAAATCAAAGTGTCCGGTTGGTTCATTCTTAGCATCACTATCGAAAAATAATTTTCTTTATTTTAAACACCCTAAAATAATTAAACTAAGTGTCAAAACATTTTGCCCGATTAATTATACTCAATTTAAACCATTAATAAATTTTTATTTTTAAAACA
The DNA here is from genome assembly GCA_949130495.1 of Sambucus nigra. Lineage (NCBI taxonomy): Eukaryota > Viridiplantae > Streptophyta > Magnoliopsida > Dipsacales > Adoxaceae > Sambucus > Sambucus nigra. The sequence continues at coordinate 693,050,267 of OX422210.1, forward strand.
AAAGCTATCTGCATTCCACCAGAATAAAATAAATACTGAACGAGAAGCACAACTGAAGTAAATAAGAATGGATAAAATATTCCAGTTCAAAGTCTAAAACCAAAAGAATAATAATAATCAATCCAACTGAAGAAGAAATGCAAATAAGAAAAGAATACAATCTCTGAAATAACTAAACTAGGAACGGGAGACACATGCCCTAACTGAAATGTCTGAACTAGAAACTGAATGGAAAGATAGAAGCGTATAATCTCAATAACCTACAGCTTCCACAACAGCTGCAACTCACCAATGATCCACACGTCTAAGTCTGGTGGTAACCTTGTGGCTGGGCACCTGATATAATATATATAGCAAAAGAGATAGGAACAACAAGAAACGGGTCAGAGCCCGAGTTGTAAAAATATTTATTTTAGCAAGTATTTAAAACTGCATAAGTGCAATTATTATGTGCATATTAGTTCTGAACTCTCACATGAGATCCTCACCCCTCCACTAATGTGCAGACCTAGCTTACATCTACCTTGACCTAGTCATCTATAATATCCCCAACTAGGTCATCGTATATGTCGTAGGAGACACCCGTATTGTCCATACAATTAGTTATTAAATACTTTACTCCAATTAACCGTATTTTTTTGTGTTCCCTGTTCTGGTAGCAAATCTTTTATCCCCCCTTAAGTTACTTTGTTTACCGACATCTACATACTTGCTAATTTCACACATTAGAATTATGCACAAATATATATATATATATATATATATAGTCACATCATCCCTATATATCTATATACAAATCCTGCGCCCCTTGGTTAGGACCACTAGGTGCAATTCATTCTCTGCTATCGTATCCCGGTGCATCGCTCGCTGCATAAAGGACAACTGGTTCGGCATCTCTCACGAACCATAAATCTCATAACATAAATATTGGAGGTGAACATGCTCACCAGCTAAATGGGTCACGCACATACCTACGCTCCCATTCCACCATCGAAACTATCCTACGTAACAGATAGCACGTATCCAAGTTCATATTCCCTGGGTACAAGTCAAATATTCCCCCATTGGGTCACCCAAGATAAGAGTGTCCATTGTGCGAAACCTCCTCCCGATAGCAAGCAGCGTAGGTATGCTATACACGCAATAATAATAAATATATAATAATAGGCATTCCCCACTTCCTATTAAAATTCAGGCATTCATCCGACCCATATATTTCTACACGTAGTATACATATCATTACTACCTATTCTATAACTAGCTCGATTATTCACACTCGAGATTTTCCAAGGTTATATCACCTAACCAATTATTAAAGTATTATACTAGAATTACTCCCCAAATAAATCTATACTGTGCTAAGGATCATCAATTGGCAGTGCCCCCTCGCTCAAAAGTCACATAACTAAAATGGGATTGGACTGGAAAATTTTCCAGTTTCTGGGCTGTCGTTTGAACGACACTGCATGTCGTTTGAACGAAATAGCGTGTCTTTCGAACGATAAGCCATCTCGTTCGAACGAGATTAGGCATTTTTCTATTTTATCAGACCTGTTATGTTTCCCTGCTACTGTTTCGTCTTCTCCAAAATTTCAGTCCTAATACCTCTAATTTCTGCAACCAAATCACCAAAACAACAAACCTAATTGATGTTCTAACATGTATAACTAATTTCCCTCAACTTTGAAGCATTAAATCATCACAATTCGTTTATAAAATCTAAAACCCCTAATTTAATAATTCAAAACCCTAGTTCATCATATTTCTATACAAGAATATCAAATTCAAATTCGTCCATCGTAAATAATCATCAATTTGGGATTTCTAACCTAACTACATGAGGGATTCATCCTAATTTGATTTCCAAATTTTAATTAATGTCCTTAATTTTCCAATTTCATCAAAACTTATGAATCAAAAAGTGAATATTATATACCTACACTAATATGAACATACTTGTTGCTATAAATTGCAAGAATTAAACACTTGCCTCAATTTTGAAGGTCTGATCTGCTGGTGATTTTGGTATAGGCACGTTCCTCGTCTCACGATCTACACTTTGGTATGATTTTTGGTGTGTTTTCTTGAGTTAGACACTAAGAACACCAATGACTTCTTTTACCTTTCTCCGTGCCTATCTCTTTTCTGTCTCGTAGCTTTGGAACTGGCCCTTTCTTCCCCACGTTTACCTTATTTATTTTCTTTAATTTTCGTCCATAATGTTTTCCCAAAATTTCAAAGGGCAAAAATACCCCTATAGGGTGCCGGTTAGGCCTAAAAATATTTCGGAGTCCAAATAGAATACCCGAGTAGAGTTTTCTGACTATCTTGACCCTTTCGGGCTCAATGGCACACTCGAAATGACCATACGTGTTACTTAAAAATAAATTATCTTTTTATTCCATTCAATTAATCCCGATACGACTCACACGCGCATCCTGACTTAAAATACCAAACTGTCATATTTCACCCTTTGACAATTTATAAAATTTCATAATTTCCTATTAAGTATTCACACAGTAATATTCCATAATTCTCAACAATAAGTATTAACCCTTGGCACTCTAGTTAATATTTATTTAATCCAAATTAATTAATTAACCAATTAATTAATCACCTTTTAATTTAATTAATCCAATAATAATAATTAATCTCATAATTATTTAATATCATAAAAATACAGGGTGTTATAGAATCATGGTGTACATTATTCATGGGGATTCTTTAAATGAATTTAGGCAGGAAAGAAATATCAATGATTTGGTAGAATTAGAATTGCATGTTCCTCCAGTTGATGTTTTATCATTATGAGAGGGCCATTGGATCTCCTCACTATTTATAGCTGAATGTGGAATTACCTTCTCCCCCCCCCCCAATCGTTTCTTTTTGAATTTGTCAATATTTTGATGTTGTCCCTGCTAGAGTAGACCCCAATATGTGGAGAATAGTAAATGAGATTTATAGGCTTAACCAAATATACAGAACCCATATTGGTATCCCTGAGATGATGTTTTGTTACAAGTGGGTTACTAGTGATAATACCTATTACTTGAAAACTCGGTTTGTCAATAGAGCCTTAGTAGTCAACTTACCAGATTCTAATAAGGACTACTTCGATTATGGGGAAATAGGGAAGAACTGGCAACATGCTCCTCTTCAAAGAGGAGAAGTGTATAATGGGCCAAGTGTCCTCAAGATGGACATGGCATAGGTTGCTGAAATTGTTATTATTTATTTATTTTCCTGCTAACCAACCGTTTGATGATATGTTGACTAATATGTTTTGTCTAATTTTATACAGGTTAAAGCAAGAAAAAGTGTTATAAGGAAATGGATGTCAACCTTCAAGAGCTTAAATTTCTGTGGATCATACATCAAAGAATTGGTGAGGAGCATCCCAGAGCAACCTCCTTCCTATTGCAATACAGAAACTCGGTTACTTCTTTTGTTGCTAGGCCAACTGCTGCAACACCTTCAATTCCCACTAATTTGGAAGAGGAACCCATTCCTACTTCTTCGGCTGAGGCATATGTTAAAGTTGAGAAGGACCTTGGAACATCTTCTTTATTTAAATTATTGGGCATCTCGGATATCCCTACTTTACCTATAGCAAGTATAGGCAAGAGGAAATTTTTTGATTTGATGGCGGGAGCTTTATCTCCTACTGCCAAGGGGGCTACAGAAAAAAACTATCAAGGTTGCTGATGCCAAAAAGTCCACTGTGACGGAGAAGAAATCTAAATTTCTGAAAAATATCTCAATTCATCACTACTGAGGAAATTGATATTGTTTCACTTCACTACAAGAGGTTGAAAAAAGGTTTGCCTAGTAAACAGGCTCAAACAACTGTTGCCGGCCAACAGGAGCTGGTAAAAAAACATCAATCTGATTTGGAGATGGCTAGCTTATCCCCTGTAGCTGTCAATTCTGGTCTGGACATAAGTCTGATTAAGGCTGGAACCCTTTCTACCGATAGGGCAACTGTTGCTCCCATGCCTCAATTAAGGTCGTCTGAAAGATCTTGCTAGAATTTGGCCTTGGTAATCATTTTTCTATAGTTACTTGCTTTTATTGACTGATTTTGCTTGTTATGTTATGATATTTTTCCTTTGTGCAGTTTCTGGTGGATTTCAACTAAATGATGGAGAAGGACAATCAACTGCGTTCTTCTGTAGGAGATGTGTAAGAGGCCTTTAAGGCCTAAGGAAATCTTTAAAACTTCAAGACAAGCATTGGAGTAAGAAAAAGTCTTGGGAGAATGATTTAACTCTAGCCAATAACAGGGCTACTGCTGTTGAAGAAAAACTAAAGAATGCTGAAGCCAATTTGAAAACAACAACAGATAAGGCCAAGGTGGCCGAGGACAAACTGATAGAAAATCAGACTCTTCTAAAAGTAGCAGAAGAAAAGTTAATAAAGCTGACTACAGACTTAATAGCTGAAAAGGCCACAACCAAGAGGATAAAGGTAACCTCCTTTAAGAATGTCTGGGAGAAATCATTATTGGCTGCCTATGTACAAATTAGATATGTCAGGAAAAAGTTTTTTAAGGACGGTTGATCGGAGGCTCTTAAGGAGGTAGGGTTTGTTGAATACTCTGAGCTGTACAGAGGCATGATCCAGGCACTCCTCTAAATTTGGAGGAAGAATTTGATGATAAAGAAGGATCATGTGAATCTTTCCTGCCACCTGTTGGATCCACCTTAGAGCCAGTTCGTAAAGCCGGTATTCCTACCAAGATGCCTTCTGAAGTTAATGTTCAGGACAAGGAGAAGGTCTAAGTCCTTTGTTGTTTGTCTTGCTTGCTACCAAAATTCTTGTTCTTTCTTCCCCATTTTGTAATTGGAGCACATCATTGTAATTCCTTCTTTATTAATGAAAGGATCTTCTTTTAATTAACTGCATTTTGATTTACTTTTGGGGTGTTGCCTTTGCATTCTTACACTTATGATTCTCAGTTTGATGCTAGAAAAGATGCATAGTTTCTGCTGAATCCGATTTTCTCAGGTGTAATAGAAGTATTCTAGAAGTTACCCATGTTCCTATATCTGAAGAGGATTTGGCTGGGTTACTCGGCCTAGATACATTTGAATAAGTCAAAGAATCATACATTCACCTTCATTAATTATGGAATAGGGTTGTAGGCAACAATGCTAACTATTACAAAATGATAAAGCAACTTCAGGAGGATCATAATTAGTCCAAAGCTTTTATGTATGCTGATTATAATGCCAAGTACAAATTGTTAAGCGGGGATGCTGGCTTTAACAAGTATCTTAAAGAGTATGCCTCTATGTATAGATGAAAGAAGTTCTTGTTGAACCGAGAGGTTGAAGAAGCTCAGGAGGTAGGCAAATTGCTTGAAGAGGAAAATAATCACCTCAGAAATATGCTAGACAGCCTGAAGAAATCTTCCACCAGTGGTCCTGATGAAGGTGCCTATTTCCTTGGAGACTGAGAATGCAAGGTTGGTGGAAGAACTTGAAACATTACAGAAAACCAAGCATGGAAAAACTTCCAGGAAAATTATGGTTATCCGACCAACTGTTGAGGAGGAAAGAACCAGGAAAACTCTGGCGGACCAAGCTGTTCAGATAAAAGCAAAGAACAAGGCTATTGTCGACCTATCTATTCAGCTGGAAGCTAAGGATAGAGCCATTGATGATCAAGCTTGCCAGTTGAAAGTTAAGAATGATGTAATAATGAAATTCCAATATCAGGTGGAAAGATTGACCTTTCATTTTCATAAGCAGCCCAGGGAGGTATGGATGGTGATAATACGCAAATATTGCGTATTTTATCCTCCGAACCTACGCATTTTAGCCCCCTCGGGTATCTTATTTCCTATATTTATGCCCGTTAACCAGACAACCTTGGTATATATTGTTAACATGCTATATGAGGTATAATTGGGCTTTTGTAGGTATTTAGGTACTAAGTATGGAGTTCGGACGCATTCCGGTGAAGTTTTGTACGCAATCGCACGTTCAAGGGCATTTTAGTCATTTCATAGATTGGGCACCTGGCCCAATATCTTCATGGAAGTTGTAGCCCTCCTCTCAAGCATCGCGTGGCTGCAAACGGTTACGACGATTTTAGCGGAGAAGAAATGTAAGCCAAAACAGGGGAAAATGCAGTCTGCCCTGCTTGATCGATCGATCAACCAAAATGGTAGATCGATTGACCCTTCATATTTTTGCCACGATTTCTACTATCGATCGATCGACCAAAATGGTAGATCGATCGATGCCCTATTTTCTACAGATATTTTGCATTTTCTTTTCTTTCTTCTTTTCTTTTATTCCCACTTACTATATAAAGTAATTTTTATTGTAATAAGAACATTATTTAGTATATACACGATTTTAGGTTAGTTTAGCTTAGGGTTTTGGGGGTTTTGCTTGGTTCTTCTTCATTTCTCTTTGGTTTGACACCCCATTTGAATTGTAAGTTGACTATTCATCTCCCCTACCATTTAATATAGTTGTATTTCTTCATTTCTTGCTTTCTAGTGTAATTTACATGCTTTCTAATTTAGGTTTACATGCTTTGATTACTTGCTTTCTAGTATAGATTTATCGTGTTTCCTTATCGCTTTATTTACCGCGTTTTTAACATGCTTCTAGGTAATTTAAATTAGGTTGTGTTTGAATTGAACTCACTTGGGTTGACGCGTTGCTTTGCTTTAGTGATGGTGTTTACGGGTCTATTTCGAGTGTGTTGTCCTAGTTATTACGCCTAGGAGATTTGACGGGGCATATCATGTATGTCCCGTGCTTAGGACCTTTCGCGCGTAATTTTTGAGATATTTATTGACGCCAAAATCTTATTAAGCTTTTATGATGTTTTAGGGCGTGACAACCCTTGGTTTAATTAACTGTCGAAACGAGACGCATTTGTAATAGCTCATCGACCCATGTAACCATTTTACACTAATTAACTCGGGTGAGGGATATTCGACGCAACCTATAGTTTTACTCGTTGTGTTAACCTAGTTTCATTTCCCTCGCCTAGATTAATCTTTCCCTTTCATGCATCTTTCCTTTTAGTTTGTAATTATCTTTTACACTTTTATTTCGGAATATTAAATCAGTTGAATTCTAGCAACTTGTCCCTGTGGATTTTCGATACCCGACTTACCGCTGTGCTTGCCTCGCAAGTGTAGTAGTAATTTAGGTTTGTTTGTATAGTCGCGACGAGATAGAAAATAACGAATGTGCACTTTACACGCGCACACTTCTCGCGCGCTATCAGATGGAATGCTACAATGAGGCCCTATGCCATATAGATAATCATCTTGCACAAATTCATCGTGAAGGTTATAGATGGGGATGGACCAACTTGCTTACCTTACTGAAATATGACTAAAACAATGAGCTATGGTACTGAAATAATCTTGGTTTGTTGAATTGTGACAAGCCTCCATTTAAGTTAGAAATAACATGAATCCCTCCTGATGACATTCCCCAATGTTTAATCACCAAATACTTGGGATATTATAACCTTCATGATGTGCATGAAATAATCCGTCCTCCTCATTTGATCAACAAGACAAGTAGTAGCAATAGAAAAATGTTGAGAGATTTTAATTACATAAATCCCCCATATACCCTAGATGATCCTCCTGCGGGGATGGAGAGAGTGCAACAAATATCTTCTAAAATGACCAAAGCACAGGGGAAGCGTTCAGCTGAATAATTCTTCTATTTTTTGTACTCGCATGATCTTGAATGTAATACATTTAGTATAAAAATATATTTACTTTTTATCAATTTATGATTAGTTAATTAGCTAGTTGACTAAGCTATTTATTTTATGATGCGTTATTAAACTGCGATTGTAGGGCCTTAGACTCTACTAACGCACTTAGATGAAACTATAAATAGATTCGTCGATCCAAGTTGTAGCATTAGTTATCAGTGACGACCAAGTGTATGAGGAATGGATTTGTGTATCCTTATATTTAGGAATGTATACATGTTTTCCTGCATTTAACCTAGTTAGGTAAAACTTGTTTTTAACTTCTTGAGCTGTACATGAAGTTTCACAGACTTCTTATTTTTGACCTATCAAAGACGAAGTCATACATGAAGTAAGTTACTAGTGGCGAGCAAGTGTGTTTGGAGTATATGTGTATATTCCTGTGTTTAACTTGGTCGAGTAAGCCTTCATGTTCTTGACTTCGACTTGTTAATATGAAGTCATACATGAAGTAATAACTTGGTCGGGCAAGACACGACTACATGTTAAGGTGTTGGTGCATCTCGAACTTCTTATTAAGTTGTTGGTGCATCTTGAATTTGATAAGTTCGACCTGATTAAGTATTTAATTTATGTAGTTTTTTTCATTTGTTGATCAACAAAGGGCTGTAGACCAAGAGACATTGTTTACTTAATATTTCTGGGGATGTATATCGCCGTACTCCGAAAAAAATCCAAAAAATTGGAAACTAAAATCAAGATTGTTTATTGAACTTGAAATAAATTTTTGTTGAACATAAAGAGATAAAAAATGCCTTTATTCACTGATAGTATTTTCGGAGGTGCTCGGCGTTCCAAGGGTTCTTGAATTCTTTCCTATCAAGTGCCTCAGTAAAAAAGTTCCTAGTCGGATTATTGCTGAAATATGATATGGACCATGACAATTTGCCTCAAGCTTGTTGCCTTTCTGGATGAATTTATTGAGGACATAATCGCCTTATTTTAAGTTGGTCGGCTTAACCCTTTTGTTGTAAAAGCAATAAGTCCTTTGTTGATATGCAAAATTTCTAAGGGCAATAGCTTCTCGAACTTCTTCTACCATGTTCAAATCCAATCGTCGCATTAGATCACTCTTAGGAGAATCAAATTTTAACACTCTATCAGTTGGTAGACCTATTTCGACTGGCACCATGACCTCTATCCTAAATCCAAGCATATATGGTGTTTCTCCAGTAGTTGTTCTCGGTGTGGTTCTATAGGCCCAAAGAACAGAGTCTAATTCATTTATCCAGTTTCCCTTAGCAGCATTAAGTATCTTCTTCAATCCATTAAGTAAGGTTTTGTTTGTCACTTTTTGTTTGACCGTTGCTTTGTGGATGTCTTGGGACAGAGTAAAGTTTTTGGATATTAAATTGAACACAATATATTTTAAATTCATCGTTATCGAATTGCATGCCATGGTCAGTAATGAAGGCATAAGGCATGCCATACCTGCATATGATGTTCTTTCAAATGAACTGATATACTTTCTCATAGGGCATCTCTATCAATGGCTCCACTTCTACCCACTTCGTGAAGTAATCAACGGATACCCCCAGGTATTTGAACCTGGCTTTGGTGGTTAGCAATGGGTCAACCAAGTTAATTCCCCAAATGGAAAATGGCCATGGAGAGGTGATCGACGTTAAAGTAACACTTGGTGCTTTGTGAACTGTAGCAAATCTCTAGCACTTATCACATTTTCTTGAGAAAGATCTACAATCTTCCTTCATAGTTGGCCAGTAATACCTTTGTGTGGTAATCCTTTAGGCTAATGACTGACTAGCTGAATGAGCTCCACAGGAACCTTCATGCACTTCTTTGATTAAGTCGAATACTTCCAATGGATGGACACAGCATAGTAAGGAAATAGTGTATCCCCTTTTGTAGAGGACTCCTTTATCTAACACATATCTAGTTGCTTTGTACCGAAGCTTTTTTACTTTCTTTGGATCAGTTGGTAAGGTTCCTTCTTCGATGTAAGCTCTGATGGGATCCATCAAAGATGACCCCAAATCCACAACATTAAAATTGTCCATGGGATCCACTTCTATAATCCCGGTTGCCAATATTTTTACTGGTATGCTCCTTTTGAGTTCTATTCTTATTGTTAATGTTAATCAAGCAAGTGCATCAGCTCGGACAATTTTTATCCTTGGTATTATACTTATCTGTATAACTGAAAATTTGGAAATGACTTCCATTACCTTAGCCAAATACCTCGCCATCAAATCCCCTTTGACTCCATATATATGAAGCACTTGGTTGATAATCAACTGGGAATCACTGTGTGCCACTACTTGCTCGACACTTAAGGATCGGGCTAACTCAAGTCCGGTGATTAAAGCCTCATATTAAGCTTCATTATTTGAAGCTTGAAATTAAAACTTCAGGGCATATTCCACATCAATATTATCAGGAGTGTTAAGTATGATACCAACTCCACTACCAATTGCACATGATGATCCATCCACGTATAAATTCCACAATGGAATTTCGTCGTCGAAACTTTCTGTAGATAGATTTCCATGGTGGAACACCTTCTTACTTTCCTCCGCATACTTTTGAGACATTTTTTGAGCAATGGATGATTTCAGTTGGTCAGCTACGAATTTGGTTTGCTTTTGAGTTGAGATCTCTTTCGAAGAAGTTTGCTCGACTGGCAAGTTTAATTGGCTGGTAACCTCTGGATATATGAATTCCGTAATGAAATCTGCCAAAGCTTACCCTTTTAATGATGATTTGAGCTCGTAAATAATGTCGTACTCTCCCAGCTAAATTGCCCAATACATCAACCTGCTTGACTTTTTTGGTTTGTGAAGGGCTTGCCGAAGAGGTAGATCAGTGTATGAAACTATGGTGTGAGCTTGAAAATAAGGCCTCATTCGCTTGGAGGCTTCAATGAGGGCTAAGACTAGTTTTTCTAAGCATGGATACCTAATTTTGGCTCCCCTGAATGCTTTGCTGGTATAGTAGACTGGTTTCTGAATTCCATTCTCCAATCGAACTAATGCCGAGCTAACTGTTGATTCATAAATAACTAGTTACAAGTATGAATTTTCTCTCAACATTAGTCGGGATAACAATGATGGGGACCCTAGATACTTATTCAACTCTTGAAAAGCTTCTTCACACTCCTCATTCCACTCAAAGGTCTTTCTGAAAACCTTAAAGAATGGTAGACACTTATCCATTGCTCGAGAAATAAATTGGTTTAAGGCAGCCACTTTATCAGTAAGTTTTTGAACATTTATTTTAGAGGTTGGCGATTTCAATTCAATCAAAAGTTTAATTTTAGCAGGATGAGCTTCTGTTCCTCTCTGATTTATAATGAAGCCGAGGAACATGCCTTCTTGCACATCGAACATGCACTTGGTCGGATGCAGTTTCATCTATGCTTTTCGAGTTGGTCGAAAGTTTGATTGAGTTCCTTAATATGATCTGAAGCTTTCCTACTTTTGGTTAGGATGTCATCTACATACACCTCCTTATTCTTCACAAATTGTTCTTCGAATACCTTATTGACCAATCTTTGGTATATTGCTCCAACGTTTTTAAGCCCAAAAGGCATCACGTTGTAGCAATAAGTACCTCGGTTGGTAATGAAAGAAGTGGTTTCTCTATCCTCTGGTTTCATTTTTATTTGGTTATGCCCAGAATAAGCATCCATGAAACTCAACAACTCATGTCCTGCTGTGGCATCTACTAACTGATCAATTCAGGGCAAAGAAAAATGATCCTTTGGTCAAGCCTTATAAATATCAGTAATATACACACACATGCACCACTTATCATTTTTCTTCTTGACCGTCACAACATTTTCCAACCATGCTGTATATTTGACATCTTCAATGAACTCAACCTTTTACATTCTTTCTACCACTTCTTGAATAGCCTGGTTCTTTTCAGGACTCGAAAACCTGCAACTTTGTTTGATCGTCTTGGCATCCTTGTTAATATTGAGCTCATAACAGAGGAAGTTGGGATCAATCCCAGGTATATCTTCATGACTCTAAGCAAATATGTTCTTTATCTCTCTTAGGAATGCAGTTAGATCTTGTCTGAGGTATGGGGCCAATGTAGAGCCAATTTCGGTGGTCCTTTCCGATCTTTCATCATTCAAAATTATACTTTCAGTAGCTTCTACTATCTGCCCTTTGACTAGCTCTGTCTCATCTCTGGGATCTAATGTATCAACTTCAGATTCACTAATATGCTCCAAAGTGTCAACTTGGTAAGTAGTGGTCTTTTTCTTTAATCGACCAAGTCATCCTGTTCGGTTGAGGATTAATAACATTCTTCAGCCACCTTCTGGTATCCCTTTACTCTGCCGACCCCGAAGTGAGTAGGGAACTTCAAACATTGGTGGACAATAGATGGTATAACTTTAAATATCTTTAATCTTACCCTATCAAGGAGCACGTTGTAAGTTGACTGAACATTTTTATCCATAACAAATAAGCATATCTTCTCAGTACGGCTTGCTGTCCAAGTGTCGAATAACACTTCCAATTTGACTATTCCTATGGGATAAATATATTCCCCTGAAAAAACAATCAAGGGTCAGTGGTACGGTTCCAGTTGACTAAGCGTCAATCCCAAGTAATGATGGCTTCTTGGAATCTAAACTTGACGACCAGTGGATCGTCATGGGGATACAAAACTCTCAGGAGATCATTTTTAGAAAAATCAATGACAAGTTTATCATCGTTTACTTTCTTGGGCTGATCATCATCATTCAAGTTGATGCGTTGTATATAGGAGCAGGCTTACGCTTCATTCAGATAAGCTTTCCTCTCAGCGGTCCGATCTCCTTCTACTACATCTCCACCTGTGATGACATGGAAATTAAAATAACCAAAACTCATCATAGCTACCTCAATTTCTGGCTACTTGGGCTTCTTCGATAGGTCTGGATCATCTTCATAACCATCCTCATGGCCTCGCTTCTTTTCGTCTCTAAGCTTGCAAGGAGAATTGGACCTTATTCCTGTTTCTCGGCTTTCAAGACAATTAACAAATTTAGTCAGCTTTCCTCGACGAATGAGGGATTCAAATTCGTTCTTTAAAGCAATATAATTATCGATTGTATAGCCATGATCCTTGTGGAATTCACAATATTTAGATTTATCCCTCCTGTTGGGTAGTGCCGTCAGCTTCATAGGCCATCTCAAATCTTTATTGTGCTTAATTTCCTCAAGGATATAGTGAATACTGACCGTCAACGTATTATATGCTTCATACTTTTTGGGCTTCTCATCTTTCTTTTATTTTTGCTCCTTTTTCTCAGGCTTAGTGGCGGGACTTTGCTTTGCAGCCATTGCTTCCTCAGCATTCATGATTTCTCCTGCCTTGGCCATGAGCTCCATTATGGTTTTGGGAGGATCTTTTTCCAGAGCGTACTATAGTTTCTCTGGAAGCAATCCACTTATTAAGGCAGTGATGGTTGTTTTTACTTCAGAATCAATCACTTCTATTTTCTCGTTATTAAAACGAGTGATGTATTTTCTAGTGGTTTCTCCTGCTCGCTGCATAACATTTAGGAGGTGGGCTACTCTTTTAACTGGCTTGGACTCAAAATAGAAGTTGCTGATGAAAACTCGATAAGTTGATTAAAGTTAGTAATTTATCCTCGGAGCAAGTTGTTATACCATATTTGGGTTGAACCAGTAATAGTGCTTGAAAATCTCTACATCTCATTTCATCAGTTTCGTAATATATATCAACAGCGGCCTGATATTGTTCAATGTGTAAAACTGGGTTAGTTTTACCATCATATTTGGGGGAACCACTGGTGTATTAAATTTGGATAGAGTAGGGAAATCAACGATTGCCTGAATGAAGGGAGACCCCTTAAAAAATTTTCGCTATAATGGGTTCTTTACCTTAGCCATTTCCCCCAGTCGATCTTCTAATCATTGGATCGATATTTTCCATGAAGGTTTGATATCTTCGAAGCATCTCGGTAGTCCCGATCATGTGTTTGTGCTGAGCTATCTTCATGAGAAGTGTGCTCGGCATGCATAACTCGTCGAATGCTCGATCTGGATCTGACTGAGCCTTCACAACGTTCGGTTGGGTGTTCATTGGTTCTGGACAACTCTCTGTGGTGATTCCTGTTTGCTCGGGGTCCCAAACAATCGGAAGGTGAATTTCTGCTCAATCTTTCGAAAACACTTGGCCTTTCAGTAGAAAAAGAATGGCCATTATAGAATTCTGTAGATCTAAGTGATGAGCTTACTCCCGGATGATAAGGGGCGAAGGCCTTGAATAACTATGTCGGTTATTCGTAGGAGGTGGAGGTGGCATTTCTCCTCAAAGGTGAAGTCGTATTTTGCTTGGAAAGAGCCGGAGACCTGACTTGTAATAATTGAGCCAATTGCCTCATAGTTTTTTGCATGGCATCTTGACCCCTGGCAATAATAGCAAGAATTCCATTTAAGTCGGCTACTGTAGGTGGAGCAGATGGGACGGTAGTATTGCCTTCATTTCTTGTAGTAATCTCAGGGTCATTCATTTACTTTGAATAAAGATGTACAAAGATATAAAATAGTAATAGACACAAGTTCCCACAGACGGTGCCAATCTGTTGATGTTAAAAAATGAACTAGATCCAATTTTATCATCATAGATAAAATATAATATGCGATGAAATAAACACATAAGTGACAAAGAATTTTTAGAGTGGTTCGACTGTGAAGAAAATACTACATCTATTGTCATTGTATTGATTTGAGTGATTACAGAAAACTAGGTACTCTTTACTAGAAGAATAACCTAGAATTCGTTTTGTCCTGCCTTTTGTGAAAGGAATACAATGTATTTATAGTGACCCGACGATCAAGGGTTAGAATGCTATTATATATTCAAGAATTTACACCCGTACATAATGAATGTGATGGTTGATAGCCTTGAGTACGTACGGGATGGCGACTATTGGTTCTGTCCCATGTGATATTTGTTTATGTACTTTGATGGTCTGCATTCTTCAGGTTAGTCGGACTTCTAGCCGATCAACTATCCTGACGGCCGATCAAGTGATTGATGACTAAGACTGTTGCCACGTAGGAGACGTGTGTCCATTTCTGATTTGTCCACGTAAATGGATAATTTTTGGTATCAACAATGATCATTGTGTATATTTTCGTAAACTTCGTGATGAATCCTTTATTTATTTGCTCTTATATGTTGATGATATGCTGATTGCTTCTAAGAACAAGGTGGAGATTAAAAAACTAAAAATTCACTTAAGTTGTGAATTTGAGATAAAGGATCTAGGCGAGGCGAGGAAAATACTTAGCATGAAAATTAGCATAGATCATTTTAGAGGCATTGTTTGTTTGTCACAAAAGCAGTATTTGATGAAGGAATTACAGCGTTTTGGTATGAATTCCAAAACCAAACTGTAAGTACTTTGTTGGCTCCACACTTCAAGCTAAGTGCCATGAAATCTCCACAGACAAATGGGTAACGTTCAGAGACACCTCATGTTACTTATGTTAATGCAGTGAAAAGTTTGATGTATGCAATGGTGTGTACGAGACCCGAGATCTGACAAGCTGTTAGTATGGTGAGCAGGTACATGCACGATTCAGAAAAAATGCATTAGCAAGATGTGAAATGGATCTTATGGTACATCCATGGTACTGTAAATATTGGTTTAAAATTTGAGAAAGATTCACATGCTCGTCAGCATGTGTTTGAATATATGGACTCAAATTACGTTAGTGATTTGGATAAATGTCGATCCACCATTAGCTATGTGTTTACACTTGCAGGAGGCCCGGTATGTTGGAGGTCTACGCTCCACTCTACGGTTGCTTTGTCTACTTCAGAGGCAGAGTACATAGCAGCGACAGAGACCATTTGGCTTCACGGTTTGATTACAGACATTAGAATTGTTTAGGATCACGTGGATCTCTTTTATAATAGTCAGAGTGCCATCCACTTAGCAAAAAACCAGGTCCAACATTAATGGATAAATCATATCAATGTTCGTTTCCACTTTGTTTGAGAAATTTTGGATGAGGGGACTATTCTCCTCAAGAGGATTGAAACCGCGAATAATTCCGCGGATATGCTGACGAAAGTCGTGACTAAGGTCAAAGTTGAACACTATTTGAACATGATCAATATACTTCGGATTTGAACACCTTCAGGTGTATGGCGCTCCCAAGCACATTTAAGGACTATTCAAATTATTTTGGATAATATGTGGTTCCGTGGTTGGGTGGAATTGACAAATTTGGATTATCAAAAGTTTAACAAAGTGACCTGTAAATTTTTTGTTAAGGTGGAGATTGTTGAAAAAGGTGATAAGGAAAGAAACAAAGCCATTTTCGGTGATTTGTTTTTTTCTTTTTTCTTTTTTTTACGTTTTGTTCCTTGATTGATCACTCTCGACGGTTTGTCTCACAAGTGGATCAAAATCTAAAGGCTATAAATTCAAACCTTCATATGAAGAAATAACACACCAAATACTAAGAACCGAGCCAAGTGTAGAGCGCTTATTTGAGTATACATCTGTATATAAAAATACTCATTCTATTTATCATTTAGAGTGCATTTGTGACAATTTTCTTTTGTAACCCATTTGTCAAGTAATCTGAGTTATTAGTGGACATATCTAAATTGATGAACCACTTAAATATTGTATCTTCTTGTGTGCGTCTTTCTATTCATTATACTTTTATTGTGTGTATGCCATAATATTATTTGGGATCACAATCAATATCATTTGTTAACACGCTTCCGCACAACACATCCGACAAACTAACTATAGAAAATCGAGCAAAATAATTGTGAACCGTGTCGTAGAAATGAGAGTGGGCGCGCTTGCCTTGTATAAATATAAATATATATAAAAATAAGTAAATAAATAAATCTTGAGGATCAAGGTTTTGCATATCGTAGGGAAAATCCACAAGTACAGTTCACTAGCAATAAGATGGATAGAGAAACAAAATGTATAATAACACAGAGTTTGAGTTGACAGCTAAAGCCCAAGGGTAACTGAAGTACCTACCAATACCAACATTCGTCTCTTCAACTAGACAAAATTCACAATTTGAATACCACCCAACAGCCATTGTTCAAACCAATTAAAAAATTACATCTTCCACCATCAACTTTGGTTAAAAAATAAAAAATAAAGGATTATTTAGACTTTGGCCCCCACTTGTTATGTGTCTTGTGTCTTTTGGACCCGAATTTTGCATAGTACAAGTTTGACACCCAAAAATTACAAATAATTAATATATATCGTAGAAGACCCTGAAAATGTCATAAAAGAGTATTTGTGACATATTTTGGCATCAACCCTGAATTGTGTAAAACTTTGGGTGCTAAAGAGTACACATGACATATGTTGGCCAAAGACCAAATAACCCAAAAACAAAGTATGACACACCACCTTGCTCCAAAAACAAAAAAAAAAATATCCCAAAATATTCTCTAAACATACAATAAACTCAATCTCAAACTCCTCATTAGTCACCAAATTGCCTCTACAATAAAATCAAGCGACATTTTGACATTACCCGCCGTTTAGTTATCATTATTTGATTTTAGCCACTGTTTTGATTTTCTTTAGACTTTAGCCACTATTGTGACTTTTCACGGTGCAAAAAGGGTCTCAAAAATTGTCAACGGTGACTAAAGTCCAAAGGAAAACAAAATGGTGACTAATGTCAAATAATGACAAATAAATGGTGGGTAAAGTCAAAATGTCCCTAAACTCAAACCAATGGCATCATCAAAGCTTTCAAACCCAAAAACTTTTATTCTTTTTAAAAGCTGTACACCCGGGGCTTCAAAATCGTAGTTGCTAAACGGGTATGACATCGATTTTTGACGTGTCGTCGCATCTCAAAACGATGCCCTCAAGGGTAGCAGGGAGAATGCATTTAGCCCACTGGCATCCTGTGGGGACTGGCTCTGGTGGAGGAACAATCATCAGCACATTATCGTTTCGCTGGACAACTCCCATTACGCTTACAGTGCTGCCTTCTTTTATGCACCTATCGTCGTTAAAGAACAAACGTTAGGGTAGCTACAAAAAAAAGTCCTTCAGCAGCATTTATTAGTGACAAGGGGCCTTTGGCTATTTGCAACAAATTGCAAAAAACTCCTAAGGCGATTGTTAAGTCACCACAAAAGTTACTCTTTAACACCTCATAGTGCCTAGAAGTGATTGTACATCATGTTGTGGTTGGGATTAATTCTGCAGGTTTACTTAGCAATTGCCATTTTTAGTATAGAAAAATTTCCTAAATAATGAAGTCCGTTGCAAGATGCAAATGTGTAGATACAAAGTCCCAAAAGGTGGTCTTAAGAACAAAATGCATATAGTGCAGGAGATTTTTCGCATAAAAAAATAATTCAGGAGAGGACCCTCTTGCAAAAACTGCATAGTTCAGGGTATATATTTTGCATTTTTACCGAATAGAAAAATGTCATCCAATTTACAGATGCTTTGGTTGGTGATTTGGCCACTAATGAACCCCACCTATCAACATTTAAGCAAGTAAATGGATCCTAAAGGAATTTTTGCATAATAAAAATTTAAGAATAATTTTAAAGGAACCCTATTTATATGCACTTTACAGCTCTTAATTTTTTTCATGGACCTTTCGCTTTCAATAGTTATACATGAAAATAAATGGTTTCCACAATGGAAAAAATTGAAATTTACCCTTCTTTCAATCGCATTACACGATCATCACTAGAGAGGTTTCTCTTTCCCAACCACCTGACGAATTCGGGATTCATATCCCGGTTTGCTTGATTAATATCAACAACAAGAGATTCATCAACATATGGAGTCACTTTAGCACCATAACCAGTCTTAACCAATGCCCTCAACCCAGACTGGAAGTCAGATATGTAGAAATCAGCCACATGCCTCTGCAATTGTACAAAACATTTAAGTCATGAATATTCATATTAATTATTGTTGCGTAGCCGTATTGGCCTGATTCTTTTCTTTTTCTTAGTAAAAAATGAAAATTAATATTCATATTAATTATTGTATTCTTACTTTCATTCTCTTTTATTCTAATCTTTTACTACTATAAAATGCAAAACAAGGCATTTATTATGCTTTGCAATTAGCCTATCCACGTGTCATTCCTCTCTTTATTGATATTCATTCAATTCAAGACCCATATATTCAAAAACCCTTCCTCTGCCACTGCCGTCCTTTCCTATTCCCCTCATTTTCTTTCTCCGCTCCTGGTGCCTTATATATAAACCTACTACGCCTTCATAACCCAAAAAACTTCACCGATTTTCGATTCGACACCATCCCCGACGGTCTACCCTCGATCGATCCCAACGAAAGCCATCATATTCCATCTCTATGCGACTCCACAAGAAATAATTGCTTAGCCCCATTTATCAAACTTCTTCGCAAATTAAATGACGATTCACCGCCTGTAACCTGTGTAGTTTCTGATGCGGTCATGGGATTCTCAGTTGGGATTTCAGATGTCTGGGGGGCAGAGACAGAGGATATCCATAGCAAGGGTGCTGCTAAGAAACCCAAAAATCCTTCTTGGCGAAAGAGGGATCATACCACTCAAAGGTACCATATTTTTTATAATAACAAGGTATTACTTTCTTTATCCATTTTTTGCATCTTAACGTTTTTTCTTATTTTTGCCAAATAAGAGTGCAATATCTATGAAGATGGGTTGCCGGATTTTATGGTTCTGGGGGTGTCTCCGGTTTGGATATTGGTTCGGGTAGAGGGAAATTGTTTTCCCCTAACGTTTTTTCTTATTTTTGCCAAATATCTTAACAGGGCAGTAGCTATGAAGATGGGTCGTCGGATTTTATGGTTCCAGGTAGAGGGAAATTGCAGGTGCGTTTTTTTCGGGTTGGATTTTCAAACCGAGTATGATCGGGTAAATAAGTGATATGAGGGTTGGTAAGTCAGGGAGGTATAAGTCAGGGAGGTATAAGGCTTGGTCCAGTGGTAAGGATGGGCTTCACTCTGGCCATAGGTCATGAGTTCGATCCCTCCCCACGGATACCTACCCCTGTTGGAGGGCTTCCTCAGGGCTGTGTGGTTAGGCGCACGGTCGTGGGTTCGATCCCCCGCAGGGTTTACCAGTATTTAAGCGGGGCTCGTGTGTGAGGTGGACATGCGCAGTGCCCCCCCTGTTTAGCTTGCACGAGGGAGTCCAAAGGGCTCGTTCGTGTGGAGGTTCAGGGTTATCAAAAAAAAAAAAAAAAAAAAAAAAAAAAAGTCAGGGAGGTATAAGGCAGAAAGAAGGTGGGATTGAGTTAATAGGTTTTGGATTATGGTGGCTTTGGTGGGTGATAATGGAGGAGAGAGAAGGTGTGGTGAGTGTTGGGAAGAAGAAGATAGGAGAGAGAATGTGAGATGTGTTTGTGTGTGATACGGTGCAGTATAGTGTGTGTTTATTTTTGCCAAATATCATAACCACAAGGGGTTTGTAAATTTAGTACCTATTGTAATATTTATTTTGAAAATAGGACAACAAACATGTTTTTATAGTTTTAGTCCCTATTTTTTAATAAAGGAAACAAAATATTTATTGTCCTATATCCATAATCAATATTATTTTAAGTCCTAAAAGTACATAATCTATAAAATTGGTCCTCATTTACAGCTTCCGAAGCAAGAGGCATCAACAGATATTTATTTTCAAATTCTTTCTTTTAACTAAGTTTTTTTTATTGATAATTTAGACTTAATCCTAATTTATTAATACTTAATTAGAGTTAATCTTAATATTTTTAGACATAACCCCATTAGTAACTTCTGATATTAAAGTTATATAAAGTGTTTCATAAAAAATTTTGATTCCTATTTATAAAAAATATTTTTATTTTTCAATTAAAAAAAGTAAAAAAAAATATTTTGTTATAAATAAAGTCAGTTCTTTTTTATCTATAATAGAAATAGTCTTTTACTTATGGGACATATACCAAATAGTCCCTCGAACATTTTTTAGTACTCATTTAGTCCAAACGTTTTTATTTTGCCTCAAAAAGTCATTTGCCACATATTTTGAAGAGGGAGTGTCGCTGGCGTGGACCTTTAAAAATAAGAAAATATTGAGTGCTTGAGGGACTAAATGGGTTAAATTAAAAAAGTGTCATTTTTAAAAAATATACGTTTATAGTAGGGACTATTCAATAATTGACCCTTTACTTATAGAAAAATATAAAATAAAATGATTTTGAAAAAATTTATTAAAAAATTCTTTTATAACAATTTATACAAAAACTCTTTGATAAAAATACTCAATTTTATTTTAAAAAATATTTTTTATTTATAATAAAAGATTTTTAACAAAAAAAAATTGTAATAAAAATGCTTTATGAAAAAGTTATAATGAAATTTTATATAAAAAGTCATTTTTCACATTTATGAATTTTATTCGTATAAAAAATTTGTGTTTAGATATGACAAATTGCTATATTTTTATTTTAAAAACTTTTTTTTAAATGACGTACTATTTTTTTTTAATAAAAACAAATGTCCAGCTATGTAAAAATAGTTAAATATATATTAACTTGAATTAAATAGAAATATTTTATTTTCACTTTTTATCTATTAAAAATAGTTTTTTTAAATTTATAGATTTTACTATACAAAAGAAATTGTAACTTAGTGAGTTTATATTTTTTTCATAATTCTTATTAACATATATTTTCACTTAATTGCAGGAACATGGATGAAAGGATAAAAAAGATGATTTAGATTCAAATTCTTACATGTTAGCGCAATCATCAACTGTCGCATTCAGCTACTATCATATATTTCTACATTAATGTTTCTCTCTATGTCGAATCGTGACAATGTTTATTTCTATTTCGAATTAATTATTTGTTTTCACGAATATAAACTTTTATTCTATTGTCGAGTTAGTTTTTTCGTTTCTTCATATTTTCATTGACTTCTTTTATTTCGCTCACTATAATGTACGATCTGCGCATCGCGTGGGTTTTCAACTAGTATTCTTATAATAACGAGATTACACTGGGATTCAAGTGCCTTTTTTTAACACGTGCAGAAGTCTTAGTGTTAGACAAGGTAAACACATACTAAGATTTGGTTTTAAACTATATATTTAATTACAACCCCTGCATACGTATTTGCATCTCTTGCAAAATAGGTAAAAACCTAATTGGAGAGGTAAATTATTGGACAAGAATATGTCAGGCCTGGACTAGCAAACTGAACACTTGGCGTGGTATATTTCTATTCTTTCTTTTTGGCATAATCGCCCTGAACCCACAAATGTCTGTATTATTTAGTTAAATCCAGATCAATAAAACTCTCTTATAGTTCAATCACTATCAGTAATCCGGATTTCGTTTAATGATATTTTCAACTTTAGAGCATATATTAACTCATGTCTGTGTTCGATTGTTACAATCGTAATTACAACTTTATAGTGACATGCGAAGAAAATGTGTTGCGCCACCAACAATTAATACTAATAAGATGCTGATGTGGCACGGCAAAATTCCATTTCTTACTAGAGTCTAACTAGCATTAAATACATCAAACCTTTTGGAATTTGGCAAACTTAGGGGTCCGTTTGGTTCGGGGTGAAATATATTTAACAGCTGTGAAACGTAAAATGGTGAAATGTTTTTTGCTCGTTTGAAATTGTGAATAAGTGCACACACTAAAATTATGCAATTTTGAACAAAATTTAACAGAAAATAGGTGAAAACAGATTTCCCCATTTTACTTTTCACCACATTGACAATATTTCACCCTGAAGCTAATGGAAACTTACGAATTAAGTGCTCTGTTGATTTAGTTTTGAAGATGAATAGTCTTTTCTCACCTCAACTGATCGAAGACCCCAAGTAAAGCGGCGATGCGTGGGGTTGGCAGCTTTTGAATCCCATCCTCGGTATTCATATAAACTGGTGGATGTATAGACACACCTAGGAACCTTTTGAAATGACGATTTAAGAGGAAGGTTCCCACAAGTAACCACCTTCAAGAAATTAAACCCTGCTTTGTTAGGACAATCATATCAATACACAACATTAATGCTCATAAAAACTGATACTGGAAGCTACAAATGTTGAACGCCTCAACGCTCCTAAAAGATGAAGACGAATAAGGGTTCTTTCGACTTTGCATTTTAGTAATTTGGATTATTACACTTCACTATATTTGTTAAAAATAAATAGAGTTGGTACTTTTTTCGTCGCTAAATGATTAAGTTTCGCCATGAATAGTAAAAAATCAGTGACGAAAATATCAACCAAAGCCTAATTATTTAAAAAATGTATTAAAGTTCAACGATCCAGGTTGGTGAAGTCCTAAAGTCCAAAAGAACTTTCTATAATGAGCTAAGATCCTGAATAATTAACATGAAGTCATTTTCTGAATCTTCAAACATTTTATCCTTTCACCCAAACAGATGACAAGATATATATTGATTGGAACAGATGCCAAAAATTTCAAATAAATGTTTCATCATTATGTTGACATATTTCATGCCCCACCTAAAACATTTAAAACAAATTAGTATAATATTCTGAAAGATGACTTATGTCCCACTCAATAATGCTAGTCACACAATGTACAGATATTGTTGTCCACATCTGCTGTAATTTGTTAATGGTGCCCAGGCCCCCCTACTTAGCAGTTGGCCCCTATACTTCGACCAAATAAAGGAAGAAACTGCCACGTCATTTTGTGCCAACTTTTGTATTGTCGTAGCCTGATATTATTTACAGTGGACAAACTATATAGACTATTACATATAAATAAATAACAAAGTAACAAAAAATGTCTTGGTATTATTACAATTAAGGGGAAGTTTAACCCCCACCCCATCCCTCCCACCCACCTCACCACACACACGGGCGTATAATGAAAAATTTAGAGAGTTTAAATAAAAGAAAAAATACAACCACCACCACCAGGAAGTCCAAAAAGCTGGCTTTAAGCCTTAACAAACTTTAACTAAACCCAAAGATTTTACATTTTTACCAAAAGTTCAATTTTCATGATTACCTCCAATCAAACAAACAAGTACAGGTTTTGGAGCTTCACAAAATAGTGTGACAAAATAAAATAATAAATAAAACAAAAAAGGTAAGAACCTAGTAAATGGACCATAGAATTTGAAATTTGTTTAAGCAAGAAATAAATAAGATTACAATAACTTGATTAATTAAAAGCATTCTACTAATGGCCTGTGCGAGAGAGAGAGAGAGAGAGAGAGAGAGAGAGAGAGAGAGAGAGAAATTGCATACCCCAGAAACCTTAACATATTCGCCATCCCTTGCAGTTCTAAGCTCGGTATCCGGATAACGGGCAATGAAACTCGTGATAGCTCTTGTTCCCCAACAAACATTCCAGGTAAATAATGAACCCACAGCAACAAAAAGAATAATAACAACAACAAGAATAACAGGGTTACCAACTGCCACAAGGATAAAAATACCAGCAACAAACCCCATCAAAAACAGCAAAATCATGGCCCAAAATATTATCTTTGGGGAGCCCTTGTAAAACGAATGACCCTTCTCGTGGTTAAGTTGAGTAACAGCCTGGTTTTGAACAATGGATAGCTTGACTGATCCTGAGGATTCCAACGGGCCCGAAACCCTCCGTGGGGCCCCCAATGAATTAAGTGGGCCCGACGTAATGAGGCCCGTGGCAGGGAGAACCGGAGCAAGAGGACCGGAATTTTGACGCGATACAGTGTGGGACCCACCACCTTGAGGGCCGGATGATTTTTTCATGGGCTCCCCGTGTTTATTTAGCGGCCCGGAATTTGTTTTCTTCAAAGAAGCAGCATTATTTGCAGCGCCACCAAAAGAGCCTGATCTTAAAGGGGCATTATTTATAGGCCCAGATTTTCTCGAACGGGACCCGTCCATATTATGTATATCAAACATCTTGCCGAGTTCTCCCGATTTTTTTATATCGCCACCCGTGTAAGGCATTGCAGTTGAGCTCATTGTGGGTAGCTTTTCTTTGGGCTGCTCGGGCCGGCCCGATACGTACAGCCCGCTGTTCAGCTTATGGGATGGGAATCGAGAACCCATTAGGCCGATTTGGGATTTATTTAATTATTATTATTTTGATTTCTAAGATAACCAAAATGATAAATTGTGATGGCAGCAGTACAACAGTACAACAACAGCTACTAAGTTCCAACTATAAGAACTTAAGGGCCCAGCTCCAGACTGTAAGTAAACCTATTCAACAAAAGAATAAAATAAGAGTTTAAGTTGATTACAGATCCATTCTTATGAAACAAAAAATCATTATTCCAATCCAAATCATAAATTTAACAAAAAATTTCAGAAGAAACTCTGGATTTCCAGATTCTATTTTAAAGTATTGAACATAAAACAAAAAATTAATTACCAAATTCTCAAAAAATAAAGACCATTCATCAAAATGATTGACTCATACCATTACAAATCAATATATATATATATATATATATATATATATATATATATATATATATAGAGAGAGAGAGAGAGAGAGAGAGAGAGAGAGAGAGAGAGAGAAGAATTCCTGATCGAGATAATTGACTCACAAACTGTGTTTACACAAAAAGTATAACTGATTATACAGAATTACTCAGAAGTCAAAATCATGTAAAGGGGAAAAAGGGTGTTTAACTATTACTTCAAATTCACATAATTTTCATCAATGAAGACATAAGTACAAAAATAAGCATACCCAGAAAGCTAAATAACATGATTAGCAAAAAACATTACTCTGTACACCATAGATCTGACATCAAAATCAGTTGCATATAAAGATCCCATTTTTCAGCAAACAAGCACAATGAAATCAAAACTAGGTCTATATAGATTCACAAAGGATTATCAAAATTCAATCTTGTAGATCAAAAATCAAGAAAAAAAACATACCCATTACTCAATTCAGATATATAATGCAAAAAACACAATGCAGACTGTTTTTAACCAAGAATACATTTTTATATACAGTATAACAAAATAGCATTTTCATATATATATATATATATATAACAATTATGATTGCAATAGATCCACCCACCTGAAGAAGAGAGTGGCATTGGAATCTGAAGAAATGCAGACATAAGAGAGAGAGGGGGGTTGTTTGGGTGGTGAGAAAATTTGTGGGGGAAACTCAAGAGAGAGATGAAATATATGACTGAGAAGAAAAGTGAAACTGAAAACAGACACTCCACCTTCCAACCGGCTTCCCTTCAGTCTTCAGTTTTCTACTCCAACTAAATGACAGCTACGATCCCTACTCTTGCTTGAAATTTCGAATGTGCCACTAAACTAATGAATATTACTTCGCTAGGTAAATTTATAAAAAAAATTATCCAAAAAGATTTTGAAAGAATTAGATCATTTGTCCATTTGGCATTTTGTATTCCCAAAAGTGGTATAAAAGACAAATATCTTGAAGTGGCATGGAATGATGGAAGCATGGCGACAACAGACTTCAATTGTTGCGTGAACGTATAATTATTTGCGTGATTAAGTGATCCACCATTGTGATAAAAAAAGGGGGGGTGATCTTGGATCCATCCACCTATAATCACATCCATATATTATTTCTAATTGTTCTCAACTATTTATATTGTGAGGACTAAAATACGGTTTCGATATCTTTAAGTTCATCCACTCCCCAAAAGTAGCAAATTAAGTATCCCAAGTGGGTACAACACTCCCAGACATTACATGACAAAGTCTTCAAAAAATACACAGTTCTCCAACGTTAATAGCAGAGGGAATACACACTCGGAAGATACTAATCATTGGTTGCGATTCCACATATCCATGGTCCAAGGCAGAACTTGAAGTTTAGAAAGAATACTAGAGATGTGTGTTTGATTAGTTCTCAAAATATCAAAGAATCAATACGCGATTTGTCGGATTACGGGCTCCCATAACAAAATAGTATAATTAAAACTTCCTCTTAACCCCTATTTTGTTAATTTCATAATAAATTCCCTCTTCGTTGTCTCTCTCTGTTATGTTTCTCAAATGGGCGAATTTGTTCCCTTCATATAGTCATCGTATAGTTATGTGTCGAAGTTAAAAAAATTAATGGTTGTTCAATTACATAATGTGCAACACCATTTTTTGTTGAATATGCACATGTGCTATTGGTTTGAATTTGTCCGGCCCATACATTTTCAAAGTCCCTCTAAAGCTCATTTTGTTTATGTGGCTTTTGAGTTTTAATTATATTAGTTTTTATTTAGATTTGGGTGGAACTATTATCTAGATTGTGTTTGTCCATTCTTTAATCCTTTTTAACCTTGCCTGACATATTTATATTGATTAGTATTATATCTATATTCATGTTCTAATTACTTAATTTCTGATTATGATTGTAAAATGGAACATCTCAAAGGGAATACGTATTCATGATGTTTGATAATTTTCACCACATGTTCAAATTTAGTAACCAATCCCATCCATTTTCTAGTCATTTTTATATCTCTAAAAATCATTGAGGGCCAAAAATAAATAGTGCATAATTTCTTTGTAGTATGTAGTTATCTTTACATTTATAGAGAATTGTTGAATTTAAGTTGCATCATTATGATTCCAAATGATGAATATGAATATAGCTTATATAAAAAGTATTTTATAATTGGCTTTGTGGTATATAAATGTGTGACAACCCGTAGTCCGAAATAAGGAGTGGCCAGCCCGATACTCCAATATAACGAAAATCATGAATGGAAATCATTCTCAGCATCACAACATTAAAATGAGTAGACGGAAAAACCACCCAAATTCAGAATACAGGTTGCCAAAAGAATATTTTAATTTAGTTTAGTTTAATTGCAAGTAAAAGAAAACAATTTAAACAACCCAAATCTGAAGAGAAAGTGGAATTCTAAAAGAGCTGATACATATACATCCTTTAACAACGATGCAATAAAGGACTGAATATGCTGTCGGTCCACAGCTACATACAATGTTTTACAACAATTTAATATGTTACATAATACAATCATTAAGCAATTACAAAGTTTGGGCTACACGCCCAAATGAAAGACCCGATCATATCTAGAATTCAAAAATGAAAGCGTCTAACAAAGCATCCTGTAATATCCGCAAAATCTTACAGCTCCTCAAAAGTATCGGAATAGGAATATCACATCGGGTGCCCTTGCGGAGGAGCACCTGAGCGGATACAATAACATGTACAACACAAAAAATGAACGGGTCAGGGCCCGACTTTTGTATGATTCCCAGATGAATAAGAAGCATGATAGATATGAACAGTTAATCATAAATGATGAAGGTGAAAATCTAACAACCTAATCATGAAGCATAAATGAAGCAGTTTAAATGATATGTCTTTTATTAAATTATGCAGGAGAATGTAATTAGACATAATAAATTTAAAAGCCTCCATCATTATTTACCACTTTATTCCAATTTCCATTCCTTAACAGGAATATAATACCATCTTTATTTCTCATTTCTTTTCAATTCTTATTCCTTAGCAGGAATATAATTACCATCATGCATTTTGGTGGCAATATACATATCTCAAGTCCCACTTGAATTTAGAAAGGTTATATTCTTATACATATAACGATTCTAAGATCGCCCCTCCGAGTTTTCCCACTAGTTGCGCCCCTAAATGACTATCATCTTTCAGGGGCCTATCGAACAAGGCAGCCTAGGCACCTAACGCACGTCGGGAAGTGGCCATATGCCTACGAGTGAGTCATAACCACACCCGGAATTACCTCACTAGCGCAGAATGAAACATAATAATAAACCCGCATATGGCCGAGGACTATAGTCTCCCTACATTCACTAGTCAGGGGACATCACCTCATGCGTGAGCTTCCCTTATGATAGCATTTAGAGAGGTGTGTTTAAGTAAATTAGCATTTACCATTTTAAATCTCATTTTCATTTCCATTAATCATACGTGCATTTCATTATTTGAAACCATAATCCCTGAATATTTTCATTAATATTCATCATGTTTTAAGTCCCGAATTATCCTCCAAATGATCACCAAAATCTTACGAGTCCCAAGGTTTTATATACCTCAATAGGGCCCCTAAAATCTCCAAGTATGGGCTTATAACTCTTAATTCCTAATAATTTACGAAATGAAAAGTAATGCCTAAACATCACTTTTTGTACCCATGGAATGAACCCCAAGTGAACCCATTCAACTCTAGGGTAACGACCAAACTCAACTAAAACTCTAGGACTCTAAGTTTACTTCATACAAGAAGGTTCCTAGGTCCTAAGCCTAAAGAAAAGGGATCTAGAAAGCAAACAAGGTTTGAGGGTAAAAACAGGGGACCGGTCGACCGGTCCTGAGACCGTGGTCAATCGCGTCTAAACGTTTAGCCTACGAAGAAAAGCAGAAAGTCCAGGTTGATAGGCCGGTCGACCGCACAACAAAATTTAGACCTTGGTGGGAAAGCAGTATGCCCTCCCCCGAAGGCCCGGTCGACCGGTCCTGGAACCGCGGTCGACCGGTCATAGCAGGCCTAGGACCCTTTATTCTTCCAACAACAAAACCCTTATCATTTATTACCACCAACTGATTATAAATGCATCAAACAACCATAATTTACACCAAAACCAAATCAAATCAACCTCCAAAGATTTAAAGCCCATAAATCCAATAAAAAACCCTAACTTTCTTAAACCATAATTAACCCACAACTATCAACACTAATCATTCAACTTAAATCATATAATAGCAAGTAGAAAACTTGCCTCAAGCTTGGAAATTCAGATTTGACGAAGATGTAGGCAAGATCAATCCACAAATCTTCAATCTCTCTCTTTCTCCACAAGTTCTCTTCTTCTCTCTCTCACTCTAGGTTAACAATTGGGCTTAAGAGAAATAAAAACTTAGCAAAACTAAAACGTGGCATTAGTTTAAAGTCTACCAACTTTAAGTGGTTAATACTACATTAAAATGATTCCTAATACACAATATACTAAAACCAGTCAAAAGTGCCCCAAACCTCAAAATACAATATGGCACACATTTTGACTATCTCGCACCTCCCGGAACTAACTACGCTCTCCAAATTATCATTTGGAAATTATATAACTCATTTTAAGTCCCGGTCTCATTTTAAACCAGAATGTCATTTTAATTCTTATGACATAATAAAACACACTATGGTGATATTCACCTACACTTAAGGTAAATATGCAACATTTTAGTAAACATTAACTTTTCTTCATTAAATTAATACTTACTCCACAATCCAACATTTTATATATAATTACTTCACATAGTAAATAAATATAAAATAGGCTCTCACAAGCGAGGGTTGTTACATACTCCCCCCCCCCCCCCCCCCCCCCTTATGAGGGAATTTTGCCCCCAAAATTCAAGCGTACCTTGGATAAAGAGATGCGGATACTTTTCCCGCATATCATCCTCTCGTTCCCATGTTGATTCGTTGGCATTATGAGGACTTCATTGGACTCGCACCAAGGGCACCACTCGAGACCTCAACCTACGCTCCCCATGCTCTAAAATAGCAGCGGGTTGTTCTTCATATGAAACATCGGGTTGCAAGTCAACATCCTCAAAAGGAATATGCCAAAGTGCACCTTCACACCTTTTGTACTTCTTTAAAGAGGAGACATGGAATACATCGTGAATTTGTTGCAAAGGTTCAGGTAGGGCAAGTTGATACGCCATTGGACCCACCTTAGCGATAACGGGAAAAGGTCCCACAAAACGCGGCGCAAGCTTCCCTTTCTTTCCGAAACGTTTGATACCTTTCATGGGCGACACTCGCACCAAGACTTGGTCCCCAATCTCCAATTCCATGTGCCTCCTATTTGCATCGGCATAAATCTTCTGACGGTCTTGATCTATCCGAATGCGATTCCGAATGAGTTCAATTTTTGAAGAAGTATCTTGGATCATTTCAGGTCCAAGGAATTTGTTATCCCCCACTTCCAACCAACAGGTGGGTGATCTACAAGATCTACCATATAAAGCTTCATAAGGCACCATTCCAATAGTAAATTAGTACGAGTTGTTATAAGCGAACTCGACCAATGGGAGATATTGTTCCCAACCACCTTTGAAGTCGAGCATACACATACGAAGCATATCCTCCCGCATTTGGTTTACCCGTTCGGTCTGGCCATCTGTTTGAGGATGATAAGAAGTGCTTAACTTCAACTCGGTTCCCATAGCCTCTTGGAAACTTCGCCAAAGGTGGGAAACAAAAATCTTGTCTCGGTCGGAAACAATATTTATGGGCACCCCATGGAGTCTGACAATCTCAGCAATGAATAATCGGGCATAGCGAGTAGTGTCATAGTCGGTACGCACGGGTAGAAAGTGTGCCGACTTAGTCAAGCGGTCGACAATCACCCAAATGGAATCACAATCGCTCTGTGACCTTGGCAAGCCTGTAACAAAGTCCATCGATATGCTCTCCCATTTCCACACCGGAATCTCCAACGGTTGCAACAAACCTGTCGGTCGCTGATGATCTATCTTGACCAATTGACAAGTAGTGCATTGAGATACGAACTCAAAAATATCTTGCTTCATGCCTGGCCACTAATACTAGCGGCGCATATCTTGATACCTCTTGCCCCCACCAGGATGTACCGTGAATTTAGAACCGTGAGATTCTGCCATCACCGCGCGTCTCAAATCCCCCTCCTCCGACACAATAAGTCTTCCATAGAAGTGTAATCCACCCTCTGAACTGATCGAGTAAGATTCCGCTCCCTCGGGCAGTAATCGGCGTATGTGGTCTTGACACCCCTTATCCCTTCCTTGGGCCTCTACGACCCTTGTCACAATTGTAGGAGTAACGGTCATTACTGACATAAATGCTCTCGCCAACGCATCCACCTGACCGAGCTCTTTCCACTTAGCTTTCTATACATCGGTTAACTCTCCCTCGAGCTTTCTACTCAAAGCATCCGCTACTATGTTCGCCTTGCTCGAATGATAATGGATATCAAATTGATAATCTTTCACGAACTCCAACCATCGGCGCTGACGCATATTCAAATCTTTCTATGAAAATAAATATTGCAGCGTTTATGGTCCGTGAAAAGACTGAATTTCTCCCCTAGGAGATAGTGCCTCCATATCTTCAAGGCAAAGACAACCGTGGTAAGTTCTAAGTTATGCACCGGATAGTTTCTTTCATGGGGCTTGAGCTTTCGGGAAGCATATGCAATAGCCCGTCGCTCTTGTTGAAGCACACCTCTTAATCCTTGTAGAGACGCATCGGTGAAGACTAGGTATTCCAATCCCGACTGTGGCAAAGCGAGGACAGGAGCCGAAGTTAATCTATCTTTGAGCTCATCAAAAGAAGCCTGGCAAGAGTTATCCTAAACAAATTTCACCCCTTTTCGGGTCAAATTTATCAAAGGGCTAGCGATCTTTGAGAAACCCTTGATAAATCGACGGTAATAACCCGCCAAACCCAAAAAACTACGAATTTCGATAGGTGTCGTGGGCTGACCCCACTCCCTCACTGCAACCACCTTACTCGGATCCACCGATATACCCTGGGACATCACAATATGACCCAGAAATTGTACCTCCTGTAACCAAAAGACACACTTCTCGAACTTAGCATACAATTGGTGATCCCTCAACCTTTATAGGACCAACCTCAAATGAATAGCGTGATCAGACTCTGTCCGAGAATAGACTAGAATATCATCGATGAATACAATAACAAATTGGTCTAGGAAGTCCCGAAATACTCTATTCATGAGATCCATAAATACAGCGGGGGCATTGGTTAGCCCAAAGGGCATAACCAAAAATTCATAGGATCCATATCTTGTCAGAAAAGCGGTCTTAGATACATCCTGCTCCCGTATCCTCAACTAATGACACCCCGTCCTCAAGTCGATTTTAGAGAAGTAAGATGCTCCCCTAAGTTGATCAAACAAGTCATCGATGCGAGGCAAAGGGTATTTATTCCGGATGGTGACTTTGTTCAATTCTCTATAGTCAACACATAACGGGAGAGAACCATCCCTTTTCTTTACAAACAACACTGGAGCACCCCACGGCGACGTACTACGCCTAATGAATCCCTGCTCCAACAACTTCTGAATTTGATCTCTCAACTCCCTCATTTCCATAGGAGACATACGATAAGCAGCTCTCGCAATCGGTCGAGTTCTCGACGCTAAATCAATCACAAACTCAATCTCTCGACTCGGAGGCAATCCCAGTATTTCTCGAAAGACATCCTCAAAGTCTCGAACAACCGGAATAAAATCTAAGGGAACAACTACATCCCGAGAAGTCTCTTCCGTAATGCAATACAAATAAGTACTAGTACCTCCCTCTAAACGAGGCATAACCACCAAGAACATTTCTTGTCCCGGAACGGCGAAGACTATACTCTTCCCGTAACAATTTACTATTGCATGATACTTGACAAGCCAATCTATACCCAAGATCACATCATACCCGACCATGCTTAGGACGAGTAAAATGACCTCAAAGCACAAATTACCAAGAGAAATTCCTATATGTTTACAAACAAGGAAAATGAGTGAACCATCACCCATGGAGGACTCAACGCTAGTGAAAGTGCTCTCTGCAGATTTTATCAACTCTATGGACTTAGCAAAACTTCTAGAAATAAATGAATGTGTCGCACCCGTATCAAACAAAACGTGACCCATGTGTTCCTGAATAAGGAACTTACCCTCAATGGCTGGTGGTGCCGGCGGAGCCGGAGGAAGCATAGCGTCTTGAATATGATAAACTCTCCCATACTGTAGCAGACCCTGCTGCGGAGGGACAACTGGATTTGGTGCGTATGGCGGAAACTGAACGTATGGCTGCTGAGGGACTCTAGGAGGCTGTCCCCCAATCAACCGAGGACAATCCTTCTTGTAATGACCCGCCCCCCACATTGGAAGCACTTCCCCACCATATTCTTCGGAACACGGCCCCGATTATTTCTAAACTGGTTAACACCTTGGCCCGGATGGCCTCTACCTCCCTGACCACCCCGACCTGTTTGTTGCTGTTGTGAGGCACCCTGACCGTGCCTATTATTATTACCACCCGAATTAAACCCACCAAAACGTTGTCTTTTTTACGAGTCCCCTTGCTGGGGATCCCTTACTCGTTGCTTATTACCCGAAGATTGGGATGAGGAAAAAGCTCCTCCTCCATTCCCACTGCCTCCAGGCTTTCCTGCTTGCCCCACTATGGTAACTTTCTTGCCACTCTGCATATACAACCGATGCTCTTGGTAATGGAGCAATGCTGCATTCATTACCTCCCCAAAAGTTTGCAAGGCTGGATTACCCAAATAATATTGCCGGATTCTCCAGTTCAGACCTCCCATAAACTTTGAAACTTTCCTCTCTTCGGGAGTCACCTCATTCGGTACAAAACTTGACAACCGGGTGAACTCCTCTTCGTATTCGGCAACAGATTGCTCTCCCTGTACCAAATCCTGAAGTCTCCTTCTCATCTCCCTTTGAACTCGGGAGGAAAATACTTTTGGTCAAATAAGACCCAGAAATCAGTGATCGACATAGTATCCCTCTGTCCTGGTGTAGTCATCGACTCCCACCAGTGTAACGCAGCCCCAACAATCTTGAAAGTAGCAAGGACTTGTTTTTTCTCCTCACTACAATCCACCATTCGTAAATGACATTGCATATCTTTCTTCTATTGATTTGCTCGAACAACATCAGAACCTCCATAAAATTCCGGGGGATGGCCCTTTAAAAAGGACTCCCTAAATTTTTCCCACCGAGAAGGTTCCGTAGGAGCTTGAGCATCTAGTACTCGTTGTTGAGCTTGTGGCATTTGCTGAGACACTGCGGTCATAGTCGCATTAACCGCTTGAGCTACTATGTTTGCTACATCAGCAGTATTAATAGTTCCTTGTGGCGGCGGTGGAGGACCAACATCCTCTTCTACAACTCTATTACGTCTCGCTGGGTGACCTCTCTTAGGCGGCATCTGAGATGAGGAAACCATAGAGTTATAATGCTATTCAAAATAATCTATATTGCAGAAAATTGCAAATATAAGCAACAAAGCAGTCCTAACATTAGGCTCTATATCAAAGAACGCTACGATAGAACGTGAAAAGTCCGCATAGATCCTAAAGACTCTAGAACCTGATGCTCTGATACCATTTGTGACAACTCGCAGTCTGAAATAAGGGGTGGCCAGCCCGATACTCCAACATAACGGAAATCATGGATGGAAATTATTCTCAGCATCACAACATTAAAATGAGTATACGGGAAAACCACCCAAATTCAGAAAACGAGTTGCCAAAAGAATATTTTAATTTAGTTTAGTTTAATTGCAAGTCAAAGAAAACAATTTAAACAACCCAAATCTGAAGAGAAAGTGGAATTCCAAAAGAGCTGATATATATATATATATATATATATATATATATATATATATATATATATATATATATATATATATATATATATATATATATATATATATATATATACATCCTTTAACAACGATACAATAAAGGACCGAATATGATGTCGATCCATAGCTACATACAATGTTTTACAACAATTTAATATGTTACATAATACAGTCATTAAGCAATTACAAAGTTTGGGCTACACGCTCGAATGAAAGACCCGATTAAATCTAGAATTCAAAAATGAAAGCGTCTAAAAAAGCATCCTGTAATATCCGCAAAATCTTACAGCTCCTCAAAAGTATCGGAATAGGAATATCACATTGGGCGCCCTTGCGAAGGAGCACTTGAGCGGATACAATAACATGTACAACACAGAAAATGAATGGGTCAGGGCCCAGTTTTTATATGATTCCCAGATGAATAAGAAGCATGATAGATATGAACAGTTAATCATGAATGATGAAGGTGAAAATCTAACAACCTAATCATGAAGCATAAATGAAGCAGTTTAAATGATATGTCTTTTATTAAATTATGCAGGAGAATGTAATTAGACATAATAAATTTAAAAGCCTCCATCATTATTTACCACTTTATTCCAATTTCCATTCCTTAATAGGAATATAATACCATCTTTATTTCTCATTTCTTTTCAATTCTTATTCCTTAGCAGGAATATAATTACCATCATGCATTTTGGTGGCAATATACATATCTCAAGTCCCACTTGAATTTAGAAAGGTTATATTCTTATACATATAACGATTCTAAGATCGCCCCTCCAAGTTTCCCCACTGGTCGCGCCCCTAAATGACTATCATCTTTCAGGGGCCTATCGAACAAGGCAGCCTAGGCACCTAACGCACGTCGGGAAGTGGCCATATGCCTGCGAGTGAGTCATAACCACACCCGGAATTACCTCACTAGCACATAATGAAACATAAGAATAAACTCGCATATGGCCGAGGACTATAGTCTCCCTGCATTCACTAGTCAGGGGACATCACCTCGTGCGCGAGCTTCCCTTATGATAGCATTTAGAGAGGTGTGTTTAAGTAAATTAGCATTTACCATTTTAAATCTCATTTTCATTTCCATTAATCATACGCGTGTTTCATTATTTGAAACCATAATCCCTGAATATTTTCATTAATATTCATCATGTTTTAAGTCCCGAATTATCCTCCAAATGATCACCAAAATATTACGAGTTCCAAGGTTTTATATACCTCAATAGGGCCCCTAAAATCTCCGTGTATGGGCTTATAACTCTTAATTCCTAATAATTTGCGAAATGAAAAGTAATGCCTAAACATCACTTTTTGTACCCATGGAATGAACCCCAAGTGAACCCATTCAACTCTAGGGTAACGACCAAACTCAACTAAAACTCTAGGACTCTAAGTTTACTTCATACAAGACAGTTCCTAGGTCCTAAGCCTAAAGGAAAGGGATCTAGAAAGCAAACAAGGTTTGAGGGTAAAAACAGGGGACCGGTCGACCGGTCCTGAGACCGCATCTCAAAGTTTAGCCTATGAAGAAAAGCAGAAAGTCCAGGTTGATAGGGCTTTTCGACCGTTCACGGACAGCGGTCGACCGTACAATAAAATTTAGACTTTGGTGGGAAAGCAGTGTGCCCTCCCCCTAAGGCCCGGTCGACCGGTCCAGGAACCGCGATCGACCGGTCATAGCAGGCCTAGGACCCTTTCATCTTCCAACAACAAAACCCTTATCATTTATTACCACCAACTGATTATAAATGCATCAAACAACCATAATTTACACCAAACCCAAATCAAATCAACCTCCAAAGATTTAAAGCCCATAAATCCAATAAAAAACCCTAACTTTCTTAAACCATAATTAACCCACAACTATCAACACTAATCATTCAACTTAAATCATATAATAGCAAGTAGAAAACTTGCCTCAAGCTTGGAAATTGAGATTTGATGAAGATGTAGGCAAGATCAATCCACAAATCTTCAATCTCTCTCTTTCTCCACAAGTTCTCTTCTTCTCTCTCTCACTCTAGGTTAACAATTGGGCTTAAGAGAAATAAAAACTTAGCAAAACTAAAACATGGCATTAGTTTAAAGTCTACCAACTTTAAGTGGTTAATACCACATTAAAATGATTCCCAATACGCAATATACTAAAACCAGTCAAAAGTGCCCAAAACCTCAAAATACAATATGGCACACATTTTGACTATCTCGCACCTCCCGGAACTAACTACGCTCTCCAAATTATCATTTGGAAATTATATCACTCATTTTAAGTCCCGGTCTCATTTTAAACCATAATGTCATTTTAATTCTTATGACATAATAAAACACATCATGGTGATATTCACCTACACTTAAGGTAAATATGCAATATTTTATTAAATATTAACTTTTATTCATTAAATTAATACTTACTCCACAATCCAACATTTTATATATAATTACTTCACATAGTAAATAAATATAAAATAGGCTCTCACAAGCGAGGGTTGTTACAAAATGCTTGTCGGGGTTCATGTTATTGTCCCAGATAGCCTCAGTAGACATGAGTTTATTAACTTAAGAGGGTTTGTATCATCCAATGCCCTAGATATAACTTTGGAGGAGAGTCAGAGGAGTGAATACATCGGTATTGATAAAAATAATTATGGGTGTATGATAAAGAAAATGCATGGTCTTCCTTGTGCTCATAAGATTGTATAATGTAAACATGAAGGGTGTGTTATCTTATTATCTTCAATCCACCCACACTGGAGGATGATAAACGATAAACCAGGTGAAAATCCTGGTTTTGAAGTTGATTATGAGTTAGAAATCTCATTATTTAGACAGAGGTTTGATGCCTCGGCTGAAGAGAAAAACTGTATGATGTTGAAATATTTAAGAGAGATAAGTATCGTATTTTTATGTATTTATAAATTACGTTCAACAAAAACTATGATCATTTTAAAATTTTATCTTCATTTTGATGGTTAGTAATCCAACATCCAACAATATAGCATTAACATCAAAGAATAAATTTCAAAAGGGCAGGCCAATTAAGAAAAAATGGTCGGCTAAATCGAGATGCATCCGCATTTAACATTCAAAGACAATCGAGGAGCAACAAAGCCAACAATATATTGTTAAAGAAAATTATATTATTAATCGTATAAAAAATGGGGCCGAAAACAACATTGAAAGACCTAACAGATGACGAGTACATGGTCTCACTTCTAGCTGAATTTGATCCCAAGATTAATGATCTTGTTTTTATGCGGTTAAAAAATGTTGTCCCCGATGATCATTGTGGGTTCAGGTATTTAATGAAATTACTAAATCTTGGTTGTGATAGTGGATGGATGATTGCGAGGAATAGGATGTTGTTGGAACTACATCAGTATAAGGACTTGCACATGGGCATGCTTAGGGGTGAATACTAGTAGGAGATGCATTAGATTATTTTGGTGAATTTGCACGAAAAAATATTGGATGCAATGTTGTGCTATCAGGTGTTTGTTTGCCACTGCCTTTAACAGTATATTGTGTATTTATACCTAAAAACAATGCACAACACATTTTCCAGTGAGATCTGGTCGGACGTTGGGAATATTAGTTATTGTATCAATTATTCTATATGAGAACCATTTTATGATGATACAGCTTAGAGAAGGAGCCCATATGCCTCCTCTTATCCCCGGCTGGGAGTACCATCGTTATCTTAATGCACAATTGTGGTTCGATACTATTAAACATTGATTCTAAAAGTGGGATCGTCCAATTTGTCATTAATCTATTAAGCTCCCTTCAATCTAAAAAATTAACTTAAAAGTATTTATAATTATTTTTGTTTTATTATTGATTTCCCGTGTAAACTAAGTTTAATTTACACACTTAATATTTTCAGTTTTATATTTATTATGTTTGTATTAGGACAATCACATCATCCAATCACCATATCTGATCTTCAAAATGGTAATAACATTAATTCCACTCAGTTTACAATCTGGTACCTTAAATTACATGCTTTGTTAATATATATTTTTTAAATTATGTAAAGTATTTGGACATATGGTAGTGATTGGTTATAACATTTTAACATTTTAATTTGTCTTGCAGTTCTTCACTATTAAGATACTAGAGCAGAAGGCAGAAGGCAGAGGACATATACAACTCCAAACTTGCAAAGATCTACGACTGACAAAAGATGTTAAATTCATGTTCGGATTGATTTTTTATGTTGTGGATAGATATTAATGCATGTTTGGATTTTTATTCTCTATCAGGGATAGCTGTAACTTTTCCACTAATGTGAAATATAATATTTTTTATGTAGTAGATTTGTTATTTTTTTTATTTAGCAATCTTTCCACCCCCTGTTATTAATATATTTACCATGTGTGTGTTTTACTCCAGAAAATTAAATTTTGGATCAATTAATAACACATTATTGTTGCTTTAATTTATTTTTCTCAATGTCGGTAAAAGTGAGACCCGCTCGTATACTGTTTCATTTGGGAAAAAAAGTTTATAAAAATAAAATTTTGACTTTTTATGTTGTCATCCACAATAGGTTTAGGAATACGTTATTACAACTAATAAGCATTAATTTCACTCTGAAAGATTTCTCCAAAATTTTTTTATCCAAACAACACAACCTCATAGATTAATGTTTAGACTGAAAATATACAACCTCCTAGATTCTAGGAAGAATGTTTTTCTGGAAAAAAAGAAATTATGAGCACGTGTGGAATTCGTTTTATGAATTAATAAGTACATTCCATAAAGTGGATGCACTAACAAATATATGTCCCATTTTAGTGGATTAACTTATCAATTCCTTTTTTGTGAATTAACTTTAAAAAATGTGGATGAATCCAAGATCACCTAAAAAAACCGATTCACCATTGACATGAAACATGTCGAATTATTATCCCCTTCTCGAAACGTGTTTGGTTTAAGTCCCCTTTCATTTATTTGTAGTACGTAAGTTTCCAAAATCTTAATATGGTAACCGATTATTAACAAATTGCAAAACGCACGTGACACTAATGACAAGACACGTGTTCTATAAATTTTCCTATATATAAGATTATCTCCTATATCTTAGCCGAGATTTTTATTATGTGACCTCTTTTTCCTTTTGAGATCTTATTTACGTAGCTTTTCTTCCTTTCCAATCTTACATTTCTATTAGGGTTCTTATTATTTAGATATTGAGACTTCAATATTGTTCACCAAGTGTATGATAGAAAACGAATTTGTTTCAAGAAAATGATATGTCCAGCATGTTTATATAGGGATTTTATTTAAAAAAATTAAAATGGGAAAAGTGTCGATCCACTACAATTTATATAGGATATGAAGTTTCATATAGTTCATTATGAATTATAGATGATGCGATTTATTTGGAGACTGAATATAAATATCCTAATCGCTTGGGTGTGGTGGACATCTAAATGATTCTGGAAAGAAATGGCTTTGAGTGTGGATTGGATGAAGCTTATAATTCATATGATAATGAATTATTATATGTCAAAATTGACAGTTAGATATTATATGATTTGGTCAGATATTTAAAGTTGTCAATTTATTTTTATTGTTTATTCATAATTTAAGTTCGAAAAGAGCAATATTGAAAAATTTCTCATTATAAAATATTATCAAATTCATTGTGTGACAATTCAATATTTCGCATTGTGAAATATGAAAATTGCATTGCGAAATATTTTATAGTGTGAAATTTCAATATTCACAATGCAAAAAAAATGTCTACA
Organism: Sambucus nigra; assembly: GCA_949130495.1. Taxonomy (NCBI): domain Eukaryota; kingdom Viridiplantae; phylum Streptophyta; class Magnoliopsida; order Dipsacales; family Adoxaceae; genus Sambucus; species Sambucus nigra. The sequence goes on from OX422210.1 coordinate 693,091,184, forward strand.
TGATTGACATAAATCTGTTATTTTGGTAGTCCTCGCTAGAGGTAACAAACATTAATTTATAAATGAACACCGTGGAATAAACGTGCTTTATTTTCTCCTAGTGAGGACTTACAAAATGTAATATTAGATTTGTAACAAAAACAAGACTTTTCCATATTATATAGTTCAAAACCAAGTGGATTTGCAAGTTGTTAACTCATGAAAAAGGTGCAAAACCAAAAAATATGAAGAAAAAAAATTACTGATAAAATATAAATGTATTTGAAAAGATAGTTGACTATTTGAGTAGTCAAGATAAGCGTCAGCAAAATCTTCAAGTGATTCTATGAAATTAGTAAGGGAGTTTCTCATTGTTTAAATAGTTTCTTCAACCAGACGAGTGTACGTATTCATTCTCTTAACTAATTTCTCATACTTTGATATGAATCGAAGCGCATAAAACTCCAAAAATCATCAAAGTTTTGAAGAATGTCATCACCGTCAATTAGTGACGCTATTGGTGGTAATTCGATGCAACCTTGTGCTATATATACAAATAATGTATGGTATACAATAGTATACTATTGGAGTTCATCTTCACAATCTTCTAGTTTTTTTCCTCATGTTTGTTTCGAAATCCATTTATCTCTCCAAATGTCTAATAAGGTTAACCATTGTTGGGAGATGAAGTTAAGAGTGTTAGGGTTTGTGTCTGAATATTTTTAAGAGAATTTATAAATATTAGAGATTGAATATAAATTGTATTAGTCGTCAAATCGTTTGATTTCTCTAACCTTTCATATTTGAATTTTCACATTTAACAATGTTTATAAGGCATGCTTCATTAGATATGTGAAGATTCATCATCATTATTCTCTCTCTTTTGCTCCTTAAGATGTCAGTTCATTTATTGAAATTCATTATAAAATAAACATATTCCAAAATATATGTATATATATAAGTAAAGTTTCTATTCGCAAGTAATATTATATTTAGTAAAATAATATTCATTGGGCGTAATCATTTAAAACTAACACATGTTATTTTGAACTTTGATTACCCTGTGTGAGATCGCATTAGTATTATTAGTGGCAATATGTGTCTAAATAAACTATTTGATACAACCATTAAAATATGTATTTTTCATGATTACTTTTAACACAATCGTTGTGTCTTTCAAGAGGTAGAATTTATACATTTATCTTTAAATATGTGAAAACTATTGCTATATTATCACTATATCTTCATAGTTCTATAATCGAAGCACAAACTCTCTCTTTATCACTCACTCTCTGTCTCTAAAAAATCACCGACTTAAAAATGAGCACAAATTTTTTATGTTTCTAATCATGTTCCCGTCATCCTTGGCCGCCCATTCTTAGCTACGGCTAACGCATTAATCAACACTCGAATTTGGCAAATTCAACTCACGTTCGGGAACATGACTCTCGAAACAAATATCTTCAACATCACCAAGTTCGAGAGTGATGAGGGTGGATCGTAAGAGGCGGATCTTATTGAAGAGATAGTACAAGAGCATGAGAGGACTCACACAAGAGAGCCGTTAGGGGTATGTCGTGTTACATCAGGTGAGAGCGATAGTTCTGATAACGAGCTAGGGGTCGAGAAGACGTGTTATGTGATCAAAGTTGAGAGGGGGAAAGAAGATTTAGCAATGGAGTGAGTGAGAGAGGATTTAGATGGTAAGCGAGAGATAGAGAGAGAGTTAGGAGATATGAGCCTTGAGGACCGTGGGAAAGAATTCAAACCGATGGATGAGAGCCTCACAATTAAAGTCCAATCACTATTGGACTCATGTGGTCACGTCGAAGAGAGTGAAAGGAAAAATAGGATAAATGAGGTTCTTCTTCGTGAACATCCACCAGTGCCATTTGATTCCTCAGATGCGATAGAGGAGAGGACTCAAGTCTCGTCCTATTTAGAGCCCGACCAATGCATTCCCTCCAATTTTGACCAGGATGTCCCCTCTAAGTCGGGACAAGTATGCTGTAATTTGATTAGGCCCTACGAGGATCCCATTCGTCTCAATCATCATGAGTCTCAAGGTGTCCCTCTTATCTATGGGACTGGTTCCAATTTGTTCTGACTATTAATTTACGATGAGAGGAAAGGGGAGACAAGGAGATAATCGGGCCTCGTATAAGGGGTCGGATGAGTTTTTAGGGGGGAGAGAGAGATCGTCGCATCGCCAGCTATATGGGGTGATTTTTGTTGTATTTTTGAGCCGCGTGTTGGAGTTATATAGTGTCTTATTACATTTTAATATATGTTCATTTTATTTTTGCACTTATTCTTTTTCTTCTTTAGATTTTAGTCCTTTTGATTGAGGACAATGCAAATGTCTAAGTTGGGGGGAGGGAGTGACAAATTCATCTTTTGAAAACTTCATAAATTTTTAAAATGACCAAAAAAGTTCAAAAATTTCAAAAATAAACTTTCCAAAAAAAAAAAAATTGAAAATTTTCAAAAAAGGCAAAAATATTTTTCTTCAAAATAAAAAAAAATTGAAATTTAAAAGCTTCGAAAATGTCACAAAAATTTGTTTAAAGTCTCAAATTGTAAAAATTCAAAATGCACTAAGCCGAAATTGATCAAAGATGTAAATTGAGCGAAAATTGATGACTTAATGAATAAGTGTGGAGATTAATTAACCTGGTGAGATTTCGAGCCTGTCATTTTTGAGAGTTTTTAAATCAATCCAAGTTGATTGTTAACTCAAAGCTCTTTTCAGCATTTAAATAAGTCATTGAAGATCTCAATTCCTTTATTTTGATCGATTACGAAAAACGTCTGAGATGTTTTCTTGAAAACGAGCTAAAATATCTCTAAACTAAATATATTCTCTAGACGCATATAGTAAAATAATGAGTAATTCGGATAAATGAAGTTGGGACATCGTTTGTTTACCCAAAAATATTAGCCATAAAAAGTTGTGAAAAATTATCATTTTGCTAGCCCAATTGAGCCTAATAAAATGTTCCCTTTTCGTTTGATAACCCGAAAAACTAATTGACCCAGAATTGTGAAAATTGAACATTTTTCAAGAATTCCAAAAAGTGTAATAAAAAGGGGCAAGGAAAAAAATAAAAGAAAAAATACTCAACAAAAATAGCAAGAAAAGAAAAATAGAAAAAGAAAAAGAAAATGAGCAAAAGCCCGAAAAAGAACTAACGGACATCATAAGAGCATTTTCTAATTTTGAATATCCAAACAATTTAAATTTTAACCATTACACCCTAAAACCCGAAAAAGTCCTAACCGAGTTCGAATAACGAATTTAATTACCGCGTGGAGAGTTAAGACATGAAAAGATAAGATGAGAGATTAATTAGTCTGAATAAGAGATAATTTTTTCCGTTTTCCAATGATCGTAATCCGATGATAAAATATTATCACCTCAAATATTTTCATCTTTCAAATTGTGTGCGTGAATTTGTGTTACTTTATATTTACTTTTATTAATCACGCATACCGAGAGAAATAACCACATTTTGAGTGATTCGTTTGCGAGTGTATCCATGAGAATTGAATCAAAATGAATTTTTGAAAGGTAACGTAATGATCAATCGGTTGAAGTTAACGGTAACATTTTTGCCTTCGCACATACACGCACACATAAAAAATTAGGACTATGGAATGTAAATTTACGGTGACTATTTTTGGGGACTTTAAATTGTACAATTTTAAGGTATTTTGAATCCTCACGAGACACGATTCGTCCTACTAGGGTAACCTTGTGGTTTAAAGGCTTGTTGCATCCGCTAAATGCAATCACTGGCCCATGAAAGAGGTATTCTATCCTAGTAACATATTTGCTAAGGGTTGGACCTTGCTTTGATTCTTTTATATTGCTTAGGAAGATTAAAGTTCTAAGTTAGGGGGGTTGGATTAGGCATAAATTCTTCATATTTATCTCCATAATTTAGAGTTTTTTATCATCTTGTGCAATGTAAATTAAGTTAATTTATCTCATATCATTGCTACTAACCTCTTCTATATAGTGCATCGAGTTTCATATTTTTCTCTTACATTTTGCAGGTATTTTATACAAGTGAAGAAAAGGAGAAGACTCAAAATCAAGAAAGAAAGAAAAGAAGAAAAGTAAATGGAAAAATAGTAATTTTACCCCAGGAATGCAAACATGGGACCTAAGAAAAGTTGAATACCTCGATTCCACAAGCATATAAGAATAAACGACATCCAAATTCGAGTCCCAGGTGAAAAGTTATGGAGCTTCAGATTTGAGAAGAAATAAAAAAAAGGAAGAAAGAAAAATCCAACTAACCAAACTGATAGCACCACCAGCGAACTGGTCCCCCTCACTGGAATGTGCAAACCGAACCAATCCGTCATACTGTATTAGCCGAATCGATTCTCCCCGTTAAAGAAGGAAAAATCGTATCGGTTCGGCAGGCGAATTTTTTATTTTTTTATTATCAAAATTTGAGTTGTGCATGGTTCAAACACTTAAAAAAACGTTAGAGTTATATCTTATGGTATCACCAGACATTAGAGAAGAGGTTTTTACATAGTTTTGGGAGGATCTTGAAGGCAAAAACCCTAGGATTAATCTTTTTCAAAAATTATTCATCTTTTGGCATAGAATTCAAGGTTTTTCTTCAATACAACTGTTGATACCAAATTTAGTCTGCTGACGTGGATCCGTTAAGTGGAGACACGTGTCAATCTACATGGCACTTACAAATATTTCTGAACAACACCTTGACTTCGAGGAACTCAACCTCCCCGACCAACTCAGGCGCTCCGAGCAGCAAGTGTTCTCCGAGAAACTTTATTGTACCGAGCTACTTAGGCGGTCCAAGCAGCTTAGGCGGTCCGAGCTGCACCTCGTACAGAGCATTTATAATCGAATAATTAAGAGGATTGAATGTGCATTAAATGCTGATTATTATCATACAGATGTATACACCGATTGGACATCTATGTAATATTCTCTCACATGTACAACCCCAAGGCTATAAAAACATTGTAACCTCCTCATTAGCAGGGGACTCAGAATTTCTTGGAAAAATCTGTTATCGAGAATTCCCAAACAGTCAACAATAACAAAACAGTGGACGTAGGCCATTCCTTTAAGGCTGAACCACTTTAAAAATCTTTTATCTTGTTTATTTTTATCTGTGATTGATTAATTAGAGGTAATCTAATTTTTTACATCAGCAGATTGGCGCCGTCTGTGGGAAACGACTGTAATTATCGTTTTTCACCAAAAAAATTCATCACCAATGGCTGATAATCCTGAATCCAGTAATCGAAATGCTGGAAACCCCCCGAATCCATCCACTCCTCCAAATGTCCAAGATCTGGCTGGAATTATGTCCAATTTGGCTCAAGGCCAGACGGCCATGCAAGAGACTATGCGATAACTCATGCAAACTATCCAGGGTGGAGCGCCGACCCATTCAGGACAATGAAGTGTTAAAAAAAATACCCGTTTACTTTCTTCGCGTACTAGGCAGAGCGATTCATATCGCACTGAGAGATTTGATGATTTTTCTTATCAATCGGGTCGAATTTTGTCAGTACGTGCCACATATACTGAACAACACATCACTCTCTCTCCAGAAAGGACGAGTGCATTGGAGAGATTAAGTAGGGTCTCTCCTTTTGATCGATTGGGCCCTAAGAGGAATAAAAGTCCTCCTAAGGCTGTGTCGAGAAACTTTCGACGACCATCTGATCTAAGAGAGGGTTCTGCCTAATCACGACTAGTTGCTCGACATGATAGATCCCAGGAAGCGACTTCAACACGATCAATTGCACGAACCAATAGGCCCGAGGAGGGAAAGAATGCATGGAAAGGCTCTATTCAAAGGTTGGAGGATAGACTAGGGGAAATGGCTAAGGCCAATAATCCCCTACAAAGAACTTTTGTCCAAGGGACGCCTTTTATACAGACAATTGTGGATTTTCCCACACCATCGATGTTCAAAGCACCTGTTGTAACCCCTAAATATAATGGAAAAACTGACCCTGTCCTTCATATGGAACAATACCAAGCTGCTGTCGACATCTATGACGTGCCAGAAGAGATGAGGTGCAGGTCATTTTCGGGAACTCTTACCGGATCTGCACAAATATGGTACCGTAATCTTCCTCGGGGGAAGATTTCAACTTTCTTTCAACTGGTCGAGCTCTTCATTAGGAATTTCTGTTTTGGAGCAAAACCAGTTAAACGAGTGGCACATTTGTTAAGTGTTAGACAAAAAACAGGTGAGAGCACCAGGGATTACATAACTCGTTTCAATAACGAGAAGCTCGAAGTTATTGATTATGAGGAAAAGACAGCAATTACTGCTTTGATGAGTGGACTGTTGCCCAATAAATTGTACTATACTTTGGCCAAAGATCCACCCAGAACCATATCAGAACTAATGGCAAAAGCGGCCAAGATCATAAATGCCGAGGAGGCTATGGCTGCCAAGAAGAACATGGACACCAAAGAGACCAAGGTGGAGGTTGATAAGGCTAAAACGAAAGAACATAAGAACAATGGTGGTGACAAGCAATAAAAAACAAAGCCATCATGGGAAATATTGAAGAAATTTGAAAATTATACTCCTTTGAAAGTAGACATAACCATGTCCTGGAAGAGATCAAGAACAGCGAGGAACTAAACTGGCCTGAAAAAATGAAGACAGATCCTGACAAGAGGAATGAGACCAAATATTGAGAGTTCCATAAAGACCATGGTCACATGACCAAAAATTGCATAGCTCTCCAGAATGAAATCGAAGCACTCATCAGACGAGGAAAGCTGGCCAAGTATGTTGATCGAAGAAATGAAAGAAAAAGCAACGACCGAGCAAGACAGAGGTCTAGATCTCCTCGTAGAGCAGAAGAAAACAAGAAAAAAGATCATGAAGATGATCCAGAAGACGACCCCGATCTCCCCAAGAGACCAAGACAGCCAGAGCGTGAGGTATTTTCAATTCGTTTTGGATCATTTGATTGTAATGTTATTACAGGTGGAGATGCAGGAGGTGGGGACCTTACTGCGGAAAGGAAAGTTTACCTCAATGAGGCTCAAGCTTGTTCATACATTCAACGAATAAATCTAGCTGAAGATAATCTCCCGAGGAAGGTGAACAAAGAAAAAATAGTCATCGGTTTCTCCAAGAACGACCTCGCAGGTGTACTATATCCTCATGATGATCCACTGGTGATCAAAATGAGGATGAAGGAAGTAATAATATCAAGAGTATTGGTGGATAATGGTAGCTCGGCGGATATCATGTTCTACTCATGCTTCGATAGTTTAAATCTAAAGTTGTCTCAGTTGGAACCTTATCACATGCCCCTCCTCGGGTTTGCTGGCGAGAAAGCTTTCCACTTGGGACAATCAAGTTGGATATGTTCATCGGTACATGGCCTGCTTGTCAAACAGAAAGAGTGCATTTCTTTGTAATGGATAAGAATGTCCAGTCAGCTTACAATATCATCATGGGAAGGGTAGGATTGAAGAAGTTCGAAGCAGTACCATCTACTGTACATCAATGCCTGAAATTTCCAACCAATTTTGGAGTAGGAGTTGTGAAGGGTGACCAAAAAGTAGCTCGGGAATGTTACTACTCATCTGCCGAGCAAGAAGAACTGGAGGAATCTAGGAAAAAGATTACTACCTACCAAGTGGATGAAGGTGCATAGATTGAAACATTGGATCCTAGAGACGAGTCGCAGCTCGTGAAAGGTCAGGTAGTGGAAACTACTAAAAATATCATTTTGGACGACGAACACCCGGAACGAACAACTCAAATAGGTTCGTCGTTAGATGCATCACTAAAACAGGAACTAATAGTTTTCCTAAAAAGCAGAAAACAAACTTTTTCTTGGAGTCATGAGGATATGCCAGGAATAGACCCAAATTTCTTATGTCACGAGCTCAATGTGAATAAGGAGATCAAGCCAGTGAAGCAGATAAGAAGAGTGTTCAGCCCCGAGAAGAACCAAGCCATACAAGAGGAGGTCGAAAAGCTCCAAAAAGCTTGATTTATTGACGATGTCAAATATCCAGACTGGTTGGCAAATGTAGTAATGGTGAAGAAGAAAAACAACAAGTGGAGGATGTGTGTAGACTTTACCGACCTTAACAAGGCATGCCCAAAGGATCATTTTCCTTTGCTCCGAATTGATCAATTAGTGGATGCTACCTCGGGACACGAGTTGTTGAGCTTCATGGATGCTTATTCTGGTTACAACCAGATTAAAATGAAACCTGAAGACAGGGAGAGTACCTCTTTCATTACCCCTAGGGGAACTTATTGTTATAATGTTATGCCTTTTGGTTTGAAAAATGCAGGTGCAACATATCAACGACTGATGAACAAGGTATTTGCAGAACAAATCAGTTGCAATATGGAAGTTTATGTTGATGATATGCTGATGAAAAGCAAGAGGGCTGCTAACCATATAATTGATTTAGGTCAGACCTTTGATCAACTAGATAAATATAAAATGAAGTTGAATTCCACTAAGTGCATATTCGGAGTACGAGAAGGCATGTTCCTCGGGTATATTGTTAACCAATGAGGAATCGAAGCAAACCCAGAGAAGATCAAGGCTCTATTGGGACTACGATCTCCAACGACTAAGAAGGAAGTACAAAGTCTCACTGGACGAGTTGCAGCACTTAATAGACTTGTATCACAACCAACAAATAGATGCCTCACATTCTTCAAAACACTCCGAAAAACATTTGAATGGAATGATGAATTCGAAAAGGCTTATCAAGAATTGAAGAAATATTTGGGAGCACCTCTACTGTTATCCAGGCCAGTGATGGGGGAAAGATTGTACTTGTATTTGGCAGTGTCGAAGAATGCAGTTAACTCGACATTGATAAGAATGGAGGATGGAGTGCAAAAACCAATCTATTACACTAGCAAAGCCTTTCGAGGAGCAAAGATCAGATATCCAAGACTAGAAAAGTTGGCACTAGCATTGATCGAGGCGAGTAGGAGAATGAGGCCGTATTTCTAAGCTCATACCATAGTTGTGTATACTGCTATGCCATTGAGGCAAGCTCTTCATAAACCAAAAAAATCAAGGAGATTGATGTACTGGGCAGTAGAACTTGGTGAATATGACATAGTTTATGAGCCTAGATCGTCGCTAAAAGGGCAAGCAGTAGCAGATTTTATAGCAGAATTCACCTATCCCGATACCTCCGAGGAGCAAAAATTGCTCGCCGACCAACCTATGGATGTTACGGGATCATCAAATTTAACCTCCAATCAACTTAAGGCGGTCGACGACCAACAAGAAGTGCTAGAGGAGGATAAAAGGAAGCAGTAAATATTCCACCGACGAACTCTGTCCAATGAAAAATTTAAAGACGAGGTACCTATATGGAATCTATATGTGGATGGCTTATCTTGCACTACAGGCTGTGGGGCAGGGATTATTTTGAACAACCCAGATGAGGTCGATGTGGAGTATGCTCTGCGCTTTCAATTCAAGGATTCTAATAATGGGGCTGAGTATGAAGCTATGATTGCAGGTCTTAGTTTAGCAAAAACTATGGGGGCAAAGCAGGTCGTCGTATTCAGTGATTCACAACTAATCGTGAATCAGATATTGGGGGTATATGCAACCAAAGGAGAATTAATGATCAAGTATCATGAAAAAGCAATAGAGATTTTATCAAGTCTGATGGCAGTATAGATAATTAGAATACCAAGATTGGAGAATGCCAGAGAAGATGCCTTAGCTCGATTAGCTTCAGCCACACGCACCGAGCTACGAAGAACAATCCCAATAGAAGTCTTGGCTAATCGGAGCATAGATGAAGATCTGATGATGAGCTTTATTACCCTTGATTTAGGACCATTTTGGATGGATCCCATCAGGGCATATAGTGAAGAAGGGTATTTTCCAACTGATAAACTTGCAGCCAAGGAACTAAAGTTTAAAGTTGCTCGTTATGTGTTGACCAATGGTGTTCTATATAGACGAGGAATTATAGCTGGCTTGCAGAGACGTGTACATCCCACCGAGGTGAAAGACTTGTTCGAAGAAGTTTATGAAGGGTCTTATGGAGCCCATGTAGCAGGTCGGACACTTCTGCAAAGGATAATGATGCAGGGATACTATTGGCCGACCATGAGGGCTGATTGCATAGCCTATGCAAAAAAATGTGACAAATATCAACGCTTCTCCACTATCCGAAGAACTCCCCAAGCATTGTTGACACCCATTACTTCCCCTTGGCCATTTGCCATGTGGGAAATTGACTTGGTTGGGCCACTTCCAACGACCAGAGGAAGGTTTAAATATCTCATCATCACAGTGGATTACTTTACTAAGTGGGTGGAAGCCGAGCCCCTTATCGATATGACATATGACAAAGTGTATCAATTTATATGGAAGAACATCATTTGTAGATATGGTCTTCCTCATGCATTCATCACAGACCATGGAACCCAATTCGACAACGAGGAGTTTGCTGCGTATTGTCATCAGTCGAACATATTGAAAACCCACTTTGCACCAGGCCACCCTCAAAGCAATGTACAAACTGATGTGACAAACAGAACACTGCTGAATGGCTTGAAGAAAAAATTAAATGATGCAAAGGAAAATTGGATCAACGAGCTGCATTCTGTACTATGGGCTTATCGTACTACTCCACGAGCAGCCACAGGAGAATCTCCATATATGCTGGCATTTGGAAGTGAAGCTGTTATACCTGCCGAGCTGGGTCTCCCCACACACAGAGTGATGAATTTCAACTCTCCTATCAGTGACTTGATGAAAATATTAGATTTGGATATGCTCAAGGAAGTTAGAGAAGAAGCAGCGATCAGAAACGCTGCATACCAGTAATGGACAGCTCTGTTCTATAACAAGAGAGTCAAGAAATGCGACCTGAAAGAAGGAGACTATGTGCTAAAGAGAGTAATTCAAAAGCACAATAAACTGGAAGTTAACTGGCATGGTCCCTACAGAGTAACAGAGGTTGTTCGACCAGGGACGTATAGAATCGAAACCTTAAAAGGAGATGAGTTTAAGAATGTATGGAATGCAGAGCATCTACGCAAATATTATCAGTAATTTAATCTCTATGTAATGCAGTTTTCTTCGATATGAATAAAGTTTTGGATATTTCGCCCAATTCTCTCCTTTTGTTGAAATTTTTTCGGAGTACTAGTGCTACACACTACGTATGAAGCCCAGAAACACCAACTACGGTTGGTTGGGAAGAAAATCCACCAGCTAAGGCTGGTCGGGAATAAAAATTTCCCAGAAACACGAACTACGATTGGTTGGGAAGAAAATCTACCAACTATAGTTGGTCGGGAATGAAAAATTTCCCAAAAACACCAACCACGGTTGGTTGGGAAGAAAATCCACCAGCTAAGGCTGGTCGGGAATAAAAATTTCCCAGAAACACCAACTACGATTGGTTGGGAAGAAAATCCACCAGCTAAGGCTGGTCGGGAATAAAAATTTCCCAGAAACAGCAACTACGGTCGGGTGGGAAGAAAATCCACCAGCTAAGGCTGGTCGGGAATAAAAATTTCCTAGAAACACCAACTACGGTTGGTTGGGAAGAAAATCCACCAGCTAAAGCTGGTCGGGAATAAAAATTTCCCAGAAACACTAACTACGGTTGGTTGGGAAGAAAATCCACCAGCTAAGGCTGGTCGGGAATAAAAAAATCCACCAACTATAGTTGGTCGGGAATAAAAAATTTCCCAGAAACACCAATCGTCGGGAACAAAAACCACCAACTCCAGTTGGTCGAAAACAGTTGAGTAAACAAATGAAAGTCATTTCAGGGCTTAAAATTAAAAAGTGATAAATTTCTTGATACTTATGACATTTTAAACTACCACCATAGTTGGTCGAGAAATAAAATATCACCAACTCTGCTTGGTCGTCAGATAATTATCATCAATTCAGATAGTCAATAATAAATTTTCACCAACTCTAGTTGGTCGACAATTTAAAATAGCACAAAATATCTTTATCTTATCAATAGATATACATGCACATTCATTAGAAATGTCTTACAAAATATTTCCAAAGACAATGACAATTAAGATTGCAAAGAAAACTAGAAGTTTTTCATTAAAACCAGAACAAAATACATTGAGAAATGAAATACATATTATATAAAAAAATTGTTACATCAAGAATCCTATTCTATTGGTTTTTTCCCCTCTGCCTTTGAAACAGGTTATTCACCAGCAGGAGGATCGTCTAAGGCATAGGGGGAATTGATGAAATTTAGATCTTTGAGCATCCTGACATTCATTACTGAGGGCCGATCAAGTAGGTGTTCAGGGCGAGATATCTCGAAATTGGAATAAAGACTGTAGTCACCGAGATACTTTGAAATCAGGCATCGAGGAATGGCCCGAGTAGGAATCCAGCTCATATCCAGTTTGAAAGGTGGCACTAGCAACTCGAGCAACCCAGGGTCATAGTAATCCCACAAATAGTGACCCTGTTCCAACTGCAGCACACCCTAGGCATTCAGCCATCCTTGCTTGTAACCCTCATTATTTGCATTTTGGATCCGATCATCTAGATGGTAGAGGGCTTCATTATAACCAGCCATCCAGAACTCTCTGGGCTGCTTGTGGATTTGATAAGTTAACCTCTCCAGTTGCTCGTGGAGGTTCTTCGTTAAAAGTTCTTTACTCTCCAAGGCAGACTTTTGTGCAGAGAGCTGCTCGTTCAGATTCAGAATCTTCTTGGACATCTCAGCTAATGCTTGATTCTTCGCCACCAACTGGAATTCTTGATTCTCCAAGGCTACCTTCTTTCTAGCTTCTTCAATAGTAACTCGAGTAGCCCTTGTTCGTCCCCAAAAAGCTCTTGCTCGTCCGCGAGCAGAGGTAGAAGGACTAATTCTCTTCAAGGTTTCCAATTCGTCTCTCAGATTGGCATTTTCGACCTCCAAGAAAGAAAAACCTTCATCGTTGACAGGAACCAAGGCTCCCGAGGTAGAGGCTGTAGATTTTAGCTAAGATATCTCTCCTCGTAAATTATTATTTTCCTGCTCTAACAATTTGGTGATCTGCCTATGCTCTTCAACCTCGGTCCTTAAAGTCCTTTCCTTTATATCATAAGCAGCAAATAACTTATCATATCCCTTATCAACACTTAGTTGCTGATATTTCTTCTCATATCCCTGATGCAGAAGGATAGTAGACTCCTTGTACTGTTGTTGAAGTTCCTCGAGGGTACCCTGGAGATCTTTAATCATCTCATAGTATGCCACATTATTAGCAACTGCACGGTCGAGCAGGAATTTTAAATATTGATAGGCTTCAACTGCTCACTCTGAAGCATTTGGACCAAGGATATCGACAATTTGAGATTCATCCAAGTCAGTATGGCCAACCTTGAAGTAGTCGTTACATTTTTTCATCATTTCTGTATCATGGGTTGACAAGAGCTCCATTCTAGCCATAAACTAGTAAAGAAAAGAGATAGAAAGAATCAATAAAATACAGACAGAGCAAGAAGAATAAAAGCAGAGCAAGAAAAAGGGAGTTAAGTCGCACAACCAAAAATTTCAAATTTTATTACATCATAAAAGAAGTACATAACCCAGAGTTACATTTAGCAAAAAAGCAAAGAGAAAAAGTCCGAACAAGTCTACAGCTTCTCCTTGTCTCCTAAAACTTTCTCGGGAGGCTGGGATGAAGAAGTAGGTTGCTCGGATGGCATAGAAGGTTGCTCGGAGGGTGTTGGAAATTACTCGGTTGAAATGCTGGTTGGTTGAAGTTGCTCGCAGGAGGTCTGGACAACCGGGGGATGAGAAATCTGATCTCCGATCACCATAGAGGATTCCTCGGAAGCAGCTTCGTCTTCTTCTTCTTCCTCGGGAGAAGGAGGGGGGCCAGGAATATGTCGCTGAAATAGGTCTGAATTCTCATCGACATTCATCTCTCTCAAAGCAGCCACCCAACCATCCCTGAAATATTTAAGGCTGCTATACTCCATTTGTGAGATCATGGCAGCCAAACCCTTATTCCAACCCTTGTCCCAGCCAGTACTGAAGGACTTCTTAAAAACAAGTTTCCTCTTCGCCTTCTCTGAGGAAACCCTCTCAGTCATGAGTTCCTCGGCAGCTTTTAATTTCCTTTCTGCCTCTTCCTTCTGGCGATCCGCTTCACAGAGTTTGCCTAACTCCTCTTCAGCAGTTTTAAGCTTGGTCTCAAGATCTCCAGTATTTTTGAGCTTTTCATCAAGCTCAGTATTCTTCTTCTCACATTCTTTCATTTTCCTCTCCAACTCCTGAGAGGCCTCCACAGCTTTCCCTTTCTCTTGCTCAATGGCTTTTAATTGCTTTTCCCAAGCCGTTTTATCTTCGTCATACTTCTGACGGGAATCCTTTAATGACTGTGTCAGACCTACAAGAGCTTCCTCCACACCTGATGAGGAGCTCGAAGCTTTAATAGCTTCATCCTTTTTCAAAATGGTGTTGAAACAAGTTACCAACTGGAAAAAGGAAATAATTATAAGTCTGTGCAAGTACATAATATTGAAATGTGAAAGTTTAGATTAGTAATACTTACTGAGGCAATATGTTGAGCTGCCAAGGCGGTAACCCTATCCCGGGAAAGAGTGTCTTCAAGACCTTAGATTTCAGGGATAATCCAAGACTTCACAGAGCTCGGAGCAACGAAAGTGGGAACACCACTTCCAGCAGTTAGAGGCTGAGAAATGGATTCAGCCACTTTATCCGAGGAACTTTTCTTCAACTTCCTCATGGGAGCAGGAACATTCTCAACAAGGATGTCGTCTTAGTTGGTGATATAACTATAACCTCGCTAGTAGGGGAAACAACTGCAATCTTGCTTGGGGCCACAGGGTGCTTCTCGGCAACCTTCTTAGTAGCAGGTGGAGGAGGTGCATCAATTTGTCTTGTCCCTTCTTCTGGGACATCATGCTTACTTTTCTTTGCCTCTCCAGCAGTAGAGGCAGACTTATCGAAGAGGGCAGGAGCTCTTCTTCTCTTCATTCTGTCACTGAGAGGAATATGCGATTCAAGAGAAGAACCTTCAGAAACTGGTGCTGGTTCTATGTTACTTATTACTGGACGAGCAGTGAAAGACGAGGTGTAACTCTTGTACTGCAACATGTATGAGGCTGATCTAATATGTTCGTCAGCGACAGTTTGATGCAAACCCCAGATAAGTTTCAGATGCTTTAAATTAACTTCTGTCTCCTTTGGAGACCTTCTTTTGTTGTCAACTGCAAATAAATAAAAATCAAAATATCAGTGACCCATTTTATCGAATATAAAGAAAACATGAATTCAAAAACTAAATAAAATAAACACAACCTATCCCATTTCCATAGGGAGGGCATCTGGGACCCTGATATACGTCATTTTCAGTTAATGGAGCATGTTGCCAATTTTTCATAACAACCCCATGCTCGAAGTAATCCCTGTTGGCATCTGGGAGATTGACAACTAAAGCCCTATTTAAAAACCTAGTTTTCAAATAAAAAGTACTATCACTGACAGCCCATCTATAGCAAAACATAATCTCTGGAATTCCTAAACGGGTTCCATGAATCTGATTTAACCTATGGACTCCATTAACTATTCTCCATGTATTGGGGGCTATTTTCGCAGGTACTACGTCAAAATATTGACAGAATTCCAAACACAAGGGGTTTGGAGGAAAAGAAAAACCACATTCAACTACAAAGAGACTAGGGAACCAATGTCCCTCAGCCAAACGAAAATAGTCAGAAGGCTCAGAAATCTCTTCCAAAATGACCCAGGAAGGAATAGAAAAATCAGAATGAAATTTATCAAGCGACTCAATAAGGTAAACCATGATGAACAAAGAAAATAAAAGAGATGGAAGAAGATCTTACAGAAGAAGGGTATATCAGTTGATAACGAACGATGGAAGAATGAACGCACAAGATGGATAAGAAATGGAGAGATTAAAGATACAGATTTGAAAAATTAAGAGACGATAGGATTTTCTGCAACGCTTAAATACCTTACCTTGGGAAGGGGTAAAAATAATGATTACAAAGAAAGACGTTTGCGCTACCGGCGGCTAAAAGGTCAAAAAAGGTACGGAGACCAAAGCAGTGGGAAAAATTCAAAGAGTCTAATTTTATGAATTTGAAAGGAAAAATAAATACAAGGAAAACACTCCTAAAATTCAGGATGACTATTTAATCCCGCCATATTTCGAGAAGAATGTTCCACAATCCTCAACCTCGAACTGTGAAACATTGGAGGCTTCTGTTGATACCAAATTTAGTCTGCTGACGTGGATCAGTTAAGTGGAGACACGTGTCAATCTACATGGCACTTACAAATATTTCTGAACAACACCTTGACTTCGAGGAACTCAACCTCCCCGACCAACTCATGCGCTCCGAGCAACAAGTGTTCTCCGAGGAACTTTATTGTACCGAGCTACTTAGGCGGTCCGAGCAGCTTAGGCGGTCCGAACTGCACCTCCTACATAGCATTTATAACCGAATAATTAAGAGGATTGAATGCGCATTAAATGCTGATTATTATCATACAGATGTATACACCGATTGGACAGCTATGTAATATTCTCTCACATGTACAGCCCCACGGCTATAAAAACATTGTAACCTCCTCATTAGTAGGGGACTCGGAATTTCTTGGAAAAATCTGTTATCGAGAATTTCCAAACAGTCAACAATAACAAAACAGTGGACGTAGGCTATTCCTTTAAGGCTGAACCACTTTAAAAATCTTTTATCTTGTTTATTTTTATCTGTGATTGATTAATTAGAGATAATCTAATTTTTTACATCAACAACAAGTATAGTTCCTTTATTGCTTTCAATTTCTCTCATCTTTTTGGTTTATGAATCATTTATTTCTAAGTTACAAGTCTCTTTTACATGTTTGATCACACTTTTAGCATAAGAATGATTTCAAGCAACGTAGATTTCATATTTAGTCGTATTTGCACCATGTCCGGCTAAGTTTTTAGCGGGTTGGGGAACATGAACCCAACCTAGGTAACACATATGGATTTAAAAGTGAATAAAAAGTAGTCCCTCATTCAAAGGATTGAACCTTATCAAGATAAAGATTGTAGGCCTTTTAATTTCGTTTGCCCTAGATAACCGGAATGCTTAAGAGAGAAATTGGAATTTTCATAACTTCTCATCCTCGTAAAATACAATTTTTGATTTGATATTATGCAGCATTTAGTCCTTATATGTCGAATGCTTAAAGATTATTTGATGTCTCTTTGAATGAAGAATTATCTTTTTGAAGCTTTTATGTTTTATGTGAACACCGACGGTTCGGGGGAGTATATCCCAATTCCATTTTCTCTCATATAGTCAAAAGTTTAGCTTAGTTCATTTTGCATGCTTAATTAGCTTTTTGTTTAATTCATATTGCATTAGTTGATAGGTATAATTCCAAACTCATCATCTTTTCCTTTCTTTTTCTGAGTCATTCTAGGGTTAAGCATTTTTCCTATCCGTCATCGCGATTCTTCGTCCTATTCCCTGTGTTTGATACCCATTTATTGGTTTATTACTTGAGCGATCGACTTTCACTTCAGTCGATATAAACACGCACTAGAGACACTTTTCAAGTCGCATCAGCGTCCATAAGGTAGACCTCTTTGGATTTTTATTTTGGATAGAGGGAGTTGAATAAGGACCATGATCACTCGCACACTTTTTAAGTCGCATAAAGTTTTTGGCACCGTTGTCGGGGATTAGGTAGACTTGTAGGTTAGATCGATTTAATCCAAAATTTGACTCTGATTCTTAAAAAGCCAAAAAATTCAAAAATTCAAAAAACAAAATCAGAAAAGCAAAATAAATAAATAATAATATAACATCTCTCAAGTCCTTTCATGAAAAATCCGCAACAAACTCCTTGAGCTAATCTAACCCGCATTCACGAAAATTTTATAGTTGAGTACGACCCCGATAGTCCACATACTCCTAACGCTCCACAATTTTGGGTTCCACATCCTACACCACCCAACTCTATCACTAGTCACACTTCTAGGGCGTCGAGTGATGATTTCGAGTTATTTGGAGAGAGAGCCATGTCGAAGGACGCCAGTTATAGTACCGGTGATGGAGATATGCCGTATCGTCCCATGAGCGAGCTCTTATATCCCGAGCGGACTGTCACTTCGGGATGCATTCTACTTCCGTATAATGTGGGATAATTTCACTTTCGAAATGGGATGATCCAGATTCTTCCCACTTTTCACGGTATGGATTTGGAAAAGCCTTACCTCCACATTTGTGAGTTCGAAGAGGCATGCGATACATTTAGTGATCAAGCTTGCACTCAAGATGTCGTTCGACTCAAACTTTTTCCTTTCTTTTTGAAGGGTAAAGCAAAGACCAGGATATGGTCTTTTTCACCGAACTCAATTGGATCATGGAGGGACATACAATCCAAATTTCTCTTAAAATTCTTCCCCCAACATCGAACGAATTCCATCAAAGCTCAAATTCAAATAATAAGAAAACGATCCATTTGATCGACGTTACGAATGTTTCAACGAGCTAGTTAATACATGCCCACACCATGGTTTTGAAAGTGTCGTCTCATATCTTTCTTTCACCATGGGCTAAGCATAGTTGCTAAACAACTCGATGAGACAATGTACGAGGGACCATTTTGGAGATTAGATACAAATGATGCAGAGGCCCACCTTAAGTATGTTACCCATACTACTCAAGCGTGGTACACATCCGATCCTAAAGCCCAAACCCAAATTCGACAAACATCCACCATTCCGTCTGCGTCTGGACTCTATCATTTGGACAGAGAAATAGAGTTGAAACTTCAAATAAACCAACTTGCTAAACAATTGAAAGACGTAGTCGAATTAAGGGAAAGAAAAACACCCGGATCCACTCAGTTAAGAGATAAGGCGTGTGCAATTTATGAGGTGGGTCATTCAATAGAGGAATATCCGACGATACCCGCCTGTAGAGTTATGCTTCAAGAGCAAGTGGGAGCGATAAGAAATCTTAAGAATAATTTTAATGCACCTCACGAGAATTCTTGTAACCCTTCATAGAGGAACTATCCTGGGTTTAGTTACGGGAAACAACATACTGCATTGAATCCCATTTCACACGTTGCCCTTCCTTCACCACCGCTTCCGTACGTTTAATAAGCTCTACACTTGCAAGTACCACCTCATGCGCCATATGTCACCCCACCGAGGTGAACTTTCGAGGACAATGTCAATCAATTCATGCCAGACCAACAAGTAACGAATGCTCAAAACACCCGAATGTTTGCTGAGATGAATGCGAACATTTAAAAGTTGCAAGCATAGTTAAGTATCCAAGAGAAGTGTAAGTTTTCGGCCTAAGGCCAAAGACCTCCCCAAGGCTAATCTAGTGTTAACTCTATATCCAATGACCATCAAGAGCACTGTAGTGCAATTACCACTCTACGTAGTGGGAGAGTAGTTGACTTGTCACCTCGTCCATACAACGAGCAAAATGATAAGGAGATTTCGCTCAGCACGAAATAGGCTGAAGAGGTTCCCATAGGAAGGAGTGGTAATAATGACACAGTCAGGCCCGAGGTAGTTGTGAAACCTCCCATTGCTACTCCATAGCCTCAAATATTAGTATCCCACTCCATGGAGACCTCTCATGATGATGTTTTAGACGTTCTTAAGCAAGTAAAGATTAACTTACCTTTGCTCAAGGCCATAAAATAAATTATCACCTATGCCAGAGTCCTTAAGGACTTATTGATGGTGAAACGTAGGCTAAAGGTAAAGAAAAATGTGTTTTTAACATAGAACGTCAGTTCCATACTGTTAAATAATCTTCCATCAAAATTTAAAGATCCGGGTGCACCGACCATCTCATACATCATAGGGAAGAATCAAATTGAGAGAGCGTTAACATTCTCCCCTATTCCATCTACAAGCAATTAGACTTGGGATACCTTAAGCCCATAATGATGACTCTCTAACTCACGAATCTTTCAGTGAAGATACCTCGAGGGGTTGTTGAGGACGTGATTGTTCAAGTTGAGACTTTCTACTTCCCGATAGATTTTGTTATTTAGGAGGAGGAGCCTTCAGCTTTACCAAGTAATCATGTTCCCGTCATCCTTAGCCGCTCATTCTTAGCTACGGCTAACGCATTAATCAACATTCGAATTTGGAAAATTCAACTCACGTTCGGGAACATTAATCTCGAAACAAATATCTTTAACATCACCAAGCTCAAGAGTGACGAGGGTGGATTGCAAGAGACGGATCTTAGTGAAGAGATAGTAAAAGAGCACGAGAGGACTCACACAAAAGAGCCGTTAGGGGTATGTCGTGTTACGTCAGGTGAGAGCGATAATTCTGATAACGAGCTAAGAGTCGAGAAGACGTGTTATGTGATCAAAATTGGGAGCGGGAGAGAAGATTTAGCAATGGAGTGAGTGAGAGAGGATTTAAATGGTGAGCGCGAGAGAGAGAGTTATGAGATATGAGCCTAGAAGACCGTGGGAAAGAATTCAAACCGGTGGATGAGAGCCTCACAATTAAAGTCCAATCACTATTGGAGTCATGTGGTCATGTCAAAGAGAGTGAAAGGAAAAATAGTATAAGTGAGGTTCTTCTTTGTGACCATCCACCCGTGCCATTTGATTCCTCATATGCGATAGAGGAGAGGACTCGAGTCTCATCCGATTTAGAGCCCGACTAATGCATTCCCTCCAATTTTGACCAGGATGTCCCCTTCAAGTCGGGACAAGTATGTTGCAATTTGATTGGGTCTTACGAGGATCCCATTCATCTCAGTCATCATAAGCCTCAAGGTGTCCCTCTTATCTATGGGACTGGTCCCAGTTTGTTCTAACTATTTATTTACGAGGAGAGCATCGGGCCCCGTATAAGGGATCAGATGAGTTTTTGGAGGAGAGAGGGAGGTCGTCGCACCCCCAACGTGTATGGGGTGATTTTTGAGCCATGTGTTGGAGTTATATAGTGTCTTATTGCATTTTAATATATGTTCATTTTATTTTCGCACTTATTCTTTTACTTCTTTATATTTTAGTCCTTTTGATTGAGGAAAATGCAAAGGTCTAAGTTAGGGGAGGTGACAAATGCGTCTTTTGAAAACTTCACAAATTTTTAAAATTCCCCAAAAAATAGAAAATTTCAAAAAAAAAAAACTTTCCAAAAAAATAAAAATTGAAAATTTTCAAAAAAGCCAAAAATATTTTTTTTCAAAAAAAATTAAAATTGAAATTCAAAAGCTTCGAAAATGTCACAAAAATTTGTTTATAGTCTCAAATTGTAAAAATTCAAAATGCACTAAGCTGAAATTGACCAAAGATGGAAATTGAGCAAAAACTGACGACTTAACGAATAAGTGTGGAGATTTATTAACCCGGTGAGATTTCGAGCCTATCATTTGTAATCCCCCGTATTTTTATGGAATTTAAATTTAGGGATTTATTAAATTTAATTGAGATAAATTAATTTAATTTTAATCCGGAATGTTGTTTTAAATATTTACTAGCGTGACGGGAGTTAGTAATTATTGGAAATTTGTTATTTGTTGAATATTACTGGATGAGTATAGTAATATATGAGATTTAATTTTTATAAAATTGTCACGTGTGAATATAATGACAATTATGGAAATTTAAGTCGGGACGCGCTTGTGTCACGTCGGGAATAAATGTTGATTAATAAAAGTGAAATATTTTAAAGTTATCCGTATGGTCATTTTGATTGCGCTAACGTGTCCGGAAGGGTCGAGATAGTCAAAAAAGTATACCCGGGGGTTTAGTTTGGGTCTCGGGGCATTTTTAGGCCAATTTAGCACCCCGGGAGGACATTTTGGACATTTTACATTTTTGGGTAATTAAACCCACGAAATTTCAAGGGTTATATCAGATGTATAAGGTTACCTTCTAGGGTGAAAACAACTCAAACTTTAGAACGGCCATAGGAGAGGGAAGGAGGAAGCTTTCCAAGCAATCCAAGGCCAAAAAATCACCCGATTTCACCGCCACCACCACCAACGCGTAGATCGTGCGACGGGGAACGCAACCACACCAAAATCGTCCAGAAATCAGAATTCTAAAATTCTAGGCAAGTGTTTATCTTGCTTATTTTCGTTAATGCATCACTCATGTTAGTCTAGGGATGATTAGGATGAGTTTTATGGAAGAAAACCCAAATTTGAGATAGGAAATCGCATGTTGTAATGATTTGAATGTAAATCTGGAAACCCCTTCACATGTAGAGGATTAAACCACGAATTTATGATGTTTTAGAAGAAGAAAATTCTGGAAAAGACTGATTAGAACCATGTTAAAGATATTTCTAGGGTTCTTGAGATTTACATGAATTTTGGCCTGTTAATCTATGGTTATTAATGAAAATTTGCATGCTTTACGTAAAAGATGTATGAAATGGGTTTATACTATTAGTAGTAAAATTTCTGGGCGATTAGGAATGAAAAGTTTGGATTTGAATGAGGTTATATGATAGAACCCGTAACTGGTTAATTGCAAAATTCGCCATACCTTCTTGATCGATCGATCGAGCCCCTGACCTCAATCGATCGACCCCTCCTGGAAGACTTAAATTCCCCTTTTAAAATTTTTGAGTTGATTCTAAATGAAGAATAATCCTTAGACATCCTTATTAAAATATTTTGGGAGATAATGATGACCAGTAGGATTTATTAATGCTTAAGAGACCTTTAATGTAAAGCGAAATTTATATTTTTGGGGTGTTTATATATAAGGGACGATGGAAATTTTGTATTAAAAGGAGAGATACATAAAATAGTTGCGATGGAAAATAGATGAATACCTACTGAATTTTACACTTGGGAGGATAGAGTCCATGAGTGTTACGTAGTAAGTTGGAATAATCCCTCAAATTAAAGTTAGAGACGAACCGTTATACGTGATAGCAAATAATGGAAAATATGGATAAATGTCGTGATTATGGGTTATGGGATGAACCTAAATTGATATGATAAAAGTAGTATATTTATATGACTTTGTGTATGCATATATTATATACTTGTGAAAATCATGCCCGCGCTACTTGCTATCCCTGAGGTTACCGCACTGGGATGGTCTTATCTCGAATGGGACTTCATGGGGGATATTGACTCGTACCCTGGAAGATAGGAATCCTAGGTACAGGCTATCGAATCGATAGTCACAGTCCTAAGAGACGCGAGGGTATGTGCTGACCTCCTGGACTTGAAAACTATGCTTCGCCTCAATATTGTTTGTGTATGTATTAATACAGTTCGAGAGTGATTCCGAACTTGTATTTCCCTTAGTACGATTGGTACGGGGATTGGATAGCAGAGTATACCCGCACCATAATTTTTATGTGGGGTGCTGTTAGAATATATATATTATACAAGTATTTAATATATATATGAAATTCTAAAATGTGGAACTTCCTATTGTGTTGATGGTAAGTAAGAAATGGATAACGATTTTAAATTGGAAATACTTGTTTTGAAAAGTATAATATGACACTGGGAAACTTTATTAATAAATAAAGTTAAAAATGAGAGCTTTGTTACTGAATGAAATTTTCCTCTTAAACAATTATATTGTTCAGTTTTAGATCTTACGAGTAACCTAAGATAAGTTAAACCATGGGGAAGATTAGTGCGATATAAGATAGGATAAACCGTTGGGAAGGTTAGTGCGATAGGTGTGCACATTAGAAGAGAGGTGAGAATTTCTCAAGAGAGTGTCGCACTAATATGTTGTTGCATTGGCCTGTAAACATTTTAAATACTTGATAAACAAATTTTAAATCATTTACACTATCGGGCTCTGACCCGTTTCTATTTTCCTTTCTCTCTTGTATATATATATATATATATATATATATATATATATATATATATATGTATATACTACAGGTGCCCAGCCACAGGGGCGTCTTGCATAGGATCCTTTGGAAGGAACGTGCTGCAGCTTAGGTGAGAGTTGCAGGTCTCTTGCTTAGACGACTTAATTTATTTGATTCCACTCTTATCATATTTATTCAGTTGGACATGTGTCGCCTGTTTCCATTATCCAGTTATTTTATTGGACATTGTGATGCATTTATTTTCAGTATTTTATTCCTTGGGATTTATTATTGTCAGGATGTTTTCATTTGAGTATTAAATGTTGGGATTTAGTTGTTGAATGTTTAAATTATTTGGATTATATGTTCCAGGATAATTGTGTTGTGATTCTCTAATATTGAATTGTTGTAAACATTTTAATCTTGGTTTATAAAATAAAATTTGGTAAGTAATGTCTAAAAATGGTTTTGACACTTAGCTTAATTAATTAGGGTGTTTAAATTGGAAAAGTTATTTTTCGACAATGATGCTAAGAATGAACCAACTGTTCACCTTGATTTAATTTAATAAAGGAGTGATCGCCCGATATTTAATTAGGCGGGGTGTCACATCATTTTTGAGAGTTTTTAAGTCAATCCGAGTTAATGGTTAACTCAAAGCTCTTTTCAACATTTACATAAGTCTTTGAAGATCTCAATTCCTTTATTTTGATCGATTAGGGAAAACGTCTGAGATGTTTTCTGAAAATGAGCTAAAATATCTCTAAACTAAATATATTCTCTAGACGCATATAGTAAAATAATGAGTAATTCGGATAAATGAAATTGGGCCATCCTTTGTTTCCCTAAAATTTTAGCCATAAAAAGTTAAGAAAAATTATCATTTTGCTAGCCCAATTGAGCCTAATAAAATGATCCCTTTTCGTTTGATAACCCGAAAAAACTAATTGACCCTGAATTGTGAAAATTGAACATTTATCAAGAATTCCAAAAAGTGTAATAAAAAGGGGCAAGGAAAAAAATAAAAGAAAAAATGCTCAACAAAAATAGCAAGAAAAAGAAAAAGAAAATGAGAAAAAGCCCGAAAAAGAACTAACGGACATCATAAGAGCACTTTCCAATTCTGAATATCCAAACATTTTAAATTTTAACCATTACACCCTAAAACCCAAAAAAGTCCTAACCGAATCCGAATAACGAATTTAATTACCGCGTGGAGAGTTAAGACATGAAAAGATAAGATGAGAGATTAATTGGTGTGAATAAGTGTAAAACGTGTGACTGTGTGATAATTGATTAAATTCGCAAATTTCTAATTTGGCACACTTATTTAATTAGAGTCTATTTTTAAACCAAATCAATTCAGCCCTAAACATGCAACTACGTGTGTGCGTGTGTCAACCCACAAATAAATAAAACATGTGACGCAAATTTCAGGAAAGCCTCCCCAAAGGGGCAAAACCTTTTATTTTCACTGTAATTTATAAAGAACAGTTTACACGGATTACAATGAAAATAAGAGTGACATACGAAATACCTTAAGGTGTCGGTTCCGATGTCATCGGCTGGAATCTCCCACAAGAATTCCATATAGTCAGCAATGGAAAAGAAACGACTTCTCCACAAGAGTGAGCTTTATAAGGACTCCCTCCACAATAGCACGCAACTGTCGGTTGTAGAGTTATTCCCACAAAGAATGAACAACAACAAAGTGTGTTCTTGAACACCAAAACAATTCACCAAAGCATATGGTATTTTTGTGAATTGAAAACAAAAAGGGATTAAACCCTAAAAGAAGAAGTCAAAAGGATTTTGCAGTTTCGCAGTTTTCTGTCTTTCAAAACGCTGGGACTTCTTAATGAAAACGAAACTATTTAATGAGTATTTATAGAAAAACGTACCGTCTCAGTCGCTCGAACGAAATTAAGATCTCGCTCGAACGACGTACACATGTCATTTGAACGACATTGCGCGACATCAACATTTCGCTCGAACGAGATGACATCTCGCTTGAACGACCTGGCGTAAAAAATGAGGTACGTTACAGGACTTAGAAAAAATTACCCATTCTCAAATTTTGACGAAAAAAGTCCGCTCTAACTCTTAGAAAATATTTTGTAAAAATATACCAAAAGCTCTAAGTGCAAAGTTACGGTGTTTAAAACATAACCTTACTAAAGTAAACTTGCGGAGTCTTTTTGATGAAGAACCTTGATATATACGGATCCGTCATGATGTAGATTTCTCTTGAACTTCTTCGACGGTTGTAACGGTATACGACATAATTAATTGTGACAGACTTATAATATAATGTCCTTACCAATCTCCCCCTATGTCTATGCCGGTACATGCATAATAACATCCGAATTATCAAATACCAAGTGACCTCTACAAATCTACCCTCCCATGAATAAATTTGCAATATCTCAAACTGTTCTTTAAAAACATTCATCAAATCTCAAAGCTTTTCTCATCAGGGTGTGAAACATAATGATCATCAATCTTTGTACCTACACATATGAGATAAAGCAAAAAACCTTCGTGACACATCGAGTTTGAAATGATATAAGAATAAATCATTGATAAATAAAATCTCCCCCATAATGCAAAAACTCCCCCATAACATGATAATTCTTTCTCCCCCTTTTTATGATGTCCCCAAATAGACAGATAAGAAGAAACAATCAAAACATGGAGTGTCACGACAAAATGCATAGCAAACATGAATCAAACTACGCGCATGCAAAGGAGTATCTCAAAGAAGACATCCACAAACTATTTTTGGAATTTTCAATTTTTTCAAAGCAAAAATAAGATACAAAAATTACACACCATGGATTTATACTAAAACAACCAAATCATGGAAACGGAATGAATGGGTGTGAACACATTCGATAGGTAAATAAACTCAATCAATCATATGTGCACGATGAATACGTGTACTCCTAATGAATGAAGATCAAAAGTATCCTTAGGTGTAAAAATTATTGAATTTAGATGACATCGTCTTATGCAAATCAACAAATCAAAGTCAAAGCGATTTCCACACCAATAACGTCCAAAACTATTTAACGTTTTTTCAAGACTTTCAAGGACGTGCAAACCTATTTTAATTCTCCATCCAAACTCCCTCATATATATTTTCTTTTTAGAGTTGTATAAACTAAATTCTCAAACTTTGGAGAATTGGTGAAAAAACTAAATGGCCCATAATTGGCATAAATTTCTTTTTATTGCCTTTCAATTTTTTTGGGCTCTTTTAAACCTCTTTGGACCACGAATAATAAAATTCCTCAATTTTTTAGGTCCAATTAAACAATGGCTTAATCGCAAAGGATAGATAAAAACCTTTCGTAGCCCTTCACCGTTGATAAAATAAAGCACACAAACTTACAAACGGCTCTTACATGCACAACTCTTATCAAGTTTTATCACGCTTGGTTCATTTTAAGGACAGGATTGAAGTGAAAATACCCAACCAACATGTGATAAGACAAGCACAATAATCAAACGCATCCGTGCATGTGTGCATGATGAGGTATTACTATCACTTTTATCTCCAAATTTAATATTCAGAAGCACTCTTATTGGGTCACTTTGGTGACTACCAAACAATCCATTATATGAATATTACATGATTTTATGGTCACTAATGTTTTCAAAAGATTTCAAATTTTGAAAGTTAAGGACTCTTTGGAGCAACCAATACCAATCTTAATAAAGAAACATATTGCCCCTTAATATTAACTTCTCCATTGCAATCGGACTCTTTGGAGTAACCAAATCACAATGGCTTAATCATAATGAAATCATTAATAATCTAAATACTCAAAACCATATTCGGACTCTTTGGAGCAACCAAAACATAGTATCCGAATGTTATCACAAAATTCAGAATTTACAATTTATTAGATTAGACCACTTTGGTGGAATCGTAACCTAATTGTGATATAAATACTGAGATGAAAATCTTAAGGTATGCCAAAATATAGTATTAAAAGTTATCATAAATTTAACATTTACACTTTGTTAGACTAGACCACTTTGGTGGAATCGTAATCTAATCGTGATATAAATACTAAGAATAAAACTTTAAGGCATGTTTTTAATAATTCACTACTCATATCGATCCTAATAAGCATATATACATTAATTTGAGCATAAAATTAAACTTTACGTAAATATTAGTCTCAAGAAAAAATTTAAATCCTTCGAGGTTAATTTGATGTGGAAAAAAAATTACTCATTAATGTTCATTTGATAATCGAAAGTATCCCTTTGGTAAATCTTACAATGAACAAACCACATCATCATTGCATCAATAATTTAACATTTGTGATTATATTTAGATCTACTGAAACCCAAAGTTATACATAGTAATTTAATATTTACAACTATAGACTTAGGCACTTTAATGGACACCTAAACTAACATAATGTAAATATTAATATCAAAACCTTAACCATAACTATAATGGTCATAATAATATTTGTTATATACCCAAAATATTATGACATCCAAATAAGATAAGACTACTGATGTATTTATTAAAAAATATAAAATGGAGAAATTCATAATTTTCAATAATGAAAATTTTGAGTAATCAGTATAAAAGAATTTAGAAAACTCTTAAAAATAATCTCCAATAAGTGAAACTTAAAAAAAAAAGGAGAGAGAAATAGTTGTCAACTTTATTACCAAATATGAAAAATTTAAGGTTTCGAGATCTTAAACGTGCTCAAATAGTCGAAACAACATTCATCACTAAAAAGGGGTAATTTTTAATCATTAAATACTTTTGGATTGACATAAAAAAAATCATCAATCTCGGGTAAGTCGACAATTTTAATCTCAAATATTACTTATCAGAGGCATAAGAAAATTGTTACTGAAAATATCTCAAAATATTTAGATTTATAGTTTTATAAAATAAGCAGTTTTAAAGATAAAATTAAATTTGTCATAAAAGAAAATCACAATAGGGAAACCAAAACTAATTATAATTTGGTCATAAAAATTTGGTACCCAAAATCACATGTTATGAAATTCTCTTTTATGTGATTATACCGATATACCAATTAATTGAGTTGGTTTCATTCACAGATATCATAAATTGATTTATCATTAATAGCGCTTAAATATTTAATTCATAGATTATGCAAAAATTTCACTTTTATGGAACATACAAGCACACACATATTACGTGATGTATATAAAAATTAATACCCCAAAAAATATTATGCACAAAACTAGGGCTGTCAATGGACCGGGTCTGGACCCGGACCCGATCCAAACCTGACCTAAATTAACGAATCTGAGCAAATTTTATAGACCCGATTATCCGATTACCCAATTAGTTAATGGATCGGATCTGGATATACATGACTCCGATCTGATAAGGACCCGACCCGAATGTGTATATATATAATATAATAAATATATATTTATATATAATATTATATATATATAGTCTTACATATAATTACTAAATATATATATAACTAACTTTTATATATATATATATATATATATATATATATATATATATATATATATATATATATATATAACAGTTTAAAATTGTTATATACATGTTTATATATGTAAAACTGTTTTATATATGTAAAACTATTATATATATGTTTATATATGTAAAACTGTTATTTTTATATATGTAAAACTGTCATATATATGTTTATATATGTAAAACTGTTTTATATATGTAAAACTGTTATATATATGTTTATATATGTAAAACTGTTATATATACATATATATATCTAAGTTAGTTTATATATATATATATATATATTAGGGTCGGGTATTCGGGTCGGGTCTCCGGGTCCTTAACGGATCCGGGTCTGGATCCATTTTCTGAGACCCATCGGGTAATTAGGTAAGACCCGATCCGCTAAAAATATACCCCGATCGGATCTGGATATACCCAGACTCGATCCAGACCTGATTCGTTTACACCCCTACACAAAACTTAATAGATAATCAACTGTCCAAATATAGATGCATGCACAATAATATAATATTTATAACATTAAATTAAGACACTTTCTTCTTAATTTAACGTTATATAAATATTAGTGTCAAAATATTAATTCATAATTATATTTGGACCTTTCGACAAACAAATATAGATTACACACAATAATCTAATTTACCAAAATTTTTATTGCTAAGCCCCTTAATCAAAAATCTAATATTCAAAACTTTATATTGAACCTTTTGGCCAATACATAACATGAATATTAGAATAATCATTTAATGTTAAAAATATATGTAGCGATTTATACCATAAAATTCCTAAAATAATTTTTTTAAGTGGAAATCTTTGATTACAGTAACATAAAAAATATTTTCAGGATCACTCTCCAATTCGCGGAATCGTAAATTCAATTTTTAAGTGAGAGTTATTAGCATCAACATTATAACCAAGAATGGCAAAAACGCATTTTAAGGGGTTTAAACGATGTCAAGTCGTCGAAATAAGGTGTTGCCCATTATATATAATGGGCTTTGTTTCTTTAGAAATTTCCAAGTGGCCATGTGAATTTCCTAATATTCCGAGAAAAAAATTATCACTAAAAAAATAAATAATTTATTATTATTATTATTATTATTATTATTATTATTATTATTATTATTATTATTATTATTATTATTATTTTACCTGGATTCTTTATATGAAAAAAAACTCTTTAATGGACAATCATAAGATCAGAAACCTAAGCTTTGATACCAACTGTAAACATAATTAAAGAACACGTAATTAACATTTTTACATGGATCTATAAATTTAATTATTGAATAGCCAATTATACATGTTATTTGTTCTTTAATAATACAAAACATTATGTATTATACATTAACGTTAGGATCTTAGATCAACATGATTATCACAAATAATTATTATGCGAAATATAAAATGATATTATAATAACATACCTCCATCATATCACAAATGGAAAGATTGACGGATCAGTCGACCTTAGCGACGTCTGATCGGGCTGAATTTCAGACCACAACTTTCTCTTGTATTCGACGAGAACATATTTCGATTTCAGCGTATTCTAACGGTTGGATATTCTTTAATATCCAAATTAGTATTTCAAAAGTTAACATAATTTTGAGTCTTTAGATTTCTCTATAACACCCCACCTAATTAAATACTGGGTGGCCAGTCCCATACCAAATTAAAACAGATATACAGCTGGCTCATTCTTAGCATCACTGTCGAAAACATTTACTAATCACCCAATACTCAATTAAGCTGGTGTTAAAAACTTTCCAAATTTTAATTTCTACAAAAAAACATTTTTAGTTTATGAATAACACTCCACATATAATTGTACAACACTAATAACCGAACAGATAACATAAAAGAATTTAAATGCAATTGGAATAAACATTCCCAAATAATTATCCATTGCAGTAATCCCAATAATAATAAATGTATTATAATGACACAAGTACAAGACTACATAACTC
Organism: Sambucus nigra; assembly: GCA_949130495.1. Lineage (NCBI taxonomy): Eukaryota > Viridiplantae > Streptophyta > Magnoliopsida > Dipsacales > Adoxaceae > Sambucus > Sambucus nigra. Next base: position 693,122,530 of record OX422210.1, read on the forward strand.
AGATAGAAAGGACATAACGTAATTCCTTTGGGCGACATGCCCTGAATAACAGAATACTGTGAATCAAATGAAGATAGGCGTCTAAGCAATACTCCATAGCTCCATAGCTCGTCAAAATCCTCTAAGGTTGGCGTCCCTGTTGCTGGACACCTGATATAGAAGGTACAATAGAAAAGAATATGCAAGGTAACGGGTCAGAGCCCGATGTGAAAATGATTTTGAAAACAGCAAGTATTTAACAAGTGCAATAAAGCATTTATTATGTACATGTTAGTATCCAGACTCTCACTTGATATTCTCGCCTCTCAGTTAGAGTGCATGCTTAACGTATCCTATTAACCTCATAGTTAATGGTTCCTCCTAACTATTTTTCCTAATATGATTCTATCCCATATCACAACCCCGTATGTCCCATACCATACGTAGTATAATCATTCATACACATTTACTATGAATTAAGCTTTTACAACAAATATTCATTAACTTAATTCAATTCTCTTTCTCTATTCACCGTTAGCTACAATTATCACACAGTAGATTGATTTAACCACTATATACATTCATTTAATTCATTATATATATATACATATATAATACGGCACTCCGAGTCACAACTGCGGTGCAATGCATTACTCTGCTATCATGTTCCAAATTCGTTGGTCGCCGAATCGGGGACTAAAGGTTCGGTAAGGATTCCTCGAACCACAAACAACAACACAAAAATTAGAGGCGAACATAATTCTCATACCCATGGGTCACGCACATACCTACGTTCCCATAGTCAGCAGACTTATCAACTCCCCGATAAGTATTTCATAGACCTATATTCTCGAGCGACAAATAAAAAATTCCATGGATTCATTAGGATATGACTGCCCTCACGCGCAAACCTCCTGTCGATAGCAAGTAATCTAGGTATGTCATACACATAAATCATCAATTAATCAAATAGGCATTATCATCTACCTATAGATATAATATCAACAAGGTAATCCCACTACCCTAAGATAATTCCCATACGTAGCATTATATCTCTTTAAATCCTCCTAAGTATTAAATTATTATGACTTTACTTCTCTAATTTTATAATTCCAGAGTCTCACTCATTACCCAAGGTTTAAATAGGTCTTTCCTCAATATATTTATTCAGTAAGAACTCACTAATATCCTACTGGTCCATATCATCTTATCTCCCGAATTACTATGGATTAAACTACCCTTTAATTAGGGTTATAACCGATAGTTTCCTCATAAACACATCCTCTATCACATAGGATTAAACCCTCTTGTAAACTTAAGGCTACCTAGGTGGTTTATTAAATTTCCCCAACTGGACCTATCCTTAATCCTCATGCATAAAAATCGAAATACAATACATGAATCTAGCAACCGAAATTTCTTTTAATTTAATTAACATAATTCTAATCAATTAAATCCCAATTACATTAATTCGATTCTTATCTAGGGCTTACTGATCTTCCCTAAGTCCCATCATATCCAATTAACAATCACCAAAGATTTACAAAAGGTTTAGGATAAGAACAAGCATTAAAAAGAAACAACTTCATAAATTCTGGGGAGGTCGATCGATCGAAGGTAGGGGGTCAATCAATCGATCGCCCAGATAACAACCCAATTTTCTGCATTTCTTCTACTACGGGTTTCATCACTTTTGATCATTCAAACCTTCATATTAACAACCCAAATTACTTAAATCCTTACTACATGATATAGCAACATATGTGAATGATTTCTAATGGTCTAAACATCCTAGAGTCATCAAAAGTTTGAATTAAAAGCATATATTTATCCTTTTTTTTACAGAAAATTATATACATGATATCTTCACGAACACACCATTGATTCTCAGAATTTCTTTAACAGATTTATGATTATTTTGTGGATTACTATCTACCTACAACACCCACCTCGTGATCAACTCACGCACACGACGTCCGGGAAGCGGTCATAGCTCCTAAACGGCAGGTGAGAGCGACACATACCCACGGCCTCTCACCCCCAAAATAATAAATATATATATATATATATATATATATATATGTCATATGATGACCACCATGGACGACTATGACCTGGGGAATATCCACATCCTGCTTTTTGAGTCAGGATGCTCACCCACTACGCACGAAACTTCCCAATGATAGCAAGGAGAGGGTATGCCTAACATGTATATACACCATCATATAAGGTATACATACATCCCACATAATAAAGATATACCATTTTATAAGGTATACCTGCAACAATATATTCATTTTCATTATACGCTCTTAGGCGCAATGGAATTTGTGTCATTGTTTAGTTTTAGTATATCTCTCTCCTGATACACTAATCGCTAAAACTCACACATCCTCCCCACTTAGTATACACCAAAATTTCTAATCGGTATTCCTCAAATTTAGTCCATACGACTCCAATAATTTCTTATAAGGCAAACTCACTAAAAGTCTCGAAAACACACTTCAAATGTCTCCTATAGAGATCCCCATTCGATAACCTCGAACAAAACGGGCTGAAATTCTCCTTAGAAAAACAATCCCACAAAAGCCCTATTTCCGAATCGATTCGGCCCAACGAATCGATTCGGCCAGGAAGGCGAATCGATTCGGGTCATCAGACCTGGGACTCTGTCTCAGAACGAATCGATTCGGCTGGGGTCCGAATCGATTCGGTCACTCAGACCTGGGCACCTGCATATTTTCGAATCGATTCGGCTAGGGGGCCGAATCGATTCGGCCCTGCTGAACCTCGAAAATGGCTACTTTTTAAATAAGCCAAAAATCCCAAAATTCATTTTAATTATAACTCGGATTTTTATTCCTACGAACCCAAAGTTTTCTCATCTCCTCGAGTTCTTTAGATGTGCTAACACCCTATTTGGGAATCCACTAATAATTATCTCCAAATAATTTTAACCATAATTTCTGACTAACAATTTCGATCTTGGACAACTTTTCGTAGAAAAATCATTAAAAATCCAAAAAAAATCAAAAAAATACCCAGTCAGTGCTCACACGACCGTATCGAAAAGATCTACAATTTTTATTTTTTGACCAAAAGCCGAATCGATTCGCATCATGGCCGAATCGATTCGGAAGTGACGCTGAATCACTATTCATCATCTTCTCCAAAATTCCAAAATTCATTTTAATCATTTTCTCTTCATTTCTCTTCAACCCAATCACATATATATCATCAATATTCATCCTAGAATACATATAAACTAATTTCTAACCTAGAAATCATTTATACACCACAAATCTAAAGTTTTCCCCAAAAATTAGGTTTTATCAAACTAAACCTAAAACCCATAAATTTCATCCACAAATCATGCAATAAATGGTACACAACAATTATTTAGCAAGTTTAATCACTTGCCTCGGGTTCGTAGGGTCTGAATCCGCCTCTAGATCGCGAAATGGCCGGAAATCCTCCACTTTCTCTCTCTTTTCTCCTTCCTTTCTTCTTCTTCTTTCTTCTTCTCTCTTTCTTTCTTTCTTTTTCTCTTTCTCTCTTAGGTGAGAATGATTCTCACGTGGCTTTTAAGCCAAATTCCCCAAGGTACACATCTTTAAATGATAATACACACTTTAAATGACTCGGTAACTTTAATTCGAGTCAAACGGTCCTAAATTATTTCGGAACCTAAATAGACCTCAAGTACAGTCATGTCGACTTTCTCGACCCTTCCGAAAACGATGGTACCCTCAGAATTTCCATTCGACACACTTTCTAACAACTCTAAATTTTGACCTCAATTGCCAATTTTAATTATTCTCCAATAAAATATTATTTATTTCTCCCAAAATAAAATAATCACTGTTCCGAAAGTCTTGGGTTGTTACATTCCTATAGGGTTGAGTTGGGTAGGCAAATGTTCTAGGCTACTATGGGGATAATTGAGCTTATTACAAGGGCTAGTTTATCGAGGTTAATGTCCGAATGATATAGGAAGTTAACCTAAAACTAAATTGAAGAAAAAAAATGTTAATGTTGAGACTTTTGGGAGTCTATTATTGAGGGAAACTCATTTTTATGATTTATGGTTTTGTGTTGGACTCTTGGAGACTAGAGTGAGTCTATTGGCGCTTTGGGTCTTAGGTCATTAAAATAATATGACTCTAAGAATAAGAAAGACATATTCTAAAATGTGGTACTAAATGAATAAGTACAAATGATTTTGAGCAATGTAAAGGTGAATGATTTCAAAATGAAAAAAATGATTTTCATAAATGTTAATTTATGGATACACACCTCTCTAAATCGCTATCATAAGAAAAGTTCGCGCATGTGATGAAGCCCCCTGGCTAATGAATGCAGGATGGATATATCCTTAGGCCATATGAGCGATTATTGTATGTTTTCTGCGCTGGTGAGGTAATTCTGGGTGTGGTTATGACTCTCCCGCAGGCATATGGCCGCTTCCCGACGTTTCAGTAGGATCCCAACTTGTATTATTTGGTAGGCCCTGGAAGATGATAGCCATTTAGGGGCGCGCACAGTGGGGAAACCCGGACAGGCGGTCTTAGATGCGTTATATAATATGATGTATAACTATTGACAATAGTGTGGGACATTATTGGTGATTAAAGCATTTTATGATAATGAAATGGCTTTAATTTACGTTTCCCGGATGGAAGAAGGGAAATGGGACGCTAAATACATTTTTCGGATGGAAGAAGGAAAATGGAAGATATGAAATGAAAAGGTAAAGCATTTTTATGTTAATAAAACTTACTTTAAATATGTATTTTTCCTGGATGGAAGATAGGAAATAAAAGCGGTAAAGAAAGTGTTGAAATGAAATTGATTTGGTAAACATTTGATAAAATGAATTACAATATATGTAATTCCTAAAGAAATTAGGAGTTGTGCCTTTAGATGGTGAATGAAATTGTTATATGTACGTAATCAGATGAACATGTATATATTGACTTTGTGCTTAGGGTCTAATGGATCTCGACGATCAACCTTGCCTAGTAGTAGTGTATCGGGGGGTTCCTTGTTTGGATTTCGCTTTGCGAGACACCCCACGCACGAACAGGGAATAATGTTAGACTGGGAGAAGTTAGCCCTTAGTACTTGGGTTAACTAGAGCATCATCATTGATATTGCGCTAGGTTATGCCTTTAGAATGTGAGGTGAGAACCTTTATATTGCGAGAGAATGACGCACTTAACTGTCATGCATTTTAGTCACATGGTAATCATATCAAACCGGGCCCTGACCCATCTATATTTCTTTGTTTTGTATGCAACTCTTTGTCCGTTCAGGTTCTCTACCGTAAGGACACCCGTATTGACATCTCCATTCCAGTTGTCATGGAGCTATAACATGTTGCGGATGTTATAGGATATTTGTATTAGACGCTTCTTTCCATTGTACTCTAGTTATGTTCAGTTTATTTATTCGGGCGTGTTGCCCAAGCATTACACTCATTATTTTATAATGTAATATTTAATGTGTAATACTCGGTGTAACTACTTGTATTGATATGTTAACCGACAGCTTATTCAGTTATTTATTATATTGTCTTTCCGTTACCCGTTGATTTTTTTGGTATCCACCGTTTTTGCAAATTGTATTGTCTAAGTGTTTTTCTTTTATTTACAAAATTTTAAATTTGACAGTCTGTTTTCTAAAATGATTGGTGGTTATCTCGTACTATTATTTTAATCGACAGTGATGCTGAGAATGGACCATCTATGATTCCTGTGATTATTAGAGTATTGGGTTGGCCACCTATTATTTTAGTAGGCGGGTTGTCACAGTTGCTACTAAATAAATGATGTTAATACAGGTCCTATCTTGTAGTTTCTGAGGTTGTGAGGACAAGACTAAGGCTCTCCACATATCCTCGTACCTCCGAGGGAGTTATGACCTTTAATTCACCACATTGTGATGTTTTAATTAACCATAATTAAATGATTTTATTAAACTTTTTGTGTTTTTCACCAACTAAGTGATGCCATCACACTATTCCCCCCTCTCAATGTTATTGAGAGATCATGGATGAGACGAGTCTCCCATAGCCTTTCGTATCACCAAGAGCAAGTTAAAACTAATTCACCATAAGAATGATATTTTTTAGTTTAGAGTAATTCAAACCAAGCAGCCGATAATTGAAAATAAAGATATGACGAAACACTTGTACTTTTTCATTCATCACTTCAAAATATTTCAAATTCAATCAATTTCTGCACACGAAGAATATGACACACAAATAAAACTCAGATCTACTGATAATATCTCTTCAAATGATCTATGTTCCAAGGATTGGAGAAAGGCTCTCCGTCGAGATTATCCAACCTATAAGTTCTAGGGACGACCTCTTTAGTGACTCTATACAACTCGTGCCAATTCGAATGCAATTTCTTCGGCTTCTGCTAGAATTTTTTCAGGTTTAAATCTCCCACAGTTATCGGTATAGTTTTTACCCTCTTGTACTAAAACTTGGTTGCCCTCTACAAATATGTTGATCGTCAGAATTTAGCATCCTCCCGTCTCTCTTCTATCATGTCCATATCAAGCCTTTTATCTTCTTTTTTGGTCTCGGGGTTGTAAGTTTGGACTCTATGGCTGGGAAAACCAAGCTCAATGGGGATGATTGCCTCTAGCCCACAAACTAGCATAAATGGTGTCTCCCCTGTAGGTGTCCTCTCCATCGTCCTATAAGTACATAGGACCCCATTTAACTCATCCATACAAAGACCCTTGGCATCTTCCAACTTCTCCTTGATTCCATCTAATATCGTCATATTGGTGACCTCAGTCTAGTCATTGGCGTGGGGTCAACCCAGTGTTGAGTAGAACTTCTTAATGCCAAACCTTTCATAATATACCTCTAAGGAATTATTTTTTAATTGCTTCCCATTACTAGAAATCAGGGTGTTGGGTAGACCATACTAGAAAATGATGCTTCTTTAGATGAACTTGAAGGTATTTACTTCAGTAATGGAAATCAGGGCCTTAGCCTCTACCCACTTTGAGAAGTAATCGATTGCCACGATTAGATACCTATAATTGCATGCAAATTTATGTAGGGTGCCCACCAGGTCGATACCCCAAGCTAGAAATGGCCAAGGGTCTATGATGGACGATAGAGGTTAATGAGGTGGATGAGGAATGGAAGCAATCTCTGGCACTTATCACATTTCTTTACATGGTCAATTGCATCCTTATAAGAGATCGCCACCAGTAGCCCCGCATCATAATTCTTTTTGACAGGGATTGTCCCCCTATATGACTTAAACATGACCCCTCGTATACATATCGTAAGACGTATTCCACTCCAGTGGGGTGAACACATTGGAGCAAAGGAAGTAGGAAGCCTTTTTTGTATAGGACGTTCCTTATGATGGTGAATTTTGTCGCTATATTATGTAACTTTTTTCTCTCGACCTTGGTATCTGGGAGCTCTCCATCCCTGATATATTTGATGAGAGGATCCATCCAAGACTCTCCAAGATTTAAATTTAAGCAAAATCAAGCCTACAGTCATCTTCATCAATAATGGGTTGGTATATGATTTCAACTGGGACAGTCCTTCTAATCTCCATTCTGGTAGCAGAGGCTAGTCTTGCTAGAGCATCGACTTGGCTATAACCTTTTTTACACTTTCTAAATACTTGTCCATTTTCTCATCTTTAGCCTCGTAGATTCCCAGGATTGGGTTCACCACTAGTTGGGAGTCACTGTGCACTATTATGTGGCTGACGTTCAACACTTTGGCCAGGGAGAGGCCGAACAACAAGGCCTATTATTTATATTCATTTTTTGAAGCTTTGAAACTGAATCTTAGGGCGTATTCAATATCGGTTCCGTCTGGGGACAATGGCATCAGTTTTTCCCCACTACAACTTTCGCAGGAGAAGCTATCCACAGACAAGCTCCAGATTGGGCTTTCACTGAGAACGCCCCATTAAATTTTTTTTTGTAGTGTTGGATTTGTCTAGGACTGTTGTGTTAGCCTTAATTGGTTCTTTTCAAACCTTTTATAGTCTCAGCCACTGGTTGCATAGTCTCTTCCTTTTCATTTGTGTCTGCCTCAGCCCATGTGAACTATGCCATAAAATCTGTTAAAGCCTTACCCTTAATTATGGTCCTTGGCTAATATATAATGTCAAACTCTCCTAACTCAATTGTTCAATCCATCAACCTAACCGATTTCTTAGGTTTATGAATGACTTGCCTCAAAGGAGTGTCAGTGAGTACCACCATAATATGAGCTTAGAAATAGGGCTTCATTTTTCTAGAGGCGTGGACATATGCTAGCTTCTCCATCCTAGGATACTTGAGCTAGGCAACTTGAAGAGCCTTTCTATTGAAATACACAGTCTTTTTAACTCACTCATTATCTTATACGATTACAACACCAAAGGCTGACTCAGATACTGCAAAATATAAAAGCAACTTCTCCCTTTGAATCGGCCGAAACAGCAACATAAGGGATCCCAAATAGGTTTTCAACTCTTAAAAAGCCTTTTCATATTTTCCATCCTTTTGAATGCTTTTCTCAAGATCTTAAAGAATCTCAGACACCTATCTATAGCCTTAGAGACGAAACGATTGAGAACAGGGACTCTTCCTATCAACCTCTGAACGTCCTTGATAGTTTTCGGTGTCTTCATATTAATCAATCCCATGATATTTTTTGGGTTTGCCTCAATCCCCCTTTGATTGATAATGAACTCAAGGAACTTTCCAGTGCGGATGCCTAACGCACACTTTCTTGAATTCAACTTCATCTTGTAAAGATCCATGGTGTCAAACATCCTCTCAAGGTCAGCTACATGATCCTCGGCCTTGAGTCTCTTCATCAGCATATCATCAACATAAACCTCCATAGTTTTCCCAATCTAATATTTGAACATTTTATTGACCAACCCTACGTTCTTATGGACGAATGACATGACCTTAATACCGTAGGTTCCACTATTCATGATAAATAAAGTCTTCTCAATGTCTTCTTCGTGCACGAAGATCTGATTATATCTCGAATAAGCATCCATAAAGCTCATCAGTTTGTGCCCAGCCGTATCCACCATTTGATCTATTCGAGGTAAGGGGAAGCTACCTTTAAGGAAAGCTTTGTTTAAATTCATGAAGTCTAAAACATCCTCCATTTTCTATTGGCTTGCAGTAAAATCACAACATTAGATAGCCAATCCAGGTAATGTACTTTACAAATAAACTCGATTGATAGGAGATTTTTAACCTCATCTTGGATGACCTCATATTTATATCTAGCATAGGTCCTCCTTCTCATCTTCACTATCTTGTCACCTTCAATAATGTTTAGCTGATGGAAGATAATCTCGGGTCAATCCTTGGCATATCCCCATGGATCCATGCGAAGATGCTATGTCTCTTCCTTAGTAGCTCTACTAAATTTTCTTTAACCACTTTCTTCAATGATGAGCCGATTTTGATGTTTTTTAGAGCTCATCCTCATTAAGGACAATGGATTCTACCTCCTCCGTAGACCCACCCTTCTTTAACTTCCTCTCATCCCTTAGGTCAAAAGTGTTAAAATTATAGGAGGTTTTGAGCTTCTTGTGGGCCTCCTTTTATTCTGTTAAACTGAAGTAACATTCTCGTGCTTCCACCTAGTCACCTTGGACTTATCCTACCTCGTAAGGAGTTGAGAATTTTAACATTTGGTGAACTGTAGAAGGGACCTCTTCAAATTTCTTGAGTGTTACTTTATCGAGAATGATATTATAGGCCGAGAATATATTCTTATCCATTATAAAGAAGATTACTCTCTTTGGTAGGCACCTCGACCAGGTACCCATACAAATGTCTATCTCAAACACCTCCCGTGAGTGCACTTTTTCTCCATTGAAACCTATGAATGGCCAATAATACGAAACTAACCTCTTCTTTCTGAGTTTTAATCGCTTGCAGAAGTACCAAAACATGACATCAACTGAGCTTCCACCATTCACAAGTATCTGAGACACGTTATATCCATAAACCCTGGTGTTGATGACCAAAGGGTCATCATGGGGGTACAAGATGCCCTTGAAGTCCGTTCATGAAAAGCATACCACCAAGGTATCCATGTCCATATTTTTTAGTTTTCCCGATTTCGTCTCTGTAGCAATCGAGTTAACGTTTAATCGCTTAGGTGTCAACTTTTCTTCGACAACGTGTTCCTTTTGGTCAGCTGGCTCAGTTCCTCTGCCATCCAACCCTCCATTGATCATATTTACATCGAAGAAAATCATGTGCATGCATCCCTTAGGCTCAGGGTTCTTAGGTGGGAGATCCAGTTCATCCTCATCACTGTCTAACTCTTTATCTCTCTTATTGACCTGGGTCTGTCGTCTCAGCATTTCATCTCTCGGTCCATCATGCTTCTTTCTGTCATCATCTTTAGTACCACTCCGATCCATATACTTACGAAGTTTTCCTTGCTTTAACATCTTCTCAATCTCATCCTTAAGAGCAAAATATTTGTTTGTCGTATGGTCGTGATCTTAGTGGAAATTATACCGTTTGCTCTTATCCCTCTTGTGTGGAGGGGACTTAAGCTTTTCAGGTCACCTAAGTACATTGTCGTCCTGAATTTCATTCATGATTAGGTCGGGACTCGCTGTCAATGGAATGTAATTGGAAAACTTATCATCGGTCGACCTTGTCTTCCGTTTTTCCCTTTTGCCTTTTGAGACTTGTTCCCTCCTGCTTCCTTCTCGTCTTCTCCTTTGGTCGCCATGGCCTTTTTAGTGTTCATGACTCCCCAATCATGGCCAAAAGTTTTGCCATGGACTTGGGAGGATCCTCAGCCAGCTTACAGAGCAGCTTGCTTTTTTACAGTCCACTCATAAGGCTATCATAGCCATATTTTCCTCATAGTTTGCCACTTTTAGTTTTTTTTAACCGAGGAATGTAGTCTCTTAGTGTCTCATTTTTCCTTTATTTCACGTACAAGAGATGAGTCACTTTCTTTAGGGGCTTCATGCCGAAAAAAAGTTATGAACGCATCTCTCAACTAACTGCTTGAAGTTCTCAATTGAGTTCTTAGTCAGAGACGTATACTACATATGGTCCGCGCCTGTGAGGGTACTGAAAAGGCCCGACATCTCATCTCTTTCGATACGGAATACATATCATCCGCTGATTAGTACATCTCAATGTGGTGTATCGAATTCATACTTCTATCATATTTTGGAGTTACAGTAGGAGGTTTGAACTTAAATGGAGTGGGGAAGTTCACTATCTTAGCTACGAAGGGAGATCCTTCCATGTAACCCATGTGGATTGGGTCTCGACTTTTTAACAGATTGTCAATTTTATCCTCCAACCTCTAAATTGAGTTATTCCAAGGCTTTTCTATTGCCACTACATTATCTCATCTGCCTTTTTTGTCGGCTGGGTTAGGCACTTTCCCTCATCCAGCAGTTCTCCGATGACTGTCTCATTTCCCTTTATTCTCCTTCTCAACCTGATTGAGGCTGACGCTCTCCATGTCCACCATTTCCTCTAGAAGTATCATTACTGCGAGATCGAGAGCGTTGATATCATAAGTCTCCTATAGGGTCTAGACGATTAAATGCTAACCCTCTGTTGAGTCTATCAAAGGCTGAAGTTCTGGGTTGGCCTTTTGGTGTTGGCTTTCCGCTATTTCCTTTGTTGGTTAGTGCTGGGCGAACCGTGTCGCCAAAAACCTCATATGGTTCCCAACAATCATCCTCATCACAATCTTGATCATCTGGATCCTCTTGTACTTATTTTCCCAGGATAAGTTGCCTGGGTCAGCCACGTCTCTCTGCCTCTGATGGCATTGCGCCTTCTTTTGCAGGGTCGGGGGTGGTCCCCCTGTCGCTGCATCCACACCCTCCCTGGCGACTAGAATGATGATCTCCATCGCTGGACCTGGAGTCCTTATCATCATGGTTTGGCTTAAAGCCATAAAATATTCTGCATCTTTTGTTGGCTGGCCACCAGCGACCGCAGTGCTGCCACCACGTCAGCATTTTTTGACTGAGGTGGTGCCTGACTGGAGTTGGGTCCAACACCTGGAAAGTGATCTGAAGCCATGTCTCCGATGAGAATGTAAATGAACTAGATGAGATAAAAGAAGCTTTAAGGTACCAGCCAATATTCTTTTAATGATGATTCAGATCCAACAATGGTAGAGCTGGATCACCATCAGAGACTCAAGTAGGAGCTAAGCTAACAATAAGAGGAAGAAGATGAAACCTCACTTCCCACAGACAGTACCAAAATAACTATACCACATATATCACCACTTAAACTTGTCTGGAGCTCAAGCTAGCTATCAATGGAGATAATAGTGCAGTAAAGTAAATGCAGGAGAAAGAGATGAGGTAAAGAAGATAACACAATGGTATAAGTGGTTCGGTTGTAGCCTACCCCACTATGCAAGGTTTTTGGTCGTGTTTTCACTATAAAATGAGGCATTAATGGCCTTAGAATACAATTCTCAAGCTTTCCCTCTCTCTCTACTGTGTATCTGGACAGAGTTTAGCTTAGGGTTTTAATATTCAATCCCCCTCAAGGATGAATATGAAGGGTATTTATAGCCTTGGGGGTGCATAGTGCGCCCCCATTCATGTAATAAATATGCACAAGATGAGGTAACCAATTAGAAATAACCATCTATCCCCGACACACATATGCCGTGATGATGAAATATTCCCTCACGTGCTCATGAAGATCTTGTAATAATGGTTTGTCCACATGGAATAGTGACCCACTATTCACGTTTTACTAGGTGTTAAGGGTCATCCATTGTGGACCAGGCCGAGCCAAGTCATCAGGTCAGTTCTCTAATATAATAACCCTCAAAATATTGAGTAGGGTTTGAGTCTACATATGGCCCTTAGCCTCCTTGCTCGTGGACGAGGACGAGAAGATATATAAAAGTTAACTTAGATCACTAGTGTGTCATACGTCTGGAGTAGTGGGCGATGACGAGGCCACTTGAGGTTAGTCTTCTGCTAAGTCGGCCCATATGTGTTTCCCTTTATGAGAGGCCAGGGTCGGCCTTGGCCAAGTTAAGATCAGCTAAGGACAAGGTCATACTTATATATATTAATATCCAGGGGCTAGGGGTCGGGGGTTTCCTTGTTTGGATTGTTCCCTCGATATTGGGTCCCACTGACTATGAAGTAGGTTCTTATGATATTGAAACACAATTTAATTAATTAATAATTAAGATTTAAAATTAAGGCCGCGTATCAGCTAAAAATATAGGACCTCAAAATTTAATTTTTAACAAACATGATATAGACATAATACTAAAACTCTTACTGGTTCCTCTTTTACATGGACAATATGAATGGATTGATATAGGAATGGGAAGTATTATGAAAAGAACCAAAGTCCCCAATAAAGAAACAGATATATGAGAAATGGGGAGATATTTTCACGAAAATTGTGTCTCTAAGTAAGGGGAACTTCAAACAGTTTCTCAAACTATATCATTTGTATTATCATCATAAAATAAGGGGGAGATTGTGAAAACAAAAGTATTTTCGCATAAATTAAATAATTTTTCATGACAATAATTTAATTGATAATATATAGAAAACTTCAATATCATCCCTAATGTCCTTGAGAATAAAACAAACACTAAATACATGATAAGATACGTTACCTATAAAATAAAATAAGGTAAACCAAAGATAATGTTGGAACATTAGCATAAAAAATAGTAAAATCCTCTCTCTACCTAAAGCAAATAAAGTGATCATAAATCATCCTTCCAAGATCATGAAATAAGAAAACAACCAACTCATTGAGAAGAGTTCATAATCAAGAAAGGAAGACGTTCTAGTAAGATTATGCAAAATAAAATTATACCAACCAAGCAAGCCATCCCAATTAGAAGTTCGTAAACCAGATTAAGCAAAGAAAACGTGTAGCAAGAATACAAGCCATAGCCAGAAAGAGTATTTAATAGAATATCCCATTTTAATAATAAAATCTATTTTATGACCCATGCATTTCCTATAAGTTATTCATAACCACACTGACAAATTCATATCCAAACAAGTAGGTAAATATCATAATCCAAGCTATTCTTATGAGTTGTTTAGAACCACAATGATAATTACATATCCAAACAAGCAATTTAATGTTCATAATCCATTAAAGCATGTCAACTCTATCTGGAGTTTATGAACCAAACCAGCACAATTAAAAAAAATCTCACAATAAATGGCAACTCAAATAATCGACTCAATCAATGGATATCAATGCAAGTATCCCATCTTCCAAGATTAAATGAAGTTCTCTCATAATCCAAGCTAGTCAATACTTTAAAGCATTAATGCCATAATAATGTTCAAATCATATGTAAGAAGATGCTCATCAAACTAAGTGAACAAAGCTCTAGTGGTTCATCACAAAGTATTCAGTCATTAGAAATGAGTGTAAATATGTAAAACATATTGTATGGTCAAGTATTAGATCAACAACCCATCCAAACTCACCTTTCATCCTATAAAAGCAAAGTGAACTGAGAAAGTAAGTTTTAGTCTACTAAAATATGCCATTTAGGACTACCTCATTTTGAACATTTTTAAAGGTTTTAACTAAGAGTTCCGAATTTTTAGTTGGATAAAACTAGTTTTAGGCGATTAAAAATTCCCAAGACAATATTCCAACACCTAGTTTTTCAAAATTCAAAACCAAAGATAAAATTTACCCAACCACTCTCTAAAATATAGTTTTTTCTTAAGCCTATAAATATACCACTTTGTTGTCATCTCAAAATACACCAGCTTGCTATAATAATATTAAATGAGTAAAGTTCTATTTCAAAGATTTTGGCAACCATATTTGGGTTTCCAATGAGAGAAGCCAAGTCCATTTTCAAAAGTGTGAGATTTAAACCCAAAAATATCTATTATATCAAAGCTCCAAACCAAAACCCATTTAAATGACATTCCAATACCAAACCGTTATTAATCCAAGATCCAAAAACCAAATCAAATTTATCCTAAGAATCATAAAACAAAATCAAACTCTTGAGTATTCTAGAGCAAGAAATTGAGACCCATTTTAAAGGTATGAGATTCAAACCAAAAATATCACTGAAGAAATGTTTTATACCCAAAAACCATTTGATAAAAGTTTCAAACACAAATCCTTCTAGATGCAAGTTCAAACCAAAAATCAATGTGTGCTAAATTATCAAAGTTAATAACCCACTTGAGAAAAATACTTGTGAGTGCTAGAAAGTTTACATTTCTAGAGACAGAACGTAAAACCATTTCGTCAAGGTCGCTTGTTGAGCAACATCATTTATATTTTTGGTTTTATATTTATTTTTAATACTACGATTGAACTTCATTGTATCTCCATGGCTAGTAGTGTCGTTAATGTGGGGAGTCAAGGCATGATAAGACACTAGGCTTTCTCATGTTTGCTTAGGGCAAGGAAATAGGTAGATCCCTTGTTGGTTCTGGTTTACAAGGTGTTATAATTCCTTGTAAGGTTTTGGTTCCTGCTTAGTGACCTGGAGATAGTGAAGTTACTCGGGTGACGTCTCAATTGCAGATGCAAGCAAGGTCGAACCACACAGAACTCCAAGTTTGCAAAGTCCTCTTAATACTTATTTATTAATTATTTATAGTTGTTGCTTGACTAATTGCCTACACTTATTTTGATTTATCATATTGAAATTGTACTCAAATATTTTTTGAAATAACCACTAATATCATATATACCAAATTTACTCCCCTCTCGGGTATATTTTTGACCTAATGGTATGATTAAAGTATGGATAGAAATCCGGGTGGATGTAAGGATTCAAACCATTAGAGACCGTAATGGTTTCCTTTGGGTCACACTTTTATAGAAGTTTTGGGTTAACAATAGGTTGATTGGTCCATTGCTTTGGTTTTGTATGGGTTGGAGACAAACCCATTTTTGAACAGCTGGTCTACACTCTCACCCCCTCCATATTAAAAACTAAGGTAATATCTTTGAGAATCATTTTGCTGCAATATAAATGTTCATAGTTCCCTTCCTCATATCTCTTTATATACACACACACACACACACACATGTAGAATTTTGGATAAACAAGATCCAAAACTGAACTAATAAACTATTTGACCCGTTGTTAACTTGCCCAAATTTGATCCAATCCATTTCTAACCCAATTCATATCCACACAGATCCACCCATTTACCAGGTCTATCTTAAAGCAATGACATAATTGATCTGATCATATTGATGAAGATATTCGGTGACCTCAAGAACAAGAATCAAAGAGTATTTTCATTAAGTAATTTTAGACAATCCTAACTATGGAGGAACGATGATGGTACCATACTCGTAAAAGAGTAATAAATGAATAGACTAAAACTTAATGAACTTGGAATAATTCTAGTTATGTATATAAAATGAAAGGCCATCCTCTATAGTATAGGGCGCATAGTATTTTTATAACATTTGATGATTAGTTAAAAAATTTATGAGTTCATAAAAATTGTGCATTTAATGAAATTGTGTGTTTAATTAAACTTATGAGTTTATTAAAAATTTAAATTTAGTTAATGATTATTCATTTCACCACATAATTTAAATTATATATGTTTAGTGAATAATGGTCCAAAATTGCATTAAGAGCTAATTATCATTGAAAAATATGATAACATTAGAAATTTTACCAGAATAATTAGAGGTGATCAGCGATCCCCCCTTGGTACAAAATGTTTGGAACTAAAATCCCTCTCTTAAAACACATTTAGTCTAAACCCCTTTTTTAAGTAAAATATGCACACGTAACTTACTAAAATACCCTTGAAATATGCGCAACATGTGACTTATATACCGACAGCTCAAAAAAGCTAATCGACTACATCCGATTACAATAACAAAACCTTTATCCCCTACGCATTTATTTAATTTTCAAAAATCACAAGTGATCGAAAAAGAAAAAAAAAGTTCTACATTGTTGTGCCTTGGAATTTCACAGCACTACCATTTTTATACAAATTGCGTGAAGATCCTTTTGAAGATTGAAATGTAAGTTATTAATATATTTATCATTCCCATATTTATAGAGGCCATATGTTGCTAAAATATTAATAGTAATTCCTTATTTTTTTCATCTTAATAAATGGAAAGGATAACAAGAAGTGGAAACGTTGTCAGAGAACTGATCTGCTGATAATAGAATACCTCAGAAACGGTGTGTGAATTGATTAAATTATCTATCGTTATTTTTTCATGTGAAATTGCATTCTAATCTAATTTAAGAAAATAATTAATGCATTGATAATAATAGATGTTTGTAACGTAGTCAATTTCATGAGATTGGATTGGTATTTCTATATACATATAGAAAATACAGTATATTGTGATACACATATTCTATAATATATAATATTTCTTAATGCGATATCGTAGTGTGAAACCGCATTGCGATTAACATTCTTAAATGTAAATATTTGTGAATACGAAATAACTTTGGGACTAAATAATGATGTGATTACCATTCTGATATGATATGCAAGAGGGAAAAATCAAATAGGAAAGACCTTAAACCTGTCTACCGTTCAACATTGGTTGGGATAATAACGGTGATGAACAAGCTAAATCTTACTAATAAACACAAAATTTCTCTACAAAAAACACCATTCCATCATATTTTCAAAGCTATATAGGAGGGAAGAGCCTAAATTCAATCAGTGAAGAAGTATGGTGAATATATATGTCAGTTAATTCATACATATAATGATAAGAGAAACGGGTTTATAATTGGAGGTTCTACTTTGAAATTTAAAAGCCACCACATGGAAAACCTATTTGGGATTGATTGTGGAAAAAAGAGTATAGGAGATTGCAAACATATATACAAGACAAATAATAATGAGTTTGTGAAAAGATGTTTCCTCAATGAGAAAATGGTAACATAACCAAACATCAAGTTGAAGATTGAAGGAATAATAAATTCAACCGTTAAAGATGAGGTTGAGGATGTTGTCAGGTTGTTAACAACCTACCTCATAGGAACTACCCTATTTGTAACATCAGGAATAATAGTTGGAGGTTTTGTTATCTACTTAAGTAACCTCAGTAAAATAAAATTTATAACTGGGAAAAGGAGATGGATGATTTTATGATCAAATCAATTGCATCTGAGCATTAACACCCTAGAAGGGTGAAAGGTTTCCTTCCTGCATTAATGTTTGAAGTTATGTGCATTTGTTATGTTTTCAATCTTAATTGTTAAAAATTTAAATTTTACCATTGTGATTTCTATATTTCAGTACTAGTTGTGTGAGAAAACTACTATCATAAAAGCAATATTTTCAACAAAAGAACCAGAATTTTTGAAGTGGTCTCTAAAACTTATTCATAACAGTTTTAAGAAAAGTGAAGGCCTAATTAGACTTATTCGATAGGAACAGGTACCTAAAATTTAATAATCATATTTCACAGTGTGATTTCGCAATGATATTTCGTAGGGCTATTTCGTATTCAAATTTCGCAGTGCTATTTAATATTGGAACGATTTGGAATAACTAAAATTTATTAATATGAATTATGCCGTTGAAGAAGAAAAAAATCCAATCTTGTTGAAGTCGAATTTGAACTTGATGCTGAGGTTTGATCAATTAATCTTTGCTCAATTTTCCAGTTTGAATTTTAATATTAAAATTGAGATAAGTGATTTTGCAGTGTTATTGTCCAATGCTATTTTCATAGTGTTATTTTATCATTGTGATTTTGCAGTTATTTTTCTCAGTAACTAAAATAACTTAATAGAAATTATGTAGCTGAAGAGGAAGAAATTCAATATTGTTGAAGTTGAAATTGAAAATGAAACATAGGTGGATAGTGAAGTTGAGGTAGAAGTTGGGGATGAAAATAAAAATGATGATGAGAGAAGCAATGATGATGACCAAAATATTGATGAGGGGGATGAAATGGATTATGTTCGAAGCCCATCATGATTTTGAGGTAACACATGACTCACTTGGAGAGTTATGTGAAATCATTAAAAAGAGTACGGCATAACTTTTTGATCAGGGAGACATACCTGAAGCAATTAAAGGTATACTGAAATTATCAATGGGAGGCTAAAAATGGCCTTTTATGACTAATGATTTGTATCCACAACTACAAATGGGTTAAGGAATATGGAAGTGAGAATATTAAAAGGGTAGATCTTGAACACCTCGAAATAAAATATAAATAGATGGAAAAGACTTTGAAAATGGAGGTTGAAAATGTAATTAGTGAGTGCAATCACTTAAACATGGACGATGATGAACTTAGATTGCATCACGGAGATAATATCAACAAAATAAAAAATGTTAAATCTATAATTATTGATCTATTAAAATAGTTAAGCGATTTGTAAAACGAAATGGAGGAGCAAAAGTTCAAATAATCATCTGAGGTGGCCCGAAAAAATGAGAGAATTGTAAGACTGGAAGCAAAACTTCTCTATAATAAATATGGCAACGTAGAAGATGAAGAATCATATGTAAATAAATTTAAGGAAAGCCTAGATGCATATAAGGAAAGATTTCAAAAGTCTCATGTGAAATTTGAAATTACATTGTATGAAGATAAAATAAGAGAATTAGTGGGAAAGAAGGGTAAGAATAAAGGAAAAATAAAAGAGAAGGAGCGGTTATTACAAGCGATAACACAAATAATAATAACAAGTGATATGTAGCTAAAATAAATTATAATCCTATTAGAGGGAAAATCTAAAACAATTGAATCATTGAGGATAATAAGTATTGATAACATGACTAATATTAATGTCATCATTGATAAGTACAAGAAAGAATTAGAGGCCATTGAAGTTGAATATATTTGTTAAAATCCGATCTTGTAAATCTCAATAAAGAGAAAGAGAAATTAAAATCTCTTTAACAAAAATGATTTTTTCAATAAAATAGGTATGAATAAGTCAGGGGGAAGAAAACTTGAATGCAAATCATCAAAAAATAAAAATAAAAAATTGTAAGAAAAAATGTTAATACCATTATTGCTGGTGTGAAGGATAACCCAAGACACATTATTAAGACTATTAGAGATAATTCGACTGTAAAAGAAAAATGCATAAGGGAAAAAATACGTGCATGTAAAAAGTCTAAAAAGAATAAAAAAAAGTAAACAATAATGAGAAGAAGAAATCTAAGGTAATTGATTATTTTGCCAATATGTTATCCAGAGAGTTCGAAAGAATATGGAGAAAAATAAGATAAAAATACCACTGAACAACAACTTTCCAGTTAAATATTACATAATCAGTTCACTGTTTCGCAAAATAATCGTCACGTTAACTATTTTTTACAGTTTTGTTTTACTTTTATATGTTAGTATCACCTTGGAATATAATAATAAATTTTATAATCATTCTTAGGATTATCACCAAATTACAGCCCAAGGTGGTGTAGATATGCTAAACAAATTTTTTGAAGGAAAATACGTAGATTTTCATTACATCCTAATGACAATCTACCATGAGGAAGATTCCAATAAATGGAAGGCATGTCATTGGACAAAAGGTTCATGTGAGATGTGCGAGAGATCATGGTCCTTATTCAACTCCCTCTATCCAAAAGAAAAATCCAATGACATCTACCTTATAGACGCTAACACGACTTAAAAAGTATCTCTAGTGCGTGCTTATATCGACTCAAGTGTAAGTCGGTCACTAAAGTAATAGTTCAGTAAACGGGTATCAAACACAGGGAATATGATGAAGAATCGCGATGACGGATAGGAAAAATGCTTAACCCTAGAATGACTCAGAAAAAGAAAGCAAAAGGTGATAAGTTTTGGATTACACCTATCAACTAATGCAATGTGAATTAAACTAAAAAATAACTAATCATACAAAATTAACTAAGTTAAATTTTTGACTCTATGATAGAAAATGGAGTTGGGAGATACTCCCTCCAATCGTCGATGTTCACATAGAACATAAAAGCTTCAAAAAGAAAATTCTTCATTCAAAGAGACATCAAATACTCTCTAAGCATTTGACATATGAAGACTAAATGATTCATAGTATCAAATCAAAAATTGTATTTAACGAGGATGAGAAGTTATGAAAATGCCAATTGCACCCTTAAACATTTCGGTTACCTAGGGCAAAATGAATTAAAAGGCCTACAATCTTTATCTTGATAAAGTTTAAACCTTTGAATGAGGTATTACTTTTTATTTAAGTTTAAATCCATATGTGTTACCTACGTTGGTTTCATTTACCCCAATCGACGAAAAACTTAGCCGAACATTGTGTAAATACGACTAAACATGAAATCTATGTTGCATGAAATCATTCTTACGCTAAAAATATTATCAAACATGTAAAAGAGACTTGTAACTAAGAAATAAATGATTCACAGAACAAAAAGATGAGAGAAATTGAAAGCAATAAAGGAACTATACTTGTATTGAAGAAAACTTTAAATTAAATGTAAAAAGATGAATAATTGTTGAAGAAGATTAATCTTAGGGTTCATGCCTTCAAGATCTTCTAAAAACTATGTAAAAACCTCTTCTCTAATGTATGGTGATACAATAAGATATAACTCTCACATTTTTTTAAGTGTTTGAACCATGCACGACTCTAATTTTGATAATAAAAAAATTAAAAATCTGTCTACTGAACCGGTTCGATTTTTACTTCTTTAATGGGACAAACCGGTCCGGCTAATATAGTATGACGGATCGGCTCAATATCTTTTACATCGGTTCGGTTTGTACATTCCAGTGAGGGGGACCAGTTCGCTGGTGGTGCTATCGGTTTGGTTCGCTGGATTATTCTTTCTTCCGTTTTTCTTGATTTCTTCTCAAATTTGAAGGTCCATAACTTTTCACCCGGGACTCGGATTTGCATGTCGTTTCTTCTGATATTCTTATGGACTCTGGGTATTCAACTTTTATGAGGTCCCGTATTTGCATTCCTGGGGTAAAATTACTATTTTTCCATTAAATTTTCTTCTTTTCTTTCTTTCTTGGTTTTGAGTTTTCTCCTTTTCTTCATTTGTATTAAATACCTGCAAAATTTAAGGAAAAAAAATGAAACTCGATGCACTATATATAAGAGGTCAGTAGCAATGATATCAGAAAAATCAACTTAATTTACATTGCACAAGATGATAAAAAAAACTCTAAATTACAGAGATAAATATGAAGAATTTATGCCTAATCAACCCCCCCAAACTTAGAACTTTAATCGTCCTGAGCAATATAAAATAATCAAATCAAGGTACAACCCTTAGCAAACATGTTACTAGGATAGAATACCTCTTTCATGGGCAAGCGATTACATTTAGCGTATACAACAAGCCTTTAAACCCCTAGGTTACCCTGGTAGGACGAGTGGTGTATCGTGAGGATTTGTAGTGAATATACCCACAAAATTTATTTTTGACTCAATGAAAAATCAAAATACCTTAAAACTGTACAATTTAAAGTCCTAAAAAATAGTCACCATAAATTTACATTCCAATAGTCCCAATTTTTTATGTGTTTGTGTGTGTGTGCGAAGGTGAAAATTTTATCGTTAACTTCCACCGATTGATCATTACGTTACTTTTCGAAAATTCATTTTGATTCAATTCTCACGGATACACTCACAAATGAATCTCTCAAAATGTGGTTATTTCTCCCGGTATGTGTGATTAATAAAAGTAAATATAAAGTAACACAAATTCATGCACACAATTTGAAAGATGAAATTATTTGAGATGCTAAGATTTTATCATCGGATTACGGTCATTGGAAAATGGAAAACAATATCTCTTATTGTAAGGACATTATTTTATAAGTCCGTCACAATTAATTATGTCGTATACCGTTATTACCATCGAAGAAGTTCAAGAACAATCTACATCAAGACGGATCCGAATATATCAAGGTTCTTTATCAAAAAGACTCTACAAAGTTTACTTTTGTAAGGTTATGTTTTAAATACCTTAACTTTGCACTTAGAGCTTTTGGGATATTTTTACAAAATATTTTCTAAGTCTTGGAGCTGACTTTTTTCGTCAAAATTCGAGAATGAGTAATTTTTTCTATGTCTAGTAGCGTACCTCATTTTTTACGCCAGGTTGTTCAAGAGAGATGTCATCTTATTCGAGCGATATGTTGATGTTGCGCGATGTCTTTCAAATAACACGTGTACATCGTTCGAGCGAGATCCCTAATTCGTTTGAGCAACTGAGGCGGTGCGTTTTTCTATAAATACTCATTAAATGGTTTTGTTTTCATTAAGAAGTCCTAGCGTTTTGAAAGACAGAAAATTGCGAAACTGCATAATCCCTTTGACTTCTTCTTTTAGGGTTTAATCCCTTTTTGTTTTCAATTCCCAAAAATCCCATATGCTTTGGTGAATTATTTTGGTGTTCAAGAACACACTTTGCTGTTGTTCATTCTTCGTGGGGAGAACTCTACAACCGACAACTGTGTGCTATTGTGGAGGGAGTCCTTATGAAGTTCACTCTTGTGGATAAGTCATTTCTTTTCCATTGCTAACCATCTGGAGTTCTTGTGGGAGATTCCAGCCGACGACATCGGAACCGACACCTGAGGGTATTTCGTATGTCACTCTTATTTTCATTGTAATCCGTATAAACTGTTCTTTACAAATTATAGTGAAAATAAAAGGTTTTTCCCCTTTGGGAGATTTTTCCTAAAATTTGTGTCACATGTTTTATTTATTTATGGGTTGACACACGCACACACGTAGTTGCATGTTTAGGGGCTGAATTGATTTCCTTTAAAAATAGACTCTAATTAAATAAGTGTGCCAAATTAGAAATTTGCGAATTTAATCAATTATCACACAGTCACATGTTTTACAAATTGGTATCAGAGCAGGTTACACTTTTTTATTGCGTATTCCTAGGGGTGGGCACGGTCCGGTCCGGTCTGGGTTTTGCCTATTTTTTGGACCGGACCGAATATTCGGTCCTCAATTTTTTTGGACTGAGACCGGACCGATTAATTCGGTTAACCTACTAATTCGGTCCAGGCTTTTTTCGATCCGGTCCGGGGTAAAATTCGGTCCTGACCCTATTTTATATATATGTACATTTTATGAATGTTTTTATCTCTTTTTTTCACAAATATATATACAAAAAAATAATACTCGAAACTCCAAGTGATATTTACATGGGTTTTTTAACCCAAATAAAAAAATGTCTATACATATATAAAATGTTCTAAATTAAATTCATAAGTTATATACATTAATTCAAAAACTATACATAAGAAACATAATAACATTATTTTTATTATATATATATGAGAATCGGTCCGGTCCGGTCCGGTCCAAATCGGTCTTTTAATATAGTGGACCGCGGACCGGACCGGTTTAATCGGTTTTTAGTTTTTGTGAACCGATTTTTGGACCGGTTTCAAAATAGCCTTAATTTTCGGTTCGGTCCGGTTCGGTCCAATCGGTCCATTCGGGTCGGTCTTTTTTTTGTCCACCCCTACGTATTCCTATTTTCCACAAAATTTGTGTGATATTGATTTTTTTTGAAAAATCACTTTTGTGAAAAATCGAAATTTTTTCGATGGAGCACTTATGTAATCGGATGCCCTCCTTTGATGACTCGAGTTAGAGTTTTGATAATATAAATCATTTGAATTTGACGTTTGCTAAAAGAATTGATTTTTTGGAAAAAGAAAATTCCCGTTTTAAATCTGCGATGGATCTTTTGCAAACGGTTCAAAATCAAAGAGATTTTTATCATGAGAAACTTGTTTCTTTGGATCGAGACTTTAATGATTTAAAATTGTCCAAGAAGGAGAATGACGATAGATTCCTATTTTAGAAAAAGAATTGGAGGACTTTAAAAATTCTAGTGGTCGTGCTTGTGCCAAAGAGGACAAAAATATTTTAATCAATGAGTTTGTGGCACATGAAGAGACTCTTAGGGAAAAGTTTACTTTAATTGAGGGGGAGAGATATACCCTTTTAGGAATTGTTAAAAATTTGAAAAAGAAATCCCTTCCTTTGGAAGAGTCTAATTTGTTGCTTGAATCAAATATTTTGAAGTTAAAAAATGATTTAAACGATCCAAGTAGTTTTGATAGTGATGGTAATGGCTCATCTTGTTCTCATGCTTCTAGTGCTAATTCCAAAACCATTATTTATTTTAGAGGGTCAATTCATCCCAAGGACGTTAGAAAATATCACACTTTAGGAAACATTCCTCCCGTTTACACATGTTCATATTGTGGTAGGAAAGGTCACCTTAGGCGATTTTGTTTTGATCTTGGAAAAAGTCCTAGGAAGTTTATGTCTAGTGTTCCCTTGGTTCCTAAATCCCCCACATGACGTTTCACATCTATTTGGGTTAGGAAATCACTTTTTGAGGCACTAGATTTTAGACAAGTTGATTCCCGTTTGATTGCATATGATTCTTCTCTTGCCATATCATATAGATGATTGTGTTTGCATGTTTGTCATACGCTAGTTTTTTATTTCATGATATTTATGTTGGCTAGCGTTGTAACATGTACTTTTTGTATTAGATTTTTATTTTTGAAAATTTTGAACAATACAAAAATATTTTATTTTGATAAATTTTTTAAAAAATCCAAAAACAATTTTGGATTTTGTTTACACCTTTTATGGATGAACACTTAGGATGACCAAGTCACAATTTCATTCCATTTATCCATGTGACTATTTGATAGTGCTTTGAGACAATATATCATGTCATCTTTCTGCTTTATAATGTTTGGAGTCATTAAGATGTAATTAAGTGTTACTTCCTACATGTTTGACTCATGATTTCATTTATTGTATTATATATGTAAAGACATTAATGGGATATATTTGACTTATTTCGTCCAGTAAGATAATTTCCTAAAGGAAATTTATTTTTAATAACTGAAATAAATATTAATGAATTATTCAATTAGGTTGTGAAAGGTTATCATAGATAACATTCCCATCTAAATTACATAAATTAGTACCCAATAAAGTCATATATAAATATCTAAATTTATTACAAAAGAAAGTCCACGTTTACATAATGTTATTAATGTACATGTTGTCAATTCATAACATTAATGTAGTGAGTTATTTATCTCATTAATTTATATTACTTTATTTCTCTAAAATTGCATGTTTTATACGTTTTAATGTTCTCGAGACTGACTTCTTAGAATGAAATAAAGAAGCTAAGTTTCACTTAAAAATGCTAAATCGCTAAATTCAATTTTACTTAAAGAACCCACTATTAATAGATTAGTGTGTGACACTCTTTTAAAAAAAATTGAAGAATTCTGAAATGGGTTACGCATAAAGTTTATGCAAAATCTCATAATGTAAGAGATTAAAATATGAGTACCTACTATGTAACATACACTGTGTGAATTATAATGTGTCATTCGATATGAATGAAATAATTTTATTTTATTTTAAAAAAATACAAATGCTATGAAACATAGTTCTAAATCGATATGATGATGCTTATAAAACAAACCATAAATTATTGGTTCATTTTCTTATGTTATTTTGTGATCATTTCAAAAATCCCTCAATGAACTTTCAAAATATTTTTTCTCAAGTATATAAAAAATCTTTAAGTTTATATGAGAGTATATTTTCTGAATTATGTTGTTCTCATTGGTGGTTTGTAGAATAATGTTTTTGATGAACATTTTATAACAAAAATGATTTTGATCCTATATCATAATGTCGAACTTAAAAGTATCTTTATTATTAGAACTCATAATTGAATATCACATTCTTTTAACTGTAGATTTATTCTACTAATTTTATAGTGTAGGTTGTCTTTGGGTTCTCACTTATGAATCTTGACACTCATATTTAAGCCTTTAAGGTTTTACGATTTTAGAACGAACTGTGTGTCCCAAGTGGGAGATTATAGTCCTTAGATAGTGAACCTACATAGATCATGTCGTTATAAAATAAAAAAAATAAGTCAAATGCAATAAGTCGATATTGCCATAACATTTATTCACACACACAAAAATATATATATGGTTAAAAGTGCATTATATAAATTCCACTTTACTTACCCACTTTGATACGCCTGTATGATTGGGAATGTCTAGTACATGCATGGATTTAGAATCCACTAAAAGAATTAGAATTTATAATTATATCTACACTTGAAAGAGGGAACATTAATTACTTTCGAAATCAAAAATGTCAAATCTCAAATTCTTTTAAGAACGGTAAAATTAATGGGTGCATCAAATCATCTAATGTGGTTATAAAAGAATTTAAGATACTCGTGTCATTCCTTTAACATCTAAAGTAATTTTTCTTTTATTTAGTTAATATGAATAGTTTGAAGTTCTTAAATGAGTTTGCTATTCTGAATGATTGTGAGATTTATCACAAGAATGAGAATTTTACAGAGGAGTAAGAAAATATTCGATTTTGATAATCAAAGATATAAAGCTAGACTTATGGTCAAAGTTTTCATTACAAATAGAGAAAGGGGTGTAAATAAATATTTTCACCTACATCGTAGAATGCTAAAATTTTATAGCTTTAGTAGCTCCTTTTGAGTAAGAGTTACATTTAGTGTGAAAACTTATGAAAGTTTACGAAATTAATTGGATAGGTTGAGAAATTATTATATAAAGTTATGTCAGTTTTCCATTAATGGTATTTTAAGAATACTTTATGTATTTTAATTAAGTATATATACCTTAAGTCAGCGGGAGTAAATTTATATATTTCTTGAATTTCTCTTAGTAATGAATGATATGTTAGAGAAATAAAAGAGTTTAAGAGTATGAAGTAATGAGGTGCTTAAAATATTATATGCTGACACTTATGATAATTGTTCTCTCTTGATTATATAGGTTTGTTTTGGCCTAGTGGCCAATAATATGAAAGAGTGATAAACAATTAAATATTGTATGTAGCGTGCTTTGGAGCAACAATTTATGAATTATGACTGCGAAAATTTATTTCGTGACATGGATTCTCGACACTATTTCTAAGCCGCTGCAATATTATGATAATGCCGCCGCAATCTTCGTTATGAAGAACTGATATGTATTTTAAAGAACCTAGGCACATTAGGATATAATAACTATATGTGAACGAAGAATTTTAGAAGCAAGAAGTGTCAGTTGAACGCATTAATATAAGTGTTAACATAGCATATCCACTAATAAATGAGCTATCACCAAAGAACATTCATGAAACATGTATAAGATATGCGTCTTGTAGACAATTAAGCATAAGTGTTAATGGATTGTTTGGTTCTTATATTTTGGCATTAAATAAATCAATTTCTATCTTGTAATATAATTTTACATGCATGTGAATTGATGAATGTGATAGAAATTTTCTTTTATATAAGACATTATTGGACCATTATTGAATAACCCAATTTATAGGCCTTGCTGGATGAATTATTAATATTGTGGTATATGAAAGCGATCATGCTCTTGAATTAGTATGTGAGCGCCATGACTCGCATTAATGGTTTATTTGATTAAGGTGTTTATGCAAAAGACCGTTTAAGGATAACTTAAAGATTATTGTGCACCTTATGATAATTATAGACCAAGTCGGAGAATGTTAGAATTATTTAAAAAATAATCCTACATAATCTGCTCCATAATTATATTAATACTAATAGTCACTTTGCTTAATGAAAGGGTACTCCAAATAACAAGAGTCAAAAGGACTCTTGGTTATCTACCTTGATGGACGGTTAAGATTAAGTGAGTGTTAGAGATTTGGATCCTATCTCTGCTTATAAATAAGTGACTGATTTTTCATCATTCAGACACACGAAAAGACAACATAATGAAATTAGAGGATAAGGGAGAGAAATTCAAAGACTCAAGTTATGTTAATTTTTGAAATACTATTTTGACTATAAAAGAAGATCCAACCGTTGGACTGTGCTGAAATTGAAATATGTGTTTGTCGTATACAAGAGGAAGTCGTGGTCCGAAATTCTTCCCGATCGGATATCGATAATGTTGACTGCTCCGTCAATATTTTCATATGTGATATGATGGAGGTATGTGATTATAATATTATTTTATATTCCGCATAATAATTGTATGTGGTAACCATATTGATCTAAGATCATACCATTAATGTATAATACATAATATTTTGTATTATTAAAAAATAAATAATATGTAGAATTGGATATTCATACGTTAAATTTATAGATCCATATAAAAATATTAATTATGTGTTCTTTAATTATGTTTATAGGGGAAGGTCCCCTCCTCAACTAGTTATTTTCGCTGGTGCCCGACTTCGGCATGGCCTGGGCTACGAGTAGTTATTTTCTTGGTGGAAGCATTGGTGGGATGCTTGCTACCCTTACTACTCAGAACCGTTTGAAGACTTGGGACAGTTATACTATAGACGTGAACCGAGGTATTAGGAGGACGATATGCAAAAAAATCAAAGACGAGGAAATAGTTAGGAACAGAGGAAGGGGACATCGGTTATTTGAACTCGGGTATACCCCCATCCTTTCCCTGGCATCTCAGCCAGTCAAACCTCATCATATCAGCCACGCTGAGTCTAGAATCCAACTTTGTGGATATAGATGGATTTTCCCAAACACGAGGAACCCTCGGCTTAGAGTCACTACGATCAGCGTCGACCTTGAACTCCCATGCCCCAGATATGAAGAAATACCTCGACCTCCAGTGATGGTTCGAGGTCCAGTTAACTTAAAGGATTTTCTTATCGAGTTTTATCGCCCTAGATGATAATATCCCTACTGCGCCTAGGTGAAGGATACATTGTAACAAGCTTTGAAGACGCCAACTAGAGGGTCATCTTTGTACGTCGATTTCCATAAAAAAATGAAACCGGGCATGATTCTCCATGATTTGGGTGCAAGCTTGGAAGGAGCAACCCCATGCTAGAAAAGATGGATAGTATAGAAGGGTGGATGGGAAGACGGAAGCCAACCCTAAATATCTAGTCATAAATAGCTACTTCACCCTCTCGGCTATTTAAACCTCTCTCATCCTCGTCCCGGACTCTCATGTGAATATATGACTTAATTCCATACATATATCTCCAGAAAAAGAGGTTGGTTTCTCTAATGGTGGAAGGAAAGGTTTAGGCATAAGAAACATCAGGTAGTTCCCCGACTTTAGAGTCAGAATCATTGTCAGGGGGAGCCTCAGCAGCCGGGGCTCCACTCGGAAACGTCTCATTAAACTCTCCTTCAATCATGGTCGATAAGGGAACAACCATTAGGGGTGTTAAAATGGTTACCCTTGGCTCCTCAAAGGCTGGGGAAGCAGGTGACTGGTGGCCATATGAAGACTCAGCAGTATCAGATTCTACCGTACGAGTTGTGGGGATATAAAGAGACTCATCAAAAGAGTCAACTATCTCAGAAACCTAGGAAGACGAAGGTTTGTAACCCTCAGAAGACGAGGAAGACTGGGCACCTTAGACGAGTGACCAGTCATCGTGTCACCATTAACCTAAACTACTGGAGGAGGGATGATAGCTAGGGGGATTGGGGAAATAGGATGTGTAAGGTCGGCTCCGGCTGTCCTTTTTTCCTTGGCCTCTGCCTCACCTTTCTTTATCTCCCTGAGGATCTTTGCACTAAGTTGGGAATATTGGTCTAAAAGCTCATACAATTATCTAAACATTCAAGGGTTTGACTAATAATGGACTTTTGGATTAAAAGCTAAAATATTTGTCATTTTTAAATAAAACTAATCAAGAACAGTGGTTTGCAGCCCACCGGAGAAGGTGGTCGGAGAGCTACCGGAGATGCAAAAAATTACTAAAAAAGGAGTTTAAATCCTAAAAGCTTCCTATCGACTCCCAATGCCTCAACCACCCTAAAACAACCACAAAATCCCACTAGAATGGCCTAGAACTACTACCGAAAAAAGTAAAGATTGCTGAAAAAAGCAATAAAAGTAGAAATGAAGGTATAAGGGGTGGATAAAGGCAAAAAGAAAGGGAAAATGGTTACCTGAAGGTTGCAGACTGAATTTGAAGGAAGAATGGACCCTAAAGTTCGCTGAATTGCTCGAAAACAAAGAGCGAGAGAGAGGAAAGTTGAAAGGTTGTAGAAGTTTTGTTTAAGAGTGAAATAAAATGAAGAAAAAATAGAGAATGTTTTTATTTTTGCTATTTAAACTAAGTAAGGATTGGGTGCGATTAACCAAGAGCCAA
This sequence comes from Sambucus nigra, assembly GCA_949130495.1. Lineage (NCBI taxonomy): Eukaryota > Viridiplantae > Streptophyta > Magnoliopsida > Dipsacales > Adoxaceae > Sambucus > Sambucus nigra. Next base: position 693,153,704 of record OX422210.1, read on the forward strand.
ATCACGAGGGAGTAACTTACTAGGGTAGGCCTGCAGTCGCCTTACCTTGGCAAGCATGCCAACCCATTCACCTACTGAAAAGTGTCCAGTTCACAACGCTTCACCCTGGGACATTGAAATGACACCTGTACACTCAGCCAAATAGGTTCACGACCTGAGAAGCCTTAGATTATAAGGAGATAGTCTCACAAGGGACAACTGACTTCAGCCTTCCACTCACATGGAAGACTGAGGTCTAGGTGGTAGTTGATATACATAAGTATGACCTCATCCTTAATAGATCTCAACCCGACGAAGGCTGACCCTCGCCACTCATCAAGGGAAACACATATGGGTTGACTTAGCAAAAGCCCAACCTAAAGTGGCCTCGTCCTCGGCCACTACTTTAGACGTATAACACATTAGTAATCCTAGTTAACTCTTATATATCTTCTCAGCCTCCTCCATGAGTAAGGAGGTCGAGGCTCATATGTAGACCCAAACCCTACTCAGCACTCTGAGGGTCATTATGTTAGAGGACTGATTTTTTGACTCGACTCGGCCTGGTCCACGTTGGCCGACCCTTGACACCTGTAAGAATGCACGTGGATTGTGGGTCACTATCCTACGTGGACAAACCATTATAACAAGATCTTCATGTGCATGTGAGGGAATATTTCATCATCATGACATATATGTGCCAAAGATAGGTGGGTGGTTCTAATTGGTTGCTTTGTCCTGTGCATACTTATTACATGCTTGGGGGTGCACTGTGCACCCTCGAGGCTATAAATTCCCTTCACCTTCTTCCTTAAGGGGGATTGAATATTGAAACCCTAAGCTAAACTCTGTCCAGATACACAATAGAGACTGAGAAATATTGAGAGTTGTATTCCAAGGCCATTAATGCCTAATTTTATAGTGAAAACACCATCAAACACCTTGCACAATGGAGTAGGCTATGGCTGAACCACTTATACCATTGTGTTATCTTCTTTGCCTCATCATTTTCTCCTGCATTTACTGTACTGCCATCTTATCTCCATTGATAGATGGCTTGAGCTCCATATAAGTTTAAGTTGTGATATCTCTGGTATCATCAACCATTCCATAGCCTCCCATAATACTAAGTCACTAAAATATTTATCTTAAAAAATTATTTGGCTATAATAATATCAGCCAAATCAAGATGTAACTTTATTACATAATATAACTGTTAACGCAAAAATTCTCCGTCTATGTGGACCAGTCAGAAAAGGACACCTTTCATCCTACGTGGCAATACTTATACTTGCTCGGCACCTGAGGAGAGTTGGTCGGTGCCTGAGGATAGTTGGTCGGCACCAAAGGAGAGTTGGTCGGCATACCATCCAACGCACGACATACCAACCAACTCAAGAAAGGCCAACTACCCAAGAAGACCAATAGTTATATTCATTGTATATAGATGTAAATGTCTGAATGTATAAATACATTCCTTCTCTTGGACTCCTATCACTATAAATACATGCATTCCCTTGGCCAAAGGGATGAGAGACACGATACACAAGATACACACAATCTGAACTAAAAAATTCTCTACACACCTCTCTCTCTCTACCCCTATATTGTGCTATTGTAAACCACTGGGAATAAAAGAACAGTGAACGTAGGCATTATTCATAGCCGAAACACTTTAAAAACCTTTGTCTCTTATATATTTGATATGCTTGTTTATCTTCATCTTCAATCTCATCCTCATCATTTATCTGCTATTGACGCCACTAAAATGGCATAGACCATTTTTTGTCTTTAACAGATTGACGTCGTGTGTGGGAACGTGTTACAAGCATTGTTCTCCATCAAAAGTTAAGTTTTCTCTATCTTATAATCAATTATATGTTATCCGTACATCTTTTGATTCAATCATGAGTTTATAGTCATAACTGTCAGATTAATTTTAATTTGAAAATCGGCGAAATATTAGATTTCAGAATCACAATTTTTGTACAAACCCTAAAGTCTATAAATGCTCTTAAAAATGTTCTGGACAAACACGTTACTGTGTTCTTTCAACTTTAGTATGTTGATCATATATTGGCAGATATATATTAGTAGATATATAATATTTTTCAAATAAGTCATCCTTTATAAAAAGTTACAGATCGTGGTTTATTAACTCCTGATCAGTCATATCCTATCTTCCCCAATAATTTTTATGACTGTTAATATTCCTTTATTAAGAAACTGGGTTTGATAAAAACCAAAAATCAGAGAGTTTTGCCCAATTTAATTTCTATTTTTAATGTGATACGATCGTCGTATTATATTTGTCCCTCAAAATTCAATTACCCACCTTCTAAAAAAATGGTAATAGATGAACAAACATGATGTCTATTGTTAAAAGGAACCACCTCAATTATAGACTTCAACAAGTATTTACAGATCCGTTCATATCCAGTCGAGTCAAAGCTCATTGATGGACCATAATAATTGGCCAGCTACCGCTGTAGACTGTACTCATAATAGGATGCATGAACGATGGTTATGATACTAAAAATTCAAAATAGTTCAAGGTTGCACAGGTTGTGGGGTTTCCCCGATTAGTGGTCGGCGACGTCGATTTATTGGCGGGATGCTCTTATATGTTGGTCGGCGGATTCTATCACAAGTTGGAAGCAATTTTTGTTGATATTTATCCTTGATTGGTAATTCCAATTTGATAGTCGGCGACCACCATATTATCAGAAGGGACATATTTGCACAGGTCGACATCAGCTATTGTTGGTCGACACATCCTTTATCGGCCAGTGAAAGATCCATACCATCTTTTGTTGATCGGAAACATCTAGAGGTACCCGTCATGGTCGGCGATCCAGTAAGTTAAGACCATAAAACAGTTACCCACCTATTTGTTAGTCGACGATGAGTCTTGTACATCAAGAAGAGATCCACGACCTCCTATTTATTGGTCAGCTAAAAATATTATACGATTCGAAGGCACCCCGTCCTACTATTTGTTGATCGGCGACTGCTAGATTGTAGTTGGCAAATGTAAAAGAATATCATTAATGATCGTCGATAACAAACGGAGTCACCCAGGTATCTTATTGTTGGTCGGAGACAATAATTTTATTGATCAGGACAAACTAAATTGGTCGGCGACCATCTGCTTCTTGGTCGGCGACATCTAATGTTGGTCGGCATCATATTTTGAGGTTTCCCCGACTTTAAGGTTTCCCAGACCTACTACTCGACAATGAAGTCAGCAGCATCAATTTTGCTGGTCGGTGACCACAGGAACAGTATATGTTAGAATATTTGTTGGTCGGCAACAACTATTATACAACTTGAACGAATCTTGACCTCATATTTGTTGGTCGGTGATATGTATTACACTGCTGGAGGTGTTCCATACCTCCTATGGCTGGTCGACAAATTTTTATACAGGAATTCCCAATTTACTGTTTGACGGCGACAAGTAAGGCTGGTCGGCAACCATAACTGATATTTGGCAACAAATGGTTTTTTAAACTTGACTTTGTCAAAGTAACATTTGCTATTTGAAGCATTGGCTTACATAAAACAACTCAAATCATCGGTGGATAAAAATTAAAATGCGTATTTAGTTATTCGCTGATTTATTAAAATCACATAATTTTTATGAGAAAAATATTTTGAGGCTAATTTATGAGCATGTGTTGGATTTCAAATAATTGTGCAAAAATTCAAAATTGATGAATTAATTTTTATATCCTATACATGATAAATAAAAATTTACTTAAGCCTCACATATTCGGCATGACACATTATTATTTCATATCTTGAAATTTATATTGGCCAATATTAAAGTAGATGCACATTATATATTGTTCGGCTGAATAATTATTCTAATCATAATTTTTATATGATTCAACCTCAACAGGTGCTCATGCAAAATTATTTGCCCAGTACAATTCTTGGATGCTCATCAACAACACACAAAGACCTTAAAAGGTCAGTAAAAACAACGCAGCAAGACTGCACACAGCATAGCAGCAAGACTGCAAACAACAATTCCCTGAACAACTTCAACAGTTATCCGAATAACTTTCAAGCTTATCCGATCAATAATTATTTGGTCGGCATCGTAAGATTCATTTCATACGTTCCTTAATCTTGGGCATAGAGTTTCATACTTGACTTAATCAAGTTAAAAGAAGAAGTACATGTAGGCCTTTCTAATTAAGAATTCAACCATCTATTCCTCAAATACTCGTACTGAGCTAAAGAACCCATGTAGAAATTCCCAATTTGGAATTCAAATAGATTCTTCAAAAGCCGACTAGAGTCAAATGCGGGAAGAAATGTAAAAATTCATAATTGAAATGTCAACGTATATTCTTCTTAAACACTTGAATTGAGTTAAATAATAGGAGCCACAAGTTGCAAACTATGACATATCTCATCGTTGTAAATTCCCAGGGGTGATACATAGTGCACGTTGGCCTACCAAGAAGAGTTCCTCAAGAGAAAGAATAAGTGCAACTGTCAAACGGCATTCGATGTCCAAGAAATAGTCCATCCACATGATGAACAAGTCAAGAAGGCAGATAAATGATTTCATTATGCAAAAGCACCGAGCAACATTGCAGAATAAATACTCCATCCTTTCAGTAAACCATCAAGCATGGTGCATTAGGGGATTCTGTTAACGCAAAAATTCTCCGTCTACGTGGACCGGTCAGAAAAGGACACCTTTTATCCTACGTGGCAATACTTATACTTGCTCGGCACCCGAGGAGAGTTGGTCGGCATACCGACCACGCACGATATACCAACCAACTCAAGGAAGACCAACCACCCAAGAAGACCAACAATTATATTCATTATATATAGATGTAAATGTATGAATGTATAAAGACATTCCATATCTTGGACTCCCATCACTATAAATACATGCATTCCCTTGGCCAAAGGGACGAGATACACGGTACACAAGATAAACACAATCTGAACTAAGCAATTCTCTACACACCTCTCTCTCTCTACCCCCATATTGTGCTATTATAAACCCATGGGAATAAAAGAACAGTGGACGTGGGTTTTATTCATAGCCGAACCACTTTAAAAACCTTTGTCTCTTATATGTTTGATATGCTTGTTTATTTTCATCTTCAATCTCATCCTAATCATCTATCTTCTGTTGATGTAAAAAACTAGATTAAATCTAATTAATCAATCACATATAAATATGAATAAACAAAACAAAGGATTTTTAAAGTGGTTCAGCCTTATGAAAATGGCCTACGTCCATTATTTTGTATTGCTGACTGTTTGCCTTGAATCTTGATAACTGGTTTTCCAAGAGACCAAAAGTTCCCTTCTTATGAAGAGGTTACAATGTATTTATAGCCTTGAGGCTGTACATATGAAAGGATAATGCGCTGTTATCTAGTAGACATATACATATGTATAATAATAATGTGCATTTAATGCGTAGTTATCTTTTGACTCTCTTGATTTGGATGCTCTGCACGCTAAGAAGCTCGGCACGCTTAAGTTGCTCGACACGCTAAGTTGCTCTGTATGCTTAAGTTGCTCGGTATGCTTAAGTTGCTCGGAGCGCCTGAGTAGCTCGGTGACAGTATGTTATTCATTGGAAGTATTTGTATTTTCCACGTAGGTTGATACATGTCTTCAAGTGATTGGTCCACGTCAGCAGACTAACTTTGGTATCAACAAAATCCGCCAATGTTCCACAGTTGAGGTTGAAGGAGAGTGTGGAATATTTTGCTTGAAAATTGCTTAGATTACTGGTCTTCTTGAATTTTAGGAAGGTTTTCCTTGTATATAATTCCTTTTTGAGCGCATAATATCAAGCTTCATAAATATTTTGAATTTTCACGATCACTTCGATATTTGTGCCCTTTTCTTCTTTTAGCCGCCAGAAACACAAACGTCTTCCCTTATAATCATTGCTTTTCTCTATTCCCGATGTAAAGTATTTAAGTGCAATAGAAATCCTATCGTCTTTCACTTTTCAAATCTGTATCTCTGAACTCTTTATTTTTTCTCTATCTTGTGCCTTCATTCTTTCCATCGTTCGTTGTCAACTGATCTTTCTTCTGTAAGATTTTCTTCTCTCTTCTTTATTTACTTTATTCGCCATTGTTGAATCGTTGGATAAATTTTGGTCTGAGTTTTCAATCCCTTCTTGGGTCATTTTGGAAGAACTTTCTTATCCTTCTGATTTATTTTCCTTGGCGGAGGGACATTTGTTCCCAAGTCTTTTTATAGTCGAATGTGGCTTTTCTTTCCCGCCAAATCCCCTGTGTTTGGAGTTTTGCCAATATTTCGATATTGTACCTACACGAGTAGCTCCAAATACATGAAGGGTAGTTAATGACGTACATAGGTTGAACCAATTTCATGGAACTCATTTGGGGATCCAGAAATTACGTATTGCTATAGATGGGTTACCAGTGATAATACTTTCTATTTAAAAACTAGGTTTTTGAATAGAGCTTTAGCTGTCAATCTTCCCGATGCCAATAGGGATTATTTTGATCATGGGGTTGTGATGAAAAATTAGCAACACCCTCCATTAAATGGAGATGACGTGTACCAATATCCCAGGTGTCCGCTTTATGGCAATGGGATAGGTTGTTTTTATTTTTGAAATCTTGTTTTCTTTGTATTCGATGAAATGCATCACTGACATTAATTTTGTTTGTTACAGTTGACAGTAAAAGGAAACCTCCAAAAGAAACCGATGTTAATATTAAACATTTAAAACTTATCTGGGGCGTGCATCAATCTGTTGTTGGGGATCACATTAGATCTGCTTCTTATTTATTGCAATACAGAAGCTACACTTCATCTTTCATTGCTCGTCCTGTGGTGGTTGATCTTGATCATACACGGAGCTCCGAAACCAGTGCAAAAGGATCTTCTTACGACTTAAGCATTCCTATTACTGATTTGATGAAGAAGAGGAAAGCTCCTGCCTTTTTTGACAAGTCTGCTTTTCCCACTGAAGAGGTAAAGAAGAATAAACAAGATGTACCAGATGAAGGGATAAAGAATATAGATGTACTCCCTTCTACTGCTGCTAAGGAAGCTGGCAAGAAGCCCCCTCTGCCTCCAAAAGAGATATCACCTTCAAGTGAGGCTGTTGTCATCTCACCATTAGAGACAACACCTTTAATTGAAATTTCTCCTGCTCCTCTAAGGAGATTGAAAATAAGTTCTACTGAGAGACTTGTTGACCCTATCTCTCAACCTTCAAATATTGAAGGCAATGTTCCAGCTTTTATTCCCCCGAGCTCTGCTATGGGCTTGATCAAGTCTTGGACTGTCCCAAAATTCCAAGGTCTTGAAGACACCTATTTTCGCGAGAGACTTACTACTTTGGCTTCTCAACACATTACGTCAGTAAGTATCGTTAGCTTAGTTCTTTTATCTTCTAGTACTATGTTCATATATTGACTCAAAATTCTTCCTTTTTTCAGCTCGTGACGTGTTTTAATAGTATTTTGAAAAAAGATGAACCTATGAGGGCTTCCACCTCCTCGGGTGGGGTTGAAGAAGCTTTTACTGGATTAACCCAGTCTTTAAAGGAATCTAGTCAGAAGTACGAGGAAGACAAAGACACTTAGGAGAAGCAATTCAAGTCTGTTGAACTAAATAGAGATCAAGTTGTGATTGCCTCCAAAGAGTTAAAGAGGAAATTAAAGGATGCTGAACAAAGTAACAAGGAGCTTGAGGTCAAGCTTAAATCTGTTGAGGAAAATGTTACTAAGCTTCAAGATGTTGAGCGACATAAGACAAAGGTAGAAGAAAAGCTGAAAGCTGTCGAAGAGCTCCTTTGGGAAAAGACTTCCTCGGAGAGAGCAAAGAGGAAAATTGCTGTTAAAAAATCATTTAGTGCTGGTTGGGACAAGGGTTGGAACAAGGGCCTGGCTGTTATATCTTCTCAAATGGCGTATGCCAGTGTTAAATATTTTAGGAACGGATGGGTAGCAGCCTTGAAGAAATTAAAGGTTGTTGAAAATTCTGAGTTGTTTCAGGAGTATACTCATAGCCCTCCTCCCTCTCCTGGAGAAGAAAAAGAAGATGAAGATGCTTCAGATGAATCCTTCATGATGACAGAAGAGCAGGTCCCTATTGTTGCTATTGTTCAACCTTCCGAGCAAGTCCAACAAGCCAGCACATCTGTCAAGTAACTACCATTGCTCTCCGAGCAACCAACCCCTTCATCCAAACCATCCGAAGAAGTCGTAGGAAATAAGGAGAAGGTTTAAAGTTATTCGGGTCTTTTATTTCTTTATTTTCCTGGATGTAACCCTGATCTATGTTTTCCTTTATCATGATGAATAAAAATTTGAACTTTTGTTGTTCGTCTAGAATTTCTCTCTTACTTTCTCTGTTCGCATCATTGTTGATTTTGTTTTTTATTTTGTCTTTGCTAGTTTGTGTCCATGATGGAACTCTTATTAGCTCATGATACAGAGTTGATGAAGAAATGCAATGACTATTTCAAAGCTAGTCATGCAGAGTTTACTGAGGCCCAAATAATTGACATTCTCGGGTCAGATGCCTCTGAACGAGCAATTGATGCTTACCAGTACTTAAAGTGCCTACTTGATCGTGCTGTAGCCAACAATGTGGCTTACTATAAAATGATTGAAGAACTTCAAGGAATGATCGAGGAACTTCAGCAGCAGTACAAAGAATCTACTACACTTTTGCATCAAGGCTATGAGAAAAAGTACCAATATTTGAGTGCTGACAGGGGATATGACAAGTATATTTCAGCTCATGAAAAAAGGGAGTGTGTGTTAAAGCTTGAAATTGAAGAACATAGACATATTGCCAAGATGATAGAGCAGGAGAACATCGCTTTGTAGGAGGAAATAAAATAGCTCAAATCTGCTTCTTCTTCTTCGGGAGCCTTGGTCCCTATAAATGAAGATGGTTTTTCATTTTTAGACGTAGAAAATGCTAACTTACGGGATGAGTTAGAAACTTTAAAATGAGCAGGATCTTCCACACCTACTCATGGCAGAGAAAGATATTCTTCTTGTGGACGAGCAAGGGCTGGTCGGGTTACTATTGATGAAATAAGAACTCAGTTGGCCTTAGAGAATCAAGCCGTTCAGTTGATGGTGAAGAACTAAGCCTTGGCAGAAATGTCTAAGAAAATTCAGAGTTTCAACGACCAACTCTCCAATCAGAGTTCTGCTCTGAAAAGTAAAGAAATTCTGGTGAAGAAGCTCCACAAGCAACTTGAGAGATTGACTTATCAATTTCATAAGAAGCCCAGGGAATTTTGGATGGTTGGGTATAATGAATCTTTGTATCACCTTAATGCTCATTTACAGCAGTCGAATAATGAAGGATATAAGCAAGGATGGTTGAATGCCTTATATGTCTTGAAACTAGATCAAGGTCATTTATTATGGGATTATTATGAACCTGGAGTTCTTGATTTGCCTGTGCCTCCTTTTAAACTTGATCTTAATGGGATTCCAGCCCGTGCTATTCCTCGGATTTTGATCTCCAAGTATCTCGGTGATTACAGCCTTCATTCAAACTTTGAGATATCTCGTCCAGAGCACTTGCTTGATCGACCATCCATAATGAATGTCAAGATGCTGCGAGATATAAACTTTATAAATTTACCTTATGCATTAGATGATCCTCCAGCTGGGGTAGAACCTGTTTCAAAACCAGAGGGAAAGAAACCCATAAAATAGGACATTTTTATGTAATGAATCAAACTTCAGATCATATGTAATCTACTTATTTTTAATGAAGAAACTTTTAGTCTTTTGCCATTTCATTTTCTTCAAAACAATTTGTAGAATGTCCTCGTTTATTCATTGGTGAATATATATATATATATATATCCTGTTTTGTTTTTAAATAATGGAACTTGTCCCATTTGTTGTTTAATTATAGTGACTTATCACTCTTTGGGCCTAAGCAATGGAATGATTTTCCATCCCATGTTCCTGCTTAGTTGTAGTAATCTCATCTGGATTACCTTATTGCCTAGATAGTGGATGTCTCGGGAGGTCGTCCAGCTTCTTGCCTAGTTTGGTACCAACTAATCGGAGTTGATGGTTATTGAGTTACCGACCAACCAGAGTTGGTGGTTATTGTGTTACCGATCGGAGTTGGTGGTAATGAGTTGTCGACCAACCGGAGTTGGTGGTAATGAGTTGCTGACCAACCGGAGTTGGTGGTTGCTGCTTTGAATATGTGCTTGTGTAGTATGTAGCACTAATATTTCAAAAAAAATTCAAAAAAGGAAGAAATAGGGGCGAAACATCACTTTATTTATCTTGAAAGAACTGTGTTACATATGGATTTTAATTATTGATTGTACTTGCGGAGATGCTCTTCATTCCATGCGTTCTTGAATTCTTCTCCCTCCAAAGTTTCAATTATGTATGTCCCAGGACGAACAACTTCAGTTACTCTGTAAAGTCCATGCCAGTTGGCCTCTAATTGTTATGCTTTTGGATCACTTTCTTCAGCACATAATCCCCTTCTTTCAAATCGCACTGCTTCACCCTTTTGTTGTAGAACAAGGTTGTTCGTTGTTGGTATGCAACATTCCTGATTGCTGGTTCTTTCCTAACTTCTTCGAGCATATCTAGATCTAAACGTCTCATCAAATCGCTTATGGGAGAATTAAAATTAAGCACCCTATGTGTAGGTAAACCCAACTCAGCCGGTATGACAACTTCACTTTCTAATGTCAACATATATGGAGACTCCCCAGTTGCTGTTCGAGGTGTAGTGCGATAAGCCCACAACACAGAGTGAAGCTCGTTAATCCAATTTCCCTTTGTGTTATCCAGCCATTTCTTTATACCATTCGGTAATGTTCTATTTGTCACTTCAGTTTGTCCGTTGCACTAGGGATGGCCTGGCGCAGAATGAATCTTCAATATATTAGATTGATGACAATATGCAGCGAATTCCTCATTGTCAAATTGGGTTCCATGGTCAGTAATGAATGCGTGTGGGAGACCATATCTGCAAATACTACTTTTCTGAATAAACTGATAGACCTTGTCATATGTTATATCAATGAGAGGCTCAGCTTCCACCCATTTGGTACAATAATCCACAGCAACCACTAGGTATTTGAATCTTCCTTTGGTCGTTGGGAGTGGACCGACCAAGTCTATCCCCCACATGGTGAATGGCCAAGGGGACGTAATGGGTGTTAACAATGCTTGGGGAGTTCTTCGGATGGAAGAGAAGCATTGGCATTTATTGTACTTCTTAGTGTAAGCTGCGCAGTTAGCTTTCCTCGTCGGCCAGTAATACCCCTGTGTTGTTATCCTCTATAAAAGAGTCCGACCTGCTACATGGGTTCCACAGGATCCTGCATGAACCTCTTCAATCAATTCTTTCACTTCGAAGGGATGGAAACATGTTTGTAGTCCTGCTATAACTCCTCGTCTATACAAAATGCCACTGGTCAATACGTAGTGAGCAGCTTTAAACTTCAGTTTCTTGGCTGCGAGTTTATCAGGTGGTACAATCCCTTCTTCAATATAGGCCCTGATGGGATCCATCCAGGATGGTCCGAAGTTGAGGGTAATGAAGTTCATCATCAAATCTTCGTTTATGCTCCGACCAGTCAGGATTTTTATTGGGATTATTCTTCGTAGCTCGGTGCGTGTTGCTGATGCCAATCGAACTAGGGCATCGAATCTTGTATTCTCCAATCTCGGTATTCTGATCAATTGAACTGTGGTAAAAGTCGAGATAACCTTCATAGCCTTTGCATGATACTTGACCATTAGTTCTCCCTTCGCTGCATACAATCTGAGAATTTGATTTACGATTAACTGTGAATCATTGAACACCACGACCTGCTCCGCCTTCATGGTTTTGGCTAAACTTAGGCCCACGATCATAGCCACATATTCATCTTCATTATTGGAGGCTTTAAACTGAAAACGTAGAGCATATTCTATATCAATCTCATCAGGACTGTTTAAAATAATTCCTGCTCCACTGCCTGTGGCACACGAAGAGCCATCCACATACAGATTCCATACAGGTACTTCATTATCAAATTCTTGATCAGACAAAGTTCCTCGGTGGAATATTTGATGCTTCCATTTATCCTCCCCCATCCCTTCTTGTTGCTCATTGATTATCTTCTCTTGATCGTCTACGGATGGATGTTGATCGGGTGTTCAATTTGATGATCCCGTAATATCCACGGGTTGGTCTGTATTAAACTCCCGCTCTTCGAAGATATTAGAGTGTGTGAACTCTGCGATAAAATCTGCTACTGCCTGCCCCTTAAGTGATGACCTAGGCTCATAAACTATGTCGTATTCATGAAGTTTCACTGCCCAGTACATCAATCTTCCCGATTTCTCCGATTTATGCAGAGCTTGTCTTAATGGGGTATCAGTATATACCACTATAGTATGGGCTTGAAAGTATGGCCTCATCCTTCTGCTTGCTTCAATTAGTGCTAATGTCAACTTCTCCAACCTTGGATATCTGATCTCTGCTCCTCGGAAAGCCTTGCTGGTGTAATAGACAGTTTTTTTTACTCCGTCCTCCACTCTTATCAATGCCGAGCTAATTGCGTTCTCTGAAACTGCCAGGTACAAGTATAATCTTTCTCCCATCACTGGTCTAGATAACAATGGAGGTGTCCCCAGATATTTTTTCAACTCTTGAAAGGCCTCCTCCCATTCATTATTCCACTCAAAAGTTTTTCGAAGGGTTTTAAAGAATGGGAGGCATATGTCTGTTGCTCGTGACATAAACCCGTTAAGTGATGCAACTCGCCCTGTGAGACTTTGCACTTCCTTCTTTGTAGTTGGAGATCGTAGTTCCAATAGGGCCTTGATCTTTTTAGGGTTCGCCTCAATACCTCATTGGTTAACAATATATCCGAGAAACATACCTTCTCGCACACCAAATATTCATTTGGTGGGATTCAAATTCATTTGATATTTCTCTAGTTGATCAAAGATCTGACCTAGGTCAACTAGATGATCATCAAATTTCTTTCTCTTCTTCAACATAGCGTCGACATAAACCTCCATGTTATGACTGATTTTCTGTGTAAACACCTTATTCATCAGCCGCTGATATGTTGCACCAGCATTTTAAGTCCGAAAGGCATAACATTATAGCAATAAGTTCCCCTTGGGTGATAAAAGAGGTACTTTCCCTGTCCTTAGGCTTCATTTTAATCTTGTTGTAACTAGAGTAAGCATCCATGAAACTCAACAATTTATGCCCCGAGGTAGCATCCATGAGTTGATCGATTCGACGCAAAGGAAAATGATCCTTTGGGCAGGCTTTATTAAGATCGGTAAAGTCCACACACATCCTCCACTTATTATTTTTTTCTTTACCATCACCACATTTGCTAGCCAATCAGGATATTTTACGTCCTCAATAAAAAGGCTTTTTGTAGTTTCTCTACTTCTTCCTGTATAGCTTGGTTATTTTCAGGGCTGAACACCCTTCTTCGCTGCTTCACTGGCTTGACCTCCTTGTTCATTTGAGCTCGTGGCACAGGAAATTCGGATCTATCCCAGGCATGTCTTTATGACTCCATGTAAAGGTTTATTTTCTACGCCTTAGAAATGCTACCAGCTCTTGTTTTAATGATGCATCCAATGACGCACCAATTTAGGTTGTTCGTTCTTGATGTTCATCATCCAGAATGATACTTTCGGTGGCTTCCATAACCTGGCCCTTCACGAGCTGAGACTCATCTCTAGGGTCTAATGTTTCAATCTCTGCATCTTCTATTTCATCCACTTAATATGTAATAGTCTTCTTCCTGGATTCTTCTCGTTCCTCCTGTTCGGCAGACGAATAGTAGCATTCTCGAGCTACCTTCTGGTCGCCTTTCACAACTCCCACTCCAACATTGGTTGGGAACTTTAAACATTGATGTACAATAGATGGTACTGCTTCGAACTTCTTCAGAACTACACTTCCCATGATGATATTGTAAGCTGATTGAACATTTTTATCCATTACGAAAAAGCGTACTCTTTCTGTTCGACAAGCAGGCCATATACCAATAAGCATATCCAACTTGATCGTCTCAAGTGGAAAAACCTTTTGCTAATAAAACCGAGGAGGGGCCTATGATAGGGCACCAACTGGGCTAACTTCAGGTTCAAACTATCAAAGCATGGGTAGAACATGATGTCTGCAGAGCTACCATTGTCCACCAGTACCCGTGAAATCACCACTTCCTTCATTCTCATCTTGATTACCAATAGGTCATCAGTAGAATATAGTACAACTGCCAGGTCGTTCTTAGAGAAACCGATGATCAGTTTATCCTTATTCACCTTCTTCAGGCGATCATCTTTAGCTAAGTTTATTCACTGTATGTACGAGCAAGCTTGAGCCTCATTGAGGTAAGATTTTCTCTCCGTAGTTAGATCTCCACCTCCTGCATCTCCACCTGTAATGACATTACATTCAAATGACCCAAAATGGATTGAAAATACCTCGCGTTCTGGCTGTCTTGGTCTTTTAGGGAGATCGGGGTCATCTTCTAGATCATCTTCGTGATCTCTCTTCTTGTCTTCTTTTGCTTGACGAGGAGATTTAGATCTTTGCCTTCCTCGATCGCTGGTCTTTCCACCATTTTGGCGATCAACATACTTAGCCAATTTTCCTCACCTGATGAGTGCTTCAATTTCATTCTGGAGAGCTATGCAACGTTTGGTCGTGTGACCATGGTCTTTGTGGAATTCACAATATTTGGACTTGTCCCTTTTGTCAGGATCTGCCTTCATTTTCCTTGGCCAGGCTAACTCCTCACTGTTCTTGATCTCCTCCAGAATGTGATTTATGTCTACCTTCAAGGGAGTATGATTTCTATACTTCCTCATCTGCTCCAACGCTTGCTTGCCTTTCGACTGCTTATTGCCACCATTATTCTTCTGATCCTTCTTCTCAGTTTTACCAACCTCAACCTTAGTCTCCTTAGTATCTGTATTCTTCTTCACAGCCATAGCTTCCTCAACGTTCATGATCTTGGCTGACTTTGCCATCAGTTCTTCCATGGTCCTAGGAGGATCTTTGGCCAAAGTATAGTACAACTTATCTGGTAACAGTCCACTCATCAGAGCAGTAATTGCTATTTTCTCCTCGTAATCAATTCCCTCAAGTTTCTCGTTTCCCTGGTACTTTCTTCTGGCTTCTGTCTAACACTCAGTAAGTGTACTACTCATTTAACTGGTTTTTCTCCAAAATAGAAATTCACTATGAAAAGCTCTGCTAGCTGAAGGAAAGTTGCAATCTTCCCCCGAGGAAGATTGTTGTACCATATCTGGGCTGACCCGGTGAGAGTTTCTAAAAATGTCCTACATCTCATCTCATCTGGAACCGCCTAGATATCGGCAGCGGCTTGGTATTGTTCTATATGAAGGACAAGATCTGTTTTTCCATCATATTTAGGCGTCACTATAGGATCTTTGAATTTTGATGGTGTAGGAAAATCCACAATTGCCTCTACGAATGGTGTCCCTTGGATAAAAGTTCTTTGTAGAGGATTCTTAGCCTTAGCCATTTCCCCTAATCTGTCCTCCAACCTTTGAATAGAGCCTTTCAATGCATCGTTTCCCACCTTGGGCCTATTTGTTCGAGCAACTGATCGTGTTGAGTTTTCCTCTTGGGATCTTTCATTACGGGCTGTTGGGCGTGATTGGGCAGAGCCTTCCCTTAGGTCGGATGGTCGTTGAGAGTTCCTCGACGCAATCCTAGGAGGACTTCTATTCCTTTTAGTGCCCAATCTATCAAAAGGGGAGACCTTACTCAACCTTTCTAGAGCGCTAGTCCTTTCTGGCATTAGAGTGATGTTCCGTTGAGAGTTTGTAGCTCGTACTGATGAGGTCCGACCAGGTTGATACGAAGGATCGCTAGATCTCTCAGTACGATATGAGTCAGTACGTCTAGATGGAGATACCTCCAGGAATAACATTCGTCTAGTTCTTGAAGATGGCAAATGGGTATTCCTCTGAACACTTCGTTGTCCGGATTGGGCCGACACTCCACCTTGAACAGTTTATATAAGTTGACGCATAGTTTCTTGCATGGTCGTTTGGCCTTGGACTAAGTTAGCCATTATGCCAGCCAGATCTTGAATATTTAGGGGAGTAGAAGGGTTTGGTGGGACCCCAGTGTTCTGATTAATGGATTCCGAATTCTCAGCCATAAATGATGAGTTGTTTTGGTGAAAAACGCTAAATACAGTCGTTTCCCACAGATGGCGCCAATCTGTTGATGTAAAAAACTAGATTATATATAATTAATCAATCACAGATAAATATGAATAAATAAGACAAAGGATTTTTAAAGTGGTTCAGTCTTATAAAAATGGCCTACCTCCACTATTTTGTATTGCTGACTGTTTGCCTTGAATCTCGATAACTGATTTTCTAAGAGATCCAAAGTCCCCTTCTTATGAGGAGGTTACAATGTATTTATAGCCTTGAGGCTATACATATGAAAGGATAATGCACTGTTATCTAGTAGACATATACATCTGTACGATAATAATGCGCATTTAATGCATAGTTATCTTTTGGCTTTCTTTATTTGGATGCTCTGCATGCTAAGTAGCTAGGACCGCTTAAGTTGCTCGGTATGTTTAAGTTGCTCGGTATGCTTAAGTTTCTCGGAGCGCCAGAGTAGCTCGGTGACAGTATGTTGTTCGTTGGAAGTATTTGTATTTACCACGTAGGTTGACACGTGTCTTCAAGTGATTGGTCCATGCCAGCAGACTAAATTTGGTATCAACAATAACATATATAACAGCCCAAAGTCACATCTCACTCAAAATGATTTAACGAATGTCTAACATCTCAAACTACAAAATGACATGCCAAAATGTCATATGAAATATAAACTCATCAATAGCCAATAATCAATTTAATAATAAAATAAATGCCCTAAAAATATGGGGTATTACAAGTATGTCCCTCATAAAAGTCTACATTTCACGAGAGATTTTTTTGTTTTGAAAGTGCTCAGTCGAAGATGATTTTGCATGACAAAACAACTTCAAATGAAGATTTGGAAATAGTGTCAAAACCCTTCAGAAGAAAATTCTTTGCATGAGGTCTACTCGTACGATGATTTTGTTTGAACTAGTGGATCTTTTTCTTGAGAAATGTTTTTTGCTAACCCCATAACACCCAAAGTGTATAAAAAGTTACAAAGCACGATTGTTAAGAGAAGCAACCCTATTTTTCTACAAAACCTTAATTTTTTTTTTTATAATAATTTTTGTGAGAGTGTTTTCATGTCTTCCATGTTTTTGAAATAATCTTTTGGTTTACAAATCCTTGAAGGCATTCTATCCAAAGAAGATTTCATCACGAGCAATTATATGGGTTGGATAACACATGTTCCATATGTTGGAAAATCACATTAGTTTGAAATTAATGGATACCGCACATAGGTTGTGTGATATGGGTCTAATGTTGAGAACTTTATTACTAGTATGGGTGGATAAAGGCCTGCGACCTACCCGACAAAAATATAGTGTAAGGGATGATTAAATAGGCACGTAAAGTGGGCTTCGAAATTTGTTCAAGCCTGAATGTTTTCATAGGCGGGCTTGGGTAAGCATTTTAAGCCCACACATACCCGACTAGACCCTACTCCCAAGAATTATCATATGTTTATTTTTATAATATAATAGACTATTATAGTTTAAATTTTTAAGATGGACAACAACATTATAGACTACAATAATTGGGGTGATTTTTTAATTTATTTTAATGTACTATTATAATTTACATAATTTTAATAAATAAAATTTAGCTACCTTAAAAGATAAAAAATAGCCCGTTTGCGGGTCTGGGTAAAAGGTGTTTAGATTGGGAGGGCTTGGGATGGAATAACTAGGACCGAATTAGACCAGGGCAACCGTATTGATCCTTATTATATTGAGAAAACTTGATGGGAGCATACACCATCTTGACCCGTGTCCACCCACACAAAGAGAGGTTTGTCTAAGAAGTAAGTCATGTCAATCTCTTTATAAGTCCCATAATTCATGTACAAATTTATTCAATACTAGTGAAATTACTGGGTTATGCGATGATGTTATATCCCGCGAGGGTTTCTATTCCAAATCATGTTCTTATGGTCACATGCTCTTTACTTTATAAATTTATTAATTGCATAACTTGGATAATAATTCGGCTAACTAATTTTATTTGGTAAAATGAAAATTGGTTTAATTAAAATAGGAACTTATTTTTAGATGCATAATTAATTAAAAAATTAATTAATCCGACTTAGATCCCTAGGCACATACTTTTTCAAAATGATATCAGGTTGGGTTCTTACGATGAATCTCGAGGATATGTCAGTTGGGGGTCAGTAGATCATGAGTCCACTACTTTGATGGTAGAAACTACGTGTACTAAGAATAAAGTATGACCTTTTTTCATAAGTCTCAATACAAGAGTGTTTGGTTAACTATTATTAGGGGTGGAAACATCCCACAACAAATAAAAGGGATGCAGTTGTCCTTAATCCCAAAGAGAATTTATCCGAGAATGAGAATAACCAACTTTAAATCTAGGGGTTTGAATGAAATTTCATATGGTGTCATCCAATAAAAGTTTTACCGAATCTTGAAGTGTATTACATCCAACAAGTCATGGTACTGTCTTCATGTCTCTGACTTAAACATTGTATGAGGGATAAATAACATGAACGTAAAATAGATCAAAGGTATATCCAAACCCTTGGGTTAGAAAATTATCGTTCGCTCAAGAAAGAGAAGGGCATCACATTGAAGGCACAAAATAGTGCTCCCTTTAACTCATAAGACGAATATAATTAGGATGTTGTTGATATTTCCTTGTTAACCAAACAATTTAAAAAGTTTCTCAAGTATAATCACCAAAAATTTAGATCTAATAAGAAAGACATTGAAACACTAAAGTCAATATGTATTTAAAATTCTTACGGTAGACATAATCGTAAATCTCAAGTTGATAATGAGGTCAAGGACAATTACTATGAATTTCAAGTGTTTGGACATGAATCCTTTAAGTGCCCTAATCGATTAAGGAATGGATACAATTATATAACTAGACTGAATGCCTACCTTAGTGAAAAAAACTCAAACTTCGACATTAATGAGTCTTTAGTTGATTGCACTATGTTTTTTCTCACCGTTGTTATGGATGAATTTGGTCCTTTGCCCGCATATTTTAAAAGTAAAGGTTGAATTTGGTAATGTAGAGTTAAAACGAGAGCACCCTCGAGATTATAAGAGAATGGGGGATGATTATTGGATTGTACATAGTATATTAAAAGCATATTTTACCTCCCAATGGTACAATAATAATGGTTTCTTGAGACACATGATCAATGATAAGTCTCTTTTTAGCAATGTTTAGGATCACAAGGATGGTAAGGTCACTTTTGGTGATAGGAGTCAGTTAGCATATTAAGTAACGCAACCGTAGAGATTTATGGGTTTCATAATAGAGAAAATGTTTTATTTGTGGATGGTCTTAAGGTTAATTTAATTAATATAATCTAGTTGTGTGATGAGAACCTAGGGATAAATATATCTCAAATGTGTTGTGGAGGTTTTTATGATAAATGGAAGATGGTATTATATGGGTTGAGGATGCCCAACAATTATTATGGGCTTTGTCATAGTGATAGTAAGCCACGAAATAGGTTCTTTTGACAAGACAATTGAATTCTCTAAGTTTTACATGACTTAATCATTGATGCCAAGGACCAACAAGAGTTACATTGATATTATGAAAAAGTCAATGTCAATGTCAATGTCACTCTTGTTGGTCCTTGGCATCAACGATTAAGTCATATAAAACTTAGAGAATTCAATTGTTTTGTCAAAAAGAACCTAGTTCGTGGCTTACCATCACTAGGACAACCTTTCACCGATTTGTGTGGAGCATATCACTGGGTAAGTGTAAGAGTATAGTAGACTCATTATTCCCTCACTTAAATAGTTTGTCTTATTTCGGTTTTCAAAACACTTTATGTCCAAGAGGTCTCTGAAACCTTCATCAATGTTAAAAACATGGAAGTCAACTTGTTTTATGTGAATATCAAAATGATCAGCTTAGGATGAAGGTGAACGTGACCTAGAAGATTTAGAATTCATAGTTTTTGTAATTCAAATTGTTCATATCTTTTTCAAAACCTCGTTGTGTGCTTTTATTCTTTTCTCAACTCCGAAATGCCATAGTATTTTTTTCTATGAAAATTTATTTCTAAAATGCATTTTTGGAGTGATAGAGAAGCTCATTGGAGTAAAGGTAAGCCTTCGCCGGTCGAGAATTTTTATGGTTTTTAGACTAATTTTGCTAGTTATAAGTGCGACTTCCTTCGCTGATGGTTCGTTGTACTCAAGCACTTTTCACTCTGGTGATAGTTTTTCCTGGTTGTGACTAGGGTCTTTATCTCCTAGAAAACTAACTGGAAAGTTTTGCGAACACCTTCATGGATGGCTCGATCAAACAAAAAAATCCACCAGTAAACCCCGTCAACAAATTTCTCCTTTTTTTACAATTTAAAAGATATTTCCTGATGTTTCCAAAAATCACTTTTAGGGTTGATGGGATATTTTGATACTCTTTCAAACTATACCAATTCAAGTGGGAGCATGTCTCTTATTTTGTGTACCCCATTAGTCTTTCACTTTTATAGGGCTTAAATATTTTAAAGAGAAAAAATTATAAAGAAAAAATACTTGTGTTTTTGTTCTTTATTTAAGAACCTATTTTTTTTAAGGAAATAAGGCTTTGTTCTTTCTTTTCCTTATTCTCTTCTTGCACATAATCATCCTTATTAAATAAGAAGAAGTAAACTTTGTGAACCTTTAAAACACTTTTTTCATGAAATATTTTAAAGTTAGGACTTATTTCCCCTTGGAGGTTCTAGTGATCAGGTGGTTCTTTACAAGACAATATTGAAGTTGGTTTAAGATAGCCTTCTTGATTGTTCGATCATGAAATCGTTCTTTTGAAATTATCTTCGACATTAGAAAGTCATACAAATAGTTAGAATTGGTGGACTGCGGTGTGTGATCCTAATACATGTATCTCCGCTTTAAGTCTTCGCCAAGTTTTGGTGAGATTGTTGCTTTGGGTCAAGGTTTTTTCCATTAGTGGGTTTTTCCTCATACATCCGTTGTTATGACATGATTTATATCTCAAACATTTAATGATTATTAATATTTGTTGTGTAGATTAAATCATTTGCAAACTTTGTCACTTATACCATTAGGTTATACTCGTTGTTTTTAACGTTAATTAAAATTGAAATTGAGTTTAAATTTTTTGTATTCCTCCGTTTCGACTAATATTTTCCTAATAGAGAACCCTTAACTAGTATCAGAGCTAGCCCAATTTTATTAGGTTTAATCTCCTAGAGGTAATATCTCTTTTTGGCCCAGTACGGAAGATGATGTTATGGTATCTAGGATTTGAAGATACATTTTATTTCCCTAATATGTTTAGCTCTTTTGATGGTGCACACCAAATGAAAAACAGATGTGTTAATATTCACTCTCAAGTGATGAGAGTATTTATAAGATTAAGACTTTGTCTTCCTTCGATTATTCTAGTGATGAAATCGATAAGGAGGAAGTTGGTGACATACAACTTGTTTTTGATAAATTGAGTGTTGAAAATATGAGGCATAAAAAATGCTCATTAAAAGTTTCCATGAAATTAAAATTGGCCGAAAAGAAATTAGTTTCTTCCAAAAAATAAAGTTTCATTTTGAGCAATGTGGAGGGTCAATGTTTTACTCTAAGAGAAACTTTCCTATCTACGAAGAAAGAGATAAATGATTGGCAAGAAAGATTAAACATTTTATAAATCAAATTATTTTAATGAAAGAATTCTAATCGCTCTTTAAATGAAAAGATCATCTCTCTCGAAAATGATTTTATCCTTGCTAAGAGTGTGAAAGTCTGTTTAAAAGATGATCCTAATTTTTTTTAATATGATTTTGTCACACAACCGATCTTGAAATGACAAAAGTGGCTTGAGTTTGAAAATTTTAAATCAAACTCCAATGTGAACTCCACAAACACATTTGTTAAACCTTCTCAAGAGACTCCTATTTCTAAAAAGTCTCCTCCACAACTTGATAAGATAAAGTTTTGAAGCATCCTAATGACAACGTTCCATGCGTTGTGTACGAGTGAAAATTTATAAAAATAAGGGACACTTAGAGGAATTTGAATATATGTTTCACAAGACCAAAGTGACCAAAAGACCCCACATTTTGAAGGGTGATGATTTTTCTTCTCTAAAGAATGACTTTAAAACCTTTATTGAAATGTCTAGGATTGTTTTATCCAACATCGAATTTTTTTCTAAATCAAGAAATGTTGAAAAAAATGTGAAGTATTTGGGTAAGAATAACGAGACTAAGCCCATTGTTAAAATAATGATATCAAATGTATTATTATTCACATCACTTTAGTTTCATAAAACTCTTCACAATGGTACCTTGATAATGGGTGTTGAAGGCATATTATCGGGGATAAATCATTGTCTTTAAACTTATTGCATATAAAATCGTCCTTTTGGTGACACGAGTATGTTTAATGTAATGGGAAAGGGCACAATTGAAATCATTAGGTTTCTAGGTTTAACAATGCCATTTTGGTTCATGTCCTGTAGGCTAATTTAGTTATCATTATCCAATTATGCAATTATCGTCATAGTGCGTTATTTACCTTGAAAGCATGTCAAGTTTTTTAAGCTAAAGGTAAGTTCACGTTGAAAGGAACTAGAACTATGGAGAATTGTTATGTTGTGAAAACACATCCTAAGATTCTTTATAATAGGGAAAAAAGATGAAATGAATTTTTGGAATAAGAGATTAGGTCATGTGAAATATAGGGATCTTAGCAAACTTATTAGGAATGAACTTGTTCATAACTTACCTCATTTTGAGTCGTCTTCTTCCCGCATATGTCGTACTTTCCAAATGGGAAAACAAATCTGAAATCCCTATAAGAAACTAAATGTGATCTCTACCTCCCAGGTGTTAGAGCTTTTACACATAGACGTCATGGATCCAATGCGTAGAGAAAACATAGATGGTAAACATTTGTTCTTATGGTTGTAGATGATTTTTCTAGGTTAACTTTTGTATGATGTTTGCGTAACAAGTCCAATGTGAATGAATTATTTACTCCCATGTGAAAATAACTCCAAAACGAGAAGAGGTGCATTATTGTTAGAGTTTGAAGTGACCATGGGACTAAAATTGAAGGAATCAGGATACTAGAATGGTGTAGGGATGTTAACATACACCGCGAATTATCCACACCGAAAGCATCTAAACAAAAAGGTATTATTGAATGAAAAAAATCGAACAATCCAAGATATGGTAATGTCCATATTGATAGGAAAGGGTGTGCTTAAGAGTTTTTGGGCGGAGGCGATAAACACGACTTATCATACCGTGAACAAAGTCTATAAGAGCTACGGTACAACCATGACCCCCTATGAGATTTGAAAAGGCAAAAATCCCACACTCAAATATTTTAGATCCTTTTAAAGAAAATGTTATATTCTCAAGGATTAAAAGTATTTAACTAAGATTAGCTCTAGGAGTGACATTGGAATTTTTCTCGGCTATTCCCTTAATATTCGTGCCTACCGCATTTATAATTATGGAGATCAAAAGATGATGGAGTTGGTAAATATTGTCATTGATGATTGTGAGAAAATAATATTCATATTTATTGTAATTAAAGAATGATCCAAAGAAGAAACATATGATTATGTCAAGGTCCAACCACTAGCACCACTAAAAGTGGGTGTTGTATTGGATGACCAACCTCCTTTGGTTACAAAAAGAGCATGATGTCTCCAAAATATTGATCCACCTTACCGATATTTCATGCATGAAGTTATTTACAATTACCAATAGAATATTATGCAAAATATTAATCGGTGTCAGCACCTCAAGCATGTTGTGCAAGGTTTCATTGACAATGGCATTTTTCGCCCTGCTCGCTGAACCAAAGTTAAACACCACCATAATCCTTTCCCTCCGCACCAAACTGGTGTGAATGCCATAATTATTGATGAAGACTCAGATTTTGATCCCTCAACCAAAATGAAACCCTCCAATAACCCTACTTCACATATTTCATCAGACCATTCCCTAATTCCCCTCTAAACATGCCCACCTAATTTGTTCCATTTTGAAACCTCTTATGACCAGGACCTCCTTCTAGTGACAAGATCTTGTATAGTAGTTCGCACTAAATCTAATACATAAATCATGAGCTCACCATCCGTTCTAGAGCATCTGAAATAATTTGGAATAAAATTTCCATCAAGAGTGATTATCGAAAAAGAAGAATATGCAAAAATAATCGATCTGTATATGAAAGCCTATAATTGGTCCTATCAGTCCCACATATGGTTTGTGTCCCTAGAAGAATTTAGTCTAGTAGTCCGTAGGTCCCAGGTAGGATCTCAACAACAAAAGTCATGTTTTTTATATTTTTCAAATTAAATATAAAACTTAAACAAACTAAACCCAAATCAGACTTTGTACCAGTTTTAAACCATGTTGTGATAAAACAATTTACCAAATTTTATCTTAACCTAAAACATGCATGTAGGTGATAGTATATAAGATAAATAAATAAATCATACAACACACCGATGTAGGAGGAAAACTCACAATGGGAAAAATGTCGGATGACCTAACCATACAAATTCACTATTATACGGATTTACACAAGTTGACAGATGACTTACTCAACGACTCGATGCCCTCTCAAGCCCTGATCCATCTTTAATATTTAACCAATCCTCTATAACTATAAAGAAGAAATCCACCCACATCAGTTACCATAACGTGTGAGTCTACACACGCCTCGGTATCCACCGAAGATGCTCAACAATTGTCTACAGATATTGAACACGGAGTCAACCACTTCTTCATCGTAACACCACACCATGGAGTCCACTGTGCGTAAACAACAAACCAAGTACAGAGTCCTCCATATGAAACTTTTATCAATCAAGATAAAGAGAGAAACAAACTATAGTGCCCAATAAATAAGATCTCAACACATATAGAAACATGAAACTTGGATCTTGAACACTTTGGGTGAAACTAAGGTTTGGGAGGTTTAAAGATGTAATGAAAATGATTTTCACCAAAATTATTTCTAAAAACAAATGCCTAAACCCTTTAATATAAAAAAAAACATGTTTTTAAGGTGACACTTTTTTGAGAAATTTCGTTCGAAAGAAAACAAGACCTCATTCGAACGAAGCTCCAAACTTGTTCGAACCAAATCAAACCTAGTTCGAACGAACATATAATCTCATTCGAACACGAGATTCAAATGATATTAGTTCTGTAAACAAATAAAACTCATTTGATGTTCATTAGAAATTCGTTTGAATAAATTGCCATTCTTATTTGAACAAAACCATAGTGTCGTTCAAACGACTTTAAAACAAAAAAATATTTTTTCTTTTAAAATCGGCTCCAAACATTCTCAAAACAAACACCCAAAAATAATAAATTCCAAGGATCAAAATTCATACGCATTCATACCTAAGAGATCTTCGAATACACGAAGATGAAAATGTGGCATGAAACATGCCATGCTATGTAATCTCTGAAGCTTTTTCGCTACGTCTTCAACAAATATGTCATTGGCTTAGAAGGTTAACAATACGAACCCTAAATTATCGCTCAAAATATTCTGTTAGGAATTAAGCCAATACATACAAATTGACTCAATTGGAAATTTGTCCTTACAAATCTCACCCTTTGGCTATCTTGAAAAAACCCCAAAATAAAACACCCATGGGTCGTCAAACTCTTTAAAATACTCAATCCCCAGCCCTAAAAGAAAAAAAAATAGAGATGCTCAATAGACACATACTTTGAGTATCTTTTCCTGCTTATAAACTTTATCGCATGCTGTAAACCTCCACACTTAAACACACCTTTAAATGAAAAGAGAATATAACAAGTATAAGTATCTGGATAAGAATAAACTCTCCCTATGTCTAACAATCCCCACCTAGGTAAGACGAATTCTCCTAAGACAAAGATCTCCAACACTAAAGTGAAAGATAAAATTTCTCCCCTTTTTTCAGTAATAGACAAAGAATGAATGCAAAAAACTATTTCTCCCCCATAAACCATTTGATATAGCATGAGAAGTATCATGTGCAAGCACTCGATAATCAATAAGTCTAACGTGTAAGGCCTTCAAATCAGATTTCCTAACCCACATAGGTGTGATGTGACACTTTAGGATCTTGGAAACTTTGATGACTCTAGACTTAGACTTTCTAGGGACAATTTAAAGAACAAAGCCAAAATGCCTAAAATGAGCTTTCCTACCTCAATGTGTGCATGTGTAGACACAACAAGGGGTGTTACCTAAGGATTAACCTTTTTTAACATTCCTAGCAAATATTCACTCTCTCAAAAGCATGGCCTTGGCTTTAGTAGTGGAAGCATCTGGAATATCGAAGCCAATCCCACACTTGTAATCTTTGATTTGGACGGTGCCAAAAATTTTATCCAAATTTTAAGACCTAAAATCCAAATCAAATTTTACATGACTAGAGTATCTCAATCTCTCTTCTAGCTCCACTATCCTAGACTCAGTAAATGCCCAGACTATTCAAAGTCAAAATTCTCCATCTTTGAAACCTCCATCAAACCATGAAGGCTATCTATCTCGCCCTCAACATACTCGAACTTCTCCTTAAGAATCCTCTCATATGCTATAAGATCATCTGTTGAACACTCTCATCATTATCTGCGACACGTTGTTTTCACCTAGCTTCTAACTGTAAGGACATGTTTTATAAATGTCCATTATCAATTAGTATGTCGTATACAGCTACAACCGTCGAAAAATGTTCAAGATCACATTATGCAACAAGACGGATTCAAATATCAAGTTTCTTCAACAATCAAGCCTCCACGAAATGAACTTGGTAAAGGTTATGTTTTTAATCCATAGCCTTTCACTTAGCATATTGGGATATTTTTCATAAAAAATATTCTAAGTGTTGGAGCGGAGTTTTAAAGTTTTCATCAAAATTTATTTTTCGAAGTTTTATGGCGCTGCACTTCTGGGAAAAGAAAAAGAAAAAATACTTGTTAAAGGCTCGTTCAAGCAACAACCCCAATCATTAAAACGACAAGCTATCTCACGCGAAGCTCGTTCGAGCGAAGCGTGTCACCGTTCAAGCGAGACCTAATTTCGTTCGAGCAACTTGCCACCTTAAGGTTTTGTATAAATACACGTTAAATAAGGCGTATTTTGTCAAGAAGTCTTTTCATTTTTCATTCTGCAAGCAGTGTAATTTTACAAAACACTTTTAGCTTATTCATTTAGGGCTTTAAACCCTTATTTTTTCAATTCACAAAATCATAATTGTTCATGTGAATTGTTTTGGAGTTTAAGAACACATTTTTCTAGTGTTCAAACATTTATGGAGAGGATATCTACATCATATGGCAGCGTGTCATTGAGGAGCGCTCGAGGGTGTTTCTTTGTTTAAGATTGGGATGCGGTTCGGGTGGTGTCACTGTCTGTGAACCGTTGCTGATTCTAGACTGCGTGTCTATGTAGGGTTACTGAGGTAATCTTATTACAGATTTAATTGTAATTATAAATTAAGATTTAGTTATAGTGAAATAAAAGGTTTTGCCTTTCGGGGATTTTTCCTGAAATCTGTGAGTTAGAATATCCGTGTTTGTTGGTTTGACTCGCACACACGTAGTTATTTGATTAAGGGATGAATTAATTTGATTCAAAAATTGAGTTTAATTAAATAAGTTTGTGGTTGGAATTTATGAATTTATTTAAATTGATATCGCACACGGCGCATCAATTTTTACAATTGGTATCAGTGCTTTTTTTTATAAGTGAGTGCATACTTTCTCAAATTGGTATCAGAGCAGGTTACCCTAATTTATTGCGTATTTCTCAAATTGAAAAATACTTTCTCAAATTGAAGTTGAAAAATGATTTGAAAGACTCGAGTAGTTTGTGTAGTGATGGTAATGGCTTGTCTTGTTCCCATGCTTCGAGTGTTAAAGCCAAAACCATAGTTCGTTTTAAAGGGTGAATCATTTCCAAGGACGTTAGAAAAGGTCAACCCATAGGTATCGTTCCACCCATTTACACGTGTTCACATTGTGGTAGGATGTTTTTATTTGGATCTTCGAAAAGGTCCTAGGAAGTTTAAGTCTAGTGTTTCCTTGGTTCTTGTAACTCCCATGCATCGTTGCACACCAATTTGGGTTAGGAAATCACTTTTAGAGGCACTAGATATGAGACTAATTGATTCTCGGTTGCTAGCACATGGTTCTTCTCTTGACATATCATATAGATGATTGTGTTTGCTTGTTTGTCATACATTAGTTGTGCTTCATGATATATGTTTGCTAGTGTTATGACATGTATATTTTTTATATGTCCATTCATTTAATTTTTTTTGGGATCATATTTGAAAAATACAAAAATATTTTATTTTGATACATTTTTAAAAAAGTCAAAAAGAGTTCTTTATTTTATTTGCACCGTTTATAAATGACATTTATGATGACCGAGTCACAATTTCATTCTATATCCATGTGACTATTTGATAGTGTTTTGACATGTGTCATCATTTCATTTTTGTGCTTTACAATGTTTGGTGTCATTGAGATGTAATTTAATGTTTCTTCCTACATTCTTGACTCATAAGTTCCTTTAATGCACACCTGCATGAATTTGTTTGATTATTGTACTTGTTTATCACATATTGGTCGGAGTGTTGTCATCTCAATTATGTCTTTAAAACGAACCATATGTGATAAAACTTGATAATGGAAGTAGCGCATGTAAAAACTGTTTACCGTGAGGAATTTAATTGCAACAAAATATGATGAGTGAATCATAGGAAAGGGCAGCGAGAGAATAAAATTTACTCGTCGTAAAAGCTACCGTTTAAAAGAGCCCAAAAAATTTCAAGGCAATAAAAAGATAAATATGACAAAAAGGGGTCACCTCAAAAGAAAAATATAATGATTATTATTTATGAGGGAGTTTGGATGGAAAGATATGAAAAACGATTTTGCACATCCTTACATCATCTTGAAAAAGCATTCATAGTTTTAGATGTTATTGGTGTGGGAATCACTTTTGACTTTGATGTGTTAATGGATTGAGTCGATGTAATTTAAATTCAACACTTTTAACACCTACGGACGATTTTTAGATTCATTCGATAGGAGTACACGTATGCATCATGCACATATGTTTTGTTTGGTTGCATTGATTTTCATATTGAATATGTTCACACACATTCATTCCGTATCCACGATTTGGTTATCTTAGTGTAAATTCATGTTGTGATTTCTGTTTTTTTTTGTATAAAAAATTGAAAAATCAAAAAATAGTTTGTGAAATTTGATTGATTGTCGTGACAACTCCATGCTTGATTTCTTAATTCATTTTCATGTCTATTTTGGTCAAATAAAAAGGGGAAGAACGAATTATGGGAGTTTTTTCATTATGGGGGAGATTTGATTATGATGATTGTTTTTATTTTTATATCATTTCAAACTCAATGCATCACGAGGTATTTGCTTTGTCTCATGTGTGTAGGTACAACAATGGGAGATCATATGTTACACACCCTGATGAGAAAATCTTGAAGATTTGAAGATTTTGTGCTGAAGATGTTGAAGAAAAGTTTTGAGACCTACATGAATTGTACCTTTTCATTTTTAGGTTCATGAGGGTATTAGATTTGTATAGGCATTTATGTTTTAATAATTCAGAAGTTTTTATTTTGTACTGGCATATAGACATAGGGGGAGATTTGTAAGGACATGTTATTATAAATGTCTGTTATCAATAAGTATGTTGTATACCGCTACAACCGTCGAAGAATGTTCAAGATCACATATGAAACAAGACGGATCTGAATATCAAGTTTCTTCAATAATCAAGAATCTGTGAAATGAACTTGGTAAAGGTTATGTTTTTAATACTTAGCATTTGACTTAGAATATTGGGATATTTTCATCAAAAATCTTCTAAGTGTTGGAGCGGAGTTTTAAAGTTTTCATCAAAATTTATTTTTTGAAGTTTTAAGGTGCTGCATTTTCTAGGAAAAGAAAAAGAAAAAATATTTTTTAACAGCTCATTCGAGTGACAACCTCTCTTGTTCAAACGACATGCCATCTCGAGCGATGCGTGTCACCGTTCGAGCGAGACCTGATTTCATTCGAGCGACCTGCCGCCTTAAGGTTTTGTATTAATAAATGTTAAACGAGGTGTATTTTGTCAAGAAGTCTTTTCATTTTTCATTATGAAAATAGTGAAATTCGACAGAACGATTTTGGCTTCTTTATTTAGGGATTTAAACCCTTCTTTTTTCAATTCACAAAATCCCAATTGTTCATGTGAATTGTTTTGGAGTTTAAGAACATGTTTTGCTAGTGTTCAAATATTTGTGGAGAGGATATCTACATCATATGGTTGCGTGTCATTGAGAAGCACTCGAGGGTGTTTCTTTGTTGAAGATTGGACTGCGATTTGTGTGGTATTGCTGCGTGTGAACTATTGTTGATTCTTGACCGCGTGTCTATATAGGGTTACTGAGGTAATCTTATTGCAAATTTCATTGTAATTGTAAATTGCGATTTAGTTATAGTGAAATAAAAGGTTCTGCCCTTCGGGGATTTTTCCTGAAATCTGTGAGTTAGCATATCTGTATTGATTGGTTTGACTCGCACAAACGTAGTCATTTGATTAAGGGATGAATTAATTTGATTCAAAAATTGACTTTAATTAAATAAGTTTGTGGTTGGAATTTGCAAATTTATTTAAATTGATATCTCACACGGCGCATCACTTTTTACAAATTAGTATCAGAGCTTTTTTTAAAAGCGAGTGCATCCCTTCTCTCTAACTTCAAGTTTTCATTTTTAATTTCATCGTTTTTGCATATGATTCATAGAAGGAAACTTGGAGTTCACTCTCCTCCTCCTTTTATTTTCCACTCTTTAGACCATCAGTCACTTGGGAATAAAAAATAATGGCCTCGAAAGTGTCATTAAATCTCTCATGACTAGCTATGAACGTGGTGTAGTTGCGCCCAATGGGGGACTCAGACCCCTCTTTTGGATCACTATCACTAAGAGTGGCATTATACAACTTTGATTTTTTCCATCCTTCCTTAGTTTAGTCACACTCAGCAGCCCTATGGCTATAACCCTCACATACAAAGCATCTATCTGACTTATGCCTATTAAAATTATCATTATTATTTTTGAGAAATTGATCGGCCTTGTTATACTTGTTTTTATTAAACTTATTCATATCTTTCAATTATTTTTAAAACTTGAGAAATTTTCTTAACTTTTTTGCAAACATGACCAAATTATCATTATCAATTTTAGGCTTATCATTTGAAATAAGTGTTTCCTCCTTTCGGGATTTCAAAGCAATGCCCTTGTCTTTCTCTTTGTTTTGGAGAAAAACATATCAAGATCATAAGTTTGAACATCACCTATAAGATCTTTGAGTTTCGTAGAGTCTAAAGTACCTAAGGAATTCAAAACTATCAGTTTTGAATTAAATCTTTCAGGCAAGGACCTTAAGATTTTCTTGATTACTCTATTTTTGAGTATTCTCTCTCCCAAGTTAAAAGACGAGTTCACAATATCAGACAATCTAGCGTAGAACTCATCGAAGATTTCATTCTTCTCCTTCTTAATAGTTTCAAATTAAGTGGTGAGATTTTTGAGTTTGAAAGCCTTTACAACACTATTACCTTCATGGGTGAGTTGGAGTATGTCCCAAGCCTCTTTAGACATTTAAAATATCATAATACGGTAGAACTCATACGGCGTGACCGAATAAAACAGAGCATTTAAACCTCAAAAGTTATAATTTGCTAACCTATGATCATCCCCCCTCCATGATTTTACGAGTTTGGGAATTCTATATTCACCATCTAAGGTTGTGGGTGGGGACCAAATGACACACCCCAACCCAGTTACTTATAATTAAGTTTGAAAGTCAAAATGAGTCAAACCATGAGTAATTTAACCAAACCATAAACAATAGTTTTAATTTCAGAGTCATTATTATAAATCCATATATCTGAAAACCTTTTTACAACCTCAGAGTAGTCACACTTGTACAAACTTGCTTGAAGGAAAATTTAACCTAATTACATCATTTACATTTAAACAAAATGTTTGTTTCTCCCATTCTTGGCTAACCCAACCCGACTTCCTAGATTTGGCAGTGACATCGCATTACCTGAAAAATGTGAACATAGGAACCATGAGCAAAAATAGCCCAGTGAATGCATCACTACTAAACTACTGCATGAATTTAAATGCAATAAATTATGTCCATATACTTATGTATTAACTTATCCGGCTCATTCATAATGAATGACCATCTTTTCTGAATCATGATTCACATCTCCTGTCTAAATAGACAATTCTCCCCCATTCCTGGTCGAGGAGTAACCCCTTGTCATTAATAGACAAATTTCTCCCATTCCTGGTCGAGGAGTAACCCCTCATTTCGGTAAGCCGAAATGAACAATTTCATATTCATTATATTATGATCATATCAATAACACGATATAAATATCTCTTTCCAGTGAGTACACTCACCTTAAGTTGTCAACTACGTATTCAGGTTTCCTTCTGGTGGAGCTGAACTGGGTTGATTAGACCTTACACCAGTCAATCCAACTAGATCAGTACTGAACCTCAATCATAAATATTATCCTAACATAATTATGTAACTTTCCATGACTATACATCAACAATATAATTCCAATTAAGTCACATTCCATAAAACATAGGTAAAGGCAAAACAATGATATACATGTTGATAAAGTTACGGACATTCAACCTTAGGAAATACCTTATAAGTAATTTATAACCAAAGTCAAGTAAACATGAAATTATACTTGTCAATGTATATACACATGAAACATGTACTCAAAGTACCCTTTGTAAGGACGAAACACAAACATTCATTCAAGGGGTATCCAGTATGACCTGAAATTATTGTCCTACATACCTGACCATCCTATATTCCTAAATTGTACAAATACAGGGGTCCAAACTTATCAATATGAAAACATATATGAATATACTTTCCAATACAAGTGACGATGTAATTTTTCAAGCTTCTTAGAGCAAGTTATAACCATTTATTTACGACACAAGAAATCTTCCCTACAAGCTCCTCTATTGTTCCTTCAACTTGCAAGAATTTTCATAATTTTTTTACAGCATAACTTTCCATGATTTTCAAACCATTTCCATTACACATACTTAATAGTAAATAATTAAAGTTTCATAATTTTTTGACTTCATTTTCTATCCCAAAAGCTTGACTAAACTTAGGGCATACCGAAGTCAAGTATACAAACAGCAACTATGCACCAACTTGAAATCATCATTACGGACTAAAAACAAGGAGATAAAGTCTAATTTTTGGATATGATATGGATATATGAGTCTACTTTCATATCCAATTAGAATTTCTTAATTACAGTAAGCACACAAAGATATATGCAAGTTTGAATACAAGGGGCTTCAATACAAAGCAATTTTAAGGGTTTCTACACTCAACTTAACATAAACTTGCATCTAACCCTACATATATATAAAGGGCTAAAACTTTTGTAAACCTATGATGATTTATATCATATAAATCAATAATATAAGTAACATAACAAGATTTTCAATTAGGATTACCTTCGGGACTTTTACGTAATTTCCACGGATTTTTCTACACCTTTTCTCCTCACTTTTCCTTCTTAAACTCCCTAATTCTCTTTCCTCAAGGTGAAACCCTTTCAGGGCTGATTTTGGCTGAAGGATAAATATATTTCAAGGGTATAAGGTCGGCCAAGTCTGCCTCCCAATCCAACCAATCAAATTAAACCATTTGGTTTAATAAAAGACAAAATACCACTTAAAGGGAATGGACAACTTTGCCCTTTGTTCGTAAATTCGGTATAACTCTTTACTCGGGCATCCATTTGATGATCCGTTTGTTGTATTACAACCCTAACTCACATGTCTATAACTATCGAGTTTTCACCTCAAGTCATTTATAATGTTATAAAGGTCAAAACTAGTCTCTAATAGGAACCTTTCCACCCAAAACAACAAAATTTGTGTTTGTAAATAATTCGACCTTTAATGATTTATGAAAGTAGGATTATAATAAACATAATCACTTAACATTAGATATACTAATATCACATTATTCATATCACATAAGATAAGCATGATTTAAATATAATTTATCATAATTATATTCGGGTTGTCACAACTCACCCACCTTAGAAAATTTCGTCCCCGAAATTTAATATAAAGGTCACTTACCAAACAGACGAGGATACTGTTTCCTCATGCTATCCTCTGTTTCCCAAGTTGCTTATTTAACTCCATGGCTCATCCACATAACCTTAACTAAGGGAATAACTTTATTTCTCAATACTTGCTCCTTACGATCAATAATTTCCATTGGTTCCTCGATGTACGATAAGTCTTTCTTCAGTTCAATTGGTTGAGTTTTCAACTGATGAGATGGATCCGCCAAATACTTACGAAGCATCGATACGTGAAACACATCATGTAAACGGGATAAATCTGGAGGTAATGCTAATCTATAAGCCAGGGGCCCAATTCTTTCCAACACCTCATATGGTCCAATGTATCTTGGACTTAGTTTCCCCTTTTTGCCAAATCTCATAACGCCTTTCCATGGTGAAATATGCAGGAATACAAAATCTCCCTTCTGAAATTCCAATGGATACTCCCTCTTATCTGCATAAAATTTCTGCCTACTTTGTGCTATCTTTATCCGTTCCCGAATAATTTTGATCTTTTCAGTCGTCACATCTATTAATTCAGGACCCAATATTTTACTTTCACCCACTTCATCCCAACACAAAGGCGTTCTACATCTCCTCCCATATAAAGCTTCATAAGGAGCCATACAAATAGTCGACTGATAACTATTATTATATGAAAATTCCATTAATGGCAAATGATCATCCCAACTACCTTTGAAGTAAAATACACAGGCTCGTAACATGTCTTCTAATATTTGAATCGTCCTTTCTGATTGCCCATCAGTTTGTGGATGAAACGCAGTGCTGAACTTCAAACTTGTGCCCATGGCGTTCTGGAGACGAGGCCAAAACTTAGAAGTGAACATTGGATCTCTATCTGATACTATTGACACTGGTGCCCCATGTAAACGAATAATCTCATCAACGTACATACGTGCATACTTGTCAACATTGTAAGTGGTCTTAACTGGGAGAAAATGAGCTAACTTCGTCAGTCGGTCTACAATCACCCAAACAGAATCATGCCCCTTTGGTGACCGGGGTAATCCTGTAACAAAGTCCATCGTTATATGCTCCCACTTCCATTCCGGAATAGGCAATGAATGTAATAATCCTGCCGGCTTCTGATGCTCCGCCTTTACTTGCTGGCACACTACACATTTTTCTACGAACTTTGCAATCTCACGTTTCATATTATTCTACCAGTAATACTCTTTCAAATCTCTGTACATTTTGGTACCTCCCGGATGCATAGAGTAAATTGAACTATGTGCCTCTTCTAATATATCTTTCTTTAAGTGTGGATCATTAGGTACACAAGTCCTATTTTTATAACACAACGATTCATCATTCTTAATTTCAATGTCACTCTCTTTACCATCCAGGACATATTGTTTCTTCTTCTCAAGGAATGGATCACTGGTCTGCAAATTTCGTATGCGCTCGGCCAATAAAGGTCTCACTGTGACATGTGCTAATAATCCTCCACTTTTTGAAACTTCAATTCAATCCCCATCGATGCCAAGTCAAGAATATTTCCAACATGGGCACACTATATGCAACCAAGCATCCCTGATGATTTTTGACTCAAAGCATCTGCTACTACATTGGCCTTCCCAGGATGATGATGAATGGTACAGTCATAGTCTTTAATCAGCTCTATCCAACGCCTTTGTCTCAAATTCAGTTCTTTCTGTGTAAATAATTATTTCAAACTTTGATGATCCGTAAATATCTCACAAGTTTCTCCATACAAGTAATGTCACCACAACTTTAAGGCAAAAATAATGGCCGCTAGCTCCAAATCATGTGTAGGGTAATTTCGTTCATGCGTCTTTAATTGTCTGGAAGCATATGCTATTACCTTCCCATTCTGCATAAGAACACATCCTAACCCCTGAAATGAAGCGTCTGTATAGATCACAAAAGACTCATTCCCACATGGAATAGTAAGTATAGGGGATGAAACCAATCGATTCTTTAATTCTTTAAAACTCCTCTCGCATTCTTCATCCCATACAAACTTCACTTCATTACGAGTCAACTTTGTCAGTGGTAATGCTATTGCTGATAATCCCTTAATGAATTTGCGATAGTAACTTGCCAATCCTAGGAAACTCCTAATTTCTGTCACATTCTTAGGACTCTCCCATTCAACAATTGCTTCCACCTTCTTTGGATCAACATATATCCCATTTCCCGAGACAAAGTGCCCTAAAAACACAATTTCATTCAACCAAAACTCACACTTGCTGAATTTAGCAAACAATTTCTTCTCTCTCAAACTCTGCAATACAAGTCTCAAATACTTCTCATGTTCCTCCATGCTACGCGAGTAAATCAACACATCGTCTATGAATACAATCACAAAGGAATCAATAAAAGGGTGGAATACCCGATTCATCAAATCCATAAAAACTGCTGGAGCATTAGTCAATCCAAATGGCATCACCAAAAACTCATAGTGCTCATATCGAGTCCGAAAAGCCATTTTGGAAATATCGCTATCCTTCACTTTCAGTTGATGGTAACCCGATCTCAAATCAATCTTCAAAAATACAGTGCCCCTCTGTAATTGGTCAAACAAATCATCGATACGAGGTAGAGGGTACTTGTTTCTAATAGTCACCTTATTCAATTGTCGATAATCAATACATAATCGCATTGTCCCATCTTTCTTTTTCAAAAATAACACCGGTGCTCCCCATGGCGAAACACTAGGCCGAATGAAACCTCTGCTTATCAGATCTTGTAATTTCACTTTTAATTCTTTCAACTCTGCTGGTGCCATTCTATATGGAGCAAGAGAAATTGGACCAGTACCTGGAATTAATTCAATAGAAAACTCTACTTCCCCATCGGGTGGCAGTCCTAGAAATTCCTCTGGGAAGACATCAGAAAATTCTCTAACCACTGGTATATCTTCAACTTTAAGTGCTTCCTTACTAACATCAACCACATATGCTAAATACCCCGTACAACCCTTACTCAATAACTTTCTACTCTTTATTGCTGAGATAAGAAAATTAGGGACAACATTCTTTTCCCCTGTAAACTGGAACTCGGGTTCACCAGGAAGATGAAATGTAACTTCTTTTCGAAAATAATCAATGGAAGCATGATACGATGATAACCAATCCATCCCCAATATAATATCAAAATCCCGAATGGCCAACGGTATCAAATCAACATAGAAATCTCGCTCACCCATTCGTAAGACACAATCTTTATAAACATGCTCAACTAGAATTACACTTTCCATTGGGGTAGAAATATATAAGGCACAATGAAGGAATGAACATGGTCTACCCAAATATGAAACAATATGAAATGCCACAAATGAATGCGTATATCCAGGATCAATGAGGGCATATAAATATTTGTTTGCAATAAAAAGTTTATCTGTAACCACTTCAGGTGTAGCATGGGCATCTTGCAACATCATCGCAAACACTCTTCCTCCTGCCTTCGATCCACTTGCTTATCCTGTACCTCTTCCCCTAGTGGCACTGCCTGGAGAGGATCCTTTATGAGGCCCCACACTACTGACTGAAACTGCTCTTGATAACATCGAACAATTCTTTCTCAGATGGACCTTCTGATGACAGTTGAAACATTTTATACTCAGTAACTTTGGGCAATTTCTCTTTACATGACCCGATGTCCCACAAAAGAAACAAACATTCGAATCTCCTTGCGCTGAAGCTCCTGAACCTCTTCCACTACTAGCCTCGCCTTTCTGCGAACCACCTCCCATACCTCTACTATGCTGAAATTTTTGCCCTCCAAGTCTTGAATATTCTGTATTACTACCTTTTTCATAACTTGGATTGAATCTGCTTCTCTTTACACCTCGTTATCGATTCCCTCTTGCTTCATTCAAGTCATTTTCTACCAGCAGGGCTTTATTCACCAAGGCTGAATAATTAACAGTCTCTAAAGCCGACAACCTTGATTTAATAACTAACTCAAGTCCGTTAAGAAATTGGCTACACATGTCTTCCTCATTCCGGATAAACCTCGATGCAAACCGAGATAAGGCTGTAAGTTTGGCTTCATATCCCCTAACAGTCATGCTTCCCTGATTCAACAGGAAATATTCTTTCTCCTTTTGTTTTCGATACATCGGAGGAAAATACTTATCATACAAGGCTTTAACAAAAGAATCCCATGAGATCACATTACCACCTCCTGGAGTAATCAACAAATGTTTGGTGGCATCCCACAAATATTTAGCTTCTCCTTTCAGCATGTACGCCGCCAAGATCACTCGTTAATTTTCAGGCATTCTTATCACCCCGAAAATAAGTTCAATCTCTTTAACCCATTCTTCTGCCTCTGTTGGATCAACTGCTCCTTCAAATGAGGGTGGGTTCATCTTAATAAATTTCTCATGTGAAGTACTCATTTCTTCTCGGTGTATCACCTCCTCAGCCCTAGCCAAGGCTTGTGCCTCCAGTTGACTGGTCTGTTGTTTTTCCACATGAGCCATAAATCTAGCTTGTTGCTCTGCCATTGGAGTCATAGCACGAGCCATTTTTTGCATGTCTCTCAATTGTTCCTGCTCGGGTTCTACATTTCCATGAACGGGTTGCTCAATCTCCGCTTTTGCTGCCATATTTGAAGCCTCGTCTTCTATTCCCACATTCACATTCCCTTGTTCCATTATCTTATATCTGAAATGAATCAAAGATATAACAACATGCAGATATACATATCTTTCCTAACATGATCGTTAGTATCAAATAAAATATATTTCTGACATTCACTGCCAAACCTAGGCTCTGATACCAAAAGCTGACACACCCCAACCCATTTACTTATAATTAAGTTTGAAAGTCAAAGTGAGTCAAACCATGAGTAATTTAACCAAACCATAAACAAGAGTTTTAATTTCAGAGTCATCATTGTAAATCCATATATCTGAAAACCTTTCTACAACCTCAGAGTAGTCACACTTGTACAAATTTACTTGAAGGAAAATTGAACCTAATTACATCATTTACATTTAAACAAAATGTTTGTTTCTCCCATTCCTGGCTAACCCAATTCGACTTCCTAGATTTGGCAGTGACATCGCATTACCTGAAAAATGTGAACATAGGAACCATGAGCAAAAATAGCCCAGTGAATGCATCACTACTAAACTATTGCATGAATTTAAATGCAATAAATCATGTCCATATACTTATGTATTAACTTATCTGGCTCAATCATAATGAATGACCAACTTTTCCGAATCATGATTCACATATCCTGTCTAAATAGACAATTCTCCCCCATTCCTGGTCGAGGAGTAACCCCTTGTCATTAATAGACAAATCTCCCCCATTCCTGGTTGAGGAGTAACCCCTCATTTCGGTAAATCAAAATGAACAATTTCATATTCATTATATTATGATCATATCAATAACACGATACAAATATCTCTTTCCAGTGAGTACACTCACCTTGAGTTGTCAACTACGTATTCAGGTTTTCTTCTGGTGGAGCTGAACTGGGTTGATTAGACCTTACACCTGTCAATCCAACTAGATCAGTACTGAACCTCAATCATAAATATTATCCTAACATAATTATGTAACTTTCCATGACTATACATCAACAATATAATTTCAATTAAGTCACATTCCATAAAACATAGGTAAAGGCAAAACAATGATATACATGTTGATAAAGTTACGGACATTCAACCGTAGGAAATACCTTATAAGTAATTTATAACCAAAGTCAAGTAAACATGAAATTATACTTGTCAATGTATATACACATGAAACATTTACTCAAAGTACCCTTTGTAAGGACGAAACACAAACATTCATTCAAGGGGTATCCAGTATGGCCTGAAATTATTGTCCTACATACCTGACCATCCTATATTCCTAAATTGTACAAATACAGGGGTCCAAACTTATTAATATGAAAATATATATGAATATAATTTCCAATACAAGTGACGGTGTAATTTTTCAAGCTTCCTAGAGCAAGTTATGACCATTTCTTTACGACACAAGAAATCTGCCCTACATGCTCCTCTATTGTTCCTTCAACTTGCAAGAATTTTCATAATTTTTCAACAGAATAAATTTCAATGATTTTCGAACCATTTCCATTAAACATACTTAATAGTACAGAATTAAAGTTTCATAATTTTTTGACTTCATTTGCTATCTCAAAAGCTTGACTAAACTTAGGGCATACCGAAGTCAAGTATACAAACAGCAACTATGCACCAACTTGAAATCATCATTACGGCCTAACCACAAGGAGATAAATTCTAATTTTCGGATATGATATGTATATATGAGTCTACTTTCATATAAAATTGAAATTTCTCAATTCCAGTAAGCACACAAAGATATATGCAAGTTTGAATACAAGGGGTTTCAATACAAAGCAATTTTAAGGGTTTCTACACTCAACTTAACATAAACTTGCATCTAACCATACATATATATAAAGGGATGAAACTTTCATAAACTTATGATGATTTATATCATATAAATCAATAATATAAGAAAAATAACAAGATTTGCAATTAGGATTACCTTCGGGACTTTTACGTAATTTCCACGGATTTTTCTACACCTTTTCTCCTCACTTTTCCTTCCTAAACTCCCTAATTCTCTTTCCTTAAGGTGAAACCCTTTCATGGCTGATTTTGGCTGAAAGATAAATCTATTTCAAGGGTATAAGGTCGGTCAAGGCTGCCTCCCAAGCCAACCAATCAAATTAAACCATTTGGTTTAATAAAAGACAAAATACCAGTTAAAGGGAATGGACAACTTTGCCCTTTGTTCGTAAATTCGGTATAACTCTTTACTCGGGCATCCATTTGATGATCCGCTTGTTGTATTACAACCCTAACTCACATGTCTACAACTATCTAGTTTTCACCTCAAGTCATTTATAAGGTTATAAAGGTCAAAACTAGTCTCTAACAGGAACCTTTCCACCCAAAACAACAAAATTTGTGTTTGTAAATAATTCGACCTTTCATGATTTATGAAAGTAGGATTATAATAAACATAATCACTTAACATTAGATATACTAATATCACATTATTCATATCACATAAGATAAGCATGATTTAAATATAATTTATCATAATTATATTCGGGTTGTCACACCAACCATTAAGAATCACTTGCCATACCCACTCATTTATTTATTTTTGTTCTGATTTCATACACATTTTTCTGTATGCGTAATTATACCCATCAAACATCGGTGCCTTAGAAAATGAATGACCCTCCAAATAAAAACCACTAAAATTCATGCCTATACACGAATCTAAACAGGATAACTTAACGTTCTCTCTGATACCGATTTATAGGTCCCAGAAGGGTAGGGTCTTAATAGCAAAAGTCAATTTTTTAATTTTTTTCAAATTAAATATTAAACTTATACACATTAAACCCAAATAAAACTTTGTACTAGTTTTAAACCAAGTTATTGTGATAAACGATTTACCAAATTTCATCTTAACCTAAAACATGCATCTAGGTGATAGCAAATAAAATATATAAATCAATCAAACAACATGCCAATATACTAGGAAAACCTGTAATGGGAAAAAACTCGGATGATCCACTCACCCAAATTCACTATGATACGGATTTACATAAGTTGACAGATGACTTAGACAATGCCTCAACACCCTCTTTAGCTTTGATGAGTCTTAAATATTCAACCGCTCCTCCACAATAATAACGAAGGAATTCACCCACGCAAGTTTCCAGGTATTTATCGAATACGCTCAATAATCGTTTGTTCACCACCTCTTCATTGCAACTCTACACCACGGAGTCCATCGTGTGTAAAGAGTTAACCAAAAAATGAATCCTGCACATGAGACTTTTCTCAATCAAGATG
Source organism: Sambucus nigra (assembly GCA_949130495.1). Taxonomy (NCBI): domain Eukaryota; kingdom Viridiplantae; phylum Streptophyta; class Magnoliopsida; order Dipsacales; family Adoxaceae; genus Sambucus; species Sambucus nigra. The sequence continues at coordinate 693,195,971 of OX422210.1, forward strand.
AAGAGAGAAACGAACTAAGGTTACCACAGAACGAGATCTCAAAGCATGTAGAAAGATAAAACTTGGATCTTAAACACTTTGGAAAAAATTAGGGTTTGGGAGCTTTTAGATATTTATTGCTGTAAGGACATATTTTTAATAAGTATGTCACAATTAATTATGTCGTATACCGCTACAAGTCGTCGAAGAATTGTGAAGATTGCATTTACAAAAGACGAATTCGAATTACCAGTTGCCTTCAACATTCAAGCCCAACAATATGAACTTTGGTAAGATATTGTTTTAAAGTTTCATTTACATTTCATATTAAGAGTGTTGGGATATTTTTATAAAAGGTTTTAAAAAGCTTTTATATAAAAATGTTTTTTAAAGAGGTTTTATAAATGTTTTTTATAAATGTTTGTGAGAAAATTGCTTCAGCAGTAAACGTACCTCGGTTCGACGCCAAGGTCGTTCAAGCGAGATAGCAATCTAGTTCGAAATTCAATGAAAGTCGCGCGTAGTCGTTCGAACGACACGCGATCTAATTCGCGCGAGATGTCATTCTCGTTCGAGCGAGATGACTTTTTGGCTGACACGTCTGACTTCGTCCTTATCTTTGACCGACTTAAATTTCCTATAAAAAGGAATGTCAGCCTTTGATTTTAGACGTGGAGAATAGTTTCAGAATAAAAAGAGTCTTATTCCTTTGAAACTTTTGTGTATCTGCCCAGATTTATTTCAATACCTTTTGGCAGAAAGTTTTTCTCCAACAATTTTAAGGGTTCAAATGTTTTGTTTTTAATTCACAAAATCCCAATTACTTTTATGTGAATTGTTTTGTGGAACCCAAGAACATACTTTGTTTTTGTTCATACTTTGTGGGGATAGCTCTACAACTGACAGTTGCATGCTATTGTGGAGGGAGTCCTCATAAAGTTCACATCTTGTGGAGAAGCCGTTTCTCTTCTTCATTGCTGCCCTCCTGGAATGGGAAAGTTCCAGCCCAGACATCGGAACCGACACCTGCGGGTATTTCGTATGTCATCCTATTTCATTTTAATCCGTGTAAGTCGTTTTCTTACAAAATTATAGTGAAATAAAAGGTTTTTCCCTTCGAGGATTTTTCCTGAATATTTGTGTCACATGCTTTATTTATTTATGGATTGACACACGCACTTTTAGATGCATATTTAGGGGTTGGATTAATTTGGTTTAAAAATAGACTCTAATTAAATAAGTGTGCCGAATTTGAAACTTGCGAATAAATTTAATCAATTATCACACAGTCTCACGACGTTTACAAATTGGTATCAGAGCGGGTTATGCTAATTTATCGCGTATTCCTATATTCTGCAAAATCGTGTGATATTGATTTTTTTTAAATCAGTTTTGTGAAAAATCGCAATTTTTTCAATGGTACGCCCGTTTAATGAGGAGCCTATTTTTGAAAAAGTTCACGACCGTGCTGAAAAATTAAAAAGTTTGAATTTGAAACTTTGCAAAAGAATTAAAGTTTTTGAAAAAGAAAATTCTCTTTTTAAAAGTAAGATTGAATATTTGCAAGCGTTTCAAACTCAAAGTGATATTTGTCGTGAGCACTTTGGTAATTTGTGTATTGATTTTTATTCTTTGAAAATTTCCAAAAAGAAGAGCGATGAGAAAGTCCTAGTTTTAGAGAATGAATTGAAGGATTTAAAAAAATTCTAGGGTTCCCGTTTGTGCCGTCGAGGATAAAAAATTAATCGATGATTTTACAGCACGTGAAAAGACTCTTAGGAATAAGTTTGTTTTAATTGAGGGTGAGCGCGATAAACTGTTAAGTTTAATTGAAAATTTGAAAAAGAAATCCCTGTCTTTGGAAGAGTTTAATTCTTTGCTTGAGTAAAAAATTTTGAAGTTAAAAATGATTTGACAGACTCGAGTAGGTTTAATAGTGATGGTAATGGTTCATCTTGTTCTCATGCTTCTAGTGCTAAAGACAAAACCATTATTTGTTTTAAAGGGTCAACCAATTTCAAGGATGTTAGAAAAGGTCAACCCATAGGTGTCGTTCCACCCGTTTACACATGTTCATATTGTGGTAGGAAAGGTCACCTTAGGCGTATTTGTTTTGATCTTGAAAAATGTCCTAGCAAGTTTATGTCTAGTGTTCCTGTGGTTCCCAAATCCCCTACATGACGTTTCACGTCTATTTGGGGTTAGGAAATCACTTTTGGATACACTAGATTTTAGAATAGTTGATTCTCATTTGCTTGCACATGATTCTTATCTTGCCATATCATATAGATGATTGTGTTTGGATGTTTGCCATATTTTTTGTTTTGAAAAATTTTGAAAAATACAAAAAGATTTTATTTTGACAAAACTTTTGAAAAATCCAAAAAGATTTTTTGTATTTTGTTTCCACCATTTATGGATAGACACTTAGGATGACCAAGTCACAACATCATTCCATTTTTTTCATGTGACTATTTGATAGTTTTTTGAGACAATAGGTCAGTTCATCCATGTGCTTTATAATGTTTGGAGTAATTAAGATGTAATTAAGTGTTGCTTCCTATATGTTTGACTCATAGTTTCCTTTATTGCACACATGCACGGATTTGTTTGATTATTGTTCTTGACTTTTCACATGTTGGTTGGGTGTTTTCATCTCAATCCTGTCCTTAAAACGAACCAAGTGCAATAATACGAGAGTAATAAAAGTAGTGCATGTAAAAACCATTGCCCGTGAGGAATAAATTGTTTAGTTTAAAAAAATGATGAGTGAACACGAGAAAGGGCTGCGAGTGAATAATATTCACGTCGTGAAAGCCACCATTTGAAAAGAGCCCACACAAAAAATTAAGGCTATAAAAAGATGAAATATGCCAAAAATTTGGGCCAATAGGTTTTATCTAAGTTTGAGAATTTAGAAAGCCTCTATTCAAAATTCATATCTGAGGGAGTTTCATTGGAGAATTCAAACGGGTTTTCACTTCCTTGAAAGTCATGAAAAAGCATGAAATAGTTTTGGACGTTATTGGTGTGGAAATCACTTTGAGCTTTGATTTGTTGATTTGATTGAGTCAATGTCTTATATTTCCACCTTCTTACACCAAAGGAAGACTTTGAGTTCATTCGTTAGGAGTATCCAATATTCATCGTGCACATATGTCATGTTTGTATGCATTGATTTTCCTATCGCATTTGTTCACACCCCTTCATTTTCGCTATCATTGACTTGGTTGTTTTTGTGATCTTCCATGGTGTGATTCTTTGTTGTATACTATGTGTGAAAAATTTTGAAAAATACAAAAATAGCAGTTTATTCCCGTGTGTCATTCTCCATGTGCATTCATTTTTGCTTCTCATATTTGTCTATTTGGGGACATCATAAAAAGGGGGAGAAGAATTATGGGGGAGAATTGTTTGGTTGATTTATGAATGATTTGCTTAAGCTTAATTGATCATCAATTTTTGCATATCATTATATTTCAAACTGTTGCTTGTCACGGGTATTTGTTTTATCTCATGTGTGTAGGTACATCATTGTTCATTTTTGGATTGCACACCCTGATGAGAAAAGCTTTGAAAGTTTCTAAAGAGCTGAAGATTTGGGAGACATGTCATTTAGTATTCTCAGTTTGAGGGTTTAATGGGGATATTATCTTATATGTCATTTGATTGCATAATTCGGATTTTTTATGTATGTACCGGCATAGACATAGGGGGAGATTTGTAAGGACATAATTCTATAAATGTCCGGGGTGGAATCTAGAAATTTTTTATTTTCTCCTAGATCACAGTTCATATGTCTGACACTGCTACATTCGGCACGTCAACACGATCATCCTCGACGGCATGTATCCGAATTCATTGCATCCATTTTTGTCACGTGCGTTATGCTACATGCCACGTGCTGATCAACTCATTCCCACTACTCCACTATTCTCTATCAGTAAAATGTTATATTGGAGTTTTAAATATTTGCATAAATATTTGGGAAATATTTTTGAAAACTATTTTTGAAGTCTGGGTTAATTTTTTATCAAAAGCAGAATTTTTTATCAAAAGCAAATGTTACCTTTTCAATTTTGGGATTCATGGGAGGGTAAATTTGTATAGGCATTTTGGTTTTTGATAATTCAGATGTTTTTATGTATGTACCGACATAGACATAGGGGGAGATTTGTAAGGACATATTTTTAGTAAGTCCGTCATAATTAATTATGTCGTATACCGCTACAAGTCGTCGAAGAATTGTGAAGATTGCATTTACAAAAGACGGATCCGAATTACCAGTTGCCTTCAACATTCAAGCCCAACAATATGAACTTTGGTAAGATATTGTTTTAAAGTTTCATTTACATTTCATATTAAGAGTGTTGGGATATTTTTATAAAAGGTTTTAAAAAGCTTTTATATAAAAATGTTTTTTAAAGAGGTTTTATAAATGTTTTTTATAAATGTTTGTGAGAAAACTGCTTCAGCAGTAAACGTAACTCGGTTCGACGCCAAGGTCGTTCAAGAGAGATATCAATCTCGTTCGAATGACAATGGACGTCACGCGTAGTCGTTCGAACGACACGCGATCTCGTTCGCGCGAGATGTCATTCTCGTTCGAGCGAGATGACTTTTTGGCTGACACGTCTGACTTCGTCCTTATCTTTGACCGACTTAAATTTCCTATAAAAAGGAATGTCAGCCTTTGCTTTTAGATGTGGAGAATAGTTTCAGAATAAAAGAGTCTTATTCCTTTGAAACTTTTGTGTATCTGCCCAGATTTATTTCAATACCTTTTGACAGAAAGTTTTTCTCCAATAATTTTAAGGGTTCAAATGTTTTGTTTTTAATTCACAAAATTCCAATTACTTTTATGTGAATTGTTTTGTGGAACCCAATAACATATTTTGTTTTTGTTCATACTTTGTGGGGAGACCTCAACAACCGACAGTTTCGTGCTGTTGTGGAGGGAGTCCTCATAAAGTTCACATCTTGTGGAGAAGCCGTTTCTCTTCTTCATTGATGCCCTCCTGGAAAGGGAAAGTTCTAGCCCAGACATCGGAACCGACACCTGCGGGTATTTCGTATGTCACCCTATTCCATTGTAATCCGTGTAAGTCGTTTTCTTACAAAATTATAGTGAAATAAAAGGTTTTGCCCTTCGGGGATTTTTCCTGAATATTTGTGTCACGTGCTTTATTTATTTATGGGTTGACACACGCACTTTTAGATGCATATTTAGGGGCTGGATTAATTTGGTTTAAAAATAGACTCTAATTAAATAAGTGTGCCGAATTTGAAACTTGCGAATAAATTTAATCAATTATCACACAGTCTCACGACGTTTACAAATTGGTATCAGAGCGGGTTACGCTAATTTATCGCATGATCCTGATTTTTTCGAGGATTTACTTTCTGATACAATTTGTCTACTCACGTTTACAATTGCAAATAATTTTTGCCAAAAGCCTTTCTAAAAAAATGTATGCCCCCTTTATATAGAAAAGCGTTTTTCGAGGCGACATGTTTTTTGAGAAAGCTTCGTTTGAACGAAAATAAAAATTCATTCGAACGAACAACCAATCTCGTTCGAACTAGCTTTGAATGAGCTTTAAACGATATGAGTTTTGTTAATAGATAAAACTCATTTTATGTTTGTTCGAAATTCGTTTGAATGAACTTCCATTCTTGTTTGAACGAAACCAAAATGTCATTCGAAGGACTTTAAAGAAATTTTTTTTCTTCTTTTAAATCATCTCCAAACATTTTAAAAATAAACACCCAAATATAATAAGTTCCAAGGATCAAAACTCATATGAATTCATACCTGAGAGATACTCGAAAACACAAAGATGAAAACGTGGCACGAAACACTTCACAATATGTAATATCTGAATCTTTGACACTACGTCTTTATAAAATATGTCATAGGCTTGAAAAGTTAATAATACAAAGCTTGACTTATGACTCAAAATATTTTGTATGACATTAAGGCAATACATATAAATTGGCTCAATTGAAAATTTGTCCTTACATTATCCAAGTTCAGACAAAAGAACGTCCCAAGAAGGGGAGGATTCGATTTGCGAATCTTATGATCTTCTTATTGCCATGATACTCGGGGTATACCTGGTCCCATATTTGAATCATGTACCCTCAACATGGGAAGACTAGTACTTTGAAACCCCTGAGGTTGTTGAAGGCATTGATTTCTTGGGGAATAATTGGATAACCACTACAAGATGGGGTAATGAATCAAATGACTTAGATGAGTCATAAAATGAAGCTAGTTTTGATGTCGTTGATATATATGCTCCTTTTGTGGGGTAATCTTCCTCGAATAACTCCAATTTGAAATCAATGAAGTATCTAGTCCCCCAGAAGTGGCAGAGAGGATGGGATTCCTCTCTTATCCTTCATTAGTGAATCATATGATTCGATTAGGCTGTTAATATAAGGATACACTTTCTCTAGTAGTAACTATGCCCATCGACAAAGGAAAATGAGTTATCAAAGAATTACCAGTGCCTGAGATGACAATAGATTAAAAAAAGATCCTTGAATAACTTAATGAAACCCTGAGGAATATTACATTATGAGGTATATTCACGTCCTCTAAGTTCCACATAAACTCGATGATCAAACTATTCATGCAAGCCACACTTCCTCCTACTATGTTTGCTGAGGAGGCCACATAGTCGGTACCTTGATCGCTAGGAGGATAATTTCATTTGATAATTAAGAGATACATAAATTTTCCCCCCCAAAATGATTATTCTCTTAGCATATCACTTGATTTTGTCTAGAAGACCGTTCTTTTGGTTCTAGTTGCCAATGGCTCTGCTCTGAATGGTTATCTTCTCTAAGCGTGATGCTTGGGGATGCAAATCAGGGACCTTACTCCTAGATCTAATGTCATGCGTGCTTATGATAATAATCAACTAGAATTCAAGAGATAAATATTTATGACACTAGGGGCTGGCCCAATCTTCCCCTGAGTCTACTTTCAAGTGATTAACATTTCAGTTTTTCTCAAACTGTTGTTTGGTCGCCCATGGCTACATAGTATTCGAGTTATTGATATATCTCTCCATTAAAATATCAAGTTCTTTAGGGATATCCAAATCATCAAGATCATTAGAGATGATGATAATTCAGATGATGTCAGCAATAAAAATCCAATCTTAGAGATTGAGAAGGCCCTTTAGTGTGTACTTTAGGTAAAAACAACTATTTTAATTTTAGTTAAATCCAATTTTAGCTTCTTAAACCCTAAACATGCATCTAAGTGATTCAATTTATTAAATAATTAAAAGCATGGGATAAAAGAAAAAATTTCAGGAAAAAAACCCCTTTAGGGTAAAACCTTTTTATTTCACTATGAATGGTAAATCGCAACTTACAACATAGTAAAATCTGCAATGAATCTACCGCAACAAATTCGTATAGACACGCATTCTAACTCAGTAAAGTAATCCAACAAGAATCGTCAAGAACCGTAACTCTCATCTTCAGCAAGGCATACCCGCAAGAATCCACAATGACCTAAGTCAATGTTATCAATGAATGAACTTGCTTTCAGTAAACATGTTCAAGATCACAAACCTATAGAACTGAGTAATTTGATCTTGAATAAAGTTCGGATGATAAAGAACACTATGGGAATTTTGAAATTGTTTATTCTGTTATGAAAAATGTGATACAGTGTGGTATTTATATCTAATCAAACAAGAGTCCAAATAAATCAAAACACGAAAATTGAGGCAGCAACTTATTCGAGCGATATGTCATGTCGTTCGAGTGACATGCGTATGTCATTAGAATGAGACACACTATCATTTGAGTGACAGTAAACACAAATTTCCTTTTTAAATAAATTCCTCGAATTTTCAATAATCAATTAGACTCAAAAATATTTAAAATACGTTTTTGCAAATATAAGTTTTCGTACTCGTGTGATCAAGAACAAATAATGCAACTTGAATTGATTTTTTCTTCAAAACTTTCAATTGCAAATTCTTCAAACTTGAACTGTCGTAGGCTTCAATTAAAACTACCCTAGACTCAAATTATTTTGTCTGAAATTAAGCCAATTACAAATAAATTGACTCGATTAAAAATTTGTTCCTACATAGATTCAAAACGACACCAATGACATATTGCTCTCCACTTTTAAGGTTGACCCACTCCCTCTTTCGATGGGGGCTGATTTTAAGGAAAAAGTAAGTCCCGGTCACAATGGACATGAGAACATTGATGTAATCCAGATGTTCAAGAACATGCACTTCATGACCAAAATGGGGCTTGGTCTTTGACAATAATAAATCATCGAGCTTATCATTTTAAAATTTTCTTATCCTGTAATGGTTTTGGGTACCAACCTTAACCAACATAATTCATGGCTCTCGACAAACCATATAAGAAAAATGTACCAAAAATAAAGGAAGTTATCTCTGGAGATTACATTTACAATCTATTTATCAAGGTAAGAGAATATTTCCCCTACTGCGATTTCCCTGAGTTGTGGTATATAACCCAGATGAGAAGAAAAGGAAGTCAAGATTTGAGATATTCTTTGAAGTGATGAAGGGATTAAATATAAATTTAGTTTATTGCCCATCAAATTCTCTGACTCAAGCCCTTTTGACATCGAAATAGCCAAAAGCACTAATAGTGAAGAATCCTTCAGCCTTATTGATCCGAGGATGGATGTTTGTAGGATTTTTGCCATATCCAACGAATTATACCGAACTAAGAAGTTAATTTTTGATGAAAGCCTCTATGCCATATTAGCCGACAAACCTATTACTTACTATCTCAAACCTACTCCTGAACTTCCTATCTCTAATCTTGTTGTAAATGATACCTCTTTTGAGGAGGTTCTCACTGCTATTTTTCTAATTGAATATGTCAATAAAATAAACGTTGATTTTTGAGTATCTTGCTCTGACTTATATTAATTACATTATTAATCAAATAATTGATTAAGATTATTTAATGAATGAACAATTCTTAATTAATCTCAATAAGGAAAAAATAAACAATTCAAGCGCATTCAATCTAATGATGAGGAGACTATTGTCATTAATCTCTAGTAGCAATCCACATAAGATGAGAATATGATCAACTCTCAATGATCAAGATCAATGTGAATTTAAATAACTCCTAAAGGAGTTTATTGAATACTTCGCATTGTCTTACAGCGATATGTGCAATATTTATCCCGAGTATATTCAGCATGAGATGCCTATGTATCCTAAGTTCAAGCTTGTCAAGTAAAATTTGAGAAAGATTTGACATGAATGATCCTTCATATAAAACATGAAATAATCAAGATTGAATGTGGGTTACGTGATCGAATATCCAACCTGGATCGCCAATATAGCATTGTGTCAAAGTCTGGAGGGAAATTCCAAATATGCATTGACTATTAATATTTAACAAATCCTCAGCAACGGATGACTATCCTCTTCCCAACATTGATATGGTCCTTAACAACACTACTAATAATTCCCTCAAATTGTCTATTGATGGATTTTTAGAGTATAATCAAATTAATATCCACCCAAATCATTAAAAGAATACCGCTTTCACTACCTCAGGGGGAATATTCTACTACACCATCACGCCTTTCAATTTCAAGAATGCCAGGCTACCTTCCAAAGAGCATCCAAAATCATCTTGCATGATATCATACATAATTAAGTTTAAGTCTACGTCAATAGAATGATCATCGAATCTAAAACTTAAGAAGGTCACATCCTTGCCTTGAGGAAATTCTTCAAATGGTTACGATAGTATCAAATGTGCCTCAACCCATAAAATTGCATCTTTGGTGTCACCAAAGGAAAGATCATACGTGTCATGGTTTGGGAAAAAGTAATTGAAGTATACCACACTAAAATTAGAGAAATTGTCTATATATGGCCACACCAATTGAGAAATAAGTGCACGATTTCTTGGGAATACTCCAATACATCAAAAGATTCATCAGCCAATTGAATTCAATCTCTCAAAAATATTCAAGCTCCTTCGAAAGGATTTAACAAAATCTATAATGATTAGTGTTAAGAGGCCATTAACTATTATTGATACCACCATCGGGGATATGATGATCCAATACATCAAAGAGTCACATAAATATAGGGTCATTTACTATATTAATTAAAAGTTGGCAGGATATGAATTGACCTACTCTGCATTAGAAAAAGCATGTGTTGCCATAGTTTTGGACTCCCCAAAACCTTATCACTACATTCGTGCATTCCTCATCAAAATAGTGTCCCAAATAGATCCCATGCAGTACCTCCGAAAGAAATCCACCTAGTTAAGTCTCATGGATCGATGTCTACTCTTGCTAGCTAAATTTGACATTATTTTTATTATGTAAAAAATCATTAAAGGAAGAAACATCTATACTTACTTAGCATATCACCCCATGAAAGAAACCTATGTATGGATCAAAGTATTCCTCGACCAAGACATTATTTACACCACTCCTAAGAGCTCCAATGGCAATTATTCTTTGACAGAGTAGCCAAAAGAAAGGATATGGGACTAGGATACTATTTATCTATCCCAAGTATTCACATACTTGATTAGTCATGAATATTGTATATGGGAGCCTGTTATCTTTACGCATTTTAGTACTTCTTATGTTCCTTATGCCTATATTTATGCTCGTTAACCAGACAACCTCATTTTGTATATATATATATATATGTGTGTGTGTGTGTGTGTGTGTGTGTGTGTGTGTGTGTGCGCACGCGCTTTACAGGGATTAATTGACCTTTTGTAGGCATTGGAATGCTTAAAGTGAGAATTGGTTGCATTTCGGAGAAGTTTTTTCGTTAGACTCAACATCAAGGGAATTTTAGACATTCCACACTTCATCTTCGACTCAGTGGAATTCTACGAAAGCTTAGTTCGTCGAGTTAGCTTCGTATGGCGACAAATAGCACATTATTTGGACTCCGGATGATTGGGTTATCGCCATTTCTGTTGGGGACCATTTCACTGTTTTTATGAATAAAGATCATGAGGAAACAGGGGACCAGTCGACCAGCCCTGACCCCCCGATCGATTGGTGATTGCAGAATTAGCCTACGATGGAAGTAGTGGGTTTTAAACCTTGGACCCGGTCGACCGTCCCCCTGGCCGCGGTCGACTGGTCGTAGCAGTACTTAGGCAGCTTTTCCTTTTTAGTTTCTTTTTCCATCTTTTCTTTTCTTACACTTATAATAAATAGAACCCTTTTGTTTATTTTGTAGACATCTATTCTTTTATTTAGTTTTAGGTTTTGGTTCTCTTAGGGAGGTTAAGGTTTGGAGGATCTTTTGGGTGTGCTATTTCTCCCTCCTAAAGTTTGCCCATATAGGTTATGTAAGAACATTACTCATCTTCTTATCCATCAATCCAAGCTTCCATTTCTTTATTTCTTGCTTTGTCATTTATTTAGTTGATTTATTATTTAGGTTTACTTGCTTTATTTATTGGTTTCATTTATTTTTACTTTTAATACATGCCATTTAATATGCTTTCGAGATAAGTTAACCCAGGTTGTGATTGATTGAAATCACCTTGGTTGAAATGGGCTGCTATTCTTTGGTGATGGGTTTTATGCATTTAATTCAATTGGGTTGTTCTTGCTATTACGCCTAGGAGATTTAACGGCGTACATCATGTATGTTCCGTATTTACAACCATGCGTTTATAATTTTCGGTGTATTTGTTGATGCCAAAATCATATTAGGCTTTTATGCGAATTTAGGGGTGACAACTCTAGATTTAATTGATTGTTAAAATGAGATTCAATCTTACTAAATTCTTATTCCCATGTAACCATTTATACACATTAAACCGAGGTGAGGGATATTAGTCGCAACCTATAGTTTTATTCCATTTTGTAATCGTAGTTTAAATATACATGCCTAGATTATCTTTTCTTTTTGTTATCAATTATCTTTTACACTTTTTTTCGAGAAGTAATAAACTAGTTGAATTCTAGCAATATTTCTCTGTGGATTCGATACCTGATCTGGCCGTTGTACTCCCGTAAAGAGTGGAGTCAATAGTCTAGTTTTTTACATAGTGGTGGAAGCAATAGCGACCGGCGTATATCTTTATACAGTTGCATCGCGGTTTTTTCCCCTACAGGCAAAATGGCACCGTTTTTGGGGACTTTTTTGTTTTAGAATTTAATTGGTTTAGTATTTTGTAGTATTTTCTTTCTATTTGTATTTTTTTTGTTAACAATTTTTATAGGACTTCTACATTTGAGTGGCAAGAAATGCGTGAATTTTGTCGGACCCACATCGCTTTGTGGAGTTTTCCATATCGAGCCTTTTTTGGGGTAAATATATCTCATTCTAATATTTTTGGTAATCGCAGTGATAATTCTTGAAATCCCCATAAACCTATGACTTTTGGTAATACTCGTAAGCCCGAAAAATTGTAACATCTAAAATGTATGTGGGTGAGTTGTATCATAGTCAAGTTATGGATTATGGGAATTTTGAGAATGATTATTCCGATTACGGGCCACAAAATTCTTATAATAAGAATGTTGAATCTAATTTCATTAGTTTTCATAATTCTTATACTAATGATTTTGATTATAGTTCCGAGGATGGTTCTCAAAGTTCTCATTTACAAGAATTCTTGTCTCCACCTTTGACAATGCGTGAGGGCTTGTGTATTCTTGAAAACGAGAAATGTGAAAATCATTATCGAGAAGAAATTATTTGTTGGGAACATGAGTTGGATTTATTATTTGAATTCGAAGATGATTTTTCTTCCGAGACTTTCGGAGTTGAGGAATGTTTTGAACCAAATGAGGAATCGTCGCCTACATTGGAACAAACCATTCTTCACTTTGGCCATGGTAGAATAGAGAATGAAAATGAGGAAGAAATGGACGTAGTATCCATTTGCAATGAACTGATTTCTTCTTTGGTCCCCAGAGAAGAATATTTCATTAAAAATGGTCTTATTTCCTTAGAAACTCAATCTTCAAGCGATGACGAGTCATCTCTTGAGTTTGAATTTCTTTCATCCCCGTCTTTATTTTATATTGTCGAACCGAGATAAGTAACTGGTGAATCTGTTGTGAACTTTAAAACATTTATCCTTTTTTACCGATGTGGAGTACTTGCTCGAGTTACTTTCCATGAAGGCAATTTTGCCTCCATATGGGTCACCTCCCATTCCAAATTTAAAATATTTGGGAGGAAATTCAGTTTTTTTATTCCCATGTGTATTCATCATCCGTTCAATCCAAATCCCCCATCACCCCCCTCAAAATTTTAAGTGAAGATGGTTGATTTCTTCCGCCTTACACACACCTTCCGTTGTTTGAACAAAATTTCTACTTTCCAAAAGGTATGCATGAAAAGGACAGTCTCCCGTTGATCCTTCAAAGTCAAATCGTATTTTGGGTGGACCCTAAAAATTTTTAACTTCTAGTGTACAGTTATTTAGAAGTTAAAAGTGTAGGTTGTAAATAGTTAGTTTTTTTCCCTTAATTTTCTTTTTTATTACTTATTGTCTAGCGTAAATAGTTAAGTTTTTGTTATGCTTAGTGCTTGCATATTTTGTTGGATCATTGGACTTGTACATTTTGGAGATCGCTCCATTTTGGGTAATATCACTTTTTCCCTCTCTTTAACTTGGTTCTTAATTCACATTGAGGACAATGTCAGGTTTAAGTTAGGGAGTGTGGGATCATTGGTAGATTCTTTGATTTGATTATATGTTCTTCCTAAGCATGCTTTTCTTGAAAAAAATTAAAAATTCCAAAAATATTTTCTTTCTTTGTTCTCCTTTGTTGGGCATTTTGTCTTTATTTTTTATGATAAATTTTAATAAATTCCCAATCTAATAAACAACTCGATAATGCATGTTCTTGATTTTAGAAGTTATTATACTTTAGCCCTCAATTATTGATATTATAAATAACTTCATGAATTAAACTTTAATCCCATGAGCACATGCATTTTTCTTGTTTAATTGATTTGGTTTAAGATTTTTATAACTCGGTAATTTTTTATTGCATTATATATACTTACACCTAGCGAGCTTTGTGCTTTTCTTCATTTGTGAGTGTTATAAACTTCTCTTTCCTCCTTAAAAGGGTTACACTTGTTGGTAATTTCACTATTCGTTCATTAATTGAGTTCATATATGACTTGAGCATGATTTTTAAAGTTTGTTTTGACTCGATAATTGCGTAAACCTTAGGAAATGATGATATGTCATCTTTGTTATATCACCCATATTGTCCTTGACCTCACCTTAAATGTTTTCCCTCGTCAACCCCATTGAGCCTAAATATAGCCTTTCGTTTCACAACCCCAAACCCCATAACCGACTCCACATTGGAGTTATAAACCATATATATCACCTTTCATACCTTTGTTTGGAATGATACTTGGGATTGAATGATGTTCGTGTTACGTGGTTGCAATTGAGCACGTGAGAGTGTTAAGAAAAAGGAAAAGAAAAAGTGAGAAAAAATAAAGTTGATAACAAAAGAAAAAGTGAGATAAAGAAGAAAAGAAAAGAAAGAGAGTTTCATTGATGTACATATTGCTCAATAATCCTTGTCACTCTCCTATTTCATATCTAATTCTTGTTAAGGAATCATATTCTTATTTTGTATTTGCTCATAATTTTCCATTATCTTGAGTTTTCATCCCCGAATACTTTGAATCCGTACATATTTCCTCCATTTCATAACCCAAGCCAAACTTACAGTACATCTCTATAAAAGTCCTATGTGACCCTAGGGTGAATTTAATTCGAAAGTCATAATAGTTTTTATAATCCGTGAAAATACATTTCGCCTCCTTTAATGAGCGGTATCTTTCATTGAGATTATATTTTTTTCATTTTTTATATAACTTTCTTCTTTTGTGACATGAGCGCGACCTAGTTTCCATTTCCATTTACTCTTTATGCCCGCATGTCCCATGTATTAGCTCCCATTTCATAGTGATTTCATTTGTTGAGTGTAATAAATGGTGAGGTTTGATTTATGCACACTTTAACGCATATCCAATTTATTTAAGTATTTTTCCATATCATACTTTGCATGTGCTCGCTCCCCTCCCACATTTTAAGGTTTCAATTCTACGAAGTTCATTCTATAATGTTAATAATATGGACTTTTGTGTGAATTCATTCACTTTTCTAATAACGTGTTTAAAATCTTTTTCGTGATTGTTGGGCTTGTCGCATGTTGGTTGGGCATATATTTTGAGGAAACATTGATGTTTGTGGGTTTCATCCCCGAAAACCCTCACAGGACAACACTCATCCACTAGAGTAACCTAGGGGTTTAATGGATTATTGCATATGCTAAATGCAATCGTGTTCCCTACGAAAGTGGTATTTATATATTTTATGCTTATATAATTTTTCACCGCCTTCTGTGGACTGGTTTTGTTTGTTTCATCACTAGGGACTAGCAATGTCTAAGTTGAGGGGTGTGATTAGTCACAAATATTGCATATGCGCGCCCATTATATTTATGCCTTCTATCACTTTTTGTGTTCCTCATGCCTATATTTACACTCGTTAACCATACATCCTTGGTTTTGTATATATATATATATATATATATATATATATATATATATATATATATATATATGCTTTGCAGTGTTTAATTGAGCTTTTTTAGGTATTGGAACGCTTAAAGTTAGGATTGGTTACATTTCGAAGAAGTTCTGTCGTCGAACTCAACTTCAAGGGAATTTTAGACATTTCACACTTCACCTCCTGCTCAGTGTTAGTTTGTCGAGTTAGCTTCACGTGGCCACAAATGAGATATCATTTGGAGTCCGGATGATTGAGTTATTGCCATTTTCGTTGGGGACTTTTTCACCATTTTTATGAAGAAAGAGCACTAGGAAACAGGGGATCGATCGACTGGCCCTGACCCCCCGATCGACAGGTGATTGCAGAATTAGCCTAGGACAAAAGCAGTGGATTTTAAACCTTAGACCCGATCGACCTCCCCCTGGCCGCGATCGACCAGTCGTAGCAGTATTTTGGTGGCTTTTCCTTTTTAGTTTGTTTTTCCATTTTTTCTTTTCTCACTTACTATAGATAGAACCCTTATGTTTATTTTGTAGACATCTATTATTTTATTTAGTTTTAGGTTTTGGTTCTCTTTAGGGAGGTTTGGGTTTAGAGGAGCTTTTGGGTGTGCCATTTCCCCTCCTAAGGTTTGCCCATATAGGTTGTGTAAGAACATTACTCATCTTCTTCTCCATCAATCCAAGATTCCATTTATTTATTTCTTGCTTTGTCATCTATTTACTTTCTTTTAAATTTAGGTTTACTTGCTTTATTTATTACTTTCATTTATTTCTCACTTTTAATACGCGCAATTTAATACGCTTTCTAGATAAGTTAATCTAGGTTTCGATTGATTGAACTCACCTTGGTTTCAATGGGTTTCTTTTCTTTGGTGATGGGTTTTATGCATTTAATTCGATTGGGTTGTTCTTGTTATTATGCCTGGGAGATTTAAAGGGGTATATCATGTATGCTCTGTATTTACGACCTTGCGTGTGTAATTTTCGGGGTATTTATTGACGGCAAAATCATATTAGGCTTTTATACAAATTTAGGGAGTGACAACTCTAGATTTCATTGATTGTTGAAATGAGATTCAATCTTACTAAATTCGTAGTCCCATGTAACCATTTATATGCATTAAACCGAGGTGAGGGATATTAGTCGCAACATATAGTTTTATTCCTTTTTGTAATCTTAGTTTAAATCCACATGCCTAAATTATCTTTTCTTTTTGTTAACAATTATCTTTCATACTTTTATTCGAGAAGTAATAAACCAATTAAAGTCTAGCAACATTTCTCTGTGGATTTGATATCTGAACTGGCCGTTGTAGTCCGGTAAAAGAGTGTAGTCAATAGTCTAAGTTTTTGCATAATGGTGGGAGCCGAGCAATAACGACCAGTGTATATCTTTATACACTTGTGTTGCAATTTTTTCCCCTGCTGCCAATGCTCACATAACAATCAAGCTAGATTTCCCATACACTAACAACATGACTGAATATGAGGCATGCACAGTTGGGATTAAAGTTTATCTCGAAGGGGAATCCAATACCTTGATGTTTATGGAGATTTTACTCTCACCATAGGAGAGGTTCTCCGAAAAGGGAAAGTCAAAGTTGAAAATATCCTACCCTCCCACGTTCATCTTAAGGAACTCACCTCAGAATTTAAAGATGCCACTTTCCATTACCTCTCTCATTCCATAAATAGCTTTATTTATGTATTGTTGACACTAGACTTTATGGTTGATATGCCTGGGGTAATAACTATTTTCCCTCATAAGTTTAGAAATAGTTTAAGCTAACCAATTGTTACTATATGGAACTCGCCATTGAGGAAGACCCAGATAAGGTTAGACTCTAGCGTTTCGACATTTAGTGCCTCCTCAAATATGGCCGATACCCTCAAGGGCGGACAAGAATGAACATTTGACTTTCTAGAAACTCACTTCTCATTACATCATTTTCTATAAAGCCCTATATAAGAAAAAAATGATGGAACTGATTTATAGTGCATAACAGGGGCGAATATTGAAGAAATCATGGAAAAAATCAATAGTAAGGAATGCAAACCCCATATAGGACCCCTTGAGGAAATTTAAGTGTAACTAGAGAGGTACATACCATGTGAAGAAGATCTTATCAGGCAATGAAAATATACTAACTAACCTTAACGGGGAGACGTGATACGTCTAGTCAACCCAGATTGCCTCAAAATGTTTTATCCTTGATCTGATCCTTATTGAGCTACGCATTTCTCACCTCTCTTATGTTCCTAAAAAAAACTCTTTTTTCTTCTTGCACAATAACTATGTATGAACTAATGCTCTCAAAACATTTAACTATAAAAACTTTTTTTTATCTCCACAAAGGTGTGTAGACATCTCGTAAAGTGACTTTGTGTATGATACTTTCTTCTTCACAAAATGTTCTTCTTTTCTCTCATCAAGAGGTATAAGTCTCTCCTATATTTTAAAACTGAACAAAAGGATTATGTGTGCCTTAGTTATTAGTATAGATTATTCAAACAAAAATGACTAGTCATAGATTTAAAATAAGGATATGAGCGAAATCGACTTTTATTCCATAAAGGCTTATTGTATTCAAAATAAAAGTGGAACATCATAAACACCAATTCCTTTTATTATAAAGCCTACAACGAATGCCAAACCAATATTAAACTTACACCAATATCCAAGACCATATCTAAACTTACACTAGTACTAAAGTTACATCAAATCGGAATTAACAACAAGCCATAAAAGATAACCATGATCATTATTCAGAAGCTTCATGTAAACATTCAACATCCACCCATGATAAGATCCAGAGGGACTCTCTGCATCATCATCACCATCATCATTATCCTCCCCAGTAATATCCATTTTGGATCCGTACCCACCCACTCTCTATGTGATGCTACATTTTAAAAATCTTAGCAGGGTCTACCGCGCTACCTTCAACTACCTCTACCACAATGTGCAAATGTTGATCGAATTCCTCCATACATACTGTAGGAGGGTAGTGAGACTAGGGTCTATGAATAACTGGAAAGGGTGAGGCGTGACCCACTCCAATGGACGCTGCCTGCAAGGTCTTCAAGGTCTCCTGGTCCAAATTCTGAAGAAAACTTCTCCTTCTGGTAACAATGGAACTCGAGCCTCAACTCACTCCCTGCAAGAAGATGAACTTTCACAGCAAAAATAGTAATTTTCTCAAGGGAAACACCTGAGAGTGATCGATGTCAGTGGGGAGTGAAGGAACAAGGCACTCAGCACTATGAGAATGAGCAGGGAGAGAATACTTAGGTAGGTCTGGTGATATTTTGGCAGAGTAACAGTGCAAATTTCTATTGTGTCCCATTGACCTTGCCCAGAGGTCTATTTATACATGGGCGTTAGGGGTGAGCTGGCATTTTTTGGGCGCCAAAATTGAGAGAGTTAGTGGGGAACAATGTCTGAAGTGTACCATTTGTCCCTACCTGTGGCAGCCTGCCTGTCCCCTCTACAGGCGCCACCTGGCACCGACCAAAGGTCAAAAAGCACATATGTCTCCTAACGGAGACAAAATATCAGATTTGGTAATTATCTTTTGAAACGTTAACTTGTGGTGCAATTTGTAAATCTTGAGAGAGGAGACCTTAAGGACTCCTTTCCTCTAAAAAAATGTTGTTTTTCTTGAGAGGGACCTTGAGGACCCCCTCTTCTGGAAAAAAGTCATTTTCTTGTAAAGAGTTTTGTTTCTTGTGAGTAGTCAGCTTTTTGGCTGCTCACTTCACTTGTGACTAAGTGTGCAGTGTGTGTAGTCTCGAGTGACTTCTGGGTCTTCCTACTAGTATTCTCTCAATCCTATAGTGCTAAGTGGTTGAGCTTGCTCAATATACCTTGTCCCTCAGCCTCCAAGCCAAAACTCCCAGGAGGTCCCAACGCGCCTGTTCGAGCCCTGCTTGCTCGACTAGGCAACCTGTACAAGAAAGTAAAGTGTTAGTGCTGTTGTTCATTTAGAGACTGATGTTTCATGATGGTGGTTGTTCGCGATAGTTACTCCCTCAATATGAGTTTCTGTCAAAAACCCTCGTAGCAGCACTTCTCGAAAAACATTTATGCAGTGACCCTTGCAGTGGCACTGAGTCTTGCAGTGACGCCGACTCTCTCAACTGTCATTACTGCAGTGGCCCTTGAAGTGACGCTAGCACTTGAAATGGTGCCGATCCTTGCGGCGGCGTGGACCCTTGCATCGGCGCTGGTATTTAGAGGCGTCGACACGTGAAGCGGTGCCGACGCTTGAAACGACGCTGACGCTTGAAGTGGCGTTGACACTTGAAGTGGCGCTGAGGCTTAAAGCAGCGCGGACCCTTGCATCAGCGCTGGTATTTGAAACGACACCGACCCTTGCGTCGGCGCGGACCCTTGCATCGGCACCGGTACTTGAAGTGGCGCCGACACTTGCAGTGGCGTCGACACGTGATGGGGTGCCGACGCTTGCAACGGCATCGACACTTGAAGTGGCGTTGACGTTTGAAGCAGCGCTGATACTTGAGGTGGCATTGACGCTTGAAGTGGTCGCTGATACCTGGGGCGGCGCCGACCCTTGTCGCGGTGCTGACGCTCGAAGCGGTGCCGACGCTTGAAATGGCACTGATACTTGGGGTAGTGCTGACGCTTGAAGTGGCACTGACACTTGAAGCGGTCGCTGATACGTGAGGCGGCACCGACCCTTATCGCGATGCCGACACTTGAAGCGGTGTTGAAGCTTGAAGCGGCGCTGACGCTTCAAGCGGTCGCTGATACCTGAGGCGGCGCAGACCCTTATCTCGGCGCCGACACTTGAAGGGGCGCTGATGCTTGAAGCGGCGCTGACGCTTGAAGCGGTTGCTGATACTTGAGGCGGCGCTGACCCTTGTCGCGGCTCCAACACTTGAAGCGGCGCTGACGTTTGAAGCGGCACTGACGCTTGAAGTGGTTGCTGATACCAGAGGCGGCGCGGACCCTTGTCACGGCGCCGACACTTGAAGCGGCGTTGACGCTTGAAGCGGCACTGACGCTTGAAGCGGTCGCTGATACCTGAGGCGACGCCGACCCTTGTCGCGACACCGACACTTGAAGCGGCGCTTACGCTTGAAGCGGCACTGACATGTGAGGCGGCGCCGACCCTTGTCACGGCACCGACGCTCGAAGTGGCGCCGACGCTCGAAGTGGCGCTGACGCTTGAAGTGGCGCTGATACTTGAGGTAGCGCTGATGCTTGAAGCGGTTGCTGATACCTGAGGCGGCGCCGACCCTTGTCGCGGCGCCGATACTTGAAGCGGAGTTGACGCTTGAATCGGCGCTAACATGTGAGGTGGCGCCGACCCTTGTCGCGGTGCCGACGCTCGAAGCAGCGCTGATGCTTGAAGTGGCGCTAACGCCTGAGGTAGCGTTGATGCTTGAAGCGGCACTGATACTTCGCAATGGCTTTTGGGCTTCTTGGTGACCCTCGCGGGTACCTCTCGGGTGTCATTAATAAGAGAAAGTATTTTTTTATTTGTTTGCTTTTTCTGTTGATAACACCCTTCTACATTAGCCCCTCGTGCAAAGATTTTTTGGTTGGGTAGACTAAAAAAACTTTGTACGCTATAAATCTGGTTTCAACAATTATATATATATATATATATATATATATATATATACTTTCTGAGGGATCCTAGGATCATTAACTTCTGTGTCCCTTTATCCGAGATTTTTAATTTTTTTGAGAACCCACGCGTCAGTGTGGGAACTGTCATCTCATCATTTGGGAAAAAAAGGTCATCGCCTTTTTGCCTTCCTGCACGTTTTCCCATTTTGGTGCAAAAAAAACATAAGCCCCTCTTTTTAGTCCCTTTCATCTTCTTCAAAAAAAACATAAGATACTTTTGGGTTTGTAGTGAGAGAGAGTGAGAAAGGGACTTTTAAAACACCATAGCCACCCATCTCCTCATTTTTTGCTCTAACTTTCCCAACTATCATAGCCTCTCATCCATGGATTCCAAACCAAAGAATGCCTCTCCAAATGCAAACAACCCTAAGGCACCCAAGGTTCTACACTCCACACCGTCTCCATCCTTCGTTCTCATCGCCTCCGTGGCCGAAATGGCTGTCGCCGGCGACGTTTTGCCTCATACGGCCAACGGCGCTGCCGCCCCGCGCGCGGTACCTGTCTCTTTGAATTTTGGGTCGAGAACCCTCATGGGTTCCTCGCCCTTTCAGTCGGCACCCTCGCTTTTCCACTTGGGTTCTTCTATGATAAGGGGGGTCTCGAGCGATGGTCTTCTGACAGCTAAGGGTCTCGCGCCTGATTGCAGTGTGCGCGAGGAGCGTGGGGTCTCGACCGAGGGTCTTCTGACAGCTAAGGGTCTCGCGCCCGATTGCAGTGTGCGCGAGGAGCGTGGGGTCTCGACCGAGGCTGTTCTGTCCGCTAAAGGTCTCGCGCCCGATTGCAGTGTGCGCGAGGAGCGTGGGGTCTCGCCTAATCTGGGCATGGGTTTTAAATTTTTGGTCGAGAAAGATGCCGACCAAGGTTCCTCGTCAACAGATCCTCCATCGGAGGGTCTCTCGCCTTCTTCCAGGTGTGGCGACATTACCCCCTTTCCGCGGAACTTGCCTTGCTCCCTTGAAGACCTCGCGCACTTAGGGTTCGCGTCCCCGGGTTCCTCGCGATTTCTGAATGGTGCTTCAATCTCAGGTATCTCGCCCCACTCCCTTGATATGGTTATTGACGAGGGCCCTCCGCGGGTGGACCTCTCGTCCGGGGGTCTCTCGCTTGTCGCCTTGGATTCTTATAAGGAAATCAGTTGCATTAGGAGGAGTATCTCGACCTCTATTTATGAAGTTTATTTACTTAATTTGGATAAGGGTATCTCGAAATTTTCTGGCGCCGACAGTGGTTCCTCGCGCGTTGAGCTAGGCGCGGGAAGTTCTTTGTCTATTGAAGATGAGTTTGGAGGGAGGGGGGTCTCGACAGGTATTAGTGCTGACGTAAGCATCTCGCCCTCGGGTGTCTCTATGCCTTTGACTGTTTCTGAAATGGGTATTTCAGCTTATGGCAGCATGGTGACCTCTCGTCAGCAGTCGGGGGCCTCGAGACTTAGTCTCGCGTCCACGGGTCCCTCGTTCGTGCAAGGGGGTGTCTCGACATTTTGTCACCTCGGGGGTTCCGTGACCCAGGGTGTCTCGCCGACTATTGGTGTTACGGAGAGCATGCCACTGACCAGGGGCTCTTCACATGATTTTGCTGCAGTTTCTGCCTCTACTTCTTTTTTTGCGACAGGGGACCCCGAGGGTCCCTCGCTCGGAGTCCCCACTAGGGTGAGTTCTTTTCTTGAGCCAATGGTTCTAGGTGGTTCATCAGCTACGCCAAGCTCTTCTCAGGCATGTAAGGACTATATGCACATTCGCCAAGGGCAAGACTTTGGTATTTATCGTCGTGCTCCTTTTTTTGGTCCTGCTGACAGTTTCATGATTTCACTTTCTGATTTTGGGGAAAAAATTTCGGGTGCTGTTGTCGAACGTTCTCATGCGGGGTTAACTGAGTCTGCTGATCTTCCTACTATTTCTCTGTATTCCATTCTCCGAGTCCGAGTTGACCGTGGTGACTTTC
Source organism: Sambucus nigra (assembly GCA_949130495.1). Lineage (NCBI taxonomy): Eukaryota > Viridiplantae > Streptophyta > Magnoliopsida > Dipsacales > Adoxaceae > Sambucus > Sambucus nigra. The sequence goes on from OX422210.1 coordinate 693,219,140, forward strand.
CTTATTCCAACGTTGAAGTTAAAACCCCGGGTGGACCCACAGAGGAATGGGCCAGCTGGGTTGATTATGTTCTGAGTGTTCCTGATTATATGGCTATTCTTAGGGAGGTGGGACTCTTCACCGCCGTCAGCAGCCTGAAGTCTTGCACCATATTTAAGCATGGTTCTTCGCTCAATCTCTTATTGTCTCAGTGGAGTATGGAGTCTCACACTTTTGTCACGGGCTGGGGGGAATTTACCGTTACCCTAGAAGATATATGTGAGTTGTACGCCCTTCCTTTCTTTGGGTAGCAGGTATTTTCTGATGACTGCGAGGACTCCCTAGAGCAGGAGATGGTGGGGGAGTTACGGTCAGCTCTCAGAGAGTGCTCGAGGTATGTGGCCATAAATATAACTGGTCATTCCAAGCATTCCTTTGCCAAATGGCAAAGATACTGGTTCAGAGACTTTGAGCAGTTGCAGAAGGGGGAGACTTCTCGTGCAACCCCCAGATCCCAGGATGGTCCTAAGCTCCACTCTCCTGCACATTTAGCCGCTTTCCTCATTACGTTTCTGACTCGGTTCCTTCTACCAGGTAAGCCTGAAGACTGTCCTCGCGAACTTCTTTTTAGATTGGCTGTACAATTGTCTCGCGGTAGGTCGGTACCCATGGCTGCCCTGACCTTAGGTTCTCTGTACACCTGGATGGACCGGGCACACATAGATGTAGAGAGGTCCTGTGGTCGGTATGATGTTGCTAATCATGCCAACGCCCCTCTCTTGATGGCCTTTTTGTTTGAGCATTTCCCCCACTTTACTTCAGGGGCTCACGCTTGTCATAGCGACGCTGCGCGACTTCTTCAGTGGCATAAGAAAACTCCCAAGCAGTCTCTGGGATTGTTGATTGATGATATCAAGGAGTTTCAGTTTCGGCCTTACACCAGGCGTCCTGGGGGTACTTTCAGCTGGCTTTCTTTCCCTGGCGACGGCGGGTCGGTTTCCACGTGTCCTCATATTAATGTGGTGACGATGCTCTTACCATGCCACCTCCCTTCTTGGACCGAGTTAGGTCCGCGTGCTGAATCCTATCATTCCGAGAGGGCCAGACGACAGTTTGGTTATGATCAGGGCGTTCACACTCCTCCTCTTCCTACCCACAACAGTCATTCTGAGGCATTTTCAGAGGCATGTGATAGATTTACTCTTCAGGGATTATTCCGCAGGGTCAGTGGTTTGGGTGGCCTCTATGTGCCTCCCTCTGATTATCATCCTTCATTCACTTCGTCTTGGTTCCTTCTTTGGCAGCAGCAGGTTCGACTTATCCAAGAATGTGTAGTTGGCCCTCCTCATGAGACTAACCCCATTAAATATACCAGGGCTCAATTTTTGGTCAGGCGGACGCAGAAAGATCCTTGGTTTCTCAGCACCACCTCTACACCACCCTTGGAGCAGGCCATCCCTATTTTAGTGAAACCTCTCATTGACGAGTCACTTCCGCCTCCGTCGACTGAGCTTCCCCCTGTGAAGTCTAAAAGCCAACCAAAAAGCAAAGGGAAAGCGGGCACCTCTACTACCAGCAAAAGGAAGCACCCTGACACCGATGTATCCAATTTTGTTCCTGCTACTACTGCTTCTCCTCCTTCTTCTCCTGTGAGGACCCGGGCTGCAAAGAAAAAGAAAGGAGATGGCGCCGGCATAGCTGCTTCCTCTATGGTGGATCAAGAGTCCAATACTGGCAACCTTGGTGTAGGGGGGACTTCCCAAGTAGTGAAAGGGAAATATTACTCCTCACCGAGCCTTGCTTCCCAGGAGACGCGGGTCGCGTCTATTCCTATTGCAGAAGGTACTATATCACAACATCCTTTACTTAGTGGAACTAGTTCTCATGGAGTTTCTTCATCTCCCTCCCCTTCATTGGAAGAGGAACTAGTTGATTATGGAAGCACCCCTTCCTATGACGACCATAGTTCTTCTTCGGGTGATATGGGCGGCTTGGGTTTCCATAGCGAAAGCACTACTGACACTTATGCTTTGTTATCAGTCTCGAGAGAGTCTTCTAGCGATGATGAGGCATCCCATTCTCCTGGGGGGGTTAGCCCCACCCATCTCCCCTATAGCCAGACTACGCGCCCTGCTACTGTAAGCGTTCTCCCTTTACTTGTCTATATTTTTTTGCATATGATTTTCTTTCTTCCCCTCATTATATATTTTTTTATTTGTCAAGCAAAGCATTTTGTCATATTTGTGCAGGTCATTTCCGTAGAGGCGAGTAGTTCTCCTCTTCCCCCACTACGACCGACGCCCTTTCAGCGGGAGAGGAACTCCATGCTCATTTCTTCCCGAGGCCTGTTTAGAGAGGTTTGCTATCTTCTTAAGTCTTTTACCATCTGTTATAATTTATTTGTCTTCTAACTACCTTCTGGTCGCGTACACTGTCACTTCCCCGCAGCTTTCATCCGTGCACTTTACCGTCACCAGGACCACCCCTGTGGCTTCCCCTTCTCCTCAGGTATGTCTCACTATTTTCAAAACTTTCATTGGGCCATTTTCTTTTTTACTTCTCCCTTTTATTTACCCATTTACCATGCGTAGAGAGTTGTGTCTTCGGGCGTTGTCACCTCATCTTCTCTTGTCTCGACGGTGGGCGCTTCTGCAGCTGAGCCCCTGGAGGCCTCTTCACCTGGCGTTACCGCCCCGGGTTTATCCTCTTCAGGGAGAATTTCTATCCCCAGGATCCGTGTATCTATGGACGGTAGACCTTTGGTTCAGGCGATCTCTCGTGGCCCGATATTTACTGTGGCTTCAACCAGCGAGCCCACGCTTCAGGTCAAGGCCTTTCCCCTGAAGCATGGAATCACTTACTCCTTGATCACTCAATGAATAACCTACTTTCATTCTTTGCAGGCTATCAGCACAACCCCTACTGCACCGACCGTCTTTTTTTGCGCTTCCCCCTTGGATGGGGTTCAGGTACTCTCTTATTTTCTTAGTTCTATATTTCTTATCTATCCAGCCTGTACTTATCGTAGCCCTCTTTTACTTTGTCACAGTTATCCCTTGGCGCTGTTTCGAGTGCGGCTCCTGCCACTGTCTCTTCAGCAACCTTTATACATGGGCCAGTTTGTCCTGTTATCATGCCTCTTCAGGTAGCTATCTCTGCGGTGCCCTTTTGAAGAGCTTCCCTCTCCCTCTTTTTAATTGAGGTTTCTTTTTTATCTTACACGAGGTAAGTGATTTGTTACCTCTTGCCCTTTCTGGTTACTTGCATCCTTGCCTACCCATTGCGCCCTTCGTCGCTGAGGTTGTTCCTTCAGGAGTGCCTGAGGTTGAGGTAGCTTCTTCGGAAGCACTGGTAGCTGGGACAGCCCCTTCTGGAGCATCGACCACTGTTTCTTCCCCTATGGGAGCCCCTGATCCTCCTTCTCTGACCGTTACGGAGGAGGTTATTCAGGTACGGCGTATAAGAGTATCTACTTCTCTCGTGTCATTCTTATGTCTCTATTATTTTGTTTAAATTGCGCAAGCATTCCCCTCTTCACCTTTATTGCATTGTCTCCAGGTGAGCGAGGTTGCTCTGATGACTAAGGAGCCGGATGAAGTTGCTCCAATACTTGTGGAGTTAGAGAATGAGATGGCTGCGAGAGAGGTATTAAACTAGCATACTTTATTTTTACTATTTCCCTTCTTTTCTTCTTGCGTGTACTGTGCAAGCGTTCTCATTTCCCCTTTATTTTATTGTTTCCAGGTGTATGAAAGTACTCCGTTGACTGTGGAGTCTGGCAGTGGGGCAACTGCGAGAGAGGTATTAGACTGGCATACCCTCTCTTTTTACTATTCCCCTCTTTTCTTCTTGCGTATACTGTGCAAGCATTCTCATTTCACCCTTGTCTCATTATTTCCAGGTGCATGAGAGTACTTCGATGACTGTGGAGTCTGGCAGTGGGGCAACTGCGAGAGAGGTATTAGACTGGCATACCCCCTCTTTTTACTATTCCCCTATTTTCTTCTTGCGTATACTGTGCAAGCATTCCCATTTCACCCTTGTCTCATTGTTTCCAGGTGCATGAGAGTACTCCGGTGACTGTGGAGTCTGGCAGTGGGGCAACTGCGAGAGAGGTATTAGACTGGCATACCCCTTTTTTTTTACTTTTTTTCTTCTTGCGTATACTGTGCAAGCATTCCCATTTCACCCTTATCTCATTGTTTCCAGGTGCATGAGAGTACTCCGGTGACTGTGGAGTCTGGCAGTGGGGCAACTGTGGAGGGAGATCATAGTTCTGAGTTCACTCCTTTGGTCGGTGACGCTGATTCTGGTGGGGAGTCTTCTTTTCTTCCTTCTGAGGCGGGGTCTCGCCACTCCGATGGCGATGATGAAGCAGAGGATGCTGCGACTATTTCTAGTAGGCTATGGCGTGAGGAGTTACCAGGCCGATTCAGGGTACATGAGCGACAGCTCTTGGATCTTATCTTGGAGCACCATCCCGAGACGTTCACTTCTCAGAGTATACTTCAGGTTGACAGTCTTACAGCCTTCAACCTAAGGGCTCTTGCCAGCCATGTTCATGAGTTCTTGGCTACCTCCCCTGCTAAGCTGACTAGCTCTTCTATTTTGCTATTCTTGGATGCCCTCCGCGACTTACAGCAGTTCTATCACTTTCGTTTGGATTGGCTTTACGCAGGGGTTTGCCCCTTTCTGAGTGTTCCTTTTCGAAAGATAGTGAGGTTTCACACTTCCCGACAGTCTAGGGTTGAGCAATGGCATGCTGAGGCTACGAGGATCCGGAATCAGATCGCCCTACCGCAGGTGAAGCTTGGCAGACTCGAGTCTGGCGATGAGGAGGATGAGGCTAAATTCGTCAGGTTGGAGGAAGAGTTTCTGCGGGAGGCTGGTCCGTCATATGCTGGCGCCATCGCGCGTGATGATTTATTTTTTGTGGTTTCTAGCAGATAGGCTACTTCTTGCTTTGTAGTGCTCAGAATTCTATGTGTACATCACTTATCATTCCTGTATGAGACACTTTGTTTCTTATGCACTTTCTTTTTCTTTTGTTCTCCCTTTATACTGTGGGTATTTGTTTTATATAACTTGCTCTAATTTCTGTGAGCATTTAGTCTACTGGTGGCTATCCCATATACTGCAGGGTATTTGCATTGACATGAAAACTTATGTATTATCATATTGTAGATATTTTTTTTGAAAATGCACCTCTTGTAGCTGTGAGGTGTTGGCATGTGACTTTCTTGGGTTGCCCCTCCTGTCTGTGGGGTAATTCCTGCACATTACTATTTATAGTCGTAGAGGCTAGGTTGGAGGGGAGGGTGACCCCTGCCCCTTTCCGGAAGCCTGATTTTATTATAAAAAACTGTATTAATTTATGTCTGGGGGACTTTGCTCAGTATACTTTCTCTTAGGATGGACTTACCTCCCAAGTGTAGTGAGCAAAGTTCCTGATCTTCTTTTTTTGTACTCTCTTCTAACTTAATAGGGAGTGTATATGTATGTATAAATGAGCAAGTGATTAGGCACATATTCTTCACATTTATCCCCTTAATTGCGGTATTTTTATGATCCCGTTCAGTGTATCTAGCTTGGATTTGTCTCTTATTTATGCTACTAACCTTTTTTGGCAAGTATTTCGTGTTTTGTGTATTTCTCATGTGTTTTACAGGTATTTCACGCAAGTTAGTGCGAAGGAGAGCTCAAAACAGTGAAAGAAACCAAGAAATGGAGAGTTCAAGGGCATTTTCGTAATTTTACAGCCTTAGTCCGAAGGTGGGGCCAACTAGAAAGTTGAAGAGCTCTAAATTACAAGAATACTGGAAAAAACGGCACCTTAATCCGAGCTACGGTGAAGAAGTTACGATGTTTTGAAGTTGCGTGATAATGAAGAGTCTGGATGTGCGGATTTCTGTAATTAATTATGCATTTAATGCAGTGCAACTCTTAGAAAACTTGTGCCACAAGCGAAATTTGATGCCAAATTCATGCAACTTGGTGCTATAAAAGACCAAGCCCTATCTCATTTTCAAGCGAGTGGAATTCTAGAGAGAGAGAGTTGCTAGAGGGTGGCTAGGTAGGACTAGATTAGAAGGTGGCTAGATTAGAGGTTGAATTCTAGGGTTAGATTTTGAGAGCAAATTTTCTATTCATTCAAGAGTTTTCATGAACCCTAGTTTGTAAGAAATTATGGATTCCAATTCCATTTTTGTTGCTGAATTCAAGTAATATCTTTCCATTCTCTATTTTTATTATTTGCAAATTATTTCCCATGTCTTGTAGATCCATAATTTTGTGTGTGAATTTATTCTTGAACCAAATCATGAGTAGCTAAATTCCCAAGGGTTGGGGTACATGAACTCAATCCAAGGCAAATTATTTATGTAGAAAATAGAGGTTAAATTAAAATATTGATTGAATCGTGAAAGCACCACTTTATATTTATCTTTGATTTCGTATGGTGTGGGCTTGAACCTCATATACGTAATGCTTAGAATATATAAAGACTGGATTCATTCACCGCTTTATATCTATCTTTGATTTCATATGATGCGGGCTAGATCCCTCATATATGTAATGCTTAGAATGTATAAAGATCGGATCTAGTCAATTATTTTAATTTACAATTCTAGTATTCTATACGGTAATTTGTTAAGGATTGACGGATTGTACCCTACCCTATTTTCTCCCATTTTTCAGATCTAATTTCTTTTGCACTTTTCAGTTTGTTTTTGTTAAGTAATTTTTTTAATAGAAATTTTCCCAATTTTTAATCATCTTTTCGTTTCTTTTACGAAATCATTTCAAGATTTAATAATTTTTCTTATTACTATTTGGCAATCTCGATCCCTGTGGATACGATCCCGACTTACCGGGTTTATTACTTGAGCGACAGGCTTGCACTTGAGCCTAGATTGTACGCACTTTTGAGACAAATATTAAGTCGCGTCAAGTTTTTGGCGCCGTTGCCGGGGATTGAAATTGTTAAATTTTTAAGAAAGTTATTTTTATCTACAAGTGATTTCGAAAAAAAAAAAATAACAAAAATTGAAAAAAAAAAAGGGTGTCACGTTCTTGAATTGCCCAATTTGAAATGTCTTATTTTAACTCTTTTGGTGGCTTTAATTGTTATGCTAATAATGAGGACGAGGAGGCACTTAAGACTTATGACCATTGGATCAATATCACTAAAGATGATTATTTTAAATACAAGCCTAGTGCTAAGAAACTCCAAATTTATCAAAATCAATTGCTTGAAGAAGAAAGACTTGAAAAAGAATATCGCGAAAAAAATCGTTATTGGGAGCAAGAGTTAGATGCATTATTTGAACCCAATGAGGATTTTTTTTTCGATAATTTTGAAGATGAAGTAAGTTTTCAACCAAATGAGGAATTCGAGGTGCTAGAACCAAGAAAGCCTACTTTGGAAGAACTCTTACTTGATCTAAAAAAGCAATCTGATGACCGTGCTGTTCTCGAGTCGAAAATTATAGCAACTTGCAAGGAGTTGAATGATTATTTGGACAACTTAGAAAAGGTCGAGACTTGCGCTTCACCTAATACTTTTGAGAATGAAATCATTGAAATTGATCCAAGTTCTTTTGAATCTCAACCTATTATAAATATTGCAAAATCTACTGAGGTTGAGGATCATTTGTCTCCTTGTGTCCCCACTATTATCGAACCATTAAATCCATCACAAGAATTGGATGAATGTCTTAAGGATGTTGATCCGCTTCTTGTATGGGAATGTTATTTTGAGATGCTTCATCTTACGGGCCACACACTTAGACGTGTCACTCCACCAGATCCAATTGAAAATTTTGAGGGAAAAAATTTGGAGGACACCAAGCAAGAGAGAGAGCTAGAGGAGTTGAGCCTAGCAGAGTTTGAGCGCGAGTTCGGACAGGTGGATGCAAGCCTAAATGATGAAGTCCAATCTTTCTGGGCCTCAATTTTTCATTTAGACGAAAGCGAGTGGGACAATAGAATTGATGAATTTCTCCTTCCTAAACCTCCACCCATACCATTTGAGTCTTCAGAGGTACTTGAAGATACGACTCAAATATCGTCCGACTTAGAGACCAACACACGTGCTACGCAACAAGAGAATCATTTTCCGGTTTATGAGGACAAGCACTCTATGCTTAAATTGTTTTCTAATATGGATTGTTCCTTTTTGTGTGCCCCTCTCCCCATACTACTTGAAAAATCTTTGGAACGTGATTCTATATTTCTTGGATCCCAATGGGACTTGTCCTCTTATGCACCAAAATCCTTCATTATCCCCCTAAATTTTGTAATTGGTGATGGTTCATTTTTTAAACTTTTCACATGCCTTCCGTTTTTCAAACGGAATTCTTACTTTTCGGGAGGCATGCATCCTAGTGAGGGCACACCATTAATCCCTCAAAGTCAAATTGTATTTTGGGTGGACCCTCAAATTTTTCGACTTTTAGTGTATGATTTATTAGCCGTTCAAATTTTAGGTTGTAAATAGTTAGTTTTTTTTCTTTTTCTTTTTCTCTTTTATTATAGTCTAGTTTTGATAGTTAGAGTTTTTGTAATTATTTTTTCTATGCTTGGTTCTAACATGTTTTGTAGATTCAATGGACTCGCACTCATCGGGGATCACTTCATTTGGGTAGTATCTTTCTTTTCCTCTCTTTATGTTGGGTTCTTGATTCGCATTGAGGACAATGCAACATTTAAGTTAGGGGGTGTGGGATATTCTTCCGGATTCATTGATTCGATCACATGTTCTTTCCAAGTGTGTTTTTTAGAAAATTGAAAAAAAAAAAAAAAATTGAAAAAAAAGCCAAAAATATTTTTCTTCAAAATAAATAAAAATTGGAATTTAAATTTTTCAAAAATATCACCTTTATTCTGTTTAAAGTCTCAAATTGTAAACAATCATAATGCACTAAGCCAAAATTGACCGAAGATGGAAATTGAAAGAAAATTGACGACTTAACGAATAAGTGTGGAGATTGATCAAACCCGGTGAGATTTCGAGCCTTTCAATTTTTTATGAGTTTTTAAATCAATCCGAGTTTATGGTAAACTCAAAGTTCTTTTCAGCGTTTTAATAAGTCGTTGATGATCTCAATCCTTTGTTATGATCGGTTATGGGAAATGTGTGAAATGTTGTCTCGAAATTCGTGCTAAATATATCTCTAAACTTAACTAATCTCGAGATGCATATGGTAATGTGATTAGCAATTTGGACAATGAAGTAGGCCCTCTTTTGTTTAACCCAAAAATATTAGCCATAAAAAGTTGTGAAAAACAAAATTATCCCTTTGCAATCCACTTTGAGCCTAATATAATATTTCCCTTTCGTTTGATAACCCGAAAAACCCAAATAGCTCGGAATTGTGAAAATTGAGAAAATTCAACAAGTAGGTCCAAATTGTGCCAAAAAAAAGGGGGGGGGGGGGGGGCAAGAAAAGAAAAATAGCAAGAAAAGAAAATGAAAAGAGAAAAAAGAAAGAGAAAAATGAGCAAATGCCCGAACAAGCACAAATGGACGTCATAAGGACATTTTCCAATTCCGAACATTCCATCCATTCCCATTTTTACCCTTTACACTTTTTAACCCGAAAAGTCCTAACTGAGTCCGAATGGCGAAATTAATTACCGCATGGAGAGCTAAGACATGAAAAGATAATATGAGAGATTAAATGGTGTGAACTAGAGGTGATGTTCCCATTTCCAAATAAATGTACTCCGATGATGAGATCTTTTCACCATAAATTTCCTTCTTTTCAATTTTGTATGCATGAATTTGTGTCCAGTATATTTACTCTTTATATCATGCATACCGAGAGAAAATAGCCACAATCCGAGTGATTCGTTTGTGAGTGCAATCCGTAAGAATTTGAATCAAAAAGAATTTTCGAAAAGTAACGTAATGCTCAATCGGTGGAAATTTGAGGTTTAATTTTTGACTTTGCACACACACACTATGGTTTGAGACAGTTGAATATGAATTTATGGTGATTATTTTTCAAAAATTTTAAATTGTACAATTTTTAAGTATTTTGATCTTTATTTGAGTCAATAAAGAATTTTGTGGGTGTATTCACTGCAAACCCTCACGAGACAAAACTCGTCCTACTAGGGTAACCTAGGGGTTTAAAGGCTTGTTGCATACGCTAAATACAATCGCTTGCCTGCGAAAGTGGAATTTTATTTTAATAAAAGAATTTTCAAGAGTAGAATTTTGGCTAATTTCATTTACATTGCTCGGGACGCGCAAAGTTCTAAGTTAGGGGGTGAAAGCAAAGCCAATGTCAACAATGATCAAAAGTGTTGCTATTTCATTTCTTTACCTTTGTGTGCTGTTTACAGTATAGTATTGCTCTAAAAAAATTTACAAAAAACTTTTCTGGTATAGGAGCAATCCTCAAAATCCATTACAGACATGCAAAACACAAACAAAACTTGTTAGTTGTTACTAAGCATAGTACCTCTTCAGCCACTTGCAGTTGATGGACTGGAGGCAATCACTCTCTGGTTATGATATTTGGCAGTAGCCCGACTTCCCCAATCCTCTGACAACAAAAGGGCCTTCCCAGTTAGGTTTGAATTTTGATGTCGACATGCTACGGAGATGGTGAGTTGATGCTCGCAGGACTAGATCTCCCACCTGGAATTCCCTATGCTTAACCAAGTTTTCGTAGGCCCTGGACAGTTGCTGAGTGTAGACTTTGAAATTCTCTCTCGCCTTGTCTCTGTGCTCGTCCAGCGCCTCTAGTTTCACATGCCTTGGGTCTGGGATGAGCCCATTGCTAAGAGAAATTCTGGCTGAAGGTACCGCCAGTTCCACTGGTAGGACAGCTTCGGTCCCATATACTAGAGAGAAGGGAGTGAACCCTGTTGGCTTTCTTTTCGAAGTACGATAGGCCCATAACACCATAGGCAACTTCTCATCCCATGCTCCCGGCATGTCTTCTAGCATTTTCTTCAAAATATTTATCAGGGTCTTATTAGTAGCTTCTGCTTGGCCATTGCCCTTGATTAGGATATGGTTGAGCTATTATGCATAATCTTATACTTGTCCGTGAGAAGGGCCATCTCTTTGCATACAAATTGCTTCCCATTATCCGTTAGGATCACTTTGGGTATACCGAACCTACATATCATATACTCCTTCATAAACTGGGTTACCACTTGGGCGGTGACTCTCCTTAAAGGAATGGCCTCCGCCCATTTGGTGTACAATTTTGTAGCCACAATGATAAAAGCCTTGCCGTGAGATGCTGGGGCGATCTTACCCACCAGGTCGAACGCCCATGTGTGGAAGGGATAGGGGCTGCCAAGCTCTGTAGACTGACGGAGGGAGCGTGCACCATGTTTCCATGCACCTGGCATGCTCTACACTTTTTCACATATCCAATTGAGTCAGCCTCCATGGTCGGCCAGTAGTATCCCAGCGTCATCAGTTGATCATACAGCTTGGCGCCTCCCATGTGGGAGGGCTCATGAGCTTCTTTTAGCACCATTTCCACTTCCTCTCTGGCTACGCACCTTAGCGCCTTCTCATTGTACCCTTTCCTATATAACTCTCCTTTGACCAAGTAGAAACGTGCTATCCTTTTTCTAAGGTAAATTTCATCCGCTCTCTCGGCGGGCAGCTCCCCATCTTTTAGATATGCTAGGTACAGCTGTCTCCAATCTTCGAAGGCTTCAACGAAGTTGGCCTCCGTCGGCTGGTCAAAATTAGCTTGGCACTTTAAACAACTTTATTGAAAGCGGGCCGCTTCTACGCTCATGGTGGGCTAAAAATACCCGCTTCGATGCAGTCGTCTGTAAAGGGGGATATCCGTATCTCCACAGTGCTTCTGGTGCATTTCTATTAACCTCTCCTTGGCTTCTTGCTCCCCTACGCACCTTGCCAGAAACCCTTAGGACTCTTGAAGTAGAGAGTTCCTTGCAGCACATGATAGTTGGCTAACTCTAATATTTTCATTGTCCCTTCCCTGGTTTCAAGTTTCTTCTCTACCAGACGCCTCCAATCTTTCGGCTCGTTACTTGGGAATAAGGACTTTATGGTAGTAGGTACCGTTCTCCGCCTCACTGTGATGGTTGCTTCTGACTCCTCCATGTCCAACTTTTGTGCTATGGTGGCGAGCGCATCAGGGTGCCTGTTCATCGTTCGCGCCTGCCTCTCCACAGTTACTTCCAAGAACTGTCCCAGCAGTCGTTGGATGATGTGTCTGTACGGTGCTAAGTTGGCATATTTAAGGGAAAACTCTCCATTGACCTGCCTTACTACCAGATTGGAGTCCCCTCGTATACACAGTACCCTGATCCCTCTTCTGAGTGCTTCCAACATCCCTAGAATGAGGGCTTCATACTCAGCTTCATTATTTGAGCATTTAAAATCTAACTTGAAAGATAGGGTAATCTTCTCCTTCCCATGTGACAGTATGACACCGGCCCCACCTGTTCCTTGAGCACTGGAACCATAAAACTCCATAGACCACTTCTTCACCTCTTCCGCCATGCATGCTTGGAAACTTTCTTCGGGTAGCTCTTCACTAGGTGGTTCGAAAACCCCACTCGGGAAGTGGGCCAGCAGATCTGCTACCGCCTGGCTCTTGATAGCTTTAGGCACTACGCATTTTAGATCGTATTCTGACAAGATAAAAAACCACCTTGCTGCTCATCCCACGAGTATAGTCCGCGCGAGGAGGTACTTGATGGGATCACACTTGGTGACTATGTGAACGGTGAAGGCTAGAAGATAGTGTCTCAACTTCTGGGCTACAAATACCAGCGCCAGGCAGTGCCTCTCAACGCTGGTGTATCTCGATTCTGTTCCGAATATCACTCTTGACAGGTAGTAGACCGGCTTTTCCACTCCTTCCTTCTCTTGCGCCAAGAGGGCCCCTATCGACCTCTCCGTAGAAGTAAGGTAGAGCAGCAACGACGCTCCGGCTTCGGGGGGAATCATCGTGGACGGAGAGGCTAGGATTTTTTTAATCTTTTCGAACGCACTCTCTTGCCTCTCTCCCCAAACCCACTTGGCTTTGTCTTTTAGTAGAGGTGCGAACGGATGAGTTACTTCTGCCAACGCAGGTATAAACCTCCTCAGGTAGGAAACCTTTCCCAGGAAGCTCTTAAGTTATCTCTGACTCTTGGGCGGTGGCATCATCACAATGGTTTTCATCTTCTCTGCATCCACTTGCACCCCTTGTCTATTTACCACAAAACCTAAGAATTTCCCTGCAGTAACCCCAAAGGCACACTTTGAGGGGTTCATTCTCATCTTATACCGACGACACCTCTCGAATACTCTCCTGAGATCCTGAATGTGCTTGTTTTCTTTCCTAGACTTCACCACCAAATCATCCACATAGAATTCTAGTATATCATGAAATAAGTCATGAAAAATTGCCATCATGGTCCGCTGGTATGTGGCCCCAGCGTTCTTCAATTCGAAGGGCATGACTGTATAGTGAAAGTTCCCTAACGGTGTGCGGAAGGCAGTCTTCTCTGCATCAGCGGGGTACATTTTAATATGGTTATATCCAACATACCCGTCTATGAAGCTATACATCTCATGTCCCGTGGTGGAATCCACTAAGTTGTCTATGCTGGGTAGTGGGAATTCATCCTTAGGACACGCCCTGTTCAAATCGCGAAAGTCTACACAGATTCTGATTTGGGTCTTGTCTTTCTTTGCCACTGGCACTATGCTGGACAGCCATATGGGGTGCTGAATAGGCTTGATGAACCCTGCCGCTAACAACTTCTCCACCTCAGCCTTTATTTTCAAATCAAGGTCTGCTTTATATGTGCGTGTGGCTTGCCTTACCGGAAGGGCATTGGGAAGGATGTTCAATCTATGAGAGCTCACTTCTGCATCTATTCCTGGCATCTCCGTGTACTTCCAAGCAAATACATCAGTGAACTCCTTAAGCAGCTGGATGAGCTCTTCCTTCTGCCTCCGTTCCAGGCACTTGGAGATCAGAATGGGTCTACTCTCGCCCTCTTCTGACCCCAACTTAATTTCCTCTAATTCCTGTAGCTGCTCTCTGGGCCCGTCTTGCATGCACTCTGGAGCTTCTCCTGGTTTTTCAACATGTTCAACGATATGAGATTCATCAACGATAAAACATTCGGGCGTCGGGTCGATGCTCTCATCCCAGAACACCGCCCGCGCAGACCGTTATAAACGGTAAATGATCTTTCCATTAGGCAAAACCACCTTCTTACAAGTTCGAGGAGGTTTAGCTACCTCCTCTACTTTCCTCTTCCCTTTTTCCATGTGGGGAATTACCCTCTCCCCTAGACGGTCATGAACGGACTTCTTCTGCGGGACCCTTCCCTCAGCTACCTTGATTCCTTCTAGTTTTCTTGCAGAAACCTTTCTTTCCTCGTCTAACTCAGTGTAGAAGGCAACATCTACCAGGTGGGCCTCCTTAATGGCGAAGGGTCTCTGCGTGTCCTTGATCACTATCTCTGTACCTCTAATGTTTGCCTTCGCGCATTGATGGTAGGTGGAAGGCACTATGCCATGAGTGTGCATCCATACCCTTCCAATGAGTAATTGGTAGCTGGTGTTAGCATTAATAACGTGAAATTTGATGTGAGAAGTGAAATTTCCCAACTTAATTCCCACATTCACGTATCCAATAGACTGCATTCCGGCGTTGTCGAATCCGGAAATTACTAGCGGTACCGGAACCACCTTCTCCTGGTCAATTCCTGTTTCGTACAATGTACTGATGGGCATAATATTAATGGACGCTCCTCCGTCCATCAACGCCCTGGGAAATGAGACTCCATTAACTATGGTTGTGACGTACAATGGGCGGTTGTGGAAGTAGGGTACCACCCTATCTGCTTCTGAAAACACCACTTCAGAGGTATATTTCTTAATCATCCTTCCGATTGGCCCCTGCCAATTTAGCGAAGGGTCTCCCCGCTGTTGCACTGCCTCCAAGACTTTCCTCATGATGGACACCCTCGTGTCGTACTTCACCCTTATCTGGTCGAAAAACCACTTGAACTTGGGGCTCCTCGCTATGGCCTCACATTCAGAATCTAAGTCTACCTCGTACGTCTGGGCACTGCAAACATACTCCGCTTCAGAGGTTCCTCCCTCGTCTAGAGCAAGGATGACGTCTACCTCACCTTCCGAGAGAGCAACTTCCTCAACTTCCCCACTTCCATTTTCACGTTCCGGAGTGAAGAACCACTCCTCTTTCTTTCTTTCTAGCTCAAGTCTGCTCAGTGATAGATTTTCTAACTCCTCGCATAACTGCTCGCCACTCCCCCACTTCACAAGACTTCTGGCAGCTTCTTCGTCGTAGGCAACTACCATGTTGGCAGTGCTAAAGTGATGCGCAGGGAGTGGGTTCTCGTTAACGTCCACAGGGGGTATCTTCAAGGTACCGTTGGCCATCTGCTCACCAATGATCCTTCTCAAGTAGTAACAATCCTTGGTAGCGTGCTGCACTCGTTGGTGCAATTCGCAGTACTTTGGATTGGCCTTGTCAGCTGCAGTGGGGGTTTCTCCTTTTAGGTGGTTAGGTCCTGCTACGCCTTCTAGCACTAAGGTGCGGTAACAATCCATAGCCTCCGCTACGCTGCACGGTAGTGGCGGCGGGGCATCTTTTCCAAATTTTCTCTTGTTGCCAGGACTGTCAGTCTTGGCCCCAGAGCCTCCCTTCTTCCCTTTGTTACCCCCGTCCACATAGTTAACCGTTTGCCTCCTTGCAACTTGAAACCTCCCGGGAGTCAGTGGAACTTGTGTCCTCCAACCCGAGGCTCTCGGTTTGATTATCATAGCTATGTTGCTGGCGACCCTGGTGAATTCTCTGAAAGTTCCATCTCTAGTTTCGTTGATCAAGTGCAGCTTGTACTCTTCCAAGAGTCCTTTCACACATATCTGCAGCAACCTGGCCTCCGCCACGTCCTCGTGAACATATAAGGCCCTCTCGCGAAATCGCTTGATGTAGTGCATCAACTCTTCTCCTGGCTTCTGGACCTCTTGCGCCAGGTGCCTCAGTGTAAATTCATCCTCCGCTAAGAAAAACTTCTGGAGGAACTACCTGTGCATCTCTTCCCAAGTAGGGACGCTGTTAGGCGCCAAGTGGGAATACCATGTATAAGCCTTCCCAGTGAGAGTTTTAGAGAACTCCCTCAATCTCAGGTTCTTGTCGCCAGCGTGTACTCCCAGGTACTCGACGAACCTCTTCACGTGCTCTCGAGGGTTCTCCCCCCTACCGCCAAACTTGATAAATTTTGGTGGAATATATCCCTCAGGGTATGGCTTCTCACTTACCTCCTGTGGATAGGGGTCTTGTAATTCCTCGTATAGGTGGGAACCCTCTCTTTGATAGGAGGAGAGGAGCTTACTCACCTCTTCCATAGTAACAGTCTTAGAGGGTGACTCCTCCAAACATGTGCTTTTAGGAGCTGGAGAACCTGTTGGCGCCAGGACCTGCTCCGGCGCCGCCTTCCGAGACGGAATCGTCTCTGCCGGAATCGTAATAGGAGTGGCTACCCCTCCGGAAGGGGCAGCAGCAGGTGTCACACAACCTTGACCCAAGTTTGATAGATCCACGTTGTTTTGCTTTAAAAAGTCAAAAAACATTGCCATAAGGTTCATACCTGCCATTGGAGCCACTGCCGGCGAACTGGTCTGGCCTCCCTGAGGCGCTGGCGCCTTGGCTTCGATCACCACCACTTCTTCTTGAGTAGTCTGGTCACTGTAAGCTCCATTACCAGACGAAATGTCCTAAAAACCAACTGCTTAGAGACATTGAAACCTTCTTTGTCCATGGAAATGAGGATACCTCCCCAGCAGAGTCGCCAAATGTAGGAGGGTAGTGAGACTGGGCTCTATGAATAACTGGAAAGGGTGAGGCGTGACCCACTCCAATGGACGCTGCCTGCAAGGTCTTCAAGGTCTCCTGGTGCAACTTCTGAAGAAAACTTCTCCTTCTGGTAACAATGGAACTCGAGCCTCAACTCACTCCCTACAAGAAGATGAACTTTCACAGCAAAAATAGTAATTTTCTCAAGGGAAACACCTGAGAGTGATGGATGTCAGTGGGGAGTGAAGGAACAAGGCACTAAGCACTATGAGAATGAGCAGGGAGAGAATACTTAGGTAGGTCTGGTGATATTTTGGCAGAGTAACAGTGCAAATTTCTATTGTGTCCCATTGGCCTTGCCCAGAGGTCTATTTATACATGGGCGTTAGGGGTGAGCTGGCATTTTTTGGGCGCCAAAATTGAGAGAGTTGGTGGGGAACAATGTCTGAAGTGTACCATTTGTCCCTACCTGTGGCAGCCTGCCTGTCCCCTCTGTAGGCGCCACCTGGCGCCGACCAAAGGTCAAAAAGCACATATGTCTCCTAACGGAGACAAAATATCAGATTTGGTAATTATCTTTTGAAACGGTAACTTGTGGTGCAATTTTGCAAATCTTGAGGGAGGAGACCTTAAGGACTCCTTTCCTCTAAAAAAATGTTGTTTTTCTTGAGAGGGACCTTGAGGACCCCCTCTTCTGGAAAAAGTCATTTTCTTGTAAAGAGTTTTGTTTCTTGTGAGTAGTCAGCTTTTTGGCTACTCACTTCACTTGTGACTAAGTGTGCAGTGTGTGTAGTCTCGAGTGACTTCTGGGTCTTCCTACTAGTATTCTCTCAATCCTATAGTGCTAAGTGGTTGAGCTTGCTCAATATACCTTGTCCCTCAGCCTCCAAGCCAAAACTCCCAGGAGGTCCCAACGCGCCTGTTCGAGCCCTGCTTACTCGACTAGGCAACCTGTACAAGAAAGTAAAGTGTTAGCGTTGTTGTTCATTTAGAGACTGATGTTTCATGATGGGGGGTTGCTCGCGATAGTTACTCCCTCAATATGAGTTTCTATCAAAAACCCTCGTAGCAGCACTTCTCAAAAAACATTTCTGCAGTGACCCTTGCAGTGGCGCTGAGTCTTGTAGTGACGCCGACTCTCTCAACTGTCATTACTGCAGTGGCCCTTGAAGCGGCGCTGGCACTTGAAACGGCGCCGACCCTTGCGGCGGCACGGACCCTTGCATCGGCGCTGGTATTTGGAGGCGTCGACACGTGAAGTGGTGTCGACGCTTGAAACGGCGCTGACGCTTGAAGTGGCGTTGACACTTGAAGTGGCGCTGAGGCTTGCGGCGGCGCAGACCCTTGCATCGGCGCTGGTATTTGAAACGACGTCGACCCTTGCGTCGGCACGGACCCTTGCATCGGCTCCGGTACTTGAAGTGGCGCCGACACTTGCAGTGGCGTCGACACGTGACGCGGTGCCGAAGCTTGTTGATCGAATTCCTCCATATATACCTTCAAAACCAGGTCCCTCCATAGCTAATTTTGATAACCCGCTGACAACATTGAAGCCTATCCCAAAAAAAGGGTTGGATGTCGAGCAGGCCATCACCGTTAACACAAGCTACCACCTAAACATCCTTAGTGTTCAGTCAGATCCTTCATAAGAAAGAAGTTTCCTATACGGGGAGGGATGATTTTATTAAAGTTTTATTATCAAAACCATGTATGATGTTTACTTTTCAGTAAATATGTGTCAATTAATTTTGAAATTAAAATCTTGTTTGTGAGAATGCCTTATATTTATAGTTAAATATATTATATACTATGTCGATCAACTACACTTAATAGGAATTCCAGTGATTTAAGTTCGACTTGATCACATAAGATCAAAATTTTGGTTTTGATGCAATTGAATAATTCACGGGAGCCCAAACAGGAAGTGATATTCAATCAGTGTTGTTGCGTGTGCAATCCTAGTGATTTATCTCAAACTACGAGAACATGTTTGCTGGCTTCAGAACTTGTTTGATAGCTTAAAAGAGTATTGTGACAGGTACATTCAGATTTTACCCTTATAATCAGGCCACGAGCCTCAAAATGGTCGTAACTTGCATTGGTCTCTCAACAAAACCCCAATCATCTTTCCGACTAACAATACCTATTGAGTTTCGACACAAAGGGACTTAACACTTATAACCTCTACTGAGTGTCTAATCTTTCACTTATCCTAATATCCCATTAAGGTTCTATATAGACACCCTAACCGGATACCCCTACACTCTTCCATAGGGTCAAAATAAATTCCCTTTAATCTCAGACCCAAGTGCTCATTCACACACTAACTGGAGAACAACAATGTTCTCCCCGAGACCGTTTGGCTTTGGTCAAATATTTAACCCAAGAATCCTTCTATAATAAAATCGTGGATCTTTAAATCCTCTTTCTAAAATTTTCCTAATCGTGCGTGAATCGAAACTACGGTTAAAAAAATTTGACCAAAATACTATTTATGTCTGCTTATAGGTAGGAAGGGATTCCTTAAGTCAAAACTCAGGACCTCTTACCTGCAAGAAGTCCCGGGACCATGCCGATTCATTGTTCCCCAAGGATAGAAAAGTCTTTTCTTACTTTATGGTTTTCCTATATAAGGAAACTCATACCTTACTTGTGCACTACCTTGATTTCATTGCAGCAGTCATTCTGAAATTAGCATACATAACTTTTCCATCATTCTTTCATGCATTCCATTACATCACTGTTCCCCTCCTTCCACCACCGCTCGAAAATGTTTTAAAAAACCACCATCTTCTACACACTAGAAATTAGAAAGCAAAGAGCGCCAAATAGAATTCAAAAGTGCTTGAAGGTCCAAATTCCTTTATATTTTATTAGTCCCATAAGTTCCATTTTTCTTATTTAAGTGTTCATACTCCACCCATATGTGACACCCCGCCTAATAAAATATCGGGTGATCAGTCCTATACCAAATTAAAAAAAGAATCCCAGTTGGATCATCCTTAGCATCACTGTCGAAAACTTTTTAAAACATACTAACCACCTAGTATTCCAAAAACCGGTGCCAATTTTAACTTTTTGATTAAACAAAATAGTATATACGGAATTAAATATAAACCATTCACACAACTGAATGAAAATAAACTGAATTATTAATTAAACAATTTGCCGAATAAACCATCGGCCACCAAAGTGAAATAATCCAAAATAAATATCCAACATAAGAATAAAACCAATCTGAAAACTGAACTGAAAGTCTGGGCGACATTCCCTAAATAAAACTAAAACTGATACAAGATTCCTACTCTAGGAATGAATGAATGATGCGTCTAATCCAAACTTCTGCTAGCATCCACATATGCCGCAGCTCCGTGTCCCTGGAATAGAATATCAATCCTGGCGTCCCTATGGATGGACACCTAAAAGGTTTTGAAAATAGTTTTATAGCAAGGGTTAGAACCCAAAACATTTTGAAAATATTTAGCAAGTGAATTAACTGCAGTAATTTAAAATGCATGAATACGCTTCATATTTAAGTTAGTGTCGCACTCCCTTGTGGACATTCTCACCCCTCCACTATTATGCACACCTACTGGTTACCTTAACCCCACCTAGTTGTAATACCCCGTCCAACTAGTCCTGGTATAACCTTCCCTTGCCATACTACTCTAACCCGAGTATAATGATTCTTGAATTATAAGTTATCTCACAATTAATTTAATTACTTCCTCTGAAATAGTAGCATATGACTGTGTCACAAGTTATATAAAGTAAATACATCACACACTGTATTATTACCCATATATAATATTTATTACCATTATATATGTATCTTTACCACATTATCCACACATATAACATACGTATATCCATCCCTTCGAGTATACCCTCGCCGGATGATTCCCTCTAAAATGCTATATCACTAGGCGTACTCACAAAACCTAGTTCCCCAAGTTGGAATCGCTCACCAACTTGGCACAAAATATTACCGTAGTGGAGGCGGTCATATTCCTTTCCTGAAAGTGAGATAAATCCCTCATCCATATATACCGGACGATATGACCTGAGGATATACTCTCCCTACTCCTCAAGCTAGGATTCACCCACATCGCGCAACCTCCCTTGATAGCATTAGAATACATAAATTGAATAAATATCTAGTCACTGATATTTAATATCACACACAATATATACACGTGATATATACTATCACTACACCGTATATATATAATATAAACCCCGGCTTTACCGTGTACTCAAAATCCCGTACACTGCCTGTAATTTTATATCACACACAATATGTACACGTATATATATACTATCACTACACCGTATATATATAATATAAACCCCGGCTTTACTGTGTACTCAAAATCCCGTACACTGCCTGTAATTTCCTGAGTCTGTGACCCGACTCATCGTAATTAATTTTCTCACTTAATAACTTATCATTTTCCCGAGTCTATAGTCCGACTCTAATATCATTAATTCACGCCTCAATTACTATAATACTTTTCCCGAGTCTATGGTCCGACTCTAATTAAACTAATTAACACACCCATTAATTTAATACCTCCTCGATTCTACAATCCGACTCTAATTAAATTAATTAACACACTTATTAATTTAATACCTCCCCGAGTCTACAATCCGACTCTAATTAAATCAATTAACACACCCATTAATTTAATACCTACCCGAGTCTACAATCCGACTCTTATTAAATTAATTAACGCACCCATTAATATAATACCTACCCGAGTCTACAATCCGACTCTTATTAAATTAATTAACACGCCCATTAATTTAATACCTACCCGAGTCTACAGTTCGACTCTTATTAAATTAATTTTCACATTAATTAATCAACACAAATCCGAGTCTGTGGTCCGACTCTAATATAATTAATTTACACATTAATTAATTTATACCAAATTCCGTGTCTACAACCCGGCCCTAAACTAATTAATTACAACGTCAATTAATTTAATACTTTTCCGAGTCTACCCTCCGACTCTACCTTCATTAATTATCACATCCATTAATTTAAATGACTTGGTTTCACTCAACCGTGATCCCTGGACTCACTTACTTGGCCCGTAACTGAATATTTCCCGAGCCTATGTTCCGACTCTAAATTAATTTCTTTCTCTCAATAATTAATTTAATACTTTGGTGCCACTTAACCAATATACCCGGACTCGATTACTTGATCCGTATCTCACTATTTTGGAATAAAATTTCTCAAATCCATCCATAAAGTGCCCCACATAAATTCTTCTTAGTCCCAATTACTTTCTCCCATAATTGTTAGGAATATTTGTTTCATAATTATTTATCACTTATTAATGTTTGAAACCTAACTTTCTTATAAATTTCCCTTTATATAATAAACTGGCCGAACTGCCCAGATTTCTGCATCATCAATCGATCGAGCCCCCTGGGTCGATCGATCGATCGTTCCAGTATTCGTCCTCTCCAGCCACTGTTAGCCATGGAGTAAATTTAAAGATTTGGTTCTCAACCTAAGCCCTTACCCAAATACAAATAACATATCCTCCATATGAGAAAAGGGTCTAAACATCCCACAGACCTCAATTAATCAGCAATATCCATTAATTCCAAGGTTTTCCCGATTTGGGTATTATCCGGGTTTCACATCTCAAATACGAATTTCATTCCTATTAACAACAATTAACCTTCTACTCTTACTGATTTTAACATACGATTTATTTCTCTACATTCTAGAATCATAAACACGATCAATCTCCCCCTTAATCCCATTAAGGTATATCAATTTCCAAAAACCCAATTTAACTTTGGTTACACCCCCAAAACGAATTTTGATTTACACATCACTATGATATGAATTGATTATCATCAATTTAGAAATTACAACAGTTAACCACTTGCCTGGAATTGTTCGTAGTGTCTGATCCGTTGGTGTAGTCCCTTAATTTGGCTCCAAAATCCCTAAATTGGCTCTTGATTTGCTTTCCCCCAATTTCCCTCTCAAGCCCTAGGCTTAGAGCTGAGTTTACTATCGTTTCCTAATCTATCAATTAGGTTAAAAACATCCAATCCCATTTTGGGCCATGTGGGTCTAATTAAAAAGGCCCAACTCCCCCCGTGTGGGCCCGACTATGCCCAAAAATATTCCAAGACCCAATTACCACCCCCGGGTACTCTTTTCTGACTATCTCGACCCATCCGGACGTAACCGCGCACTCAGAATTGCCATCCGAAATACTTTTCAAAATTTCCAAGTTTCGACCTCAAAATATGACACACTAGATTTGAACCATTAAACTTAAAAGTCGCCAATTATAAATAATTCGGCTCACTCAAATAAATTCTCCAACTCATGAATTTAAGTTTCTCCAATTTAAATATTTTTTATAACTCCCAAAAATAATTAGATATTAAATCCTCAAAAATAATTAAATATTAAATCCTCAAAATTACGGGGTGTTACATACTCCCCCCCTTACAAAGGAATTCCGTCCTCGAAATTAAGATGAGCGCAATGTTTTGAGCTTCGCATATTACTCTCTAGTCATGTGCCTCCAAGCCCACTATATCTATCATATCCGCTTTTAATCATACGTTACACCAGTATGCATTTAAAATTTTCCAGGGCGCCCATACACCCTATACCCGTGCTTAACTACACAAAATTTGCATTAATTAACCCGGGTGTCCATACACCCTATCCTTGTGCTTTACCGGAAAAATTTACCCGACTATTCTAGTCGTAACCCGTAATATCACTTCGAACCCATAGTCATATCACATATAGACATATATATATATCTACTGCCGGGGTACCCAACCCATGTACTAACGTCCAACCATCTTCCCACAAAATACTTGTCTCTAAACACAAAAGTATATACACTTACTTTAATGTTACCAAGGACAACATAAAATGCCGCGCCCTTACTATCACTAGTCCTTGCGCCAAAATAAACCCCGAGCTATCTCTCTTTGCTCGAAAATAAATCTAACCACCCTGATTCACTTCAGTAAACACCCCTATTTACCGGGATAAAATGTGAGAACACAAAACCTCACTTGGTGTCTATCGCCCCATGCAATACAACATATATACACACATATATATATGCTATATGCCCTCTCAGGTGATACCTAGTACCAAGCATATCCTGGTGTCACGAACATCAAAACTGACCCCCACTATTCACGATAGTTCAAACCCATCGCTATCCAGCCGATATTTAGGAAATATTACCAACCCTACTCCCATAATTCTCGAAAGTAGTAACTCTTCGCATAATTCAAACCTTCACTCAGTGTACACCTCCACTCTCCCGTGAAGAACACCAAGGAACTCCGCTACCCCACGAAAAGTTTATCCACATACTATGGCTACTACAGCCAACGCACCCACTAAATTCGACTCACCCGCGAATTCTAGTGAAAAAAGTCTTATTTTATGACATCCTCTTTGTCACTAAAAAATTATACCCCATGCCCATTGGGTAAAGATAATTACCTCCATACTCCAGCTGCAACGGCTGATTCTCGAGTTCTAGAGCATCTTCTCCTTTCCCGAATGCGCCCATGACTTGCTTTAGTGGTTGTACATCCAGGACCTCATCCTGTAGTTGACCCCTGCCTTGCTTAGGACAATCTCTCTTCAAGTGTATCGCTTCCCCCATAAACGAAACACCTTCTAATACATTCACCCTGCCACTTGTCCCTTCCATGTCGACCTTGTTGGAATCCCTGGCCATCCTGCTGAAAGCCTCCAGTTCTAAATCGTTTGGCATGATTTTCCTGCCAGAAATTCTACCCTTGATCTCCCCCAGTCTGCTGCTGGGATACCCTACTGGTATTATTCCCTCCTGCCTTATCCAACTGTCTAGTTCCCACTCCCCTCCTGCTTCCTTTCACGTGGAAGCGATATTCCTAACCGTGTCGGAGTGTTGCGTTAACGACATCAGTATAATCTACTAATGCAAAATTTCCAATTAAATGTTGTCTGATTCTCCAGACTAACCCATGCACAAAATTTACTTTCTTTCTCTTTTCCTTTCTTACCTCATCCGGTACAAAAATTTTCCAACGAGTGAACTCTTCCTCGTAATCGGCCACTGAACGGTCCCCTTGAGTCACATCACAAAATTTTCTCCTTGTTTCGGTCTCAACCGCTGGAGGAAAAATACTTTTGGTCAAACCGCACCCAAAACTCTGCAATAGCTAGTGTGTCCCTTTCCTCAACTGTGGTGATCGACTCCCACCACTGTAGCGCTGCTCCCACTAAACTAAAAGTGGTTAGCATTTGGTTATGCACCTCATCGTAATCCCCAATGCGTAGGTGACGCTGGATATCTCTCTTCCTTGACATGCTAGCACTATATCCTAATCCCCTAGAAACTCTGGTGGGTTCCCACTAAAAATAACCTCTATTTATTATTTCCACCCCGACGACCCCGCGTGAGTCTGAACATCCGGCGCCACTAACACTTGTGGCTGATCCCGTGGAAAGTACCCTACCGTTGCGACCACCGTCGTTTCAACCTCCTGTGCCACTAGTTTCGTTACTTGTGCTGCCAAAAATGATCTCTGGCAGTTGCTACGCTAACTCTTGCTCCTAACGAGCCTCCCTCTTCTCATCTCCCCCTGCTGCCCTAGCTGCTCTCTCTCTCCTGGGCGTCATCTGGAATAAGAATCAAATTTGTATGTGTTCACTCTCAAATATAAATTTCGCAGAAGAACGTATATATGCATACGTATGAGAATACAACAATCCTATGATAGGGCTCTATATCAAAGATTGCTAAGCTGAAACGTGAAAATCCGCACAGATCCTAAGGACACTAGAACCTGATGCTCTGATACCATCTGTGACACCCCGCGTAATAAAATACCGGGTGATCTGTCCTATACCAAATGAAAATAGGAATCCAAGTTGGATCATCCTTAGCATCACCGTCGAAAACTTTTTAAAACATACTAACCACCTAGTATTCCAAAAAACGGTGCCAATTTTAACATTTTGATTAAACAAAATAGTACATGCGGAATTAAATATAAAGCATTCACACAACTGAATGAAAATAAACTGAATTATTAATTGAACAATTTCCCGAATAAACCATCGGCCACCAAAGTGAAATAATCCAAAACAAATATCCAACACATGAATAAAACGAATCTGAAAACTGAACTGAAAGTCTGGGAGACATGCCCTAAATAAAACTGAAACTGATACAAGATTCCTACTCTAGGAATGAATGAATGATGCGTTTAATCCAAACTCCTACTAGCATCCACATATGCCGCATCTCTGTGTCCCTGGAATAGAATATCAATCCTGGCGTCCCTGTGGCTGGACACCTAAAAGGTTTTGAAAATAGTTTTATAGCAAGGGTTAGAACCCAAAACATTTTGAAAATATTTATCAAGTGAATTAACTGCAGTAATTTAAAATGCATGAATGCGCTTCATATTTAAGTTAGTGTCGCACTCCCTTGTGGACATTCTCACCCCTCCACTATTGTGCACACATACCGGTTACCTTAACCCCACCTAGTTGTACTACCCCGTCCAACTAGTCCTGGTATAACCTTCCCTTGCCATACTACTCTAACTCGAGTATAATGATTCATGAATTATAATTTATCTCACAATTAACTTAATTACTTCCTCTTAAATAGTAGCATATAATCGTGTCACAAGTTATATAAAGTAAATACATCACACACTGTATTATTACCCGTATATAATATTTATTACCATTATATACGTACCTTTACCACATTATCCACACATATAACATACGTATATCCATCCCTTCGAGTATACCCTCGCCGGATGATTCCCTCTAAAATGCTATCTCACTAGGCGTACTCACAAAACCTAGTTCCCCGAGTTGGAATCGCTCACCAACTTCGCCCAAAATATAAACGTAGTGGAGGCGGTCATATTCCTTTCCTGAAAGTGAGATAAATCCCTCACCCGTATATACCGGACGCTATGACCTGGGGATATACTCGCCCTACTCCTCAAGCTAGGGGATTCACCCACATCACGCAACTCCCTTGATAGCATTAGAGTATATAAATTGAATAAATATCTAGTCACTGATATTTAATATCACACACAATATATACACGTAATATATATACTATTACTACACCGTATATATATAATAAAAACTCCGGCTTTACCGTGTACTCAAAATCCCGTACACTGCCTGTAATTTAATATCACACACAATATGTACACGTATAGATATACTAATAACTACACTGTATATATATAATTTAAACCCCGGCTTTACCGTGTACTCAAAATCCCATACACTGCATGTAATTTCCTGAGTTTGTGGCCCGACTCATCGTAATTAATTTTCTCACTTAATAACTTATCTTTTTTTCGAGTTTATGGTCCGACTCTAATATCATTAATTCACGCCTCAATTACTATAATACTTTCCCCGGGTCTATATTCCGACTCTAATTAAACTAATTAACACACCCATTAATTTAATACCTCCCTGATTCTACAATCCGACTCTAATTAAATTAATTAACACACTTATTAATTTAATACTTCCCCGAGTCTACAATCCGACTCTAATTAAATTAATTAACACACCCATTAATTTAATACCTACCCGAGTCTACAATCCGACTCTTATTAAATTAATTAACGCACCCATTAATTTAATACCTACCCAAGTCTACAATCCGACTCTTATTAAATTAATTAACACGCCCATTAATTTAATACCTACCCGAGTCTACAGTCCGACTCTTATTAAATTAATTTTCACATTAATTAATCAACACAAATCCGAGTCTGTGGTCCGACTCTAATATAATTAATTTACACATTAATTAATTTATACTGAATTCCGGGTCTATAACCCGAACCTAAACTAATTAATTACGATGTCAATTAATTTCATAATTTTTCGAGTCTACCCTCCGACTCTACCTTCATTAATTATCACATCCATTAATTTAATGACTTGGTGTCACTCAACCATTATCCCCGGACTCACTTACTTGGATCGTAACTTAATATTTCCCGAGTATATGTTCCGACTCTAAATTAATTTCTTTCTCTCAATAATTAATTTAATATTTTGGTGCCACTTAACCAATATACCCGGACTCGATTACTTGATTCGTATCTCACTATTTTGGAATTAAATTTCTCAAATCCATCCATAAAGTGCCCCACATAAATTCTTCTTAGTCCCAATTACTTTCTCCCATAATTGTTAGGAATATTTGTTTCATAATTATTTATCACTTATTAATGTATGAAACCTAACTTTCTAATAAATTTCCCTTTATATAATAAACTGGACGAACTGCCCAGATTTCTGCATCATCGATCGATCGAGCCCCCTGGGTCGATCGATCGATCGTTCCAGTATTTGTCCTCCCCAGCCACTATCAGCCATGGAGTAAATTTAAAGATTTGGTTCTCAACCTAAACCCTTACCCAAATACAAATAACATATCCTCCATATGAGAAAAGGGTCTAAACATCCACAGACCTCAATTAATCAGCAACATCTATTAATTCCAAGGTTTTTTCGATTTGGGTATCATCCGGGTTTCACATCTCAAATACGAATTTAATTCCTATTAACAACAATTAACCATCTACTCTTAATGGTTTTAACATACGATTCATTTCTCTACATTCTAGAATCATAAACACGATCAATCTCCCCCTTATTCCCATTAAGATATATCAATTTCCAAAAACCCAATTTAACTTTGGTTACACCCCCAAAACGAATTTTGATTTACACATCACTATGATATGAATTGATTATCATCAATTTAGAAATTACAACAGTTAATCACTTGCCTAGAATTGTTCATAGTGTCTGATCCGTTGGTGTAGTCCCTTAATTTGGCTTCAAAATCCCTAAATTGGCTCTTGATTTGCTTCCCCCCAATTTCCCTCTCAAGACCTAGGCTTAGAGCTGAGTTTACTGTCGTTGCCTAATCTCTCAATTAGGTTAAAAACATCCAATCCCATTTTGGGTCATGCGGGTCTAATTAAAAAGGCCCAACTCATCCCGTGTGGGCCCGACTAAGCCCAAAAATGTCCTGAGACCCAATTATCACCCCCGGATACTCTTTTCTGACTATCTCGACCCATCCGAACGCAATCGCGCACTCAGAATTTCCATCCGAAATACTTTTCAAAATCTCCAAGTTTCGACCTCAAAATGTGACACACTAGATTTGAACCATTAAACTTAAAAGTCGCCAATTATAAATAGTTCGGCTCACTCAAATAAATTCTCCAACTCATGAATTTAAGTTTATCCAATTTAAATATTTTTATAACTCCCAAAAATAATTAAATATTAAATCCTCAAAAATAATTAAATATTAAATCCTCAAAATTACGGGGTGTTACATCATAGTTGTTATATTATATCTTTTTACACTAATCTTACCTTTTTACTACGATATATATCGTCGGTTTAAATCATATCTCCAAATTTAGAGTGTTTTCAAAATTTTCTACACTTCCATTAGATTTCACCTACTTTTTATAAATCGAAAGATTATGATTATGGATCAGATCCCAACTTCGTTCAGATTGGAAACTATGTGGACTTTGATGCCCTTTTTAGCTACATAGCATCCCGAAGCTATTTTGGGATTCACGTCCATTTTTACCTATATTTTTTTATAAAACTCTAGAGGGAATTACCCATCTAGAGAACTATGTATTAAAGAAAGAAAAAGTGAGGAAATAGCCTCCCCATGATGGCAATTACAAAGAATCAAAGTGAAATAAAAGAATAATATACATTAAGGAAAAAAAGGGAAAATCACCTAACTCTGTAATTTAGAAATCCAAGCTTGTCCATTTGAAGAAGGCCTTCAATTTCTTTAGGAGAGATGGCCCACCAATGTCTCCTAGGATAATTTGATCCTATATTGGCCAATTTATCAGCTACTTTATTCCCTTCTCTGAATATATGACTAATTCTGAAATTTATAGATTTGAGTTTCTCCTTAAAATTGTGCCAAGCAATAATTAACTGCCATGGTGGGTGAAAACTAGAAGATAAGAAACTTTGAATGAGACTAATAGAATCTGATTCTAACCAAAGACTTCTCCAATTATGTTGTGTAGAAAAATCAATAGTAGTAATGGCAGCATGAATCTCAGCATAAAAGGTAGATTGATGTCCTATATTGCAACAATATCCTCCCATAAAAGGTGCCTTGGTCATCCCTAAAAACTCCACCATAAGCAGTTGTACCCCCATTTCCATGTTACATTCCATCTGTGTTAACTTTAATCCATCCTCTAATTGGAAGGTTCCACATAACAATGCAAGTAGCTGGAAACTTACAGAATCTAGGAGGAATTCCCAAATTATTCAGAATGTTCCTTTCATTATCCCCTCTATGGAAGCGAGGGCCTTTTATGCTAAAGGTGATGACGTTGGTAATAATAGAGTTACAAATACTCCATTTATTTGGCTTTTGATCATCAAATCTGAGGAAATTTATAGCTTTCCATATTGCCGTAAGGACGTGAAGAAATCCAGATTTCCATAAATGAGTAAGTTAGGAGTTGAAGGACCTTGTATTAAAAGCATTCCAAAAATCAATTAGCTGACCATGGTGGGGAAAACTTATTTGAAAGATGGAGGCCAGCCACTGCCAGAAGAATTGAGAGAACAAGCAGTTGAAGAAGAGGTGGATGATATCTTCCTAAGTTTGAGGACAATTGCACATAAGATAAGCTGAAACCTTAGGTATACCTCTACTTTGAAGAATGTCATCTGTAGGCACTTTATCGTGGATGATTCTCCAAGCTAAAAGATCAACTTTAGGAGGAATATGTGGATACCATAAACTTTTAAATCTGAGATCAGTTGGAATAATGGTGTTGCTATATGAGTATCCCTATTTTATAGTATAATCCCCACTTGAAGATTTTTCCTAAATCAGTTTATTAGAGGTTAGGGATAGAGGAAGAATTATTTTGCTAATATCCTCTGCTATATCAGGAAAGAAATTAGAGAAATAAGTAGGAAGTTTCCATTTACCATCCACAATGAGGTCTGCTACTTTAGCTTTGAGGTCCATATTATCACTTCTACAGTTTAATCTATTGATGATTGAATTTCCCAGCCAATTATCATACCAAAGAGAAATTTGAGTACCATCTCCAACAATCCATTTAGAGTGAAAACTGGTTTTTCCAAGAACTTCCTTCATACCAGGCCATATAGATGATGTAATTGTAGAATTTGTACAACCTCTACTTGTGATTTTATATCTATTTTTAAGAAATCTACAGATGTCATTATCTCATTTGAGAACATCCCAAGCCATTTTTTCCACGGCTACTTTGTTCAGCAAAGAAAGACTCTTCAAACCAAGCCCTCCTTTTTCTTTAGGTCTACAAACCACCTTCCATGAAACAGTGACTATCTTCTTCCCACTAACATCTCCTGACCATAAAAAGTTTCTGGACCATTTAAAAAGATCACAAATAAGACTTTAGGCCATTTGTACATTCTAAAGCAGTGCATAAGAACATTTTGGTAAACTGATTGAATCAATTGAGCTCTTTCAGCTATTGAGAGAAGCTTCCCTTTCCATGCTACAAGTTTGGCCTTAGGTTTATTCACAATACATTGCAAGTGTATTTTTCTTGGTCTACCTTTGAAAATAGGAACTCCTAAGTAAATGAGTGGAGCATGTCCTTCATTCATACCAAGATGCCTGGAGATATCAGCACTTCTATGAACTGTATACTTCCCTGGATAAAAGGTGCTTTTGTTTCTATTGACATATTGACTATAAATAATGCTATACTTTTCAAAGATATGCATTAGATTCTGAAGGGATTTTTTATCAGCTCTACAAAAGACAAAAATGTCGTCTGCATAGAGAGAATGAGTGATCGGAAGACAATTCCTAGGGGAGGAAATTGTCTTTATCTTGCCATTTGAGAACTGAGCTGAAATATTTCTACTTAATACCTCTTCAGCAAGACAAAAAAGTATAGGGGAAAGAGGATCTCCTTTCCTTACACCTCTATTACAACTAAAGAAGCCCTTTGAGGATCCATTAATAATGAGAGAGAGTTTAGCAGATTTGAGAAGAATCTCCACCCATTTGAGGAAGGCCTGGTTGAAACCAAAATTGTGTAGCACTGTGAGAAAAAAGATCCAATTTATTGTGTCAAAAGCCTTGGCAATATCCACTTTGATACCAACATTACCACAAAAAATTCTTCTGTCCAAAAAATTACAATTCTCAGAAATTGTAGCTATGCAATCCAAAATGCTTCTATTTTTTTATGAATGCAACTTGTTGAGGAGATATCAGCTTTCCAACAATATTTCCCAATCTGTCTGCAAGAATTTTTGGGATGATTTTAAACAGAAAATTTTCCATAGCTATAGTTTTGAATTGTGTCACTTCATTAGCACCAGGGTTTTTTGGAAAAAGGGTCACGAGATTAGCATTCATGTTGGGGAGAATCCAACTCTGCTCAAAAAATTTCTTGGCATATAAAATAACATCATTTCCAACCACATCCCAGCATTGTTGATAAAAGTTTCCTCCAAAACCATCTGGGCTAGGCGCTTTGCTGCCATCCATGTTGAAAACAGCTTGTCTAATCTCCAAATCAGTAGGCAGAGTAGTGAGGAAGTCGTTGTCTTCTTGGTTTTACGTGTGTGAAATAGCAGCACACATTTGGGAAGTCAAATCTTCATCTACCTGTAGCTCTTCAGAGTATAATTCTTTGGAGAAATTGACAATATGCTCTTCAATTTGCCCCTAATCATGTATCATAATTCCATCAATTTTTAGAGAATTAATAAATTATTTAGCATTCTTGACTTTGACATAAGTGTGAAAAAAACCAGTACATCTATCTCCTTCCATGAACCATTTAATTCTTGACTTGTCTCTCCAGTAATCTTCTTAACCTTTCATAGCACTTTTTAGCAGAATTTTGGCATTTATCTCTCTATTCTTTCTGTTCTCACTAAAACCATAATCTGCAATTTCACTTTGAATGTTGGACAAATGAGTTTTGGCTTTATCCAAATTTTTAAAGACATTTCCCACCACATTCTTATTCCAGACTTTAAGAGAATTCTTCAAGGCTTTTAGCTTAACAACAACTCTGTACATAGGGCATCCATACACAATGGTGTTCAACCAACAGGCAGCAACCACTTCCTTAAAAGTAGGTTAATTAAACCAAAAAGATTGGAATTTAAAAGGGGAAGGACCTCATCTAATAATTGTTCTCAGCAGAGATAAGCATAGGGGAATGATCAGAGCATAGTCTAGGGCAGACCTCACACTTAGTAGCATTCTAATCATCTAGCCAAGTCTCATTATACAAACTTCTATCAAGCCTTTGCTCCATATGATCGCCAATATCCCAACCATTAGACCATGTGAGAGATGAACCAATAGTAGTAAGATGAATTAAATTGCATACATCAATCATGGATTCAAAATCCATACAAGAAATTTTGGATGGTAGCCTTCCTCCTTGCCTCTCATGAGCACCCAAAATTGCATTAAAATCACCAATAATTAGGCTATATATATTATTGTTGCTATAGAGCCTCTTGAGCTTGTCCCAAAGTGGTCTTCTAAACTTTATAGAAGTACTAGCATATATGAAAGAGACTTAAAAATTGTTGGCTTCATGATGACATCTGATAGTGACCTCTTGACTAGTATTCGAAATAACATCTGGAGTAGCTATATTATCAGCACATAAAATCCAGAGATTTGATTCTTGATTGTCTCTAATATTAAGGGATACAATTATAAGATGTAAAGAAGTCCAAAAGTGAGTTGGGATATCAGTAAAGAAAACCATAGGCTCAACTATGGTAATCAGAATAGGGTGATAGGATTTGCAAAGATTAGATAATTCCCTTCTAGTAACAGCATTGCCAACCCCCCTAGCATTTTAATAGATTATCTTCATAATTCAATGTTTATCCCACTGCTTCGGGTGGGATATGGTTCATCTCTAGCTTGTTTGGCCATTATTTTCCTAAAATTTCTCTTTTGAGACCTGGTAAGTGGTATAATGAAATGGCCACTATTAGACTTCTCTTCACATTCTATATAATTAATCATCATAACCTTCCCTTTTGGATTACAGAGAGTGATTTCAGAAATGTCATTCAACATAGAGTTTTGCACCATCTTAACTTCCTTCAAGAGTGTAGCATTAGTTTCATTCAGAGTCTGCTCCTTATAAAAAATCTCTTTCCATGACTTGGAACCGGCTTTAGATTCACTATTATTCTGTAGGGCTTTTGGTTTTGCTGTTAGGGTGGAAACACAATTGTCCAAGTTGAAAGATTTTTCAGTCACTTTCTCCTTTTCAGCAAAATAAGATGTTATTTCTTCATTATTGATCATTTGTGTATTATTCTCCACAATAGAGTCCTCAATGATAACATTCTTCTCCATATTTTGAGTTGTTGAAATTTGTAGCCAATTTGTGTTTGAAATTGGCCTGTTGTTTACTTGCTTCCCTTTGTGCTGTGGCTCCCCTCTCTCCACCTTGTTCCCCCCATAAATCATCCTATCTTCTTTAATCCCTAATCTGTATTGCGACACAAAATGATCCATATTAGAGAACTTAGTACACCATGCTGGGAGTCTTCCATACTCAATGTCCACTAGAAAAGAGAATTCATCTCTCTCAATTAGAAAATTATGTGACCTCTGTGCAGATAAATCAATATCCACCAATACTCTAGCATAGTACCCATGTGATCTATCCAAAGTGTGTTTATCAATTAAAATTGGAATACCAACCCCCCGCACAATTTCAAAAAGTGTTTGTGACTCCCAATATTCTTGAGTCAATTTCTTAATTCTGATCCATACATGAGCATTAGTTTGCTTTTGTTTTGATGGGTCAAAATCAGGTGTCCAAGAAGAAATCCTCAAAAACTCTGGGTTTAAAGACCAAGATCTAGTGGCCCAAACTTTGTCTCGATCTACTTGTGAATCAAATCTGAGTACGTAAAAACTTCTTCCAATTGGTGTAATTTTAAAACGCCCAACTGGTTGCCATATTTGAGTAAGTCGTTCTTGTAGATCCCCCAATTTCCACATCTCCTAATTTTTGGGAAGTGTGATCTTCCCAATTAAGTTGTTCTTGTAATTCTCAATACCCTTCTCATAGCTATCTTTACTGATTTTAATCGAAACATACTCACCTTTACGTCCTGGCAATGGGAGCGATTCTGGTGAGATGTTGTTGATGATCGACTGTTGTTCTTTCAATAGTTTGGCAAAAAAATTTCTTCCTTCATCTCTACGATTGTTAATAAGATCAACATTTTTCTTCGGTCGGATTGAATCAAGATTTGGGTTAGGGCTCACAAATTGATTGTAACCACATAAATGTTTGTTCGTGAAAAATAACGAGAGCGTTTGTTTAGTTTCTCTCTCTAAGAAGTCCATTCTTAATAATCTGTCAAAACATATCATTAGTCTCTATCCCAATTTTACCTATTTCATTTAGTCTATTTATATATTATCATCCCACTCATCTAGTTTGAATATTTTACTCCTGTAGTTAGTTCTCTTACATTTATTATCCCTTTAGCGGTCTCATATACATGTACCCACTTTCTTATTGTGAAATTATGATTTGGCGGCGTCGCTCACACTTTTAGCGATTTATACATTTATTTTAGCGTATTTATCATGTTTAGTTAATTTATTATTTTTTCTAGAGGTCCCATTCATGCGTACTCACTTCTTCATAGTGAAATTACATTTTCAAAAGTTCCCTAATAATTTATCTCCTTAGGAGGATTCATTCTCATCCTTCCCATGAGATTAATATGATACTCCACTCTTCACAAACACACACTTGAACATCTATGTATATATTAACTTTACACATGATAAATTTTCCACATATACACATATTCATTCATTTATGATAAGTATAATATTTTGTATAGCCTATGAGGGAACAAAAAGGCAGAATAGGTGCCTAACACATTCCCACTCTATAATATAATCTCTGAGATTATAAGGAAAAATTTCTAATTGAGTCAATTTGTATGCATTGGCTTAATTCCGGATAAAACACTTTAGAGTCATAGTTTAGAAGTTATGTATGTGACCGTTCAAGCCTTTGACATCTTTGTTATAGACGTAACGTCCATGTAGAAGAGATTACATCCCATGTCGCATTTCGTGCCACGTTTCGTCATCAACATTCCAAGGAACTTTCAGGTATGAATGCATATTCTATGTTTAGCCTTGAAAATTTATTATTGGGTGTTAAAAAAAAATTTAGCTATTTTAAAATGACTTTATATTTTTACAAGAAAAATATTTTGATTTTCTTCAGGTCATTAGAACAACTCTTCAAGGTCGTTCGAACGAGATTTGGGGTTCGTTCGAACAACTTCTAACGAGGTGGCTTTTTGGTTTGGGATGACTTCTTGTTGAAAGTCTTGTTTTTATCTCGTTTGAACAAGATGGTTATGTCATTTGAACGAGTTTATCCTTCGGTCGAATGACCAGAGAAATTTTTCAAAAAATTACAGTTTTCTCTTAGCAATTTTTCAGCTCCCCACTACTTTTTCCCAACCATTTATGTAGTACGAGATTATAATTTTTAAAGAGACTATTACAAATGCTAAGTCTGAGAAACCTTTAGAAAATTTTAAGATTGTTATTGTTCTAAACTCATGGTTTAACTTTCAAAACAAAACATGCGTTTACACCGAATTTCTTTCAAGATCTAAATTTCTACATGATATATGTTTGAGATCAAGTTTTGGCATTGGATTTATCATTCTCTACATCATTAAGGATTATTTCTTGCATCGGATTCTGTTTTCGTTAGTGTACATACAGTGGACTTCGTGTGCGTAGTGGTAGTCGTGCCACATTAGTGGACTCCAAGATGTGGGTGGAATCCTACGTTGTCACTAGGCAGAAGTTGAAGGAACGAAGAGCGTCAAGGATTGAGAGGGTGTCAAGTTGTTATGTAGGTATTATGTCGTGTCCTTTTGTAATTCCGTACTTAGTGGACTTGTGGCTAGACCATCCAATGTTTTTCCCGTTGTGAGTTTTCCTCGTACATCATGGTGTTATGGTTGTTTACTTTATTTTACAATTTCACTCCTAGCTAGATGCATGCTTAGGTTAAAAAGATAATATTAGTTTAACAATAAAAATGATTTAAATTGTGCTTAATTAATTTGGGTTGTGTTAGTTTAAGAAAAAAATTAATTTAGAAAAATTCATTTTAGTTTGGTTTGTGTTAATTTGAACTTGAATTGAAGCTTTGTTTAACAAGAGAATTTAATTTGAAGACATTAAAAATTTAGAATTTTTAGGAACCATATCAGGCCCTTTTCAAATTGGTATGAGAGCATGCAATATAATTTAGTGCTTTAAATTTGTATCAGAGCAGGTTCACTAAATTGTCGTGTTAGATCCTTTTAGGTTTAAATATGGAAAATTTACCATTTTTGTGGTTTCCTATTTTTGAGGGTTCTAACTACGCGTATTGTTAAGCCCCGTACTAGGTCAACACTTAATTCATTAGTAAGCGGTTGTTAGAGGGTGGTCCACAGCAACATGTTTAGTAGCAGAAGTTTGTGTTCTTAAACTCATAGAAAGATGGAGTGAGGATGCGCATAAGTCAGTAAATTATAATTCACATGGTTTGAGTGCTCTTTTTAATGAGGTCACACCAGAAGAGTTTCGTCGTTTTATGACGTGTAAAATGTCTAAAAAGGCTCGGGACACACTCTAACTCACCCATGAAGGTGTAAGTGTTGTTAAGGATTCTAAACTTCAAAACCTTATCACTCAATTTGAAATTATTAAATTGGATGGGATTGAAACCTATAACGAGTTCTATGCTATATTGTTCGATATTGTGCAATCGCCTTTTAACTTCGAAGAGAAGATTCCTGATAACCATGTCATTAAGAAAATTTTGGGGTCATTACCCGATTGGTTTAATCCAAAAGTGATCGTTTTGAATTCTTTAGGCACTTTAAACTCTACGACACTTGAAGCGCTTGTAGGTGAATTACAAACCTATGAACTTGACATTTTTATTTTCGAGGATGTGAAGAAGAAGAAGAAGAAGAAGAAGAAGAAGAAGAAGAAGAAGAAGAAGAAGAAGAAGAAGAAGAAGGATAACGGCATAGCTTTAAAATCCCAGAAGGAGGAAACACATATTTCGAATGATGAGTATGACATCGCCTCAGATGATATGGATATGTTTTCTAAGAAGTTTAGAAAAATTATTAAGTTTAATACAAAGAAATTGAAAAATGATTATAAGAAATTTGAGGAGTTTAAATATAACAAAGTCGAGAAACTCCCTAAAAATCGTAATGATGATCTTAAGAGGGATGAGTCGAATAGATGTTTTGGTAGTGAGGGTTATGGCCATAGGGCAACCGAGTGTCCCACTAAACTAAGGAAGGAGGGAAAGAAACCTATTTCATATAATGCCACTCTTAGTGATAGTGAACCGTAAGAAGGACCCTATTCCTCCATTGAGCATAGCTTCACTGCGTTCATGGCTAGTCATATGAACATTGATAACAAATATTTCCATGATGATAGTTCTTTACATGACATTTTCACGGCTATTTTTTATGAATCCAAAGTATTTGATGGTAGAGGGGGTGGAGAAGAGAATGAGAATGAAGAAGAGGAGAAGGAAGTGAGTGAACTCCAAGTTACCTGCTATGAGTTGTATGCAAAATCTTTGAAATTGAAAAAGGATAACTTGAAGTTGAAAGAGAGGATAAAAGAACGTGCTGTAGGTAATAATGAAAGTGTTTTAATTAATGATCTTAGGGTACGTGAGAGGACTCGTCAAGAGATACTAGAGTATGTTGAAGGTGAGAGGGATAGTCTTAGAGGTTCAATGAAGGCCATAAAGAAAGAGATTTTTGAGTTTGAGGATACAAGGAGTTTACTTGAGTCTAGGATAGTGGAGCTTGAAGATAGATTGAGAGACTCGAGTCTAGTCAAGTTTGATTTGGAGTCTAGGTCCAAAAAACTGGATACGATGTTAGGCATCGTCCAAATAAAAAATGATAGGTGTGGTATTATCTTGGATACTCAAAATGCTTCCGTTAATAAAGCTAAAATCATGATTTTAAGAGAATCCATTAGGAACGCTAGAAAAGATCTACCCTTAAGCAGTACTTCTCGCCGTGATTTCACTGACACATATTGCAGTTAGAAGCGTCACCTTAGGAGGTTTTTTTTCGAACTTAAAAACATTCGTAGAAGTCCAATGGTAGAGTTACCAAGGTCATCAAATCCTAAGAGCATCACGTTACATCTATGTGGGTTAGGAGATCCGATTTGAAGGCTTTACATGATAGACTTCATAATTCTCATTTGTTTGCACATGGCACTTCACATGCTAGATTTAAAGATTGATTATGTTAGCCTTTGCTTTCATACACTAGTTGTGCTTCGTGATACATTCTTTCTAGTTATATGTTTACTTGTTATATTCTAGTCAATGCTTCATCATATATTTTCCAAGAGTTATGACAAGTGTATCTTTAGCAATTTGTTTTTGCAATTATTGAGTCCTATTGAAAAAAATACCAAAAGATTTTGTTTATCCTTGGAGTTATCTTTGTTTTGAAAATTTGTTTAAAAAATTTCAAAACTCAAAAATATTTTTGTGTGTATTTTAATTTTACATATTTTATGTGGCATATCCTTGTGTTTGAATCATATATCATTCTTCGTATCCATGTGGCTAGAATTTTTGGTTATGAATTTTTGGTTATGAATTTCAATTCTTAAAGTGTTCTTTATAAAGTGTTCTTTATGAATTTTTGGTTTGACTTTTATTTTCCTAATGGATTCTCTTTGTATATGCCTCCACACACACATGCAAGAGCTCTTTTGAACTTTAACTTCACATGGATATTTGAGATTTATGAGATGTTCTCCAATAAATTTTGTCATCTACATCCTTTGTGACTATAGGAGATTTGTCTATGTAAGTTCATTACTCTTGAGATTTATTTAAATTATATTTAAAATATATGAGGGTGCCCGAGAAAAGGGATTCAAAAGGAAAAAATATCATTTGCAAGAAAGCCACTATTGACAAGAGCCTAATGAAAAGATTATAGGCATAACAATAGAGAAACTGTCATAGGCCAACATATATTAGTTTGTTTAATCATTCAAAAGAAATAACTTCAAAATAATTGAGAAAAGAAAAGAAAAGAAACTATGTAATATATTTCCTTTTGTTGGTGTTTAGTTGAAGATCAACGGGTTTGCACAATGAATCCTAGTTATACTTATTTTGTCACGACTCTATTGATTTGTAGAATCATCAAAATTTTGGACTTGTGTACATTGTGCTTATTTGTTCTTTGAGTTAACTTTATCTTGTCACATGAGGATAAATATAAGTTTGAAAAAGTTTTTCAATCAAATAGAACTCCTTGAACATGTTTAAGTGATTGAGTCATAATTCTTTTATATCTAATTCACACCCCTTCACTCCGTTTACAACATTTGATTTAGACACATTTATGCCATATGAGTGTGGAAATATTATCGTGTTTAGTGTCTTGTGTGGTGTTTATACCTATATATGTATGTGCCTATGCTTCATTGGTATCTTGTGTATATTCATATATGTGGTATCATTGTTTTAAGTCTTTGCTTTTACATCTAGTTCCTATATGCTATTTGTTCATATTAATATACATCTTGTTGCAACTTTTCATTGGTATCACATGATCATTTGACTTCATTCTAGCTAGTATCATTTTGCCATCACATCATAATTGGTATATATTGTTCCTTATGTGGATTAGTTGTTATTGTGTTGCCAAGTTTCTTCGTTGTTACTTGTATCACTCTACATCATTGCATGATATACCTAGTTTTCCCTTATACGTATCCCCTATTATAATTAGGTGGAGAATTTGTTTAATTGGGGAGAAATTATTTATTTTATGCACCATAGTCTTTGCCTGTTGCTGTAAAAAAGGGGGGGGGGGAGGAATGGTATCTAACTCTTTCATTTTGGAAGATCAATTACTTAGGGGGGGAAGTCCTTTCTTAGGTAGACATTATTAGACAAAGGGGGAGGAATTAATTATTCAATTTATATTGTTATATTCTCTACGCCTTTTATGTTGTGTTTAAGTGTGCAGGTTTGCAATAATGCAACAAAGTTTTAATACAAGCAAAGTACACAGAGTATATGTCGATCAAGCATTTGTACTTTTTCCTTATGGGTTGTGGGGTTGAGTCTTTTAGATGAGTTTGACGACCCATAGGTGTTTTTATTTTTAGGTTTGTCCCGTAATAGCCAAGGGGGGAGATTTATAAGGAAAAATTTCAGTTGAGTCAATTTGTATGTATTGGCTTTATTCCGGACAAAAATCTATGA
The DNA here is from genome assembly GCA_949130495.1 of Sambucus nigra. Taxonomy (NCBI): domain Eukaryota; kingdom Viridiplantae; phylum Streptophyta; class Magnoliopsida; order Dipsacales; family Adoxaceae; genus Sambucus; species Sambucus nigra. The sequence continues at coordinate 693,260,422 of OX422210.1, forward strand.
GTAAATCGGTAGAAGTTATGTTTGTGACCTTTCAAACCTATAACATCTTTGTTGAAGACGTAACGGCCAAGTCAAAGAGATTACATCCTATACCTTGTTTCGTACCATGTTTTATCATCAACAATCCAAGGATCTCTTAGGTATGAATGCATATTTTATGTTGAGCATTAGAAATTTATTATTGGGTGTTATAATTTTTGTTAAGTTATTTTAAATGACTTTACATTTATTCAAGAAAAATATTTTGATTTTCTTCTGGTCGTTAGAATGAATTTTCCAGGTTGTTCGAATGACATTTGCGGTTCGTTCAAACGAATTCTAACGAGGTGAATTTTTATTTTGTGTTGACTACTCCTTGGAAGTCTCGTTTTTATCTCCTTATAATGATATGGTTATTTTGTTCGAACGAGATTGTGCTTCGTTCGAACGACCGGAGCAATTTTTAAAAAAATTGTAATTTTCTCTTAGCAGTTTTTCAACTCTCCACTACATTTTCCCAACCATTTATGTTAAAAAATTACAATTTTCTCTTAGCAGTTTTTCAACCCTCCACTAATTTTCCCAACCATTTATGTTGTGCGGGATTACAATTTTTGCGAAGACTTTTCCAACTTCTAAGTGTGAGAAACCTTTAGAAAAGTTAAATAGTGTTTTTGTTATAAACTCATGGTTTAACTTTCAAAACAAAACACATGTTTACACCTAATTTGTTTCAAGATCCAAGCTTCTACATGATATATGTTTGAGATCAATTTTTGGCACTGAGTTTATCATTATTTACATAATTGAAGATTACTTCTTGACTAGGATTTCGTGTTCGTTGGTGTACATATGGTGGACTGTGTATGTGTGACGGTAGTTTTTCCCCATCGATTGACTCCGATATTTAGGTGGATTCCTACGTTGTCACTAGGCAGGGGTTGAAGGAATAAAGAGTGTCAAGGATCGCAAGGGTCTCAAGTCATTATGTGAATATTCTGTCGCGTCCTTTTATAATTCCGTACTCAGTGGACTTATGGCTGGGTCGTTCGAGGTTTTTTCGTTGTGGGTTTTTCTCGTACATCGCGGTGTTATGGTTGTTTATTTTATCTTGCAAATTAACACCTAAATGCATGCTTAGGTTAAAAAGATAGAATTTGTTTAACTGCAAAAATGGTTTAATTAGTGCTTAATTAATTTGGGTTGTGTTAGTTTGAGAAAAAGTTTAATTTGAAAAAATTCATGTTTTGTTTAGTTTGTGTTAATTTGAACTTGAATTGAAGTTTTGTTCTAGAAGAGGAAATTTAATTTGAAGAAATTAAAAATTTAGAATTTTCAGGAACCATATCGGGCTCTTTTCAAATTGGTATCAAAGCATACAATATAATTTGGGGTTTCAGATATTATATCTTATTTGATTTTGCACGTACTAGTTGTCTATTACTTTATTTATCTCCTTGGAGGTGGCTCCTTCGTTTGCTTATTTTGAGTAAAATAGGTTGGTGACTCAGATCTCCACACATTCACACACCACATGTGCCCGTTCAGGAGAGGCCAAGATGGCCACACTGTAAATAGGTTACTGTCCTCGAATTATACCCAAGAGAGTGGTGGATTGGTTATTTACGAAACTAATGGCAATTTCAAAATGTTTATAAACTTCTCTTTGAGATTAATTGAAATATGATAATTCAATATAAGTGTAATAAATGAATTCAACAATAATAAATAGATAATATAGAGGCTTTAAAAAAACTTTGGAAATCAAATATTTAACGTGGTTCGACCTTACGGGTCCACACTTGATATGACACTAGAGAAACTTCAGTATCACCAGTTCACTGAGGCGAAACTAAAATCTTACAAGGAATTATGTAACACCCCATAAATTTAATAGATATTATTTTAAATTAATTCTGAATTTTCGGGTAAATTAAAATTTTGGAATATATTAATTTTTTTAGTATTTAAGATGTTGAGTTTTAATATTGAAAAGTTGGATTTTAATCGATATTAAAATGGGAATTTAAATTGAGATTTAAAAAAAGTTAATTTTTTCGACCAAACCGAACCGGTCGATTGGGCCGGACCGGTTCACCGGTCTGTTACGGCCAAGCAGTTTTGTTTTCAAAGAATCCTTTTACTACTTAAACTCTTATTTATTTTTTGTATAAAACCAACTCAGGGTTAGGGCTTTAAAAATATATTTTCATCAACCCTTAGAGCAGAAGACTCTTATCTTTTGCATCTTCTTCAACCACTAAACCCTAGCGCCATTTTACCTAACTTTAAACTCAAGATTAATTGGATTTTATCAAGACGCGTCAAGAACGAATCTTTGTCAATTTTTCGAGAATAATACATCTTTGAAATCAGAATTCTCAATCAACTTTTATTCAGGCATGGATACTCTATTCTCTTCCTTTAGTATTATGCGTTTTAAGTGCCGCCTAAACATTTAATCATCTTTTTCTCAAAATAAATTAGCAACTTAATAAGAAGAAGTGATAATTAAATTTGGTACTGTTTTGATGAATTTTTTTAAAATGAAATAACATTTAAAACCCTTGGGTGCATAGGAGAGAGTACTAGGTTTTGGTTATTTTGGGTGTAGGATCGCATGTAGGTTTTATGGGGGTTATTTAAATTAAATCGAGACGTATACATACGCATGAAAAATTAATAGTTAATAAAAGTGGACAATTTTGGTGTGTTTCGTAAACTTACGTGTTGATTAATCTATAATGATTAAATGAAAATATTGCATTCAGAACGACGACGATATTATAAATTGAATTAAATTAAATTGTGCCATCATGAATAAATTTGTGATATTGTTTATATGTATTGTTGGATTATGTGACTTATTGTTATTGATATTTATCATCGCGGGGATGACGGAATTTTGGTATTATGATCTCACCTATATTTTAGGAGGCTTGCTAGGTATGGGACTAGTGGGTAGGCCTTATTTGAAATTTATACTTTCTAGGTATGGGACTAGTTCGTGTAGATTTTTACAGATAGGTGATTCCAACATGGGGATGATTTTTATATCGTTCTATTGATTGGGTTAGCCTAGGCGCGTGACTAGGAAGAGATTTTTGATAGACTTTCATCCTATAATTAATGTATGACGTATTTATGTGTTGGGGACCTTTAGGTATGGGACTAAGGGTGTTTTTGAGGATCTCACATCAATAATAAGGGTGGGGTTAATAAAAATATGAAGATGAGAAATTGAGAATTAATACATAAGATAATAAAATGGGTATTAAAATATATTTGCGGCGAGAGTATGTGCAGGGCTGACAGTTAGACGGGTTGACTGGCTATATCGTCGTCCGTGTGTGTGATGTCACGAGTATGTACGGGCTAACAGTTAAATGGGCTGACGGGATATAGTGACGTGTCGTGCGTGGGGCCTCACGAGTGTGTGCAGAGCTAATAGTATAGCGGACTGACTTGCCATAATGAGGGAAATGGTATGGTGTAGAACATATGGGAGTCCCACAACCAAAAAAATAAAGATTTTAAGTGGGAGTCCCACTACTAAATGGAGTAAGATTTTTATGCGGGTGCACCACGCTTGATAACAATAAGATAATGAAAATAATAAAGTTAAGTAAATTGATTAAATGATAGTATTGGAAATTGGATAATTGGACTTGGACTTTTGATAGTAGTTTCGTGCATTAGCATATGTTGTTTATTTTACTCGCATCATTAGAAATTGCCTCGTTTAAGTTTAAAATATTTAATAGATATTATTTTAAATTAATTCGAAATTTTGGGGTAAAATAAAATTTTGGAATTTATTATTTTTTTTAGTAATTTAAAATGGTGGATTTTAATATTGAAAAGTTGGATTTTAATCAAAATTAAAATCAAAGTTAATATGGGAATTTAAATTGAGATTTTAAAATTTTTACTTTTGTCGACTGAACCGAACCGGTGGATTGGGCCGGACTGGTTCGTCGATCTGTTACAGCCAAGAAGTTTTGTTTTTAAAGAATCCTTTTACTACTTAAACTCTTATTTATTTTTGGTATAAAATCAACTCGGGGTTAGGACTTTAAAACATATTTTCATCAACCCTTAGAGCAGAAGTGTCTCATCTTTTGCATCTTCTTTGACCTCTAAACCCTAGCCCCATTTTAAATAACTTTCAACTCAAGTTTTGTCAAGATTAACTGGGTTTTCTCAAGACGCGTACATTTTTGAAATCAGAATTCTCAATCAACTTTTATTCAAGCATGAATATTCTATTCTAGTTCTTTAGTATTATGCGTTTTAAGTGTCACCTAAACATTTAATCATATTTTTCTTAAAATAAATTAGCAACTTAATTAGAATAAGTGATAATTAAATTTGGTACTGTTTTGATGAATTTTTTTAAAAATGAAATAAGATTTAAAACCCTTGGGTGCGTAGGAGAGAGTAGTGGGTTTTGGTAATTACGGGTGTAGGATCGCATGTAGATTTTATGAGGGTTATTTAAATTCAATCGAGACGTGGACATACGCATGAAAAATTTAGTAATTAATAAAAGTGGACAATTTTGGTGTGTTTCATAAACTTACATGCTGATTAATCTAAAACGGTTAAATAAAATTATTGCGTTAAGAATGACGACGGTATTATAAATTGAATTAAATTAAATTGTGCCATCACGAATAAATTTGTGATATTGTTTATATGTGTTGTTTGATTATGTGATTTATTGCTATTGATATTTATCATCGTGAGGATGACAGAATTTTAGTAGTATGCTCCCACCTATATTTTAGGAAGCTTTATAGGTATGGGACTAGTGGGTAGGCCTTATTTGCGATTTACACTTTCTAGGTATGGGACTAGTTCGTGTAGATTTTTACAGATGGGTGATTCCTGGGTGGGGCTGATTTTTATATCGTTCCGTTGATTAGGTTAGCCTGGGCGCACGACTAGGAAGAGATTTTTGATAGATTTCTATCCTATAATTAAGGTAGGATGTATTTATGTGGTGGGGACCCTTAGATATGGGACTAAGCGTGTTTTTGAGGATCTCAAATTGATAATAAGGGTGGGGTTAATAAAAATATGAAGATGAGAAATTGAAAATTGAGAATTAATACATAAGATAATAAAACGGGTATTAAAATATATTTGCGGTGAGAGTTTGTGCAGGGCTGACAGTAAAACGGGTCAACTGACTATAACGTCGTGGGTATATGTGACGTCACGAGTATGTGCGAGTTGACAGTTAAACGAGCTGACGGGCTATAATGACGTGTCATGCGTGGAATCTCACGAGTGTGTGTAGAGATAACAGTATAGAGGGTTGACTAGCCATAATGAGGGGAAGGGTGTGGTGTAGAACATGTGGGAGTCTCACAACCAAACAAATAAAGATTTTAAGCAGGAGTTCTGCAATTAAATGATGATAATTGGTGGGAGTCCCACTACTAAAATAGTAGTAAGATTTATATGCGGGAGCATCACGCCTGATAACAATAAAATGAGTAAAATAATAAAGTTAAGTAAACTAATTAAATGATATTACTGGAAATTGGATAATTGGACTTGGACTTTGGATAGTAGTTTCATGCTTTAACATATGTTGTTTATTTTACTCGCATCGTTATAAATTGTCTCGTTTAAATTTAAAATATTCTATTGTGATATTTATCATGTATGTTTGGGTTCACGGACCCTAATTGGAGGGAGTAGCTGGTATTCATGCTCGAGGCTCTAACCCTGTGCGTTTACTAACATTTTTCAAGTAGTGGTGCTGGAGTAGCTGCATAGGAGTATTTGGAGATTTATCTTGGAGGTGCAGCTGGAGTATTTATTGTATGCTTAGTAGTAATTGTAGTTTTCTTTCCGTCGTATTTGATTATGAGACCCTTATTATGAATTTGGTGAACCATTCGGTTCCACAGTTGTTATGGTTTTATTCAAATATTTTCTTTATGGATTCGGTTTATTGGAGTTTTTATTTAATTTGAGATTTAAATAATTGAATTTTGGCATGGTGATGGATTTTATATCGCATTAATGATTATTTCTTAGGATTGATTTAAATTATTATCTTGTGTAATAAATTTATTATGTCTCATATATGTCACGTGCTAAGAATGATATTTTATTTAGTGACGCCCAGCGTAGTCTGGCGGCGACGATTGGCCACCCCATTGTCCAGATTGTGCGGGGTGTTACAAATTATAATAATTTGCAAACCGCAACCAACAAGGGAAATATACCCATCGTTTTATTAGAAAAATATGAAAAAGTCCAAGGTTCTATTATGCCTTAACTCCCCACAACAACAACACTACCGGTTGTGAAATATACAATGAAGTTCAACTATAATAACAAACGACCGTATTTAAAAAAGTGTTGCTCAATAAGAAATATTTTCATGAGTGGTTTTAATTTCTATATCTTGAAATTTAAAATCTTTAACAATAAAAAGTATAATGATCAATTGGTTTTTTGTTTGATTTTTCTAGCATAAGTGGCAATTGGGTCTGAAACTTTGCTAAAGAAAGGATTGAGTTTGAAGTTATAACTCAAATAACTTTTGGTTAGAGAGTTCAATCGAGATTTTGGGTTTAAATTTTATAAATGGGAAATGGGTTTTTACTCAAGAATGCTTCGGGATTAAAAATTTACCCAATGGGTTTTTGAGATTGAAACTTTTATTTAATGGAGTTTTTGGATTTAAAACTCACACCTTTAGAAATGGGTATCAGAACTTAGTTTCTCTCTATAAAAATCACAATTATAGAATACATACTCTTTATAATGGAACTTTACATTTTACTATCTTAATTATTTTGTTGTAAGCTTGTGTGTTTGGAGAAGAAGGTCAAAGAATCCTTTTATATACTTTTTCAAAAACTAGTTGTTAGAGGTTTTTTTGGATTAATTTTGGAATTTGAATTTTAAAACTATTTCTTGTATTTTTGGCTGCTTAGGCTCTTTGAGTCGACTCTAACCACTTGGAGTTAACTCAACGTCCTAGACCATTTTTTGTAAATTCCTCAAAAAGGCATTTTTGGTCCAAAAACAAGGCAAATCATTTTGTTCATTTTGATTTGACTCCAAATTCACTTTGAATCGACATAAAGTGAGTAACTTATTAGTTTTGCTATTTTGGGATTGGTAATTGGTTTGAAGGTGCTTTGGATGGTTTTTTGAGTAAGTAGTTAATCATACAAGATCACATACATTATTATAATCACTCCCTAACTACCAAATACTTTGGGATAAACATATGAAGCATAAATCATTGGTTGTGTTTATATATAGATGCAAAACTATCCTTTGGTTGATTCAAACTTTCATGATCTAAAAAGGATTTTCTTTCTTTAGCTGATGTTGGAAGTTCATTAAAGCTTGAAGATACTTGATTGAGGATGTTCTATCTAGGTTACCATGTAAGCTTATGAATGATTGAGTTAACTAGTTTGTTATGTCATTGGGTTGAGATTTAATCAATATATTAATTCTAGGGTTATGAACTTTATCATAGAGATGGCTTGGTTCATGAATTCATGATAGAGTTAATATGATTGCTTAGATACGATCATGTTAATTTGTGTTTATGAATCAAATTATAGAATATGAACTTAACTTGATTGTTTTTGATATTGAGAACATATTACTTTTATTGGTACAATATCTCTTCTCATTGAACTTTTTATTGGGGATATGAACATCTCACGGAGACGCTTGTTTTATTTGCACAAGGAAATGTTGCTAATAACTGGTATTGAGTATTTTTACTAGATCTAGTTATGCATTGGATTTCTTACTTGATACAATGATGCATGGATTGATTTTTTAGTTACATGCATGCTTTGTGTGTATAAGCTTACTTGCGTGGTAACAGGGATCATGATGTTTCTTTGGTTGAGAGAGGCCTTTGACATATCTATATGAAAAACTTCATACACTTGTCTTGGATTATAAAATTCTGGTTACTTTCTCTCTTGTATCAAGTTGAGTTCATGGCTCTCTTGTAGCCTTAGTTGATTGGATGGTACATTCAAGGTAATAAGTCTTTCTATGTCTTGACTAATTGCTCTTATCTTAAAGACATTATGGAGAAGACACTATAGGTTTTCATAGATTAATTGGATTGTTATCACTCAAAGTTTGTTACTTGAAAACACTTTTGTTTTTATACACGTGCACCCAGACATAGTTAGGCTCATGTGCAGACTTAATTGTGCAAGGATATCAGAAAAAATTTCATTTTAGGATTAATTAATATGATGGGATTATTCGAACACACCAAATAAGGGTACATATATCCATTATCCATATCAACGATCACATTTTAAGAAAATAAGGACGTTTGAAGATGATAATGTAATACCCCGCACTTTTATGGAAAATAACATTTAATAATTAAGCGTAATTTGGGAATTTAAGAAATTATCGTGAATAGTAATTTTTGAGGTTTTCAAGGATTTAATGATTTTCGATGTATGTTATATTTACTTTTGGGATTAAGTAAATGAGTCGGAGTATTTCATTATATGTCGTCGTTGGCTAAAGCGACAAAGGGTAATATTTTTATTGGAAAATCGCATTAAGATGTGTTGGGTTGAAATAGTGAATTGCGGTCAAGTACCTCGAATGGAAATTCCGATTGAGCGGTTGGTCTAGAAATGGTCGAAATAGTCAGAATCGAGTATCCGGGGGAAGAAATTGAGTTTCGAGAATTTTTGGACCAGTAGGGACTCGTAATTGAGTAAACGAGTCATTTTTGGGTTTATTAAGGGATAAACCCTTTTCTCTCTTATAAGAGACACGAGAGAGTAAGAAAGAAAGAAAATAAAGAAGAAAGAAAGAGAGAGAAAAGGAAGAGGAGAAAAGAATAGATAAATGGGGGATTTCAGCCAAACTCCGCCCGATTCAACTCGAGATCGTCGAATTTCATCCTCCAGGCAAGTGTGTACTTGCTTTATTTCATTTTATGCATAAATCTCATATTATAGTTGGAAAACTATATGATTTTGGGTTAAAACCCTTCAAATAAATTTGGGAAAATTGGAATATGAGTTTACATATTGATGTAATGTAAAATCTTAATGATTTCTAGTGTTAAATCCATGTAAATGGAGTGAAGAAATGGATTGAAATGAGTTAAAATGATAAGTTGGGGTTTTTATGGTTTTAGGGTTTAAATCTAAGAGAAATGGTTTAATACACCAAATTAATTTATGTGTTAGTTGTAAATCATATATTAGATGTTTATGGAGTTGTTGGATGAGCTTAGAAACAGCAAAAAATGGAGAAAAATGGAGGTTTGGATTTTTGGAGAAGAAGGTGAATAGTGACTAGCGTCACTTCCAAATCGATTCGGCTAGGAAGAGAATTGATTCGTCTCTTGGTCAAAAAATAAAAATTATAGATCTTTTCGATACGGTCGCGTGGGCGCCAACCGCATATTTTTCTAATTTTTTTTGGATTTATAATGATTTTTCTACGGAAGGTTGTCCGATATCAAAATCGTTAGTCAGAAATTAAGGCTAGAATTATTTGGAGATAATTATTAGGGGTTCCTAAATAGAGTGTCAGGACCTCTAAAGGGCTTGAGGAGATATGAAAATTTTGGGTTCGTAGAAATAAACCCGAGCTACAATTTAAATGGATATTGGATTGAGTTTTGGGTTTTGGGGATATATATAAAACCTAAGCAGATTTGGGGATTTCGGTCCAGCCGCTGAATCGATTCGGTAAGACACAGTTTGAAAGTATAACCATTTCGAATCGATTCGGACAGGTCGAATCGATTCAGTCCTGGCAGATTTTTTGAGGTTTTCTCCTTTTAAGTTTAGGGAGACTTAAATTTTGGTTTTGGAGATTATTATAGGAGTTTCTAAATGGGATGTTAAGACTCCTAGATGATGGTTTGAGGATAAGTAAACCTCGGATTAATTTAGAGTACGATCCGAGGTATGGATATAATTAATGTTTTGGGACAAGAGACATTCGGGAAAATTATTCAGCAAACGTGTATGGATATATTTACGCGGTTAGAGCGTATAGTCCCCAGGTCATAGCGTCCATTTTTATATTGTGCGATTTTTATCAGGGGTGAGACGTGGTGGGTATGTTTCTTCTCACTTTCGGGGAGAAACTATAACTGCTTCCCATACGTTGTGATTTGAGTTTTACCAAGGCGGTGTGAGATTCTGACCATTGGTACCCAGGATGATACGTGAGCGATTCCCTGGTAGATGATAGCATAGAGAAGGCATCCTCGAGTTATAGCTCGTTGGGATGCTTATTGTACTTGTGTGTATAGTAAATTACTTGTGTATGAGAACAAGATATTATATCTCTACTAGAGTAAAGAGATAAATTGAATATGAAATGAATTCTCATTCCGGGAGATTTTACCGGACTTAAAATGTGATATGTATATAAAAGTGAGCATGAAAAATAAAGATGATTATGTTATGTATATGTATTTATATGGGTGTATATATATACGTTAGGTACTGAGGGCCTAATGGATCTCTATGATCGACATTACCAAGTAGTAGTGTATCGGGGGGGGGTCCTTGTTTGGATTTCTCGTGGCGAGACACCCCACTCACAAACATGGCACAATGCTGAGATTGGGGAGAAGTTTAGCCCTTAGTACTCGGGTTAATTAGGATTTTTATAGTTTTGATGAAACGGATTAGTTAGGCAGGGTAGCTTAACTAGGTTATGTAGGAGAAATGTGTTAGGTGTGCACTATTAGAAGAGAGTGAGGGGTATCTCATGGGATTGCAATACCAATTTAAAAATGAGATAAAAATATATTTTTCATTAATAAAAGTATTTATGCACTTGCTAAATATTTTCACAAATCGGGCTCTAACCCGTATATCTATTTTTCCTCTCTTTTGCTATATATATATATATAGGTGTCCAGACACAGGGACGCCTGGATGACGATTCCTTCGAGTCAGACGTCTGCTGCAGTAGTTGTGGATGCATTGTTGTTTTTAGAGAAAAAGTACGCCTTAAGGGTTTTACCAAGCATAAGGTGTCAAAATCTTAAGGCGAGGCGTTTCTCCCAAGCCTCAAGCCTAGGCGGGTTTTTTAGAACAGTGATATATATATATATATATATAGGTGTCCAGACACAGGGACGCCTGGATGATGATTCCTTCGAGTCAGACGTCTGCTGCAGCAGCTATGGATGCATGCAGGTTTACTGTAAATGCTTCTATCCTTGTAATCTAGATAGGAGGTACTGTATAAACATTCGGGCTGATAACCTAACTGCATTTATTTATTCGTTTACCGCCTTTTTATGCGGATTCGATTTGGTTGTATATTGTTAAACCGAGTGTTCGGTTATTTTTTATTTCATCTCAGTTTCATCTATACGTAAACTGTGTGATTATTTTAATTGATTAATTTGTTTGCAAGATTAGTTAAAAAATGACGCCAGTCTAATGGGTTATTAGTAATTAATTTGGTTTTCGACAGTGATGCTAAGAATGAACCATATGCGACTCCTATTTTAATTTGTTACATGAGTGATCTCCTGGTATTTTATTAGGAGGGGTGTCACAGATGGTATCAGAGCATCAGTTTCTAGTGTCCTTAGGAATCTGTGCGGATGTACTACGCTTTCAGCGTTGCTCTCAATTTGATATAGAGCCTTAGGATTAAGATCATTGATTCTTCTTGTGAGATTTCGTTTTCCTGCTATTATGTAAGAATATAGTAAATCTTTTGCGCGCTCATTCAAGACTCGGACGTTGATCGATGAAGGACGACCATAGGAAGGCCACGATGAGGGAAGCAGGAGGTGAATCTTAGTTAGAGCTATAAGTTATAGTTGGGATTGAGGACCGCAGAAGAGGCAACTCCCCTTTTTGTGTTGTTATTTAGGATTGCTGCAATGACTACTAAAGTATAGTAGTTATAATCACTCCAGTATCACTGTTGTAGAGAGTGGTGCTAAAATTGGATTACCCAATGAAGTAAATTGGGAATAAGGCCTTTGATAAGGACCATACGTTGAAGTGAGTTGTGCGGAGTAAATGTAGCATTACTCAGTGGAAGTAGAAGGCTCGGAAGCTTTAACTTAGAGCGGGGTATGGAAATACCCATATGTGAAAATTTAAGGAATTTTTTTTCACTCATGAGAGCAATACATAAATGGAGGGATCTTACGGATGGATATAACCGTTAGTTCCTTTGGTTTATCAGGAGTAAGGAGAATGAAATTTTTAATTATTCACATAAGGATCGGTCAGAGGCCGATAGTGAATAAAGAGTGATGTGGAGAAGTGAACCTTGTACGGAAGTAAGTTAGGTACAACGAAGAGAGAGTCCTTCAGAAAAATGATAGGCTCACTAGAAAGTGTTCCTAACAATTATGAAGAATTTGGGATCGTAGAACCCCATTGGTGGACATCCACTTGGGGAAATTTGTTGAAACAGGGCTATTGATGCTAGTAGTGGAGTTTCCTTTGACAAAGAAGTTAAGGGTACTATGAAGTCTATTTTCAGGATCAAGGCTATAGAGTCTGAGATACTAATAACCTCAATACGGCCAGGGTGGCCAGAGATGGGGAAAGTTGCAATATGGAACTTAAAACCACATAGTTAGTCCTTGCCCAATAGGAATTAAAGGACTAGAGTAAGGCGCTCAGATGGCTCATTGATTAAAGTAATCTTGAGTTCGATTAAGGCAAGTGTAATATGTCTGAGAACCATTTGGAGCAGTGAGGGAGATTGGCGAGGTTATTAGTAGGAGCTTTACCTTGAATGCAAGTGGTATATTCTGTGTGACTAGATTTGGGTCACAATATTTTGTTAGCCTTAGATTCGTGTGTGATTCGAGTTTACTGGCGGTATCGATAACATTATATAGTGTGTGTGTGTGTATATATATGTATATATATATATATGTATGTATGTATTTCCGCGAGAGTGGAATTCTATTTTGAATTTGTATCTGGTTTGTTATACTCGTTATATATGTTCTATACGAGTATAGTACTATTGTAACAATAATGATATTGTGTTATCGGAGCGATAGTAGGTTAAGGATGGCAAGACTATTGTATTTGCGGTTCCAGGATGGAACATGTTGTTGTTGTGATATCTCACCTGGATACAGGTTAAGTTTGCCTTTATTATTATGGGTAAATGAAACTTCGATGAGTAGATGTTTCATTATCATGCTTGAGTGCGTGGCGACCTTATAGATATGATTTAAGGTATATAGGATTTATCGTTGAACTGTGGATTTAAGCTCATTATTTTTTCCACTAAGGACTTAGTGTTAGTACAAGCTCTATGCGGTATGTCTTCTAGAAGGGAATAGGAGTTCAGACCCCATTTTTGTTGATAAATGGAATAAGATTTTTCCAGTGGTATATTTTGAACTAACGGACCTCCATGACCGACAAAATTAAGTAGTAGTGTATAGGAGGGGTTCCTTGTTTGGATTTCGCTTGCGAGACGCTCCACGCACAAACCTTAACAACGTCGGGAGTGGAGAGATGTTATAGAATGCAAGGATGTGGTTTTGAAGATAAGTCAAATAGTGTAGAGAAAAATACTATAGACCGAGAGTTGTTTGATGATTGTATGTTTATAGAGATATAAGTGCTATGGAGAAGCACTGAAATTGTTCTCACATCGAAAATATGCGGGTGAGGTAAGGTAAAGGAAATCGATGAGAGGCTTATAGCCATGCCTTGATTAAAAGGCATATTTTGGAGGTAAGATGCTTTGAGGTATGATGTTCGTAATCTATTTGGAAAGAGTAGGCACCTTGATTAGTTAAGTTTTCCATTCCGCCGAGGTGGAAAATAGAGTAGTGTAGATACGTTAATAAATTAGCGAGGTAAGATTTAGGACGTCTCGTTGGTGTGACTTAGACCATTATATCTCGAGGACCGACGACGCGAGGGAGTAGTGTAACGGGAGGGTTCCTTGTTTGGATTTCGCTTTGTGAGACATCCCACACATGACACCGAGCAAATGTCGGAAGTTGAGAGAGGTCTTGGGCACTAGGGACACAATTTAGGATAGTACTATTTTACGTAAGTAGGAAACGCTTTGATCTTAGAATTTTTAGGAAGTAAGGCCATTAGAGTTGGTGGTGCCGATATAGAAATATTGGTGGTTAGCCTTGAGAAGGATTGAATTTCCAAGTATAGGAAGAATTGAATTTTGCGAGTTAGGAAAATCCATGTGTGATTATTACACCGATGAAATAAGGCCCATTGTCTAGAGAGAGGGTACGTGTCTGACGTTTACAATAGTTATGCAGAGAAGCACGGGTTATAAGGTGTGTGGGCACCCTGGTAAGTTAGTTTTATATACTGCCTAAAAGAGAAAGGGCGAAGTATATAAAGTTGAAGATTATGTCGTGAGGCAGTCATAATGGATTTGGAGTGTGTTGAATGGAATGTCGTAAGAGGTAAGCGATAATCCAATTATTGTATAGGGTAATAAGAGGTAGCAGTATAATATAGTATAAACTTTAATAGAGGTGACTGTTGAATGAGTGTATGGTTGAGAGCCATCGGGTTAGTACCATTCCACTTTGAGGCATTTGGATGTGGAGTGATTCACGATCCTAGGTTAGTGTTGGCAGTAACGATTGTATCCGAATTTCAAGGGTGAAATTCCATTGTAAGGGGGGAAGTATGTAATGCCCCGCACTTTTATGGAAAATTAAATTTAATAATTAAGCGTGATTTGGGAATTTAAATGAGTCGGAGTATTTTATTATATGTCGTCGTTGGGTAAAGCGACAAAGGATAATATTTTTATTGGAAAATCGCATTAAGATGTGTTGGGTTGAAATAGTAAATCGTGATAAAGTACCTCGGATGGAAATTTCGATTGCGCGGTTGGTCTCGGAATTGACGAGATAGTCAGAATTGAGTATCGGGGGGAAGAAATTGAGTTTAGAGAATTTTTGGACCAGTAGGGACTCGTAATTGAGTAAACGAGTCATTTTTGGGTTTATTAAGGGATAAACCCTTTTCTCTCTTATAAAGGACACGAGAGAGTAAGAAAGAAAGAAAAGAAAGAAGAAAGAAAGAGAGAAAGAAGGAAGAGGAGAAAAGAAGAGAGAAATGGAGGATTTCAGCCAAACTCTGCCGGATTCGACTCGAGGTCGTCGGATTTCATCCTCCAGGCAAGTGTGTACTTGCTTTATTTCATTTTATGCATAAATCTCATATTATAGTTGGTAAACTATATGATTTTGGGTTAGAACCCTTAAAATAAATTTCGAAAAATTGGAATATGAGTTTACATATTGATGTAATGTAAACTCTTAATGATTTCTAGTGTTAAATCCATGTAAATGGAGTGAAGAAATGGATTGAAATGGGTTAAAATGATAAGTTGGTATTTTTATGGCTTTAGGGTTTAAATCTAAGAGACATGGTTTAATACACGAAATTAATTGATGTGTTAGTTGTAAAACATAGATTAGATGTTTATGGAGTTGTTGGATGAGATTAGAAACAACAAAAAATGGAGAAAAATGGAGGTTTAGATTTTTGGAGAAGAAGGTGAATAGTGACCAGCGTCACTTCCGAATCGATTTGTCTAGGAAGCGAATCGATTCGGCTCTTGGTCAAAAAATAAAAATTGTAGATCTTTTCGATACGGTCGCGTGGGCACTGACCGTGTATTTTTATGATTTTTTTATTTATAATGATTTTTCTACGGAAGGCTGTCCGAGATCAAAATCGTTAGTCAGAAATTAAGGCTAGAATTATTTGGAGATAATTATTAGGGGTTCCTAAATTGAGTGTTAGGACCTCTAAAGGACTTGAGGAGATATGAAAACTTTCGGTTCGTAGAAATAAATCGGAGTTATAATTTAAATGGAGATTGGATTTAGTTTTGGGTTTTGGGGATATATATAAAACCTAAGCAAATTTGGGGATTTTGGACCAGCCGAATTGATTCGGACAAGCCGAATCGATTCGGTAAGAGACAGTTTGAAAGTATAACCATTTCGAATCAATTTGGACAGGCTGAATCGATTCGGTCCTGGTAGATTTTTGAGGTTTTCTCCTTTTAAGTTTAGGGAGACTTAAATTATGGTTTTGGAGATTATTATAGGAGTTTCTAAATGGGATGTTAGGACTCCTAGATGATGGTTTGAGGATAAGTAAACCTTAGATTAATTTAGAGTACGATCCGGGGTATGGATTTAATTAATGTTTTTGGACAAGAGACATTCGAAAAAATTATTCGGCAAGCGTGTATGGATATATTTATGCGGTTAGAATAAATATGGGCCGATTATAATCGAGAAAATCCTAGAATGTGATTAGGATGGAATTTGGGGTTATTGGTCATCGTTATGTGAGATTGACAATTGTGGCCATATATATATTTGAGGAATGATGTGAATTATATATACGATGTGATTATAGTATATATAAAATGATATGAATATGTATATATATCTATGTGTGAATGGTATATATATTTATGTGAACCCCCTCTTTGCTATCATGGGAAGTTGCGTGATGTGGGTGAGGCCCCTGGCTTGAGGGGCGGGGAGCGTGTAATCCCCAGGTCATAGCGTCCATTTTTATATTGTGTGATTTTTATTAGGGGTGAGACGTGGTGGGTATGTTTTGTCTCACTTTCGGGGAGAAACTATGACCGCTTCCCATACGTTGTGATTTGATTTTTACCAAGGCAGTGTGAGATTCCGACCTTGGTACCCAGGATGATACGTGAGCGATTCCCTGGTAGATGATAGCATAGAGATCGCATCCTCGAGTTATAGCTCGTTGGGATGGTTATTGTACTTGTGTGTATAGTACATTACTTGTGTATGAGAACAAGATATTATATCTCTACAAGAGTAAAGAGATAAATTGAATATGAAATGAATTCTCATTCCGGTAGATTTTATCGGACTTAAAATGTGATATGTATATAAAAGTGAGCATGAAAAATAAAGATGAGTATGTTATGTATATGTATTTATATGGGTATATATATATATATATATATATATATATATATGTTAGGTACTGAGGGCCTAATGGATCTCGAAGATCGACATTGCCAAGTAGTAGTGTATCGGGAGGGTTCCTTGTTTGGATTTCGCTTTGCGAGACACCCCACGCACGAACATAGCACAGTGTTGAGATTGGGGAGAAGTTTATCCCTTAGTACTCGGGTTAATTAGGATTTTTAGAGTTTTGATGAAACGAATTAGTTAGGCAGGGTAGCTTAACTAGGTTATGTAGGAGATATGCGTTAGGTGTGCACTATTAGAAGAGAGGTGAGGGGTATCTCATGGGAGTGCGATACCAATTTAAATATGAGATAAAAACATATTTTTCATTAATAAAGTATTTATGCACTTGCTAAATATTTTCACAAATCGGGCTCTGACCCGTATATCTATTTTTCCTCTCTTTTGCTACACACACACACACACACATATATATCAAGGTTCTAAAAAATGTGGGGCATGATCGAGGCGTGGAGGCCAAGCCTTAAGCCTTAGAAGCCTAGGCGAGCCTAGGCATAAAAAGGCGTGAAAAGGCGTTTAGGCCTTTTTAATATATTTTAATATTTTTAACCATAACAAGGCTATTAAAATACTAAAATTGTACATATCATAAATATATGTCTGAATATTTGCAAATAAAAATACTATTTGATTATTTTGGATGAGATAATGGTTCGGTTTGTAAAAAAAACTTTAAAAGGCGATATCGTTTCACTATAGCATTGTTGTTTTTAGAGAAAAAGTACGCCTTAAGGGTTTTACCAAGCATAAGGTGTCAAAATCTTAAGGTGAGGCGTTTCTCCCAAGCCTCAAGCCTAGGCGTGCCTAGGCGGAGCCTAGGCGGGTTTTTTAGAACAGTGATATATATATATATATATATATATATATATGTAGGTGTCCAGCCACAGGGACGCCTGGATGATGATTCCTTCGAGTCAGACGTCTGCTGCAGCAGCTGTGGATGCATGCAGGTTTATTGTAGATGCTTTTATCCTTATAATCTATATAGGAGGTACTGTCTAAACATTTGGGCTGATAACCCAACTGTATTTATTTATTCTTTTACCGCCTTTTGAAGCGGATTCGATTTGGTTGTATATTGTTAAACCGAGTGTTCGGTTATTTTTTATTTCATCTCAGTTTCATCTATACGTAAACTGTGTGATTGTTTTAATTGATTAATTTGTTTACAAGATTAGTTAAAAACAATTTGACGCCAGCCTAATAGGTTATTAGTAATTAATTTGGTTTTCGACAGTGATGCTAAGAATGAACCATGTGCGACTCTTGTTTTAATTTGGTACACGAGTGATCGCCTGGTATTTTATTAGGTGGGGTGTCACAGATCTGTGGAAATATCATAATTTGATTATCGTTGATCAAGTTTAAATAGTTATTTAAGATTATGGAGTCCAATATGGCTCAACCTCTTTCTTTACTCTAAAAATGCAACCCTCACTCTGGGAAAAGGTCCATGTAATCTTTGTAATCAAGAGATGCTTAATACAGAGAAGAGCAACATTTTTAGACGTAGGCACATTGCCTAACCACGTACATCCTATTATTGTGTGTGATTGTGCATGTATTTATCCTTCTTGGCTTTGATTGTATTGATCAAATAACAATTGGATTTTTACCACTAATAATTGGCTTCGTCTGTGGGATACGAATTTTTTTTCTCAGCAAAGAAAATCCAACGAGCAACTATGTCCCACTCCCATAGACAATTCATGCCATCACATGACAGTCGATAGAACAATCATAAAGGACCTAAGGCTCCAAGGGTCAGGTTCAAATTCCGTCCCAACATGAGGTGCAATACTCACAGCTTATATTATCAACCACATGAAAAATAAACCATGGAGAATAAGAAACCACCATCGTCCAACCAAATTTCACATCTTTTGGATGCCTATGAATGATGACTTCATCAATAGGAGGACACCACACACCAACAATAAGAAGAGAACAACCATAATCTGTGTCGCCTGGAAAAAATAGAGCAAGATATCCATGAGGAAAAATGTAAGTGCCACACCCGTACCCTTAACCCATAGGAAAGTAAAATTCATAGTAGAGAAACGAGTACACGACACGATCTAAGGATCTCTCTAGATAAAAGAGACCACAAAGGAAGTCATTACAAGAGAGATCATAGTAAACTAATACGACAAGAGATGGATAAACATCCATCACGTAGAGGGGTTAGGTCCACCAAGGAACTAACCATGAGTTCCCTCATCAGTCAAATAAATTCCTATTTCTCAAGATCGATTGAATACTCTGAGCCTCCTAAGAAGTTCTCCATCCCTCGATTTAAAATCTATGATGGAAAGACTGATCCCATCGATCATATTCGCCAATATTGGAAAGCAATGAGCTTTTGGAGCAACAATTAGGCCCTCATGTGGCACATATTATCTTCTAGTTTGGGGAACATTGCACACAAGTTCTTTAAAAAGTTACCACAATGGTCGATCACTAGTTTCAAGAAGCTCGCGGAGGACTTTACCGCCAGATTCATCACCAATAACTCCCATTAAAAGATGATGGACTCGCTCTTCACAATTAAAACGAATCTCTAAGAGGCCTCATGCGAGCACGCTCAATAATATTGGGAAACCTACAACGTGGTGGAGGACTAATCTAAGCAAATGGATGTGGACACATTTAAGATTGTCCTGCCGAACAGTTTCATATTGCACTAGTCCCTTACCAAGAAAGAGGCCAACACTATAGATTACCTCATATCCATAATAGAGAAGTATAATAAAGTGAAAGACGTAGTGGCTAGTACCTAGCAGGATAATGGTAGGTCGAAGGCGAGCAAGAATAGAGACAAGGACAGTGCCCCTAAGAAGAGGGGAAAAAGAATGGTGGATCTAAGGTCGACGATAAGGCTGACCCCGATAAGGCCCACCATTCCATCAACACTTTATTTAAAGATCCAATTTATAAAATCTTGAACAAGATCAAAGATCATAAGTATTTTAAATGGCCGAGGAATATGATGGGGGGCCCATAGAAGAGTAACACTTCCATTAGATGTACAAATAACTAGGAGCATGGTCATAAAATAAAAATATGCAAGGCATTCAAACCGCACCTAAGAAAACTGGCCCAGGAAGTCCATCTAGAAGACTACATTGACAAGAATAATGGAAAGGTCCTCCATCAAGTCCATCTAATAACATCCTTGACGATGACTAGATGGACTTAAATTCACAATTATTTATAGAGCCTCAAGTCTAAACCATATTCAAGGAAATTTTATGCGAATGAAATTAAAGAAAGTTACTACGATTATTAAAGTTATCAAAATTAACCCCGTTAAAACCTCTGGGAGAAAACATCGTCAATCAGAAGATATTGACTATGCCAAGCATATGGTTTTTATTAAGGAATACCTGGTCGGAGTCGGAAATCCACATCGTGATAGTAATCACTATACCAATTTCCAACTAGAATGTGGATAATAAAAAGTCAACAAGGGGACCTCTTCATAGGTTATGTACCTAAATTTGTTCAATAAACTCAACCTCAATATGGAGGATGTAAAGGATGAGTCCATCCTTTTGGTCAGCTTCTTCAACAGAATGATAATACCCCTAGGGAAGGTGCTACTACCAGTGCGAACTAGGAACATAACCAAGGTGAAATGTTTTCAAGTAGTAGACATTGATTCACCCTAGAACATGATCCTAAGATGAGGATATCGTCATGCCTTGAAAGAAGTTTCATCAACCTATCACAATAGTTCAAATAAAATGGAAAGGGGGTCACGAATTTGGTCCGTGACCATGTCTAATGTAGGTATGACCAGATCTATAACTAAATGTGGTCATGGAAGTACTTAGATCTGGTCACAGCCTTGAGCCCAGACTATATGGGTCAAGGCCCTCATCCCTGACCATGGTGTGACCATCATAGCGGCAAACTCGCGCAAAATTTCTCTCTAAGAGTGGTCACGGATCTAGGTCATGACTTTGTCCATGACTGATGCCAAAAATCCATCCAATAGGGTTACGACTTTGGCCTTTGAAATAGTCTCGCGTGTGGGTCACGACCTTAATCCATGACCACATATATTTCAATGCCTTGGTCATCACTGATGACGTGTAAAAAAATAGGGTCATGCATAGGGTCACGACCCAGATCCGTGACTAGTGTCTTTATATTTAAACCTAGAACCATTTCTTTATTTTTACTCGAAATTTCCCTCTTTCTCACAATCTTAAATCTTAAGCGATTTTTGGCTCCCTTCCCTCTCAATCTCAAATTTTGGCTCGCCTCTCTCTTAATCTCAAGGATAACTCTCAAACCCTAACATTTTGTATTTAAGTATTTTTGGATTTATATATGTGTGTATTTGTGCATTTACATGTGTATATGTGTGTGTGTAATCGTGTATGTGTGTGTATAATCAGTGTATGCGTGTGTGTGTACTGTGTTATGTGTATGTGCATGTGTACTGTGTGTGTGCACCGAGTTAAGTTTTGTGTGTGCAGTGTGTGTGTGTGTGTTAACATTATTATTGAATATATGATAATACACACAAATTTTTCTTCAAAAAAATACCCATGTGCTAGTTCAAACTTTAAGGTGATTCTAGGCTTCAAATTTTGGAGTCAAATTTGAGGGTTCAATTTTTTTCGTAAAATTTTAAACTAATGTATTTTGATTTTTTTTTGTTGTTTCTAGTAATTGATGTATGTTAACCTTATTATTGGATATATAAGGAATTTGAAGATATAAAGTAAGAAAACCCCAAATCCTTGGTGTTCATTACCAACTCATCCCCCACTTATTAGGATTCCTAGCTCCATCCCTAATCTTCATGTATATTTATTTTACCACACACACAATGTATATTTTTATGTTTATCTATTTTAGCCCTAGTTAAAATTGAAATCCTAATCTTCATGTATATGTCTGATTATTTATTTTAATCCTAATTAAAATTGAAACCCTAATCTTCATTTATATGTTTAATGAGAAATAACCCTACTTTAGTGAGATATTGTGATTATGGGTATATATTTTATCACGTAGATAATAGAAGGAGTACAGAATAATTATTAGTTGTTGGTTTGGTTGTTAGATACAAAGTTGAATTTCTTGGATTGATAATACACATATACTTTTAAACTCTCAAATAATAAACCCTAACAAAATGTGTATTAACACTTACGATGGGTTATTATTTGGATTTCACATTGGTGAGATCCGACATGCATTGGGTTAAGAGAAGGGTATTGATGAATAAAAACCTTAATAAAACTAATATACCCTATACCTCATATATTAGAATTAATAGTTATTAATTAATTAGAGCCCTTATTTGTAGGACACATATTCATGCCCTCGTATATTTTTCTCAGGAAAAATGAGACACGGTGATAATCACTGGCAACAAGAGTACAAGAGGTTGCAATTGGAATGCGCAAACAATTTAAATACTTTACAAATCGTGGAGTTAATATTCAGCAAGAGTACCTATTCAATCGTATTCTATTTTCCCTACCAGAAATCTAGGATGACGTTGTAGTGGATATATTCCACACACATAATCCCGATGTAGCCACACTTATGCTTGAAAACATGTAGCGAGTGGGTGAAAACCACCACCAACCTCTAAACGGGACTGCGAGTGTCACAAACACCTCGTGCATGTCCAACATAACACATAACAATCGATCATATAGTCCTGGGACTCCTGGTTTGAGAATAGGATCCGAATTTGAAAATAGGCACAATTAGGCTTGAAAACGTGCTGTGAGTGGGTGGAAACCACCAACACCCCCCAAACAACACTACAAATGGCTCGAGCAACTCGTGTGTATCCAATGTAACACGTAACAATAGGACACATAGTCGCGGGACTCCTGATTTGAGAATAGGACCCGAATTTCATAATAGGCACACTTAGGCTTGAAAACATGTCGCGATTGAACGAAAACCAGTAACAATCTCCAAACAGCAATGCGAGTGTCACGAACACCTCGTGCGTGTCCAATGTAATGCATAACAGCTAGCCGCACAATGACGGGACTCCCAGTTTGATAATAGGAGCCATATTTGAGAGTAGGAACACTTAGGCTTGAAAACGTGCCGCAAGGGGGCGGATGCCACCAACCCTTTCCCCCCACCAAATGGCACTGCATGCAATACAAACAACTCGTGGGTGTCCAACGTAACACATAGCAATAGGTCGTGCAGTCGTGGGACTCTCGATTTGAGAATATGACCCAGATTTGAGAGTAGGAACACTTAGTCTTGAAAATATGCCGCGAAGGGGAAGGAGCTACCAACCTCCCCCCCAAATGGTACTAAGGTTTGAACGAAGAACTCGTGTGCATCCAACGTAACACGTAACAACCGACTGCGCAGTCACAGGACTCCCGATTTTAGAATAGGACCCGAATTTCAAAATAGACACACTTATGCTTAAAAATGTATCGCGAGGCCGCCAACAGCCCCCTAACGGCACCGCGGGTAGCATGAACACCTCGCCGCATCCAACGTAACATGTAGCAACCGGTTGCGTAGTTGTGGGATGCCCGATTTGAGAATAGGATCCGAATTTAAAAATAGACACACTTAAGCTTGAAAACATACCGCGAGTGGACAAAAACAACAAAAAACCACCAGACGGCATCGCGGGCGGCCCGAACCCCTCGTGCATGTCCATCATAACACTTACCAACTGGTCGCGTAGTAACAAAACTCTCGATTTGAGAATAGGACCCAGATTTGAGAGTAAGAACACTTAGGCTTGAAAACGTGCCGCGAGGGGACGGACGCCACCAACCCCTACCTCCCCCCGTAAACGGCACCGCATGCGGTACGAACACCTCATGCGTATCTAACTAATACGAATTAATCGACCATGCATTCACGGGGCTCGCGATTCGATAATAGCACCCGAATTTATAAATATGAACACTTAGGCTTGAAAACATGTCGCGAGTAGGTGGACACAACCAACCCCCCAAATGACACCACGTGCAGCACGAACAACTTGTGCTTATCCAACGTAACACATAGCAATCATTCATGTAGTTGCGTGACTCAAAATTTTAGAATAAGACCCGAATTTCAGAGTAGGAACATTTAGGCTTGAAAGCATGCCACAATGGGTAGGATGCCACCTCCTCCCCAAACGGAACCGCGGGAGTCACAAACAACTCTTGCGCATCTAATGTAAAATGTAGTTATTATCAACTGCACAGTCGTGAGATGCCCGGTTTGAAAATAGGACCCAAATTTCAAAATAGGTACACTTAGGCTTGAAAACGTGAGGCGAGGGGGAGGACGCCACCAACGACGTCGCGGGCGACACGAACAGCTCGTGTGCATCAAACATAACACATACTAATCGTCCTCGCAGTTGCAGGATGCCAAAGTTTGAGAATACGACCCGAATTTGAGAGTATGAACACTTAGGGCTTGAAAATGTGCCATGAGTGGTTGGACTCCCCCCCCCCAACGGCATCGTGGGAGGAACGAACACCTCATGCGCGTCTAACGTAACACGTAGCAACCAACCGCCTTGTCGCGGGACTCCCAGTTTGAGAATAGGACCCAAATAACCTATATTTTT
Organism: Sambucus nigra; assembly: GCA_949130495.1. Lineage (NCBI taxonomy): Eukaryota > Viridiplantae > Streptophyta > Magnoliopsida > Dipsacales > Adoxaceae > Sambucus > Sambucus nigra. The sequence goes on from OX422210.1 coordinate 693,285,030, forward strand.
TTCCAGTTAATTATGGTCACGACTCTGGTCCCTGACCATTTTTTATATATGTAGTCTCGATTGGAGGCCATGACCAGTTATATTGGTTGGTCACGGCTATGAGTCATGACCACCATCTTGAGGGAGGAAAATATAGTCACGGCTTTAGGCCATGACCACCATCGTGAGGTGTAAAATTAGTCACGGCCTTAGGCCGTGGACTCAATCGTGAGGGTTAAGATGCAATTACGGCTATGGGTTGTGATTATCCTACCATATAGTTACGTTGGTGTCAAGGATTTGGTCCGTGACTAACTGGCCACGACCCCTATTCGTGACTATTTTCCCTAACACAGTGGTTCGTGACTATTACTCTAGCTTGGTCAAGGACTTGGTTCATGACCAGTAATTTCGATCATGATAGATTTGGTCATGGCCCAGGTCCATAACCCATGGGCCTATCATGGCCCAAGACTGCGATCATTCGTCTATTTTGGTGTAGTGAAGGTGATCACGAAATAAGCGATCACTGAGGGAAATGCCACCTCCAAATAGTATCCAAAGTATAAGAGACGATGGGTAGAAGAAATTAGGGTGTCCCCCACATATAGAGTCATGTAACATCTATAAGAAGTCATGATCGACAACTCCCACCCATAAAAGAAAATTTTAATCGACAACTCTCTCACCAATCATGAAAAAGGAAAACTAATATATTTTATCAAGGACAACCAATATGTGTTCACTGGCAGGTTGTATGATATGCCTGGGATCAATCCGAAGTTATTTTCAAACAACTTCATATGGATACGATATTCTCATCGATCACGTAGAAGGCACGCCGAATAGCTTTCAAAAGGCTAAGCAATGGACGAAGAAGTATGGAAACTTCTGGAGTCAAGGTCCATAAAAGAAGTTCAATACCCCAAATGTCTCTTGAACCGAGTCGTAGTAAAAAAACAATGGGAAATAGAGGATTTCCATAAACTTTAATGACCTGAACAAAATATGTTATAAAAATGACTTTCCTTTGCCAAAGATTGACCAATTAGTCGAGGCTATGTCCAGCCATAAGTGGATGAGTTTCTTAGATTCTTTTTAAGGGTATCATTAGAACCCTTTGTTTGGTCCCGATCAAGGGAATACCTCCTTCATTACTACCCTTGGTATATATTGTTACATGATCATTGCATTTGGACGTAAAATATAGGAGTAACTATCAGCGGTGGTCACAAAGATATTCAAGAATCAGTTGGTTGATACCATTGAGGTTTACATAGATGACATGCTCATGAAGAGTAGATACAAAGGAAACCATCTAGTGGACCCAAAAAAGACATTAGACGTCCTTGAATATTATAGAATGAAGCTTAATGCATCCAAGTGATCTTTTGAAGACCGGTCTGGGACGTTTTTAGGCTACCTTATCACTTAAGGGGGAGTTGAAGAAAATTCTAACCAGATTGAGGCAATAAACAATATCCAATCAATAATCAAGTTCTCACCGTCCAGATGGCTCCCAGCTGGATGGACCCAATCATCACTTACTTAAGGGAAGACACACTGCCTGCAAATTTAAAGAAATCTCATTAAGTTAAAGTCAAGAGTTGTTAATTTTACCTATCTCCTAAAGGGAACCTCTATAGGCAATATTTCAGTAGGCCAGACCTATAATGTGTGCAACCCAATGACGTCAATTAAATTATATATCAATTGCATGAGGTGATAAAAGATCTTTACCATGCAGTAGGAAGATATTTATCATTCAAGGACATAAAAGAGGGGTATTAGTGGCCTTACATGTATAGGGATGTAATCTCATACATAAAAAAGGAAGAAATTAAAAGTATTCTCATAAATGATCCATCATCCGGACAACGACTTAAATTCCTTGACTAACCCATAGCTTTTCGCTTAATAAAGATTAGACATTATAGGCCCCCTACCTACAGCACTTAGAATTTGAAAATATCTCCTCATCGGTTGGGACTACTCCACAAAATGGGTAGAAGTTGAACCTTTAGCGAAAATAAGGGAAGCCTGCATGATTAGGTTCATTTGTAAGAACAAAATGACCCGTTTTGGCACACCAAGGACACCTATCACCAATAATGGAATGTAATTTGAGAGTGGAACATTCTAAGACTTCGAAAACATCCAGAACATTAAGAACTAATTCAGTTAAGTGGCCTATCTCCAAAGCAATGGACATGCTAAGGCCTTTAACAAGACAATGGTCGACTAAATTAAGAAGATGTCAATAAAGAAAAATGGTCTTGGGTGGAAAAGTTTCCTCATATCCTCGAGGTGCATTGTATAATTCCCAGGAAGTCGATCAGGGAAATTCCCTTTGTCTTGCTTAAAGAATAGAATCCATAATTCCACTGGAAGCTGGCTTCACGACTATGAAGATGAACTTTTCCAATCAAACCATGAACAATGAAATCATAAGGACTGAGCTCGACTTGGCCGAGGAAATAAGAGAACATGCCTTATTACAAATAATAAATGGCCAAGAAGTATAACAAAGACATTAATCCAAGGAATTTCTAGGTCGGAGATTATGAGTTAAGGAAGGTCACTGGTAATCCAAGGAATTCGTTGAACGATAAACTTTGTCATCACTGGTAAGGATCGTTTAAAATCGTCAAGGGCAACCTCTATGGATACTACTATCTGGACACAATGGAGAGCATGGATATACATAGGGCTTGGAATGCAACCAACCTTAGGAAGTATTATTTTTTAAGTGTTTATTATTGAAGTCTTAGTATTATTTATAATGTTTATACTAAGTTTGGTTATGAAAATTTTTGGTTTGTCTACTCCTTCGATGATTCAAAGTTCAATTAATGAAATTATCTTTCATATTGTTGCAAATGGAAAGGCACCGAGGAAATAAGAGAACATGCCTTATTACAAATAATAATTGGCCAAGAAGTATAACAAAGACATTAATCCAAGGAATTTCTAGGTCGGAGATTATGAGTTAAGGAAGGTCACTGGTAATCCAAGGAATCCGTTGAACGATAAACTTTGTCATCACTGGGAAGGATCGTTCAAAATCGTCAAGGGCAACCTCTATGGATACTACTATCTGGACACAATGGAGAGCATGGATATACATAGGGCTTGGAATGCAACCAACCTTAGGAAGTATTATTTTTAAGTGTTTATTATTGAAGTCTTAGTATTATTTATAATGTTTATACTAAGTTTGGTTATGAAAATTTTTGGTTTGTCTACTCCTTCGATGATTCAAAGTTCAATTAATGAAATTAGCTTTCATATTGTTCCAAATGGAAAGGCAATATTATTACAAATCTATCCGACCATATTATGATCATTTTGATGCCTTAATAAGATTACAATTAATCACATTTAAGGTTACATGTTTTCGTCACTATCAAACACGAAAATATCAATAATTTCCAAAGCAAGAAAAAGATCTACGGGTGATCCCTAGGCCATCCACCCCTCTTAAAAGGAAAAAAAATGGAGGAAGAATTGGGAAAACTTCTGGATGCAAGGTCCATTAAAAAAATTTAATTCCCCAAATGGATTTCGAATCTAGTCGTGGTAAAAAAGAGCAATGGAAAATAGAGGGTTTTCATAGACTTCACCTAATGGAATAAAGCATGTCTCAAAGATGACTTTCCCTTGTCAAATTCATATCCAACCATGAATAAATAAGTTTTTTGAATTTTTATTAGGGGCATCATCAGATCCCTCTATTCGGGACCAACCAAGAGAAAACCTCCTTAACAACTACCATTAGTTTATACTATTACCGATAGTTGAATGAAATTTAAGAGCGGACCATTCCAAGACTTCTGTAGTCACCATGACATAAAGCACTACTTAAGTTCGGTGGCCTATCCATAAAGAAATGGACAGGATGAGGCCTCCAACAAGACATTGCTCGAAGGAATGAATAATATTTTAGAAAGAAAAAAAGGGTGATTGGGTGGACGAGCTTCACCTTGTCCATTGGGCGTACCAAACAACGCCTAGGAAGTTGACTAGGGAAATGGCCTTTTCCTTAGCTTATGGGATGAAAGCCATAATCCCAATGAAAGTTGGCTTGCTGACCACGAAGATGACCATTTTCGATCAAATCATGAAAGAAGAAATCATAAGGATTGAGTTCGATCTTGAGCTAGACGAGGAAATAAGAGGACAAGCCTTGATAAAGTTAGAATTATACTACCAGTAATTAGCCAAGCAGCATAACAATTACGTTCAATTCAACGAAGTTCCAGGTTGGATACTATTTGTTAAGGAAGGTTATAGGAAATGTGAGGAATCCGTTAGACAACAAATTAGTCCCTAACTGGGAGGGTTCATTCAAAGTCATTAGGGATGACCTCAAAGGAGCCTACCATCTGAAAATAATGAAGGGTAGGGAAATACCTAGGGCCTTAAATTTAACTAGCCTTGGGATGTTTTATTTTTAAAGTCTACATCTTATTTCTAAAGTTTTTATTTTGATTATGCAACTTTTTAGTTTGTCAACTCCTTTGATGATTCACAATTCAATTAATGCAATTAACTTTAATATTGTTCTAAATGTGAGGCCAATGTTGTTACAAATCTATTCAACCAGATTATGATCATTTTGATGCCTTAATAAGATTACACTTAATCATATTTTAAGGTTACATGTTTTTATCTCTAGAAAACAAGAAAACATCTAGGATTTCCTAAGTAAGAAAAATACATAGAGGGGATCCCTGACATTAAGTTTTCTAACTTGAATTGGTTACAATCCTGAATGTGTGGATGGACCAACGACCATGTGTGTTATTACCATAGTTTAATTACAGGCCTAAGGTGGTTTAATGATGCTACCCTAAACGGTAAGACTAACATAACACATGATCGATATAGAAAATAGGAAAATACGAACATGAAATTTAGTAATAATTTTATCCATAACATTCCTTTAATTAAAAAAGTAGCCAAAATTGACCGAGTTACTAGTAAATAAAGTATAAGATTACAAAATAATGAGAATGACTATCATCTTCAGCAAGTTACTAACTCGGTTATAGAAGCTCAACGACTATTATTAGGGTTAGGCTAAAACCCATCATTGTTTTCGTGGTCGACAAGATAATTTTCCACCAATTGTATTAGAATATTGGTAGGTGGAATCCAACACTCCGCTCATAATGGGAGGTTTCTGAGTAAAGTGATAATCCACCTAGTACCAATACCATAACAAAATGTCCTTGGGATCTTGAAGAAGACCAGGGCATTTATCCAACCATGTTTGTAGGTGAAAGTGCTCTCATACCAATTTGAGAATGGGGATAATCAAAATGCCAAATGTTCTGATACAAATCTGAAAAGGCTAAATGGGATGATGGTTCCCAGAATTCCAAATTTAAAAAATTTCGAATTACTTTTTCACTTCTTAAACAAAATTTCAATCCAAGTTCAAATTAACACAAACCAAACTAAACATGAATTTGGCCAAATTAAACTTATTCTTAAACACACAACACCCAAATTAATTAAACACCACTTAATTCATTTTTGTGGTTAGATCAATTTTATCTTTTTAGAAAAGCATGCATCTAGGTGTGAATTTTCAAGATAAAATAAACAACTGCAACACCGCGATGTACAAGGAAAATCCATAATGGGAAAAATCTCGAATGACCCAGCCACAAGTCCACTAAGTATAGAATTAAAATAGGACTGACATAATACTTACATAATGACTCGACGCCTTCATAAGGCTTGACACTCTTTGTTCCTTCAACCTCTGCCTAGTGACGATGCAGAAGTCCGTCGATGGGGCGCAACTATGACCAAGCATACGAAGTCCATTGTATTTACACCAACGAGCACGGAATCCTTCGTAAGAAATAATACTCAATTATGTAGAGAATGATAACCCGATGCCAAAACTTAATCTCAAACATATATCATGTAGTAGTTTGGATCATAAAATAATTGGGTGTAAACTTGGTTTTTGTTTTGAAAGTTAAACCATGAGTTTAGAACAAAAATACGCTTGAGCTTTTCTAAAGGTTTATCATACTTATAAGATGGAAAGTCTCTATAAAAAATATAATCCCGCACTGTAGAAATGGTTGGGAAAAAGTAGTGTGGAGTTGAAGAAAAACTGCCAAGAGAAAACTACAATTTTTTGAAAAACTGCTCTTGTCGTTCGAACGAGGTCTAATCTCGTTCGAACGACATAGCCATATCATTCGAACAAGATAGGGACGATATTTCTAATGAGAAGTCAGCACAAACCAAAAAGGGACCTCGTTAGAAGTCGTTCGAATGAACCCCAGATCTCGTTCGAACGACTTGGGAAAAATAAATATTTTTCTTGAAAAAGTATAAAGTCATTTTGAAGTAGCTTAGAAAAAATTCTAACACCCAAAAATAAATTTCCAAGGCTCAACATAATGTAAGAATTCATACCTGAGAGATACTTGGAATGTAGATAATGATGCGAGGCATGAAACACGTCATAGGATGTGATCTCTTTTGACTTGGTTGCTACGTCTTTAACAAAAAAATGTCACTGGCGTGAAAGGTCACAAATATAACTTCTATCATGTGACTCAAAGTGTTTTGTACGGAATTAAGCCTACACATACATATTAAATCAGTTGGAAATTTTCCCTTATAAATATCTCCCTTTGTCTTTTTCGAATAAAACCAAAAATAAAAACACCTATGGGCTGTCAAGCTTGTCTAAAAGACTCAATCCCCCAACCCAAAAGGAAAAAGTATAGACACTTGAGCAACACATACTTTGAGTACTATTCTTGCATTAAAACTTAATCGTGTGATTACAAACCTTCACACTTAAAACACACTATAAAATGTATAGAGAAAATAATAATATAAATTGCATAATTAAATCCTCTCCCTTTGTCTAGCAATGTCTACCTAAGAAAGGACGTCTCCCCCTAAGTAATAGATCTCCAAAAATGAAAGAGTTAGATACCATTTCTCCCCCTTTTTTTGTTTAGTAATAGACAAATACTAAGGTGCATAAAATAAATAATTTCTCCCCAATTTAAAAAATTCTCCCCCTAATTGAAACAAGTGCTAAGCATAAAGGAAAAACAAGTATTTCATGCAATGGTGTAGAGTGATACAAGAAAGAATAAAGCAACTTAGCAACACAAGAATAACTAATCCACATAAGGAACAATATATAGCAACTATGATGCAATCGCAAAATGATACCAATTAGAATGAACTAAAATGAGCATGGGATACCAATGAAAAATCATAACAAGATGGACATTGATATGAACAAATAACATACAGGGACTAGTTGTAAAAGAAAAGACTAAAAATAAACTTTACCATATATATAAATATACACAAGATACCAACGAAGAATAAACACATATATATAGGTATAAACACCACACAAGACACTAAACACGATAAGCTGTCCACACTCATATGGCATAAATATGTCTAAATCAAATATGGTAAACAGAGTGAAGGCGTGTGAACTATATACAAAAGAATTACGACCCAATCACTTAAACATGTTCAAGGAGTTCTATTTTATCTCAAAAATTTATCCAACTTAGTTTAGCCTCATGTGACAATATAAAGTGAACTCAACGAATAAACAAGTACAATGTACACAAGCCTAGAATATTAATGATTCTACTAATCAATTGCGTCGTGATAAAATAAGCATAACTAGGATTCATTGTGCAAACCCATTGATCTTCAACAAAAAACCCTCAAAAGATAAATATATAACATATTTTCTTTTCTTTTTCTCAACTCTTTTGAATTTATTTCTTTTGAAAGATCAAACAAACTAAACTACATTGGCGTTTGGCAAGTTTTCTGTTTTTATTTCCTTTAATCTTTTCATTAGGCTTTTGCCAACGGTGGCATTCCTGCAAAGGAGATTTGTTTCTTTCCTAGTCATTTTCGTGCAACCTCGTCTATTTTCAACATAATTCAAATAAATCTCATGGGAAATGATTCTTACAGCATAAATCTCCTATAGTCACAAAACATGTAGATGACTAAATTAATGGGAAAATATATCACAAAGCTCAAATATACATGTGAAGTTAAAGTTAAAAAAAAGCTTGTGCATGTGTGTGTGGAGGCATATACAAAGAGAATCCACTAAGAAAATCAAAGTCAAATTTCTCCATGCAAGCATGAAAAAGAACACTTCAAGCATTGAAATTCATAACCAAAAGTTATAGCCACATGGATACAAAGAATAATATAGGATTCAAACATAAGGATATGCCACATAAAATACGTAAAACAAAAATACACAAACAAAACAAAATCTTTTTGAGTTTTCAAATTTTTAACAAATTTTAAAACAAAGACAACTCAAAGTATAAACAAAATCTTTTTGTATTTTTCAGTAGGACTCAATAAATGAAAAAATCAAAATACCAGAATACACTTGTCTTAATTCTAGCAGAATACATATGATGAAGCATATACTATAATATGACTAACAAACATGCAACTATCAAGAATATATCATGAAACACAACTAGTGTCTGAAAACAAAAGCTGACATAATCAACCTTTAGATCTAGCATGTGAAGTATCATGTTCAAGAAAATGAGAATCATAAAGTCGATCATGTAAAGCCTCTAAATCGGATCGCCTAATCCACATAGGTGTAATGTGATGCTCTCGGCATTTGGCGACTCTACCCTTGGACTTTCTAAGATCGTTTCTAAGACTGAAACACAACCTCCTAAGGTGACCCTTTCTACCACAATGTGTGCAAGTGAAAGTACGGTGAGAAGTCTTACCTACGGGTGGGTTCACCTTTTCTAGCATTCCTAGTTAACTCTCTCAAAAATATGGTATTTTCTTTATTAGCGAAAGAATTTTGAGTATTGAATCCATCACCACACTTATCATTTTTTATTTAGATGGTGCCTAACATCTTATCCAATTTTTTGAACCTAGACTCCTAATCAAACTTAACCTGGCTTGAGTCTCTAAATCTATCTTCAAGTTCCACTATCTAAGACTTAAATAAACTCCTAGTCTCTTGAAACTCAAGAAGTTCTCTCTTCGTAGCCTCCATTAAACCTCGAAGACTATCTCTCTTACCTTCAACATATTATAGCTTTTATCGAAGAGTCATCTCATATGACCTAAGATCTTCAATTAAAACACTTTCATCATCACCTATGGAACGTTCTTTCATCTTAGCTTCTAACTTCAAGTTAGCCTTTTTTAATTTCAAAGATTCAGTATTTTACTCATGGAAGGAAACTTGGAGTTTACTCTCCTCCTCTTATTATTTATTCTCCCTCTCTTCTCCACTCTCTTTACCATCAAACACTTTAGATTCACAAATTATGGCTTTGGAAGTGTCATGCAAGGAACTATCTTCATGGGAAGATTTATCATCAAAGCTCACATGACTAGCCATGAACGCTGTGAAGTTGCACTCAATAAGGGAATCATATCCCTCTTTCAGCTCAGTATCACTAAGGATGGAATTATATGCAATTATTTTCTTTCCCTCCTTCCTTAGTTTAATGGGACACTTAACTGCCCTATGTCCATAACCCTTACTACCAAAACATTTATTCGATTCGTCCCTCTTAAGATCATCATTTCCATTTTTTAGGGTTTTTGAGTGTTGTTATACTTAGACTTATCAAATTTCTTATAATCATTTTTAAATTTATCTTTATTTAACTTAAGAAATTTTGTAAACTTCTTGGCAAACATGACCATATCATCCAAGTCGATATTAGACTTATCATTTGAAATAGGCGTTTCTTCCTTTTGGGATTTCAAAGCTATGTCCTTATTCTTCTTCCTCCTATCCTTGGAGGTAAACATGTCAAGTTCATAGGCTTGTAAGTCACCTAAATGCTCTTTAAGTTTTGTAGATTTTAAAGTGCCTAAAGAATACAAAATGGTCACTTTTAGATTAAACCTATCGGGTAATGACCTCAAAACTTTCTTTATGAAACGGTTGTCCGGTATCTTCTCTCCCAAGTTAAAAGACGAGTTTACGATATGGAACAATCTAGTATAGAACTCATCGAAGGTTTCACTCTCACCCATTTTAATGGTTTCAAATTGAGTGGTGAGGTTTTTAACTTTGGAATCCTTATCAACACCTGTACCTTCATAGGTGAATTGAGGTGTGTCCTAAGGTGGGACTGCACTAAAAAAACCAATTAAACCACATGAATTGAAATTTTTTAACCTGTGCTCATCCTCACTCCATATTTCTATGAGTTTAGGAACACAAACTTCTCCTACTAAATACGTTGGTGGGGACCACCCTCTAACAACCACATGCCAAAGCCGCTCATCTAAATACTTAAGTGTTGACCTCATATGCGCTTTCCAGTATGGATAGTTAAAAACATAAAAAATAGGAAACCTAAAAATGAGAAATTTTCCATATTCAAACCTAAAAGGATCTGACACGATAATTTAGTGAAAGTGCTTTGATACCAATTTAAGAATGGGGATAAACAAAATGTCAAATGTGCTGATACCAATATAAAAAGGCTAATGGGATGATGGTTCCTAGAGTTCCAAATTTTAAATTTCTTGTAATTAAATTTTCTATTCTTAAACAAAACTTAAATTCAAGTTCAAATTAACACAAACCGAACTAAACGTGAATTTTACCAAGTCAAACTTTTTCTTAAACTAACACAACCCAAATTAATTAAGCAACAATTAAATCATTTTTGTGGTTAAACTAATTTTATCTTTTTAATCTAAGCATGAATATAGGTGTGAATTTGCAAGATAAAATAAACAACCACAACGCCGCGATGTACGAGAAAAACCCACAACGAAAAAAATCTCAAACGAACCAGCCACAAATCCACTAAGTACAAAATTACAAAAGGACACGACAGAATACTTACATAATGTTTTGACGCTCTCGCAAGCCTTGATGCTCTTAATTCCTTGAACCTTTGTCTATTGAAAACGTAGGAGTCCAACTACGTCTCAGAGTCCACCGATGGGGCATAGCTACCGTCAAGCATACTGAGTCCATCGTATGTACGCCAATGAAGACGAAATCCTTCATAAGAAATAATTCTTAATGATTTAGAAAATGATAAACCCGGTACCAAAACTTGATCTCAAACATATATCATGTAGTAGCTTGGATATAAAACAATTGTGTGTAAACTTGGTTTTTGTTCTGAAAGTTAAACCTTGAGTTTAGAACAAAAATACTCTTGATATTTTCTAAAGGTTTCTCATACTTTAAAGATGGAAAAGTTTATGCAAAAATTATAATCCCACACTACATAAATCAGTTGGAAAAGTAGTGGGAAGTTGAAGAAAAACTACTAGAAGAAAACTATAATTTTTTGAAAAACTACTTTGGTCATTCGAACGAGGTCCAATCTTGTTCGAACGACATAGACATCTCATTCGAATGAGATATGAATAAGACTTCTCACTACAATTCAACACAAACCAAAAAGAGACCTCGTTAGAAGTTGTTCGAACAAATCCTAAAACTTGTTCGAATGACTTGGAAAAGTCATTCTATCGACCTGAGAAAAAATAAAATATTTTTCTTGAAAAAATATAAAGTCATTTTGAAATAGCCTCACATAAATTCTAACACCAAAAAATAAATTTCCAATGCTCAAGATAATATAATCATTCATACCTGAGAGATCCTTCGAATGTTGATGACTATATGAGGCACTGAACACGATATAGTATGTAATCTCTTTTGACTTGGCCACTACGTCTTCAACAAAAAATTTCATAGATTTAAAAGATCACAAATACAACTTTTATACTATAATTCAAAGTGTTTTGTCCAGAATGAAGGCAATACATACAAATTAACTCACCTGAACCCTTATAGTAGGTAACCTACATGGCTTCATCCAGGTTCAAGGGGAATCTATCCAACCTTCATCATAAATAGCAGCACAGATCGCATGAGGATCCTTCTAAGAATGGTACCATAATTTCATAATCTAGCAGTCGAGACCATGCCTGATCACTTCATTTCTCTCAAAATCCTGCATGACTTTACCGATACCCTCTCTTAGAGAAATATTTTCAATGTGTAATAGGCTAATTATGATCCTAACTTCCCCATGCTCGAGCTTAAGAATGACTACCAAACTTTTTTGGATGCCATACTCACTTGTCATCTTTTGAGGCACCTGATGAACACCGCTAAAGGTTGATCATGATCGATTATAAGTATCTCCTCTAAGAATGAAGTCTAAATATTCACTCTCTTAGTAGATTGTCACTAAGGCTAAGTTGTTATTAGACTACAAAACAAAAGGTGAGGCATTCAAAAATAAAGGAAATAAAACATATACAAACAAGTAATAAATAATAGCCAAACAAAGTAAGATGAAGCCAAAAATGTTATATCATTTCACTCATTCAAAATTAGGGCAAGCCATTGTAAGATTATACAAAAGAAGATACATGTAATTCAAATTACAAGAAGATTCTAAATCAATCTACTTAGCAGGGGTCTTCTTCAATACCACATTATCCCGATCAATGACTGTCTTATATTGATTAGTGGCTTACTTCTTTTGCTTGATGACTTCTTCTTCATGCTCTTGCTCTAGGTTTAGAGGAGTTTTAAGCACATGTTGTTTTTACAAAGAGGGAAAAAAACCCACAAATATTATTAAAAAATTATGGATAAAGGGCCTCTCCCATGGCAAAGATTATCTAATACAAATAGTCACTTGAAAGTGATCCCAATTAGTTTAATGATAAAAGCTACAAATATATTTATTAATAGAAACACCCATTACATATGTGAACAAAGGAAACGAGGCTTTATAGATCAAATCTTTCACAAAAAATAAGGAAAGGAGATAAGACACTCTCTGTTGATCGTGATTTGATGCAAGTCCCATCTGATTAGCACATGCTTAATAAATAAATCGAACTCAACGCGAACCCCAACCTTTGCTAAGGCCTTATCCTAGAGTTTATTGAAGAAATATTTACGAACAAAGTTCAATTAAGTTTTTCCATCGGTAAGGGACTTATCCAATCATTTATCAAAAGAACTGTTATTGGCCTTCAATGCCGCCACAAAGGAATGGGCGGACTCTTCGTCAACCTTTTCAAGCTACTCGACCGTCGAACTCAGAGTGGTGAGCTCCAAATCTTTAGCCTTCATCGCTACGTGATACTCTTTAGCATTATATTGGACGATATTAAAGTCTTTTTGTGCCTCCTCTAACGCTTTCCTAAGTCAGCATTCTCCTTCACCTAGCCATCTCTCCTATCAAGGAGATTGATAAATTCCGCCGCAAACTAAATACAAAGATAAAGGGAAATAGTCAGTGCAAAAAAATATAGATTTTATAAAGATCCGAACAAATGATATCGACACTCACTCGAGAGAGAGTTTGAGTAGCATGGCAGATGATCCTATCAGTTGGCAAGCTTTCGATCAAAGCCATGTTGGTAGGTATACAAGCTCCTATCACCAACCTATGATCCAAGTATGACTGTGTGGATATAGACAGTGGCGGATCCAGGATTTTGTGTCAACTGGGGCGAAACTTTCGAGTGTTGCCGAGGGTTCGAGGGCGGGAGCCCCCGAGGTGATTTTTTTGGGAGTTATTTTGAGTTTTATTGGGCATTTTTTGGGTTGTTTTTACTTTTTTGGGGCATAATATTCATTTTCAACACTAAAAATCATTATCAAAATATCATATGATAATTAATACAACATAAATCAATAATTTCAGTATAAATTTAATTTAACATTATAAATTTAATTTCACAAAATAAAAAAATGATGAAATATAAATAAAATTTGGGGATCGGATCATCGGAGATCAAAATATACCTAGTAGAGGAGAGAGCAGCAGGGTAAGTGGTGGAGGAGATCAAAATTTTACATTTTTTAATACACGTTTAGTCCAAGCGTTTTATTTTGTACCAGAAAGTCCCTCAAACACCCATTTAACTAATATTCTCTTATTCTTAAAAGTCCGTGCTAGCGGCATGGTGAAGGACTTTCTGGAGAAAAATAAAAAGGCTTGGAGTAAACGTGTATTAAAAGATGTTTGAGGGACTATTTGGTATATGCCCCTATTTTTTTTTAAGTGAACTAGGGCGGCCGCCCTTCTTCGGCCCTACATGGGTCAACCCCTGTATAGACCCTCGAGTTAGGCCCTTCCCCTTATTGGGGGCATCTACCATCTTCTAGGTGGGAATATTTATTACAAGACTATAATTAGTCTTGCCCTTCTTTGTATATTGATCATGCAATTTATATGGGGAATTCCTCAAAGTTACAGGGTCAGACGAACCCCCAAACTCCTTCCTCTCTAAAGGTTGGGAAAATGGGAAAAACAAGAGTTCTTTTCATCCGATTGGGAATCCATATCCTCAATGTCATTACTTCATTATAAGTTTCAAGGGTAACAGTGGTGATGGTGGAGATTTCAACGTATTCAAACGAGCCTGAGATGCTGGGAGAGGAAATGTCGTGCTCGCCAAGTTCTTCAGGGATTTCTGGCTCCCTGTCAACTGGTCGGGAAATAAAGGATGTGGTGGTGGAAGTGTAAAGAAATTAATGTCTCTTTCAAATAAGCCTTGGATGTTTGACTGTAGTCAAAGGTTGTCTTAATGAACAAGCTTTTATCAACTTGAGTAATGTGATGTATGTATTATGGGGCACTTTATTTTTCAGTGATTTGCATAAGCAAAGACCACAACATGAGAAAAGGAAAAAATATCAAACAAGAAATGGGAGAATAAGAAATTTTATCAAGGCTAAGATAAACCTATTTCATATCCCCATTTGGGGTACTTAGGTCCCTACAGGGTTCACCACCCTTTGGGATGGTTAAGTGTTCTCAATCCTTCATCATAAACCCATGCGAACAAGACAAATTTCCAGTGAGGACTCTCTCATCCTTCCTTAATTTCATATAGTAACTACCCTCATTAAATTTAACCCATATGTTTAGGGATTTCAAGTATTGTCCCATACAGTTCATTGATTTTGTGTATGTCATTTATAATTCTCCAAATGTTCGGAGAACATTAGACAGACACTATGTTAAAGAACTGGAAAAAATTAAGAAAAAGTTTTTTTGGGGAAAAGTGATGCCAAGCTCCGCAACAAACTGAGAGAATAACCAATGGCCCCATTTGATATTATAATAGTCAAGGGTACCATCCTATAGCTCGATTGTTACCCACTCAGGGATATAACGACATTAGAAATCCTCTATAGTGTTTTCGTTAATGACATAATTCATCCTTATAATCAGGCGATGGATAAAAGGGGAGAAGGAAAGTGATGCTTGGAAGAAATAAGTTTGCTAAAAAATGAAAAATGAGAGGAAAAGAAGGCTTACGATATGAAGTAGTACTATGGAGCTCTAGAACAAACTTGAACACAAAAGTGATCGGGTAATGAACCAAATCGATGTCTTGAAGAAATTAAGTGTGGGTGGAACAACTTTCAAGCAAGTCTCATCATTTTATGGCATGCCCCTTAATGGCATCCTAGTACACTCAACCGCCCCTTGTGATCATTATTGCATATTTACTAGTCCGCCCTTAAAAATGGTGGGACAAATTACTCGCATGCCCTAAAATTTTAACGGACTTAATAAAAAAAATTTGTAACTTTAAACACAAGTGTTAGCATTTTTTGAACATAACACCTATGGACGGCCACATTTCGCTATCGACTACAAAGAGGACTCTATATGGAGAATGAGAAAACCTTTGTACCCTAACCAGTTACAAAGATTTTGAGGCAATTGTGAGGGGATTATTTGACCACGCCTAAGAAGGGGACACGTGTCTATTAGCCTTATCATAAGGACAGTTGAAGACGATCATCGAAAATATCAAAATTAAATACAATCTGTAAGGACACAAATTTCCAATTGAGTCCATATATAGTTTTGGCTCAATTCCGGACAAAAACATTTTTTCATAGGATAGTATTTATTTGTAATATTCTCAAGCCTATGAATTATGTATTGAAGACGTAGCGGCAAAGAATTTAAAGCTTCATCAAAGTGTCGGTTTGCGTGCCTCGTTTCTACGTCATCAACTAAGGTTCCATGCTCCCAAGGTATGAATGTAATTATATGTATATAGGAGCTTGGAACAATTTGTATTGGGTGTTAGGTTTAATAAAAACTGCATTTTATTTTCAGAAAGAATTAATTAAGAACTTTAAAATAAGTATATAAAAGTTTCTGGGCCAAAATCGAATTTTTCAATCTTTCTGGTTGTTCGTTTGATATGTCGTTCGAACGAGTTTTTTCGTTCGAACCAGGTTCGTTCGAACGAGTTTTGCCAACGACCCTAACTGGACAGTCGTTCGATATGTCGTTCGAACGAATGCTCGTTCTAACGAGGTATCTAACGAACTTCTAACGAGCCCAGGCTGGTCACTCGTTAGAAGTCTCGTTCGAACGAGAATCACGTTCGTTCGAACGAACTTCCAGCGGGAACAGTTATTTGGCAGTTTTTTGCAGTTTTTCCCCACTCCTCCACTTGGTTTTCAACCAACTTTTTTCATGCATTATTATGTGCGGGAAACACATTTTCCAAGACAACTTTTCCAACTTAGTTTATCTCCTAGAGAGAATTTGAGAGCAAAAATATTTTTAGGAAAATGTTCATGTTTTGAGTGTAATTCTTTCAAGAAAAATTTCATACACACTCTAGTTTACACCCAATTGTTTATCCAAGCTTCTATATATATACATATCCTTACTTGGAGTTTTTGGCACCGATTTTCTCTACTGAATTCAAGAGACGTTTCGGGTTTGCTTCTACACCCCATCACAAAGAAGACTTTTGTTGAGATTCTACCCAAAAGGAGAAAGGCTCCATGCTTGGGTGACGGTGACCATATAAAGTCCCATCGGTGTATTCCGAGACCACGGTGGAGCTCCGTCGGTTATCCGCTAATTGGAGGTTGATACAAGAAGGAGCATCACGGCTTGAGAGGGTTCGAGTTTAGGAAGTAAGTCTTTTGTCTTGTATTTTGTAATACCGTTTTTAGTGGATTTGAGGCTAGGACCGTCCCGAGGTTTTTTCCCGTTAGTGGGTTTTTCCTCGTACATCGCGGTGTTGTGTGACATTGTTTATTTTATCTTTCCCTATATCACTTAGAACGCATGCTTAGGATAATTTCAAGATAAAATTTGGGTTTAATTATCACACTCATTTAATTTGGGACTTAAATTAAATATTGGATAAATTTGGTTTATTCAAGTCATTTGCTAAATTTGGTTTCGCCTAACTTTGGATAATTGTTAATGATGACTTAGACAAATTCTAGGACTTGAATTATGCTGTAATTTGTTTCTTATGATATTAAAACTCGTCCTTGTTTAAATTATTTGTTGAACCATCACTTATTATACGCTTCCGCATTTGTTAAAAAGGAAATTATTATATTTTAATTTTGTTATTATTAAAATTCGGGGCATTTACACAATCGATCAAGTTTAGATAGCTATCTAAAGTTATGGAGTCGCATATGGCTAGACCTCTTTCTTTCCTCTAAAATGTAACCCTCGCCTGGGGAAAATGGGCATGTAGTCATTATAATAAGGAGACTGTTAATAAAGAGAAGAGAAACACTCGTGGACGTAGGCACATTGTCGAACCACTTACATCCTATTTTTCTGTGTGATTATGCAAGTTTTTATCCTACTTGGCGTTGATCGTATTGACCAAATACCAGTAGGATTTTTACCACCTATAGTTAAGTATTATTTTTTATTTAACTATTAATTTAGTTGTATTAGTACAAACATGGATGAAACGAAATTACCTAGTTTGAATTATTGGTGGCAAGTTCAGAATACTATATTTTTAATTAGACTTTTTGTAAGTCACTCTTGCTCCTCTTATCTCTCCACTATATTTTTATATTTATTTATTTTTCTTTCATTTCTTGATAATTAAAGGGTCATTTGGCTTTTGACCCCCATTAATTACGACGTATATAACTCTGTTTACCAAAACTCAACCTAATATGACACCATTTAGTCAATAGTTTGATTGTTAACTCTATTAAAAATAATAGTCCAAAAATGCACTTACGTCATATGGAATTTTATCCCCATCTAAATATTTTTTTTTTGTAATCTTTGAAAATTTAATCTTAAACAATTTATATTATATTTTTCCAGTAAGAAACATAATGTGAATTCTAATTTTTAATTTCGATTCAATTTAAAAAAGTGATGCTGAAAAATCCTATTATGCAAAGCCTATAAATACAGTCATATTAATGAATTATTCCCTAATTTAAAGTTTAGTTGAATGACAATACATCAGACTTTTTAAACAAAAAAAACTTATAAACTTCAACTACAAAATTACATTAATGGAGCAATTTCAAACTATAACAACATATTTGAAATTTGGGATGTTACATAGATTATATATACTAACTTTTTTTAAATTGGGTAAATAACTTTAGAAGAATTGCTTTAAAAAAACAAAAAATTCAAAAATATTTAAATATAAATCAACATAAAAGTATTCTAATATGAATAATTACTTTTTTTATGAAAGGATATTTTCACTTTAAAAGTTTAATTCAAAATAAGTGTTATACTACACTAATAATGAATTTAAATTAAAGTGAGCAATAGGAAAATATACCACTTAAAAAATTACATAATAGTAATATATGAAATAATGTAGAAAAAAATATAATAATATTTCCAACCATTTAATCCCACCCCATTACTTCCATTCATCCCATTTCCCCCTGATTAAAAAAATTGTGAGACTATAAATTTCCTTACAAATATTCAAAATGAGAAACATTTCTTTTGCAATATTAAAAAAATAAAATATATCTAGGGAAAAATTAAAAAAAATGTAATTTTGGAAAAATAATTTGAAGTTAGGTGTCAAAAGCTAAAATTAATAATCTTAGGGCATTTAGGACATTTTTGTCGAAAAGGATATAAATTAATGGTTGTTGATCCAAAAATTTACATAACACAATAAATTTATAAATGTGATGATAGAGAAGTAGGTGAGAGACAAAAAATAATGCATATACGTGATTTAGTTAGGTTTATCCTACATCCACGAGAAATGGGAGATTATGCTTATTAATGGGAGAGTCAATACAAAGATATGGAGTATTTATTGTTACTTGCCTTTTTTCTATTGTTACATGAGGCTTTATATACACAACCTAATACAATGTTCTACCTATTTGTTAGCATACCTGTTTGACACATTTGAATCTCCGCAGGACATGTGTTCGGATTCTCCAAAATATTTTTTCATAATAATGGGGCTCGTGTTAGCTATTGAGTACACGATCTTTAATCAAGTCCTCAAAGATTTGAACACTCATGACGTTGTGGAGGTGCGTTCAGCCAAGACCACGGACCTTTCGACTTGATAAAAGCTTGATGTTCAGATTATTGTGAGTCTCGTTGTTGCGGATTTGCTAAGGTCGACCACTTGTTTATCCCTCCAGGGGTTAATCCTTCGATTTTTGCCAAATCTATGATTGCATACTGTTCGAATACCACTAGGATCTCCCTCATCAACTTGTACAACCATTGTTAAGAAATCTTCCTCATTAGTAACCCTCCAGGCTTTTTGTGTTTACTGAGTCGAGCCGAAGAGTCTTGATAATAGCCGAACACCCTCCATATCTTTTGCTCATCAATTAATTATATCTCAAAATTGTCTATATGACTATATACGGTACCCATAAGGGATGATCTCAGTGTGATAACTGGCAACCATCATTACCCTGAACGGCGACTCAACCGTCGTTCACAAAACATCACCTATCCAGAACTTTAATCATCACTCTTTGATTTTTCACATGTTTCAAAGATTTACTCTGACACACTCTCCCAATTTAATGAGTGTGACCCCGTCTCTATATTTAGATCTTTTGATCAGTTGAGTTCTGATCGAAAAACTCGAATGGTCTTTTAACTTTGATATAAAAAGGGATTCTCATTCTCCATTTTCAATTTCTGCATTTTTTATTAATTAGAGCATATTTCACAAGCTTCGAGATTTTTTTGCCATTTTCCTACCTTTGAGAGCTTTTCCTCCCCTGTTTATTCATCTGGTACGTTCTTATCCTCCATTTCTTCTTGTTTGTATTTTAATTACTATATCCAACCATTTTCCTTTCACCCTGGCTTACTTTACTCTGGGATTTATTTTCCACTTTACTAGAATTAGTAATTTCCTTTCTCAATTCCCAGAGGATTATCCCCACCTTTATAACTTTGTATCCATCAATCACCATTGTTTTGCTGTTTGGAGTGGCTTCAATTGTTCGGTCATTCCTTACACTAAGCTTCTCAATCTAGACTTTAACGCTAAAAAGCTTTAGAACATAGTGGATATAGTGAAGGCCTTTGGCGCCAAACATAATAAACGAAGGGACTAAATCCTAGGGTTCATCCCAATCTCCAGGGCCTCACCATCCTCTAGGGTTCACAACCCTCTAGCTCGATGACCCTCCAATGCAGGACCTTCAGGTCCTTCAATCGTTATTCCTGATAGGGGCAACCCATACGGCCCCCATGAGGGTGTTAGTTATCTTTCTGAAGAGACAACCAATCTATGTTTGGGGAGATTAGATCTTCCTAGGGCTCTATCCATCCGTATGGTTGATAAAACTGATCGGACCCCAATTTTTGGGAAATATGCATTTTACGATCATTGCTTCCAAGTCGTTCTTGGAATTCTACTCCCGAGACCTATTCGGGAAGTCCTAACCTTCCTTAATATTTCCCCTTATCAGCTGATACCGAACGTATAGAGAATCTTGATCGTCTCCATGGTTCTTTTCTACGATCTGTCTGAGGTTGATCGCCCATTGACGGTCAGTGAACTGTTGTCCGTTTACAAACTAGTGGCCTCCCAGGGGGTTGGTATAAAGGTGAAAGTTTTTTCACTTCTCTCCCTGTATCCAACCATTTATTCTAAATAAAGGTGGAGGGGTGGAAACATAACGAACGAAATGACCTTTTGGGTCATTTGTTTATGATCCCCCCAACCTAGAATAAGCCAGATCTGAGTGATCACTTTATTTTCCTTAGTTATATTATGACTCCATCTTTTTGTGAATATTAACTAGATGTAACCTTTCATTTTACAAGAATCTTCAACGAGTTGCCAGACATTCCTGTCGATCAAAATAGATGGATGGAGGACGCTCTTAGTAAGGTATGCCCCTTCAAATAATTTTATGATCTAAAGAGGCTGAGGGAATTAGTATTCATAACAAAAGGTGAGGAAGTTCGTGATCAGGATATCCTTCGGCTCTAGGTTGATACTGAGGAAGCCCACGTCCTCCTTGTGCATTTTTAATGTGTGTAATTCCATCGTTCCTCAGGTATTATTCTACTATGAAGGTTGACCTAAATCTTTAGTTCAGTTACATTGAATTGTACTAATTTTTTTCTTTCTACATATTCTCAAGCGATGGGCCATTAGGGATACTGAGCTTCCATTCAATGGTTAGCTCAAAATCCACCTGTTATGTCCACCCTTGCTCTATCGGTCACCTAGAAGGTAGATGTTAACCCTCCAATTGATGGGGATAGGGTTGCTGAACCAATCATCCCCCTCAACATCATAGAGGATGAAAAATCCTCCATTCAGCTAATAGAAGAGGGGACCTTATGGAGAAGGTGTGAGAAGAGGCTCTTAGAAGGCGGCAACACTCCTACTTCCCGCTCGTCAGAGGTTGATCATCGATGACAAGGATGCTAATACTAAAGGGGAGAGGATACCCAAGTTAAAGTAGGCACCGTGCCCCCTTATCTGAGATACGAGGACCCTGATGAAATTTGTCTAGCTTTCTAGAAAGCTTATCTCCCTAAGATCTTGATTGATTGGGTGGAGGGCTAATCGATAGGGCAAATGAGCTCATTCAGCTAGCTACTAAGGTAAATTTCCTTTGATATTTCCCAATTATGGTTCTTCTTTATCAATCACTTTAACTTGGAGGAGTCTATATGTCCTAGAAGCAGTAGAAACGATTAGATGAATCCAGAACGATCCCTGGGTCGAAGGCCGACACTACACCAAATCTGCCGAATTGTCAAGGTCATTGACCTTGACAAATTCAACTTGTCAAGGTCAATGACCGTGACATTTCGAGGCGAGACAAATTTTTTTGTCACGGTCGTGTCACGGTCATTGACCTTGACATAAAACTCGCGTTTTGTGTCACGGTCGTGTCACGGTCAATGACCGTGACACGTTTGTCACGGTTTATAACCGTGACAAAGGCGTGACCCTTTTTTAAAAAATTGTCACGGCCATTGACCGTGACAATTTAGGGCAGAATTTAAAAAAAATCTGCTGGGCAGTATGGCCACTGCCACTGCCCAGCAGTATAATTGTACCTATTATAGCAACGTTGTACCTGTTCCAAACATCATATATCCAAACAAACTAAAGATAATGCAAATATATATTCAAAATAGAAACTATTAAAGAAGAAACAACATCACCATCAATTATCTCAAATCTACAAACTATTTGCATGGAAAAGAGATTTTGTACCGCGACGCTCGGGGACACCTCCTTATCCTTCCCTTCTCGTCCGAATAGCCACATAAGTATAGAGCATATGTGGCCTACCCTTAGGGCCACTCCCTATCCCCTGAATTGAAATAAAGTAAAATTAGTATCCGCCCCTCAAATATAGATAAATATAAATCGTAATTGAAATTGAAATCGAAATTGACATATAAATATAAATACGTTACCTGTAGTGTCACTCAAACAGCTAACTTGAGATCATATGGAACCTCCTTCCAACTAATGTACCCCGGGCAATCGTGTTAAATATAATTCTCTTCATATCTAAACACTAAGAAATACCATAATCCTATGGAGTTATGCGTTGCAAATTCCTTCCAACCGTTGTGTAGCCAAAAATCAGCAGTTGAAGTTGTCAATTCCACCTTTCAATGGTCTCCCATGTTTTGCTAGAAGTTCCAAGTGGTGGGGTATGGAAAGTGGAATTGACAACTTCAACTGGTGATGTTTGGCTACATAACGGTTGGGAGGAATTTGTAGAGCATCGCTCCATAGGATTCTGGCATTTCTTAGTGTTCGGATAGACGAAGAGATTCAGTCTCCTCTCCACAAATAGGACACCCCAAATAACTATGTACTAATCACCTATTAAAGGTAAGAAGCATATATTCATGGATTAGTATAAACAAAACTTAGATGTAGTTGGAATATTTATGTATTAATCTCCTCTCCACACACGCACACTACACAAGAGTGAAAATGATAAAGTGCAGATCAATTAAAAGCATTAAAAATGGATGTTTCGGTAGAAATTGAAATATTTATTACAAATTGAAAAATTGTTTCAAATTCGGGTTATCATAAAAAATGGATTGATATTCGGTAGGAGCAGCCAAGTCATCCACATTACTATTTAGACGCCTTGGCGCGTGTTGGACAATTGACCACGGCTCGTTGTTGATATACTCCGAGTAAAACACTTGCTTAACCTTTTGAAATGCACAAACAAACGGCTCATCGCTCACGTGGTCGTTGCTCTTCAACTTAGACAAGTCAACCATGATCAAATTGGTGACATGATCAACTTTACAAGCATTTTTATCCTCAACTCTTACCCATTCACAGTAAAATACAACCTCTTTGAAGCTTATATAATCCAATTCAAATATATTTTGGATTACACCATAGTAAGTCATTTCAGCTTCAACGAGGTTTTTATCTTTTGCGCTCGCTCGAAAGAAAGTAAGAGCCTTGTATGAAATTCTCGAGTTCTGTACATTCGTACTTTCCTCATACACTTTAGCGCCAAAAATGTAACCGTTCAATCGATAATTTTTGTACTCTTGTGCCACGAACAAGGGTCCAGTGGCTAGACGAGCAAGCCTTGATGTTGCATCACCCATCTTTAGGAGCTGAGAATATAGATAAATTAATTATATTAGTGGTAAAATTTGAGTGTAATGTAACGTTATATAACGACTGTTTTCATTATAATTACCTCTTGTGTCAACCATAGCCTAAATTCGTTGTCTGATTGTACCATTGTTTTTCGTCTTTTATTGTTCTCACAGGCTTCATATTTACTGCATATTACAAAATTAATCATGTATAAAATAATCTAAAATAATGTTAAACATTATAATATTCGAAACTTAATTTTTCAATTCTTCGACATCTTCATGTGTGTCAAATAGATAACGAGCTACTTGTTCATGTTGCAAACTCGTTAATTTCACTCGTTTTCCCATCACATTACCACCATCATCGAGGAATTCATCAGTGTCATCAACACTGGTCGAGTCAGGCATATATTCCCGAGTATATATTGATGACTCCACAGTGATGTATTCCTCTGCAATTGATCCTGCAATATATCGCGTATTCTTGACGTAATCTTTAAAAACTTTCATCAATCTTTCAAACGGATACATCCACCGATATCTAACTGGACCACAAAGAAGTGCCTCGTTGCATAGGTGTCCCAACAAGTGAACACTTATGTCAAAGAATACTGGGGGAAAGTACTTCTCCAATACACAAATCGCTTCGTTCACAGCCAATTTTGCGGCCACTATGTGTTCTCGATTCACTACCTTCTCACACAAGAGGGAGAAGGTAATACTAATTTGCATAATAGCCCTACGCAAATCCTTGTGCTTGGAGAAACAGTGCTTAAACAATAGAGGAACCAATTGCATGATCACATGCCAATCGTGGGACTTACACTTATGTAAATCATGAGTAGCATAATTCACAATCCTTTGCAAGTTGGACGAAAAAGTAGATGGGCCCTTCAAATTATATATTGTGTCTAGAAGCACCTTCCTTTCCCCACTCGTCAAAGTAACGCACCAGGGGGAATTATTGTCCTTCCCCTACTATCTTCTTTCAACCATAGTTGTGGCTTAAGTTTTAACGTTTTAAGGTCTTTTCGTGCATTTTCTCCATCCTTCGAATGACTCCCCCCAAGGCAAGTACCCACAATATGTTCAACGAAGTTCTTCTCTGCATGCATCACATCCAATACATGGCGCACCGGGTTTTTCTTCCAATAAGGCAAGTCAAATAAAATTGACCTCCGTGACATGCCTTTCTTATCTCAGTTTCATTCCCAGTTGGGGTCTTCTTATGCTTGACATTCTTAAATTTGGGATTCTTACCTGGCATATTTGGGCCACATTCAGAAGATTTGCTTTCAATTTCTGAACCAGGAAGTTGTCTCGGCGGTAGCCTATGTTCAACTCCGCCCAATAAAAAATTGGAACCTTTCTCAAATCTGAAACTATGAGCTGGGGGTAAAAACCTCCTATGGAAATGGTATACATTTTTTAAGCTAAAGGATAGACGAAGAGATTCAGTCTCCTCTCCACAAATAGGACACCCCAAATAACCATGTACTACACATCCAGATAATGTCCCATAAGCTGGAAAATCATGAATTGCCCACATCAACATAGCTTTCAGCGTAAACTCTTATTTTCTAAAAGAGTCAAATGATTGCACACGCTCTTTCCATAACTCATTTAATTCTTCTACCAAAGGAGCCAGGTAGATATCAATGTCATCACTTGGTGCCTTTGGCCCAGGTATCAATAAAGCCATCATCAAAAATTCAGGTCTCATACACTGTGAAGGAGGGAGGTTGAGTGGGGATAGGATCACTGGCCATACACTCTGATTGGTGCTTAGATTTCCATATGTATTGAAACCATCTGTTGATATAGCCAAACGAATGTTGCGTTGTTCTCGAGCAAAATCGGGATACTCAAAATTCATCCTCCGCCAGGCAGTAGAATCAATAGGATGACGCATGATATTATCCCCTACTTCTACCCTAGCATGCCAAGTCATTGCCTCTGCAATCCATGGTACTGTGAAAAATCGCTTTAATCTAGGCCCAACAGGAAAATATTTCAATACTTTTTGAGGCACTTTTGAGCTTGTGCCTTCCTTACTACTAGATTGGACATATCTAGGTTCATCGCATACCGAACAACGATCGAGATTTTCATACTCCTTTCGGTATAGTATGCAGTCATACACACAAGCATGAATCGATTTATACTTCATTCCCAAACCTTTCAAACTGTTCTTCATAATAGGATAGCTATTTGGAAGTGTATTCACCTTGGGTAATAAGCCCTTCACCCATTTCAGAATTCCTGTCACACTATTGCCAGACAAACCGTACTGCGTCTTCAAACTGTGCAAACCAACCATGGCATGTAAAGTTGTTTGATCTTTCTCACAGCCAGAGTATAACGGTTGGGTCGCCTTAAATTTTAAACTTTGGTAGTCATCGTCAAGTTTTATCGTGTTATCTTCACGAGCACTTGAATCTTCTACATCATCAGTAACCTCATTCTCCTCAGCTTCATAAACTCCGTACGCATCATCAACTAAATCCTCTAACATATTATGATCTACGTCGTCCCCTTCTACATCTATTCTACTTGTTGAAGGTTATTGTGAAGGTTGGTCGGGGACAAAAGAAACTTTCAATTCACCGTGAAAACTCTAAAATCGATAACTATCTTGCATACCCGATCTTAACAAATGTAGTTCAACTGTTTTCCACTCAAACACCTTACCATTCTTACACCTAGCACACGGACACGGAAACTCTTCATAATTACGACATCTCTTTGCATATTTCACAAATTCGTTAGTACCTCTGCGAAACACATCCCCCATTATATTAGTCTCACCCATCCACTCTTTGTATTTCGGATATCCCATCACAGCTACCACAACTAAACACCTATTAAAGGTAAACAAAACTTAGATTTATAGTATGTTTTATTTAATTATTCCATCATTTAATTATCCTATTAAAGGGTAAGTGGTCATATCCCATTCAAGACTGCATTTTTCTGTAATATACTTAACAGCTCATGCACATTGTTATGATTAGAAAAAAAATCGACAGCATATCCCCTTAGTTCTCCAAGTACACGACGTAGATTGGCAGGTGTGAGTGTTATTTCAATTGGTCAATTGAAATAACAGTCACACTTGTCAATCTAGTATGTACCCAGAGAACATTAAGATACGACTGCAGAACTTCCTCCAAAAGTAACAACTTTAAGCCAATAAGAATATTATACAGAAATTATACACTCTCAAACTGTCCAAACGGGACAATTCGAGAGATCTCATTACAGGGGTAATGACTCTCGAACGGGTCTAAGGGCTATTGAATGCGTACACATAAGAACTAGAAGGCTAGTATCTATGCGCACTATATTTAATTTCAAGTATGTTTCATATAATGGGTTAATTCAAATACAAAGGGTTAATTCAAATACAAAAATAAATTCATGGGTTAATTCAAATACAAAAATACAAATTCATGGGTTAATTCAAATACACACACACACACACACCTCCCTCCACACCCCCCGACTCACCACATACACACACACACACACCTCCCTCCACACGCCCCAATCACCACATACACACACACCACCACCCCCACTCACCACATACACACACACACACAATAGCCCCCCACCCACCACACACACACACAGTAGTGACTGTCTATTTAAAATAATCTCAATGTTAATTTCATGTATTGAATTTCTACTATTGTTTTGTGCTTTTTATAAATCATATTCAATGTTAGATATGTGTTTTGTTAAGATATCTAAGCTGTTCTATAGAATTATTTTTTGTATCTTGAAGTTTAAGTTCTAAAATAATCAACCTAAAGTTGTGGTTCATAAAGTATTATCACAAATATAAACTAAGAGTGATAAAATAACTTTGAGGCATATAAATTAATTGTGACAAAGTAAGATTATGGACCAGAACCTAAAA
Organism: Sambucus nigra; assembly: GCA_949130495.1. Taxonomy (NCBI): domain Eukaryota; kingdom Viridiplantae; phylum Streptophyta; class Magnoliopsida; order Dipsacales; family Adoxaceae; genus Sambucus; species Sambucus nigra. The sequence continues at coordinate 693,312,873 of OX422210.1, forward strand.
TTTAAAAAAAGTGTTTTTATTTAAACCCCACTTTTCTTTCTATAACTCCTATTTTATTAAACTTTAAATATAATTAAGGGTGGATAGAAAGAAAAGTTAAATAGGAATAAAAACAACATTTTTAAAATATGAAGGGCTCACCAATTTGATCAAATTTTTAAACAACATAGACTAAATGATATTTTATTTTTCATGCTTTTAGCAATTTCGGATGCCATTTTAACCCTTATTGTAGTTTTTGTTGTAATGTCATTTAAAAAAAATTATTTAGGTATGTAAATATATTGTAATAGATCTTGCCTTCCACAAAATGATATTTTATGGTAAAATTTTATTTGATGGATATAAAGTCATGTGATACCTATATGTGTTATTTTGCATCTAATAAAAACAAAAAACGCCATATATGGTTTTTTTTCTCCATTAGTATAAGTATATAGCGATTATTTCACACTTAAATCACATATTAAGCCGGCCTTCATTTTTTTATGAAATTTGTAGAAAATTACTTATTTATTTTGAATGAAAATAAATTGTTATCCAATATTTGTGGATATTGTTTATAATTATGAAACTCATACACAAATTAATGTTGTATCAAAATAATATTACATTTTTAACCCCCTACCCCACCCCCTACCCCCACCCTACCTCCACCCTGCCCCACCCCCTACCCCCGCACACACACACGCACATATATACACACATACACACATATATATACACACAAACATATATATAAATGGAAGAGAGAGAGAGAGAGAGAGAATTAAACCTGAAAGTAGAGAAAGAGAGAGAGTAGCGTCGAGAGAGAGAGAGGGAGGGAACGGCGGGAGAGAAAAAATAAGGGGGGAAGGGTTTTTGCTACAAACATTGTCACGGTCGTGTCAAGGTCATTGACCGTGACAATTCTTTGTCACGGTCGTGTCAAGGTCAATGATCGTGACACAAAATGCGTGTTTTTTATCACGGTCAATGACCTTGACAAGGGTGACCGGCTGAAAGGTGACAATTTTATCATTTTGGTGTAGTGCGAGTTGGAGGCCCCAAAAAAGGCCAAGGTTGAAGTTAATACTACCTTAGATACCACTTAGAAGGGGAGGGATGTTGAGAAGGTTGCTAAAAAGGAGGTGTCTATTCTCAAAATGCAGATGATTGCGGAAGTTTCTAATATGCAGAGGTTCTGAATATTCAGATCAAGGAAAATGAGGATAACGTTAAGGCCGAGTGAGACCTGGCTCCGCTGATCTGGTTCAGGTACCTAAAGTCCTTTATTCTGTGGGACCATTGTGGGGTGATAAAGTACCAATCTTTCATCAACGGGTATAATGAACTAGTCTACCAAGTGAAAGCTATTCATACTGACTGGGACCTCTCTGTCTTCAACCCCGATGATGTGGAAGTCAAAGAGAAGCCGATGAATTTTTTTTCCTGTCTAGAAGAAGTGGGTTATGTTCAGTACAGAGAGTTATTAACTTCCCCTTGGCCTCCAGTAGGTTCTTAAGGTGTGGATCCTTAGACCTCCATACCGGAAGAAATGGTTTGAATTCTTGCTAGCTATCCTTCTTCACCTCCCCTTGCTTCATGAAAAATTAATCTTGTAATGCAGGCTTTGACCTGATAACATTTTTTATTGGTTTCAGCCTTATAAAAATGTCTTTATTGGTTTCATCCTTTTAACAATTGTCATTGGCCCTTCTTTTATATGCACTTATATATGATTTCTGTTTTGCTTCATTCATAGTGCATTCTTGTCGGTGAGTGATCTTGATATTCCTCTTTCTGCCTATTGAGCCATTTATTTGTATGCAATGCTTGGCTCGTGTTATTTTTATTCTGTATGACACCAAATATCTAATTTGTACTCGATTACTGGATCGAGTTGATCCAGTTTTATAATAAGATTATTTTAAATTTTTTTTATGCTTTTATGTATTCACAGTTGAGAAACCGAATAGGTTCGGTGTGTGATAATGATTTAAATTAAATTTCACAAGTTTCTTAGTAACCCTTATTTAATTAGAGTCTATTTTTAAAAAGCCCCTAAACATGCATCTAAGGTGCGTGTGTCAACCCATAAATCAATAAAGCATGTGACACAAAATATGCTGAGACACAGATATCAGGAAAAAAACCCTTTCGGGTAAAACCTTTATTTCACTATGAATATACAAGCCGCAACTTACAATTACATAGAGAAATCTGCAATGGATTAACGCGCATCCAACCCACAAAGACACGCAGTCTTGAACTCAGCAAGATAATACATGCAGCACCCTCCAAGGACTCGCAGCCCAAACAACGAAGAAAGAACCGCAGCTCTCCTTAATGACACGCAGTCATAAAACATTGTAGAGACTCCCTCAGCAATGACACGCAGCCCTCGGTTGCAAAGATCTCTCCACAAAGATGAACAACAACAAAGTTTGTGTTCTTAGGTTACCAAAAAGATTCACAAAGGTTTGGCAATTTGTGTGAATCAAAAACCTAGAGTCTTGGGCTCAATAGGTGAAGACTTAGAGTATTTAGGACTCTGAAAATCGTGTATAAAAGCAAAATACCAAGTGACATATCGAGTTTGAAATGAGAAAAACATATATACCAATTTATGAGCAAACTCAAACTTTCAAATCTCCCCCATAATAAGATAATTCTTTCTCCCCCTTTTTATGATGTCTCCAAATAGACAAATGAGAGAAATAAATCAAATAAGCAAGTGTGAGGTGTCACTAGGATAAAATCACACCATGAATGAACACAAAGCAACCAAGACGATGATAGCGTAAATGAAGTGGTGTGATCAAATTCGATAGGAAAATCAATGCATACAAACATGACATATGTGCACGATGAATATTGGATACTCCTAGCGAATGAACTCAAATGCGTCCTTTGGTGTAAAAGAATAACGATATAAGATATTGACTCAATCAAATCAACAAATCAAAGCTCAAAGTGATTTTCACACCAATAACTTCCAAAACGATTTTATGCTTTTTTAGGACTTTCAAGGAAGTGCAAACCCGTTTAAAGATTCTCCAACCAAACTCCCTCAGATATAATTTTGAATAGAGGCATTCTAAATTCTCAAACTTTGGAGAATTGATGGTGAAACCTAAGTGGCCCATATTTGGCATGAATTGCTTTTTATTGCCTTAAAAATTTTTCGGGCTCTTTTAACCTCTTTGGACCTCGGATATTAAAATTCCTCCATTTTTTAGGTACTTTTTAACGGTGGCTTTTGTGCAAAGGATAGATGATTACCTTTCGCAGCCCCTCCCCGTTATACAAAAACACACAGTCTCACCAAAACGGTTTTTACATGCATTCCAATCTTATCAAGTTTTATCGCATATTGTAAGTTGTATAGACAGAATTGAGATGGAAACACTCAAGCCAATATGAGATAGACAAGTGCAATAATCAAATATAGCCGTGCATGTGTGCAATAAAGGATATAGGAGTCAAACATGTAGGAAGATATCACTAATTACATCTCAAAGACTCCATACTATGTAAAGCACATGGATGAAATGATGTAGCGTCTCAAATCTCTATCAAACAGTCACATGGATATATGGAATGAAGTTGTGACTTGGCTATCTTAAATGCTCATCCATAAAAGGTGCTTAAAAATACAAAAATCTTTTTGGTCTTTTTCAAAAAATTTATCAAAATAAAATCTTTTTGTGCTTTTCTCAAAATTTTTCTTAAAGGAAAATCTTTTTGTATTTTTCAAAAGAAATATAAAAAGAAAAAAGAATAAATAAAAAGCTATACAACTAAGAAATGGTACATATAAAACAGACTAGCAATAGGAAGCATATTATATGAACATGAAGAAGCATCCTATTCTAGACAAAGACCAACCCCTCAGTCAACTGTGCAAATTCCCAAAGACTTCCTAAGACTCTCAAATCTAAGGGCATCTAAAGGTTTCGTGAAAATGTCTGCTAACTGACGGTCGGTGGGAACGAAACTCAGGGATACGACTTTCTCCTCAACTAGCTGTCGTATAAAGTGCTCACGTATCCTGATGTGCTTGGTGCGTGAATGCTGAACTGGATTGTGGGATATGTGTATCGCGCTTGTGTTGTCACAGGAAATGGTCATGGTGTCCTGTGAAATCCCATAATCCTCCAGCATTTGCTTCATCCACAAGAGTTGTGTGCAAGAACTCCCGGCGGCTATGTACTCAGTCTCCGCAGTGGATAAAGAGATGGAATTTTGCTTCTTGCTCAGCCAGGAGACAAGAGCAGAACCAAAATAGAAACACCCACCAGAAGTGCTCCTACAACCATCTACATCCCCAGCCCAATCGGCATCCGAATAGGCGATCAAACGGTCATCGGTATCAAAGGAATACCAAACCCCGTATGAGAGAGTCACACTCACGTATTTAATAATACGTTTTAGAGCAAGTAAATGTGACTCTTTTGGGGACACCTGATATCGCGCACAAACTCCAACACTAAAGGCGATGTCGGGATGATTGGCAGTCAAGTAGAGAAGACTACCTATCATACTCCGATATAAGGTTTGCTCTACGTCCTTGCCTGAAGTGTCCTTACTAAGCTTGGTAGTGGTACTCATAGGTGTACGTGCATGCTTAGCGGAGTCTAAACCAAATTTCTTCACTAGGTCTCTAGCATACTTGGATTGGGAGATGAACATCCCATCCTCTAGCTGACGAACATGGAGACCAAGGAACAATGTAAGCTCACCAACCATGCTCATCTCAAACTCACTTTTCATCTCCTCCTCAAAGTGGTGAGCATGCTGGGAGCATGTGGATCCAAAGACTATGTCGTCCACATAGACCTGGGCAATCAAAATAGCACCGTCATCTCTCCTGACGAACAACGTCATATCTACTCCCCCTCTCTTGAAGCCACAAGCTAAGAGATAGGAAGTAAGCCTCTCGTACCAAGCACGGGGTGCTTGCTACAAACCATACAAGGCTTTCCTCAGATAGTAGACATGCTCTGGGTGCTGAGGGTCTTCAAACCCTTTTGGTTGTTCCACATAAACCTCCTCATATAGAATGCCATTCAGAAAGGCACTCTTGACATCCATCTGATATACCTTGAAGCGCAGATGACATGCGATGGCGAGCAGAAGATGGACGGACTCAAGCCTCGCAATAGGAGCAAATGTCTCCCCAAAGTCTACACCCTCTATCTGTGTGTAGCCTTGAGCGACCAACCTAGCCTTATTTCTGATTATGGTACCATTTTCATCCATTTTGTTCTTAAAAATCCACCGGGTACCTATCACATTAGTCTCACTAGGTCGGGGGACAAGTTCCCAGACATTATTCTTTTTAAACTGAAGCAACTTATCCTGCATAGCAGATATCCAGTGTTCATCCTTGAGTGATTCTTTATGATTCTTGGGCTCGACTTTGGACGTGTAGCAAAGATAGATAACAACGTTCTCTAGCTGAGCACGAGTCTTGACCCCTAGAGTGGGATCACCAACAATGGCAGAAGGGTCATGACTCTTGCGAACCCAAGCAGGTGTGTCCCCTAACACGGGAGTAGGGTCCACAGAGTGTGAGAGAGGAACAGGTAAATCACTGTCAGAACAATTCTCATCCTCACACTGAAGGTTAGGATCAATAACCGTCGGAGGTTCGTCATCTTGCACGGTGACGTTTATTGATTCCATAACCTTAGAGCTCTTCAGGTTAAAAACCCGGTACGCTCTGATATTCGATGAATATCCAAGAAATATTCCCTCATCACTCTGGGAGTCGAACTTTCCTAATTGCTCTCTATCCCGTAGGATATAGCATTTACTCCCAAAAATACGAAAATATGCCAGGTTGGGCTTCTTGCCAGTCCACAACTCATAAGGAGTCTGTAGTGTGTGTGGACGCAAATAAACCCTATTCACCGTGTGGCATGCAGTATACACTGCCTTTGCCCAAAATCTCCTAGAAACTTTACGACCTAGAAGCATAGATCTATCCATCTCTTGGATCGTTCTATTCTTTCTCTCAACAATCCCATTTTGCTGAGGAGTTCTCACAGCAGAAAACTCATGTTTGATCCCGAGGCTATCACAGTAAAGGTCTACCTTTGCTTCTGTGAATTCAGTGCCATTGTCACTACGGATCCTATTAATAGTGACACCGTGTTGATTTTGCAGGACACGGCACTTGGTCGTTAAAAATTCTACAGCATCAGATTTCTCTCTCAGAAAACCTACAATGGAGTACCTGGAGAAATCATCTACCATCACGAGGATGTACCCCTTACCAACTAGACTCTCTATACGAGTGGGACCCATAAGATCCATGTGAATCAACTCAAGAACACGAGAAGTGGTAATGGAATGCAACTTCCTATGAGGGCTACGAATATGTTTTCCCAACTGACAGGGTCCACAAATGGTCGAAGTTGACTTTCCAAGAGATGGTAAGCCACGTACTAGGTCCTTTTTAGCTAAGCGATTTAGATCTCTAACGTTCACTTGACCTATACGTTGATGCCACAGAACCATAGGAGTGATCGTGGCGTTGTTGCAGATAAGTGAGGACGTGGGCTCAGTCCCATAGAAATTATCCTCGGTCCTCACCTCTTGCATCAAAAGTTTACCGGTTTGATTGTAGACTTTACACGCGTCCCGGTCAAACTTTACTGCAAAGTCAGTGTCGCATAGCTGGCTAATGCTGAGAAGGTTTGCTTTCAAACCTTTGACATACAAAACATTTTCTAAACTAGGAAATCCAGGTAACTCGACAGTACCACGTTCTATAATGCTAGACTTGCTCCCATCTCCAAAGGTGACTCTGCCATCCTGATAGTCCTCAAGAGTCGTAAAAAATGAGGCATCACCTGTCATGTGTCTGGAGCACCCACTATCAAAATACCACTGTGAGGTATTATGTGCTTTGAGAGCAACATGAACAACAAAGGCCTTTTTATCTTTCTTAGGCACCCAAGCAGAGATAATCTTTTGTTTGCCTTTGTTGTTGTTGGTTTTAGCTGGAATGTGAGAAGCATTCACTAACGGCAAAGACATCCGTCGGAATTCTTCCATTAAACTCTGGGTCGTGGCAGCTAAGAACTCAACTCGCTCTCTCAGACTAGAAAACTCATCAGTATGACGCGGCGGAGGAGTAGTACGTCGTGTCCGACCCATGCTATAGCAAGACTCCCTAAGGTGGCCTTTTCTTTTGCAATAAGTATAAAAGAGCACAGTCAAAGGCCGGCCTTGGTTTGATTTTCTTGGTCGAACTCTCCTTCGAGGTTTTTGACGACGGCCATAAGGATTTGTAGTAAACTCAGGAACTGGTCCAGGTGCAATTTGGGACGTGGAGGCACCATCATATCCAATTCCTTGCCGATCACCAAAACCTAAAGCGGGGCCGAGGAGCATCTTTCCCATCTTCCCAGATCTGTCCTCGATTTGTACCTTGACTTCCCGTGCTTTCTCAAGATCATGAGTCAGCTGGGCAACAAGGGCTTCAAGTTTCTTTCGAGTCTCCGCGGAGGAATGGAGCTGACTCGTAAGACTAGCCACTTGCTTAATCAAGTCCCCTCTCTCTCTCTCTAAACAAATTCTCATTCTCGACACATGTAGAATCTCTCTCTCTCAGGGCGGTGCAAGTGGAGAACTCTCTTTCTCTTGCTTTCTTTAAATCATCCTCTAAGCCGATGATCTTAATAACTAGCGCTTTGTTACGTTTTTTAGTTTCAAAAGACTCAGAATATAACTCAGCGTAGGCGCGTTGAATATCACTCTCGCTCTCACTTGAGTCATCCTCCCCCTCACTCACATCGATCTCACTGTCGAGGTGTCCCTGTGAAGCATCATCTTCATCGTCGTGAAGAGAACTAGGAGTGCTCACTTGACTGGCCATGAATGCGGTGAAGTTACACTCATGCGGTGACTCATCTCCTGAATCCACCGTCTCGACCTCACTGTCGTCACTAAGAGTAGCATTAAGAACAGCTTTCCCTTTCTTTCTATTCAGACGAGTGGCACACTCAAAGGCTCTATGACCCCTACCATCGCACTCAAAGCATCTCTCACTTTATTTCTTAGGAGGATTTTTAGAGTCTTTTTCATTTTTCTTTTCAAACTTATTTTTCTCAAATTTCTTTTTATCTTTAAAATTGTCATTTTTCTTAAATTTGAGAATCCTTTTGAAATTTTTTGCAAAAAGAGCCAAATCATCTAGGTCAAAATCACACTCAGAATTTTTTCTTCTCTCTTGGGCATTAAGTGCAATTCCCTTATCTTTAGATTTAGCAGTTTTAGGGAACATATCAATTTCATAAGTTTGCAAATCTCCTACAAGTTCTTCCAATTTTAGCGTATTTAAATTACCCATAGAATTTAGCACACTAACTTTAGGGATAAAACGCTTAGGCAAAGAACGAAGAATCTTTTTAACAACTCTCGCATTAGGAATATGTTCACCAAGATTAAAGCTAGTATTCACAATGTCAGAAAGTCTAGCATAAAATTCATCAAAGCATTCAGATTCATGCATGGTGATGGTTTCAAATTGAGTTGTCAAATTTTGCAACTTAGATTCTTTCACAGCATTAGTTCCTTCATGGATGAGTTGTTAAACATCCCATGCCTCTTTTGACGTGGTGCACGTCATTATGCGTTTGAACTCATCAGGTGTGATAGACCTAGAAATAGCACTTAGACCCTTAGAATTAAAAGATGACCATTTAAATTCTTCATCAGTCCAAGAAGTGACAGGTTTCAAGTTGATCACATTATCAACAGTTACGGAGGGAGGAGTCCACCCTCTTTCTTTCAACTAAAATCCAAACCCTTTCATCTATGGCTTTTAAAGCCAACCTCATTCGGGCTTTCCAATAAGCATAATTTGCCCCGTCAAAAACAGGCATTTTATTATATAACTTCTCCATTTGAACACGCACTTTTTCAAAAATCAATTTTTTCAGAAAATTGATATCTTAGAAAAATTTTGCGGAAAATAGGAATACGCGATAGATTAGCGTAACCTGCTCTAATACCAATTAGAGAAACCGAATAGGTTCGGTGTGTGATAATGATTTAAATTAAATTTCGCAAGTTTCTTAGTAACCCTTATTTAATTAGAGTCTATTTTTAAAAAGCCCCTAAACATGCATCTAAGGTGCGTGTGTCAACCCATAAATAAATAAAGCATGTGACACAAAATATGCTGAGACACAAATATCAGGAAAAAAAACCTTTCGGGTAAAACCTTTATTTCACTATGAATATACAAGCCGCAACTTACAATTACATAGAGAAATCTGTAATGGATTAACGTGCAGCCAACCCACAAAGACACGCAGTCTTGAACTCAACAAGATAATACACGCAGCACCCTCCAAGGACTCGCAGCCCAAACAACGAAGAAAGAACCGCAACTCTCCTTAATGACACGCAGTCATAAAACTTTGTAGAGACTCCCTCCGCAATGACACGCAGCCCTCCGTTGCAAAGATCTCTCCACAAAGATGAACAACAACAAAGTTTGTGTTCTTGGGTTACCAAAAAGATTCACAAAGGTTTGGCAATTTGTGTGAATCAAAAACCTAGAGTCTTGGGCTCAATAGGTGAAGACTTGGAGTATTTAGGACTCTGAAAATCATGTATAGAAGTCTTAGAAAACCACTTCCCGTAGAGGGATTAAATAAGAAGTCTTGAGCCTTAAAAATCTGAACACGATCTAAACACGATCTATTTAAGTTTATCCCAGGCGGACCGGTTCGAGTCTGAGGCGGATCGGTCCGGTTGACCGGATCGGTTCTTTTATTGCAGGCGGATCGGTTCTTTTATTTCAGGCTTCATCGGTTTGCTTGCGGTCCGGGGTATACTGGATCTGCAGCAAGCGGATCGGTCCGGGTCTGAGGCGGACCGGTCCGGTTGACCGGATCGGTTCTTTTATTTCAGGCCAATTTGAGAACGTATGTGCTTGCGTTCAAATGAGAAAATTATATATTAAACACCTTTTAACCCAAACAAACCCTAAACATGCAACAATATGTTATTGAATAAGATGATAATCTAAGCAAGAACATTCAAACACATGCAATTGAGGAAAAATCCCCCAAAGGGGCAAAACCATTTATTTTCATTATATTATTGTAGCTGTATAATTTCGGATTACAATGAAAATACAAGTGACTAAGAATTACCCTCAGGTGTCGGATTCTGTAGTCGGCGGCTGGAACTATCCCTTTCCAGTAGGGCTGCAATGGAGAAGAAGAACGGTCTTCTCCACAAGGGTGTGAATAGCAAAAGTGCGTTCCTGGGTTGAAAAGTGATTCACAAAGGATTGGCAATTTGTGTGAATCAAATACCTAGAGTCTAGATGCTCAATAGGTGAAGACTTAGGGTTTTCTGTACTCTGAAAATCGTGTGTATAAGTCTTAGAAAACAACTCCCCGAAGTTGGCTTAAATAATAAAACTTTGAGCCTAAAAAATCTCTGCAGATCTAGCCGAATTTATCCCAGGCGGACCGGTCCGGCTTGGAGGCGGATCGGTCCGGTTGACCGGATCGGTTCTTTTATTTCAGGCTTCATCGGTTTGCTTGCGGTCCGGAGTATACTGGATCTGCATCAAACGGATCGGTCCGGGTAGAGGGCGGATCGGTCCGGTTGACCGGATCGGTTCTTTTATTTCAGGCGGACCGGTCCAGTCTGTCAGACTTTGATTCCTCTTCTTCTTTTGATATTCGGATCCGTTGATGAATGTATGAAACTTGAATTTCTTCAACGGTGTAACGGCGTGCGACATAATAAATTGTTAATGGACAAAAATATCCTTACAACAGTTGATGAACCATGTTATCCTGAAGGACCGAATTGCTTTATGTTATTTTGTTTATACATGGTTGGTGAAGTATGTTGTTCCAAATGACCAAATTTACTTGTGTTCTTTTTTTTATACAGGGTTGATGAATCGTGTTGTTTATCCTCCAAAAGTCAATTGGCGAAGGGTTGTTCGGACAACCATTTTTATTCTGATCACTAGTTATTAAAAATAAAAATTCAAAATTAATGTTTGCACAATATAACAACACTCCGGCTTTATTTCCTCCATATTCACCCCAGTTTCCCCCTTTTTAATTTTAAGATAACATAGTGATTAGTGATAACCCATCTTAAATCAGATTTCATACCATTATATTCAAACGACCTCACTTCGCAGATTTGATAAAATCTGTGGGGGGGGGGGGGGGGGTGAGTTGACTTGGGGATCAACCACATTTTAATGTTTGGAGGCTATGAGCCTGGGAAAAGCATACCAGAACACTGTCCAGTGTTAACCATCTTCTTCCTGGTGGTTGGTTTGTAACCTGGTATGACCCAAAAACTTAGGCTAGTAGGAGATACATTATTGGACATAGGAACAAATGGAGAAATGGTCGTTCGGGAAAAACACTTTTTATTGATAATGTTATTATCCATGCCTACCTGGGATATAACAATAAAAAGGAAGGTGATGCATAGTAAAATCTAATAAAAATTACAGTAGGAAAATGAAATGACATGGAATAGGAAATATTAGATAAGCCTTAGTCGCTAAGTGAGCGGCTTCTGCAACAACCTTTTTATAGTACCACTCTAGATTTTCAATGTTCCATGGGCACAGGAGGGCCTGTTCTTCATGGTCTCTGAGCCCATATGTCCTTCGTCGGATGATGCGAGTGACCACATATGGTCCTTCCCATTTTTCAGCCAATTTTCCATGACTTAGGATTCTTATTGACTCGATAGTTTTTCTGAGCACTAGGTCACTAATTGGGAATAACCTGTCATTAACCCTTCGGTTGTAGTATCGTGCGTCTTTCTGTTAGGTTGCTTCCACCCTCAGCGTTGTTTCCTCCCTTTGCTCCTCCAAAAGGTTTAAATTCATTCGTAGTTTCTCCTTATTTTCTTTTTCCTGGAAGCATTGCACCCTTAGTGTCTGGACTTCGAGATCTATAAGGATGACGGCCTCAGTGTCGCATGTAAGGACGAATTGGTATGCCCATAAGACTGAAATAATTGGTATGCCCATAAGACTAAAATAACTTATCTCCCCATAGGCCTTTAGATTTATTCATCTTGGTTTTAATTCCATAGAGCAATGTGTGGTTTGTGACTTAGACTTGTCCGTTATACTTGGGATGCCTTGGGTAGAGTAATAGTGCTTAATCCTAAACTGATCGGATAATTTATCAATGCGGATGCTATCACGCACGCCGAAGTGACTAATGATAATCTTTCGAAAAAAAGAAAGGGTCATTTGGTCGGTGATTCTGGCCGGTGGTTCTGCCTCCACCCACTTAATGAAATAATCTATTACCACCAGCATGAACTCGCAATGACCTTTTTAATTGGAAATATGCCCAGGATGTCCACCCTCCATAGCGGGAATAACCAAGGGGTGACGATCATTACCACATCTTCCATCGGCCAATGAATGTGATTGGTTGTTCTGTGGCATCTGCCACAGGTTTGCACGTAGTCTTTAGTGTCCCTTTTCATCATTGTCTAGTAGTATCCTTAGGTGAGAGCTCATTATGCCAGGCTCCTTCCTTAGGGGTGTCCCCCGTAAACTTCTTCATGTTATCTAGCTTGGACAATCTCTACTTCGATAAGGTGGACATATCGGAGGATCAATTGAGAGTATCCCCTGTGATATAATATACCTTCATACATTAGGAACTTTATAACTTTGATGCGAATATTCCATGCCTTTATCGGATCGGTCGAAAGCATATTTTCCCATAGGAACGATGTGTAATTATCCATTCAATTAGGTCCTAGATCCACGAGGCTGATCACGCTTTCTTCTTTAACTTGGATGCTTTGTCTATCCAGAATTTCCACTAATGAATTTCCATGGTCAGTAGAGGATGGCTTCACGAGGTGGTAGCCTTTAGCGTTATCTTCTATGGGAATGTACTTGATGTTGAATGCTTTAAATTGACTTGCTGTCTACTGAAATTTCTTCAGATATACCATTAACTTCCTGCCTTTAGGCTCTTAATCACTTATCACCTATTGGACCACATCTAAATAGCTCAGGAACTCTACCTGTTCGGCTTACATGGCAAGGTTAAGTTCTGCTCCCGTAATCAGTGCTTTGTATTCGGCTTCGTTGTTATTGTCCATGAAGTTGAACCTTAACACGTACCCCATGCTAACCTACTCATGCATTTCGATTATTACTCTTGCTCAAAATCCTTTTTTTATGAAGATCCATCCACATGGATCGTCCAAACTGGCTTATCTTCTTCCATTATTTGCACCGTCCTTTCATTTCCAACGTTCGAGAAATCTGCGATGAAGTCGACCACGGCCTGCCCTTTCACCGCCACTCTTAGCTTGTACCTTATATTAAATTATCCTAGCTCAACTCACCACTTTATGTGTCTTCCAAACACTTTTATCTTATGAAGAACTTGCCTTGGAGTGAAGTTTTCCAGAACTATTAATATGTGCGCTTGGAAATACGGTCGTAATGTTTAGGCCATGATAACCAAAGAGAAAGCCAACTTTTCTAAGATCGGGTATCTTGCTTTTACTCCCTTGAATACCCTACTCACGTAATACACTAGATGTTGAACCCTTTTGTCTTCTCTGATTAAAATGGATCTCACTGTTGTAGAAGAGACGATGAGATAACTATAAAGTTTTTCCCCCAGCTTAAGTTTTAAGAGTAAGGGGACTTTCGTTAGGTAGGATTCCAGGTCTTGCAAGGCACATTCGCACTCATCTGGAAAAGCCTTTATTAGTGTTCTAAAAAGGGAATGCACTTATCCGAGACTTTACTTACAAACTAGTTCAATGAGGCCACCTTTCCTGTAGGGGATTATACCTCTTTTACAGTCCTTGAGCTTCTCATGTTTATGATGACTTGGATCTTCTCAGGATTTGCTTCGATACCCCTTTGTGTGACCATGAATCCTAGGAACTTTACCGATGCCATGCCAAATGCACAGTTCTCAAGGTTCAACTGCATTTGGTATTTATCAAGGGTTTTGAAGGTTTCTTCTAGGTCAGTGACATGCTCCTACCCCTTAAACTTTTTACGCACATGCCATCCACGTAGACTTCCACTATCCTGCCTATCTTGTCTTTGAACATCATGTTAACCAACTGCTGGTAGGTTTCCCCCTTGATTTTTAACCCAAGTGGAATTACCTTATAATAATAATCCCCCAATAGGTTACGAATGATATCTTCTCTTCATCACCAGGTGCATCCTGATTTGGTTATACTCAGAGTCTGCGTCCATAAAGGGGAGTATTTTATGACCAGACGTAGCATCCACCATAGCGTTCATCCTTGAGAATGGGTATGAATCTTTCAGGAAGGCGTCGTTCAGGTCTGAATAATCAACGCATAGCCTACACTTACCATTTGACTTTCTAACCATCACTATATTGGATAGCCATTAGGGATATTTGACCTCCTGAATAAACTTTGCCTCTAGTAACTTTCCCACCTCCATATGTGTTGTCTAGTTCTTTCCCTTTGAAAACGCCCTTTTTTCTACCAGACTGTATGCTTGGTCGGATCTTCTCTTAATTTATGGGTCATTATCGAGGCATAGATGCCCGACATGTCTTCGTGGCTCTATGCGAACTTTATATTATGTTTTTTCAAATATTGGATAAACTTTTCTCTCATATCTCTTTCCAACAACAAACCACGTACACTACTCTTTTCAGATGGCCTTCATACAGATGAATGGGTACCAAGTCTTCTGCCAGAGACCTATGTGTGACCTCTTCCCTTGGATCTAACCCATCTATATTGAAGGCCTCTTGCTTCCTTTTTAAGGATGCAAAGTAATAATTTCTGGCCCGCGACTGTCTCCCTTGTACCATCGTTGTTTCATTCGATGTGGAAAATTGAATGGTTAGGGAATTGACTGACAGCACTGTATTAAGACAGCTAAGGGTTATTCACCTAATGAGAACATTTCATGCTGAGGAAGATGTAACTGCCAAAAATTTCACTTAAAGGGTGATAGACTGCTCACCCTTATTAATTATAAACGGTAGTTCCACTAACCACTCCGAATAAACCCACTGCCAAGAGAAACCCAATAACAGACCATGCACTGGCTTCATGCACACCCTATATTCATTCGCTCAAAGCACTTACAGTATATAATATTGGTTGAGCTTTCGGTGTCGATCATGATCCTTTCCACTATCCAGTTGGATATCTCTACTATTACAAGAAGCGGGTCATCATGGGATGTGATGAGATCCCTGGAATCTTGAGGAGCATATGTGGGTTTCCCGACCTGTACCTCCAGTAGTTTCCTCTTCTGATTTCTATTGTCTTTTTTACCAAATTCGAATCCCCTCCGGCTACAAACCCTCTGAATATCATCCCAATCGGTATTCCTTCTTCAATCACGGTTGCATACCGCTTATCCTCTCTCCCTAATTCTCTGTCTTTAGACCTTATCCTTCATTCATTTTGCCTATTTTCACCTCGATCATCTTTTTATCCCCTTCGAATAAATTTCCTAAGGTATCCCATTTGCACCAGCACCTCAATCTCACTTTTGAGATGCAAAAAATCATCCGTGTCATGGTCGTAATCCATGTGGAACTAGCAATACAATATGGACTTGGGCTTTATAGGGGAAATTCTTTAGCTTGTTCATCCATATCAGCACCTTAGATCTTCCATGATGTTCAGGGCCCTCCACACTGTGGTGTTGTGTAGGGTTAGCTGCTCAGTGTGAGTCTGATGTATCCTAGGGGGACCTCTTAGCGTTGGTTGCCTTCGCCTTCCCCCTTTTTCTTCATACCTCCTTTTTTCGCATTCTTCTTCACATTTTCTCTTCTTATATTCTTCCTCGTACCTCGCTTCCCCTGCATCTCTGGAGGGGCGAGTATGGATGTATTTTTCAACCTTCTTTATAAGATTTGTAATTTTAGCCGGGGGATTCTTGGACAATAAGTAAATAGTGTTGTCACTGAATAATCCTTTTAAGAAGGTCAAAATGGTCACCTTTTCTTCAAGATGGTCTATACAGAGAAGTTCTTTATTGAACCTCTTAACATACTCCTCAAGGCTTTCCTCCTCTGCTTGTAGGACGTTAGACAGGTGGTCCATGGTCTTTCGATGAACTCTTATCCCTATGAAGTGGAAAACGAAGCATTGGTAGAGCTCCTTAAAATAAGTAAAGGAGTGTGCGGGTAGTCAGTTGAACCCTATCGTCATTGATCCCTTTGAAGTTATGGCGGACCTACACCTTATTGGATCGAGGCTAGCCATAAAATCCATATGCACCTCGTTGTGATTGATATGGTCCCTTGTATCAGTGGTGCCATCAAAAGAGTCCATTCGAGGAAACTTGAAGTTTGATGTTGTGGGATAGACCATAACTTCTAGATAAAATGGTGACTCCCATCTGGTACTTTTGGCATCTTCATCAGTCGATGGGAGCTCGATGCCTCGGGCTATCGATACCTGGTGTATGGTATAGGAAAGCGTCGGGTGAGATGGTGGTAGCATCTAGTTCTCCTGACTTTGCTCACCCCGAGGTTCTTGTTCCACCTGTTGCTCGGGTAGTTATTGGGCTGGGGGAACCGATTTAATAATTCCGCCAGCTGATCCTGAAGGACCTGATACTACTCTTTGAGGCCTTTAATGGCATGTGTGACCTAGTTCTTGTTCATGGCTCTGGAAATAGTTGTTCCCACAAAATCCTCCAATTATGTTAATGTAAAAATTTACACAACACAATAAATTTGTAAGTGTGAGACAAATAAGGAGGTGAGAGACATAAGAGAACAATGCATATACCTGGCTCAATTGGGCTTGGCCTACATCCACGAGAAGGGGGAGGTTTTATTTATTAATAGGGGAGTAAATACAGAGTTGTGGAGTATGTATTGTTGCTTTCCTTCTCTACTGTTACACGAGGCTTTATATACAAAGCCTAACATAACGTTCTTTATATTTCTTATCATACCCACTTGACACATTTGAATCTAGGCAGGACATGTGTTCGAATTCTTCGAGATAGTTGCTCGTAATAATAGGGCTCGTGCTAGCCTCTTAGTACATAATCTTTGACCAAGTCCACCAGGACTTGAACACTCATGACATCGTGGAAGTGTGTTAGGCTAGGACTAGGGGACATTTTAGCTTACTGGAAGCTTGATGTCCGAATATTTGTGAGTCTTGTTATTGAGGATTGACGAAGATGGACCCCTCGTTTATCCATCTAGGGTTGATTCCTTCGGCTTTTTCCAAATCGATGGTCGCATATCATTTGGATACCACTCGGATCTCCCTTATCAACCTATTCGGCCATCGTTAAAAAATCCTCCTCATCAATGGTCAAACCATTAATCAAATGTTTTCAACCCATATAATACCCAAAATAATACTATATTAAATTTTAGGGTTTTTTGACATAACCCTACTTTATAATGTTATATTTTACACAACCTTTTAGGTAGTGATGTCTACACGTAACCCCCAAAAAATAATAGACTTCCAACTCAATTAGTAGACCTTTATTTCCTAATTAGAGTTAACTCCCAACCTCATTTTGAGACCAATATTCCCTGAAATGACACCATATGATTTCATGCTCCCTCATTCAACTCTGTCACTCCATATCACACTCCATTGCTGCGGATGTAAAAATCTTTGTTTGAACCTTCATCTTTAATCATCCCAAGTACTATTTTCTTAATGTATACAAGGTTTAGGTCATTATTCTTGGAGGAAACCCCATGCTTGGGTCTCACTAGTCTGAGGTTGAGAGCTTTAGGTAGTACGTACACTATTTTGATAGGTTTGGAGTTCCACATTGTCTATTAATAGAAGTTTTGTGAGTATTTGCCTTTTTTGTTATCGTTTATTGCATATTATAACTTCTTGTCCATTATTTAGGGCCTTTTTTCTTTCCTTTTTTTGGGTGGGTTTTTTGATGGTGTGGTTAGTGTTGAATAGATCCTTATTTTCATATCCAGTTCGTGACATAATTACGCATTGTGGCGAAAATAAAAAAGGACCGGACTATGTGGTTGGGGGAGGAATTTCTCTTAAAATTTTTGGATGGTGATAGGGTCTGCATGTGGATGTGGAGAAAATGATACTAGTTGCACTATCTCCCTATTTTAATGGGAAAAATGTAACACTTGAGGATTCACATATATATTTAGTTCAAAGGGTGATGATAGAAATTAAAAAGGATATAAACCTACTAATGGCATTCATGGATGGTTTTTAAGGTTGTGAAGAAAGTTACATGATAAGGCACACGTATGACCAACAAATTTGGAAAACTCTTCATTTGTTTTTAATGTTCAATATTGTTACCTCTCTCAGGTAAGATCCCAAAATACCCCAATCAATGCCAACACCCTAACCAATATCAACACCTCCTTCCCAAGTAAACAAAGGAACACCAAAAACAAGGAGTTTAGGAAATAAGAAGAATGTGTGTAGAAAAGGATAATTAGTCCAATAGTAAGCATGAATTTAAAAGAAACATTTGAGGAAGAGTTGAATGATTTGACTCAAGAACCCCAATAAGCTATGACAAATTAAACTAATGTAGAGAGAGTTCATGTTAATTAGTTAGGGGATATCAGTTGTGGGAAAAATGTTAATGGTGCTTTATAGTTTGATGGAGTTCGTCTCGCTGAGTCAGACCATAATGTTCAAATTGATTTTAAAGGAGAGCAAGAACCAAAAAAGGGAGATGGACAATGAGATAAGATTATGAAATAAACAACAATGTTTATGTGTAAGAGGATAATGAGGAATACAATGTTCCAAATATGCAGTTGCCAACAATTGTAAAACGGGCGGAGTTTGATACAATGCATATATTCAGGGATTTTATAAGAATATATTTAATTATTGAGAAGCTTTTAAAAACTGTTACTAAATCCGTTTAATACAAGATTAAACTATTTAAGTAACTCCGAACTGTTTTTTCAGGAAACTCTTTTCTTTAAATCAAATTAGTTTTAATCACAAGATGTGTTTAATAAAACATGCACGAGATCAGTTCAAGATTTGTAACAAGTTTTGAAAAATAAAACTTTAAAGATCAAATCAGCACACTAGCAAGAATGAGATGAGGATATGTAGAAAGATTAATGATAAGAGATTTTTAACGTGGTAAAACCTCACCCAATTGAGGAAACATCCACAGTGACTTCTAAGTCACAAACCAAAAATTCACTAAAATAAAATATATCAGTTACAAACTATATAACGCACATGCACATAAATCAGTCTTATACAAGTTTAGGAATGTACCCATTGGTGTCCTTCTAACTTTTCTGCAGTTCTGATTGCTGATGTGGTTCTCCCAGTTTGCTAACTTCCACTTTGTTCCAGTCTTTATGTCGACTCTTGTTTCAAGATCTTATTACCAACACTTTTAGTGTTGTAGTGTGTAAGTGTTTGTGATAGTTCTCTAACACATGCATGCACACACTCACGCTTATTTTTACAAACAGTCCTAACAAATTACAAATTAGATCTATATGCTGTGATTTTCAGTTTCTCTCTTCTTAAGAAACTTACCTTTTAAAATAAACCTAGAATCTATGGCTATCTTGATCGGAAGACGTTTCAAGATCTTAATCAATTTCAGGGTTTTGAAAATGTTTTTGAAATTGAAAATCGCCAAGTGTGATTCCAACTAGGTCAAAGGCCTTGTTTCAAAAGAACTAGAAACAAAAAATGACTTTGTTGATTTTGAAGATGAAAACATTTACAGAAAATAATCAACAAAAGATTTCTCAAGACGAGAAACTAAGAATGCAGATCTAGGTGTAATATAACATAAAATGACCAGATCTATGATTTTTATGAAACAGAAATACAAATTTAACCTAATGTTTAAGTTGGACACAAGATCTTAAAACGAAGAGGTTACAGCACGAAACAACTTTCAAACCAACACTCAAAATCTCTCAAACACTCAGGGTTGGTGTTTGGTATAAACTGGTTTTTGGAAAAATGATTAGGATTTGAAGAGGTGTTTGGACGAGTAGGGTTTCTTTTCTGTCTCTAGTTTCTCTCCCTTTTCTCTCTTTTCTCTCTTTTCTCTTCTCACTAGAAATTACGAAGTGGCAAAAAGTCTTCTACAGGTTGAGGGTTAGCCTCTTTAAATATAGGCTAAGAAGGATCAAGAAGAGGTTTGAAATCAAGGGCTGGATTTAGTCTTCCCATATTGACTTCCATCAAACAGTAAAAGATAAGCTGTGAGTTAAGTTGCTTCTGATTGGAGGATAGAGGTTCACAGGGATTGGGACAAGGACGCGTGCAGAGCGTTGATAAGTGAAATCCAAGGGCTGATAATAAACACTGGTTATGTCTCTTAAAAGAATCACACAACCAACCAATAGGAGTGCGACAGGTGTAAGGCAAATAACGGACCACAAATGCGCGTCTCAAACTAATTACATAGACACCCTTACAGTCTCCAGCGCTTTCGATTTCTACACAAGTGAACTTAACACAGATAAAATCAACAACCTGAAATTATAGAATGAGCCCAAAACTTTTTAATTCCAATTTTATTTAAGAAAAAATTGTTTTAAAATCAGTAGAAATTCCCAAAAAATTATTTAAAAAATGTTTTAAGGGAAATTAACACACACACATAAACAATTTAATGCAAAAAAAGAATAATGTATGCAATCCTAATGTGTGTGAGTGTTTGTGAATATACCTTTGATCATTCAAACAAGAGGAATTAATTTAATTGAAGGTCTGAGTCTCTTTGGTATCTAGGGGAGGGACTCAATTTTATCACTATTTCCAAACTAGATGAGCACATATACAATATAGAGTCAAGTGAGTCAAGAGTATAAGGTGCTTCAATCTCCCCCTTTGGAAATATGTGAAAAAATCTCCTTTGAGTCAACTTGGACTCGTATGGCAACAAATAGAAAATGAAAAACCTATTCCTATACAAAAATTATATCTACCCATTTCCTAGAAAAAAAAATTACATAACTCAACTAATTACAATTCATTACCCTATTACATCTACTGAGAATAATCGTACAGAAGCCTGCAAATAATCACTAAGGTCAAGCTTTTTAGAATATGTAAAAAATAAATGAACTCTCGTAAGATTCAAATTTCTCCCCCATTTTATCTCAAATGGACAAAGGGAAAAAATATGTAACCCAAAGAGTTTAATCAGCACAAACTATTCCTATCGATTAACGCAAAGAAATAAACCAATTGTAATCCAAAGGTTTGGTAAACATATTTGCGAGTTGCAAATCAGTAGGAAGATAATTGATTTCTAATTCATTAGTCTCAACTAATTCGCGTATAAAGTGATGCCTAATTTTTATGTGTCTAGTTTGCGAGTGTTGAACAGGATTTTTAGAGATATTGATCGCGCTTTGATTATCACAATAGAGATGTAATTGTTCCTCTTTAATACCATAATCACTTAGCATTTACTTAAGCCAAAGTAATTGGGCACAGCATCTTCCAGCGGCGATGTATTCAGATTCAGTTGTTGATAAAGAAGTGCAGTTTTGTTTTTTACTACTCCAACCTACCAAGTTATTACCAATATAGTAATATGCGCCTGATGTGCTCTTAATATCATCAGTACACCCTGTCCAATCGGCATCAGTGTATCCTATTATAGTGCTAGGAGTATCATTGGTGTACCAAAGTCCTAAATTTAGAGTGCCTTTAATGTATTTTATAATTCTTTTAACACAAACTAAATGGCTCTCTTTAGGGTTGTTTTGATAACGGGCACACACGCAAACAACGTACATAATATCAGGACGCGAGGCAGCAAGATATATCAAGGTTCCTATCATACTATGATATAAAGTTGGATCTACGGATTTTCCAGTTTCATCCTTAGACAGTTTAACCGTAGTACTCATGGGAGTTTTAGCATCTTTTGCACTTTCAAGGACGAATTTTTTAACGATCTCTAAAGCGTATTTTGATTGCGAAACAAATAATCCTTCTGAATTTTATTTGACTTGAAGACCTAAGAAAAATTTTAACTCCCCCATAAGAGACATTTGAAATTCGTTATGCATAATTTCAGAAAAAGATTTAACTTCTGAGGGGGAAGTTGATCCAAAGATGATATCGTCAACATAAATTTGAGCTATAATGATATGTTTGTCAAAATATTTGACCAAAAGGGTTTGATCATTTCCACCTCTCTTAAAACCTTTGTCTAAGAGAAAATTGGAAATGCGCTCATACCCGGCTCTTGGCGCTTGTTTTAGGCCATACAAAGACTTTTTAAGGCAAAAGACATGATTTGGATATTTAGGGTCAATGAACCCTTTTAGTTGTTCTACATAGATCTCCTCAGTCAATATTCCATTAAGGAAGGCAAATTTAACATCCATTTGGTAAAGCGTAAAATGTAAGTAGCAAGCTATGACAAAGAGAAGACAAACAGATTCTAAGCGAGTAACAGGAAAAAAAGTCTCGTTAAAATCTATTCCTTCAATTTGAGAGTATCCTTGAGCAACAAATTTAGCTTTGTTTCTAATGATTATCCCACTTTTATCAGATTTATTTTTAAATATCCAATGTGTGCCAATAACCTTTTTGTGATCAGGCCTACGTACAAGATACCAAACATCATGAATGACAAATTAAAGAAGTTCTTCCTACATTGCAAAAATCCAATGAGGATCATTCAATGTATCATTTACATTCTTTGGTTCCACAAGGGAAACAAAACATGCATAATGATCATAGTTTCTTAATTGAGATCTTATACGTACAGGCTCACTAGGGTTACCAACAACGTTATCTATAGGATGGTCTTTAGAAACCCAATTAGGTACTTCAGGTGTCTTAATTGGTAAAGAATCATCTATTTCTGGAGAGTCATTTTCTAAAACATTTTCAGACTCTTCCACAATAGTTGGTTCTCCAGTCTTACTCTCTATAGTAGCGTCACTTACAATAACATTTATGGATTCCATTAAGGTCTTAGTGCGAAGATTATAGACATGGTATTCTCTACTGTTAAGAGAATATCCTAGAAAGATGACTTTATCTCCACGAGTCTCAAATTTGGATAAGTGTTCTCTATCTTTGCAGACATAACACGTACTACCAAAGGTTCTAAGATACTTAATATTGGGCTTCTTCCCATACCATAGTTCGTATGGAGTTTATTTAGAATTCTTTCTAACATAGACCCTATTAATAATGTGACATGCAGTACGAATAGATTCTACCCCAAAATACTTACGTAGAGTCTTGGCATGAATCATAACTCGTGCCATCTCTTGAAGGGTACGATTCTTTCTCTCAGTAATACCGTTATGTTGAGGAGTCTTAGGATCACTAAATTCATGTTTGTAACCATTGTAGTCATAATAATCTATAACACCTGTATCTAAGAATTCTCCACCTCCATCACTATGAATTCTATTTACTTGAGTGTCTTTCTCATTTTCAATTCGAAGTAAAATATTTAAAAAGGTTTGGAAAGTGTCAGATTTTTATTTTAAGAAAGCTACCCAAGTAAATCTGGTGAAGTCATCAACCATAACAAGAATGTAAATGTGTCCACAGAGACTAACAGTTCGAGAAGGACCCATTAGGTCCATATGGATGAGCTCCAAGGGTTTAGAGGTAAGGATATCGTTGATTTTCCTTCTTGATAAGATCCACAGACAATTTTAGAAATATGTTTGATCTTAGGAATACCTCTAACTATTTCTTGTGAAGACAATCTACTAAGATTTTTGTAATTTATGTGACCCATTCGATTATGCCATATCTCATTGTCATCCATTATGGCAATGTTATAGACCTCAGTACTGTTCTGGACAGTATAACAATTGTCCGGAGTCTCGAGTCCTGTGGTTATGCACTCACATTTTTCATTTAAAAATTTGTAATTATTCTTTGAAAAGATGACAGTATGATTTGAGTCACAAAATCGCGAGATACTAAGTAGGTTGGACTTAAGACCTTTTACTAGAATAAGATTTTCAAGTAAGGGTAATCCTTCTTCTTATAGAGTTCCTTTACCAATGATTTGAGATGATACACCATCACCAAGCATAACTTTTCCTCCAGCAAAGCTAGTTTTGTTTTAAAGTTTGGTATCATCCCTAGTCATGTGCTTTGAACATCCAGAGTCTAAATACCAACCAGAGGGAGTGTGTTCATCTTTTAAAGCAGTAATCACAATATTACACTTCATCTGGGGTAATAGCTCATCTTTTCTAACCCAAACAGGTCTTATTTTCATTTTGCGCTTATTTGCTCTCATTTGATAAAATTTGCGAGCATTAGATTTCTGTTGAAAGATGTTTTGTGCATGAGGTTCAATTTTATGATCAATATGAGCATTTGGCTTAAGAAAGTGTCTAGGAATCCTTCTTGGAAATGATCTTTTAGGTTTGGTCTTTCTCTTTCTATAGTTAGAGTTTTTATCTAGTTGTCTAGGAAGAACATAATTGTTACGGCTTCTCCTAGAATAGTTAATGTTTTGGTACACAGGAGTACTATAGACAGTGTTAACTAAGAGTCTAGAGTAGCAACCTTTAAAGGAATGACCATATAAGTCACAATAAGAGCAATATAAATTGCTCGAGGATGGTATCTCCTTAGGAAAGTCTCTAAACATAGGCTTCATGACATTTTGGAGTTGAACCTTATTCCTAGGGAGTATAGTTTGAAAGGCAGAATCACTCTTAGGAATCGAGGGGCAGACATATTTAGCCTTAGGTGGACTTTCACATATAGAGTAACTAGATTCCCCAATATCAAACTTTGATTGTTTTTCATCAAACTTATTTTTCAGAGAATGAAAATCTGGACAAGTTTCTATAGGTCTTTTGCCTCCTGACACAAACTTGATTGGTTCAAGGTTTTTAGTTTGTGTCTTTAAATTTGGGCAAAACCCTATTTCAGTTCGATCATCAGAATTTATTTTTGAATCAACAACAAAACCATCAAAACAGTTTGAATTATTTTTAAATTTGCAAATTTTTTGAAAACTGTTGCTGTCTTCTCTTTGGATTGTTCCAATTCTAATAATGTCCCTTTTATAATTTTTCCCCAGTTTTTCATTTTCTTCAATCAAATTCTTTACTTTTTGATCAAAACTTTTGACTTAATTTTCATGAGTTAGACATTGGGTAGTATACTCTTCAGCGTTAAGTTTAACCATCAGACTTAAGTCTTCTAATTTCTTAGTGAGATCTTTCACTATCTTCTGTAGTCTAGTGCTTTTCTTGAGGGTTTTCGCATAAAGTGTGTGAATGTCAGGGAGGTCTTCAGTGTCTGAGTCACTAAGTGTAGTGTGTGAAATGACCCCTAAGGATTCAATTCTTGAACTCACGCACCCATTGACATCGTCATTATCGCATTCCCTTTGACTTACACATCCCGTGGTAGAACTAGCAATATTATCAGAAATTAAAGCATCAAAACCAGTAACAACATGATTTATAACAATAGAAGTAGAGCTATTATCATCATTCTCATACATAGGCATATCATCATTGTAGATTATCTTAGAAAATAAAGACATGCAAGGATAAAAAACATCAGAAGATTCAGGTTCATCATTTTCAGAATCGCTTGAATCATCCCATGTTTTGCAAATGTTGGCCCTAGTATATTTATTGGCAGTGTTCAGTTTCACTCTACAGTCTTGTGCTATGTGTCCTAGTTTTCAACATCTAAAACATTTAATGTTTTTGAAATCTTTGTTGGGTCTTATGTCCTTGTTATGTTTATCTTGACCTTTCTCATGAGGTTTGTAGTTAGACTGAGTTGGATAATTTGGCTTGCCTTGTCTGTTTACTAATTTATTTCTAAATTTGACAATTTTCTTAAATTGTTTTGACATCAAGGCAATTTGATTATCCAAACTATCTATATCACATTCCTCATTAGAATCATCAGTGGGAATAGTGATCTCGGGTTTCATTAACTTAGATAAAAAACTCAAGTTGGAACTAGTCTGTGTCCTATGGGACTGGGTCATTTGTTTCTTAAATTCTAATTCTATTTCCATAATTCATAGTTTACTACTGAGTAATTCAGGAGTGAGATTTTGATCACACATTTCCTCAATAGCATATCTTTTGTTATCAAATTTCTGTGGCAATAATCTTAGAATTTTAGATACAATTTCATGCCTGTCATATGTTATCCCATTAGCATGCAGTTTAGTCACAATGTCAGTCAATTTCATGTAAAAATCATTAAAGGATTCAGAATCTGACATAATTAGGGAGTTATACTGCTGGACAAGCATTTGAGTTTTAAGCATCCTTAACCCTAGTGTCACCTTCATGTGCAGTAATAAGTGTATCCCAAGCTTCCTTAAAAGTGGCACAAGATGAGATCCTTTTGAACTCATGTTCATTTATGGACATAAAGAGGCATTCTTGCCTTTGTTATTGTTTCGAGAAGTTTGCTTCTCTTCTTGAGTGAATTCACTTAATGCCTTCTTAATCCTCTCATTACTTCCTTCAGTGGCTGGTTTAGTAGGATAAGTGTATCCATTTTCAACAATATCCCAGACATCATCTCCCAAGGTTCCTTGTATGAAAGCAACCATTCTTACCTTCCAGTAAGCAAAGTTGTTTCCATCAAAAAGAGGGGGTCTGGTCAAGTTGCCAAATCTTTAATTTTTCTCGTCCATTGTTTTGATTTTAAGAAAATAATTTCAGAAACACAAGATCTTTTAAAAAAAATTCCAAAGCTCTGATACCAATTGAAAAACTATTACTAAATCCGTTTAATACAAGATTAAACTATTTAAGTAACTCCGAACTATTTTTTGAGGAAACTCTTTTCTGTAAATCAAATTAGTTTTAATCACAAGATGTGTTTAATAAAACATGCACGAGATCAGTTCAAGATTTGTAAGAAGTTTTGAAAAATAAAACTTAAAAGATCAAACCAGCACACCAGCAAGAATGAGATGAGGAGATGTAGAAAGATTAATGACAAGAGATTTTTAACGTGGTAAAACCTCACCCAACTGAGGAAACATCCACAGTGACTTCTAAGTCACAAACCAAAAATCCACTAAAATAAAATATATCAGTTACAAACTATATAACACACATGCACATAAATCAGTCCTATATAAGTTTAGGAATGTAACCACTGGTGTCCTTCTAACTTTTCTGCAGTTCTGATTGCTGATGTGGTTCTCTCAGTTTGCTAACTTCCACTTTGTTCCATTCTTTACGTCGACTCTTATTTCAAGATATTATTACCAACACTTTCAGTGTTGTAGTGTGTAAGTGTTTGTGATGGTTCTCTAACACATGCATGCACACATTCACGCTTATTTTTACAAACAGTCCTAACAAATTACAAATTAGATCTATATGTTGTGATTTTCAGTTTCCCTATTCTTAGGAAAC
This sequence comes from Sambucus nigra, assembly GCA_949130495.1. Lineage (NCBI taxonomy): Eukaryota > Viridiplantae > Streptophyta > Magnoliopsida > Dipsacales > Adoxaceae > Sambucus > Sambucus nigra. The sequence goes on from OX422210.1 coordinate 693,340,256, forward strand.
TTAAATCTTATTTGACCTTTAAAATAAACCCAGAATCCACGGCTATCTTGCTCGAAAGACGTTTCAAGATCTTAATTAATTTCAGGGTTATGAAAATGTTTTTGAAATTGAAAACTGCCAAGTGTGATTCCAACTAGGTCAAAGGTCTTGTTTCAAATTAACTAGAAACATAAAATGATTTTGTTGATTTTGAAGATGAAAACATTATAGAAAATAATTAACAAAAGATTTCTCAAGACGAGAAACCAAGAATGCAGATCTAGGTGTAATATAATATAAAATGACCAGATCTATGATTTCTATGAAACAGAAATACAGATCTAAACTAATGTTTAAGTTGGACACAAGGTCTTAAAACGAAGAGGTTACAGCACGAAACAACTTTCAAACCAACACTCAAAAACTCTCAAACACTCAGGGTTGGTGTTTGGTATAAACTGGTTTTTGGAAAAATGGTTAGGGTTTGAAAAGCTGTTTGGATGAATAGGGTTTCTTTTCCCTCTCTCTGGTTTCTCTCTCTTATCTCTCTTTTCTCTTCTCACTCGAAATGACGAAGTGGCAAAAAGTCTTCTACGGGCTGAGGGTTAGCCTCTTTAAATACAGGGCTGAGAAGGATCGAGAAGGAGGTTCGAAATCAAGGGCTAGGATTTAGTCTTCCCATATTTAATTCCATCCAACAGTTAAAGATAAGTGGTGAGTTAAGTTACTTATGATTGGAGGATAGAGGTTCACATGGATTGGGACAAGGACGCATGCAGAGCGTTGATAAGTTTAATCCAAGGGCTGATAATAAAACTGGTTATGTCTCTTAAAAGAAACACACAACCAACCAATAGGAGTGCGACAGGTGTAAGACAAATAATGGAGCACAAACGCGCATCTTAAACTAATTACTTAAACACCCTTACAGTTTCCAGCACTTTCGATTTCTACCCAAGTGAGCTTAACAGAGATAAAACCAACAACCAGAAATTATAGAATGACCCCAAAACTTTTTAATTCCAATTTTATATAAGAAAAAATTGTTTTAAAATCAGTAAAAATTCCAAAAAAATTATTAAAAAATGTTTTAAGGGAAATTAACACACACAACACACACACAAACAATTTAATGCAAAAAATGAACAATGTATACAATCCTAATGTGTGTGAGTGTTTGTGAATATACCTTTGATCATTCAAACAAGAGGAATGAATTGAATTGAAGGTCTGAGGCTCTTTGGTATCTAGGGGAGGGACTCAACTTTATCACTATTTCCAAACTAGATGAGTACTTATACAATGTAAACTCAAGTGAGTCAATAGTATAAGGTGCTTCAAGCTTGTGTTTGTTTTTGCATGTAATGATGGAGATAAAAAAATACTAAAGGACTATGATAAGAGTTGTAATTGGATCGGCTATGTCAGGTAGAAAAATAAAAAAGCCATAGTGAGGGTGAATGGACTTATTGAGCTATACACATGTCGACATGATGAAAGATCTAAAAATTCCTTAGCAATCACACCTCGGGTTACCTTGTAACTTGAGGATGATGTAAGAATCCACCAAAAGAGCTACACATGTAAAGACATTCAACTAGAAATTTGGAAGAGTTTTGGGGTAAACGTCTCTTACTAGGTTGCTTAGGCTTCTAGGGGGAAGATAATTTAGACTGAACAAGGCGTTTATTTTTTGTCTTAGGACAAATGAAGACAACAACTTTAAATGTTTTTATTTGCATTTAGTGATTCATTGCATGGTTTTATATATGGAACATTGATTGGTCTTGATGGGTGTTTCCTAAAGGTAACATTTGGAGATGTTTTTCTAGACATGTGTGCACTTGATTAGAACAATATAAAGTTATTGGAATTTATATCTACTAGCCTCAATGTGCTGAATTATGGACTGACTTTGTTAGATTATTAAAGACACATATTGAGAAACCCAAGACATCAATAGCATTTATTAACATGTAAAAGGGGCTTATAGATGTTATACACATCCATTTCCCATACACTATAAAAAAAATTCTACTTCAGACACCTCTATAAGAACTTCAAGAAGACTAGGTATGGTGACAAATATATATGGTGGTAAATATATAAAAAATATTTGATGGGGGGTGGCAAAATCATATGACATGACTTAACACCTTATGTGCCTTGAGGGGATGAGAAAACATTAAGAGAAATCTTATAAATGGTTTGATACACACACATAAGTCTGGTCTCTTCCCAATAGTACCCACAATAGAAAAGTGTCCATCCGTACATGCCTTCGGAGTCATCAACTTCTAGAAGCTCTCATTTAAAATCTCATCTTAGATAGTCAGCTTTAAAGACCAACCCTGATGGCAAGACAGTGACAATAACAGTTTTGGCCATCTACAGTGTAGGCTTCAAATAGTAGCAGTGAGTTGATTCAGTAGCACCATTTGTATCCGTCTAAGGCAACCAGTTAGTCTTGTCTCGGCTTAGGCATAAAATAATGAATCTCCAACATCCTCGGCTAGCCGAGACATTCTACCGCAAACCTCTCGTGTATGTATGGAAATTATAACAAGGTTATTACTGACATATCCAAATAAAGCCATTATAAAAGATAAACCAACACGCGGGGAGAATATTCTCCATCATGACTTCTACATCCTTCTCTACAGGTGTCACATGCTCTTTGGCTTATCTCATATTCACACATGGAATGCATGCTTAGGGGTGACACTGTGCACTCCCAGACATATAAAAGACACCTTGTGTCTCCTTCTCCAGGGATCGTAAATCTTAAACCCTACTATTACACTTTAAATATGCGGAAATAGAGAGAATCTTGTTACAACTTTCATAGAATTTTTTCTTTTTATAGTGAAATCACCCCCAAACTTTGCATAATGGATGTAGGCTAAGGCCGAACCACTTACATACTCGTGTTCACTATTTTCTCTAATCTCCTATGTTATTTTATATATATTAGTATCTTCTCCATCGTTAAGAAAGATTCAAAATAGGATGAACCCTAAAGGATGATTCCGAGCATCATCATTTTAACGCTGTCTGTGGGAAAAAATTGTGTTTTCTCCCTCATGTTAGCTTTAACTCTCAATTTGTTATCTCTGGTGGTGATTTAGCCCCAAGACTATTGAAACTAAATCACCATTGAAAGAGCTTGAGTTGTAAGGTTCTTAAGCTTCATCGATTTATCCTGTTTATGTTTTTTTTTCTTTCTTCACTCTTTTGGGAGGTTTGGTTTAGTTCCACCAGAGATAGCCACTGATCCGTCTTCAAATGTTGGGGTCAATTCCATCCAACCGCCTCAACAATTAATAATTGCAGATGAAGGAGCAGCGCTAAGGTCCCTTGTGTCCATCCAACAGTGTATAGAGCAGTAGCTCCTGGCCTTCAGCCAGGAAATCATGAGCAGGATCTTAGATAACCCCACGGTCAACTTGATTACACCGTATGCCAGAGAGGCAGTGCATCTAGTAGTCGAGGACCACCCCCAGCTCTCATACAAGAAGTCTAACACCACCTCAGGCACTGAGAGATCATCGACCTATGGTATCTTTACCTTGGTAAAGAAGTCCAAGAGTATCCAGAAGATTTGGTGTATGACGAGGAGAACTGCTAGGAGAGGTATGAAATTTTAGACACCTCCTATAAGACGGGGACCACTCTAGCTCCAACTTATCAAGGGAGGAGTGTGAAGCACACCCCTTAAAATCATCAAAAAGGCTATGTGTTTAATAGGTTAAGAAGGAGGTCGACATTCGACTGTCTCGACCTAAGGGATGGTGGCAACCGAGATAATATTCCCCAAAGTATTGGAGGTACACGTGCCATTGGTCATCTCAGCAAGGATCGCTCGAGACAAAACTAAGAAAGAGGGAAGTACAGAGAAGTCAATAGTGGACAGAGGTAGGGGGACACCCCCTGAAATATCTATTAAAGTGGAAGTAGCATGTTACAATGCACTTTAAGAGGAAAAGCCTTGGAATAACTCAATTCAAAGTGTAGAGGATAATATCGGTTGCCTCATTAAGATCCTAGATCCTAACCATAGGGGATATATGGAAGGATCTCTCTTCGTGCCTAGTATAGTCAGCTACCCAACCCCTAGGAAGTTTAAGCCTCTAACTGTAATGCTGAGATATGATGAGAGTACTAATCCCGTCCATCAAATATAGAGATGTATCAATTGACTTTCGATATATATTCCACATAAAACGAGATGGGGTGTCTAGATTTCTCTGCTACACTTACGGGTGCCACTCATATATAGTACATTAGCCTACTAAGGGGATCTATTGAAATATGTAAGCAGCTGGGAGAGAAGTTTATCCATAACTTCTATTTTGATATGAAATCAGTTAAGCGTGCCACTCATTTGTTGAACGTAAGATAGGGGAAGAACGAGTCTTTGAGAAATTATATATCTCGATTTAATAAGGAAAAATTAAATATAGGGCCCTGTAAAGAGAGCATTGCAATAATAGCTCTCATAAGTGGATTGCATCTAGGAAAACTATATTGGAATCTCTCCAAAGATCCTATAAAATCCATGGCATAACTTCTGGCCAAGGCCGGGAGGATCATGAACATAAAGGAGGCCATGGTAGTTAAGAGAGGTGACCAAAAGGAGGTCGACAATAATAAGTCAAGCCAGAGCCCAAATAAAGAAAAAGAAGGGAAGAAAAGGACAAATGATGACAAGTTTCTCAAGTACACCCTCTAGCAGTAAGTCCTGATATGATTTTGAATGAAATATGGGATGAAAAGGAGCTTAAGTGGATAAATAAGTTAAGAGCTCCCCCTTACAAAAGGGACAAGAGCAAATGATGTGATTTTCACCAAGATTACGACCACACGGTGGACCAATGCTTCGCTCTTAAGGATGTGATTGAAAAGTTACTGAAACAAGGGAAATTGCTGAAATACGTCGAGAATAGAGGAGTCCGAGAAGAGAACAGAAAGATATACATCTCACCAAAGGACACCATACCCAAGTAGAAGTAGGTGAAAATAAACATAAATGATCCATAATCAGATGATTATGAAGAAGACGACCTAGATTATCCTGGAAAACCTCTCACGGTTAAAGGTAACCTTCACATGATTTTTTTATATGAAAATGATATGTGGAGGATTAGAAAGTAGAGGGACTGGGATGGATGATATAAATACTCATGTAATTGAGGCAAAAGTAGGGCCTAAGAGGGTCGAAGTTAATTCGATTGAGGCCGAGAGTAAGCCAAATAAACTGAAAAAAGTTCACAGGGACAGTATCGCCGTACATGTCAAAGGAATTATAGCTCCCCATGACGATCCCCTTATCATCAACACATGAGTTCATGGCTTCAATGTAGCTCGTATATCGGTGGATGAGGAAAGCTCGGTCGATGTCATGTTTTGGGATTATTTCAAAGGGCTAAAGCTGAGTAAAAATAAACTCGTCCCCTATCACCACCTGTTTGGTGTTTTTAAAATGGATGTGTGCATGATAACATGGCTAAGGTGCTTGACAAAGAATATTAGATTTTTTATGATGGATGAAAATGTCTTATCGGCCAATAACGTAATCCTGGGGAGGGTAGCACTCAAATAATTTAAAGATGTGCCTTCCACCGTACAACAAATGATGAAATTATCGAATCCTTATGGAGTAGGGGAAGTAAATGGTGATTAAGTGGAAGCACGTGGGTGCTGTTTCACCTCGACGGAAGAGAGAGAAGCTCACAAGATAAAGATAGCTTCATACAATATAGACACTTTTGACCCTAGATATGAACAAAAACTCAAAAAGGGAGAGCTTGCGAAAGAGGTAAAATCCATCGTCCTCAATAAGGACAAATAAAAAATGTCCAAATGGGCATGTCCTTCAAGAAAGAATTAAAGAAAGATCTGGTTGATTTATTGAGAAAGAGGTGAAGTGTGTTTTATTGGAGCCATAGCGATATGACGGGGATTGACCTTGAAATTATTTTCCATCAACTCAATATTGATGATACAGTGAAGTTGGTGAAACAACAAAGGAGAATTTTTCCAATAGATAGGTATGAAGTTATACAGGACGAAGTCAAGAAGCTGCATGCATCAGAATTCATAAGGAAGGTGCATTAACCTGAATGGTTATTCAATGTTATTATCGTGCTTAAGCAGAATGTGAAGTGGAGGATGTGTCTAGACTTCACTTATCTTAATAGGGCTTTCCCAAAAGATAGTTTTTTGTTTCCTAGGATCGACCAAATGGTGGATTCCACGGCCAGCCATGAGCTCATGAGCTTCATGGATGCTTACTCCCGGTACAATCAAATTTCAATGCACCAAGACGATGCCAAGAAAATTTCCTTTATTATAGATAAAGGAACATACTGCTACAAAGTTATGCAATTCGGCTTAAACAATACAAGGGCTACCTACCAAAGGTTGGTCAAAAAAATATTTAAGTATTAGATCGGAAAGACGATGGAGGTTTACATGGATGATATGCTCATTGAAAGTTTGAAGGCTAAGAATCATGTAGTTGGTTTGAAAAGGAAATTTAACACAATGGATCAATAAAGAATGAAATTGAATCCAGCAAATTATGTATTCGATGTCAAAGTCGGAAAGTTTTTAGGTTTCATCGTCAATCAGAGGGGAATTGAAGTGAATCCTGTCAAGATTAAGGCATTGATTGGCATTAAATCGCCAAAGATGATCAAGGATATTCAGAGACTAATGATTCGAGTGGCTGTGTTGAATAGATTTATCTTTGGGGCAACACAAAAGTGTTTACCATTCTTCAAGATTCTGAGGAAAGCATTTGTTTAGGACAAGGAGTGTGAAAATGAATTTTTAAGAGTTAAAGGTCTATCTCATCTCACCTATGCTCCTTTCCTAATCGATACAAAGAAAAAAGTTATATTTATACCTGGTTATGTCAGAGTGGTCCATCAGTGCAACCATCTTTCGAGATGATAGTGGAGTTAAGAAACCTGTTTACTTCAATAGGAAATCACACTAAGGGGCAAAGTTGAGGTATTCAAAGTTGGAAAATCTTGCATACGCGTTGATCCATGCTTCATGTAAGATAAAAACTTATATCTAGTCTTATACGATGATAGTTCTCACTGACACGCTCCTTCGACAGGTCATTCATAAACTTAAGATATTTGGTAGGTTAATGGCCTGGTCGATTGAGCTTGGTAAGTTTGGTATCATTTATCAATAGATATGTGTAATCAAAGGGCATGCATTGGCAGATTTTGTTGCTGAGTTTACATGGGAAGCTGTGAACGACATGAAAGGGGAAAATCCAATCAAAGTACTACAAGTCGTCTAGAAAGGAAAGGAGATTGTGCCTAAGAGACACCAATCAACACCACATATAAAGCACTGAAGCGAGATTTATTGCTGAAAATAGAGCCTTGGCTGAGGGTTCCTTTCACACAAGGGTCAATAGTATAGAGTTTGTTTGTTGATACTTCGTCTTGCGAAAATGATAATAGGGTAGAATTAATAATATCAGTGCTAGATGGGATCGATATTGAATATGCTCAGCGGTTCAGGTTTCCAGCGTCTAATAACGAATCAGAATATGAAGCCCTATTGGTAGGACTCTCACTTACAAAAGCACTGAATGTCGAGCAAATGGTTGCCCATAGTGATTCCCAATTGGTAATTAACCAAATTTTGGTGATCTATGATGCAAATGAAGAGAAGATGGCAAAGTACTTAGCTAAAGTAAATAAGATGTTGAAATTTTTTCCAAAGGTCAAGATCAAAAGGATCCAAGAGTTGAGAATGGGAGGGTAGATGCATTAGGAAGGCTCACATCGGCCACCATAACAGATGCCCGTCAGTCAGTACTGTAGAAATCCACCTAAAGTTGAGTATAAATACTGAAGAGGCAGACCTCAAAGTTTGTATGAATTTAAATTTTGGGCCATCTTGGATGAACCCAATCATTGATTATCGAAGAAATAAAAGGATGTCAAAAGCAAAGGCTGAATGAAGAAAAATACGATAATGTGAAATTGCGTTCACCATCATTGGAGATGTGCTCTATAAGAGAGGTTTTTGCTTCCACTCTTGAGATATGTGCATCCGTCTGAGGTATAGCCAAAGATATACATGAGGGCTCATGTGCAATCCAAATTGGTGGGCGATACTTAGAAAAAAGGATTGTTGCCCAGGGGTATTATTGGTTGAATCTTGCAAAGGACTCGACAAAATACATCCTTACGTTTGATAAGTGCTAGCACTTTTTTGCTAACATACCCCATCAATCGTATCAGCCTTTTTCTCTAATATCAACCTCATGTCCCTTTGCAATGTGAAGGATTGACCTGGTCGGCCCCCTATTAAGAGCGAAGGGGAATTTTCGATTCCTAATTATTGCGATTGACTATTTTTTCAAAAGGATATAATAGAGGCTATGATTATAATAATTGAGAAAAAATGATTTAGATTCATCTGGAGAAACATCATGTGTCGTTATGGGCTCCCTAATACGTTGATATCCAATAATGGGAAACAATTTAAGAATAAGTCCTGGAAGCATACTGCATAAGGGTCGGCATCAAATAATTCTTCTTTACGCCAAGGTGACCGCAAGCTAACGGGCATACATATGTTACTAATAGGACGATATTGAATGGAATCAAGAAAAAGCTAGAAGATGCTAAGGGAAGATGGGTTAATGAGTTACATGGCATTTTGTGAGTATACAGGACGACCGAGAGAACCCCAATAGGAAAAACACCTTTCATGCTAGCCTGTGGGACATATACTGTGATTCCGACAGAGATTGGGTTGCCAAGACACAGGGTTCAGACCTATGACCCTAAGGCAAATCTGTAAGAAAAGAGGTTGGACTTAGACCTCATTAAGGAAAGGAGAAAATATGCAGCCATTAGGCAATCTGCCTATCAATAAAGAGATGTTAAGTTCTACAACGATAGGGTAAAGTCTCGGCCCATCACAATTGGAGACTTAGTGCTGAAAAAGGTCATACAAAAGGCCAACGAGATCCACCCTAACTGGAATGGGCCTTACAGAGTCACCGAGGAGGTCATCCCAGGTACATATCGGCTAAAAAACCTTGATGGAGAGACATTTTCTAACCTTTGAAATGCAAATCATTTGAAAAAATACTATCATTAGTTAGTTCAGTTGTTGTAGTGGAAGGATAATTTTTTTCTCTTGTATAAAAATGTTAGAATATAATGAAGTGTTGTCTTGTTTCTTATTTGAAATCGCATTTTTGAGAATCACACAATTGATTAAAATATCATTTAAATAAGGTGAACAATTAAATCTCTCTCTCGACAGTAAGATAGTGCCTTAGGACTCTCGGCCCCAAAGCACCACTCTTCATAAACCCTGAGAGGTGGGAGGTCCTTAACATCATTTTTATGGTGAGACCCGAAAACATCATTTATTTATGGTGAAATTATAAAACATCATTTAAGTATGGTGAAATTGTTAAACATCATTTAATTATGGTGCGCAATTAAAAATATCTCTCGACGGTACGAGAGTGCCTTCGGAATCTCGACTCCAAGGCACCACTCTGCATAAACCCTGAGAAGTGAGAGGTCCTTAACATTATTTTTATGATGAGACCTTAAAACATTATTTAAGTATGGTGAAATTATAAAACATCATTTTAGTATGGTGAAATTGTTAAACATCATTTATGTGTGGTCCGCAATTAAATCTCTATCGCGGTTATATGAGAATGCCTTAGGAGTCTCGGCTCCAAGGCACCACTCTGCATGAACTTTGAGAGGTGGAAGGTCCTTAACATCATTTTTATAATGGGACATTAAAACATAATTTAAGTATAATGAAATTATAAAAACATCATTTAAGTATGGTGAAAATGTTAAACATCATTTATAGTTGGTGATGAAGACAGTACTATACATTCGTTCCACATAAACAATATTATAAAAGGAATGAGCAGGCAAAACACTTGGAATTATCGTAAAAATGAAAATTTCATTCATAGTGGAATAACTACAAAAGCTACAAAATAAGGTGTTTGGAAAATGATTACAGAAATTGGTCGTGAAAGACCATAGATAGTCACCAAGAGCAGAAAGTTAAGCATCGTCCACAAGAGTCTCAGTGACTGTTGGCTCAGTTTAGTTTTCATCGGGGTTCATAGTGGTACCCTATTAGTCACCCGCAACCTTGGTCCTATCTTAATCAACATTTATTATAGTTTTGGCCTCAACCATAATAGGTTCGGAAACATCAACCTTGATCTACACCCCTTGAAGAGTAGCAACGCTCTCAGGGTTAGCGAAGCTGAAAGAATAGATGATTTCGACTAAAAGAGGGTCGTTGGTGACAAGGTCTCCACACTAGTTAGAAACTCGCTAACACACAATTTTGTCCCTCTTCTTTATATATTGGATGGCGTAGAAAAAAAACTCTTCTGACTTCTTAAAGTCAACTATAGCTTTCTCGACATCCACCCGAAGTTTTTCATCCTCGTCTTCTATTTGTTTCTTGAGGTCAGAATCAAAACTTCCATCTTCACTTTATGGGCCTGCTTTAGGGTGGACAGACGTTCCTTGTGATGATCCTGCATTTCCTAGACCTTAGAGTTGTACTCGACCTTTTGATCTGTCAGCTTATGCCTTAGCTCATTGAGTTGAGTCTTGTATTCATTAGCCACTTTTACTTTAGCCTCAGACTCCACCACTTAATGATAGATGTTCCAAAGGGCAATGACAGACTGTAAAAACATGAAGAGAAAAGTTAATACGAGGTGATATAACATTTTTAAAAAATTCAAGAAGAAAATAAAAAAAATATGCATTGACATTACCTGGGTCACCCTGTGGAGAGCGATGTTAAAAACCCGAGAGGGGACTTGAGCATCAAAGTAAAGATTGTCACACTTAGGTCCAACCGAGGTTATAACCTCCCGAACTTTTAATTGACTCCCAAGAAGAGAGTCAACATTGATGCCTAGCTGCGCAAGAAGCGTAGCAGCAGAGATGTCGTCCCTGATGGGGAGAAGAAGATAAATATTCTGTCTTGACGAACCTTCCCTCCTCTTATTTTATTAAGGGGGTGAAGGAGTTGAGGTCCCATCGAGGACCTCTTTCCTTTTCTTACACCCCTCAGCAGTAGGGGGCCTCCTGTAGTGAATTATTGTCGAGTCTGAGTCGACTATGAAGCCTTCCACTAGAGATGGGAAAGCATGTTAGATGATATCATTATTGTCATTTCCTAAACATGGCCAGATATGTCGGCGGGACGGTCTGCAAAGGAGCAAAGATAGATAAGTATTGGCATATCTTATATCATAATAATTCAAGACAATAGTAAAGTTCAATAAAGTCAAAAGATTTTCTTACGAAGGGATATAAGCGAGTTCACCCCTAGACTAGAGTATTACAAAAGTTTAGGGTTCATTGAATCCTCAAAGATAATGAGGTCGTCCCTCCTGAGTTGATTAATGGACTCTTTCATCTCGGTACTAAGACCAGAGTTCATTTTTGTCGCGACTTAAACACAGTCCCATTTATGAGACACTATTGCCTTATTTGTAGTAGATGACTCTCCCTCACTAAACACCCAATCTCAAGAAATGAAGAAATAATAGGATTTCCAATTATGATCAAAAGTTTAATTAATATAAAGGAGTTTTTGGGCAGGATGAAGAGCCAAGAAATGGTAGTAGCAATGGTTGACTCTCGTAGTGATCTTTATATAACAAGCCTGGAAGGCATCAATCGAGAGATCTATATCCTAACCACTCTTCAAAGATGAGTAGCCCCAAATAGGATCCTTCAGGTATTCGACGTAATTCGGGCAGGGGCAATGCCAATAGAAATAAGAATCGCCTTGATAGATGGGTAAAAAGGCAGGTGGAAGTCGACCTTAAACATTTGCTCTTAAATGAATACCTCTCCCTTATTTTTTAGGCCAAATGAACGATCATCTTCAACAGGAAGCCTCATGCTGATGGAGGACTTAATCCTATAGATATGCCTCCAGACCACCAGATCAGTCTCACGAATATCACTGGGGGTGAACGATGCTACATTTGTGTCCAAAGTGTATGGATCTTCCTCCTCTTCGTCCTCAATGGTAGGGGCCTTTCCATGAGGGTCATGTTACCTGAACTCGACTGGAGTAATAATCGAGACTAATAAAACCATAGGAGGGAGTGGAGGAACATTATTAGTAACCTCAACCTTAGATTCGTCATCAGAGATATCATAGACTTAGGGTTCAGGATCCCCTGGTTGAAGAGAAAAAGTACTAAGATAACCCCAATTACTGGACTCAACCGTCCTACCCTCACTAGCATGGGCCACTGGGATCCCCAACGCCACCTTAAAGGATTCGACCCTAGTATTCGCTTGGTCATCACGATGACGTAGACGTTCAGAAAGGCTATAGTCATTAAAGGATGAGGCAGACATGGTGTCACTGCTAAAACAAATGACAACATAAGTAATTATGGTCTGGGCTTGAGCAGGGTAAGTTAAGAGCAAGCCAGGTTATTTTACAGCTAATAGAGTTGGGGTTAGTTGAACCCGAGGCCTACGTCGGCGTGACTTGGCCTCGACCCTCCTAATATCTCATCTTATGCACTCATGCAGGTGGGATAACTCTTAATCTAACTAGTAAAACCTACGTTACATGAACAAACATAAGGAAAACGTAGTGGGAAAAATACTGAAGATTAAATTGGGTAAGTGTTAAGGTTTTTTTAATGTCATTGGGTAAGTGTTAAGGTTTTTTAAATGTCACTTTCTGGGAACACCCAGAACAAATCTCACCAGAAAAACTCATCGAAAAATTAGAAATTGCAAAAATAAAGATTAAACTAGGAGAAACAAAGAGAGGGAGCGAGAGGAGTATCTGGAAAGTGGAAGAAGAAGACCGAGAGCGTAAAAAAGCACCGAAGAAGAGAGAGATTAGATCAGAGAAATGAGGAAGTTTAGAGAGAGAAAAGGATAAGGTTTTGCTCTGAATATATTTTGATAGGAATGAAGATTTAGGATGCCCTTTTTACGCCTAAAGCCTTATGCACGATTCTCCAAAAATATCTTATCATTAGGGCACACTTCCCAAAAGCCTAAACATGATGTTTGGATGCACACGTTCCCTTAAGGTGCCTAGTAAATTGTGCCGAAACTGAATAAGTCTCTCAATGGGTAATAGGTGTATTAATCTCATAAGTGAGGTGACATCTTAATAAAAATCCAATACAACCATTATACTCCCCCCCCCCCCCCACACACACACAACAAATCACGGGGTAACCTCCGATTCAGGGTAAGAAACACAGGGCTAGAACAAGACAAGATAAAAAAAAATTAATCTCAACCTCCCACTAATGTTGAAGACTAAGGTCTAGGGGTTATTGATACACACACATAGTCTGGCCTCGTCCCATCAGTACCCATAATGGAAAAGTCTCCCTCCGTATATGCCTTTAAAGACATCACCTTTCAAAAGCTCTCATCTACAGTCTCGTCTTAGATGGTCTTGGCCTCAGAGACCAGCCTTGATGGCAAGATAGTCATCTTATTTAATGACAACAATAGTCTCGACTATCTACAGTGTCGACCTCAGATATTACCAGGAATCCAACTCGGTAGCGTCATCCGTATCTCTTTAAGGCAGCTAAATAGTCTTGTCTCGACCTTGCTATTGAGTAATGAAGCTCCAGCAATATCGGTTAGTCGAGACACTCTACCTCAGACCTCCCATGCATGCATGGAGATCATGACAAGGGTATTATTGGCATATCCAAATAAAACCATTATGGAAGATCAACCAGCAAATGGGGAGAATATTCTCCATCACGACTTCTACATCTTTCACTACAGGTGTCACACACTCTTTGGCTTATCACATATTCACACATGGACTGCATGCTTGGGGGGTGACACTGCGCACCCCCAGACCTATAAAAACACCTCAGGTCTCTTTCTCCAGGTATTGCAAATCCTAAACCTCATTATTACATTATAATTTGTGGAAAGAGAGAGAAGCTTGTATACAACTTTCATGGCATTTTGCCCTTCTTTATTGTGAAATCACTCCCAAATATTGCACAGTGGATGTAGGCTAAGGCCGAACCACTTAAATACTCGTGTTCATCCATTTTCTCTCATCTACTTTGTTATTTTAAATCGGTTATTATCTTCTCCATTGTTAAGCAAGCTCCAAACTAGGCTGGACCCTAAAGGATGACTCCCAACATTATCGTGGTTTATTGATAAAAATGTTCAAGCTTGGTCAAGGGTAAGGTTTGATTTCACAAGTTGTTTAGAATATATAACAAAAAATTCATTTTAGTGTAGGTATTGGCGTCCATACCACTAAATTAGGACCTATGTTAATGGATATTCAAACACAATTCATCCACTTCCAAACCACGACTTGTGGGATAAGCCACTATTCAAGGTGACCCACCAAAAACTCTATAGACCACCGTGAATACCAACAAAGAATATAAGGAGGGATTATATATGGTATATTTGGCCACAACAGTGGGACATGCAAAAGTCCTTCTAAAAATGCAAAACAAAGGACTGCCACACAAAGTCAAAGGGATGAAACTTCTCAAGAGGACGCATCATTAACATATAGAGGAAGAGGAAATAAAAATGGGGTAGAAAGTGTGGGGGTTAGACCTAAGAAGGGGGGTAGACCAAAAGTGGGGGTTAGGATTGCCTGATATGTGAATGTGATATTTTTTTGTGCTATTTGAGTGTGCGTTTTTTGTGAATCTTTTGGTGTAGTTTAGTTCATGTTGTTGTTGTTATTAACATTATGTGGCTATATTTTTGTGAAGCTTTTGGTGTACTTTAGTTAATGTTGGTGCTTTTAGCATTATGTGACTAACCATTTTTGTAACAAACATTATCAGGCACTTGACTATTTAATTGAAATCAAAGATGTTCCATTCTTTACGAATTGCTTTTGTGTTACATTTATATTTATTGCAAATAAGTTACACCATTCATCAGGTGACACATTTATATTGATGTTAACTTCCTTTTTCTTTTTTATTTTCATTACATCTTTCAACCATTTGAAGTTCTCATAAACTAAACATTTTATGTGATTCAACCCCATCTGTGTGGTGCATTAGATATCTTCAAATTCGTAACCCCATCGCACGTACCCTATACACAATTGAAATTGATCCATAGACATTAGGCTTTGAAGTGCCCTTCTTCCCCACATTTGTAATAACCTCTTTCATGTGATGAACTCTCACCATTGTTTTGAATGCTTCATTAAACCACTGTCATGCATTACATGAGGTCTAGGAACGTTTCAAGAACTTCTTATTAGGTTTTTTCATTGACTTTGAAGTTAGAAGCTTTTGAATTCCTTCACACTAGATTTTCTTACACTTGTTATACACCCAATGGCATTCAGGAGCAGTGTGGCCTTATAAATCACACATTTGGTACCGGATCACTTAAAAAAAATAAGTGTCTTAAAAACATAATTTTATTAGACATCACACGTCTCTATTATATTGAAAATTAGATATACCCCCAAATCATGTTTGTATCCTTATTTATTATTGAAAACCTGATCGTTTACAGAAAATAAGGTAATAATCTTTTGGGGGAATTAATATGCCACACTTGTGGAGATGACACGTGTCCTTTAATTGTATTAGCTATCATGGTTCAAGAGGATAAGCACGAGTGAAGCCGATCAACGAAAATCTCGGAATTAGATATAGCCGATCAGTCTCGGATTGCTATCTAAGGTCATGGAGTCTCACACAGATCAATCTCTTTCTTAATCTTTATAATCAACAGTTGATTAATAAAGAGAAAAAAAATACCATTGGATGTAGATACATTGTCGACCCACGTACATCCTGTTCTTGTGTGTGATTGTGCATGTTTCTACTCCGTTCGACTTTTATTGTGATGATTTTATACTAGTAGGATTTTAGCACCTACAATTCTAATAAAAAATGCTTTTTATCCTCATATTTTACCTTTCCCCATGCTTTGATGCTTCTCCACCTCCCATTTTTATGAATAAAGACCTAGGGTTTTCATAACTACTGAAAAATTTGATAAATTTACATAATTAAGTTCATAATGCTTGTAGACTTTGAAGATTTAAAGGTCTATGATGTTTAATTTGAAGAATCGATGATTTGGGGTACCTCTAGTGTTCGAAACCCTCGCTTTTATGGATACATTATAATGGGGGAGAAGAACATGGAATTTGGGATTTCAACGGGTATCTAATCTCGATCGGTAGATCCACGCAATTTAAGAGGTCTTAGAGATAGGGACACGCATGTGGTTAAGTTGGTTTAAAGGAATGGTATCATTAATGAAGCTGGGGTTAAGTCTACTAACGGAGTTGGAAGTCTGTTATGTTTTTCGGTGTTACGTGAGACGTACCATTTTAAAGCGAGGTTTATATATATATTTTAAAAAACTAAATTTTAATATCCAAAATAATATAGGGCATAATTAAATTATGGGGCCAAAACAAAACAGCGGATTAAACAATAGCCGGGGAAGATTCTGGCATCCAGCCAAAACAGGTGGAAGACACTATTTATCTACAAACTGTTAATAACTTGAAACCACCCATTTGCCAAAAAGCTTAGTTCTTGTTGTGGGTTTGAGTTTTTGTGTACATAATTAACACAAAGAAGAAGAAGGATTAAAATGCCTACATTGAATCTTTTCACAAATATACCAGTGGACAGTGTGGTTGCATCTGACATTCTCAAGGATGCCACTAAAGCTGTTGCCAAAATCATTGGCAAACCTGAATCTGTTAGTTTTCATTTCATATCCCACCATTCAATATATTGTTTTAATAGTTGCTTGTGTTTTAATGACTATTACCTGTTTGATGATTTTCCTATGTGAAAAGTGGTGTGTTTTCTTTTCTCACTTTAAGCCCTAATTTTTAACCGTTGTGTTTGTGGGCACTGTGCAGTCTCAAAACTAATATAACATTGTGTGTTGTCACTACTGTAATATTATAATTTTTTTTTTGTCATATGAAAAATATTTATGTTATATTTAAATATTTTTTTGTCATATTATGAGTTTGTTTGATAACAAAGTTGGAAAATAACTGAAAATTAGTCATGTAAAGTTAAAAAATGAGTAGAAAAGGATAAGACTGATATTGTCTTACTTTTGGAGTTTTCCATGGAAATAAATTCTTTGGGGTTGGGGTAAGAAATGTTTTCCAACAAAATTGATAAAAATATGGAACACTTTTCGTATTTATGACTATTGTTTTTATAGAATGTATTTTACATCAAGCACCGCAAAAGTGGAAAATGAACTAAAAATGCTATTTTCCATTTTCCATGGAAAATAATTCCATGACAATCAAACGGACGCTTAAATCACAATACATGCTATATAATAAGCTGCAATACTCGTTAATATAGGTCCGCACCTTTAAACACGACACGATTAGATTGGGGGTTTTGACAAGCTGTCTGTTTATTGTTTCATTATAGATTATGTTTTTTAGGGGTGTCAATTCAGGTTTCGGGCCGGCACGACAAGACACGATTAGGGGTTTTTTGGACGACGCGACACATTCATGTTTTTTTTATATGACACGAAAACAACTTGTATAGTATATGACACAACACGACTAACACGATTTCTTAAAATTTATGCTCAATTAAACTAAAATAGGCATGATAAACAAAATAAAAACACGAACACGATTCATAATTTTGACATGAACATGAAACGACTTCGTGACAAAAAGACCTGACCCGAACATGACACATCGTGTCAATTTCGGGTTAATTTCGTTACGTTCCGTGTTGTGATTTCGTGTCGTTTCCAAAATTGTCACCCCTAGATTTTTCACAAAGTACGTGGGGTTGTTTCTTTGCATTTGTGTTGGAAAAGTATTCATTAAGCTCAAACAAGAATGAAACCAACTTTATTTTTTGATATGACATAAAAATGTAATACAGAAACACTCTGTTACTGAGTTAGTCTTTGGATGTTTTAAAGTGAAGAGAAAAGAAGATAAATGGAGAGAAAACTCTCATTTTGGTGATTAATTAGGAGAGAAAGGCAGAAAGTTTTTAAAGTTTAATGGGAATTTTATCTCCTTAACTTTCACTCTAAATCAGAAAGAGAGTTTTGAGTGTAATGAATTATTTCGTTGACCTTTTTTACCCGTTTATAAATTTCAAATTGTCATATAATGTGATAACAGATAGTATTGTATTGGTTGTTAGGGTATAATTGTACTTTTGTCTGCATTTTTTCTCTTTCTTTTCTTCTCAACTTGTTTGCAAAAAGGAAAAAAAGTAACATTCACTTCTCTTATAAAGTCACAAACAAGAAAAATAAAGTCATTATCCTTTCTCTTCTTTCCTTTTCTCTACTAAACTATAAAACATAGTGGGGCAGGAATCAATACTTTTCAATCTTGTGTAATTAGTGTTACTTTTTTTTTGGCACTATGGCTACAGCAGTTCAATTTATTAGCTTATCTATCACAATATATAAACAAATGAGTTCAAGTTGTGACCTTGAAAGTGTAGCAGAGTTGAGTGATGGTGGAATTTTGGTTTTCTTTAAATGATTTTTCTTCAATTTTGAACCAAAATAAATGTGGGACTCACACATCTTTTGAGGTGGGTCGATGTGGTAATGCTTTATCCTTTATGAGAAAATTTAACGTCGTATATTTATTTTTCCAAAACAAGGGGTGAATGAGAAATTGGTTCCAAAACATCTCATTTGAACACGGAAAACTTGGTTGATGGCGGTGAATGAACTTGACTCTCACATGGGTAGTTAGTCAAAACTTGTGGACACAGTCTGAACACTTGCATTGGTCTTTGGTTTGGCTTGTGTTTTCAGTATTTTCTTTTTACTGAAATAAGTCTTTTACTATTCTGTATTTCAGTTTTTTTTAAGTTTCCATATCTGTTGAAACAGAGCTAATATCACTATCACAATGTTAGCTCTGTTAAAACAGATATATTACTTAATATAATTTAATACAGATTATGTTATTGTGCTGTTTATTTATCAATTTTTTTTTTATTGTGCTGTATTGATTATGATTCTGTGTTACAAACTTCTGCATATCAGAAACAGCTACTACCACCTCTTTCCCCATTTTTATTTTTCCTATATATGTGAAGCACTGGGAAATGCCTGTTTTGCCTTACAAATTTGATCTTGGCTAAGTTTTTTCTTGCGAAATCCCCCATTCTAAATGAAGATATTGAGATAGATAAGCAAACTGTTGTTGTGGATGCTTGGAAGCATGCCGGTTTAATGCATACAAGCCTCGTATTGAAAAACACTCCTGAAAATGTATCGCTTGACAGGTCTATTCACTCGAGGGTATTGTTTTGTCTTGGGAATTCTGTGAATAAATATGTATTGCTAAATCAAAATATGGAATATGAATTTATTTCATAATTTAAAGCTTGAAAAGAAATTGAATGACTTAATCATTTCTTAGAGAATATTCTAATGCGGCATAGACTTGTGTTACTATATGTATACATTATGACTCCCAATCAACAATTGGAAGGGTTATATTGGTAAGTCTCGCGTATACATTGTAAACACAATATCGTGTAGCAGTTGCTTTAAAATGGAAATATTTGAAATGGATATATTGAGAGCAAGCAAAATTGCATATCAAGAAGAATGGGATAAAAGTCTAAAAAGGGCAAACCCAGTGCATGAGGCTCTTGTCACGGCGGGGTACTCGGTGGTTAGATGTACGTGGCCTTAAAAATACTATAATGGCAACCCAACTAATTCGCTGTTTTTTCTTCCTTCTAAATACCAACAAGGATCATTTTAGACTTTCGGCAACTTTTTGTGAGACTTGTTTTTAAACATAAGTGTCGCCAAAAGTGAAAAGTACGTTAAACTTTGGCATCCAAAGTGATGCGGCATAACAAACATGCAAAGGCCAAATGATCCAATATTTTTCTTGGAAGTGAATATATTTTTGCTATTTGGTTGTGTTTTGTGTTCTAGTTAAACTCATTATATTGATACGAGTAGTATTCATTAATAATATTATTCGTTGTTCAGTACGTGATGATTTTGCTGAATGGAGGAGTGCCAATTGCATTTGCTGGTACTGAAGAACCAGCTGCATATGGAGAATTGATCTCCATTGGGGGACTTAATCCAAGTGTTAATGGAAAATTGAGTTCAACCATTGCAGATATTCTTCAAACAAAGCTTTCTATAGATGGTTCAAGATTTTACATCAAATTTTATGATGCTCAGGTAAGTTGTTTTGACTTGTTCCTCTCTTAAGTTTGATTTGAGAGATTGGTAAGAATTTTTTTTAGTATTTCGCTGATAGTTATATTTAGATATCGGTACCTCACTAATTTTTTTAAGACTTTGGTGGATCCTTTGTTAATGGCCGGTTAAACGTAATGGGCATGCTTGCATATAACCTTTTACAATGAAAAAGATAAAACCCATAAAATGGTCGCACAACCCACACCAACGATTTTGAATCCAAGGAACCAAACAGATCCGAAATGGATAAAGTTTGATGTAGTAAACCTTCAAATTCAATGAGAGGGAGAAAAAAGAGAGGAGAGAGAAATGCTTTTGATATTTTTTAAAATAGAGAATTAAGGTCAAGATCATGTTCTTTCCTATATTTGGATTTATAGGACAGTGATTTTCAAGTTTATAAATCTAGTCCCTGTGATACAATAACATTTATTTGTGTGGTCACTTTAGAGTTAGGAGTACACAAAATAGGTAATTTTATTTGTTTTATTTAAAGAGGTAATTATATTTAGGATCAAATATCAAAAAGTCCCTAAAATATTTGTTAATACACATTTAGCCCAAGCTTTTTTTTTTGGACCAAAAAGTCTCATATTCTATCTTTATCTTTAAAAGTCCGCGCCAGCGGCATGGTAAGAGAAGGACTTTTTGGTGCAAAATAAAAAGACTTGGACTAAACGTGTATTAAAAAAAGTTCGAGGGACTATTTGGTATATGCCCCTTATATTTATACTCACTCATTTAAAAATCATTCTAAAAATAAACACATAACTCCACCCCCACCCCACCCCACCCCACCCACCCACCGGAATCCTCGTCGGAACACCGAAATCCTCGTCGGAGACCGTTGGAATTCTCGCCGGATTGTTTCTCTCTCCTCGTTTCTCTCTCTTCGTCTATTTCCTTCATTTTTTTGGTCCGCGCTAGCAGCACCATTGCCAGCGCCGGAAAAAATGGAAGTTTTAGTGAAATATTAAATTTATCGATTTCGATTTTTTTGTCAAAAAAATCAAATATTGATATTGTTTGGATAGATCTCGACGAATAGATTTCAAATATATAAATTTTGTGAATTTTGGATTTGTAGATTTAAAGGTATGGACTTTTAAAATTTTGATTTTTTTTTATTTTTTTATGAGTCATCAAATGGTATATTGGTAATTTTTTATGGTCTTTTTAGTACATGGACGAAATTTATAAAATTATATGATGTGTATTATTTTTATACACTTTGAGTTATATTGGACTTTTTCCCAAAACCCCCATTTTTAATTTGTCTTACAAGGGTCTTAAAACGCCTTAAAAAAGAGTCGCAAAAAGTAATTATAGAGTATTAAAGTGGAGTGCTAATAGCCGTGTCCTGAATTTTTATTAGGGTAAATTGAAAAAAATCCCCAAAACTATCACACTAGTTGCAAATACCTCCCTGAACTTGTACTTTTGCAAAAACACACCCTTAACTTCACAATAAAGGTATATTCACAACTTTTCATACTTTAGGGGTTTCTTGTATTTTACCCTTCTCATTGTTTTGTTTTGTTTTTTACATTTTTTTTTGTGTGTTGGTGAGAGGTGGGTGGTGTATCAACCACCTTCTGGTAGCTGAAAGAACCATTGCAAAGATGCTTGAGATTCCTTTTTTCTTTTTTTTAATTTTAACTTTATTTTTTTGTTGGGCTGGTTCACCAAACTCTTTGACTATAGCAATGTGTTAGTGTTAACTTCATTACTTATATGCAAAGCGAAAATGATATAAATTATGTCAATAGCACAAGAGAACTTACATGCAAAACAGGAGAAATACTCTCAGTCTACATCGTATTTTTGCCTAGAAAAGTGTGCCTTAGGCCTATATGTCCATGCCTCTAATTATGCTAAAAATGATAAATTAGAGGAGGAGAAAATTATGAGAGTTGCAAATGATAAAATGATTCAAAATCCGCCTCAAAACTCACTCTTAGAAAACCGAATCTAAATCCTATATGGCATTTAAAATATTAGAGAATTAAGGTAAAGATCATGTTCCTTCCTATATTTGGATTTTTAGGACAATAATTTTCAAGTTTATAAATCTAGTTCCTGTGGTACAATAGCATTTATAAATCTAGTCCCTGTGGTACAATTGCCTTTATTTTTTTGGTCTGCGCTAGCGGCATCATTTTTCATCATTTTTTATGATGTTTTTAGTACAGGGACTAAATTTATAAAATTATATGGAGTGTCCTATTTTTATACACTTTAAGCACTATAAGGATCTTTTCCCGACACCCCCTTAAAATATTTATATCTATGTGATAAAATGACGGTGCATAGGCAATCGAAAGTCGCATGTATAAGTCTTGGGATTTTATTTAAGGGAAAGTGTGAAGTTTTTGTAACAAATTCCCTAAACTAATTTTTGTGCAAAAACTCTCATATTTTACGCATTTTGTTGCAAAGATTCAAGGTGAAATTTTAGCGACACATAGTGGAATTTACAACAGAATGCATTGTTTAATGTTTTTTTTTTTTCATTTAATAGTTTAGTGGGTTTGGTACAAAAACTTCATAGCTTAAGGGGGTCTGCACATTTCCCAGTGAAATATTTTTAATCGTGGTAAAAACGTAAGATGTTGAAATAATTTTTTTTGTGCACATTATGCTTTATTTTTTTAGAGTAATTTTGTCTTTCTTTTTGTTGCTTCAGCGCTCATTCTTTGGGTTTAATGGGTCAACATTTTGAGTGGCATTTTCAAAGGAATAGCTATCTGGAAGATGCTTAGTGTTGAAATCATGTGCTCTCGCTGGAGAAAACAATATTGTATGGATTTCGTTGTACCATTGATTCTCCTTCAAAATTGTCCTTTTTAGATTTTGGAATATTGTTAATGTTTGTCAAGTTAAAATTGGATCTCCAACAAGAGTGTATAATTGTAGTGTAAAATCTCATTTATAAATCATGTCTTATCACGTTTTATGGTGTTTTAATTTGGTCTTATTGAATCACAACAACATGAATCACTTGATAGTTATTGATTTTAATAGGTATTATCGGGTTCACTGAATCGATTAATAGTACCGATCCCGAGATTTTGGGGGTTTGCCACAAATTTTAAAAATGGGGTTATAGTATTAAAAAACATTGTTACAATTTTTTTTTTTAAATTATGCCGCCTTTGAAAAAGTGTCGTAACAAATTTCATATTAGTTTTTAGCACTTATTATGATGGTGTGAACACTTTCTGTGTTATTTTTGTAAAAATCATCATAATTATATATTTTCTAAATTCTCAAAAGTGTTAATAAGTAAATTTTATTTCAATTTTAAGTACTTAATATGACGATTTTGAACAATTTTATGTTGGTTTTGTTGAATTTGTCATAACTATTTTTTTTAAATTTATTTAAAACCCCTAAAAATTGTCAAAATATGTGACAACCTCTCTTGCCTCCCCTTGAGGTGGCCATGTCAGTTAATTAAATAGCGGGTCTTTTAACCTAAATCCAAAAACAATTAAGGTGCATCCATTAACCGATAATTTTGTATCAATTAGTGTCATATAGGCGTTTCATGTTTCATCTTACGAAGGTTATTAGGTTTACATAAATTACAATTCATTTTATAATCCAAAGTTTCATTTTTCATTTTTATTTTTATGTCTTTTGTAAACATTGTAGAGATAGATTCTAGCCACCAACTCATGAACTTTACTTTTATATTCACTTTGCCATTCGAACTTTCATTTTCTAGACTAAAGCCTCTGAACTTTCAAAAATGCTTAAGGTAATCCCCTATTAATTTTTTTTACGGAATATTGGTCATGTGGAATGCACATGAGAGTATATTTGTCCACGGATGTATTTTTTTTAAATTAAAAATTAGAGAAAAATATTTAATAAATAATTAAAAATTCTAAAAATGTGTAGAAATTGCCGTAAAAAAATTAAATCTGAAAATGTATTAAATTTATTTTGAAAAAATGAAAATAATAGAAAAAACATTTCAAAAAATACGAAAAATAAAAAAATAAAAAATTGTAGAAAAAAATTGATTTTTAGTTTAAAAAAAGTAGGTTTTATGATGAAACAAACATAATTTGAGCAGGAAAATGTTCCCAACAAATAAAAAAAATATTTTCAGTAAAATAAAAACAAATATTTAGCAAAAAAATGGATTTTCCTCACAAAAAAGACAGTCTTCGAGTAAAAAAAAACAAACGGATTCAAACAAATAAAAAGATATTTTCAGAAAGAAAAAATATATATTTGCATAAATATAAAAATAAATTTGCAGCCCAGAAAAATGGTTTTCATGCACACCCAAAAAACAGAATTCGAGCAAAAAAAAATCCAAATTCCCAGCAAAAATAAATAAAATAAATCCAATACCATATCATCTCCCAAATAGATTTTGGAATTGGGCAAAATAACCCAAATCAATATCCTCTTCACACCCATAAAAAAAAATACTAGATAGAGAAATTCAATAAGCTTTTCATACTCACTCATAAACAAATAGATCTTCGATTTGAGCAAGTAAAAAAATCTAAATCAATATCTTCTTCAAACTCATTGACAAAAAATCCTAAAGAGAGAAACAAATAACCATTCAACAAACCCATTAAGTGTGCGTGTGTAGATTCGTGTGTTTAGACCCTTGTGTGTGTGTATGTGTTCGTGTATGTGTGTGTGTGTGTGTGAGAGAGAGAGAGAGAATGGAAGGTGTAAGGGTTATGTTAGAAAATGTAAAAAGACAATAATACCCCTTTAAAAAGTGAAATAGGCGTCACGTGTCATTTTTTGTCAAACAACTAACGATGTTTGAGAGTGCGTGTGCTCGAAACTAAGATAGCTAAAATCACTTGACAATAAAGAGAAGATTTTCCTTTAATTCTTGTTGAGAGTAATAGAGACAATAACTAAGGTTTATGTGATAAATTATTTAACAAGTAGATTGAACAAAATTTTATCTTCAACATTAAGTGACTTAATCTAAGTGCAAAAAGGTAAACAATATAGCAATATACCAAGGCAGACGAAAAAAAATCCACAACGAAAAAAAATCTTGTGCCGACAAAACGACAAATGAACTATGGTAAGACTTCTCTTAATGCGATTTCACACATATCTTCTACCACGGGAAGGCGTCAGTAACTGGAGCACGTTTCATAACCGCCACAAGTTTTAGTCGCAACCAATGTCTTCTTAAAACCGCCGTCAACAATCCTCCTTTTGAAGTGGAAGAAAAACTGTGTTTTAAATTTTAAAAGAAGGTTGAGAGGCCTCTGAACGAGTGCAATACGACTTTCTAGGTTTGTGAGAAACCTAAAGGGAAAGTGTTTTGAAATATGGCTAACTCATAAATGTAACAATATATTTTTGAGATAAGTAAAATCTAAAAATAACTCAAGAATAAATTATAAAAAGATGTGTTCTAGGTTTTAAAAAGATTTTAAAGTAATAAATTCACTCTAAACTATTTTTAGATTTCACAAGTAACAAGACCTAAAAAATCTCGAGAAAATAAAGAGGAGAAAGGCAAGATTAAAACTTGAAAGAATCCTAGATTCAATAAAAAAAATAAGTTTTTATGAAAATGCAACTTCATGCAGGGGATTATGTGGAAAGTTAAAAAATACAAAATCAATTGATAATTTTTTAAATTATATTAACCCAATTTAACTTAGCAACAATCAAACAAACAGTTCTGAAAATAATTAGCCAAATTCTATTTTACCTAGCATGCATCTAGGTGATAGCAAGAATAAAATAAAGGCAACAAACTACAACACGCAAATGTACAAGTAAAATCCACAATGAAGAAAATCCCGGATGGCCCAGCCATGCAAATTCACTATGATAAGGAATTACACAAGGACGACGTATGACTTACACAGTCCACTCGACTCCTTTAAGCCTTGACGCGTATTCGTTCCTTCGACCTTATCTTCAGAGTGACACGTAGGAGTCCATTTATGCACTGCCACAATGTGCGCTTCTCACACAACTCGGTATCCACCGATCTAGGCTTAGCAACCTCAACGGATTGAACATGGAGTCCACCACTTCAAACCGCCACACACATAGAGTCCACAGTAAGTAGACAATAAAATATGCACGGAGTCCACCGTATGAAACTTTTCTCAAACAAGATGATGAGAAAACAAACTTGGTGCTCAAACAAGAGATCTCAAACTATCATAATTGTTGAAACTTAGATCTCATAATATTTTGGGTGAAACTAGGGTTTTGAGGTTCTTGAATTTATCTTTGGAAAATAATTTTTGCTGAACCTTTAAATAAAAATTTATGCCAGCACTCGTTTAGAAACAAAACACGATTTTCGAGGTTGTGGAATTTCTTTCAAACAAAACATTAAGCTCATTTAAACAAAGTGCATTATCTCGTTCGAACTAAAAATAGGCTCATTCGAATGAAATAGCTAATCTCGTTTGAACATGCTTCGAACGAGCTTCGAATGAATTTCCACTGTTACCAGAATTCATTAATTTGAACTTTATTTGAAGGTTGTGTGAATGACATTCGATATCTCAGTTGAACCAGCAAATTGGATCATTCGAATGAATCATGAAACCTCGTTTGAACAGGACATTCAAACAATTTTTCATAATAAATATTTTTTTCTTAAAAACTTTTAATGAAAAATGACCTAAAACATTTTAGAACAACACCCAATGAATCCAAGGATCCAAACTAATTATGCATTCATACCTTATGAGATCCATGGAGAATGAAGATGAAAAGTGGCATGTAACATAACACGATAATGTAAATTCTCTAACTTAGCTGCTACGGTCTTCAATCACATGACATAGGCTTTGAATAATAAATCAACTCAAGACTTAACCTATGAATCAAATGGTTTTGTTCAAACGAAATTAAGCCAATTACATACAAATTGACTCGATTGAAAAAATTACCTTATAAATACGCCCCTTTGGCTATTCCGGGATAAAACACAAAAATAAAAATCTATGGGCCACCTAGCTCTCTAAAAGACTCAAATCAAGCCTAAAATAAAAAATATAGATATTTGATAGACTCAAACTTGAGTAGCTTTGCTCTTGTGAATACTTTGTCGCATCGTTGCAAACCTACACACTTAACACACCTTTTAAATTCAAAGAGAATATATAACACATATAAATTCGCATATGAAAAATTATCTCTCCTTGTCTAATAATCTCCACCTAAGATAGGAAATCTTCCCCTAAGGTAAAAAATATCCCCTTAGTTAAAGAGGTAGATACCATTTCTCCCCCTTTTTATTCAGAAATAGACAAAGAACAAAGGTGCACAATGTAAACAACTTTTCCCCTAAATATAACCCATGTAAACATAAAGTAAAACAAGTATTTCATGCAATTATGTTAAGTGAAACATACAACAACAAATAACTCGATAACACAAGCACAAATAATCCAAGCAACGAACAAATGATACTAATTTTGATGCATAAATAAGATATCGATGTAATCAAGCAACAAAAGATACAAATATGATCACAAGACAAGCCTATTTGAATCGAAGATGAAGCATGTGGAAAACATGAATTCAATGCACAAGCAAAGACTCAAAAATAAACATACCATATATATAAATATGAAAATATACCAATGATTCAAAAGTATATATACGTATATGTGACCATCCAAGTCGGATTCCTCCAGCACGGGCTGGCCCTGAAATCAGAGGGGAGGGAAAACTGGAGAAATCCTTTTCTCTCGCACGTGCGAGGATTCGAGGATATGGGAGTCCTCTTTTTTCCACTCGCGTTGGTCTTCACAAGATGCCTCTGACATAAATCGATCGTCGTCAAAAGGGAAGAAACACGAAGAAATGGAGTCTCTAGCCTATTTTGCTCAAAACAGGCAAAAGAAATGTAGCCGTCTCGAGAGAATGGCATCAAAGACATACCGATGCATATGAAACTAAATGAATTAAGGCTCAGGGGACTAAGATACGGAATGGGAAGGTGTTAGGAACCTATCCCACCCTTTCGGTTTCTTATGTGCTATGATAATATTCTCCTTTTCTCCAAAATGTGATATGTGTATAAATGTGTGCGGTGTGAATGACGAGATAAAGAAATCATTTGACCCACATTGCAAAAGGAATAACATAAAAAAAAATATAATGTGAGTGTCCATAAAATCACAAATCACTATAAATAAGTTAATGTGTATATCGAGCGGAACATGAATATGCAGGATTACGTGGAGTCGCAATACTAATAAGTACAAGAAAACATAAAATAGATAAATAAGAAAATAGGACTCGAATTCCAAGATTGGCTCGGGATGCCTACGTAGCCTAAAGGGAATCAAAGTCCACATAGTTCAATAACATGTAAGGGTGGGGTTTAATCCATAAATCCAAATTTAGGATTTCCTTTAGTTTATTTTTTAGAAATTATGCGCAAGTATAGAAAGCGTGAAAAATGAGGAAATCCTAATTTAGGGTTTATAAAAAAAACCTCTTTTTGACTTTTTAGATTTTATAAAAAATAAGATTTATGTGTACTAAAAAATAAAAAGTGAGATTAGTTTTGATGTGGGAGAATGAAATAAAGATATATTAAAAATGGAAAAAAAGTAAATAACTACTACTAATCGAGTGAATTGTAAATGAATAAGGGTAAATGTTCTAGAGAACTTCAATTCTGATTTTGCAATGGTAGGAGGCTGATTTTAGTATGGTTGGATGGTGCTGAGGTAAGGATGTAAAGTAGGATGGAAAATGGAGGAGAAAGATGTAAGGAAATGGTGAATGTTTGTCAATATAGAATTTTGGTGCATTAATTTCGAGGAGAATATCCTGACTTCAGAAAGGGACCCTTGAGAATGAGGTCATGGTCTCCTTAAATAGTAAAAATTAGGGTTTCAGGGGGGATCTGATCGGCTTAGCCCTTGCGTACCTATCGGCATAGCTCCTGCCTTTCTGGCCAAGGAAAGTATACCCTGCTGATAGGCAAGGGGTTTGGGGGCTTATGTGCAGTTCGAAATGAATTTTTTTTAAAAATGAATAAAATGCAAATCGTAATTCCGAATCGCGCACGACCGGGACCATTGCAAAGGTTATTAAGAGTCCCATAAGAATTCATGAGATACTCCCAAGTTTAAGAGTTGAAGGAAGTCAAACGGGTCTCAGAAACACCCGATGGTCTCTGAATAGGGGGTTCTCGAAGTAAAAAGGCAAGTACGTGCGAACCGTGAGGCTGACTCGTGCACAGTATCGACTGTTGGAATAAGAATTCAGAGCCCTAAAAGTTTCAACGAGCTTCGCTCGGTTTGGAGAGTTGGCCGTGGTCAAACGAGGCTTGGGAGCACTCAGTGGCCTTTGGATTAGATCTTGGAGTAAGAAGGCAAGTGCGCACAAACCGTGAGGTCGATTCGCACAAGGTATAGACCGTTGGAAAGAGAATTCATTTCTCTACGAGATTTCATTGAGCTTCATTCAGGTTAGAAAGTTAAACGAGATAAAATGAGGCCGTGAGCATTCAGTAGCCTATGGATTAAGGTTCAGAGTAGGACCTAGGGTCTAAGGTGGGAGGGGAGTATTAGGGACCTAAGGAGATACTTAGGGGGTAATAAGATGGGGTGTCTACCGAGCCACTCGATGGGTGAACTTAGAATCAAGTGGAGGTCATTGAAAATAGATACCTCATTCATGTTCAAGGATTAGGGACCCTGATGGAGGTTATTGTTGGTTTTGGCTCTCCTATGTTGTTTGGGGCAGAACTGAAATTGAGGCAGGGGCCTCCAACTTTGTGTTGTGTTTTTTTTCAGTTTTTGGTTTATTTACAAATTTACCATTTTGGCTCAAATCTATAAATACAAGTGTTATTTATAGGTTTTTAAAAGAGTGGGCATATTTGAGAGCTAAGCAAAGGCAAAGAGAGATAGAGAGCTACTTTGAGAAATGTGAGTTCTTGAGGTTGGTTAGTGATTGACTTTTGAGAGAGATAGGTGAGGTGTGTGTGTAACCATTGGTTCCTAGCCATTTATCTATAAAACAAGATATCCTACCATTTGTGGATGTAGCCCAAAGCTTGGGTGAACCACGTAAATTGTTGTTGCTTTGATTGTTTGTTGCTTGTATGTTCTTATTATCTCTTCATTGATGTTTGGTTGAATTGATTGGGGGTTTGCACACTAGTTCATTTTCAGAATAAGGTCTTGGGTGTTTTCCGCACACCTAGTGTTTGATAAAATTCCTGAGTGAGCTTTATTGTCTTGGTCGCTAGAGAAGTCTTGCTTTAGCACAAAAAGTAATATCAGAGCTTTGGTTTCATTGTTTTCCTGATATTTTGGTTCAAGGTTGAATCAAATTTGGCATAGCTTTTGTTTTTGTTCCAAATGACGAAAAATGTGGAGAGTACTCGAGAATCAACCTCTACGAGCTGAGGCTCTAAGAGATGGGATCCGAGTTATGGATCGAGTGGCTCAATGAAGACGGACATGAAGACTTTTGATGAGAAGATCAATTTTGGGTTATGGCAAAGATGAATGCGAGGCGTTCTTGTCCAATAGAGGTTGCAATTAGCATTGTTTGGGTAGAGGGACGACCGGTAGGCATGACCGATGCCGAGTGGATTGACATTGATCAAGGAGCAGCTTCGTGTATTAAGATGCTTATCACGGATGATGTGTTGAATAACGTGATAGCGGAGACCACGGCTAAAGGCATGTGGGATAAGCTAGAAGATATTTATTTGGGTAAGTCGTTGTCAAATAAATTATTCCTCAAGAAGAAACTCTTCAAGCTTGAGATGAAGGAGGGTGAGGATATGATGAAGCATATCAACGTTTTTAATGCCTTGATAAATTACTTGAATCGGATAGACGTTCAATTCATTGATGAGGATCGAGCATTGTTGTTGCTTGCATTATTACCCGATTCATACGAGTATTTTGTGACCACTCTCATGTTTGGAAAGTCTATGCTCCGGTGTGATAAGGTTGTACAAGATCTTCAATCTCATATCACGATAAGAAAGAAGGAAGGTGGAGGTGACGGGTATTCCCATAATGAAGGACTTACAGCGAGAGACGGAGGGGGAAAAATGGCGGGAGAAACTACAATCGAGGATTTAATGACGGTAGTAGGTCTAAATCGAGGGTTGTTGGTGGTAAAGGGCCAAAATGCTACAAGTGCCGGGAATGGGGTCATATGATCCGAGAATGTCCTTTGTGGAATGACAAGGTTAAGGGCAAGGTTGATTCCGAGAGGGCAACAGTAGCGAGTGCGGATTATGAAGATGAACTTGGAGAACTTCTCACAATCTCCAAGGTTAACTCTATTTCCCAAGATGAGTGGATATTAGATTCAGGATCGTCGGATCACGTTTGCTCCAAGAGGGAATATTTTGAGACTTTCACGAAAAATGGAAAAGGTTCCGTGTCTTTGTCTAACGGAGAGAAGGTTGTCGTTGAGGGTGTCGGGATGGTAAAACTTAAGATGTTCGATGGGAATTTGGGTGGTGTGGCTTATGTCCCAAAGTTGCGAAATAATTTGATATCCATCAGCCGGTGTATGGTCCTAGCGAGGGGAGGGGAGAGGGAGGGGTTGTATCGTCTAAATCAGACTTCGAGGAAAATGGGGAAGAGGTGTGCACAAGTGATCGAACGTTTGAGGCATGTCTCGTTTGTGAACAAAGAGGTGACATTGGGTGCTAGCTTTTCGAGAGTAGACGGTAGTGATGGGATAATACCTACTAGTGGAGGGGATGGATCGAAGTCCCCCTCCAAGGCCAACGGGTGATGTTGACTCGATTTAGTTGCACACATGCATTGGCCGGTTGGAATCGAGGAGGTGTGATGGATTCGAGGGGCGTGTAGCTAGTTCAAGTAAGGTTGATGAGTTATTGTTTGCAAGCATTGGTAAACGGGAGTTTTTCGTGATAAATTCTTGGTACATCTTTCGAGGGTGAGATTTGGAGGGTGTGGGAGGTGAGGAATTTTTCCTCTCATCCGTGGTTATTTCTCAAGGTGGAAGATGGTGTTGATGTGTTTAAATGTTTCATGTAAAGAGGGTGTATGCTATATGTATTGTATGGGGGTGTACTCACTGGGTTACATGAGGAGCGAGATTCACCATATGGTTACATGGGAAGCATTCAGATGCATGAGATGGAGAGTTCATAGTTTAGAACTTGGTTCCTCGATGGGTGGAGTCGTTTGGAGTCTTGGAGTGAAGACTTGCAGTATCTCACTTCGTGGTTGAAGTTTGGGGTGGCTTAGCGTCGGGTGGAGCGTATTGGCTTGTTAGATGTCGGGATGATATTCGAGCACATTTGATGTTTGTATTCCGAGTTTGGTTGGATCATGAAGATCGCCTGAGGGAATCGCATTAGCTTGGTAGATGGTGGGATGGTCTTCAAGCGGGTTCAAGGTCAGCATTCTAGAGATTGGTTGGATCGTCGGGATCACCAAGGTGGATTTTGTTGGTTTTGGCTCTCCTACGGTGTTTGGGGAAGAACTAAAATTGAGGCAGGGGCCTCCAACTTTGTGTTGTGTGTTGTTTCAGTTTTTGGTTTATTTACAAATTTGCCATTTTGGCTCAAATTTATAAATACAAGTGTTATTTCTAGGCTTTAAAAGAGTGGGCATATTTGAGAGCCAATCAAAGGCAAAGAGAGATAAAGAGCTACTTTGAGAAAAGTGAGTTCTTGAGGTTGGTTAGTGATTGACTTTTGAGAGATATAAGTGAGGGGTGTGTGTAACCATTGGTTCCTAGCCATTTATCTATAAAAGAAGATATTCCACCATTTGTGGATGTAGCCCAAAGCTTAGGTGAACCACGTAAATTGTTGTTGCTTATATGTTCTTATTGTCTCTTCATTGATGTTTGGTTGAATTAATTGGGGGTTTGCACACTAGTTCATTTTTGGAACAAGGTCTTGGGTGTTTTTCGCACACCAAGTGTTTGATAAAATTCCTGAGTGAGTTTTATCATCTTGCTCGCAAGAGATAGTCTTGCTTTAGCGCAACAGTTATAAGGTGGTTGGTTAAAGGGTTGATGTCGATTATGAGGACCTAAAGAGTAGAGATGACTGATTCAGAGGGTTGAGGCTTCTACAGACCTAAGGAGAGAAGATGATCGATTTGGTGGGTCGAGGTCAATTCTGCGGACCTAAAGTGTTGAAATGACAGATTCAGACGGTCGAGATCGATTTTGCAAACCTAATGAGTGGAGATGACTGATTCAAGGGGTCGAGGTCGATTATATGGACCTAAGGAGTTAAAATTACCAATTCAGCGAGTCTATGTCGATTTTGTAAACCTAAGGAGTGGAGATGATCGATTTAAGGGGTCGAGGTCGATTCTGTGAGCCTCAGTTAATTCTGTAAACCCAAAGAGTTTGAAATGACCAATTCAGAGGGTTGAGGTTGATTATGTGGACCTAAAAAGTTAAGACGATCGATTAAGAGGGTCAAGGATAGTTCTGCGGACCTAAAGAGTTTGAAATGATTGATTTAGAGAGTCGAGGTCAATTCTACGGACCTAAAAAGTTAAGAAGACTAATTCAGAAGGTCAAGGTTAATTCTACGGACCTTAAGAGTTTAAAATGACCGATTCAGAGGGTCGAGGTCAATTCTGTGGACCTAAAAGGTTGAGACGATCGATTTAGAGAGTCAAGGTCAGTTTTACGGACCTATGTCAATTCTACGGACCGAAAGAGTTTAAAATGATCGATTCAGAGGGTCGAGATCAATTTTGTGGAGTTAGGTCAATTCTGCGACCTAAAGATTTATTGGCGGGGAGTGTTTTCTAATTCAGGCTCCGCTAGGGAGGGTGTTAGTATTGCGAGCGCATGCACACTTGGATTTTGGTTCCATTGGGGAGTATGCTAGTGATGAGACCTTTGTAGGCGTAGATGGATCTGCTTCTGATCCTGGTGGGGATTAATGAGAAGTTTGTAAATGGTTTGGTGTCCTTTAGTTACGTTCTTCTTCTTGCGTGGATTTTTTGGGCAAATTTTTTTTGAATTTTTTATCATTTTTATAACGAAATTTTAAGGGAGATATCGATAGGCAAAGTTGGGGATCAGCATTGGGCACGGACTCCTGGGCTTCTTTGGGAAGGGGGAAGGTCACTGCCAATAGGCAGGTCTAAGGGATTGCCGATCGACATACCCCTTAGTCTCCAATAGAAAGGGGGCACCCCTCTTCATTTTTTTACACCTTCAAGTGATTAAATCTCTTGACTTTTCTCTCTTAAAGTCAATTTTGAGTTTGTTTCTTCAAAGAACTTATGGAGGGCACCTCAAATAAGAATAAGAATTGAATGGAAACTGATGATTGGGAGATTATGGAATAACGAAATACTGTGTCGCTGGCATTAGGAAATGAGAGTATGTATGACAACTTTGAGCCTCTACTGGATGAGAGGGTTCTGTGAGGGAGCCGACGCATCATCGTTCTGCAAGGGTGAAGAACCCTAACGACTGTGTAATTGTTTTCCCTTTGGCTTCCATTTTTTAGTTTTCTTTTCCTTTTTATCCTTGGGATGCTGAAGGGTTTTTCTTGATTTTTGTGAAGGTCGACATAGTTTCTTTGAGCATTCTCTCCCGAGGATCGACCAGATTAAAGGAGGTATGGGACCGCCTTCCCATGACTATTTGATTGATGATGGAGGCTATTGGGTTTGACCCACTAGTGGGGTATTTGGATGAGATACCGCGTTCCACAGCAGTATTGTGTGCACTGGGTGAGAGGTGGTGGGACACGACACACACATTTCATTAGGGTGTCGAGGAGATGATGGTTACTCCTCTAGATGTTCAACAGATAACGTGGTTGGAGTGCGTGGGTTAGCAGATCGTGGTGCATCGCACTCTACGAGTTTCAGAGGTGGCAGTGCAGGCTTCCTTGGGAGATATAGGGAGCGTCATGTTAGAGGATTTTGTTCGTATATCCGTGCTGAATGAGACTCTACTGTCTAGGCAGGTTGATAAGATGGATGAGTGGAAGGTGAGGCAGGAAACCCGTTTATTTATTCTGCTTCTGTTAGGAGGGTTTGCGGCGTCTACGAGCGGTGATATCGTCCATTTGTGGTTTCTTTAATTTCTAAGGATTATTTCGGAGATCCATTTCTATGATTGAGGGAGGATCACGTTGGCATCCCTCTATGATTATTTGGATGGTTTTAGTCTGTGCTACCGAACAGACTTTCACGAGATAATATCTCTTGGAGGTAATCTTTAGATTCAGTATCCCCTTATTTTCTTATTGTCTTTCGCTTTCTTTCTTTTGTCTTTTGTGTTGCCTTCTGCAGATGTTATTTTATGAGGTGATAGTGCACAACATCAGTTTGATATCCCTGAAGGTGAGCGATCTGTAGAATTTCTCTAAAATTTATAGATAGAGGAAGTCAAACGGACATTCAAACCAATCCCTATCTTTGAAGGATGTACGGGAGATGTTGAACGTCCTGACGAGTAATCAAGTTAGGCTTTTTATCCTTGTAATTTTTATGGCTTCAGAACTTTGGTTTTTAGTAAACTACTGACTCTTGTTGATGAAACAGGTAACCTTCTAACCCTGACGCTTATCTTTGAGGGCCTCTGGGGTACGAGAATGCACGCGCAAATAATGAGGTGTCTAGTGCACGAATTCGGGTACGTCTGGTACTGGGAGAGAGAGTGGTGCGAAAGGTTATGAAAGGTAAGGTGGAGGTCCCAACATAAGGGGTGTCAGAGTATATGTGGCGGTGAAGGAGATGTCTTATGAGGCCAGAGCGACAGTGATGGAGGGTGAGCCCTACACGCATTATACTAATATGACGGTGGGTTACGATTACTTGGACTTTGTAACCGATTGGTTGATGCCGTCATGCATTTATGACGTGGAGAGCATGTCTTTACCTACAATGGGATTGGGGAGAGATACTAGCATACCAATAACGTCGACCCATAGCATAGTGGGGGGTGCGGTGGCTGCAGCAGAAGAGGTTTCGTTTCACCACATTTCCACCCCTTCTTATCATATTCGGTGCATAGTGGGGAGGTTATATCGGTGCCTCATCGCCCTCATGCGACGATAGATGGATTCGCAGGTCTTCCTCAGGAGGCTCTTCAGAGAGACATACGACCATTTTCTTCTCATTTTCATATTTTTATATTCTTCTTCTCATTACTAACTCATTTTGACTTTGGTGATTTGTTTCTTTTTCCAGTTCATCCTTGTCTTAACGACCTAGCTACAGGACGTTCAGGATTGGATGGCATCAGAGTCATTTTATGTGATAAAGTCAGCCAATTCCTGCTTGGTGTTGCCAACTACATCTGAGGAGAGCTCCGCTTTTAAAAGTAGGGGGTCCACCGCACGTCGTCGGGGGAAGCACGTTCGCCAAGGCGCTTGATTGTGTGAGGGTTTGTGAGGGATTTTTGAGGGTTCAGGTTTTGTCCCGATTTATCTTTTCTTCTTTTTATTGTACTTATAGGAACAATATAATTATTCTTGATAAGTTAATATAAGAGATGCATTTTTTGTGTTATCTTGATTTATTGTCTTACTCTACATGCACTTTAATTTGATACTGAGGTTTTTTATTGCAAAGATAAGATAAAATAAAATAAATAAAAAGGAGATTCAAAGATTTTTTTTTCATAAGTAACAAAAAGTTATGTACAAAAGAGAAAAGTAAGGAATTTCAAAACATGGGGGTTGCTGATTGACATTCCTTTTGACCATCCCATCGATATAAGGGTTAAGTCAAAACCACTTTTTTAGCTTTAATTGAACTTTCTGGGTACTTTGGGATCAGAAAGTCTGACAGCATCTTGAATGGCTTGTCTTTTATGGATGTTTGTGGTATAAAAGGCTTTTAGGGATGGTTTTCATAATCACATCTCAAATTCTTTCCTTTGCAACCTTTCTTCTTCTTCTTCTTCTTCTTCTTCTTCTTCTTCTTCGATGGAACTTCCCATTTCAGAGACTTTTTCAACTTACCTCAAAGGCTTAGAGGCCATATGCCTCTACAATATTAATAACGAAGCTTTCAGCTTGCATCATGTCTTCTTGTGTCATAATTGTCTTGTAGACTAGAATCTTCTGGAAGTTGTGGTATAGTTCTGATACCCTTAAGATCACGTCTTCCAATTTGTCTTGGATGAGATGTGTCCCACCCATGAAGAATTTTTTACGATGCTAGGTATCAGCACAAGTGTGGCGGCAACTATTTCATATTTATCCCATTCTCCTCGGGTGTCACTAGCAAAGTTTCTCCGTATCTCTCCTCCAGTTGCCCAGTCGTTGGTATATAAAGGTAATATCATCCTTATAGCGATAATGAGTTCCATATGCTAAAGAGATTTTGACTAATAATGGCTTTGTCAGTGCTGTAGCCCTAGGATTGACTGTCAGGCTTCTTCTGGTGAGAGGTGATCTGACGACTGACCCTCATGTAGCCACAATATTGTTGTGGATGTCTTACTATTGTATTTTGTCTACGGTGATACTGGTAGAGACCCTAAATGGTTTGGATACCTAGAAGGAGGGGGAGGCTGACTTATTACAAGGGAGACACTATCATGTTGTTCATATGATTATTCGAGAGACTGCGCCTGGAGGCCCCTCCTGAGTAACCTCTGTTAGGTGTTCCCAACTTTTCTTAAGCCTTTCTTTAGCTTTGACCTGACGATAAAAAATTGGGTAAAGTGGCTCGTAGTATATGGGGCCCAAAGTCTTCACTAATTAATTATGTGGTGGGGGAATTCGTAGTCTATCTTACAACTTGGGGATTATCGATACGTACGGTTGGTGAGCCTTCATCGGACCTCTTTCTACTTTCCATGGCAACTTATGCTTGAAGTAGGATGGGAGAAAATCATTCCTCCATGTATAACCAACTTGTTTCCCATGGAGGGCTCGACTGAGTCTTTGAGGAGTATATTGGGGCCCCTATGACAATGCCGCTGGCCGTTTACCCATCCATCACAATCTATTGGGGAGGATAGGTTTATATTGTTGGAATACTTGAAGTGGTTATAGAAGCAGGTTGTTGAGAAGATTCTAGCTGAGGGGACTGGCCAAAGATAGCTTGTGATGTTTGATATTTTGGAAGAAGGTGATGTGGTTTCATACAAACTTATAAAGTCCTATCGCAGCATAGAGCGCATTCAGAGCAGTAACCAGAAGTGGGATTCTTAGGGTCCTCCAGGGACAAACAATGACTATAAAGAGGGTCCATTAGGTAGTTGAGGCAAGATCTTAGAGTTTGGGAAGTTTATGTAGGTTCTGAGAGGTTTGTGGGAAGGTTGTGTTTGGTTTGGTATGTGTTTAATTTTTTGTGAAGTTGTTAATGATAAGGGTTTGGGGGTTTGGATGTTTTATTGGGGTTTGTAAGGGAGTGGGCTATTTTTTCATTCCCACCACTGATATGTCGTTTAATAGTTATATTTTTTGTTTTTAATAAAAGAGTAATGATTTAGACCGATTTTATTATGTCTTTGATGAATTTTGTATATGAACTATCTATACCGATCGCTAAGGCATACATAATTCTTTTATTCATTTAAATTATTAGGGAGACCGTCATTATCGAAGGGAGAAAATAACAACATTTTATGAGAGAGAAATGACCATGCCCATATATGTCTTATGGGCCGCCTACGTACCTCTATGGATTTAAAAGTTTGTGAGCTTCTCTTTATCTGAAAAGGGTTTTGTGAGTGGATCAGGTCCTACGTAGTTCTGAGTATATAGGAAATAAGAAAGATATTTTTTTAGAATAAAAGGAGGATGAGAAAGATATTTTTTTAGAATAAAAGTAGGATAAGAAAGGTCATAACGCGACGAGTGTTAAGATTAAAGGTAAAAAAATTTAAGACGGTTCAAGTTGACTGGATTCACTATTTCTTCTCTGTTGAGGTCTGTGAGCATAGTGGCGCCACCGGACATGATTTTCTTCACAATATAGGGATCACTCCAATTGGGTTTGAAGTTTCCTCTTGGATCCCAAACAAGTTCTATAATTTCCTTAAGGTAAAGATCTCCTTTTAAGACACTATGGTCTTTGATTTTCAATTGAATGATTGTTAAATACGGTGATGGTACCCTTGTATATGGTATATAGCTTTCAATCTCTTTTCATCTGAGCGAGAGTTCATCGTAGCGACTTTGATGCCAATCTTCTTCACTGACCTTACTTTCGAGCATAACCTGTAAAGAAGCTACTTCCAATTTGATATGGAGAACTGCTTCCATATCGTATACCAGAGAATAGGGAGTAGCCCAGTGGGTGTTCTGATGGAGGTACGGTAGCCGCGAAGGTAACATGGAATCCCATTGTCCCAAACTCTACATCTTTCAGTCACCTTGTTGATGATGGTTTTGAGGCTTTTATTAGAAGCTTCGATAGCGCCATTGGTTTGCGATCGGTAAGGAGAGAATTTGTGCCTATGAATTCCATGTTTGTCAACTAGTTCTATGACCTCAGCCTCGAAATGGAACCCAATTTCTGACACCAACTTGTGGAAAAATCTGTAGCGATAGATGATGTTCTTTTCAATAAATTTGGTAACTTTCTTTGCATTCACTACTACGTATGACTCGGCTTTGACCTATTTTGTGAAGTAGTCAATGGAGAATAGGATGTCTATGCCCCAAGTGACCTTCTCGATGATGTCTTTAGGATGACTCGGCTTTGACCTATTTTATGAAGCTTTAGGAGTGACCTTCCCGATGATATATATGCCCTAAGTGGAAAAGGGCCAGGGAGAGGTCATGTTGTATAACTCTCGAGGAGGCAAGTGTTGAAGGTTGGCTGACTGTTGACATTTGAGACATCTTCGAACATAAGTAGTGCAGTTTTGAACCATGGTGGTCCAATAGTACCCTTGACAAATGATCTTCTTGGCAAGCATGTGACTGTTCATGTGGGGCCTATATTCCCCACTTTAGATTTTTTACATCATGTCATCGATTCAAGCTCTTACTATGCAATGCAGGTGTGTTCTATCAAAGTTTCACTTAAAGAGTGCCTTATTACAGATGATGTATTGAGCAGTTATCTTGAAAAGAGTCACACGGTCTCTCTTGTTCGCATCTCGGGGATACCTACTATGTTTGAGGAGGTGCCAAATATCACAATACCATAATCGCGCCATGTTTGGATCATCTTCTATAGTGATCTCGATGTGGTAGCAGTGAGTGGGTGCATCTTTCTTTTAAACCAAAAATGGGGTCATTGTTATTCCCTCAGGTGTGTCGACTATAAAGGCCAAGGTTGCTAGTGCACCGTCCAGGCTATTCTTTGAGCGAGGATGGTAATGGAAGATGATATATTTGAATTGGGAGGTAAGTTATTCTAGGTGAGTGTGAAAGGGTAAGAGCTTCTCATCTTTAAGTTTCCATTTCCTAAGGATTTGCCTCACAATGGGGATCGACTCTCTATAAACATCCATGCATTTGATTCCTTTTTTGATGGAGATCTTAAGCCCTATGGTGCATGCCTTAAATTATGTCCTATTGGTGGTGCAAGGAAAATCCAACTTAATGGCAATGGGAGCGTGAGAGTCATCAGGGCAATCAGTAGTGCAGTTTTGAACCATGGTGGTCCAGTAGTACTTTTTCTTATTGGCAGCTCTAAAGATGATCATCTTCCACCTGAGGTCCTCATGAGAGGTGCAGAGGATGTCTTCATCTGGGAATTTAGATATCCAAACCTCAATTCCTTACATGTGATTATCGGCAAGGTAATTGGAGATGGCTCTCCCTTTCATAGCTTTTTGCGTGACGTAAACGATGTCAAACTCGATCAGTAACATCAACCTACAGGCAATGTGACTAGACACAGTGGGATTTTTTAATAGGTATTTTATAGGATCCATTCGGGACACAAGTTTGATAGGGAATGCAAACATGTAGTGGCAGAGCTTTCGTGTGACCCAGACCAAGGTGACACATGCCTTCCTAATATGGTGTAGTTTAGCTTGTACCTGGATAGATTTCGACTAGCATTGTAAATTGCTCTCTCCATATGAGATTCCTCAATGTATCGAGCCAACATAGCCCATACTGTAATGCTGGTGATAGTCAAATAAAGGAGGAATGAGTGACCTTAATGCGAAGGCATGAGCACCGGAGGTTAGGTGAGATCTCGTTTGATCTTATCAAAAGCTTCTTAGCATTCCTCGTTCTAAACTTTAGTTGAATCCATCAGGAGAAGTTTAAAAATGGGCTTGCAGATAGAGGTCAGTTGGCTAATGAACCAACTGATGTATAGTGGCCTACCCAGGAATCCACACACTTCTTTCTCCATTTGGGGTGGTGGCATTTTGAGTATGGATTTCAGTTTGGCGGGTCTGCCTCAATCCTTTTTTCACTTACCATGAATCTGAGAAGTTTACCTTTGGTGACACCAAAGACAAATTTTTGTGGGTTGAGTCGCATTTGGTATTGTCCCAATTGCTCGAAGAATTTCCTTAATGCAAGAATGTAACCTTCCCAAGTCTTGGATTTGATAACCATGTCGTCGACATAGACTTAGACTTCTTTGTGGATAAGTTCATGCAATATGGTTATAGCAACCCCCTGGTAGGTAGCCTCGGCATTATTGAGATCGAATGGCGTGACAGTGTAGGAAAAAGGTTCCCTATGGGGTGAAGAAGACGATCTTTTCCTGGTGATCAGGATGCATCTTAATCTGATTATACCCGAAAAAACCATCGATAAATGACTTGAGATTATGATTGGATGTGTTGTCTATGATCATGTCGATATTGGGCAGAGGGAATAAGGATGCCTTGTTAAGATATCGATAGTTGACGCACATGCAAACTTTTCCTCCTAATTTTGGCACGTGTACGATATTTGAAAACCATATAGGATATTCGACCACGTGAATGAAACCTACATTTAACTGTTTCGCCACTTCATCTTTGAATTTGGGTAACCATTCTATTAGGAGCTTTATCAATTTTTACTTGACAGGTTTGCTCTTTGGGAAGGTGGGAATCTCATGTTGTGTTATCTCTAGGTCAATGCCAGGCATGTCATCATAATACCATGCAAAGATGTCTACAAACTCTTTCAGAATCTCTTTAAACTGTGAATTCTCATGCTCGTCAAGGGTGGACCATATCCTAATCTCGCACTGATGGATATTAGAAACGAGATTAATAATAATGGTTGTAGATACCCCATTCTGTTACCCCTTAAACTCTCCTTAGGTCCCTAGCACC
The DNA here is from genome assembly GCA_949130495.1 of Sambucus nigra. Classification (NCBI taxonomy): domain Eukaryota; kingdom Viridiplantae; phylum Streptophyta; class Magnoliopsida; order Dipsacales; family Adoxaceae; genus Sambucus; species Sambucus nigra. Next base: position 693,382,717 of record OX422210.1, read on the forward strand.
TCCCTTCATCACTACAAAGCCAGGTCATACCCCGAGTACTGACCTAGAAGCCATCGGGAGCTCCCAGGCTCTGTTTGACCAAAAGTCAAACTCTTTATCTCGATTGAGACTGAATGAATCTTCAAAGGGCACTGAATTCCCTTTCTAACGATCCATCCCGTGCGCAATTTCGACTTACCATGAGGACGAACGACCCGTTTTCCTCAAAACTTGATTTAGAAGCCACCGGACGCTCCCGGGCTCCATTTTACCTAAGTCAACTCTTCAACTCAATCGAGACTGAATGAATATTTAAAGGGCACTGAATCCTCTTTCCAATGGTCCATCCTGTGCACGAGTTTGACTTACGGTACGGATGAACAATCTGTTCTACTTCGAGAGGTCATCAAATGTTTCCAGGGCCCGGTTGACCAAAGTCAACACCTTGAACTGAGTCAAACTCTTTGGAATGTCAAAGTACATCTCCTAACCTTTCCAATGGTCTGCCCCATGCACGATTCGAACTTACCATGTGGATGAACGATTCGTTTGCGTTCGACGATTCCTCGTCCAATGGACCGACGAGCGCTTCCTAGCCACATTTGACCCAAAGTCAACTCCCGAACTCGGGAATGGTCCGAAGGACTTTCGAAGGTCTATGAATTACCTTTCCAACAGTCCACCCTGTGTACAATTTGGATCAACGGTTTTCACTCTGCAGCCAATTTTTCGAAAAGGCCAGAAAGATAGTGACAAACGGCAGGTCCCAGACCCTGCCGTTCGGTAGTGTGCCTAAACACACCTGCCGATTGGCAGGACCAGGGCTATGTCGATCGGCAATGGCCTGGGCCTATAAAAAGGAGGCCATGTCCTCATTGCAAGTAGAGCCAGATCTGAAACATATCACTCTCAGCAAATCCAGAAACCTCTCTCGAAGTCAGCGTGATTTCCACATCCAAAACCCTTTCCAACTTTCAATTCTCATCATCCTTTTCATCAAACTTGGTGAATTCACTACCCTCCATCATCATCCAAGTGCAAGGTCTTCTCTCCAATATTCAAGATCAAGCTCAAGATCTTCAATAAGGTCCAATTTTCTCAATTCTCTCCTTAAATTCCCATAAATTCATATTAACTTGTTTTATTACTTAGCACTTTTATTCTCCCATCTCACATATCCTAATATACTTTTTATTTAGCATTATTGCACATCTCTTTTTTTCATATAAATAAATAAAAAAAAAACAAGAAAAGAGGGTTTGCTCATAAATTCCAAACGGGAATTCTCATATTTTTCTTACACTCCTCTCACAACTAAAACACTTTTTCCAAACACACACACACACACACGCGCACACACACAAATAATTAAATCCATCGATTGGATTTATGGGATAAACCCCACCCCTCATTTTGCATACAAACTACGTGGACTTTGATGCCTCTATAGGCTACGTAGGTGTCTCGGGGTAAAACCCGAGACTCGAGTCCTATTTTTTACTCTTTTTCCCATTTTTTATTTTCTCCAACTTCAATTCTCTTAGATTACATATATATATATATATATATATATATGTTCTCAGTGGCGTATTATTCCACATACGTTATTGTTCTATTATAACGATCAACGCATGGATGATCGCGCAAATCCTATTTTTTAATATTATCTTTACATTCCTACGGATGACTCGCTTTATCTCTTCCATGGTACAAGTCGATGACTCCTATCTCCACTATATATACACATGCACACATATCACGGGGAATATAAAGGAAAATAGCAAAAACCCATGAGAGATCGTAAGGGCGGAATGAGTGCCTAACACCTTCCCATTTCGTAACTTAGCCTCTGGACCCTTTTAGAATCATTTTGGTTTCGTATGCATCAGTATGTCTTTGGATGTTGTCCTTCGGGATGGCTCCCTTTCTTTTGTCTGTTTTGAGTAAAATAGACCGACGACTCCATCTCTCTACATTTTTCACCTCATCAATGACGCTGGCCGAAGCGCTCTCGAGAGGGATGCGCGGGACCTAGGATCCTCACGCTCCCGCACGCCGCGAGGATCGGGGATGGCCGCAGTGGCCACTCCGCTGGGGACATTGTTTTGAGGGCTAGACTCTATTTACAAGGGTATTATGTTTATATTTTCCCCCATTTTTGCATGTTCCCCTTTTTCATGAGTATACCATGCTTATGCTTCTATTCACACACTTGTAGAAAATTCTCCATGTACACTTTGCACCATGTGCACCTAGGATCGCATATATCCATGTGTTTCACGCATCACCTATCCATACTTGATGTTCCATTGGTACTTGTACTTTGCTCCTTGCTTGGCATGATCAAGAAAGACATTCTCATAAGATACTAATAAGAAAATCATGCATGATTCACACGACATCACTAAAGAGCATTGTGATTGACCAAATTTTATCCAGTAACTGGAGGGTCACTTCATGATGGGCGCTGGTCCGGCAGGGCGCAGTTAGCCTAAGCGATATGACTCTCACCTTCCATTAGCCAAGTACCTTCGACGTATATCGAACGGTTCCCCCGCATCATACCGCTTGACCGAAGTCATGATGGGAGGTATATCGCAGGGAACTCGTTCACGTACGCCGAGTATATCAAATTCTCTCTCACGCGTACCATTCCCATGAGGTATATGGTGAGGCAATTCATGTACACTTAGGTATATCAAATGGCTTGGCCACACGTACCGATTGCCCACAAGAGCAAGACGTATATCGTGGAAGTCACGCCAAAGGGGGGAACCCTTTCCAATTCACCCAACCAACTGCATACCCTCATTTAGGTGTCAAGCCTAGGACACATATAAGATTTTCGATTTCAACCCAAAACTCAGTCGAAATTCCGGGTTGGCCTGTCGCCCGAATTTTTGCGCATTTTTAAAACGGTACCCTGTCCGTGAGCCTGGTCACAAGTCCAACCATAGCTTTGCATATATTACAAACCCAATTTTTCCAATCTCGGGTCCCGTTCGGCATTTCATTTTACATTTAGGAGAATTTAATACAAGTGAGAACATAATAATTATAATAATCATGCTGAGACCGTCTCCCAAAAAGATTTTTTTTTCTTTTTCTTTATCAAAAATCCAAAAGCATTTCTCCTCTCTTTATCAAAAAGTAAAAAAAAAAGTTGTCTTCCAATCTCAAAAAAAATGTCACAAATATTTTTATCCTTTTTCTCAAAAAAATAAATCCCATTTTGCACCTTCTTGGGTCGATCGCAAGCCCTTGGCCTCGCTCCTTATTGGCTTTGGTCTTCAGTCAAATCACCCCAGAGTTTCGTCCGTTTCCCTGCTACTTCTTTCGAGTTCGGTATCCATCCGTTTTCCATGGAGAACACAGATCAAGCATCAATTGTGCAGCCAGATCTAACGACAGTCCTAGCTCGGCTCGTGTTCAAGATTGACAACCTCCAGACTGAGGTCCGAGAGATGCAATAAAACGAGGTTCCCATTCCTCAAGAGCCCGAGGACCTATTCCCTCGTGCTATGGATCCATCCGAGCCTATCTGGGTTCCTGAATAGTATCAGCGCGCTCCACGTGCCCCTCCTGCTAATGGGCCATCGCCTGCCCATCTTCTAATGCCGAACCTTGCCCAGCATGGGTCCAATTTCCCTATGATCATTGATCCGAAAGAGGAGGAGTTGAACAAGGTCAAAGAAGACCTCAAGATGCTCACTAAAAAGTTTGACCAAGTCAGAGTCTTTATGAATTACATGGACTACACCCACATGCCTCCTTATCCTAAAGCGAGGTTACCCGAGAAGTTCAAGATGCCAAATATCGAGAAATTTGAAGGAAGTGGACCCCCAATTTTTATCTCCGCAGCTACCACCATTCCATGACTCTACTAGGGGCTTCTGAAGAAGTGATGGCCCAATTGTTTCAGCAAACTCTGAAGGATAGCGCCCTCCGATGGTTTTTGTCTCTTAAAGAGTCCATAATTCGTAGTTGGGAGGATGTCGCCCGAGAATTCATGTCACGGTACAAATATAATGAAGAGCTTTAGGTCACCCACCGTGATTTAGAGCTGCTCAAATAGAACTCTAGGGAATCAGTCAATAACTTCATATCCCGATGGAGGGAAAAAGCAACAACCATGACCAATCGAACTTCCGAGGAAGAACAAGTCACCATATTGACGAAGAATTTCTTAACCCATGTTCGAGCAACCATGGAAGGACAATACTATCCCCACTTTCGAGCTCTCAGAGAAGCGAGAGTGAAAATCGAGGAAGGTCTTGCTAAAACAGATGTCGAACCAAAGAAGGTGTCCGGACAGTTCACCCCCAGGAAATATGATAAGCCTGCCAGTGCTACAGTCTCAACCATCAACAACATCTCTCAACCAACCACCTCGTGGGCACCAGAAAGCCATCCTATTCCAGTTCGAAAAGAATACACCGAGCTCCATGCTCCCCTCTCCAAAGTTTATCCTGCCTTGTTGAGCCAAAACCTTATTAAACCCTTGGATCCCCATCCTTTGCCAAATTTGCTCCTAAGAAACTTCAAGTCACATACCCATTGCACCTTTCACCAAATAGCTGGCCATACCACCGACCAGTGCTTTCACCTCCGAAACGTAATCCAAGGTCTATTTGACCGGGGTACCATTGCCCCACCAACTAATCCTAAGCCAAACACTACTCAAAACCCACTCTCAAATCATACTAATGTTATCTTCTTAGAAATGAACCCAAGATTTGATCCCTCAACTCAAATCACACCCATACACTCTTCCAAACCTGCCCATATTTCCTACTACACCCTACTAGCCTCGCTGATCAGGCAATGTCACTCCTTACTAGAGCATGCATCGCCATCCGTACCCGTTCCAAAAATGGAAGTGTGGAATTATCAAAAGTGTTAAACCAACTCTTGGAGTTTGGGCTGAAATTGCCCTCAAAGATGATCATTGATTGCCAGAGGTTCAGCACGCTGTTCTTAGAAGCAAGAAAATGGGCCCAAGAATCAGACCGTTGGGTAGTACCAACATATAAAGTCAGCTTAGATGATGTTGTCCAGGTTATAACAGAGATATTCAGGCGAACCAACGATATTTGCAGTATGACTGAGTTACTGGATACTCTAAAGCTACAAGGGCGTCTGGTCCCTTTACCCTTACATATCCCCATAAAATGGGACGACCTGTATGAAGAAGCCGTTAAAGTTGTGGAATGCATTGACTTTATATGAAAAGACAGAATTGTTGCGACCGGATGGGGGGAAGAATTCAAAGATTCGAATGAAGAACAAACTTTCGAGAAAACTGCCCCGGTACCCGACATGTGTGGGATGATATCATTTGAAGAACTTCTCGGAGAAATAGACAAGGTGGAGGAACAATCCGAGGTTGACAAGGAAATGGGATTCATGTTATTCCCTTCTTCAGTAAATCACATGACTAGATCAGGGAGGCATTAGAAGATTCCAAGCTCACTACCAGCTAATGACAAGGGGAAGAGCGCTAAAAACCTTCCTATGCCAGAGATGACCCTCGAGGAGAGAAATATCCTCGAGCAACTAAAGAAAACTCAAGCTAACATCACTCTATAGGGGCTTTTCATGTCTTCTCAGCTGCACAGAAATGCTTTGATCAAGTTGCTCACTAGACCCATAGTTCCTCCTTCTACCACACTAGAAGAAGCGTTAAATTTGGTCGGATTTTTGATCTCTACCCGAATTCTATCCTTTTTCGAAGAAGAAATCCCCAAGATTGGGCCAAACCACAATCATGCACTCAATACCTCCATCGAAGTTATGGGGAAGGTTGTACCACACTCTCTTATCGATAATGGATCTGCCTTGAATTTCTACCCACTAAGGACGTTCAAATGTTTAGGACTGAAAGAAAATGACCTCGCTCCAACCTCCGCTGCTGTACGTGCCTACGATAATACTCGTCGGGAGGTGATGGGATCCATAAAGCTTGTAATAGGGGTTGGCCCTATAAACCCTATCGTCTAATTCCAAGTTATTGACATCCCATATTATTTCAATATGTTGCTAGGACGACCTTGGGTCCATAGTATTAAGGGTGTGTCTTCCTCACTCCATTAAAAATTGAAGTTCTTCGCCAACGGACGAGTCATCACCATTTTGGACGACGACGATAATATCGAGGGTGCATGTACCAACAATCCAATTCTTGAGATACATCACAGGTCAAATGATATGCTCCTATCAGGATTCCAAGTTGAGCCACTTCTACTTCCGGTAAGGGACTACTTTACAAAAAGGGTTTGTCCAGAATACGATCCTCATGGAAACGTCAATGTGATTCAGATGTTCAAAAATATGCACTTTATGCCCGGACTGGGGCTAGGACAAAGATAGCAAGGTATACTTGAGTCGATTTAACTGAAGAAAGCTTTCCCTCCTTGTGGTTTGGGGTATCAACCATCAGAACAAGAGCTAAGAATAATCTGCCAGTCTCGACCAAAAAAAGGACTAGACTGCATCCAGACTATCCCAGGTGACTCCTTGCATGGACGATTCATTAAAGAGTGAAAAGACTCACCTTTTGTGGATTTTTGGAACCATGGTATGACCATACAGACAAAAAGATGAATCCTGGAATGGAGATATTTTTCCAAGACATCTACCCATGGGCCGAGAGTTCCTAACACCATGTACAACCACTCATCAAAGATACTGAAGATTCTGAGGAAGGTGACTCTGAGGAATCATTCAACTTACAAACACTGGGGCTGACACTCTGCATGGTTCACTCAAGCACTACATCATTGAATCCATCCCACCTGATTAAAGTTGCTGATGCACTTCTCCTCAGCTGGTATGCTGCGCCAGTTCTACCTAGGAGTGGCAATTTGGGCACGAACACGACAACACGACACGATCTAACACGAAATTGACACGAAATTAAAACAGCTTGTCGTGTTCGGGTCGTGTTCGGGCCAGACTTTTTTGGCCCACTATCGGGTCGTGTCGTGTTCGTGCCAGGAAATTGACCCGATATTGGCCCGTTAGAGCCCAATTGCAACACGATAAGAAAATAACCCAATTATGTCCCAATTACAACCCAATTGTGTCCCAATTACAACCCAATTGTGTCCCAATTAGCCCAAATAAGAAACTCCATCTCGTGAAAAAAGAGAACACATCTTCAATTAGCCCAACGGGTTATCGTGTCCAGTCGTGTCAATCGTGCCAATTTGGCACAATTTTTTTTTCGTGTTACTCGTGTCGGGTCGTGCTACTAATGGGTCGTGTTCGTGCTAGCAAAAAAAACACGCTAGCGTGTCGTGTCGTGTTCGTGCCAGATAAAATTGTGTCGGGTCGTGTCGGGCCAGACCCAAACACGACCCATTGGCCCGAATTGCCACCCCTAGTTCTACCTGTTGAAATCCCCCTAATCCCAATGTTTACCCTATTTCTTCTTCTGTTGTCTATCCTCGCTCAAATGTAACCGAGTCCTCCTTTGATGAGGTTCTCAATTCTGCTTTTCCTATCAATGAAATAAACGAAGATTTTGAATATCTTGTTGTGCCTTACATTAACTGTTTGGATTCTAATCAAACTTTTGATGATGATGATTTTGAAAATGAACAATTCTTAACTGATCTAAATAAGGTTAATAATAAAAACATAGCCACGTTCAAGTTAATGAAGAAGAGACTGTTGTTGTTAACCTCGATTCTAGTAGCCAATAGTGCGAGATTAGGATAGGGGCTACCCTTGACGAGCATGAGTGTGCACAACTCGAAGAATTTCTAAAGGAATTTATGGATGTCTTCGCTTGGTCCTATGACGATATGCCCGACATTGATACTAAAATTGTTCAACATGAGATCCCCACTCTTCCAGATTACAAGCCGGTTAAATAAAAGTTGAGAAAACTCCGTACCGAATGGTCGCTCAAGGTCAAAGAAGAGGTGGTCAAACAGTTTAACGTAGGCTTCATTCGTGTGATCGAATATCCCACGTGGATAGCTAACATAGTTACCGTGCCAAAATTTGGAGGGAGGGTTAGGATGTGTGTAGACTACCGGGACTCGAACAAATCCTCTCCAAAGGATGATTATCCGTTACCCAATTTTGACATGATCGTGGACAACACAGCCCGTCATGCTCTTAAGTCATTCATTGACGAGTTTGCCGGATATAACCAAATCAAAATGCACCCAGACCACCAAGAAAAAACCGCGTTCATCACCCCATGGGGGACCTTTTGTTACACTGTTATGCCATTTGATCTCAAGAACGTTGGGGCTACCTACCAGAGGGTTGCCACAACCATCCTACACGATCTGATTCACAAAAAAGTTGAGGTCTATGTGGATTATATGATTATCAAATCCAAGACTAGAGAAGGTCATGTTCCTACTCTCTGAAAGTTCTTCGAACGACTGCGACAGTATCAGATGAGACTCAATCTGCAAACATGCATCTTCGGCGTTAAAAATGGAAAACTCTTAGGATTCATGGTCAGTGAGAAGGGGATAGAAGCAGGTCATGCCAAGCTAAAATCCATACTTGAGATGCCACCTCCCCGAACAGAGAAAGAAGTTTAAAGTTTCCTTGGGAAATTACAATACATCAGTCGGTTCATCAGCCAGTTAACCTCCATCTGTGAACCTATCTTCAAACTCCTCCAAAAGGATTCAACTAAGGTTGGGAACGAGGCCTGCCAAGAAGCTTTTGACCGAATTAAATAATATCTGACCCAACCCCCAATACTCATGCCACCACAGCCTGGTCTCCCTTTACTCCTATACCTAACCATAACCGACACTGCAGCTGGGGCTTTTCTAGCCCAATACCTTGAATATTCCCATAAAGAAAGAGCAATCAATTATGCCAGCCGCAAATTGGCCGGATATGAGGTCAACTACACTTCTTTGGAAAAGGCGTGCGACGCACTTGTCTGGATCACCTAAAAGTTACGGCACTACATGCTCGCTTTCCCCATAAAACTTGTATCCCGAGTGGACCCCATCAAATACCTAATTGAGAAACCCACCTTATCCTGTCGAATGGCCCGATGGTTGATGCTCCTCGCCGAGTTTGATATCATGTACGTCACACAGAAAGCCATGAAAGGAAGAACCATCTCTGACCACCTCGCTGATTACCCCATGGATGAAGCCGATGTCTAGATCTCTGAATTCCCAGATGAAAACATCCTCTCCACTACCCAGGACGATCTCCGATGGCAAATGTTCTTTGACAGCACTCCCAACAAAAAGGAATATGGCATTGGGATACTTTTGATCGCCCCAGATGACTCCCACACTGCCATCGCCATCAAACTGGATTTCCGTTGTACCAATAACATGACTGAATACGAGGCATGCACGGTAGGCCTCAAAGTTGATCTCAAGAAAGGTATTCAATGCCTAGACGTCTATGGGAATTGCGCCCTCATCATCGATCAAGTGCTCAAAAAATAGAGAGTTAAGGACGAGAAGCTCCAACCCTTACATGCCCACTTAGAAGAACTAGCCTCCCAATTCCAAGACATCACCTTCCATTACCTACCTCGAGCAAAGAATAACCTAGACGATGTCCTTGCTACCTTGGCCTCCATGGTCTACATGCCCGAAGGAATAATAATAACCCACTTCCTTGTTCAAAAGCAAGACAAACTAACCCACTGCTACCATATTGAGCTCGTCACCACAGATGATTTCGAGCTAGCCAATTGTTGGTACTATGATATCTGGCATCTCCTCAAGCATGGTAGGAATCCCGAGGGTTCCAATAAGAAAGATCGAGCAACCTTTCGAAGATTAGTTTCCCATTACATCATCTGTCACAAAGCACTTCTCAAAAGGAACTTTGATGGAACTCATTTGCATTGTATCGCATGGGATGACATTGAAAAGATAATGCAAATGATCCACAGTGGGGAATGCAGATCCCATATGAACGGTCACATGCTTGCTAAGAAGATCATCCGAAAAGGCTACTACTGGACCACTATGACCCAGGATTGCACCGCTTATGTCCAGAGATGCCTCAAATGCTAATAATTCTCTAACCTTCAGCATCTGCCTCCGCGTGAATTATACAACATGACTTTTCCCTAGCCGTTCTCCACCTGGGGCATCGACATCATTGGGAAATTTACACCGATGGGTTCCAACGGGTATGAGTTCGTCCTAGTTACCATTTATTACTTCACCAAATGGGTCGAAGCCGAGTCATACGCAGTGCTGAACGCCAAGAAAATAGCCAAATTCATTAAGAAAAATATCATCTACCGATATGGGGTCCCGCACGAGCTAGTATCAGATAACGGGTTGCATTTTGAGGCAGAAGTCATAAAAGTGGTCAACGAGTATGGGATTCAGAGACACAAATCTTCTCTCTATCGACCCCAAACCAACGGTGCAATTGAAGCCGCCAATAAGAACCTCAAGGACATCATCAGTAAGATGATCGAAAGCTATCAATATTGGGTCGACCAGATCCCGTACACCCTCTCGGGCTACCGAACCTCAATTCAAACCTCTACTGGGGATACCCCTTACTCTCTAGTTTAAGGCATGGAAGTAGTCCTACCCGTGGAGCTGGAAATACCCTTGCTGCACGTTATGCTTGAAAATAAAGTCAGTGAAGAAGACTAGTGTCAAAGCCGTCTTGACGAGTTGACCCTCCTAGACCAAAGGAGATTAAAATCTCTATACCACATACAAGGGTACCATCGTCGAATAACGCGATCATTCAACAAGAGTCTCAAGGACCGTGGTGTCCGAGAAGGGGACCTAGCCCTAAAAGAGATAATAGAACCCATTTGGGACCCCAGAGGGAAATTCAAGCCAAATTAGAGCGGCCCATACCTTGTAAAGAAGATCCTGTCCGGTGATGCCTCCATACTCACTGGCTTAAATGGGGAGAAGATGGCTCGTCCAGTCAACCTGGATCATTTCAAGAAATTTTACCGCTAGTTTAAAATCTCGGCGCTCTACGACTCTTCTCATCTCCCTTCTATTAAAAAAAATCTCTTCATTTTCCTCTACCCAGAACTACGTGGACCTGATCCTCTACAAAACCATTTTCAAACAATTTAAAAATCTTCAAAATCCCAGAGGTACGTAGGCAGCTCATTCACCTTACATGGGCACGACCCTTTCTTTTTCACAAAATACTATTATTTTCTTGTCTCCGAGAACAACAGTCCATTCTAACATATACTTGAACAAAAGGATTATGTATGCCTTAGCGATCAGTATAGATAATTCAAAAATACAAAATTCATCAAAAGGAACAGCTGGATGATCAAAAACTTGTTTATTTCACTAATAAGAAATTACAGTACAAATTACATGAGAAAAGGAATGGATAACTCCCTTACCCCTACCTTCCTAAAAAAGCCAAAATAAAATCCCCACATTTATTCCCCATTACAAAATAAACTCTCCAAGAGTCCTATCCTAACTACCACAGGAGCCCGCTTCGTCATCATCATCTGCATCTTGGGGTCCCTAAGCTTCCCCTGCCTGAAAATAGTGTCGCAGGCGCTCCATGGACCGATAAGCCCGGACCGGCTTTGAAAAAACCACAACACCTCCCTCCATGGTATTAAATAAGACAATCCACCTTTGTCCAGTCTCCACTGCCAATATCTTGCTGACCACTCCCCTCCATAACCACTTCATATAATCCCCAGGGATATGCCAAACTCTCCCAACAGACTGAGAAAGACGGGTTGACGGGCGTCGATTCTCCCACAAAGAGCCAAGCTGTATGCGCAGACGCTCAGTCAAATGTTCTACCGAAAATAAGTCCAGTGTACGAGGTGGCATGACCTGTTCCTAGCCAAATTGATGCAGAAGACGCCAAGGGAAATAGAAAGAGGTCTGTCTGAGACAACTGACTGAACATACGGGTATTCTCCCAGCTCCAGAATAGGCAGTAACTGTCCCCACCAAGGCACTAACCAGCACAGATTTAGAGCCCCGTGCTCCACAAACCAGTTCTCCCAACTCTCGATGTCCAATCCAACGCTGATGAAATAACACGAAAAGAAGTTGGGTACAACCGACAAAGGGTATTTCAGAGGAGTCACGAGGCAGAGTCTCTCAGACAACCATATGAACAGCATCACGGGGCAACTCCTCAGAAATTCAGAACTACCTTCTCGCCAGGTATCCAGACCATTCAAAGTATCCTCCAATATCACTGTTGCAGGATTGCGATGGTATGACATCCATAAAGTAATGGCTGCAAGTTGTGGGTCCACCAGCAGTTCCCCACTCGCCAGCAGCAATTTTGATACTAAGCTCAGAACAACGGCTCCGGCGTATCCAACATCGCCATCCTCTTGCAAATGCACGAACTGCAACACCACCGAAAGGGAGATCATTCTCCCAGCAACCAGTGGTCTAGACGCCGAAGATGAAATACGAAGAAACCCGACCAACAAATCCCTGGGAGAACAGAAAAACTCAGAAAGAGCTACAGCAACACTGGGATTTATCCCCAGTATGGAAAAAAATTCCTCGTAGGTAGGATAAACTTCATCCAACCCAAAGTGGAGTATATAGTCTTCGGGGTACCAAAATTGTACCGCCGCCATCAACATGTTCCACTCAATGGGCCGGTTGCGCCACAAAGAAACTCAACGCATATTGAAAGCATCATAGTCGACATTATAAGAGTACATTGCTTCCAAGGCTTCTAGGTAGTTAGCAAACTCAATGCTACCAGGGAGATCCATCTTGAAAGACTAAGAAATAGTAGGCAAGTAAGTAAGAATGTGAATGTGTGATGAAAACATTCCTCCCTTACCCCTTTTTATACTTGAAAACCCTCACAAAAACACATGACCCCTGCAGAAATCGGAGGTAATCCTACCCCACAAAGTACAAGAGGTTGAGGAGGGCACTAATCAAAGCTTTGAATTTATGGGACTAGAATTGACTGCCGATAGGTAGGACAAGGGTTTTGCCGATAAGCAGGACAAGGGTATTGCTAATCGGCAACCCCCTATTTTTGGAAATTTTTCTTTTTCCTTTTTTTTCAAAATCAGAATCTCAATAAAAAAATAAATTGATATTCTCAAACACAATTTCAAAAATCCTCCTCCACCCCTATATAATTTCTCATTTTAAAAAAAAACTATCCTCCAAATGCCTAAAATATCTCTTTTTACGGTCTCAGCAACAAAGTAAATGCGCATGTGCATGCATTCACCATTAACAAAAGAACATAAAAAAAACCATTGCATTGCATATATATATTCTTCTGTGTTACATCAAATTTTGCAAGAAATAAAAGAAAAGAAAAAACAACGGGACTCATCCCGAATCCACATTCTCTCTATCTCTCCCTCTCTCTAAGATCTTCCACCTCTGCGACGCGCTCTCTTTCCCCTACGGCGAGATGATGCACCACCGCTACCCTAGCCAGAGTCCTCCCCGGACAAATCAGATGGCACCAAGCAAGAAGGAACCGGCATCGCATCCTGAATATGGGCAGTCGCCGAAGATATCCAGTCCCTAATGTCCCTCATCCAAGTGGTCGACACCCAGACTTGCTGCAAGTAAAAGAAAAAATCAGTATCAAAGCAAAAAGGACTAAAATAGAAAAGAAACCAAAAAAAGGAAAAGAACAGAAAGGTATACCACATGATGAAGAACCTCCTCTGTCAAACCCAACTCCTCCAGATCCATCGCATGAGGACTGTGCAGCATAGGCACATCCCTCCATCAGCCTGCCGAATGTTGTATGAAGGGGTATGCAATCGCACAAATGGAACCTCCGAAGTCGTCACCGCTATAGACGTCGATGGACCACCGCCACTGTGGGAAGACCCCACCGCCCGACTAGAACCCGCAGGAGGGAAAGGCAAGGCATCATATATGCTGGGGGACATCAATCAGCTCGTCACAAAGTCCATATAGTCATATGGCTCAGTCGTATCAGTGTACAAGAGGTAGGACTCGACGATCATCGCTGCGATCCTCGCATCCTTCGGCAACAGCCTTTCCCGCCTCATGGACGTAGGAGGCTGCGCAGGTGGCACCATCACCTCCTCCTCAGTAATCTATCGAACCACCCTCTCCCCAAGATACCAAGAATGGCCAAACTCATGCGCCAACAAATGCCTCATCTACGCATTCACCCCAGTCGCCCCCGTATCCTGAATGGCGGTCCCTCAAGGGTAAAAAGTCACCAGAAAATCCCCAGTAGGCATAAGTCAATACAGAATCAGAACATGCAAAAACCAAGACTGAAGATGAAAGAGTCTTACCCTACCACTGGTCAGGCCATTCAAGACCTAACGCACCGTCTTAAGAGAAAGATATACATTCGACTGCCGATTGGCCTTCCGCCATCGGTACAATCGGTAGAAGTCCCTAATAGTCTGGTCCTTCAGGGTAATCAGCTGGGTATTGCACCCAATCACCTCATAGAACCACATCTGCCAAAGATAAGAATTCATAATAAAAAAGAGACGCATAAGGAAAATGCGAATGCATAAAAAGAGAATGCGCAAACTGAAGAATACCTCAAGAAGATACGTGGCTCCAATAAAAGTTTGTCGACAGCACCGGATGAATGCATCCAAATAAAAATAGAGGGTCGCTAAAGTCAGGCTCCCCCAATCATAGAGAGGGATGTTCGAAAACATCCTTAAGTGCGGCAAGAACCACAAATGGACGACGTCACTGCTCGACGCCACTATGAAACCTCCCAGCACCAACAATATGAACAATCGGGCCATATACCTCACCTGCAGCCCGTCCTCCACATTAACCACCCTACTCATCAAAACATCCTTCAGTAAGGACAGCCGGATGGAATCCCCAGAAACTATCCTCCCTACGTCATCGAGCGCCGCCTGCACTGCCTCCGGCCTGACCTGTAGGGAGCAATCCACCTTTATCTGCTCTCCGTCACAATCCAACCCCAGCAGCTATTTCACGTCTATAGGAGTCATGGTCATCTCCCCAAAGCCAAAATAGAAGTATGGGTAGTATCCCACCATCTCTCCCCCAGAGCGCATAAGACCGCTATCGAACGAGGCGTCTCATCCAGCGCAGACGCCAACCTACCAAAACCCGCTGATGATACCACCCAATGCACCATAAGTGGAAGATGCTCCCAGATGTCCTTAAGCCCCGTCATCCCATAAGAACGCATGTTCTTCAAAGAGATATCAGACTGTCAAAAGAAGAAACCTTATCAAAAATTCAAGAAGGAAGGAAAAATCACCAAGAAAAAAGAGAAAAATATCAAAAGTTAGGTTACTTACATAATCGTCGGGGCTCACCACCCTCAAAGAGCGATGACGCGATGGCTCCCATAGTAAGGTCCGCTCATCCGTAATCGACTCGAATGCGTCAAAGGAATTCCCACTCCCCAAAGCAAGAGGTGCCTTATCCCTCCACTCCACATTTGCCCAGTCATCAACAGTCAACCATTCCTTATGTGCTGTAGTGATCATAAAGGCGATCATTTCTTAGAGATCGGAATGCTAAAACGATTTGCAATGGAAAATCGCAGAAAGAGAGAAAGCAAGAAGCTGTGAAAAATGAAGGAAATTCGCCCCCCTTATATAGGATGCCAAAGGTCATGCCGATCGGTATTGACCCCCCAACTACCGATCGACACTACCCCTTTATCTTCTTGAGACAGTCCAAAAGTCTGTGCCACTGTCGAATGGCATCCTCTGCACCATGTCGGCCGGCACCCCCTTAAAATTTCATACAAAAATTTCCAGAAAATACCAGAAAACCCTGAAAAATTCTCAAAAAATTCCTAAAAACCCCAGGAAAGATTTAGAACATCTTTACCAAGGAGATTTCACACTCCCTCAAGTGGAACTCGTATTTCCCCAACGGAACTCTCAAAAGCCAAGTGAATCTTCTCCCGGTGATGTCCCCGAATAATCTCTAAAGATCGCCTCCTATACCCCAAAGGTCTCAAACCTCCCCGAGCAATACGTCCAATACCTCGACCACCTAATCACTTCCCCAGTGGAGTTTACAACATCAAATTTCCCTTTCCTCCGCAAGATCTCCAAAATTACAAGGATTTCCCTATCCACCGGCTCCCCAGCTCAAATAAAATTCACAAGGTAACTTCCCCGGCAGAGTTACTCGAGAACATCTCAACTTAAGACCGCAGAATTGGGTTCAACTTGCATAATTGGTCATCTCAACCTAAGCCCATAGAATTGGCTTCGACCCGCAGAATTGGTCATCTCAACCTAAGCCAAGACCCGCAGAATTGGTCATCACAACCTAAGCTTGCAGAATTGGCTTTGACCCGCAAAATTTGTCATCTCAACTTAAGCCCGCAGATTGGTCATCTCAACTTAAGCTTGTAGAATTGACTTTGACCCACAGAATTGGCCATCTCAAATTAAGCCCATAGAATTAGCTTCGATCCGCAGAATTGGTCATCTCAAATTAAGCCCGCAGAATTGGCTTTGACCCGCATAATTAGTTTTCTCAACTTAAGCCCGCATAATTAATCATCGTAACCTACGCATGCAGAATTGACTTCGACCCGCAAAATTGGTCATTTCAACTTAAGCTCGCAGAATTGGCTTCGACCCGCAGAATTGGTCATCTCAACTTGAGCCCACAGAATTGGCTTCGACCCGCAGAATTGGTCATCTCAACTTAAGCCCGTAGAATTAGCTTCGACCCGTAGAATTGGTCATCTCAACTTAAGCCCGCAGAATTGGTCATCTTAACCTAAGCCCGCAGAATTGGCTTCAAAGCGTAGAATTGGTCATCTCAACTTAAGCCTGCAGAATTAGTCATCTCAACTTAAGCCCGCAGAATTGGCTTCGTCCCGCAGAATTGGTCATCACAACCTAAGCCTATAGAATTAGCTTCGACCCGTAGAATTGGTCATCTTAACCTAATCCCGTAGAATTGGCTTCGACCCGCAGAATCGTTCATCTAAACTCAAGCCCACAGAATTGGCTTCGACTCGCAGAATCGGCCATCTCAACTTAAGCCTGAAGAATTGGCTTCGATTCGTAAAATCGGTTACCTCATCTTTAAGCCCTCAGAATTGGCTTTGACCAGTAGAATCAATCACCCTCATCTTCAAGCCCTCAGAATTGGCTTCAACCCGTAGAATCGGTCACCCTCATCTTCAAGCCCTCAGAATTGGCTTCGACCCGCAGAATCGGTCATCCCAAGCACCTCCTTAGGAATTCACCTAAACCTTTCCTCTAAACCATCCCTATTATTCTCCCCTTAGATCCTCAGAATCGACCTTGATCCTCTGAATTGGTCATCTTTACCCCCCAGTTCCTCAAAATCGGCCTCGACCCTCTCAATTGGTCATCCTATTTTCAAAAGCATCATGCGGTGTCTATTCAATGGCTATCGTTTGTTCCAAACTCACCCATCGAGGGACTCTATAGACACCCCATTTTGTTACCCCTTAAGCTATCCTTAGGTCCCTAGCACCTCCCTTCATCACTACAAACCCAGGTCATACCCCGAGTACTAACCTAAAAACCATCGGGCTCTCTTAGGCTCCGTTTGACCAAAAAGTTAAACTCTTCAGCTTGATCGAGACTGAATTAATCTTCAAAGGGAACTGAATCCCCTTTCCAACGGTCCATCCCGTGTGCGATTCTGACATACCATGCGGACGAATGACCCATTTTCCCCGAAACCTAATCTAGAGGCCATCGGACGCTCCCGAGCTCCGTTTAACCTAAGTCAACTCTTCATCTTGATTGAGACTGAATGAATCTTCAAAGGGTACTGAATCCCCTTTCCAACGGTCTGTCCCGTGCATGAGTTTAACTTATGGTACGGACGAATGATTCGTTTTACTCTAAGAGGTTACCAAATGCTTCCAGGGCCCGATTGACCAAAGTTAACTCCTCGAACTGGGTCAAACTCTTTGGAATGTCGAAGTAAATCTCCTAACCTTTCCAACGGTCCACCCCATGTGGGATTCGGACTTACCATAAGGGTGAACAATCCATTTGCGTTCGACGACTACCCATCCAATGGACCAAAGAGCGCTTCCGAGCCACATTTATCCCAAAGTCAACTCCCGAACCCGGGAGTGGTCCAAAGGACTTTCGAAGGTCTCTGAATTAACTTTCCAATGGGCTACCCCGTGCACAATTCGGATCAACAGTTTGCACTCTACGGCCAATTTTCCGAAATGGCCAGAAAGACATTGACAAACGGCAGGTCCTAAACCCTGCCTATCGACAGTGTGCCTAAACACACCTTTCGATTGGAAGGACCAGGGCTATGTCGATTGGTAATGCCCTAAGTATATAAAAATTAGGCCATGTCCTCATTGCAAGGAGAGCCCATATCTGAAACATATCACTCTCAGCAAATCCAGAAAACCTCTCTCGAAGCCAACGTGATTTCAACATCCAAAACCCTTTACAACTTTCAATTCTCATCACCCTTTTCATCAAACTCATCATCATCCAAGTGAAAGGGTTGCTCTCTAACATTCAAGATCAAGCTCAAGATCTTCAAGAAGGTCCAATTTTCTTAATTCTCTCCTTAAATTCCCATAAATTCATATTAACTTGTTTTATTACTTAGCACTTTTATTCTCCCATCTCACATATCCTAATATAATTTGTATTTAGTAATATTTCACATCTCTTATTTTCATATAAATAAAAAAAACCAAAAAAACGAGAAAATAGGGTTTGCTCATAAATTCCAAACGGGAATTCTCACATTTTTCTTACACTCCTCTCACAACTAAAACACTTTTTCCACACACACACACGCAAATAAGAGAATCCCCCGATTGGATTTATGGGATAAACCCTACCCCTCGTTTTGCATATGAATTACATGGACTTTGATGCCTCTATAGGCTACATAGGCGTCTCGGGGTAAAACTCGAGACTCGAGTCCTATTTTTTACTCTTTTTCCCATTTTCTATTTTCTTTAAATTCAATTCTCTTAGATTACACACACACACACAAATATATATATATATATATATATATATATATATATATATATATATTTGTTCTCAGTGGCGTATTATTCCACATACGTTATCGTTCCATTATAACGAACAACGCATGGATGATCGCGCAAATCCTATTTTCTAATATTATCTTTACATTCCTACAGATGACTCGCTTTATCTCTTCCATGGTACAAGTCGATGACTCCTATCTCGTCTACATATACACATGCACACGTATCACGGGGAAAATAAAGGAAAATAGCAAAAACCCGTGAGAGACCGTAAGGGCAGAATGGGTGCCTAACACCTTCTTATTTTGTAACTTAGCCTCGGACCCTTTTTGAATCATTTTGGTTTTGTATGCATCAGTATGTCTTTGGATGTTGTCCTTCGGGATGGATCCCTTTCTTTTGTCTGTTTTGAGTAAAATAGACTGGAGACTCCATCTTTCTACATTTTTCACCTCATCAATGATTCCTATAGAAGCGCTCCCGAGAGGGACGCGCGGGACCTAGGATCCTCACGCTCCCGCCCGCTGCGAGGATCGGGGATGGCCACAACGGTCTCATCATCATTAATTTGAACACAATTATGTTGCTTATTTTTTTCCTTATTGATATTATCTAAGAATTCTTATTTTATTAAATTATCTTCATCAAAAGTTTGACTAAAATCAAGACAGTTAATGTAAAGCATAATAAGATACTCAAAATCGTCATTTATTTCATTGAAAGGGTTTGCAAGAAATACACCAGTGAGGACCTCATCAAAGGAAGCCTCTTTTATAATTACATTAAAAATAAGAGAAAAATAGTAGGCTTATGTATCTCTTGGGGAGAATGGACGACAAGGTTTAGGTTGATTTGAGTGGGTTGAATGGGAATGCATGATAGTTGAGGAGGGGTGCTTCAGTAGTGGTGATCTTTTCGGACGAGTCAGATAACGCAGCTTCCAAGCAGATCACGTAGAGATCCAATCCCAGGGTGTGTAGGTTCAACGACTCATTGGTTTCACTATCCCCAAAAATTTCAGTGCTTTTCTATGGCTTTATCTATTGGAGGCTTTACCTCATATTTGTTTCCTTTATCCCAGGCGATTTTATCCTCAAAGAAGATTTCTATCCCCGATGTCATCTTCTTATCACTGGGGTCATACCACGGTTCAGGGAAGCCAAGAAAAAATCCTCACTCTTCGATTCATTATTCAAGCCATCAAAATCATCACCCCAACCAGTGGAAATGATGTCATCTTTCTAGTAGTAGCCAACCCATTCAATAACTTCTACCGCTTCATCATATAAATCTTCCCACTCAGCGGGGAAGTATTTGAACGAAGGGACTATATGCCCTTAGAATTTCAGGAATGTAAGAAACTTAGAGACACTGCATATCTCTTATTTTTAAGGCGACTTGCACGATGTCATCTAGGTTGAATTCTTCTATGACCACCACCCATTCATCTAAATCTCAGTCCCACCTTTAAGTTTCCATGAAAAAATAGTTGAACCTCTTATAGTCAATAGTCATTTATAAGGGAAATTTCATCCCCAACTTTTGAAACTAGTCTAGAAATGCAGGTAATTCCACTCCTCCCACTTTTAAGTGGATACGGACGACAATACAAGCTCGGGTGACGAGTGACAGAGCTTGATCGGAAATCTTGTAGGATGCAGGAGAAAGGATGGGCAGATTTTGAAAGGATTTGGTGAGACTATAGGTATTTTAGGTGTTTCGATGGGCTTGATTCTGGTTGAGGGGTAAAATTAAGAATTTACTTTTAAAAGGATATCATTCACCCCAGTTATGTGTTCTGGGAGAGGATTATAAATGGTGTTGGGTTTAGTATTGGCTTGTAAGGAAATGATACCCCCATGTCTATAAAACTCTGGATCACATTCTGAGGTGAAAGCATTTATCAATGGTGTGCCCAACAATTTGGTGGAAATCACAATGGGCATCATGTCTAAAATTTCTGGGAAGAGGATTTGGTAACTGTCGGGTTTGCAACGGCTTAATGAGATTTTGGGCAAGCAGGGCTTGGTACACTTTTGATAAAGGATCATGGAGTTCAGTATAATGCTTTTTGGCAGGGTTGGTACGACTTTTAGGTGTCCAAGAAGTGCCAGGTTAGGATATATTATTAATGGTTGACACTGAGTTGCTGGGATCCTTTATCATCGTTGGGTATGGTTCGTGAACTGGTGTACAACGTAGGGACCATACCCCTTATGTGTGTTTTGTAATGTCTGATTGGATAAATAATTCCTTCGGACTTACCAATAGAGCACAAACGAGACACTACCATTGAGTACCGCATATATGGAAGCACACACACACACACACACACACACATATATATATATATATACATATATATATAAATTAAATGAGAATAATCTATCTCTCTAAGGATGTAGACAATAAATTATAAACCCTAACTATGTAGCGTGCACAACATATGTTTATGTCGCTTTCACGAGTAAGTTCACTGGGATACTCTGGGAAGTGGTATCATAAATGTAAATGATTGCAATTTGATCAAATAAATTAAATGAGATTAATCTATTTGTCTAATAATGTAGACAATAAATTACAGACCCAATATTATGTAGTGAGAATAATAGATGCTTATATCACTTTTACGAGTAATATGAATAGGATACTTGAGGAGGTGGTAATATGAATGTAGATGATTACATTTCAGTATGTTGGCTATACTAGATGCATCTTATATTAGATTGGCTCAATCATCAGTCATTATCTTGGGCTTGGGTAGTTATACGTGTAGTACTACACTTAGATGAGGGGTGAGGTACTTAACGTATGTGAGTGACGATGGGAGATACTTACTTTGAATTAATCGTATTTTTTCACTTTAAATTCAGTAAGTTAATTCTTGAAAATCTAGGGCACTCGCCCAAAATTACAAATGCCCCCCTAGTGTTCCTAGACAGGGATAGCAGGAATGTTGAGAGATCATGCAGTCTCATTTTACTTATCGGGGTTCAGATCGTTGATTCTAGATTAGGTGGTTTCTTTATTTCAGTATTTTACTTTGGGGATTATTGTATGGGCATAAGCCCGAAGTCTATATTATTTTCGTCAGTTTAAGATACTTATGCTGATGTTGGATTTTCATTTATATCATGTGGATGTTGAGCTTATACTTATCTTGGTTATTAATTTAAATTCAGTTTTTAATTCAAATGCGGGTTGAAAATAAATATTTTATATGGTTTGATGCTGAGAATAGTATTAATTGACAAACAAGTCCCATCTTCGACGTATCGAGTCTGGTCAACCTTTATATGAGAAAATGTGGTTGTTACAACCAAGCCCCAAGATATGGAACCAACCTTATCAACCTAAACATATCCATAATAACCTTATAATAAAAGTGCCCCATGTGTAGGGTCATCAATATAAGAGTAATATTTATCCACTCCCGATAAGATTCCACAATATAAATGCCATATGCTAATGTTTTCCAATGTCTTTTATACTTTATCATTAAGTTCTCAAATTTCCTTAAATTACTTCTCAATGTTATATTACTTTTAAAGGGAGGGGGGGCATAAATTCTACTCTAAAGTCTAAGAGGGTAAAATGTCTAATTTTGCATTTATTCTCACTCCCATCTCTTAATATATTATTTATCTCAATAAATTTTCTAAGGATATCACCCTTTTTATTCATAAATTTCACTTTGTACTACCAATGGCACAATTCTTAAATCGTTAGGGTGTAATATAAATTTCAATATGATTTAATGATTTCATCAAATCATTATTATCAACATATATGTGGAGAAGAATTATTTCTATTCGGTCAACAAATACAGAACTACTGGTTCTTTTGAACAATATACAAAATCCCAAATTCATATTAATTCAACAAGTCTGCATAAATGTAAGAATTTCCAAATCAAGACTTGTCTAAGGGAAATTATCAAATTAAATCAAATTTCATAAATTTAACTAATGTTTACTTTAAAGTTTATAAATTTTAAGATTGGCATATGAATATATTAATAAATCAAAATTTCTAAATATCACAATTTATATGTAAAGTTACCCGAATTCTAAATCTCACAATTTTTCTAATTACCAATTTCTTAAATTATCACAGCCTACGAAATTTATTTATTTTTAAATGTAAATTTTCAATAGTTCAAGTTGACAATATCATTTATTAATTTATAAAATTCCAATAAGTATTTTACAAATGTAATTATATTTAATGGATTTTATTTATAAAAATTAGTTTGAGGTAGAATTTAATACTTAAAAACATAAAAGGGGAGAAATATAATGTTTACTTGCCTTAATATAGGAATCCACCAAAATAACATAAGAATTGTAGAAGAAATCCTCCTTAAAAATTATTGAAAAGACCTTGTAATTGCTCCAAAAAGATTGTATATGTTGGTTAAAAATGTAACCCCGAAAAATACAATTGTTATTGAAAATTGTATGGTGTATTTTTAGGATTAGAATGGTATAATATGTTTGATATTTGAGTTTGGCTTTGGGTTGAATTGTGTACTGAAAAAAATCAAGGCAGTAGGGTTTTTAGTGTTAGCTCTACGTAATATAAGGAGATTGCTTCCGCCATCCATTTTTTTTTAATTTTTTTATACAAGATGCTCCCCTTTTAATTATTTTTTATTTTTATTTTTAAAAGAAAAACCTTCTCTCTGTCTTTCTTTCTTTAAAGATAACATTAATTAACCTTAATTAAACTTAACCCTAAACCTTTCTCCAAGTAATCCTTTAGTTGCCTCTTTACCCTTGGCCTCATTTTGCAATTTCTTATGTGCGAGCGTCTTCACTTACTTTTTATAATTATAAATTAACCCTACTTTAATTTATTTTCAAATAAGCACAATTATTTTATTGATTAACTAATCAATTTCTAAAAATCATCAAATAAATTCTAAAATTATAATAACTCTCAAACTTTTAATTTATTTGCATGCCAATTCCAATTTAACGTATAAACGTTATTTTTTATTATTTAAATCATATAAAAAAATTCCACTTAAATAACTTATAAAAATCCTCTCAATTTTAATATTTAATTATTTGATTAATTTCACAAAATTATGGGATATTACAATCTTCCCCCGTAAAAAAAATAATTTCGGCTTTGGATTCACAATTAAAATTTATACCCGATTTTAAGGTGTGGATATTGTTTCCTCATCAAATCATCGCGCTCCCAAGTGGATTCTTCATCATTACGGTGGTTCCACTGCACCCGTACTAACGGTATCTCCTTGGAATGTAATTTTTGAATACGTCTGTCCAAAATCTCTACTTATTATTCGTTATATGAAGCGTCCGAGTTTACCTCGATCTCATCTAAATTGATATATTAATAGGCCTCCCTAAGATCTACAAATCTACGTAGTAAGAAAACGTGAAACTTGGTATGCATCTGATCCAAATGATCCGGGAGTGCTAAACGGTACGTAACGTTTTCACCTTCTTCGTGACGATAAACGGCCCGATGTAACATGGAGCTAACTTTTCTTTCTTCCCTAATATCATCATCCCTTTCATAGGTATTACCCGAAGTAGGACTTGCTCCACAACCTGAAACTCCATAGTTTTCTTATTTTTATCTACATGACTCTTCTCTCTATCACGTTCGACCTTAATCATCTTCTCGATAGTCTCTTTGATGAACTCCGATCCAATTTATTTCCCTCGCCTCGATCCAATCAGCATAACGGTAATTGGCACTGTTGCTTATAAAGTGAATCATATGGTGCCATGGAAATCGACTTCTAATAACCATTATTATAAGAAAAACTCCATTAGTGGAAAATGCATCTCCCAACTGCTCTTGAAGTCCATAACACATGCACGTAACATATCCTCCAACGCCTAATTTACCTTATATGCATGTCCATCCGTTTGTGGGTGGCATGTCATACTAAGATGCAGTTGAGTCCTCATAGATTACTGAAAACTCTCTCAAAAAAATGTGCTACAAATATAGGACCCCAATCTGAGACACCATGAAAATGAATAATGTCGATAAAATACAAATGTGCAAGTTGTTTGATTGAGTAGTCAGTACGTACGGACAAAAAATGTGATACCTATGTGAGGAGATCAAATATCACCTAAATATAATCATGTTGGGGATGCGTCCAAGGTAGCCCCGTGATGAAATCCATCAAGTTGATATCCCACCTCCACTCGGGAATGGGTAGAAGTTGAGCTATACCTGGCGGCTTTTAAAAGTCCATCTTCACCAACTGACAAGTGAAGCATCTAGATACGAAGTGGGGCACATATCTCTTCATACCAGCCCACCAATATTATCACTTCATATCTTCGTACATTTTATCAAACCTAAATGTACCGCAAAACATGGACTATGTTTTTCATCCATAACAGCTCATCTCAACTCCTCATCTGAGGGTACCATCAATGTACCCTTATATCGTAATCCGCCATTGAATCATATAAAAAATAATGTAAAACTTATAATGAGAAGCTTCATCACATTTTCCTCACGCATCATGTTCAATGAATGTCCCCTAATCACCCATATCACAGTCTTTGCAGTTATTGTGAGCATACCCATAAAGCCCTCGTTAACTCACTAATCATATTAACGGAACCCCACTTGGCCAACTAAAGCGTTGATATGATACCATTGGGCCATCAGTCCAATGCATTGGCCACCGTGTTAGCCCTCCCTCGGTGATAATGGATCGTGAACTGGTAATCCTTGATGAATTCAAACTACGTGCACTGCCTCATATTCAAATCTTTTTATGTAAATAGATACTATATATTCTCATAATTGCTGAAGAGCCTAAACTTCTCACCCCAAATATAGTGCCTCCATACATGCAGTATAAGTATTAAGACCGCTAACTCCAAGTCGTGAGTCTGATAATGAATCTTATGCAGCTTTAACTTCCAAGAGGCATAAAAAATCGGCATGTCCTCCTAGATAAAAAACACACCCAATCCACACAGAAAAGTGTCGGTGTATACCAAGAACTCTACATTAATCTTCGATAAGGAAAGAACTAGTATAGAAGTCAGTTTCTCTGTAACACCCCGCCTAATTAAATACCGGGTGGCCGGTCCCATACCAAATTAAAACAGAATATACAGTTGGCTCATTCTTAGCATCACTGTCGAAAACATTTACAACTCACCCAATACCCAATTAAGCTGGTGTTAAAAACTTTTCAAATTTTAATTTAACAAAATCCATTTCCAGTTTAAGAATAACACTACACATTTTATTCTACAACACAGATAACACAATAAATAACTCAAAAGAATTAAATGCAACTGGAATAAACATTCCCAAATAATATAAATCCTTTACAATAATCCCAACAATGTTAAATGTATTAAAATGACACAATTACAATAGTATTTGACCTCGATAGAAAAGATAACCGAATCCTTTGGGCGACATGCCCTAACTAAGAATACTGTGAATCAAAAGATGGAAGGCGTCTAGGCAAAACTCCATAAATCCATAGCCTGTCATAATCCGCTAACGTTGGCGTCCCTGTTTCTGGACACCTGATATAGAGATACAATAGAAGAGAAAATATGCAAGGAAACGAGTCAGAGCCCGAATGTGTAGATTATTTTTAAAACAGCAAGTATTTAACAAGTGCAATAAAGCATTTATTATGTACATGTTAGATCCAACTCTCACTTGCAATTCTCACCTCTCAACTAGAGTGCACACTTAACGTTTCCTATTAACCTCCTAGTTAATGGTTCCTCTTTTCTAGTCTCCATATTATAAATTCCATTCCCATATCAAAATCCCCGTATGTCCCATACCATACGTCACATTATTCTTCATTTACATTTCTCCTTAATATGATTAGTTTCTCATTATCATGAATCATTTCTCATTAATATGAATTAAGTTTTTCAATAAACATTCATTAACTTAATTCAATTATCTTTCTTTATTCATCGTTATCTACAATTATCACCGTAGATAGAATTAACCATAATAAATATCCATTCATTCATTTAATCCATTATATATATATTCATATATAATACGGCACCCCGAGTCACAGCTGTGGTGCAATGCATTACTCTGCTATCATGTCCCATCATCGCAGGTCGCCGAATAGGGGACTACAGGTTCGGTAAGATTCCACGAACCACAATCAACAACAAACAAATTGGAGGTGAACATAGTTCTCGTATCCATGGGTCACGCACATACCTACGTACCCACAGTCAGCGGACTTATCAACTCCCCGATAAGTCTTTCATAGACCTATGTTCTCGAGCGACAAATCAAAGATCCCATGGATTCATTAGGATATGACTGCCCTCACGCGCAAACCTCCCACCGATAGCAAGTAAGATAGGTATGTCATACACATAAATCAATAATAAATCAAATAGGTATTATCATACCTATAATATAATATCAATAAGGTAATTATCACTGCCCAAAGATATTTCCCATACGTAGCATTATATCCCTTTTAAATCCCACGTATTAACATATTATATCTTTACTTCATAATTTAATTATCCTCGCATCCTATAACATCTCTCCACTCCCGACGTCATTAATGTTCATGCGCGGAGAATCTTGCAAAGAGAAATCCAAACAAGGAATCCCTCCAATACACTACTACTTAACTTTGTCGATCGAGGAGGTCCGAAAACTTTAACTATGCGATCGGGATAACCTCATACCCTCTTTCAATCAAATGTGTTCTAAACTCCCATCTCACAAGATTCAAATCGGATTTTCCTCATCTTATATTCAGTAAGAAATCACTAATATCCTACTGGTCCATAACATTATTTCTCCTGAACTACTACGAGTTTAGTTCTCCTTTTAATTAAGGTTAAAACCGATAGTTTCGAATCTCTTATAAACACATCTTCTTTCACTTAAGATTAAACCCTCTTGTAAACTTAAGGATACCCAGGTGTTATACTAAATCACCCCTACTGGTCCTATCTTAAATCCTCATACATCCCCATTTGGAAATTTAACAAATGAATCTAGCAACCGAAATTCCATTCAATATAATTTTCATCATTTAAATCACTCGAATCCAAATCAATTTAATTCAAATCTTATCAAGGGTTTACTGATATTTTCTAGGTCCATAATATCCAAATAATAATCACCAAAGATCCACAAAAGGTTTGGGATAAGAATCAACATTTAAAAAAGAAACAACTTTACATAATCTGGGGAGGTCGGTCGATCGAAGGCAAGGGTCGATCGATCGATCCCTCAGGTCCAAGCCTGGTTTTCTGCATTTTCTGCAACTACGGGTTTCACCATTTTTACTCATTTAAATCTTCATATTAACCTCCAAAATGAGTTATAATTATTTCTACATGATATATCAACATATATGAACGATTTCCAATACTCTAAACATCCTAGAATCTTCAAGGGATTGGATTAAAAGCATGTTTCTCTACTTATTTCCAGAAAATCATCAACATATTAACTTCAAGAACACTACAATGGTATTTCAGATTTTTCTTCAACATATTCATGACTATTTCATGGATTAATATCATCCTAAAACATGAGTTAGATTCCTATATCATTTCAGTTTTCCAGAAATCCATTTAATACTCCATTACTTCTTCCAAACAATAATAATCTTCTCTTTTCATATTATTCTAACATGGACAATATACAAACTTAAATTGCTATTATCAAACACTTGCCTTTACTGTAGGTCTGATCCTTTGGTGTAGTATATTTCAGTTGGTTGTCCCTTCTCCGGTCAAACTCCGGTGGTGGTTGGTGGTAGTGAACCTTGGTTCTTGTTCTTCTCCTTCCCAAGTAGCTTTTCCCTTCCCAAGCACTCTTACACTCTCTCTAGGAAGATGGCTGATCTTATTTGTGAAGAGGAGATGAATAACCCCCATACACTTAATCTACCAATACTTATAATAGTGCCAAATCCGTAATCAATATTCATCCCCCCTAGAAAAATGACCAAAATGCCCTTTCGGGTTGTCTATTCATTTCCAAATGACCCGAGACTCAAAATTAACATCCAAATAGACTTTTCTGACTATTTCGAACCTTCCGGACGCAACGATGCAGTCGAAATGACTATTAGATCGATAGAAAATAAATTTCCTTTTTAATTTAATAAACTAGTCCCGACACGTCCCATACCGCGTCTGACTAAAAATATAAATTACCGAATTTATATCATACAGTCATATCAATGACATCACATTCATATATTACCTAAATACCTTTAAGTAATATTCAGAATCATCCATTTTAATATCCACCGTCCGGATAAAACCCGAATGAATTAATTAATAATAAAATCTAATTAATCCATTAATTTAAAATATAACCCATTTTAAAAGTCATTTAAAATTACGTGGTATTACATACTTCCCCCTTATAACAGAATTTCGTCCCGAAATTCAGGAATATAAGTCATACCGGTAAGGTCAACTCCGAGTATAAATCTCACATCGCAAGAAATCCAAGATGTACCGCCCATACAATACATTAACAAAGTCCCTATCGATGTTATACGCCAAGCCTCACCATATAGTTTCAACTGAATCAAATTTAAACTTTACCCAATCTTCCCTATACCGTCCTCGTGACAAACGTTGGGAAAAATAAATGATTCGCTCATAGTGAACAAATAAATCCTGAAGTCACAATTACTTACCTTATTCACAATTATGAAAAATACTACAATCCAATCATCCAGGGCGCCCATACACCCTCTCGTACCGCTTTCAATATTCAAAGTTTTGCAATGGTTATAAACTCGTTTCCCAAAGACCTAACTTATTTCGACTCCCAAAGGTTATTAGTTTCATGCGTGGGGTGTCTCGCAAGCGAAATCCAAACAAGGAACCACCCCGATACACTACTTCCTAAAGTAGTCGGTCATCGAAACTCCTAAGGTCCTTAGTCAATAATATATATAAAAAAAATTTGGTTTTAAAAAAAATAATATCAGGTTTATCGATTTTAAAAATAAAAATTTGGTTTTTATCGATTTCAAATAGAGTCTACGCATCTACTCTCTTATAGAAGACAAGATGCAGACATACACTTTCATATACCACAAGTCAATGCATGCCGATAGTCACATCACACTCGGACATGCTCTAGGTAATTAATCCCATGATACAAATTAAACCCACGTGATAACATGTAATATAAAGGTGTCCCACACCCCTCAGTGAGTCTACGTAAATAATGATGCCATAGGCTGAGTTTAACAACCCTTTTGCCCTCACAATATCAATCACTACAAAAATCAATACGCCTCATACTTCCTTAGATAGGAAACATACCCTCATTTGCGGGTGATGGTTGTTGAATCCCAATATTATAACTTTGCTCCGATGAGTCAAGAAAAATTTTACCCCAAATTTTCAGTTCTAGTTAATCACATTCCACTATATACCCAAGCCTTTCAATATATTGCCTTCATTAGGGAACATACATAATTCACGCATTTCAAGAACTTCTACTGATGACTCTCCTCAATTTCTCCATAATAGGGGTGACCTCGACTACGGTCATCATACTCAAACATACATCATAACCTCCTAAGTACGCTCTCCGCTATTCGTCCAATGACCCTCATTTGCCATACGTACTTAATGAAAGATTCCCCAATAAATGTTGTCGCATTTTATAGTTCCACCCATCAGTGAACATTAGGACTCTCCTCTCCTCAGTAGGTACTTCAGCTGGCACCAAATTAGTTAATCTTGTAAACTCTTCCTCATATTCCGCCACAGTTTTCTCTTCATGTTTCAAATCAAGTAGCTTCCTCATCATCTCTGTATGGATGGCGAAAGGAAAATACTTCCCATCAAACCGTATCCAAAAGTCTTGGATAGTCATTATGTCCCTCTCCTCCATAGTGGTCGTAGCTTCCCACCATTGCAAAGCTGCCCCTACAAGCTTGAATGTGGCTAGTATCTGACGTTGAACCTCAGTGCATTCGATCATTCTCAAGTGCCGTTGGATATCTTTCTTCCATTGGCTAGCAGTCATAACATCTGATCCTCCCTGAAACTCAGGTGGGTGCGCTTTCTGAAAGGCATCCCTCGCTCGTTCCCATGCAGTAGGAAACACTTGCCCTTGCGCGGGTGGCACAATCGGTGCTGGTGCGGGAGCCTACTGAATAGCAGCTACAGCAGCATTGACTGCCAGAGCGACTATTGCAGCAACTTCAACCGCAGTCATCGTACCTTTGTAGGCGTAAGTAAAAAAGCAATAATCCTACTCATAGGGCTCTACATCAAAGAACGCTAAGCTGAAGACACAGTAAGCCGTACAGATCCTAAAGGACACTAGAACATGATGCTCTGATACCACCTGTAACACCCCGCCTAATTAAATACCGGGTGGCCAGTCCCATACCAAATTAAAGCAGAATATACAGTTGGCTCATTCTTAGCATCACTGTCGAAAACATTTACAACTCACCCAATACCCAATTAAGCTGGTGTTAAAAACTTTTCAAATTTTAATTTAACAAAATCCATTTCCAGTTTAAGAATAACACTACACATTTTATTCTACAACACAGATAACACAATAAATAACTCAAAAGAATTTAAATGCAACTGGAATAAACATTCCCAAATAATATAAATCCTTTACAATAATCCCAACAATGTTAAATGTATTAAAATGACACAATTATAATAGTATTTGACCTCGATAGAGAAGATAACTGAATCCTTTGGGCGACATGCCCTAACTAAGAATACTGTGAATCAAAAGATGGAAGGCGTCTAGGCAAAACTCCATAAATCCATAGCCTGTCATAATCCGCTAACGTTGGCGTCCCTGTTTCTGGACACCTGATATAAAGATACAATAGAAGAGAAAATATGCAAGGAAACGGGTCAGAGCCCGAATGTGTAGATTATTTTTAAAACAGCAAGTATTTAACAACTTCAATAAAGCATTTATTATGTACATGTTAGATCCAACTCTCACTTGCAATTCTCACCTCTCAACTAGAGTGCACACTTAACGTTTCCTATTAACCTCCTAGTTAATGGTTCCTCTTTTCTAGTCTCCATATTATAAATTCCATTCCCATATCAAAATCCCCGTATGTCCCATACCATACGTCACATTATTCTTCATGTACATTTCTCCTTTATATGATTAGTTTCTCATTATCATGAATCATTTCTCATTAATATGAATTAAGTTTTTCAATAAACATTCATTAACTTAATTCAATTATCTTTCTTTATTCATCGTCATAGATAGAATTAACCATAATAAATATCCATTCATTCATTTAATCCATTATATATATATTCATATATAATACGGCACCCCGAGTCACAGCTGTGGTGCAATGCATTACTCTGCTATCATGTCCCATCATCGCAGGTCGCCGAATAGGGGACTACAGGCTCGGTAAGATTCCACGAACCACAATCAACAACAAACAAATTGGAGGCGAACATAGTTCTCGTATCCATGGGTCACGCACATACCTACGTACCCACAGTCAGCGGACTTATCAACTCCCCGATAAGTCTTTCATAGACCTATGTTCTCGAGCGACAAATCAAAGATCCCATGGATTCATTAGGATATGACTGCCCTCACGCGCAAACCTCCCACCGATAGCAAGTAAGATAGGTATGTCATACACATAAATCAATAATCAATCAAATAGGTATTGTCATACCTATAATATAATATCAATAAGGTAATTATCACTACCCAAAGATATTTTCCATACGTAGCATTATATCCCTTTTAAATCCCACGTATTAACATATTATATCTTTACTTCATAATTTAATTATCCTCGCATCCTATAACATCTCTCCACTCCCGACGTCATTAAGGTTCATGCGCGGAGCATCTCGCAAAGCGAAATCCAAACAAGGAACCCCTCCAATACACTACTACTTAACTTTGTCGATCGAGGAGGTCCGAAAACTTTAACTATGCGACCGGGATAACCTCATACCCTCTTTCAATCAAATGTGTTCTAAACTCCCATCTCACAAGATTAAAATAGGATTTTCCTCATCTTATATTTAGTAAGAAATCACTAATATCTTACTGGTCCATAACATTATTTCTCCTGAACTACTACGAGTTTAGTTCTCCTTTTAATTAAGGTTAAAACCGATAGTTTCGAATCTCTTATAAACACATCTTCTTTCACTTAAGATTAAACCCTCTTGTAAACTTAAGGATACCCAGGTGTTATACTAAATCACCCCTACTGGTCCTATCTTAAATCCTCATACATCCTCATTTGGAAATTTAACAAATGAATCTAGCAACCGAAATTCCATTCAATATAATTTTCATCATTTAAATCACTCGAATCCAAATCAATTTAATTCAAATCTTATCAAGGGTTTACTGATATTTTCTAGGTCCATAATATCCAAATAATAATCACCAAAGATCCACAAAAGGTTTGGGATTAGAATCAACATTTAAAAAGAAACAACTTTACATAATCTAGGGAGGTCGATCGATCGAAGGCAAGGGTCGATCGATCGATCCCTCAGGTCCAAGCCTGGTTTTCTGCATTTTCTGCAACTACGGGTTTCACCATTTTTACTCATTTAAACCTTCATATTAACCTCCAAAATGAGTTATAATTATTTCTACATGATATATCAACATATATGAACGATTTCCAATACTCTAAACATCCTAGAATCTTCAAGGGATTGGATTAAAAGCATGTTTCTCTCCTTATTTCCAGAAAATCATCAACATATTAACTTCAAGAACACTACAATGGTATTTCAGATTTTTCTTCAACATATTCATGACTATTTCATGGATTAATATCATCCTAAAACATGAGTTAGATTCCTATATCATTTCAGTTTTCCAGAAATCCATTTAATACTCCATTATTTCTTCCAAACAATAATAATCTTCTATTTTCATATTATTCTAACATGGACAATATACAAACTTAAATTGCCATTATCAAACACTTGCCTTTACTGTAGGTCTGATCCTTTGGTGTAGTATATTTCAGTTGGTTGTCCCTTCTCCGGTCAAACTCCGGTGGTGGTTGGTGGTGGTGAACCTTGGTTCTTGTTCTTCTCCTTCCCAAGTAGCTTTTCCCTTCCCAAGCACTCTTACACTCTCTCTAGGAAGATGGCTGCTCTTATTTGTGAAGAGGAGATGAATAACCCCCATACACTTAATCTACCAATACTTATAATAGTGCCAAATCCGTAATCAATATTCATCCCCCCTAGAAAAATGACCAAAATGCCCCTTCGGGTTGTCTATTCATTTCCAAATGACCCGAGACTCAAAATTAACATCCAAATAGACTTTTCTGACTATTTCGAACCTTTCGGACGCAACGACGCAGTCGAAATGACTATTAGATCAATAGAAAATAAATTTCCTTTTTAATTTAATAAACTAGTCCCGACACGTCCCATACCGCGTCTGACTAAAAATATAAATTACCGAATTTATATCATACAGTCATATCAATGACATCACATTCATATATTACCTAAATACCTTTAAGTAATATTCAGAATCATCCATTTTAATATCCACCGTCCGGATAAAACCCGAATGAATTAATTAATAATAAAATCTAATTAATCCATTAATTTAAAATATAACCCATTTAAAATATAACCCATTTTAAAAGTCATTTTAAAAGTCATTTAAGAAGGATGAATTAGAGTTGGTTTAAATTAGGACACTAATCTTGCGCATCGTCCAAATGACAGAATATGTCGTTCAAGCGAGATGCCACGTTGTTCGAACTACAGGTCATCTCATTCGCGCGATAAGTTTAGTCGTTCGAACGAACCACCGCCTTAAGAAAAATATTTATAGGCATGTTTCCTTTAGATTTTGTAGGGTGTGCATTATGCAAAAATAGTATACGAACCAGAGAGTTTCTGTACACATGTTTGTAGATGTTTTTCAAGTTTAAAACCATCCTTTGAGTTTCAAAATATCCGTATATCATTGGTATATATTATGTGATCTTATTTGCACTAAGAAGAAGGTTCAACTGAAGAACAATTGCTGGTTTTGCAGTGAAGATTCGGTGGAGTTAGGTTCCAACATCGTAGACGTTGCAAGCCATATCGGTGGACACCTAGACATACGTGGATGCATGTATTGTGGGCAGGCATCATGGAAGAAGGTTACTTTCTGCGTGGGCACTGTGAGAGGAGTTATTGAAGATCAGAGGAGCGTCAACTCTCGTGGGTGGATCGAGTCGTTGAGTAAGACTACCGTCTGTCTTTGTAAAACCATATTCATAGTGATTGTCTGGCTTGGGTCGTTCGAGGTTTTTCCTGTTTGTGGTTTTCCTCATACATCCGGCGTTGTGAGTATTCTTTAATTTATTTTACTTTATTTAATCACTAGATGGATGTTTAGGATTAATCAAAATAAAATTTGGTTAAGTTAGAATTTTTTTCACAGCTTGGTGCGAATTAAAAAATTGGAAAAAGGTTTTTCACAAAAATAGAATTTGTTTTGTCATCCGTAAAACACTTTTCGCATAAGAAATTAAAAGGGACCATCAAATTGGTTTCAGAGCTAGAAATATATTTTTATTGAATTTGATCCCTTGTATTTTTCGAGATGAATTTTGGAGGTTTTGAAAGTTTTTGTGAACCTGATTTTGATGGCACAAATTATGCTTATTGGAAAATATGAATGAGAAGTGCTTTAAAATCTATTAATGAGCGTGTTTGGTTTGCTGTTGAAAATGTTTATACAACACTAGTCACACTAGAGGGTGAGGTTACTTGTTTGAAACCCGTTGAGTCATGGATTGATGTTGAACATAGGCTTGCACTGTACAACTTTAAAAGTCTGCACGTAATTTTCTCACATGTCACACCGGAAGAGTATAATAGAATTATGACTTGTGAAACTTCAAAAGAGGTTTGGGATACACTTGCACTTACGCACGAGGGCACTAGCACATTTAGGGCGTCTAAGTTACAAAATCTCACTACACAGTTTGAAATGATTAAAATGTTAGATAGTGAGTCATTTGATGAGTTTTACACTAGGTTGTCTAATATTGTCAATTTGTCATTTAACTTAGGTGAGAGGATTCCCGACAATCATTTCATAAAGAAAATTTGAAATCTTTGTCGAGTAGGTTTGATGCAAAAGATACTGTTTTAAACTCCTTAGAAATGCTTGATTCGAAGAAACTTGAAAAGATTGTAGGTGACTTACAAACCTATGAACTTGATGTGTTTACCTCCAAGTAAGTGCCAAAGAAAAAAAGGGCAATGCTTTGAAGACCGGAAGAAGGAGACTAATGTTTCGAATGACGATTTCGATTCTGATTCCGACTTTTAGGATTTCGCCTTGTTGGCTAAAAAATTCAAAATTTTCTTAAGTTTAAAAAACAATCGAAATATGCCAAAAAGTTTTAAAAGTTCAAGAACAACAAGGTTGAATCCACCCCTAAAGATAAAAGTGAAAAAACTTAATAGGGTTGAGTCAGATAGGTGTTTTGGGTGCGAGGGGTATGGTCACAAAGTTTCCGAGTGTTCCACTAGACTTAAGAAAGAAGGCAAGAAACCGATAGCTTATAATGCCACCTTAAGTGATAGTGATGCGGAAGAGGAAGAGAGTTTCCCCAATGGGATCAAGTTTGTTTCTTTCTTGGCATGTCATGTGAACGACGACGATAAATCTATCCAGGAAGATTCTCACGTGCATGACACTTTCGAGGCTGTTTAATCCCAATTGAGTGAGGAAGAGGAGGTTGATGTGAAAGAGTTGCAAGTTGCATTTAATGAGTTGTATGCCGAGGCGGTGAAAGTGAAAAAGTCTAACTCTAAATTGCAAGCTAGGTTGAATGTGCGTGCAATAGAAAATAATTATGCTTTTATTGACAATCTTAAGGCACGTGAGAAGAAGCTTAGGGAGAAGCTAGAGTACGTTGAGAAATAGAGATATAGTCTTTGTGGTTTAATGGAGACTTTGAAAAAGGAGTTGCTAGAGTTTGAGGAGGGTAGGTGTGTGCTTGAATCTAGTATTCGTGAGTTGGAAGAAAAGTTGAAAGACTTAAGTAAGGTTAAGTTTGACTTGGAGTCTAGGTTGAAAAAGTTTGATAGGATGTTAGGCACCGTCTAAGTTAAAAGTGATAGGTGTGGTATAGGCAACGAGGATAGTGTTCCCGTTCCCAAAGCCAATACCAACTGTGTGAGAGAGCCCACTAGGAATGTGAGGGGAGGTCGATAGGTTGGTAATCATTACTGCCGTCTTTACACTTGCACACATTGCGGTAGGAAAGGTCACCTTAAACGTTTTTGCTATGACCTTAGGAATGTTCCAAGGAAGTTTAGGAATAAAGTCGTTTCGGTTCCTAAAACCCCCACCCGTCATGTCACACCTACTTGGGTTAGGAAATCAGATTTAGTGGCTTTAGGACTAAAACTTCATGGTTCTCATTTGGTTGCATTTGATTCTTCCCATGCTAAATCTAAAGGTTAATAGTGTTACCATGTGTATCAATTTGTATTATATTTTCATTTATTGAGTCTTATTTGAAAAATACAAAAAGATTTTTTTTATGAAAAAATCTGAGAAAATATAAAAAGATTTTGCATTTATTTGAGTCAAAATATGTTGAAAAAATAAAAAAAAAATTGTTTTTTTGTATTTGAGTTTACATGCTTGATGTGGCATATTGGTGTGCTTGGACCCCCTTCCTTTCATTATCTATGTGGTAAGGATGGAAACGGGTCGGTTCGGGGTCGGGTTTTAAATCCCCATCCCCGTCCCCGTTAGA
Organism: Sambucus nigra; assembly: GCA_949130495.1. Lineage (NCBI taxonomy): Eukaryota > Viridiplantae > Streptophyta > Magnoliopsida > Dipsacales > Adoxaceae > Sambucus > Sambucus nigra. The sequence goes on from OX422210.1 coordinate 693,420,449, forward strand.
AAAACCATTCCCCGTCCCTTCCCCGTTCCCCGTTATAACAGGTAACCGCTGGGGATCCGAAAATTCGGGGAAAATAGCCATCCCTACTATGTGGCTAGGAAATTTGGTCATAATTATTGATACTCAAAATGAGCTTAACCATTGTATTATGGGGTTGTTTTGAAGTTGATATGCATTTTGATTCGACTTTGAATATATGCCATCTTTGCACACATGCACGAGTTTATACGTTCTTATCTCAATTTTGTCATTTATACCTAAGTAGACATAAGGAGGAGGTGTGCATGTAAGAACTGTTTACCGTGAGGGTAGTAATTAAAAATTGGTGAGTGTTCATGGGAAAGGGCTGCGAGAGTGTAAAATAGACTCATCGTGAAAGCCACCGTTTAAAAGAGCCCAAAAAAATTGAAAGGCAATAAAAAGATTCATATTCCAAAATTGGGCCAAAGTAGTTTATGTTCATTCAAAAGATTCTAAGATATATATGAGGGAGTTTGGATAGATAAATTAAATGCGTGTGCATCACGAATCCTAAATGTTGAAATATCATGTCATGATGCTAGTGTTTGTAGAATCGTCAAAATTCTGAATTTGTGTGCATGTTTGATTGTTCAGTTCATTTAGCTCACACTTAAATTATCACATATAGATAAAATAAAGTTTGATTATTTATCGCTATCAATTTGAGTTTCTTGATCATTTCGATGTGTTGGAATTGTGATTCATTTGTTGTAGTTCACGCCCATACATTCCATGTTCCTGTTTGAGCACACTGATAATATTTTAGCATGTAACTTACTTTGTTTTTTTTGGTTGAGTTTTCTGTTTTAGGTACTGAAAAGGCACTATTTTGGATCTGTCGGGCCCTTCCTGGTACTTTTTTATGAAATTTTTTTCACTGGGCAAAACCGTTTGATTTTCTGTGCATTATGGGAAAGTTTTATTTTCTCGTTCGAGTGAGAACCGATTTCGTTCAAGTGACCTATCTGTGTCACGCGAAGCTGTTCTTCTAACGATAAGCCTTCTCATTCGAGCGACACGGAGTTTCGTTTGAGTACGCTGTTTGGTTTTCTGGTCTCTTTTGTTTCAGTTCCCTGCTACATATTGTTCACATTTTAGTACTGGGTTACGTCTGAATTGATTGTTTATATGCAGATTCACATGATCACATCGTTTATTGCATAGGGTCGTTTAGTCACACTTATTTAGATTGTTGATTCATATTGTGTGATCTGATTGTTTGCTAGCTACGAATTTGATATTGTTCATCATAATTAGATGGTTATCTATGTTTACCTAGATACGCTACATATTGGTATATCTCATGCTAGGTAGTTTATCTTTTCACCGGATTATCTATTCGAGATAAAAAAAGGGGAGACATGTCTGTGATGTAGGGGGATTTTTGTGTTGGTATCATGTTTTACTCACTTAACAAATTATTTGGATTTGATTTTACATATTGGTTTTTATCATTTGTTCCTCCATACTTCACTGGGTATTGGTTTGTCTCATGTGTGTAGGTATGGTTAAAGAGATTGAAGATTTCAAGCCTTCATCACATTCAGACATTCAGAGACTGTTCATGCTTGTCGGTCTATATTACGCTAGTCTTGTCATGTAATTTTTATTTTTGGATTTATGGGATGGGTTTTAGGTGTCATTTGGCTTGACGGCCCTGCTTAGGCATTTCACTGTTGATTTTGTCCCGGAATAGTCAAAAGAGGGACATTTGTAAGGATAAAATTTACAATTGAGTCTTAATGTAATTTTAACTTATTTTCGGAACAAAACACATTTGAGTCATAGGTAGATTTTTATTATCACGATCCCATACAGACTATGACATGTTAAAGTTTAATTGAAGACGTTGTGAAAAATCTTTAAGGAATTTAATTATGCCGAAGTTTATTTGGCGCGGTTTATTTGTCTTAAAAATTTAATTGCATTCCGAGATCACTCAGGTATGAATGCATAGTATTAATGGGACTTGGAATTAATTTTCATAAAGATAAGGATGATATTTTTAGTAAATAAATGTTTTCTCAAATGTTTTAAGTGTTTGAAACTGTTTAGAGTTCGTTTTAATCTGATAAGGACGAATCATAGTTGGTTTAGATTAGGACTCTAATCTCCCGCGTCGTTCAAACGACGGACTATGTCATTCAAGCGAGATGCCACATCATTCAAATGACAGGTCATCAGATTCGCGCGACAATTCTAGTTGTTCGAATGAACCACCGCCTTAAGAAAAATATTTATAGGCGTGTTTCCTTCAAATTTCGTAGGGTGTGCATTCTGCAAAAATAGTATACGGACCAGAGAGTTTCTACACCCATATTTATAAAGGTTTTTCAAGTTTAAAACCATCCTTCGAGTTTCAAAAGATCCGAGTATCATTGGTATATGTATGTGATCTTGTTTGCACTAAGAAGAAGGTTCAACTAAAGAACAATTGTTGGTTTTGCGGTGAAGATTCGGTGGAGTCTGGTTTCAATATCGTAGACGTTACAAGCCATATCGGTGGACACCTAGACGTACGTGGATGCATGTGTTGTGGACATGCATCGTGAAAGAAGGTTACTTTCTGCATGGGCACTGTAAGAGGAGTGGTTGAAGATTAGAGGAGCATCAAGTCTCATGGGTGGATTGAGTAGTTAAGTAAGACTACTGTTTATCTTTGTAAAACCATATTAATAGTGATTGTCTGGCTTGGGCAGTCTGAGGTTTTTCCCATTTGTGGTTTTTCTCGTACATTCGGCTTTTTGAGTATTCTTTAATTTATTTGACTTGCTTTAATCACTAGATGGATGTTTAAGATTAATCAAGATAAAATTTGGTTAAGTTAGAATTTATTCACAACTTGGTGCGAATTAAAAAATTGGAAAAAGGGTTTTCACAAAAATAGAATTTGTTTTGTCAACCGTAAAACACTTTACGCATAAGAAATTAAAAAGGAATATTATAGGTCCACTTGTTTGGTCCCCTTCCTTAAACTTCGTCTTATATTCAGTACGCTCTTTACAAAGCGTATGCGCAACATTACTATTTGTGTGTACTTAGTGTATGCCTGGTTTGTCATTGAGATGTATCGTATATGGTAGATGAGACACTTCATGAAACACTCGATTCTTTCTCCTCCCATTTCATTTACTCTAGATCAAATAATAACCAACTTGTAAGTCTTTCCCACACTTTAAGATAGTATGGGTCCCCATTCTGAAGTGGGAGAAACTCTATCTCTTTCATTGAACAAATCATATTGGTGAAGTACTTATCATTGAACCTCGTCATAATCCTTGACTACGCTTCACCAAACGTAATACGATATATGTCCTAAGAGTCTTACACTTAATATTTCCTAACTCTCGACTGAACTAAACATCATGCGTGGGACGTCTCACGAATGAAATCCAAATAAAAACCCTCCTGATACACTTCGATCTAGTTAGGTTGTTCATCAGGATAATTGGAACTAGACCCCATAAAGATCGTACCTACGATAAAAATGCAAAAAAAAACGAAAGTATCAAATAACACTACACGAAAACTAGAATGGACCTATGGATCATACATTGCCTAAGACCATGCTCTAATACATACTGTGATACCCTCGTAATTTTAATAATTAGGTTGATCAAGTTTATTTATTAAAATAATACAATTTGTCAAAATAATTTAGATACCATCATTAACATGAGTGAAACCAAACGATATAATTAATGCGATAAAGTGCGATAAGAAAATCCCATAAGATAATAACTTATAGGAAATGCATCACCACCATATACTATATAGAAATAAACTATAATTCGCCAATAGATAACAGCTGAGTGATATCATAAGTACACACTTTCACAAGCTAACCAACTAGAAATCCAACTCAATAACTAAAAGTGTATATGCTAGAACAGAAGCCATAATCCTTGGATCTCTTAATTCATAAATTGAAATAAATAAGATGACAACTACATCCTGATATTGATAATAAAACTGGAACAGAACTCGATACAGCAAGAACAGGGAAGCTTAGTCGGATACTCAAGAATACTTAAAAGGGAGGTTCAATAATAATGGTAAGGCCATCGCAAATTGACATAGCTATGCCACCCAATGATAGTTATGCAACTAAATAATAATTCTGCAGTTATTAAGTTAAATCTCACAACGCATAACATACCTCACAGATATATATAATCAATTTAATCTTTCATTTCTAAATAAAGCCCGTAGGCGTAACTAGTGCCATAAAAAATTCTCCCCTTTTAATTATTTTTTTTTAAAAGTAAAAGAAAAACCTTTTCGATTTCTTTCTTTCTTTCTTTAAAGCTAACATTAATTAAACTTAACCCTAAACTTTTCTCCAAGTAATCATGTTGATGTAAAAAATTAGATTACTCTAATTATTCAATCACAGATAAATAAATTAGACAAAGAATTTTAAAGTGGTTCAGCCTTATATGAATGGCCTACGTCCACTGTTATGTTATTGCTGAGTGTTTGGGAATTCTCGATTACAAGTTCTATCAAGAAATTCAAGTCCCCTTGAATGAGTGTCATACAAGGTATTTATAGCCCTTAGGCTGTATATGAAAGGGTAATACATTAAATGATATACATATGAAAGGGTAACTCATTTAATGCTCTTCAAGCGTGTGCGTCAAGATGATAAGCATTCAATGAATAGTTGAACTTTTGATTATCTGGCAATCAATGCTGTGGTCGAGATGCAGCTCGAACCGCCTTAGTTGCTCGTCGTCCAAGAGTTCCTCGGATCACTGGAGTTCCTCGGAGGACAAGAGTTCCTCGGAGGACTGGTGTTCCTCGAAAGACTGGTGTTCCTCGGAGTACACCTGTTGCTCGGAGTGAGTATGTTGGTCGGGGGAATGATCTTCCTCGTTGCTATTGTGCCACGTAGATTGACACATGTTTTCTTATTATTTTTCCACATCAGCATACTAATTTTGGTATCAACAGAACCCCCAATATTTCATATTTCGAACTTTGAGGAGTATGGAACATTCTTTCTCGGTATATGGCAATATTAAATGACCTTCCTGGGTTTTAGGAGCCTTTTCTTCGTATTTGAATTTCCTTCCAAATTCGCAGAATCCGCCTTTTTGCGTTTTTATAAGCGCTTCGATCTTCGTGCACTTTTTGTCCTTTTAGCCGCCGAAAGCGTAATAGTTTCCTTTTTGTAATCATTTCTTTCGCCGTTTCCCAAGGCAAAGTATTTAAGCTTCAGAGGCAATCCCATCGTCTTCTACCTTTTTCAATTTCTGATTTCGAGTTTTCTATAGCTTTTCTCTCTCCTGTGCGTTCATCCCTTTCTTCGTTTGTTTGTCAACAGATCTCCTTTTTCCTGTAAGATTTTCTTCCTTCTTCTTCATTTCTTTTTATTCACCATGGTTTATATTATCGAATCTCTTGATAAATTCCATTCTGACTTTTCTATTACTTCTTGGGTAACTTTGGAGAGTCTTTCTGAGCCTTCAAATTATTTTAATTTGGTTGAGGGACATTGGTTCCCTAGCCTCTTTATTGCTGAACGTGGATTTTCTTTTCCACCAAACCCTTTGTGTTTAGAGTTCTGTCAGTATTTCGATGTTGTCCCTGCAAAAATAGCCCCCAACACATGGAGAATAGTTAATGGGGTGTATAGGTTAAATCAAACTCATGGAACTCGTATAGGAATTCCTGAGATTATGTATTGTTATAGATGGGCTGTTTTAGACAATGTTTTTTATTTAAAAAAAAGGTTTTCGAATAGGGCCTTAGTAGTCAACCTCCCTGATGCAAACAGGGATTATTTTGAACACGGGGTAGTTATCAAAAATTGACAACATACCCCTTTGGTTGGAGATGAAGTATATGAAGGTCCCAGATGCCCCCCATATGGCAATGGGATAGGTTATTTTCATCTTATTTTATTTTTGAAATTACGATTTCATTGTGTTTGACAAAATGTATGACTGATATTTCACTATGTATTTGTTTGCAGTTGACAGTTTGAGAAAAACTCCAAAAGAATCAGAAGTAAATATTAAACATTTGAAACATATCTGGAATTTGCATCGAAGAGTTGCAGACGAGCACATCAGGTCTGCTTCATATTTGTTGTAGTACAGGAGCTACACATCATCCTTTACTGCTCGTCCTGTGGTCAGTATTAGTGACCCATTGCCAGCTTCTGAGGAATCTTCACCAGAATCTCACATTCCTTTAAGTCAGAAGATGGGCAAAAGAAGAGTTCCTGCTATCTTCGAGGAGACTTCTTCTGCTGGAGATGGAAAAAGAAACAAGGCTGATGTTCCAAAGGGTACAAAGAAAGTAGATGGTGCCCCTTCTGTTGCTCCTCAGAAGGCTGCCGAGAAGCCCCCAGTGGCTCCGAGCAAGAAAAATGCACCTGTGGAAGTGGTCCCAACCAAAAGCTCTTTGGTTGAAACTGTTGAAGTGCCACTGAGGAGATTGAATAAATCCTCCTCGGTCACTTTAACTGAAACCATTCCCCAGCTCCAAGCTAGTGGAGCTGGTGTCCCAACCATTATTCCCCCGAGTTCTGCAATGAGCTCGGTAAAGACTTGGACTATTCCTGAAGTCCAAGGAATTGAAGAAAACATGTCTAGGGATATGCTAACATCCCTAGCTACTCGTCACATTGCTTCAGTAAGTTTCTCTTATCCTGAATTTTTCTTTCTTTCAGTCAATATATGTATCTCGACACTGACTTATCATTATTTTCTTCTTTTTACTGTTGGTGAGTTGCTTTAACACCACAGTGAAGAAAGATGAAGCACTCAAGGCTTCTAGCTCCTTGTCTGGAGTGGAGGATGCTTTTCTGGGTTTGGCCCAATCTTTGAAGGATTATCGTCAAAAGTATGACGAGGATAGGGGTGAATGGGAGAAGAAAATGGTTGCATCTGAGGCAGAGAAGGTGCAGTTGGGAAGTAAAGTGAAGGACTTGGAGAGAGAGAACAAGAAATATGCCGAGAAGCTCACAAACTTTGGGGAGCTTGAAAACAAGTTAAAGTCGGCTGAGGAAGAGCTAACCCTTCTGCGAGAAGTAAATCGCCAGAAGGAGGAGGTGGAGGCCAAGTTGAAAGCCTCCGAGGATCTTCTATCCGAGAAGCTCTCCTCGGAGAAAATGAAAAGAAAGGTGGTTGTGAAAAAGTCTTTCTGCACCAGTTGGGATAAAGGATGGGATAGGGGGTAGTGGCAATGATGACCCAGGTCAAGTATGGGAGTTTGAAATACTTTCGAGATGGTTGGGTTGCTGCCCTGCAGGAATTGAAGGTTAGCGAGGACTCTGAACTATTCCAGCAACATCTTCCTGGCCCCCTCCTGTGATTGAAGATGAGTAAGAAGACGAAGATGCTTCCGAGGAGTCTTCAATGATAGTAGGTGATCAAGTCCTTGCTCCACAACCCAATCAGACAGCCACCGAGGATATCTCATCTTTGCCTGCTCCTCCTGAACAAGTCTCAACTTCTGCCAATCAACTCATTGTTCCCACCGAGCAACCAAGCTCCTCGTCCTAGCCTCCCAAGAAAGTCTTGGGAGACAAGGAAAAGGTGTGAAGTTGTTCGGTATTCTCTTTCTGTTTTTCTTTTACTTGTACTCTGTATTCTGAACGCTGTACTCCTTTTGATGATGTAATAAAATTACCTTTTTTTGTTCTTTTGCGTTGTTGATGTTCTGTCTTCTTCTTTTATTAACTCTTGCCTTCTCTTCTTTACTAGTTTGTGGCTAGAATGGAATTATTATCTGCTAATGATACAAAGTTGATGCAGTAATGCCATGAATATTATAAGGCTGGTCACACAGAATTGAGTGTATTAGAACTTGCTGACATCCTCGGTCATGATGCTTCAGAGCAGGCAGTAGAAGCTTATCAATACCTGAAGGACTTACTTGATCGAGCTGTGGCCAATAACGTGGCTTACTATGACATGATCGAGTAGCTTCAATATACTTTAGAAGATCTTCAGACTCAGTACAAAGAATCAACTGCCCTTTTGCACGAGGGGTATGAAAAGAGGTATCAACAGCTTTCTGCCGAGACAGGCCACAAAAAGATCCTTGCTGGGTACGATGTCAGGGAGAGAACCCTAAGGGGTGAAGTTGAAGCTTGTAGACAGATTGCCGAGCTGCTAGAGCAAGAAAATAATAATTTGCAGAAAGAGCTGGCACAGTATAAGTTTGCAGCATCTTCTTCAACAGCTGTAATCCCAGTGACTGACGAGGGATTTTCCTTTTTAGAGGTTGATAATGCCAAATTAAGGCAAGAGTTGGATACCTTGAGAAGATCTGGTACTTCTACTGCTACTCGGGGACGAGGAAGAGGTTCTCGTGGTCGAGGAAGAGCTGCTCATAATGTTGTCAAGGAACCAAGTTCTCGACCTGCTCGGGGAGGATCAAGAGCTCTTAGTCGTAATGTTGAAGAGGCTCGTACTCGATCAACGTTGGAAAACCAAGCATTCCAATTAATGGCTAAGAACCAAGCTTTGTCTGATCTGTCCAAGAAGGTTAGAGAACTGGAACAACAGCTTTCTTCAAAGGACTCAGTATTGAAGACTAATGAACTTTTCGTCCAAAGTCTTAACGAGAAGATTGCAAGGTTGACATTTCAATTTAATAAACAGCCCAGGGAGTTTTGGATGGCTGGATACAACGAAGCTTTATTCCATTTAGATGATCGTATCCAGAATGCCAATAATGAGGGCTACAAGCAAGGTTGGCTGAATGCCTAGGGCGTGTTGAAGCTCGAACAAGGGCACTACCTGTGGGACTATCATGATCCTGGGGTACTAGACTTGCCCGTGCCTCCTTATAAATTAGACATGGAATGGATCCCAGCTCGTGCCATTCCTCGGAACTTAATTGCAAAATACCTCGGTGACTACAATCTTCATTCTCAGATCGAGGTATCTCTTCCCGAGCATCTACTGGACACTCCTTCAATAATGAACGTCAGAATGCTCCGAGATATTGATTTCATTAATTCTCCCCTTTGCCTGGAAGATCCTCCTGCTGGCGAGGAGCCTATTTCAAAAGCAAAAGGGAAAAGACCAGTAGAATAGGAAATTCTGATGTAATAATTAGTACACAATTTAATATCAATGTAATAAACTTGTGTAATTCATTTTGAATTTAATGAAAGAATTTCATTTTTGTTTGAAAATTTGCATTGCTCTTGTATTTGTCAATCACTATATATTTGTGCTTGCATAACAATATTGTGTGGTTCATCGACCAACTTAGTAAAAAATTATAAGTATTAGTAATGTTGCTCGATCACTTAATAATAAAGTAATGAGTATAAAAATGTTTAAAATTTTTCCAACCAACCAAGGTTGTTAAATTGTGCTCGTCGACCAATTATAGTTAGTGAGAGTTTTTATCCCCGACCAGCTATACTTGGTAAATTTTTGTCTTTTTCATAAAATGTACCCGACCAACCAAGGTCGATGATTTTTCCTCGTCGACCAACTACAGTTAGTGGGTTTTTATCCCCGACCAACTATACTTGGTTCAGTTTGGAATATTTGTTCTTCGAGGAACTTTTATGTAATAAACTTACTTCCCGACCAACATAAGTTGGCATTTGAGATAATATCTTACTTCTCGACCAACATAAGTTGGAATTTGAGAGCATATTTTGTTTCCTAACCAACCGAGATTGGCCTTTCGTCGATCATCTTGTGTTCTCGCTCTTTTACCAACCGGAGTTGGTCTGAGTTCGAACTATCATGTCCACTAGCTCTTTTACCAACCTGAGTTGGTCACGCTAGTGTACGCCTCCTAACCAAAGGAGTATAGTTTGTTCTCGCCCTTTTACCAACCGGAGTTGGTCGTAGGTTTGAACTATCGTGTCCACTAGCTCTTTTACCAACCTGAGTTGGTCACGCTAGTGTACGCCTCCTAACCAAAGGAGTATAGTTTGTTCTCGCCCTTTTACCAACCGGAGTTGGTCGTGGGTTTGAACTATCATGTCCACTAGTTCTTTTACCAACCTGAGTTGGTCACGCTAGTGTACGCCTCCTAACCAAAGGAGTATAGCTTGTTCTCGCCCTTTTACCAACCGGAGTTGGTCGTGGGTTTGAACTATCATGTCCACTAGTTCTTTTACCAACCTGAGTTGGTCACGCTAGTGTACGCCTCCTAACCAAAGGAGTATAATTTGTTCTCGCACTTTTACCAACCGGAGTTGGTCGTGGGTTTGAACTATCATGTCCACTAGTTCTTTTACCAACCTGAGTTGGTCACGCTAGTGTACGCCTCCTAACCAAAGGAGTATAATTTGTTCTCGCCCTTTTACCAACCGGAGTTGGTCGTGGGTTTGAACTATCGTCTTCTTTTTACTGCCGAGCAGCGTTGCATACCGAGTAGCGTAGTGTTAAACACACTAGTATTCCCCGAAAAACTTTCAATAAAAGGAGAGAAGATTGTGAAATATCATCGTTTTATTCATATTGATGGAACTTCTTTACATTTTACATCACTGATAATACTTGCGTAGGTGTTCAGCATTCCATGCATTCTTAAATTCCTCTCCTTCTAGAGTTGCTATTCGGTAAGTTCCTGGTCGGACAACTGCAGTAACTCGGTAAGGTCCATACCAGTTTGCTTCCAACTTATTGTGCTTATGAATGACCTTCTTTAGCACGTAATCTCCTTCTTTTAAGTCGCATTTTTTCACCCTCTTGTTTTAGAACAGGGTTGTTCGCTGTTGATAAGCAGCATTCCTAATGGCTGCCTCTTCTCTAACTTCCTCGAGCATGTCCAAATCTAATCTCCTCATCAAGTCGCTGACTGGGGAATTGAAATTCGGCACTCTGTGTGTTGGAAGACCCAACTCGGCAGGTATTACATCCTCACTTCCAAATGCCAGCATATATGGTGATTCTCCAGTTGCTGCTCGGGGAGTTGTTCAGTAAGCCCACAATACTGACTGTAGCTCATTAATCCAATTAGCTTTAGCCTCACTTAACCTCTGCTTTAAACCATTTAGTATTTTTCTGTTCGTCACTTCAGTCTGCCCATTTCTTTGAGGATGGCCTGGTACTGAATGAACTTTCAAAATGTTTGACCGATGACAATAGGCGGCGAACTCCTCGTTATCAAATTGTGTTCCATGGTCTGTGATGAAGGCATGAGGGAGACCATATCGGCAGATGATGTTCTTCCAAACGAATTGGTATACCTTCTCGTACGTCATATTAATAAGTGGCTCAGCTTCTACCCACTTAGTAAAATAATCCACTGCGACGACGAGGTACTTGAATCTTCCTTGGGTCGTTGGCAGTGGTCCAACCAAATCCATTCCCCACATGGCGAAAGGCCAAGGGGAAGTTATGGGTGTCAACAATGCTTGTGGAGTTCATCGGATGGAGGAAAAACGTTGGCATTTATCACATCTCTTAGCATAGGCTATACAATCAGCCCTCATCGTTGGCCAGTAGTATCCCTGCGTCATCACCCTTTGCAAAAGTGTCCGACCTGCTACATGGGCTCCACAAGACCCTTCATGGATCTCTTCAATCAATTCTTTCACCTCGGAGGGATGTACACATCTTTGCAAACCTGCCATAATTCCTCGTGTATACAAAACACCATTAGTTAGTACATACCGAGCAACTTTAAACTTCAATTTCTTGGCAGCGATCTTATCCTCCGGTAATTTTCCTTCCTCGACATATGCCCTGATGGGATCCATCCAAGATGGTCCTAAATCAAGAGTAATAATATTCATCGTCAGGTCTTCATCTATGCTTCGACTTTCTAACACCTCAATTTGTATCGTTCTTCGCAGCTCGGTACGAGTAGCTGATGCTAGTCGGGCCAGTGCGTCTGCTTGTGCATTCTCCATTCTTGGTATTCTGATCAACTGAATGGCATCAAATTCTGCCAACAACTCCATCGCCTTTGCATGATACTTGACCATTAATTCTCCTTTAACTACATATTTTCCCATCATCTGATTCACAATTAATTGAGAATCACTGAATACCATCACTTGTTGCGCTTCTATAATCTTTGCTAAATTAAGACCTGCTATCAAGGCTTCATACTCAGCCTCATTATTGGAAGCTTTGAATTGGAATCGTAAGGCATATTCCACGTCAATCTCGTCTGGGGTGTTCAAAACAATCCCTGCTCCACAACCCGTAGTGCAAGATGATCCATCTACATATAATCTCCGTGTAGGTAACTCGTCTTCAAATTTCTTATCTGACAGAGTTCCTCGGTGAAATATCTGCTGTTTCCTTTCATCCTCCCCTGGTATTTTTCGCTCTTCGTCGACCATCTCTTCTCGACCTTTTACCAATCGGAGTTGGTCTGGGTTTGAATTTGATGATCTTTCTACATCCACAAGCCCTTTTACCAACCGGAGTTGATCTGGACTTATGTCTATTGATCCTGTAACATCCACAGGTTGATCAGCGAGCAACTTCTGTTCCTCGGGGGTATCAGGATATGTAAATTCTTCTATAAAGTCTGCTACAGCTTGCCCTTTTAGTGATGATCTGGGTTCATACACAATATCATATTCACCGAGCTCTATTGCCCAATACATCAGTCTCCCTAATTTTTTTGGCTTATGAAGGGCTTGTCTCAATGGCATGTCGGTATACACGACGATGGTATGGGCCTGGAAATAAGGCCTCATTCTTCTACTTGCTTCAATTAATGCCAATGCTAATTTTTCCAGCTTTGGGTACCTGATCTCTGCACCTCGGAAAGCCTTACTTGTGTAATAAATTGGCTTCTGGACTCCATTCTCCATTCTGATCAATGTCGAGATAACAACATTCTCTGATAATGCCAGGTACAAGTACAACTTTTCTCCCATTACTGGCCTGGACAACAGTGGAGGTGCTCCCAAATATTTCTTCAAGTCTTGAAAGGCTTTTTCACATTCATCATTCCACTCGAAAGTTTTTTGAAGTGTTTTGAAGAATGGGAGGCATCTATTAGTTGCTCGGGATACAAATCTGTTGAGCGCTACAACTCGCCTTGTAAGACTCTGCACCTATTTCTTCGTCGTTGGAGATCGCAACCCTAAAAGAGCTTTAATCTTTGCTGGATTTGCCTCAATGCCTCGCTGGTTGGCGATGTACCCGAGGAACATTCCTTCTCGTACTCCAAAGGTGCACTTCGTCGGGTTGAGCTTCATCTGGTATTTATCCAGTTGATCAAAGGTCTGACCTAAGTCAACTAGATGATCAGCAGCTTTCTTGCTCTTTTTCAGCATATCGTCGACATAGACCTCTATATTGCAACTGATTTGTTCGGCAAAAACCTTGTTCATCAGCCGCTGGTATGTCGCTCCTACATTTTTCAAACCAAAAGGCATAACATTATAACCGTAAGTTCCCCTAGGGGTAATAAAAGAAATGCTTTCCCTGTCTTCAGGTTTCATTTTGATCTAGTTGTAGCCAGAGTAGGCGTCCATGAAGCTGAGCAGCTCGTGTCCCGAGGTAGCATCCACTAGTTGGTCAATTCTGGGTAATGGAAAGTGATCCTTTGGGCAGGCCTTGTTGAGATCAGTGAAATCAACACACATTCTCCATTTATTGTTTTTCTTCTTCACCATCACCACATTTGCTAACCAGTCTGGATATTTCACATCTTCAATGAATTGGGCTTTCTGGAGCTTCTCGACCTCCTCTTGTATGGCTTGATTCTTCTCGGGACTAAACACTCTTCTTCTCTGCTTTACAGGCTTGATCTCCTTATTCGCATTGAGTTCATGGCATAAGAAGTTTGGATCTATTCCTGGCATGTCCTCATGACTCCATGCAAAAGTTTTCTTTCTGTCTCTCAAGAAAGTTATCAATTCTTGTTTTATTGAAACATCCAACGATGAACCTATCTGGGTTACTCGTTCAGGGTGCTCGTCGTCCAGAATAACATTTTCTGTAGATTCCACCACCTGTCCTTTTACCAATTGGGATTCATCTCTGGGATCCAGTGTTTCAATTTCTGTACCTTCATCCACCTGGTAGGTAGTAGTCTTTTTCCTTGATTCTTCAAGCTCCTCTTGCTCGGCAGAAGAATAATAGCATTCCCGAGCTACTTTCTGATCACCTTTCACAACTCCTACTCCAAAATTTGTAGGGAATTTCAAACACTGATGTACTGTAGATGGAACTGCTTCGAACTTCTTCAGACCAACTCTTCCCATGATGATGTTGTAAGCTGACTGCACATTCTTATCCATCACAAAGAAGCGTATTCTTTCTGTTCGACAAGCAGGCCAAGTTCCAATGAATATATCCAACTTGATCGTCCCAAGTGGAAAGACTTTCTCGCCAGCAAAACCCAATAGAGGTCTGTGATAAGGTTCCAATTGAGATAATTTCAAATTTAAACTGTCAAAGCATAAATAGTACATGATGTCTGCCGAACTACCATTATCTACCAGCACCCTTGAAATCACTACTTCTTTCATCCTCATTTTGATCACCAAAGGGTCGTCGTGAGGGTAAAGAACACCTGCAAGGTCGTTTTTTGAAAAACCGATAACCAGCTTCTCTTTGTTTACCTTCCTCGGGTGATCCTCTTCAGCCAAATTTATCCGTTGAATGTATGAGCAAGCCTGAGCCTCACCGAGGTAAGCTTTTCTTTCTGCAGTAAGGTCTCCTTCTCCTGCATCTCCTCCTGTAATGACATTACAATCAAATGACCCAAAGCGTATTGAAAATACCTCTCGTTCTGGCTGCCTTGGTTTCTTGGGAAGATCAGGGTCATCCTCTGTATCATCTTCATGATCCCTTTTCTTTTTCTCCTCTGCTCGACGAGGAGATCTAGACCTTCTCTAGTTCGGTCATTATTCCTTCTTTCGCCTCCCCGATCAACATACTTCGCTAGCTTCCCTCTTCGGATGAGTGTTTCAATCTCGTTCTGAAGAGCTATGCAATTTTTGGTCATATGGTCGTGACCCTTATGGAACTCATAATATTTCTCCCTATTCCTCATGTTAGGGTCTGGCCTCAGTTTCTTTGGCCACTTTACTTCCTCGTTATTCTTGATTTCTTCCAAGACATGATTAATACCCATTTTCAAAGGAGTATAATTATCTAATTTCTTCAGAACTTCCCATGACGATTTATTATTCTTGGAATGCTTGTCACCGCCATTGCCCTTATGCTCTTTCTTCTTGGATTTGTCATCTTCCACCTTGTTTTCTTTATTCATATTCTTCTTCGCAGCCATAGCCTCCTCGACATTCATGATTTTGGCCGCTTTTGCCATCAACTCTGACATAGTTGTAGGTGGATCTTTGGCCAAAGTGTAATACAACTTGTTAGGCAACAACCCACTCATCAAGGCGGTGATTGCTTTCTTTTCTTCATAATCTATGACTTCCAGCTTCTCGTTATTGAAACGAGTTATGAAATCTCTAGTACTCTCACCAGATTTTTGTCTAACACTTAATAAGTGTGCTACTCTTTTTACTGGCTTTGCTCCAAAACAGAAATTGTCGATGAACAACTCGGCCAACTGAAAGAAAGTTGAAATCTTACCCCGAGGAAGATTGTTGTATCATATCTGGGCAGATCCAGTAAGAGTTCCCGAGAATGCTCTGCATCTCATCTCGTCGGGGACGGCATAGATGTCAGCAGCCGCTTGATATTGCTCTATGTGTAGAACAGGATCTGTCTTTCCATCATATTTGGGGGTCACCACTGGTGCTTTAAACTTTGATGGGGTAGGAAAACCCACAATGGCTTGGACAAAAGGTGTCCCTTGAACAAAAGTTCGTTGTAAGGGATTCTTCGCCTTAGCCATTTCTCCCAATCTATCCTCCAAGCGCTGAATGGAACCCTTCCACGCATCATTTCCTTCCTCGGGCTTATTAGTTCGAGCAATTGATTGTTCTGATGTGGCCTCTTGAGATATATCTTGACGAGCAATTGGTCGTGATTGTGCTGATCCTTCTCTGAGATCTGATGGTTGTCGAAAACTCCTCGACATGGTCTTAGGTGGACTCCTATTTCTCCTAGGGCCTAATCGACTGAAAGTAGACACCCTACTCAGTCTTTCCAAGGCACTGGGTCTTTCTGGAGAGAGAGTGATACGTTGATCAGTATCTGTAGCCCTTATTGACGAAGTTCGCCCAGGTTGATAAGAGAAATCATCAGATTCCTCATTACGATATGACTTAGTACGCCTGGATCGTGAAGAAAGTAAATAGGTTTGCCTCTGACCACTTCGCTGTCCCGAACGTGCAGGTGCACCGCCATGAAGAGTCTGTATGAGTTACCGCATTGTTTCTTGTATGGCGGTTTGTCCTTGAGCCAGATTCGTCATAATCCCAGCCAGATCTGGAGGTGCAGAGGGATTTGGAGGATTTCCATCATTTCCAGCGTTTCGATTACTGGATTCCGGATTATCTGCCATTGATGATGAATGATTTTTGGTGAAAAACGATAATAACAATCGTTCCCACAAACGGTGCCAATCTGTTGATGTAAAAAACTAGATTACTCTAATTATTCAATCACAGATAAATAAATTAGACAAAGAATTTTAAAGTGGTTCAGCCTTATATGAATGGCCTACGTCCACTGTTATGTTATTGCTGAGTGTTTGGGAATTCTCGATTACAAGTTCTATCAAGAAATTCCGATCCCCTTGAATGAGGGTCATACAAGGTATTCATAGCCCTTAGGTTGTATATGAAAGGGTAATACATTAAATGATATACATATGAAAGGGTAACTCATTTAATGCTCTTCAAGCGTGTGCGTCAAGATGATAAGCATTCAATGAATAGTTGAACTGTTGATTATCTGGCAATCAATGTTGTGGTCGAGATGCAGCTCGAACCGCCTTAGTTGCTCGTCGTCCAAGAGTTCCTCGGAGCTTTGGAGTTCCTCGGAGGACCAGAGTTCCTCGGAGGACTGGTGTTCCTCGGAAGACTGGTGTTCCTCGAAGTACACCTGTTGCTCGGAGTGAGTATGTTGGTCGGGGGAACGATCTTCCTCGTTGCTATTGTGCCACGTAGATTGACACGTGTTTTCTTATTATTTGTCCACATCAGCATACTAATTTTGGTATCAACAAATCCTTTAGTTACCTCTTTACCCTTGGCCTTACAATACAATCTTTTATGTGCCAAACTCTTCACTTACTTTTTATAATTAATTACGAATTAACCCTTATTTTAATTTATTTACAAATAAGCAAAATTACTTTATTAATTCACTTAACAACAACTAAAATTCATCAAAAAAATTCTAAAACTATAATAACTCTCATACTTTCAATTTATGTGCATACCAACTCCAATTTAACATATAAAACTTTATTTTTCATTATTTAAATCATATAAAATTCAATTTCCACTTAAATAACTTATAAAAATTCTCCCAATTTTAATATTTAATTATTTAATTAATTCCACAAAATTATGGGGTCTTACACTTATCTGAACCATCGACATACTCATACCCGTGACATAGTCATGGCCAAACCAAGTGAGCCAAGTAGCTAGACCGATCACCAACACTACAAAATCACCAGGGATACTAGTTCAACTAATATAACTGTCTCAGGCTAGTTGAACAAATTATCCAAATTAACTGGTTGTGTTGGTACTACTAGCTTAAGGGTGCGAGCAACTCGACTAGTATGACTTAAAAAAAAGATCAACTATAGTGGTAAGACCAACTCAAAGGGTTCAATCAACTGTGTTGTATGTTGGCCTCGAGAGGGGGGATCAAGTGTGGAAAATTCGTGAATTTTGGCATGTGGATACCTTAATGAGTTTGTGATCAAACTCCACCGATATTAAAAAATTCTAAGAATTGAGTGATATATGAAGTTCCTATTAACAGTGCACAAATCTGCCCATAAATTTCAGTGAATGAATAGTGTTAATAACTCAATATATCATGTCGTTGAGAAAGACTCAATGCACATTTTGAGTCTTTCTTATAAGGTTCCCATTGTTGGCAAGATAGAATGGGGAAAAAGCCATTCACTTCCATCTTATTGGAAGTGTGAAAAAGATCCAGGTTGACCAAGTTAGTACAAAAATGGAAAACCTATGCATCAAGGAGGTAAAGATGTTCTTAAAGTACAACGACAAAACTCATCAAATGATGAAAAAGTAAGGCCTTGAGTTCAATTGTCCTTTCATCAATCGAAATTCAAGACAAATTGGGCACTATGGTGAGGCATGAAAACAATCGATCCTTTTCCAACCTCGATATGTGGAATCACATTGCGCCATATATTTTGAAATTGTTCGAGACACATGGACCAAGCTTGGTGAAGAAATCAAAATGTCAAAGATTTTGCTCGTGAACATATTTCATTTAGTTATCTGCCCACGTTTGAAATTTTACTTAAGTCTCACATTTCATCTAAAAATCATGATTTCGCAATGTGATATATACAAGAATGAGTTGCGATTGATTTAGAGTTTGATTCACACAATAAATTATTTATACTTAAGTTGGTGTTAAAATTTCAGTACACTAACATTTTATTTAAAACTTCCCCCAATTTTAGTTTATGACTTTCACCACAGACTTTAAGTGCAAACTTGAACATAAACTACTAATGAAATTTGTTTTTGTAACTCTCAAAAACCACACCACAAACATTGATTTGGATAATCAACATGCTAAACCTTAATTTATTTATTTATTTTGGATGTATTAACTTTAATACTTCATTAAAATTTAAACTCTAAAAAATAGTACGAGTTCTAAATAAATTGGAGGCAAGTCATACAAGTCTATATTAACACGTAAAAATTTCAAACCAAAATATAAAGGGTGCTTCTAAGGGCACCACATAAATTGCTTCAAAATACCACAAATTAAAAAAAAATATTGCTAAGGTCCACCACAGGTATATTAATATTTTTTAACCCAACTACAGCACAAAAACCAATACACTCCAAACTATTCCTTTCTCTCTCTATCTACTACACTCCAAACCCTCCCTTTCTCATCTTCACTTCACCTAACAAATTTGCCTCCATTAATCCAACCAACCATCTTCAACAACATTAAAGTGTTGTTCCATTGATCCTCACACTCCATTATTAAATTCTTGTCTCCCACTAACCATCAACGACAACATTGTTAAATAACTAGGATTTGCTCTTTAAATATTCAAATACTAATGGGTATTCCACCATTAGACAATGACAAGACCTCAAAACCAAATCACAACTCTAAAAATCCCATTTTTGAAGTAAACCTTGGGTCCCATTACATATATATTTGTTTATTCATAAGGATTGAAAATTTTAAAAACTCAGAAAACGTATAGTTGGTTCGGGATCGGGGCCCCGATTTCAAGGCAGAAATTCAGGTTTAACCTCCTGAACCAACTTTATAATTTTTTTGTTCGAAAACAGTCCATTCGTTATAAACCTGCCGAACCAACTTGTTAAATATGTAAAACTTGGTGAATTCACTGTCTAAAAATTGACAGTGATTCACTATAAACATAGAGAATAAATAAGCTTTATTTGGTATATTTGTATCAAATGAAAGTCCATTAAACTCGAAAGGACTTTCATTCGCTATGAACATAGTGAATAAATATGCTTCATTCAGTATGTTTGTAGCGAATGAAAGTCCATTAAACTCGAAAGGACTTCCATTCACTATAAATATAGCGAATAAATATGCTTCATTCGGTATGTTTGTAGCGAAGGGAATACCTGAGTTATACCTAGATTCATTCGGCATATAAATGCTGACATCTTAGAGTCAATTTGGGGTAATAATAGCGAATGAAAACTGGGTAACATATGATGTGCATTCAGCATAAATATACGGAATGAAACCCTAGTTCATAAAAAAAATATTCAAACGAGAATGGATCTCAAACGTTTGAACTTTTGTTCAGCAAAAAAAATGGATTTCAAGGTTTCCTAAAAATGGTTCATTCGGAGAATGTATTTGTAAGTGAGAGTGTGTTCAATGGTCCGTTAAGTTATATATATAAGTTCAAATGGCTCATTGATTATACATTATAACTTTTGGTATTCAAATGGGTAATGCGTTCACTGTTCAAGCTTGATGTTTAATCTTTAGTTGAAAGAGAATGGATATGAAGATGAAATGTTTGGAAGTTAAAGATGAAAGGTTTGGAGGTTTGAATGTGTAGAGAGATGGAGGAAAAATGTATAAATGATTTTTAGAACTTTAAATATGTGGTGCCCTTATGTGGTATTTGAAAGTAACTATCAAAATTAAGTGGTATTTTGTAGTAAAAATAAAGTTGTGGTATTTAAAAGTAAAAAATGAGCTGCCCTTAGAAACACTCAATATAAAATAAATCGCACAATATTCGGGGAGCACTTTTATATAAATTGCATTTCTAAATCAAATGCGAACAATTAGAGATATTTTCTCAGTATGTTGGAGCCACCTATTGAGAATAACCGCCATGTACACGTGGTTGGTACTTGGTTCAGATAGGCAACACAAAGAGAATTATTCAAATTTGGGAAGATGTCCAGATATTTACACCCAAAATTTTACTTCAAAACACCACATAAAAATTAAACTCAAACTTTACTCCAAAACACCCAAAAGTGTTGTACCCTTTTTTCTTGTAAAATGTCTAATATACCCCAAACTAAGCAAACAAAATTACACTCAAACTAACACCACGTTATCTAAAACACCACAAACCAACCAAAAGACACATTTCAAACCGGTTACTCTTCCCACCGAAACCTCAAACCCACGGCTAAACCTAGCCAAAATCATCTTCACCATTCCTTCCCAAATCTCCATTTTCATGTGTTTGTTGTGTTTATTGTGGTCTTTATTGCATTGTTTATATATAGAAACAAAGCATCAAGGGGCTATATTGCAATGGATGATGAAAAGAATGTTGACGATCAAGCTTCCCAAACTCAAAATATCTAATGCTTGTTTGATCATTTTGAGATATCAAAACAACTCTACACACTATATAATCTGTAAATTAACATTTAAAATGATGAAAAGATGAAAAAAAACTGCACTTATGGATGCCCATCACCGTAAGTGACAATGAGTTTTGATCCCAAGATGTCGTGTAATGACACATCGCAGTTACATTTTACCGTATATTAACATAACATAGTTACACTTGACTGTGTAATGATTCTTGGCCGGGGTTATAAATTCACGTTTTCACTAATCGTGGTTATATATTCACGATTTAAGTTAGCCATGATAAGTTCACCACCATTTTATTTGGCCATAGTATTATACCCACGGTCTAATGTGGTCGTGATAAGTTCAATATAGATATAATTCACGTAACATATTGCCCTTCATTCATGTATAGATTATTGTATTTTCATTTCAGTTAGATGACTCGGTTCTAGATGATACATTTTGGCATCAAACAGACAATCTCACTGTACCGAGTGTACCAACTGAATGTGCATCCACCGAGAAAATGAATATGCGTGAAACGAGTATGATTGAACAAGCAACGACATCTACTTCGCCCAAATGTGTGTGTGATTTGTTTCCAGATTTCAAATCGTCTATGGTAAAAAACCATATCACGTAGTTAATTTCCAACACTTTGAGATATTTAATGTATGACATTATTGTATGACATAATTTGATTGTGTGCATTGTTAGGATGCGAAAATAGAAGAAGGATTGGATATTCAAGAGATTAATCAAGACCATACAGTCGAATTCACAATTAAGGAGGTATGTTTCGTTTATTGATATTGTACTCAACATGATTTTACAGATATACTCAAAATCTCCATTTAAAACGTCCTTTCATTTAACAATGTTCGTCTTGTGTAAATTTTTTATGATCGGGACAAGATAATTGATTGGTGTCAACAAGTTGGTCGCAAGCTTTATGCAGTCGTGATAATTCTAAAATCCAATAAGGCCAGTATAGTCCAGAAGGGTAGGGTCGTACTTGGTTGTGAGCGAATCGAGCTTCAAAGACCCAAAAAAGACGAGGAGTTGGAAAAGAAGAGGAAGCGGTCTTTCGAAATATGAAAATGTGATTTCCCATTTAGATTGAAAGGGTTTCTACACGATAGTGGTCGTTGGGGGGTTGAAGTTATCTGTGGGGTACACAACCACATGGTGTCAAAATCACTTATTGGGCACCCATATGTCAGCCGACTCTCCCAAGAAGAGTGGAACATTACAAATAAGATGATAAATAATGGGATTGGCCCGAAGGAAGTACTCCATACATTGAAAAAGAGGTTGGAGTACAATTGTTCATCAATACGAATAATATATAACGCTAAAAACAAAATAAAGAATGTTGAGATGCAAGGTCGCACCGCCATGAAACAATTGATGCATTTGCTCGGGGAGAAGAATTATGTCCACTGGCATCGACGAAATGAGAAAATCGATGTGGTGGAGGATTTATTTTTTGCACATCCCACCTATTACTTGTTGGTTAAATGCTTCCCGAGTGTGCTTGTGATCGATTGCACTTACAAGACCAATCGTTAAAATATGTCATTATTTGTGATGATTGGGGTCACTTCTACGGAGCAATCTTTTTGCATTGCATTTGTATTTCTGAATAGTAAGAAGGAGGAGAAATTTAGATGGACTTTATAATATTTGCGATCATTATACAAACCAGAAGCTTTACCGTAAGTTGTTATCTCCGACAAACAACAATCTTGCCTAAACGCTTTGCTAAGCGTGTTTCCACTTGCCACCGTTCTTCTATGCTTATTCCATGTACAAAAGAACATTGTAGGTGCATGTGTGAAATGCAACATTAAATACCAGGACAAGGAGGTGTTCATGCAAGGTTGGATTGGGGTGTTTGAGTCATAGACTATGAATGACTTTGATAATGCGTGGACTGCTTTCCCCCAAAACTGGAAAGAATACCCGAACATTGTTGGGTACATATCGAAGAATTGGATCCCTTTTTATTTTCAGTTCATGCATGCATGGACTAATCGCGTACCCCACTATGGAAACCGAATAACTAATAGAGTAAAGGGTGCCCATATGCAACTAAAAAACACTTAACAAATAGCACCGGTTCGTTTGCGACGGTGTGGAAGGGTATTGACGCATTACTTGGCCACCAAGTAACTCAAATTCAAATTGAGTTTTAGAAATCACTTCAATCCACCAAGTATGGACAGTGATGCGTTGTTGCGCGAGATCCGTGATAGGACATCACACTATGCATTGAATTTAATTATTATTGAGATAGATTCAATGCAATCGGTATTTAGCGCATTAGGAGCTAGCACCCAATATATGGAGATACTATGCTCCCACGTACTTCGCACTATATACGGATTACCATGTATCCACGAGTTGACCCAATGAGAGAAGCTAGGCTAAGCAATGCCACTGTGGGCACTAGACGATCATTATAGGAAACTTGCCATTTGTGACACCCCGCCTAATTAAATACCGGGCGATCACTCCTTTATTAAATTAAATCAAGGTGAACAGTTTGGTTCATTCTTAGCATCACTGTCGTAAAAATAAACTTTCCAATTTAACACCCTAAATAATTAAGCTAAGTGTCAAAACCATAATTAAACGTACTTTCCAAATTTTATTTAGAGAAAATCATTTATTTTATTAACAACATTCAATAAGTAAGAATCACACCACATTAAATATCTGCAACATAGTCCAATTAATTTAAAACATTCGTCAATCGAATGTCAACATGCGAAATATAAAGTAACACAATCAAACTGAATAAAACCCATAGTAACAATACTGGAAATAACTGAAATACAAATGTCCAATAACAACGGAATAATGGAAAGAGCTACACATGCTCAACTAAATGAAAGTACTAAGAGTGGATCCGAATGAACGAAGTCGTCTAATCAAGAGACCTGCAACTCTAACCTAAGCTGCAGCGCGCTCCTTCCAAGAGATCCTAAGCAAGACGCCCATGTGGCTGGGCACCTGTAATACATACATATATATACAAGAGAGAGAGAGAGAGAGAGAGAAAAACGGGTCAGAGCCCGAAAGTGTGTTTGATTTAAAATATGTTTAGCAAGTATTTATATTGATACAGGCCAATGTAACAACATATTAGTGCGACACTCTCTTGAGAAATTATCACCTCTCTTATAATATGCACTCCTATCGTACTAACCCTCCAAATGGTTTATCTCATCATATAACACGCTATCTTTCCCCAATGATTTAACTAATCTTAGGTATTTCGCAGGATTCAAAATTTAACGATACAATTGTTTGAAAAGAATATTTAAATTTATAACCAAAGTTCTCATTTTAACTTTATTAGTCAATAAAGTTTTCCAGTGTCATACTATACTTTCTCAAAACAAGTATTTACAATTTGAGTCATCAACCATATCCTACATATCAATTCACAGTAGGTAGTTCCAAATTTTAGAATTTCATATATATATTAACTACTCGTATAATATATATATTATAACAGCACCCCAAATAAACTATGGTGCGGGAATACTCTACTATCCAAAACCCCATATCACTCATATTAAGGGGAATACAATCAGAATCACTCTCGAATTGTATTAACACATACACAAACAAAATTGAGGCGAAGAATAGATTCCAAGTCTCTAAGAGGATGGCACATGCCTGCGTCTCTTAGGACCGTCTGAACTATCACATCGATAGCCTGTACCAAGGACATCTATCTTCTAGGGTACAAGTCAATATCCCCCATAAAGGTCCCATCGAGATAAGACTGTCCCAGCGCGGTAACCTCAGGGATAGCAAGTAGCGTGGGCATGATTTTCACATGTATATAATATATGTACACACAATCATATAAATGTGAAAGTGGTATATTTATATGATTGTGTGTACATATATTATATACATGTGAAAATCATGCCCACGCTACTTGCTATCCCTGAGGTTACCGCGCTGGGACAGTCTTATCTCGATGGGACCTTTATGGGGGATATTGACTTGTACCCTAGAAGATAGATGTCCTTGGTACAGGCTATCGATGTGATAGTTCAGACGGTCCTAAGAGACGCAGGCATGTGCCATCCTCTTAGAGACTTGGAATCTATTCTTCGCCTCAATTTTGTTTGTGTATGTGTTAATACAATTCGAGAGTGATTCTGATTGTATTCCCCTTAATATGAGTGATATGGGGTTTTGGATAGTAGAGTATTCCCGCACCATAGTTTATTTGGGGTGCTGTTATAATATATATATTATACGAGTAGTTAATATATATATGAAATTCTAAAATTTGGAACTACCTACTGTGAATTGATATGTAGGATATGGTTGATGACTCAAATTGTAAATACTTGTTTTGAGAAAGTATAGTATGACACTGGAAAACTTTATTGACTAATAAAGTTAAAATGAGAACTTTGATTATAAATTGAAATATTATTTTCAAACAATTGTATCGTTAAATTTTGAATCCTACGAAATACCTAAGATAAGTTAAATCATTGGGGAAAGATAGCGTGTTATATGATGAGATAAACCATTAGGAGGGTTAGTGCGATAGGAGTGCACATTAGAAGAGAGGTGAGAATTTCTCAAGAGAGTGTCGCACTAATATGTTGTTGCATTGGCCTGTATCAATTTAAATACTTGCTAAACGTATTTTAAATCAAACACACTTTCGGGATCTGACCCGTTTCTCTCTCTCTCTCTCTCTCTCTCTCTCTCTCTTGTATATATATCTATGTATTACAGGTGCCCAGCCACAGGAGCGTCTTGCTTAGGATCTCTTGGAAGGAACGCGTTGCAGCTTAGGTGGGAGTTGCAGGTCTCTTGATTAGACGACTTCGTTCATTCGGATCCACTCTTAGTACTTTCATTTAGTTGAGCATGTGTAGCTCTTTCCATTATTCCGTTGTTATTGGACATTTGTATTTCAGTTATCACCAGTATTGTTACTATGGGTTTTATTCAGTTTGATTGTGTTACTTTATATTTCGCATGTTGACATTCGATTGACGAATGTTTTAAATTAATTGGACTATGTTGCAGATATTTAATGTGGTGTGATTCTTACTTATTGAATGTTGTTAATAAAATAAATGATTTTCTCTAAATTAAATTTGGAAAGTACATTTAATTATGGCTTTGACACTTAGCTTAATTATTTAGGGTGTTAAATTGGAAAGTTTATTTTTACGACAGTGATGCTAAGAATGAACCAAACTGTTCACCTTGATTTAATTTAATAAAGGAGTGATCGCCCGGTATTTAATTAGGCGGGATGTCACAGGTGGTATCAGAGCCTCAGATTCTGGTGTCCTTTAGGATCTGTGCGGCCTATTATGCTTTCAGCGTTGCTTTCTTTGATATAGAGCCCTAAATACTAGGAATGTTGTGTTCCTCTCTATACATTGGGAATTCGTGCTTCTGCGATTTGTTTATTTGAATGATGATTTCATTAAAATTTATTTAAATTTTCAGATGGACTGTCAAGAAGAACTAACTAAAACGGTTAAGGGAGTCAACGAGCAAGATCGACTCATACCTCAGGTATCCCCAGAGAAAGTATCAACCGCCGAGTTAGCAGGTATCGTGGCACAAGCAGTTACCACTGCAGTTCTACAATACTAAGAACGCAGCCTACAACTTAAAGGAGGCAAAAGACCTAGAGAGGTTAACCAAATGCATGTGACTAAAGCTGACAAATGTGTGAAGACACCGAAATTGCGACAACAAACTACCCAAGACCAAGTCAGTTCTAGTCAACAACGTGGTAAAATGAAGCAGTTTCGAAAGAGGAATTAAGTTCCAAGTCAGCAAGGCCGACACCGACAGCAGCAGGGTCAGAGGGGGAGAAATTTCGGAGGCCGATGTTTCGTGTGTGGCACACATGGCCATAAACTCCAGGATTGCCCAGAGAGTGTTAGGGCCCCACAGCATCAGGGTGCCCGTAATGATCCACACGGGCCACTTTTTCCAATCGCTCTCCCAGCACCAACTCAGGTACTAGGCTTGCCAACCTTTCCAGTAGCTCCAGTGCAGCAGGGGCAGTTACAGTACAGACATATCTATGATGTCCACCAGGCAGCCTCCCCACAGGCACCACCCGCGATTTGGGGTATGTTTTCTATCCATGAAACTTTGGGTCGAATTTTGTTTGTTACTGGGACAACGCATTGTTTTATAGCTACATATTATGCGAAGACCTTAGGGTTATTAACCACAGTAGAGAGCACTGTAACGTAGGTAGACTCACCACTGGGGAATGGTTCACTTTTCTTTATATGTCGGGGTGTGGGGGTAGAGATTGGTAGCTTGGTATTACCTGCAGACATGTTAGTTTTAGACATGCACGAGCATGATGTGATTATTGGTATGGATTGGCTCGCAGCATATAGAGCCATGATTGATTGCTTCGATGGGAGCATTATTTTTGCCATTCCGGGGCAAGAGATGTTTGTAGTGGCGATGCCTCGCCCAGAGGGAGGCTCGACCGTTCATTTATATTACATAGAGGAGGATACCTCTAAGGAGGTTGTGATTCCCTTAGATTCGATCCCAGTTGGCAGGGAGTATTCTGATGTGTTTCAGGAAATACTAGGCCTACCCCCCAGTCGAGAGATAGACCTTGTCATAGATTTATTGCCAGATACGAGACCTATAGCACGCACACCGTACCGTATGGCTCCGACAGAGATGCGAGAGCTACGAGATCAGATAGAGCAGCTGCTAGGTCAGGGCTTCATTCGTAGGAGTACCTCACCTTGGGGCGCTCCAGTTTTGTTTGTGAAGAAGAGAGACGGTTCACTGAGATTGTGTGTGGACTACAGGGAGCTGAACAAGGTCACGATACAGAATAAATATCTGTTACCTCGAATCAATGATCTGTTCGACCAGCTGAGGGGAGAAACTTTCTTTTCGAAGATAGATCTGAGGTCGGGGTACCATCAGCTACGTATGAGGGAGCAGGATGTTTCGAAGACTACTTTCTTGACGAGATATGGGTCTTATGAGTTCTGGGTGATGCCGTTCGGACTCACAAATGCTCCAGCCGTTTTCATGGACTTGATGAACCGAGTATTCAGAGAGTTCTTGGATCAGTTTGTCATCGTTTTCATAGATGACATTTTGATATATTCACACTCTGAGGAGGAGCATGCCGAGCACTTGAGGCAGGTTCTTCAGACTCTACGAGAGCATCAGTTGTATGCCAAGTACGAGAAGTGCAGATTCTGGTTGCGAGAGGTACAGTTCTTGGGGCATGTTATTTCTGAGCAGGGGATAGCAGTTGACCCGAGTAAAGTATCAGCGGTGAGGGAGTGGGGATAGCCCACGACACCGACGGAAGTGCGTAGTTTCTTGGGGTTAGCTGGTTACTACAGGAGATTCATTCGGGGATTCTCCAAAATAGCGGGTCCATTGACGAATCTGACTCGCAAGGGAGTACCATATGTTTGGGATGACGCTTGTCAGTTGGCTTTCGACGAGCTGAAAGACAAACTTACTTCAGCGCCAATACTTGCGTTACCAAAGCCGGGTATGGAGTACCTGGTTTACACCGATGCGTCTTTACGGGGACTTGGGGGAGTACTTCAGCAGGAAGAGAAGGCCATAGATTTTGCCTCCCGCAAGCTTAAGCCGCATGAGAATAATTACCCCACCCACGACCTGGAGTTAGCAGCGGTTGTCTTTGCATTGAGGATATGGAGGCACTATTTGTTGGGAGAGAAATTTCGTTTGTTCACAGACCACAAGTCGTTGCAGTACCTGTTCACTCAGCGAGAACTGAATATGCGTCAGCGCAGATGGCTAGAGTTTGTGAAGGACTACCAGTTCGACATACAGTATCATCCGGGAAAGGCCAACGTACTTGCGGATGTGTTGAGTCGTAGACCGGTAGACGAAGTAGCAGACGTCTGGAAAGCAAAGTGGAAGGAGTTAGGCCACCAGGACGCAGTAGCCCGTTCTTTCATATCCGTGATGTCAGTCACACCCGAGATTGTTACGAGGGTGATACAGGCACAGACCACAGACCCGTTTTTCCAGGAGCAGATCGTACGACTTTTAGCCGAGGGTGCTGAGTCTTATTCTGTTAGTTCTGATGGGGGTTTGAGGTTTAATGGGAGATTGGTGGTTCCAGAAGGAGCAAAATTACGTCATACAGTAATGACCCAGTCTCACGGGTCCCGATTTGCAGTACAACCTGGAGGAGATAAGATGTACCAGGATATAAGGAGGCAATACTGGTGGAGTGGGATGAAGAAGGACATTGCTGAGTTCGTGTCCAAGTGTTCTACCTTCCAGCTGGTGAAGGTGGACCATCAGAAACCGTCAGGATTACTTCAGTCATTGGAAGTACCCGCGTGGAAGTGGGAGAGTATTTCCATGGATTTTATTACAGGGTTGCCTACATCACAGCGGGGCCACGATTCTATCTGGGTGATTGTAGACCGTTTGACCAAGGTGGTTCATTTTCTGCCGGTGCAGACAGATTACACCACGAGTCAGTATGCTCAGTTATTCATCGCTGATATTGTCAGATTACACGGGGTGCCCCTGAATATTGTGTCAGATAGAGACAAGATTTTCGTGTCACGTTTTTGGAAAAGCTTTCAGGAGGCTATGGGTACTGAGTTGAGGCTGAATTCATCTTACCACCCACAGACAGATGGACAGACAGAGCGTACTAATTAGATGTTAGAGGATATGCTACGCATGTGTGTTCTCGATTTTGGAGGAGGTTGGGAGCCACATCTTCCACTGGTAGAGTTTGACTATAATAACTCTTATCAGTTCACGATTGGCATGGCTCCATTTGAGGCTTTGTATGGCAGGCCTTATCGTTCCCCATCTTGTTGGCTCGAAGTGGGGGATAACAAGTTTCTAGGACCAGAGGTGATTCAGGAGACCTCCGTGAGGATTGAGATGATCAGGAGTCGCATTCGGGTATCCCAGGACAGGCAAAAGAGCTACGCCGATGCGAAACGGTGCTTCCGGGAGTTTAGTGTGGGGGACTAAGTGTTATTGCGTGTATCTCCTATGAAGGGAGTGATGAGGTTCGGGAAAAAAGAGAAGTTGGCTCCGAGGTACGTGGGACCATTTCCCATCATCGAGAGGATTGCGCCGGTTGCATACAGGTTGGGACTGCCAGAACATTTACATCGCATCCACGATGTATTCCACATCTCGTCGTTGAGACGATACCTTCGGGATGATATGGCCCATACTCACATTACGATAGATGAGATCGACTTATAGCCTGATAGCTCTTACGCGGAGAGACCGGTGGCTATCCTAGACTATAGTAAGAGGAGATTGAGGTCGAAGATAGTTCCACTTGTGTGGGTCCAGTGGGAACATCATAATGTGGAGGAATCCACTTGGGAGCGCGAGGCAGATATACGCAAGAGATATCAAGAGTTGTTTTTACCAAGTATGCCTTATTTTCTGAATTTCGGGACGAAATTCCGTTATTAGGGGGGAAGTATGTAATACCCCGTATTTTTATGCTATATTAATTTGGGGATTTATTAAAGTTAATGTGAATGAATTATTTAATAAAAATTCGAAAATTAATTATGTTATAATTATTAACGTGACGAGAGTTAGTAATTATGGGAAATTTGTTGAATATTACTAATGAGCAAAGTAATATATTATATTGGTTATATTGAATGTCATGAGTGAGTTAAATGACAATTTCGGAAATTTAAGTCGGAACGTGCTCGTGTCGCGTCGGGACTAAATTTTGATAAATAAAAAGTGAATATTTTATAAGTTACCCGTATGGTAGTTTTGAGTGCTCCAACGCGTCCGGAAGGGTCGAGATAGTCAGAAAAGTATACCCGGGGGTTTAGTTTGGGTCTCGGGGCGTTTTTAGGCCTAATTGGTACCCCGGGAGGGCGTTTTGGACATTTCACCTTTTTGGGTAATTAAACCCACGAAAATACCAAGGGTTATATCAGATATCTGAATTGTCATCTAGGTTTAGAAACTCTAAACACAAGTGACGGCCATAGGAGAGGGAAGAAGAAAGCTCCAAGGCAATCCAGGGCCCCAAAAGTCATCCGTTTGCACCACAACCACCACCACCGCGTAGATCGCACAACGGGCTACGCAACCACGCCAAAAACATCTGCAAATCAGAACGTCGAAAATCCCAGGCAAGTGTTTAACTTGCTATTTTCGTTGGTGCAATTTCCATATTAGTTTAGGAATGATTAGGGATGAAAAATATGAAAGAAAACCCAAATTTTGATAGGAATTTGCATGTAGTAAAGACTTAAACCTTATTCTGGAAGTCTCTTGTGATGTAGAAAGATAACCCACGAAATTTGGTTGTAATTAAGGAACAAATTCTGGGGAAAAACAGATTAAAACCATGATTTATAGATTTTAGGGTTCTTGAAGTTTTGTATGAATTTTGGGTTGATAATTCATGTTTAAATGATAGAAATACACATGCCTTACGTTAAAAACATCTGGTATACTGTTATAATGTTAGTAGTAGAATTTTTGGGACGTTGGGTTTGGAAAATATGGATTTGGATGAAGAAAAGTGGTAGAACCCGTAACTGCAATTCTGCAGAAATCGAAATACCTGCTTGATCGATCGATCGAGCCTAGAGCTTCGATCGATCGAAGGTTCGATCGATCGAGCCCCAAACATCGATCGATCGACCCCTCCTGGCAGACTCCTATTTCCCTTGTTTAATTAGTTAAACTAAATTTATCGTGAAATAATTATTGGGTATTCTTAATAAAATGTTTTGGGAGATAGGAAAGACCAGTTGGACATATGAATAAGTGTTGGGAACTTTATTATAAGACGAGAAGTTTGCTTTTGGGATAATTATATAATGAACGATGAAACTACGTATTTCAAGTAAGAGATTACGGCGAATAGCTACGATAGTGAATAGAGGTATACCTACTGAATTTTCTACTTGGAAGGATAGAGTCCACGAGTGTCATGTAATAAGTGAGAAAACCCTTCGAGTTAAGGTTAGAGATGAAACCTTATACGTAATACTAATAATATGAAATTAAGGATAAATGTTGTAATTATGGGTGATGAGAGGAACCTACATTAATATGATAAAAGTGGTATATTTATATGATTGTGTGTACATATATTATATACATGTGAAAATCATGCCCACGCTACTTGCTATCCCTGAGGTTATCGCGCTGGGACAGTCTTATCTCGATGGGACATTTATGGGGGATATTGACTTGTACCCTAGAAGATAGATGTCCTTGGTACAGGCTATCGATGTGATAGTTCAGACGGTCCTAAGAGACGCAGGCATGTGCCATCCTCTTAGAGACTTGTAATCTATTCTTTGCCTCAATTTTGTTTGTGTATGTGTTAATACAATTCGAGAGTGATTCCGATTGTATTCCCCTTAATATGAGTGATATGGGGTTTTGGATAGTAGAGTATTCCCGCACCATAG
This sequence comes from Sambucus nigra, assembly GCA_949130495.1. Lineage (NCBI taxonomy): Eukaryota > Viridiplantae > Streptophyta > Magnoliopsida > Dipsacales > Adoxaceae > Sambucus > Sambucus nigra. The sequence continues at coordinate 693,452,841 of OX422210.1, forward strand.
TTTATTTGGGGTGCTGTTATAATATATATATTATACGAGTAGTTAATATATATATAAAATTCTGAAATTTGGAACTACCTACTGTGAATTGATATGTAGGATATGGTTGATGACTCAAATTGTAAATACTTGTTTTGAGAAAGTATAGTATGGCACTGGATAACTTTATTGACTAATAAAGTTAAAATGAGAACTTTGGTTATAAATTGAAATATTCTTTTCAAACAATTGTATCGTTAAATTTTGAATCCTGCGAAATACCTAAGATAAGTTAAATGAGTGTTCTAAAAAACGCGCCTAGGCGGCGCCAAGGCGCGCCTAGGCGCGAGGCTTTTTAGATACGCCAAGTTTTGGCCCTAGGCGTGGATCAAGGCGTGGTCAACGATGGTCAACGTTTTTTGGGGCAAGGCGTGAAAAAACGTGCGTTTTTGGGGGCTAAGGCGTGAAAAAACGGGAGTTTTTTAGAAGTAAGGCGTTAAAAGATGAATTTTTTTGTTTTTTTTTGTATTTTTAAAAAATAGTATTTTAATTTACAAATATTTAGACATATTTTTAAGGTATGTACCAATTTAGTATTTTAAATAGCCTTGTCATAGTAAAAAAATATTAAAATATATTAAAAAATGCCTAAACGCCTTTTTACGCCAAGGTCCGCCTAGGCTTGTAAGGCTTAAGGCTTGACCTCCACGCCTTGGTCACGCCCCGCGTTTTTTAGAACCTTGAATCATTGGGGAAAGATAGCGTGTTATATGATGAGATAAACCATTAGGAGGGTTAGTGCGATAGGAGTGCACATTAGAAGAGAGGTGAGAATTTCTCAAGAGAGTGTCGCACTAATATGTTGTTGCATTGGCCTGTATCAATTTAAATACTTGCTAAACGTATTTTAAATCAAACACACTTTCGGGCTCTGACCCGTTTCTCTCTCTCTCTCTCTCTCTCTCTCTCTCTCTCTCTCTTGTATATATATGTATGTATTACAGGTGCCCAGCCACAGGGGCGTCTTGCTTAGGATCTATTGGAAGGAACGTGCTGCAGCTTAGGTGGGAGTTGCAGGTCTCTTGATTAGACGACTTCGTTCATTCGGATCCACTCTTAGTACTTTCATTTAGTTGAGCATGTGTAGCTCTTTCCATTATTCCGATGTTATTGGACATTTGTATTTCAGTTATTTCCAGTATTGTTACTATGGGTTTTATTCAGTTTGATTGTGTTACTTTATATTTCGCATGTTGACATTCGATTGACGAATGTTTTAAATTAATTGGACTATGTTGCAGATATTTAATGTGGTGTGATTCTTACTTATTGAATGTTGTTAATAAAATAAATGATTTTCTCTAAATAAAATTTGGAAAGTATGTTTAATTATGGTTTTGACACTTAGCTTAATTATTTAGGGTGTTAAATTGGAAAGTTTATTTTTACGACAGTGATGCTAAGAATGAACCAAATTGTTCACCTTGATTTAATTTAATAAAGCAGTGATCGCCCGGTATTTAATTAGGCGGGGTGTCACACCATTGTCCCTGACATCCCTCAGTACCATGACCTTGACTATACACCCGAGATGATATTTTTTAAGAAAAGGTGGAATAAGGTAGGTGAAGTCGTTAGAAATATGATTCTAAGAAAGTTCATGGAGATTGTTGAACCCTCTACCACACCCTTGTTGGAGCCCGTACAAATTCGTCAAAAGGGCAGGCCACTTAAGGGGAAAAATTCTACCGACATATCTATGAAAAGATACCGTCCACAAGGGAACTTAAAAAAGTCTTCACAAACATTTCCCAATTGACCAGAGTGAAACCGGAGATGTGGAGTCGGGAGACGAAGATGTATATGAAGGACATTCCTGAGTTCTTTCGATCATTTTTGGAGGATATCTATGATGTAAAATCTGATGGGAACTGTGGCTATAGGGTTATTTCCAAAGGTGCGAGTGTTGGGGATGGACTTGAACATTCTCATGTTATTCGTAGTGCTTTATTGTCTGAGCTACGTAGGGACAAGACGCTTTGGGCTATGGTGATGACCTCTTATGATATTTATGAGTATGAGAGGAGATTAGACTATTTTAGACACTCATGCACAAGCGTGTTTATAATGTTAGAGTTTGGCTACCTTGCAGCGAATGCAATTAAGCTAATGGTTGTGTTGATATCCAAATTTTAATGCTTAACTTTTGTTCCATCTAACGTTGGGCTAAAACCTAGTATGGAAGACAATCACATCATCTATATCCTAAACTCGTCAAATATTCTTTGGGTGAGTTTGAAATGCATAAGATTTTTCCCTTACCACCAATTGCCTCTAACTGGATATCAATGGCCAGTGAAGATGCCCTTCAGTGGCCTACTTTGTTTAAGTCCCACTTTCAAATATTTTAGAATATATGTCCTAAAGACATTGCGATGAGAGATGAACCGTGCTTGATATTGTCGGATGAGGACGAGGACTTGACGGCGGCTTAAATTCTGTGGTGAAATTACTAAGGTTTCTTGTAACTTTTTGTAATTTATTAAGATAGGTTATATGTAAATTGGTTATTGGAGAAAGTCTAGTGCTAAATATTGTAACTTTTTGTAACTTTTTGCAATCCTTGATTATATGTAAATGGATTATATGTAATTATTAACAATTATTGATTAGAACGTTTCCTATCTTTTTGCAATATTTACTATAATATTCATTGCTTATGTATGTGATAAATTGGAAATCTTGGGGTATTGAAAGTAACTCACGGTCCATTGACATTGCAAAAATGTATACACGGTGACACCACACCATGAAAAAGCAACCATGGTGAGTTGTAGCCGTGAAATATATACAAAGACTTGGCAATTTTTCACCGCAACATACATGGTTTAATATAACTGTGAAAAGTATACAGACGGTTGGTTGTAGCCATAAGTATACTCTCCACGGTGAGACCCAACCATGAATTATATGCAGAGAGTTTGGCAATTTTCCCCCCAATTTACACAGTCTAATGTAACCGTGAAATGTACTCTGATGGTGAAATATCGTCGTGTGTTTCCACTCCACGATGAGTTTTAACCATGAAATATATGCAGAGACTTGGCTATTTTTTTACCCCAATATACACGGTTTAACGTAACCGTGAAAATTATATAGACTGTTAGTAGTAGTCGTAAGTATACTATCCACGGTTTGACCCAATCGTGAAATGTATGCAGAGATTTGACTATTTTTTCACCCCCAACATACACGATTTCATGTAATCGTGAAAAGTATATAGACAGTTGGTTGCAGCCATAAGTATACTCTCAATTATTTGATCAAATCGTGAATTATATGCAGAGACTTTGGAAACTTTTCCCCCAATTTACATGGTCTAATGTAACCGTGGTTGTTTATTTTGCGGTGACACCACACCATGGATGTTAGTATGACAGTGACACCACACCATATAGACGTAATGAATAATGAGAACCCATTATATTGTTAACATTCAAGTATGTTCACGGTTAACATTCAAGGACATAATATAACATTCAAACACATAACACAATTTTGTTAACAATCACATAACATATTTGTTTCAAACTTGTTCCAAAAAAGTTGTTCCAACATAATTATTGCAAAGTTATTCCAACATATAAAACATAGTAAAATTTGGGATACTTTACAAACAAATTTTTTAAGAATACATTTACATTCAAATTGTTTGAACAAATTTTGTCCATTTTCTCTTTAAACGCTTCGTCGAGGTGGTTTTTTCTTAGGGGGATTTCTCTTAGGGGCTTTTTGCTTGGGGGATGGATCATGCCATGCCTTGGTCCAAGTTTCTTCACGCACCGGGGCCTTTCCCTTTTTTGTATGAGCGTGCGTCCCCTTGGCCTGAAGAAGGGCATCAAGCGCTGCACGTGATAGTTTAAGGACATTCGTAACCTCCTGGTCTGAGCCTTCACCAATAGCTTCCTGGAGAAGGATAATTGATACATCTATCCCCTTAGCCTATATAAATTATCATCAACTGTGTTAGACAATTCCTAAACAAAGGAAATCAATTTAATGATAAATTTCAAAACATTTACCATTTTATCCAAATGCTTTAGCTCCGGCTTGCGTATTCTATTCTCGAGATTTTGAATGTATGGATGGGATTTTTTTAGGTACCAAGACATGTACCCATCCACATATTCTCAAGGCACGGACCTCACCGGGGTCGAACATCTGTCATTGGACAGTACATGGTCGACCCAGTTAAGTTGATACCATTTCTCGATATCAAACCTTAATTTGTATTGGGCATGGGTCTTCCCCCTCTCCTCTGACAAATGGAGCATTGACAGTCTAGGATTTATTTGAACACGTTCAGCTTAGCGTAGGACCCTCTCCAGGTAGTAGGGTTCCCTAACATTATAGCAGATAAGGAGGCTGTTGTACCATGAGACCTCCTGAAATGGGTAGGCCTCACTTTTTTTGGAGTAGGGATCCCATACAACCTAAACGTATTTACAAATGTTAGTACGTACATAAATAAAGAAAATAAATATTGAACTTAAAACAACTAATACTTACGTTTTAAGCTTTTAAATCATCTAAGGTTTCCCTCAGCTCCCATAACTGTGCAAAGGCATCCCCTGACACTATTTGCACCCTCCATTTGCATAGACACGACCAACTATGATCGAAATGGAGATTTCTAACACCCCTTGCCAAATTAAAGTGGTCGTATATCCATACCTGCATTCAAAACAAGATAAAATTTTAATATACACATATTAATTAGGAGATTATTATTTTACAAAACAAAATTTAAAATATGTACCACGAGAAGGGGAAGATATCCGGCCACTTGCAGAACGTCCACCCGATAGGAAATCCTCAATTGCCGATATAAATGGGCCAATACATACACCCCCCAAGCATAGTCTTTGCATTTGCTGACCTTTCACAAAGACCGCAGGTAGTACACTATAACTCAATCGCCCGATTCATCCGGGAACAACAAGCAACCGACCATAAAAATCAAGTACCCCCTAGAAGCCTGCTCAATCTTCCTCTTTGAAATATTTTCCCCTAGCTTCTTAACCCTCCCCTTACACAAATTCATTAACCAATTAAAACGAACAGTGTATACATACTTACACTCCTCCTTGGCCTCCTCTTCGGTAAAGCCCAAATGTTTAGTAAGCCATTAAATTTAGGCCATCTTCTCCTCGACTTTCTTCGGAACAGTACCGTACACTGGTTTACCTACTACCGAGATTTTGAGTAGATGGTACGCATCATTTTGGGTGATGATCATCTCCCTGAATGGAATATGAAATGAATTTATCTCCGACTGCCACCGTTTGATGAATACCAACACTTATACATAGTCTATGTACCGATAGGAGTGTTTAGAGTTCCTCACCATCTCTATTACCCACTCATCCTATTTGGCTAGATTCCACTCATCAAATTTCTTGATGTGGTACACGCACTTCACTATTCCCTTCTCCTCATCTCTAATCCAAATAGAATAACCAATATAGTTATGATAATTTTTCAGGAGTTCGGGGCTATTTGGCGTGCACCCCTCGAGCGGTTGGGAATCAGAGTGGTTTATTTTTTTCGAGCATTCTTTTTTATCCCTTTCGATCTGGACGATTGGATTTCATCTTCCGAGGAAGAAGACTCGTCCTCTCATGCCCTCTCTCCTTCTTCCTCCCTATCTTCCTCTTTATCCTCCTCTCCTTCTCTCACTCCTTCTTCCTCTCTATCATCCTCTCTTTCTTATCTATCTTCCTCTCCTCCTCTTTCTCCTTCATCCTCTCTATCCTCCTCTATTTCCTGCTCTTTCCTTACCTCTCTCTCTCTCTTCATTTTTCTCTGCCTCTCTTTCCTCCTCTATTTATTCCTCTCTCTCTCTTCCTCACTTTCCTCCTCTCTCTCTTCATCATATTACTTCTCTCTCTCTCTCTTTCTCTTGTGATTTATATTCTCCTTTTTTCTCCTCCTCTTTATCTCCCACTACTCCTACCTCACCCCTTTCACTAACACCAATAAAATCACCTATAACTGCCTCAACTACTTGCTCAATTGACTTCGAAGTATCACCCGCCTCAACATTAAGTAAATCTCCTACCACTCTATCTAACGAAGTCGTCGAAGAATATCCTTTTCTTAAAGTAGTGGCCTCACTGGCACTACTACTATTAGAGGAAGATACATGTAGTCATACTTCCTTAGCCGCCTTCAACCTCCTCTTCCGCTCGGATGCGGTAGGAGGATTTTTGCTTCTCGCCATTTATATAACCTACATAAGAAATTGAAAAATTATATTAGCAAATTAAAAAATTATATTAGCAAACCAACATTTATATACCCTAGAAAATGAATATATGAAATAGGAAATAAATTGGTGCTTTAAGAGATTAGAATTAAAATTAGAAATAATAATTACTAAAAAGGAAACCACGGTTCTATATGTCCCTAAAATATTTACATACGGTTGGGTTTGGCCGTGAAACCTACAACCACGGCGATAACTGGACGTATATTATGGAATCACAGTTGGACATGACCGAATATTATTGGCACCTACGGTGACGGGAAATCGTAGGTGCAAACCATTTTTTTTCCTTTTTTTCAAATTATTAAACCCTAGTTTTTTCTTACTGCGGTAAACCCTAGGTTTGTTCGTACAAATGGAATATATTTGCAGTTAGATTAATTAAGGTTACATTTTAAAGTGTTTATAATGGATTTTTTATGTGTAGTTTGCATGCTAGGGTTTAATACTCAAAATGAAAGCACAAAATGAGAACATGACAGTAATAAGAGTAAGGTTCAATGGTTTAATATACCAGAAATGAAGGTTGTTGGTAATGTGGTATTGTGGGTTTTCGGTGTTGGGAGTATGGTTTAATGGGGGATAGGGCTTGGGAGAAAAGTTAAAAGAGAGAGAGAGGGAAAGGGAAAAAATGAGGATTGAATTTTTATGTAGGTGAAGGTACATGTGGTTTTTTTTTTGCATGTTTTGTACAAATATTAGGTGCTTATGTAGTGTTTTGTATAAAAGGGTGTTTTGAAGTAAAAATTTTGTTTAAATATCAGGACCCTTTGGGAAGCAAGGTCTCTCGGCCTGAGCTGGCCTGTAGAGGCCATGTTGGCCAAACAGTACTTTTGCTCACTCTAGCCAAATTTTTGGTTGAATTGGCTCAACATATTCTTCAACAAATGGGTGAACCTTATTTTAACCAAACAACTAGAGTTGGGCTGAGTGAGAGCGAATAAATTTGTACTCTCACTATTCTTTTAGATAAATCAACAAGCTTGTTAACTTTAATGAACCCATGAAAATCCTTGATACAAGTTCCATGTAAACTCATGAAGGAATCTCACCACATTAACATCACCATTAAGCAAAGGTTTGACATATGATCCTCATACAAGAAAATGGCCTATAATATATCCTTTCTTAACTGCTCAATCCATATCATTTCCTTCGTATGAGCAACATCTTTACCATTTTTCCTTTCTTTTCTTGATCTTTGTTATCCATGTAAAAGAAAGTACCTTAATATTGTTAGATTTAGATTTAATAAATCAATTAACAGTTTTTATGGATCAATAATACAATATATGATCATATAAACTGTTATGTAAATATAGGACCTTAATCTACATAATTCTCACATGTGTCCAAAATAGAGTTGAAAAATATACCTAAGTCAACATTAGAATTGATGAGTGAAGAGGTTTTCATTGGTGTCTCCAACTACATCATGTCAAAAATAGAAAGATTGATGGAGTAGTTGACCTTAGAGATGTCTGATCGGACTGAATTTCGAACACCGACTTTCACTCATACACGGCAAGAACATACTCCAATTTCAGTATGTTCCAACAATTGGATCTTCTTTTATAGCCAAAATAATATTCTAAAATAAACACAAATTTGAGTCTTTGGATTTCTCTCCCTTATCCTATAATTACATTATGTCATCTTTTCATGAGTCTAAATGATGGAAATCAGTCACTTATTTATAGGCAGGGATAGGACCCAAATCTCCAACAGTCACTTAATCTTAACAATCCATCAAGGTAGATAACCAAGGGTTATTTGACTCTTGGTATTTGAAGTACCCTTTCATTAACCAAAGTGACTCTTAGTATTAATCTAATTATGGATCATATTGTGTATAATTATTCTTTAAAATATTTCTAACATTCTCTCACTTGGTCCATAATTATCATAAGGCGCGCAATAATCTTTGAGTCGTACTTAAATGGTTTTTCATAAACACCTTAATCAAACAAGCCATTAATGCGGGTCATGGCGCTCACACACTAATGTAATACCTCATATTTTTATGCATATTTATTTTATTATGAACTTATGGAAATTGGGATTAATTAAATTAAAGGGAGAAAATTTAAATTGTAATTAATTTGATTTTATGATAATAATTACTAGCATGATGAGAGTTAGTAGTTATTGAAATAATATTATGGTCGGGGATGAGATACACGCAGTTATGTTATAAATATTTGGGACGCGTATGAGTCGCATCACTTATATGTAGTTGGTGGTTTAAAAAGGTAAATTATTTTTATATAACTCGAATGACTATTTTGAGTGCGCCAGAGTGTTTGTAAGGATCGAAATAGTCAGAAAATACTACTCGAGTATTTTATTTGGAGTCCGGAACATTTTTAGCCCAAAACGATACCCCGAAGGGGTACTTTGGTCTTTTAAAATTTTTGGGTAATTAAATGGACGAATATTGGGTTTAATTAATAGAATTTACGGCTAGCGGCCTGTTAGTTTTCAACCTACGTGAGAAAGAGAGGAAAAGAGAGAGAACCAAGGAAGAAGGAGAAGACTCCATTAGAGCTCTAAGCCAAGAACTTAAGTTTTCACACCAAAAAGTACACCAGCGTGTAGATCGTGTCAGGAGGATCGTTCCCATACCAATTTCAACCCGTGAATCAGAAGTTCATTTTAAGGCAAGTGATTATCTTGCTCTTTCTCTTAGCAATTATTATTCTTGTTAAAATATGTTGTAATTTTAGAACTATTAATACCAAATTTGGTTTGCCTATGATGAGATTGTGCAGGAATCTTAGAAATTTGATAGGGGCTTGAATGTAGAGGATTTTCCCCTTTATAGGAGTGTGAAATTTGGTGAATTAGATGCTAATCATGAAATTAAAATGGGACTTTTATGGATCTATAATTTTGGATTTATGTTAATATGATTCAAGGGAAAATTTAGGAGTTTGTTGAATTTATTTAATGATTAGAAGGATTTGACCCCTAAACTATGTTAAGAAACATTCTAGAGTGACTTAGAGTAGTTTAGAAACCTTGTACTTGGATTGGAATGGGTTTAGGTTGATATTGAAGCGGAGAAAATATGGAAAAACAAACTTTGAAGATGAACTGGGCAATTGCGGAATTTTCGTTAGAAGTCCAGCCCAGGTCGTTCGAACGACCTCGTTCGAACGAGACTTCTAACGAGTTTCTAGTGGCCCTTCTAACGAGTTGGGTAGTTCATTCGAAGTGGGGGGAACTTCGTTCGAACGAGATTCCTTGGGCCTTCTAACTAGATTCCAAAATGACTTTTAAGGCACGATTTTGTTTTGAACATCCCGTAGGCTTATTTATGTGAGTGTTAGACCTGTTTGTATGTCGAGTGACTTAAAATTTATAATTATTAGTGAGCGCAGAATATGTTGACCCTCGGATGGTATGAAAATTTATAGAATTTGAGAGAAGCGAAAATACAAGGGAGAATATATATACGAATAAGGTACGGGGTATAATAGGGGATATTATGCGTACTGCGAATACTAGGCTGCGGGAAAGCCAATGAATTTATATAAGTTGTGTGTATGCTTATTCTTTAAAATATTATGTGTATTACATACATAGCTACTGGCTATCGAACGGAGGTTAACGCGTTGTGGACGACCGGATCTTGTGTGCCTTCGGGGGATTTAGAGTCGTACCACTAGAGCATGGAACCTAGGTACGGGCTATCCGTGAGAATGATAGTGATGACGGTCGTATGGGTGCATAAGTATGTGCGTAGCCCATCGGCTTGGGACTATGTTCGCCTCCAATAGGTGTTTGTGTTTTATTGGTTCTCGAGAGATTGAACATGTTATCCCCTATGCAATGGGACTAGATAGCCGAGTATGCGTAGCACTAAGGGTTTCTCAACCAGGGGTGCAATATTGCTACATTTTTATAATATATTGATATGTATACATAAAGAGAATAATCTGTGTATACCGAAAATAGATTTTGTGTCTTGTGTTGATGACAATATTTTTAAATGTGTACTTATGGTATTATCAGATGGGCTTTTAGACGAATGTAAGACTAAACTAAAGTACTTCTAAACCTATATAGAAATCTTAAGTACGCCGACTTTGAGTTATTTAGGGAGTCTTTCCAGCAAAATAGTATGTATTTAGTAGCCAGTCGGGGTATCATGACTAGTATGGGTAGCTAGGCTCGTTAGGCGTGCACACTAGATCGAGGGGTAAGTATCTCAAGTGAGTATGCTAAGTTAACTTGATTAATAATTGTGCTAATTGAAATCAATCTAAGCACTTGCTACTTTAAATTGTTTTCAACTCGGGCTCTGACCCATTTTTCTGTATATCTTTCTATTGTTCCATTATTTTAGGTGCCCAACCATTGGGACACCAGCCTTAGGAGACTCTATTCAGTTGTCGTGCTGTAGCTGTTGTGGAAGCTGCAGGATAATTGCTAGTGGATGACTCAGTCTATTCTCCTTTTTCAGTTATCTATTATGTTGGACATGTCGTCCTTTCTTCTGTTTACATTAAGAGATTTAGTTTTAAATTCTCTCTTAGATTTGATTTCCTTTGTATTGGATTTATTGTATGGGTTTGTATCTGGATATGTTTTACTCTAGTCATTTATTTTACTTCAGTTAGAATTTATTTATATTACTGTGATGCATGGCATTTGTTGGTATTTTTATTGATATGGGTTAGTAACAAGATAAAATTTGGACATCACCCTTTTTAAATACTAGGTGGTTAGCTTTTATTAAATTAAAATTTGAGTTTTCGACAGTGATGCATTATCTGAACCAACTTGATATTCTGAAATTAATTAATTAAGGACTGATCATCCGGTGATTAATTAGGCGGGGTGTCACAACTAATTCAAGAGCATGATCGCTTCTATGTACCACAACAGTAATAATTCATCCAACAAGGTCTATAATCGGGTTATTCAATAATGGTCCAATAATGTCTTATATAAAAGACTATTTCTATCATATTCATCACTTCGCATGCATGTAAAACTATATTGCAAGACAGAAATCAAAATGTTCAGTGTACACTTTAATAGATATCAAGTATAGTGCCAAAATATAAGCACCAAATAATCCACTAACATTCATACTTAATTGGCTACATGCAAGACTCGTATCTTAAGTATGTTTCATAAATGTTCTTTGGTGATAGCCCATTTATTAGTGGATATGCTATGTTAGCACTTATATTAATGTGATCAACTGACACTTTATATTTCTGAACTTATTCGTTCATATATAGGTATTATATCCTAATGTGCCTAGGTTCTTTAAAATACCTATCAGTTCTTCATGACGAAGAGTATAGAGGAATTATCATAATATTTCAGCGACTTGATAATAGTGTCGACAACTTCAAGTCCCAAAATAAATTTTTCGCAACCATAATCCATAAGTTATAGTCCCAAAGCATGCGACATATAATATTTAATTTTTTCTCACTCTTTTATAATATTGGTCACTAGGACAAAACAAATCTACTTAATTAAGAGAGAACAATTACCATAGTGTGAGCATATACTATTTTAAGCATCTCATTACTTCATACTCTTAAACTATTTTATTTCTCTAATCTATCATTAATTATTAAGAGAAATTCAAGAAATATATAAATTTACTCCCACTGACTTTAAGGTATATATATACTTAATCAAAATACATAAAGTATTCTTAAAATACCATTAATGGAAAACTGACATAAGTTTATATAGTGATTTCTCAACTTCTACAGTTCTTTTCTTAAACTCTCATAAGTTTTCACACTAAATGTAACTCTTACTCAAAAGGAGCTACTAAAGCTATAAAATTTTAATATTCAAAGATATAGAAGAAAATATTTATTTACGCCGCTTTGTCTATTTGTAATAAAAACTTTGACCATAAGTCTAGCTTTATATCGTTGATTATCAAAATCGAATATTTTCTTACTCTTTTGTCAAATTCGCATTCTTGTGATAAATCTCACAATGAGTCAAAATAACAAACTCATTTAAGAGTTTCTTACAACTATTCATATCCATTAACCAAAAGAAGAATTACTTTGGAAGTTAAAGGAATGACATGAGTATCTTGACTTCTTTTATAACCACATTAGGTGATTTGATACTCCCACTAATTTCACCATTCTTTAAAGAATTTGACATTTGATGTTTTCGATTTCGAAAGTAATTAGTGTACCCTCTTTCAAGTGTAAAAATAATTATAAATTCCAATTCTTTTAGTGGATTATAAATCCATGCATGTACTAGACACTCCTAATCATACGGACGTGGAAAATAGGGTAAGTAAAGTAGAATTTATATAATACATTTTTACCATATATATTCATTTGTATGTGACTAAATATTGTGATGATATCGACATGTTGCATTTAACTTGTTATCTTGTTGTGTTTGACTTGTTGTTTTATAACGACATGTTCTATGTAGGTCTACTATCTAAGGACTATTATAATTCTCTCACTTGGGCCACATAGAGAATTCTAAAATTATAAAACCTTAAGAGCTCAAACATGAGTATCAAGATTCATAAGTGACAACCCAAAGACAATATAATATATTAAATCTTCAAAGTAAGTCAAGATTTAAAAGAGCCACAACATCAAACAGCTACTTTGAAGTTCAACATTATGATATAGGCTCAGAATCATTTTTCTTGTATAAGTTTCATAAAAATAGTTGTACAAACCACAAATGAGAATACCTTAATTAAGGAAAATATATTCTCATATAAACGTAAAGCTGTTTTATATACTCGAGAAAGATATTTTGAAAGGTCACTGAAGGGTTTATAAATGATTCCAAAATAAAATACGAAAACGAATCCAAGAATTTATCGTTTGTTTTATGGTTTGTCATGTAAGCATCCTCATATCGATTTAGAACCATATTTCGTAGCACTCTAGTTTTTTTTTAAAATAAAACAAATTATTTCATTTATATTGAATGATCTATTAGAATTCGCACAATAAAGCTTAAAGTATGTATCTTATATAATGGGTACTCATTTTAATCTCTAACATTATGAGATTTTGCATAAACTCCGTTTAATAATTCTTCAAGGTTTTAAAAGAGTTTCACACACTAATTCATTAATAGTGGGATCCTCAAGTAAAACTGAATTATAACGATTTATCAATTTTAAGTGAAACTCGGCTTCTTTATTACATTCTAATAAGTCAGTCTTAAGAACATTAAAGGGGGAAAACATGCGATTTTAGAGAAATAAAGTAATATAAAATTAATGATTAAATAGCTCACTACATGAATGCTATGAGTTGACAACACTTACATTAATAAAATTTTATAAATGTGGACATTCTTTCGTAATAACTTTGAATATTTATATATATGACTTTATTGGGTACCATGTTATGTAATTTAGATGAACATGCTATCTAGGATAACTTTTCATCACCTAATTGCATAATCTCTTAATATTTATTTCATTTACTCAAAATAAATTTCCTTTCTGAAATTATCTTACTTTACGAAATAAATCCAATATACCCCATTAATGTCTTCACATATATAAGCATAATAAGTTATTACTACAATTTTTATCTTTAAATTTAATATTCACAAGCATTCTTGTTGGGTCACTTTGGTGGCTATCAAACTATCCATTATATGAATATTAAATTATTTTATGAATTGTATAATAATTTCAACCATCACTAATGTTTTCAACAGATTATAAACTAAGGAAGGTTATGGACTCTTTGGAGCAACCGATATCAACCTTAATGAACAAGTGTATTGCCCCTTAATATTAACTTCACTATTATAACCGAACTCTTTGGAGCAACTAGATTACAATGGCTTAATCATAACGAAATTATTAATTAACCGAACACTCAAAACCATATACGAACTCTTTGGAGCAACCAAGACATAGTATTTGAATGTTATCACAAAATTCAACATTTACAATTTATTAGATTAGACCACTTTGGTGGAATTGTAACCTAATCGTGATATAAATACTGAAATGAAAACCTTAAGGCATGCCAAAATATAGTATTGCATGTTATCATAAATTTAACATTTACAGTTTATTAGACTAAACCACTTTGGTGGAATCATAATCTAATCGTGATATAAATGCTAAGAAGAAAACTTTAGGGCATGCTTTTAATATTGCTTTACTCATATTGGGCATAATAAGCAAATACACATTAATCTAATATTTACAATTTTGAACACCGAATAAAACTTTATGCAAATATTAGTCTTAAGGAGAAATTTAAATTATTCGAGGTGAAGTTGATACGGAAAAAAAAATATTCATTAATGTTCATTTGATAATCGAAATTATCCCTTTGGTACAATGAACAAGCTACATCATCATTGCATCAACAGTCTAACATTCATCATTATATTTGGACCTACTGGCTGTCAAATTTATACACAGTAATCTAATATTTATAATTATAGATTATAGCACTTTAATGGATACCTAATCCAATATAATATAAATATTAATATCAAAACCTTAACCATAACCATAATAGTCATAACAATATTTGCTATATACCAAAAATATTATGATAGCGAAATAAGATAAGACAACTGACGTATTTATTAAAACACATAAAATGAAGAAATTCATAATTTTCAATAATGGAAAATTTGAGTAATAACTATAAGAAGATTCTTAAAAAAATAATCTTCCCAATAAGCGAAAAATTAAAAAAAAAATTGAGAAAGAAATAGCTGTCAACTTTATTAACAAATATGACAAATTTAAGGTTTTGAGAGCTTAAACGTGCTCAAATAGTCATAACAACGTTTATTACTAAAAAAATGTGATTTTTCATCATTAAATCCTCTCGAATTGACATAAATATTTTTTTATCAATCCCGGGTAACTCGACAATTTTAATCTCAATTATTGCTTATTAGATGCATAAGAAAACTGTTACTGAAAATGTCTCAAAATATTCAGATTTACAGTTTTATAAAATAAGTGACTTTAAACACATAATTAAAATTGTCACAAAAGAAAATCAAAATTAGGGACCAAAACCAATTTAAATTTGGTCATAAAATTTGGGTAAACAAAATCTCATTTTTTGAATTTTTCTATTATGTGATTATATAGATGCACCAATTAATTCATTTGGTTGCATTCACACATATCCTAAATTGATTTGTCCTTAATTGCGCCTAAATATTTAATTTATAAACTGTGCAAAATAAATTTACTTTCATGTAACATATATGCACACACATATTACGTAATGGATATAAAATTGATATCCCCAAAAAAATATTATACGCAATTTTTAATGGATAATCAGAGGTCCAAATATAGATGCGTACACAGTAATTGAATATTTATGACTATAGATGAAGACACTTTCCTCCTAATCTAACATCATATAAATATTATGTCACAGTTATTTTAGGAATTTTTGCAACCAAATAGAATATACTCTTTAATCTAATATACGCTAACATATGGTAAGGCACTTTGGTGGACACCTATTCTATCTTTATAAAAATATTAGCACATGAGATTATTAACATGAGAAATATCCATACAATGATTTGGAATGATATAAAGTACATAAGAACATCTAAATATAGACATTACATATGTAGTGAAAAAAAATCTCGTAAAATATCCAAAAATGAAAAAATTAGTTTTCACCACAAATATGTTTAGAATTGCAAAAGAATCACTCTCCAATTCGCGAAATCGAAAGTATAATTTTCGTGAGAGAGATATAAAACTAACGTTATTTCCAAATCAATTTTTTTTTATTGGTGACACAAAAAAAATTGTCACTTTAAATACAGAGTTCATAATAGGCAATAAGATTTCAGGGACAAAAATATTCCAAACGTCACAAAAATGAATCTAGACGGATTTAGTGGCAGAAAATAGAAACGTCACATAAGATTTGCATACATAAACATTAACAGATTCAGAGACAGAAAACTAAAACGTCGCAGTAAGTTTCACACATCAATATAAACAGATTCAGAGACAGAATATTAGTACGTCGGAGAAAGTTTACACATAACTCTTAACAAATTCAGCGACGGAAAATAAAAATGTAGCAGAAAGTATTAGTCATAAACATAAGCAGATTTTAAACTAGGTCCAAATTAGAGTCATAAAAAAAATATATCATAAAAACATCACATAAGTCTCATAATTTAGAATATAAAATTTGCTATAAAATATTAATTGCATATTTAGACACAAAGGATAATTATGTGATCTAAACCATGTGCTCTGATACCGCATGTTATATTTAGATTTAATAAATCAATTAACAATTTTTATGGATCAATAATACAATACATGAACATATAAAATGTTATTTAAATATAGGACCTTAATCTACATAATTATCACATGTGTCCAAAATAGAGTTGAAAAACATACCTAAGTCAACATTAGAATTGACGAGTGAAGAGGTTGTCATTGGTGCCTCCAACTCCATCATGTCACAAATGGAAAGATTGACGGAGTAGTTGACCTTAAAGATGTCTGATCGGACTGAATTTCGGATACTGACTTTCTCTCATCCTTGACAAGAACATACTCCAATTTCAGTATGTTCTAACGGTTGGATCTTCTTTTATAGCCAAAATAGTATTCTAAAATAAATACAAATCTGACTCTTTTGATTTCTCTCCCTTATCCTATAATTATATTATGATGTCTTTTCATGTGTCTGAATGATGGAAATCAATCACTTATTTATCAGGGACATGACCCAAATCTCCAACAGTCACTTAATCTTAACAGTCTATCAAGGTAGATAACCAAGAATTATTTAACTCTAAGTATTTGGAGTACCCTTTCATTAATCAAAGTGACTCTTAATATTATGAGCATATACCAAATAGTCCCTTGAACTTCTTTTAATACATGTATACTCCAAGCCTTTTTATTTTGCACCAAAAAATCCTTCACCATGCCAAAAAAGTTTTATCATATCGCTGGCACGGACCTGTAAAATAAGAGAATAAGGGATTTATTGGTACAAAATAAAAGGCTTGGATAAAATGTGTATTAAAAAATATTTGAGAGATTTTTTGATATTTGATCCTAATATTAATGTAATTATGGATCATATTATGTAGAATTATTCTTTAAAATAATTCTAACAAATATAACTATATCTTCCTACACTGGGCATGCACACGACAACAATAAAAAAAAAGATAACATAGAAGAAAAATTATTTTTGGTTCTCCATCTATCCAATAGAGCTTATCAGCCGCGGCTATAAATGATTGCGAAAAATTAGAAGTGAAAAAAACTTGGCATGTGATGAGCAGAAACAAAAAAAAAAAGAAAAGAACAAAGGTAATTCACCATGATTCAAAATTGCGGAATGAATGACATATATCTACCTTTTTTTTATATAAAAGTATAGCAATATAACATACAATAAATTATGCAGGAATCCTTTTCCGATTTACAGCCAGCAAGCACAATGATGCAAAGAGACAAAGAGGGTGTATGTTTATGTCTCTTTAATGCTAAGACACATTTGGCATTAAGAGGTAATGTTTCGTGTTTGTTTATGCCTCTTAATGATGAATGAGAGTTAAAATGGCAAAGGCTTAAATGTTTAATGCTTAATTTTTCAACGATAAAAAGTAACAGTATAGAAAAAGAAAATATAAAAAATTTCCTCCACTCGGGACTTTTTGGAAGTGCCATTGGTCACGATCGAGTCTTTGAAACATGAGAGGGGAATATATATATATATATATCCATATAATATAATGTGGGGATGGCAAAGACGCATGTATGATATTTTTGACATTTCATGCCCATGCATGAAATGTCATGCTAAAAGTTGTTTTTTTTTTTTTTTTATAAATTGTTTTTTTTAATAAATAGATATGGATTTTTTAACTATTTTTTTTATTTTAATTTTAATTTTTTTATGGGCTGGATTTTATCACGGGGGTAAATTTATCACCGTGCCCTCGGCACGGGTATCCGCTAGTACATCTATATGGGATGGGATGTTGAGGGGTCACGGGGGTAAATTTATCACCGTGCCTATCCGCTAGTATATATATATATATATATATATATAATGTTCTTGTGCTGATTAGTCCGCATTTTAAGAATGCGGATCGGACATGTGTCACCTAACGGTGCCCTAGAAATTATCACATAAATTATTGGCACACTCTCTCTCTTTTCTGGGTCACCGTCAGGTGACACATCTTCGGTCCGCACTCTTAAAATGCGGACTGATCCGCACAAGAGTAGGACGGCATATATATATAGGGAGAGGTTCACAAGTGAACCTAAAAGATGAATTTTAAAATGAACCTTAACAAAATAACACCTAACAGCTCATTAATTTTAATTTTTATGTTGTAATTGGTACACGCCAGCGACAACGAACACGTGTGTTGATCGATCCCCAACCCCCAATCCCAACCATCACCATGGCAACCCTTATAGCAACCTTTATGGCAGCAGAGCTGCCATGGGTTGGGAGGGGTCCTTTGCCACTGGAGAGAATCAATTACAACATAGGAATTAAAATTAATTAATTGTTAAGTATTTTTTATTAAGGTTCATTAAAAAGTTCTTCTTTTAGGTTCATTTGTGAACCTCTCCTTATATATATATATATATATATATAGGGAAAGGATCAAGTGAGGTCTCACTTTGAGGACCCTGAATGAAGTCCATTTTTTAAAAATAGTAAAAAGATTATTTTCGGGTTGATTTTTTTTTATGGTTTTTAAACATTTCAGTAGGACCATAAAAAAATAATCAACTCAAAATGATTTTGTTTACTATTTTTAAAAAATCGGTCAAACTGTGTCATTTTTTAAGTTGTTAAAACTGTCAAAGTTTGATCGATTTTTTTAAAATAGTACAAAAATTCATTTTGATCTGATTATTTTTTTATGATCCTACTGAAATATTTAAAAATCGTAGAAAAAAATCAGCTCCAAAATAATTTTTTTACTATTTAAAAAAAAAATGGACCTCAAACTGAGGGACCTCTCTCTCTCTCTCTCTCTCTCTCTATATATATATATATATATACCAAATAAGACATTAAAATAATGAACATTTTAATGAACTTAATAAGACATTAAAAAATAAGTCTTAATTCCTTGTTGTAATTGGTCGTGCAGCGGCACGCCGGCATCGGACACGCTTGTGATACGCATGTTTTGTGATACACGTGTTTTTAAATATACACAAACACGTGACATACCTTACCCCCCACCCAAACCCAACCCCAAACCCAAATTTTTTAATAGGGCCTATTTAGCATTTCAATACAATTTGAAGAGGGCCTATTTAGCATTGCAATACAACCCAGACACCAAATACCATGAAAGTCTTTCCCAAACACCAAATATAACTAAAATTTGCTTAACCACCAATTATTAAATTCCGATTCATCACCAATTAGTTCAATTCATTAAATTGAGCCCAACACCAATATAAGCACCAACATTAATAGGACCACCAATAATAGAAAATTTGCAATTTCAATTAAACGTAGCAAGGTCAGGCATCACTTGGTATTTCGTGGGTTGTTGGGTAGTAGGTGTGGGCTGTGATGGGATTTGGGGTTTCGAGTTGGGCGGCAGGGTTAGAGAGTTGGGTTAGCGGGTTAAGGGGGGAAACTCGGGTTGGGGGTAGGAGGTATGGTGGTTTGGGAGGTACAAGTAAATGCTCACAAGGGAGGGGATTTGATGGCAGAGTTGGGGGAGAAGGTGCGATGGGTTGCGCACAGGGGAGTTGCTTCAGAGGGCTCGAGTAGAGAGGGGATGGGTGGCGGGCTAGATGATTGTGATCACGACAGCTTGGGGAGTGTTAAGGTTTTTGAGGTGTGTGTGTGTATATTAAAAAACACACGTATCCGTTGCCGCTGGCACAGACTGACTACAATAAGGAATTAAGGATTCTTTTTTAATGTCTTATTAGGTTCATTAAAATGTTCATTATTTTTTTTCACTTCTGAACCTCTCTCTCTCTCTCTCTCTCTCTCTCTATATATATATATATATATATATATATATAAGAGAGAGAGAGAGGAGTATCTGTGAGAGGGGGAGTGTTATTAGAGGAGGTTTCGTGTGAGAGAATTAGGTGTGAATTATAGAATGAAAGTTGGTAGTAGAGAAAGAAAATGGCTAGTTTGATATAACCACCATCTAATAATTTAAACATATATTAAAACGAGAAAACTTCATCGCGCCGCTCCTTCCAATGAGCATGCTGGAAAAGTTCGAGTTGATTCGTTGACATACATCATGTTCCAATATCACGCATAAATTAATATTTGATAAGAAATTTATCACACTACAAGTCTCCTAATTGCTAGCCAAAGGCTTAAAAGTTGGATTACTAGAATGATAGGGTAAGAGCCTACTCCTTTTGGAGGGTGCAAGGATTGAGCGCAAGCACATTCCCCATTAGTATAATTTTTCTTCCTTTCCATTTCGGAGGTGAGGGATACCCCCATTATTTAAGCCTATGCCACCAGAGCCGGGGGGGAGGAAGAAGGAAACTTTGGTTCAACCGATGTTTTAATAATCAATAAAATGTTGAAATTATGTTATAAAAGACCAAAATATTCGTGTACAAGTATAGATGAGTTCAAAATTCAAATCCAAATTTTTAGTGTCATGCAATATCCTCCACAATCAGAAAAATATGTCAATGTCATGTTCATTGGCATTATATTTCCCAAAAGCATGTTAGATAGGGGTATGTTTACACCATTTATTATCGCCTAATCCGTATGTCGACACGTGTCATTGAACCATCCACGTGAAAGAGGAATATTTTAGCGATTTAGAGTAGCTCAATAACGGTTGTTGCGGGATGATCAGGAGGTAAAATCAAATAGAGACCATGGACCATTTTGGGGAGTTCAAAGTGGTTATTGGCAGTTGACAGCGATTGTCACGGAGATTGTAAATAAAGCATTTGACGAAGAAATAAGGCATACAGACGGAAAATAACTTTCATACTTCAAATTCATGTCTTTTACTTTTCTTGTACTTCCTTTTGAGGAGATAGTTTAATTCGAAGTTCCACTTCATTTTATTTTGCGATTGATTTTCCTACATTTCCCTTTTTTATTTGTTCTTTATATTTCCCTTCACTCAGTTTGTTGTTTAGCACACTGCATAAATTGTTTAAGTCTCTTTACAATTAGGCAAGAGGACCTTTGGTTACATATATGAACGTCTTATAAAACTGGATTAGAGACTTCAAGCACTATGTGGTAAACAATCCCCTAAACCCCTCACATTCCGTGAGAACATATCTAGATATCGAATTTCCATTAACTAATTGCGTCGAGACTTTTACTCTCATAGCATAGTATTCCAAAGCTTAGATTTTTATAACTCACAGTGCCCGCTTCGAGTTATATTATTAGCAAACAAAATTTTCAAATTCATTAAGTTCAATAAAAAAGATCCGATTTTTCCAAAACTTCTTTACTCAACACACTTTGAAATTCCAGCTATGAAAAACCTCCCACGATTAAAAATATTCCGTCTCTAGCGCCAATCGGATTCTAATATTGGAACATCAATTGGTTGCTTTGAAGATTAGATTGCAAAGAAACCCCATTATCTTCCAAATCCTCATGGTCATTGACTACCCCCTATTAAGTTATGGTGTGCCTTACTCCCCTTTTCCCTTCTCTCCCTCAACCCCTACCCCGATAAGAAGGCTCTCGCGACGAGATCATTGACTACCCCCTTATGAGTTATGGTGTCTGTTGATGTAAAAAATTAGATCGTATCTAATTATTTAATCACAGATAAAATAAATGAGACACAAAAGTTTTAAAGTGGTTCAGCCTTATAAGAATGGCCTACGTCCACTGTTTCTGTTATTGATGATTGTTTGGGAATTCTCGATTACAAGTTCAATCAAGAAATTTCGGTCCCCTTACAATGAGGGTAATACAATGTATTTATATCCCTGAGGCTGTAATGTGAAAGGGTAATACATTAAATGTTGTACATGTGAAAGGGTAATACATTCAATGCCCCTTAAGTGTATACATCTGAATGATAAGCATTTAATGAACAGTCAAACTGTTGGTTATCCTGCTATTAATGCTTTGTTCGAGGTGCAGCTCGGACCGCCGAAGTTGCTCGGACCGCCTAAGCTGCTCGGTACTCAAGAGTTCCTCGGAGCGTCTGAGTTCCTCGGGGAAGCAGTGTTCCTCGTTGTAGTATGGTTCCTCGGAGAGTCTGAGTTCCTCAGAAGTGTTCGTTGTTTCCACGTAGATTATCACGTGTCTTCATACAATTGGGCCATGTCAGCAGACTAAATTTGGTATCAACAGAAGCCTCCAATGTTTCATAGTTCGAAATTTGAGGAGTGTGGAACATTCTTTCTCGGAATATGGTATTTTTAAATGGTCCTCCTGATTTTTAGGAGTATTTCCTTTGTATTTATTTTTCCTTCCAAATTCGTAGAATCAGGCTTTTTTGAATTTTTACAACCGCCTCGATCTCCGCGTACTTTTTGTCCTTCTAGCCGCCGGTAGCGTAATTATTTCTTTTTGTAATTATTAACTTTACCGTTTCCCAAGGCAGAGTATTTAAGCGTCACAGACAATCCCATCGTCTTCAACTTTTTCAAATTTGTATCTTCGAATTTTCGATTGTTTTACTCTCTTGTGCGTTCATCCTTTCCATCATTCGTTGTCAACAGATCCACTCTTTTCTGTAAGATCTTCTTCCTTCTTCTTCATTTCATTTATTCATCATGGTTTAACTTGTTGAATCTCTTGATAAGTTTCGTTCTGATTTTTCTATTCCTTCATGGGTTGTTCTGGAGGAACTTTCTGAACCTTCCGATTATTTCCGTTTGGCTGAGGGAGATTGGTTCCCCAGTCTCTTTGTTGCTAAGTGTGGATTTTCTTTTCCTCCAAACCCTCTATGTCTGGAATTCTGTCAATACTTTGACGTGGTTCCTGCAAGAATAGCCCCCAATACATGGAGAATAGTTAATGGGGTTCATAGACTAAATCAAATTCATGAAACTCGCATAAGAATTCCAGAAATCATGTTTCGTTATAGATGGGATGTTGGTGATAATACTTTTTATTTAAAATCTAGATTTTTAAATAGGACTTTAGTGGTCAATCTCCCGGATGCCAATGGGAACTATTTTGAGCACGGGGTTGTTATAAAAAATTGGTAACATGCTCCTTTATCTGGAGATGAAGCGTATCAGGGTCCCAGATGCCCTCCATATGGCAATGGGATAGGTTATTTTTATTTTATTTTATTTATTTTGAAATTATGCTTCCTCTATGTTTGATAAAATGTGCCACTGATATTTTAATGTTTATTTATTTGCAGTTGACAGTAAAAGAAAGTGTCCAAAAGAGGCAGACGTTAATATAAGGCACTTAAAATTTATCTGGAGTTTGCATCAAACTGTTGCTAACGAGCACATTAGGTCAGCTTCATATCTGCTACAGTACAAGAGTTACACCACTTATTTTACTGCTCGTCCGGTAATAAGTGAAGTAGAACCAGTACCAGCTTGTACCAGTTCTTCGCCTGAGTCACACGTTCCCTTAAGCGAAAGGATGAAGAAAAGAAGAACTCCCACCCTTTTTGAGAAACCTGCCTCTGGTGCTGGAGAGGCAAAAAGAAGTAAGCTTGATGTCCCAGGAGAAGGGACAAAGAAAATTGATGCATCTTCCTCGGCTGTTCCTGTGAAGGTTATCGAGAAGCCCCCAGTGGCGCCGAGCAAGGCTGCTTCTCCAGGCGAGGTGATTGTCATATCACCGACCAAGAGTTCCTCTTTGGTTGAATCTATTCCTGTTGCCCCGAGGAAGCTGAAGAAAAGCTCCTCGGTCAATTTGGCTGAAACCATCTCTCAGCCCCCAACTACTGGAACTGGTGTTCCTACTTTTGTTCCCCCGAGCTCTGCCATGAGCTCGATGAAGACTTGGATCATTCCCGAGATCCAAGGTATTGAAGAGAACCTTTCTCAGGATATGATTACCACATTGGCAGCTCGCCACATTTCTTCTGTAAGTCCTATTGTTTTGAACTTTTCATTTTTCCATTGTTATATCTGTCTCTGACTTGCTTTCATTTTCTTTTCACAGTTGGTGAGCTGCTTTAATACAATTTTGAAGAAGGATGAAGTTATTAAAGCTTCAAGCTTCAAGCTCCTCGTCTGGTGTGGAGGAAGCTCTGATGGGTCCGACACGATCTTTGGAAGATTCTCATCAGAAGCATGATGCTGACAAGGCTGCTTGGGAGAAGAAAATTACCTCAACTGAGCAGGAGAAGGCTCAAGTTGTTGAAGTCTCCAAGGAGTTGGAGAAAAAATTAAATAGTCTGGAGGAGAAGAATAAAGAGCTTGAAAGAAAGCTCAAGAATGCTGAGGAGTTTGAAGATAAACTCAAGGTTGCTGAGGAAAAATTGGGTCAGCTTCAGGAAGTAAGTCGACAAAAGGAAGAAGCTGAGAATAAACTGAAGGCTGCTGAAAATCTTCTGTCCGAGAAGCTTTCCTCGGAGAAGTTAAAGAGGAAATCGGCTGTGAAGAAATCTTTCAGTGCTGGTTGGGATAAGGGGTGGAACAAAGGCTTGGCTGCCATGATGTCTCAAGTCGAATATGGCAGCCTAAAATACTTTAGAGATGGGTGGATCGCAGCTCTTCAAGAGATGAAGGTTGATGAAACTTCTGAACTCTTCCAGCGACACATTCCTGGTCCCCCTCCAACTCCTGAAGACGAAGAAGAGGACGAAGCTGCCTCTGAAGAGTCATTTATGGTGATGGGAGATCAAGTTTCTCATCTCCTAGCCATCCAACCTACTAACGAGGGACTTCAGTAACTCGTTACCTCATCCGAGCAACTGTCAGCGCTCCCCGAGCAACTCTTTGTTCCCTCCGAGCAACCTACCTCCTCGTCCCAGCCTCCCGAGAAAGTTTTGGGAGACAAGGAAAAGGTGTAGAGTTGTTCGGGTTTCTTTCTATTTTATTTCTCTTTGTCAAATGTAACCCTGAACATGTAACTCTGAACTTTATGATATAATAAAATTTGAACTTTTGTTTATGCTTACTGTCGTTTTTGCTCTTCATACTCTGTTGGTACTCTTATTGATTATTGCTTTTTCTTCATCTACTAGTTTCTGGCCAGGATGGAATTATTGTCTTCTCACGATACAAAGCTGTTACAGCAATGCAATGAATATTTTAAGGCTGGTCACACAGATCTGAGTGCAGCACAAATCGTCGACATCCTCGGCCAAGATGCTTTGGAACAGGCAATTGAAGCTTACCAATATCTGAAGTGTCTGCTTGATCATGCGGTGGCCAATAATGTAGCTTATTATGATATGATTGAGGATCTCCAAGGCACTCTTGAAGACCTTCAGCAACAATATAAGGAATCCACTGCCCTCTTGCACGAGGGGTACGAGAATAAGTATCAGCAGATCATTGTCGACAAGGGATACGAGAAGCGTTTTGCGGCATGCGACGTGCGTGAGAGAATGTTGAAGGCTGAGGTCGAATAGCACAGGCAAATAGCCGAGTTGTTGGAGCAAGAGAATAACAACTTGCAAAGAGAAGTGTCACAATTAAAATCTGTTGCCTCCACCTCAAATGCTTTGGTCCCAGTGACTGACGAGGGATTCTCGTTCTTGGAGGTTGAGAACGCCAACCTGAGGGATGAGTTGGAAACCTTGAAAAGGTCTGGCCCTTCTACACCTTCTCGTGGACGAGCAAGAGCTCCTCGGGGACGAACAAGAGCAGCTCAGATTCCTGTCAAGGAACAGAGGACTCAATCTCCTTTAGAGAACCAGGCCTTCCAATTAATGGCGAAAAACCAAGCATTGGTTGAGATGTCTAAGAAAATCAGGGACATGGAAGAGCAGCTTTCTGCGCAGAAATCTATCTTGGAGAATAAATAACTCTTCATCAAAAACCTCCACGATCAGCTGGAAAGATTGACATATCAATTCCACAAACAGCCCTGGGAGTTCTGGATGGCTGGCTACAACGAGGCTCTCTACCACTTGGACGATCGTATCCAGAATGCAAATAATGAGGGCTACAAACAGGGGTGGCTGAATGCCTTAGGTGTGTTGCAACTCGAACAGGGTCATTACCTGTGGGACTACCATAATCATGGGTTGCTCGACCTTCCAGTGTCACCATTCAAGCTCGACATGAGTTGGATCCCTGCTCGGGCCATCCCTCAATTCTTAATTTCCAAATATCTCGGCGACTACAATCTCCATTCAAATGTCGAGATATCTCATCCCGAGCACCTCCTAGATCGACCATCCGTGATGAATATCAGGATGTTAAAAGATCTTAACTTCATAAATTCTCCTCTTACTTTAAATGATCCGCCTGCTGGCGAGGAACCTGTTTCAAAAGCAGAGGGGAAAAAACCAATAGAATAGGAATATTGATGTAATAAATTTGTATATATTTCATTCTCAATGTAATTTGTTTTTGGATTTAATGAAAGACTTTTGTTCGCAATCTTAATTGCTATTGTCTTGTAAAACACTTTACATTTGTGTATGTGTATCTGTTAAAAAGATAATAACATTGTGTTTTTTGTCGAACAACTTATTGTCGAGTAGTTCGAATTTGTGATAATCACTTGGTAAAAATGATGTTTTGTTTCTCGACCAATTTAGTAATAATTTTAAAAAGTTACGAGTATAAAAAATTTTGCTCGATCACTTTCTCGTATTCATAAAAATGTTTCCGACCAACCAAGGTCGGTAAATTTTCCTTGTCGACCAACTACAGTTAGTGGATTTTTCCTCTACGAGCAACTTTGTCACTTTTTGGAATAATCTTACCTCCCGACCAACCTTAGTTGGCAATTTCGAGAATATATTTACTTCCTAACCAACCTAAGTTGGCATTTTTAGGAATACTTTTACTTCCCGAGGAATACATAGTTTTACTTCCTGTAGGAATACATTGTTTTACTTCCCGTAGGAATACATTTTTAGGAATACATAGTTTTACTTCCCGGAGGAATACATTGTTTTACTTCCCGGAGGAATACATAGTTTTACTTCCCGGAGGAATACATTTGTTTCTCGACCAACCTTAGTTGGCGTTTTCGAGAATAAATTTGAGTAGTCCGAGTTTTGCCGAGTTTTGTCGAGTAGTGTGTAGCACTAGTATTCCCCGAAAAACTTTCAATAAAAGGAGAGAATTCGGCAGAATATCTTCATTTTATTCATACTGACGGAACTGCGTTACATGAAAATATACATCATTGATAATACTTGCGCAGGTGCTCTGCGTTCCATGCATTCTTAAACTCCTCTCCCTCTAAAGTTGCTATTCGGTAAGTTCCTGGTCGAACAACTTCTGTAACTCGGTATGGTCCATGCCAGTTTGCCTCCAGTTTGTTGTGCTTCTGAATTACTTTCTTTAGCATATATTCTCCTTCTTTCAGGTCGCACTTCTTCACCCTCTTGTTGTAGAACAAAGTTGTTCGCTGTTGGTAAGCAGCATTTCTAATGGCTGGTTCTTCTCTAACTTCCTCGAGCATGTCTAAATCCAATTTTTCCAGCCTTGGATATCTGATCTCTACTCCTCGGAAGGCCTTACTTGTGTAGTAGATTGATTTTTGTACTTCATTCTCCACTCTTATCAATGCCGAACTAACTGCATTCTCGGACACTGCCAGATACAAGTATAATTTTTCTCCCATCACTGGTCTGGATAGCAGTGGAGGTGCTCCCAAGTATTTCTTCAAGTCTTGAAAAGCCTTCTCACATTCATCATTCCACTCGAAAGTCTTTCGGAGTGTCTTGAAGAATGGGAGATATCGATCAGTTGCTCGTGATACAAATCTGTCGAGTGCTGCTACTCGTCCTGTAAGACTTTGCACCTCTTTCTTCGTCGTTGGGGATAGCAGCCCTAACAGAGCTTTGATTTTTTCAGGGTTAGCTTCAATACCTCGCTGATTGATAATGTATCTGAGAAACATGCCTTCTCGTACTCCAAATGTGCACTTCGTCGGGTTCAACTTCATTTGATATTTATCTAGCTGATCAAAAGTCTGGCTTAAGTCAACTAGATGATCGGCATCTTTCTTGCTCTTTGTCAGCATATCGTCAACATAGACTTCCATATTGCAACTGATTTGTTCAGCAAAGACTTTGTTCATCAGCCGCTGATATGTCGCACCTGCATTTTTCAAACCAAAAGGCATAACATTATAACAATAAGTTCCCCTAGGGGTAATGAAATAAGTACTCTCCCTGTCTTCAGGTTTCATTTTAATCTGGTTGTAACCAGAATAAGCATCCATGAAGCTCAGCAGCTCGTGTCCCGAGGTAGCATCCACCAGTTGATCAATTCGGGGCAGTGGAAAGTGATCATTTGGACATGCTTTGTTGAGGTCGGTGAAGTCTACACCCATCCTCCATTTGTTGTTCTTCTTTTTCACCATTACCACATTTGCTAACCAGTCTGGATATTTTACATCTTCAATAAAACAAGCCTTTTGGAGCTTCTCGACTTCCTCCTGTATAGCTTGATTCTTCTCGGGACTGAATACTCTTCTTCTCTGCTTCACAGGCTTGATATCCTTATTCACATTGAGCTCGTGACATAAGAAATTTGGGTCTATCCCAGGCATATCCTCATGACTCCACGCAAAAGTTTGCTTTCTGCTTCTTAGGAAAGTTATCAATTCCTGTTTTAGTGAGGCTTCCAACGATGAACCTACTTGAGTAGTTCGTTTAGGGTGCTTGTCATCCAGAATGATGTTTTCAGTAGCTTCCACCACTTGACCCTTCACGAGTTGCGACTCATCTCTAGGATCCAATGTTTCAATTTTTGCACCTTCATCCACTTAATAGGTAGTAGTCTTTTTCCTTGATTCCTCCAATTCTTCTTGCTCGGAGGATGAATAATAGCATTCCCGAGCTACTTTCTTATCACCTTTCACAACTCCTACTCCAAAATTTGTTGGAAATTTTAGGCATTGATGTACTGTAGATGGTACAGCCTCGAACTTCTTCAATCCTACTCTTCCCATGATGATATTGTATGATGATTGAACATTCTTATACATCACGAAGAAGTGTATTCTTTCTGTTCGACAAGCAGGCCACGTACCAATGAATATATCCAATTTGATCGTCCCAAGTGGAAATACTTTCTCGCCAGTAAAACCGAGGAGGGGTCTATGATAAGGCTCCAGTTGAGATAGCTTTAGATTTAAACTGTCGAAGCACGAGTAGAACATGATGTCTGCCGAGCTACCATTATCTACCAGTACTCTTGAAATTATTACTTCCTTCATCCTCATTTTGATCACCAATGGGTCATCATGAGGATACAAAACTCCTGCGAGGTCATTCTTTGAAAAACCAATGACCAATTTCTCTTTGTTCACCTTTCTCGGGCGATCCTCTTCAGCTAGATTTATTCGTTGAATATACGAGCAATCTTGAGCCTCACAGAGGTAAGCTTTTCTCTCTGCAGTAAGGTCTCCTCCTCCTGCATCTCCACCTGTTATAACATTACAGTCAAATGACACAAAGCGTATTGAAAATACCTCTCGTTCTGGTTGCCTTGGTCTCTTGGGAAGATCGGGGTCGTCTTCTGGATCAACTTTGTGGTTTCTTTTCTTGTTCTCCTCTGCTCGACGAGGAGATCTAGACCTCTCTCTTGTTCGGTCGTTGTTTCTTCTTTCGCTTCCACGATCAACATACTTTGCCAGTTTTCCTCGTCTGATGAGTGTTTCAATCTCATTCTGAAGAGCTATGCAATTTTTGGTCCAATGGCCATGGTCTTTATGAAACTCGCAATACTTTGCCTTATTCCTCCTGTCAGGGTCTGCCTTCATTTTTTTCGGCCAGTTTAATTCCTCGTTGTTCTTGATTTCTTCTAGAACATGGTTGATGTCCTTCTTCAAAGGAGTATAATTATCGAATTTCTTCATTACGTTCCATATCGACCTAGTTTTTGAATGTTTGTCGTTACCATTGTTCTTATGCTCTTTCTTCTTAGCTTTATCACCTTCCACCTTGGTTTCTTTGGCATCCATGTTCTTCTTCGCAGCCATAGCCTCCTCGGCATTCATAATCTTGGACGCTTTTCCCATCAGGTCTGACATGGTTCTAGGTGGATCTTTGGCCAAAGTGTAGTACAACTTGTTGGGCAGTAGTCCACTCATCAAGGCGGTAATCAATGTCTTCTCCTCATAATCAATGACTTCAAGTTTCTCGTTATTAAAACGAGTTATATAATCTCTGATACTTTCACCAGCTTTTTGTCTAACACTTAACAAATGTGCTACTCGTTTAACTGGCTTTGCCCCAAAATAGAGATTCCCAATGAATAACTCGGCCAATTGAAGAAAAGTCGAGATCTTACCCCGAGGAAGATTATTATACCATATTTGAGCAGATCCGACTAGAGTTCCTGAGAATGCTCTGCATCTCATCTCATCTGGAACAGCATAGATGTCGGCTGCAGCTTGGTATTGTTCTATATGAAGGACAGGGTCAGTCTTTCCATCATATTTGGAGGTCACAACAGGTGCTTTGAACTTTGACGGTGTTGGAAAATCTACAATGGCCTACACAAAAGGTGTTCCTCGAACAAAGGTTCGTTGTAGAGGGTTCTTGGCTTTAGCCATTTCCCCTAATCTATCCTCCAGCCTCCGAATAGAGCCTTTCCATGCATCATTTCCTTCCTCGGGCCTGTTGGTTCGAGCAACTGATCGCGTTGATGTGGCTTCCTGGGATCTATCTTGACGAGCAGCTGGTCGCGACTGGGCAGACCCTTCCCTTAACATGCTTTCTAGGTAACTGAAATTAGGTTGTGTTTGAATTGAACTCACTCGGGTTGACGCGTTGCTTTGCTTTGGTGATGGAGTTTACGGGTCTATTTTGAGTGTGTTGTCCTAGTTATTACGCCTAGGAGATTTGACGGGGCATATCATGTATGTCCCGTGCTTACGACCTTTCGCGCGTAATTTCCGAGATATTTGTTGACACCAAAATCTTATTAGGCTTTTATGACGATTTAGGGCGTAACAACCCTTGATTTAATTAACTGTCGAAACGAGACGTACTTGTAATAACTCGTCGATCCATGTAACCATTTTATACAAATTAACTCGGGTGAGGGATATTCGATGCAACCTATAGTTTTACTCGCTTTCATAATCTAGTTTCAATACCATTGCCTAGAATAATCTTTTCCTTTATGCATCTTTTCTTTTAGTTTGTAATCATCTTTTACACTTTTATTTCGGAGTATTAGACCACTTAAATTCTAACATCTCGTCTCTGTGGATTTTCGATACCCGACTTACCGCTGTGCTTGCCTCTCAAGTGTAGTAGTAACTTAGGTTTTTGTATTGAGTTGGCGAAACGAAAACAACGACTAGCGTCTTTACACGCGCTACTTTTCGCACTTAATCAAAATGGCGCCGTTGCCGGGGACTAGTTTGTTTTAGACTTTATTTGATTTAGTATTTCATAGTATTTTCTTTCTATTTGTATTATTTGCTAATATTTTGCAGGACTTCCACATTTGAGCACTTAGAAACGCTCGAATCTTTCCCGCGCACACTTACTTTGTGGAATCCGCCACTTCGAGCCATTTTTGGGGTAAGCATGTCTTATTCCAATTCTTTCGGTAATCCTTGTCATAATTCTCAAAATTCTCGCAAACCTATGACTTTCGGTGAATACTTAGAATCCCAAAGTATAACAAATTCAAATATGACTTTGGGCGAGTATAACGAAAGTCAAAACTTAGGTTATTGGAATTTTGATGATGATGACAATGATTTTGGGCCTTTACCTCCTTATAATAGGAATTTTGAAACGAATTCGAATAGTTTTCAAAATTTCTATAATAATGAGCTTAAGTTTAAGTCCGATGGAAACTTTCAAAGTTCCCATTTTCATGCATCCGCACCTCGACCCATGACTTTTGGTGAGGGTTTGCGTATGTATGAAAATGAGAAAATTAAAAGTCGCTATCGGGAAGAAAATCGTTCGTGGGAACATGAGTTGGATTTATTATTTGAGTCCGACGACGATTTTGCTTCCGAGACTTTTGAGGTCGACGAATGTTTTGAACCAAATGAGGTACTTGTATCTACTTTGGAACAAGCCATTCTAGACTTTGCCCATCTCGTAATAGATATTGAAAGTGAGGATGAAAATGACGTAATATCTATTTGCAATGAAATGATTTCTTCTTTGTCCCCCAAGGAAGAACATTTCATTGAAAATGATATTATTTCCTTTGAAATTCCAACTTCATGCGATGATGATTCATCTCATGAGTTTGAATTTATTTTATCCCCATTTTCATTCTCTATTACCCCACCGGAACAAGTACCCGATGATTCGGTTTCAAACTTTAATGTTTTAAACCCTATCGCCGATGAGGAATACTTGCTCGAGTCGCCCTCCACGATCGCATCTTTGCCTTTGTGTGCGCCGCCTCCCATTCCAACTTCAAAATCATTGGGAGGATATTCGGCTTTTCTCGGTCCCCACTTGTTTTTGTCACCCGTTCAATCCAAACCCCCCATCGTCCCACCAAAACTTTTAATTGGCGATGGTTCATTTCTTTCGCCTTACACATGCCTTCCGTTGTTCAAACGGAATTCATATTTTTCGGAAGGCATGCTTGTATGTGAGGGTACACCGGTTATCCTCCAAAGTCAAATCATTCTTATGGTGGACCCTCAACTATTTAGACTTCTAGTGTACAGTTAGTGTGAAGTCTAAATAGTAGGTTGTATATAGTTAGCTTTTTATTTTTTCTTTCCTTTTTAATTTAGTCTAGTGTAATTAGTTAACTTTTTATTATTTGTTTTTGTTATGCTCGGTACTAACTTGTTTTGTAGATTCTTTGGACTTGTTCTTATGGGGATCGCTCCAATTTTGGGTAATATCGCTCTTTTCCTCTCTTTAACTTGGTTCTTAATTTACATTGAGGACAATGTCAAGTTTTAAGTTAGGGGGTGTAGGATATTCTATCCATTTCATGTGTAGTCCATGGATTTTCTTACTTGTTAGTTACTAAGTATGCCTTTTTGTGAAAAATTTGAAAATTTTCAAAAATATTTTCTTTCTTTTTTTCTCCTTTGTTGGGCATTTTGCCTTGTTTTCGATGATAAATTTTAATAATTGCCCGATTCAATAGATAGCCCAATGATGCATGTTCTCGATTTTAGAAGTTATTAGACTTTAGTCTCGATTATTGATATGATGAATAACTTCATGAATTAAACTTTAATCCCATGAGCACATGCACTTTTATAATTCTATTGATTTGGTTTAAGATTTTTATAACTCGGTAATCTTTTGTTGCATTGTATATACTTACACCGAGTAAGCTTTGTACCTTTCGTCGTTTGTGAGTGTATACACTATTCTTTCCTCTTTGAAAACGTTGAATTCGTTGGTAATCTCACTATTCTTTCATTTGACCGTTCATTAATTGAGTTCATACTTGAAATGTGTTACTTGATCATGATTTTCGTATACTGTTTTGATTCGAGAATTGCGTAAACTTTGTGAAATGATCATAGGCATTCTTTTTTATATCACCCATATGAGCCTTGACCTCACCCTTATATGTTTACCCTCGTTAACCCCTTTGAGCCTAAATATAGCCTTTCGTTTCATAACCCCAATCCCATAACCAACTCTAAATTGGAGTTTTATACCATACATACACTTTCCACACCTTTGTTTGGAATGTTACTTGGGATTGAATGATGTTGCTATGATTTCGGTTGCAATTTAGGCATTTGAGAGTTTGAAAAGTAAAGAAAGTAGTGAAAAAGTGAAGAAAAAGAGAAAGCAAAAAGCAAAAGAAAACAAAAGAGAAAATGAGAAAAAGAAGAAAAGAAAAAGAAAGAAAAGTTTGTATTGTTGTATATAGTTCAATAAGCTTTGATTACTCTCCCCGATGATATATCTAATGCCTTTTTGGAACTTGTTTTTCCAATTTTGTTATTGCCCACATTTTCCCATTATCCCGAGTTTTCATCCCGAACACTTTGAATCCGTACATACATTCCTTTCATTTCATACCCTAGCCATACCTACATTGCAACCCTAGTAAAGTCCTATGTGATCTTTGGTTGATGTAATTTAAAAGTCATAATAGTTTTGATAATCTGTGAAAATGCATTTCGCCTCTTTTAGTGTGTGGTATCCTTTCATTGAGATTACATTTTTCAGTTTATATATAGCGTTCTTCTTTTGTGACATGTGCGCGGCCTAGTTTTCATTTACAATTACTCTTTAGCCCGCATGTTCCGTGTGTTACCTCCCTGTTTCGAGTGAATTCGCTTGATGAGCGTAATGCCCGTGAGGATTGAATATATGCTTGCTTTAATGTTTATTCGGTTTATTTAAGTTTTTCGCTAAATCATACTTTGCATGTGCTCGCTCCCCTCCCACATTTTAATGTTTCAATTCTACGAGGTGCATTCTATAATGTTAATGATTTGGACTTTTGTTTGAATTCATTCATTTTGCTAATAATGCGTATGAAATCCTTTTCGCTTTTGTTGGGCTTGTCGCAATATTTTGAGGAAACCATGTGATGTTTGTGGGTACCATCTCTGAAAACCCTCACGAGACGACACTCGTCCACTAGGGTGACCTAGGGGTTTAACGGCTTATTGCATACGCTAAATGCAATCGAATCGCCCGCGAAAGTGGCCTTATCTTTTTATTACTTTTATACCATACTTTTGTACTATCTCATGCTTTTTGTTTGCTTGTAGTTCTTGTTGCATCGTATTTCATTGCTAGGGACTAGCAATGTGTAAGTTAGGGGGTGTGATAATACGCAAATACTACGTATTTCATCCTCCGAACGGACGCATTTTAGCCCCCTCGGGTATCTTATTCCCTATATTTATGCTCGTTAACCAGACAACCTCGTATTTCTATGTTAACATGTTTTGCAGGGGTTAATTGAGCTTTTGTAGGTAATTGGATGCTAAGTGTGAACTTCGGACGCGTTCCGCTCTATTTCCGTACATAACCGCACGTTCAAGGGCATTTTAGTCATTTTACAGATTGGGCACCTGCACCAACATCTTCATGGAAGTTGTAGCCCTTCTCGCAAGCTTCGCGTGGCCGCAAACGGTGCGCGATTCCGATTCATAACGAAGAAGTTACGGCGATTTTAGCGGAGAAGAAATGCAAGCCAAAACAGGGGAAAATGCAGTCTGCCCCTGCTTGGTCGATCGATCGACCAAATGGTAGATCGATCGACCCTTCCCATTTTTTCCCCGTCTTATATGGTCGATTGATCGACCCCCTGTTTTTCAGCAGATATTTTGCTTTTCTTTTCTCTTTTCTTTTCTAATTTAATTCCCACTTGGTATATAAGCCAATGTTGATGTAATAAACAGAAGTGAACGTTTTTAGATAGCTTTAGAAGATAGAATAGTTAGGGTTTGGGTGATTTGCTTAGTTCTTCTTCATTTCTTCTTGGATTGACACACTTTTGGGCTTGAATGTTGACTATTCATCATCCTCTCCATTAATATAGTTTGTATTTCTTCATTTCTTGCTTTCTAGTTAATTTACAAGCTTTCTAATTTAGGTTTACATGCTTTATTTACATGCTTTGATTACTTGCTTTGTAGTGTAATTTTACCGCGTTTATTTACCGCTTTCCATTTATCGTGTTTTTAACATGCTTTCTAGGTAACTGAAATTAGGTTGTGTTTGAATTGAACTCACTCGGGTTGACGCGTTGCTTTGCTTTGGTGATGGAGTTTACGGGTCTATTTTGAGTGTGTTGTCCTAGTTATTACGCCTAGGAGATTTGACGGGGCATATCATGTATGTCCCGTGCTTACGACCTTTCGCGCGTAATTTCCGAGATATTTGTTGACACCAAAATCTTATTAGGCTTTTATGACAATTTAGGGCGTAACAACCCTTGATTTAATTAACTGTCGAAACGAGACGCACTTGTAATAACTCGTCGACCCATGTAACCATTTTATACAAATTAACTCGGGTGAGGGATATTCGATGCAACCTATAGTTTTACTCGCTTTCATAATCTAGTTTCAATACCATTGCCTAGAATAATCTTTTCCTTAAGTATCTTTTCTTTTAGTTTGTAATCATCTTTTACACTTTTATTTCGGAGTATTAGACCACTTAAATTCTAACATCTCGTCTCTGTGGATTTTCGATACCCGACTTACCGCTGTGCTTGCCTCGCAAGTGTAGTAGTAACTTAGGTTTTTGTATTGAGTTAGCGAAACGAAAACAACGACTAGCGTCTTTACACGCGCTACTTTTCGCACTTAATCAGTAATACATTAAATGATGTACATATGAAAGAATAATACATTCAAGGCCCCTTAAGTGTATACATTTGAATGATAAGCATTTAATGAACAGTCAAAATGTTGGTTATCCTGCTATTAATGCTTTGTTCGAGGTGCAGCTCAGACCGCCTAAGCTGCTCGGTACTCAAGAGTTCCTCGGAGCGTCTGAGTTCCTCGGGGAAGCAGTGTTCCTCGTTGTAGTATGGTTCCTTGGAGATTCTGAGTTCCTCGAAAGTGTTCGTTGTTGCCACGTAGATTGCCATGTGTCTTCATACAATTGGGCCATGTCAGCAGACTAAATTTGGTATCAACAGTGTCCCTCACCTCCCCACACACCCAAGAGCCAAGAATAATTTGAAGACCCGTCAAACCCTCATTGCCAAGGTCCTTGACTACCCTTTTGGAATTATGGTGTTCCTTAACTCCATCTCTCCTTCACTGGTTAGAGAACTAAAAACTGAGAGACCCACTATAATTACGTTTAAACTATTTTACTATTTCAACTAATGAAAAAGTGAGGGTGTTGTTGCCCTTACTAAGTGAGAGTCAACAAATATAGTTTCAAATTACTGGATAAAATGTTTTTATTTTTATTTTTGTGGTCAGTAAGATCAACCTTTCCTGGGTTAATATTGTGGGGTTTCTGTTGGAAATAAATGGTGCAACAAACAAATTTATTGAGTCAAATCGGAGTCAAACCCGACGTAATATCTAGCTCATACCCATACTAAACCATCTATGACCCACCCCAATCCGCCCTAATCTTCCAAAACCATTGGGCGACCCACTGGCCCATCAACACAATTAGGTAGTGCTTCTCGGCTATGGGTTCTTTGCTCATTTATCTAAAACAACTTTCTAAGCGCAAATCTCGTCCCTCATAAAAAATAACTCATTGGGCATTCTATAATCCAGCATACTACCATTCAAATTAACTCACAATCAATTTCACTTCGAATTTGATTAGTTGTTGCTCCACAAGAAATGATTTTTTTTATATATATATCCATACTAACTTTCCAACTTTGGATTCCCGGATATGCAATCCACTCCTCTTTTGTGCCATACACAATATTGTGGATTTATTAGCTTAAAAAGATTGTTAAACTTAGGAGGGAGGGAATAACAAAAAAAATTAATAACGTTAAGTGTATTAAAAGTGATGATTTGAGAGTCTTAGTCAAGAATGATGCGATTATGGAAAGATGAAAAAACTATTTCGAGACGTTATTGAATGAAGATAATGGGAGTAGATTAAATATAGATGAACTAAGGGAGACTCGAGAAAATATATTTTTTTGCAGATTTCGAACAACAGAGGTTAGGATTGCTTTTAAAAGATAGAGGGTTTTGGAACCAGATGGTATCCCTATTGAGGTTTGAAAGTGCTAGGGGAGGAAGGAGTGTCTTGGCTTCCAAAATATTTAATATAATTATCTATTTATAGAATTATTTAATAGAATTATCTTCCAAAATTATTTAATAGGATGCCCGATGAATGGAGAAAGAGTGTTTTAGTATCTATTTATAAAAATAAAGGAGACACACAAAGTTGTTTAAATTATCTTAATAATAAGGTAATGAGTCTTACAATGAAACTTTGGAAGAGAGATTGAATATAGATTGAGATTGAAAACAATAGTATATGAGAACCAGTTTGGATTTATGCATGGGAGGTCAACAATGGAAGGTATTTATTTATTGAGGATATTAATGGAGAGGTATAGGGAGAAAAAAAGGACCTTTATATGGTTTTTATATATTTGGAGAAGGCGTATGATAGGATACAAAGATATAATATGGTGGATTTTATATAAAAAAAGAGTGACTCGTAAATATATTGATGTGATCAAGGATACGTATGATTAGACCATGATTATAGTAAGAATATTAGTCGGAGAAAGTAGTGAATTCTCAATTATTGTAGATTTGCACCTAGGTTCAACACTAAGTTCTTATCTCTTTACTCTTGTTATGGATGAGCTGACTGGACAAATACAAGATGAGGTGCCACAGAATATGCTATTTGCGGATGATATTATTTTAATGGATGAGTCTAAAATGGGGATTAATGCTAAATTAGAATTGTGGAGAGCAAGAGAATTTAAAATAAGCATAACTAAAACAGAACGTGTGGAGTGCAATTTCACTAATAATAGGAGGACAAATGAGGATGTGGTGAAGTTGGAGGGTCAAAAAATACATAGAAATGATCATTTTCGTTATTTAGGTTGAATTATCCAAAAAGATGGAGATATTAATGATGATGTTACTCATATGATTAAAGCAGATTGAGTTAACTAGAGAAAGTGATACCGGCATATTGTGTGACCAGCTTATACCTTTGAAGTTAAAGAAAAAATTCTAAAGGACGGCCAACAGACCCGTCATGTTATATGGGATAGAGTGTTGAGCAATCAAATTTTAATAAAATGTGCAGAAAATGAGCGTACCAGAGATGCAAATGCTAAGATGGATTTGTAGTAAAACTCGAGAGGATAAAATTATAAATGAACAAATTCATGAAATGGTAAAAGCAGCTCCTATAGAAGATAAATTGATAGACACGTCAAGTTAGGCCTGTAAACGGGTCGGGGCGAGTGTGGGTTGAGTCTACTTATATCCATATCAGATCCAGGGAATTTTTTAGCGGATCAAGTCTTACCCGATTACCCATCGAGTCTAAAAAAATTAGTCCAGATCCGGACCCATTAAGGATCCGAGAACCCGATCCGAATACCCGAATAGCTGAAACTAAAAAATGGACCAAAAAAATTCAATTTAAACAAAAAATATGGATATAGATTTATATATACATGCTTATACAGTCCTTCTCTTGTGCAGACTAGTCCGCATTTTAAGAATGCGGACCAGACATGTGTCACCTGGCGGTGAGCCTAGAAAAGAGAGAGAGTGTGCCTATAATTTAAGCAATAATTTCTAGATGCACCGTTAGGTGACACATGTCCGGTCCGCATTCTTAAAATGCGGACTAGTATTACATGCTTATATATACATATGTATAAATATACACAAATAAAAACAAATATACATATATATATATATATATATATATATATATATATAGAGAGAGAGAGAGAGAGAGAGAGAGAGATTTGGAGTCGGCTCCTTGACGGATCGAGCCTACCTATATCCATATCCGATTTATTTTATTAGTGGGTATTCGGGCAACCGGGTAATTGGGTAACCGCGTTTCATAAAAGTGCTCAGACCAGGGTTTAACGGGTCGGGTCTAGATCCAAACCCAGCCCATTGACAGGCCTACGTCAAGCGTAGGCCTATGGATGCCCCCGTAAGGAAGAGTGATTTAGTTAGTATTGATGGTCACGCAAGGGGTAGATGGCTTAAATTGACTTGGCGGAATATTATAAAAATTGACATAATATAATGTCATTTAACCGAAGATATTTTGCGAAATAAAAAAATAGGATTTATGTAGTCGATCACAAATAATTGAGAAGAGACTTTTTTGAGTTGAGTGGTTAGCTTGAAAAAGGAGCAACACAAATGTAATAGATGTGCTTTTGTGCTAAGTGGGTTCTTTTACCCCTTGCATGTGGAGAATAGAGTTTGTATTTAAATAGGTGTTATTCTGAGTTTGTTCTCTACAAGTCCAGCTTCAGGAACTTAAAGGGTTGACAGTTTTTCCTCCTTTATAATTTTTGCCTTCAACTATATTTCTTTGTTTCCAATAAAAAAATTAGAAACTCCCTCTCCAGTCTCCACCTTCCCTTTCAGATCAAATTATTTTGTCTGTCCATGGCCAACCCCATTTGTTTCTGAATCACCTAACAGATTTATTCCAGTTTATAGAGTCCAAATGTCTGACCTTTTTTCTGGAGTGGTAATCTCCTTCTCGCTTGGGGCTCTTTTTTCCCCCTTAACCATCTGTAACTGCATTTGTTGTTTACACTGATTTGAATCTTTACTCCTGCTTCCCCCAAAGATAATCTCCCTGATTACCTTCTCCAGCCAAAACGCTGCTTCTTTTGATCTATGTATATAGAAGAAGTTTTTTTAACTCTTTCTTAGCTTCTTTCTAAGATTTTGAGAGCTATGAAGGACCCAAATCTATCAATAAACTGCCATTTTGGGACCTATTCTAGTGAAAGATTCTCCAGACTGTTCATCAGTCTCAAAATGATAGTGTTCTATTTTGATACCGAGTCATTTAGTAGGAATCAGACCTATT
Source organism: Sambucus nigra (assembly GCA_949130495.1). Lineage (NCBI taxonomy): Eukaryota > Viridiplantae > Streptophyta > Magnoliopsida > Dipsacales > Adoxaceae > Sambucus > Sambucus nigra. The sequence continues at coordinate 693,493,726 of OX422210.1, forward strand.
GAGATGACATATATGTGGCAAAGAGACTACTAGTTAAATACTTCTACATAACAAACCTTCACTAAAAAAACTTATCTTGTTTACATGGGGTGATTTTTTTGATGATATAGTACACTGCTTATTTTCATTTTACTTGACAAGTTTTCAAAATAGGAAAATGAAACAATTATGCATATGGATACATAAACTAGAAAGCATAATGTCAATACTTTATGTACAGTACAGTTCATAATTCATACTTGCAACAATTTTAGGAATAAATTGAAAAAATAATCTCGGAATTGGAAGTTACTTTCGACGCTTGTTAAAATGCCTCAAAAAATGAAAGATTAAATATGAATAAACCTGTAAGTTGCAACCCATTTATTAGATTAGTGGCAGGAACTTGAGCTTCGGCCTCCAATCTCGAATGCTGCCAACCTCACCATCCTTCCATTGGTGTAGGCATATATTATAAAGCAGTAAATTGTATGATTTCAACAGTCATTATACATCTTTGAGAAACAGTGCAATATGAGCTGAAATGTAAGCCAATATGGATGATCTCTCTGATATATTTTACAACAGACTCGTACAATATATTAGTGAATTCAGCTTGGCTCACCAAGTTTAATACTGAAACAACCAAATTATTGTTAATTCACCAAACCGGACTGTCGAGTCAACTACCTGAGTCATTCTTCTCTCAAAAAAAATTGATCCTATAACTAACGTATCATTTCATCTCGCCCGAAACCAACAATGAGTCAAAATTGGACTACCTAATCTTAGGCCGAAACCGTCTTTTCAACAGTGATGTGGGAAAGTAATCTTAATCTACATACTACCATGCAAGACATCTAACATATATCCATAATCCCGCAGGCAAGCAGTCAATGAATTTAATCCAGCATAAATAAATTGGTTTTCTGAGTGGGCTCGATCACCAGTAATGAAAACATGCACACCGTCACTGAGTTCAATCCAGCTACAACCCGGTGCCTTCCTCACATTCTGTTCCCTCATTGTATGTCTCATCTCCGATACGTCTTGATATCGACCAACTGCTCCATAAACATTTGACATCAACACATAACTTCCACAATGCTCTGGTTCAAGCTCAAATACCCGTTGTGCAGCAACTTCGGCCATAGCTGCATTTCCATGTAGCCGACACGATGCTAGGAAAGCCCTCCATACCACTGGGTTCACCGTAATTGGCATCGCTGATATCAAATCATACGCCTCCTCGAGCTGACCAGCTCGACCAAGCATGTCAATCACGCAAGTGTAATGTTCAATAGTCGGAACAATGCCATATTCTGGCTGCATTTGCGCAAGAAACTCTCGCCCTTGGCTCACGAGGCCTGCATGGTTACATGCCGACAAAACCCCAACGAAGGTGACCTCATCAGGCTTCAATTGTGCCTCGCACATGCGAGAAAACATATCTAACGCCTCGTTGGGAAACCCATGCATTCCATAACCCATAATCATTATGTTCCATGACGCTGCGTCTCTATAGCTCATCTTATCAAAAACGAACTGCGCTTCTCTCATACTCCCGCATTTTGTATACATGTCCATAACAGCGTTGTTAATGTAACTATCGTTGAGATCTTTATCAGCACCATCCATCACCAATCCGTTAGTGATCATGTACCCATGAATCTCCCTACCGTGCATCAGAGCCGCCAAATGTGAGCAGGCAGGAAGGATGGTAGTGACGGTGACCAAATCAGGTTGAACCCCGGCACGTAACATTCTATCGAAAAGCCTCAAAGTTCCATCATGATCACCAACTTGTTCGTGAACACATATTATCGAGTTCCACGAAAATATATCCTTCTCAGCCATCATCTCAAAAATCTCTAACGAATCGCTAACGCGTTTGCATTTTCCGTACAAATCAATCAACGCATTTGAAACCGCAACACCCGAATCATACCCCATTTTCATCACAAACCCATGAATTGCCCTCCCATTCTGAAGGTCTCCTGTCATAGCAAACACAGACAAAATTCCAGTAACTGTGAATCTACTCGGGACAATCCCTTCTTCAGTCATCCTCCGGAAAAGCTCCAACACTTTGTGAAAATGTCCAATCTGTGCATACCCATTAATCATTGCATTCCAAAGCACAACATCTCTCATAGGCAATTTCTCAAACACCCTTTGGGCCTCTTCCATCAACTCAAATTTCAAATAAGAATGAATCAAAGCACTGCCGATAAATATATCCAACTCCAACCCAAATTTAAACAACAGGCCGTGAATCTTTGAAACATCTGAACATGCTTTGATTACGCATGGAAACGTATACTTGTCCGGCATAATACCAGCCAAACGCATTTCCCAGTAAAACTCAAGTGCGGGTTTGGGCAATTGATTGGCGATGAATCCAGCTATGATTGCATTATAAGCAAACACGTTATGATGATGAGTGGAAGTATCGAAAACAAACAAGGCCTGGGTGATACAGTTACATTTGGAATACATGTTGATTAGGCTGGTGGTGGAAAATGGGGAGATGAGAAATCCGTTGATGAGCATGTGTGAGTGAAGTTGTTGGCCTGTTGCGAGGTTCTTTTGGTGAGCACATGATTGTAATGATTCTATGCATGCTGAGAGGTTGGGAAGGGATTGAAAAGGTTGAGCTGCGGAAGACGAAAATGAGAAACTTTGAAAGAAATGAAAATGGGTCTTAAGGAGTGTTGTTGAAATCATGCTTCTTCTCTTCATCTTAGGTTTCAACACACCCACAATTTATTACTTTTTATATTTTGCAGGTGCAACTCCTTGCTTGCTTCTCTTTTCTCTTTTTTTATATAAAAACTAGAATGCAACCCGTGGGATGCACGGGATCAGATATATACTTAGATATATGCACATTATAACAATCTTATTTCACACAATCAATTGAAAAAGATTATATTTGATAAGCACATTACATGCTCCATATCATGTATAATACAAATACCTTTAGGAATCATTACGGACCTTCGAAAGTAGATATTGAGCATTTATGCGAAAGAGCATCACTTTTCACCCGTGTAACCTATTTCATCAGCATACAGCAAAGAAACAGCAGCAACAAAAACATAATAACAGCAAAATAATGATGGTAGGATCAATATATATCACCAACACAAAAACATAATAACAACAAAATAATGATATCGTAACCGTTGAATAATATGATGAAGACAAATTAATTTAACCATTTACCCCAATAATAAAGAGACAGTAAGGAATTTAAACAAATAAAAAACAAACAAAATATATAGTTTATTTGTTTCTACGGATAAGATTTCACTAATAATATGAAATAACAAATAATCCAAATTTAAGTTGATGAAACTTCAATGTCTGAAACTACGTCTAATAATAAATGTTTAAATCCAAGGCGCGATTTCCTCTCAATGCTCTTATTTATTCCAATTCATCGAACTCCTGCAAAAAAATGGTTTGAATTTTGTATTCATTTTTCATCGCATTGTAATTTTGTATGATATTTGAGACAACTATATATTGTATGAGTACCTGTTCGAATTTTAACATCCTTTTGATCGGTTTATCATCAGTATCATCATCAATCTTGTATGTGGTCACAATCGTAAAGGAGCCTTTTTTAGTTTCAAGGTTGTATGGCTTGATTTCAATTTGGAAAATGATTTTTTTCCCTTCCACGTCTTGCTTGAATTTCTCCATCTTTTCAGTATTTGCCTGTATTTACATTTTTATTTTAAATTAATTATCGATTGTATAAATACAAATGCATGTAAATATATATCTAATTTGTACCTCGGATTCAACTATTTCTTGTTGTGTTAGTTGTAGGCAACTGAGTGTTGTAAATCCAAACATTGTGAAGGAAGCAAAATAAGTTTCATCTTCAACTTCTAATTGCACCTTTATCACCGTTTTTGGTTATGTATTTTTGTTGCATTTGATACAATAATATGCTCCATCTTCCCCTTGTTCAATTGATGTACGGCACGGTCGGCATGAAAAGTAGTGCAACCCATAATCATCTATGATTATGGCTATTGTAGCCTTACATGTGAAAAGGGTTCCCTGTTTTATAAATGATTTGTTAGTTTACTTTATTATATATACACACACACACATACATAATCTTTAAAACTTACAGATGTTGTATCTTTATTGTGAAGGGAAGCTTTTAATTCTTTTATAGTTTTCCTATCTTTGTCCTTGGCATCTTTATCTCTCAGGTGCAACTTCTTTGATACTATTGGAGACATGATCGGCTTTATGTGGGGTGACCTGCAATGTACCAATTATTAAAATATGTAACTAACATGGATAAATATTTAAAATTCTACGTTTTTACCCCTCTCTAATTTCTGTTACTTCTTTGATGTCAAGGTTGTAGTATATTGCAGTGGATGCATGACCTGAGAAGTCTCTCTCCCCTGTCAAAATATAAAAAATATTTTGTTGGTTTATTTTTTCATTTTTATAAATAAGTATATGCATGTTAATTTATCAAAGAACTTACTATTAAATGCTATTGCCTTCATAGTGGTTGCAATGATGATGCATTTTTTGTTGTTCTCTTTTGAAACTTTCTCGCTGAAGGATTTTGCTTGATCTCCCCACAAATTAAGTTTGACTTTGTTGTCACTGCATAACCAAGAAACGCATAACATAAAATCATTAAGTGGGAAATTTTGTTTACTATATTTTTCATAATGTTTCTCGCTACGTTTAAGACCTTTTGTCCGCCAATATAATTTCTGTCATTTGTGTTGTCTTCCCACAAAATGTTTTGTCGTTTAGTGGGGAATATGAGATGACATCTCCAATGATATCTGCAAAAGAATTTGTTAATATATATATATATATATATTATAGGTGACTAAGTTTTTAATGGTACCTGATAGATATTCATTGGTTACAGCTCTTTTTTCAGCTTCACCGTATTCAGCAAAATTGAATTTTTCCAGTTTGATGGATCCATCATCTTTTGCAATTTTTATGCGTGTATCTTTATTGAACCATATGCAGTATTTATGAGCGCTTGCTTTGAAATTTCCTGTTGCCATTCTCACGTTGAAGTTTTGAATCCAATGCACTTTTCCTTTCTCCATGTTATCTCCAAATTGATCTATCAGTGTTGATGGAATTTTTGCTTGCATATATGTATCCTGGTACATTAAAGGTAAATGTTATAGTATACATATTGTAGAATTCATTAAATAAAAGATATAGTTCCAAATCAAACTAATCATGAATAACAAAGTCAAAAGATAAACAGTTGGTTTCATTCTTGGCAGAACTCTGATAGCTGTTATGTGTTGATACAGATCCACGTTTGATGGATGAGGACACACAGCTCAAGAATATTCGTGGTTTAAAAGAAGGGAGACCCATTCAAGTTCCCATATATGATTTTAAATCTAGCTCTTGCACGGGTTACGTGTTTGGAATCTCTCTAATTTGAAAAGGCCTGCTCGGAAAGTCGGGGAAGTCGAGGAACTCACCATGTGGCCCCAAAGAGATTATATGTATTGAAATTAAGTCTTACTTGAAGGGGTAAATTAAATACAGCAAAATGTATTACGATGTATCAAATGTGTATTATTGAATGTATGGACTGTGTATACGGAGTAATTTGTATATTGAGTAGAAAATAGTGTCTAATAATTTCTATGCTCTATAGCTTCATATTTTAAAAATTTTACTGAAAACAATCACTATCTACAGAAGTTTTTAATATAAGTTTGAATTTCGAAGTAATGGTTTCCCATGCAATCAACCTGGTAATGGATATCTAGTAGCAGCTTACTAAGTAAAGAATTGAAAATAGGCATGGGAAGTTTTCAAGCAGGCCATTTATCTGATCACCCATTATTTCATGAATGAATGTAATTGAATTGAATTAAGCATATAATATGTTAATAAAACCATGATTGTGATTCAGTACATTGAAGCCAAGTATACAAAAATTGATGAAATAATGAAAAAATAAATCTGAGAATAACAGCATGTTTGTTCTTGACACGTTTTACTATGTTCGTAACTGCAGATTTATTTATGGGAATACTTACCAGTGGTCATCCTCATATGGTAAAGCCAATATATTCTTGACAAAGGTTCCAATTGAAATGTGAGATGTTTATTCTTGTTAAGCATATGGGTAGTGAAATGCACACTCTCTGTTAGAAATTTTTTACCTACAATGAGGCAATTAAAAAGTCCAGCAGTTCAATTTCGAAGTGAAGTTGAACTGAGAACTTTCACTCATACATATGACTCTGAAATAAATAACTTTTTAGTTTACTTTCACAATTACAACCAGACAAAAAATAACTCATGACAACTTTTAAAGTGAAATATTTTCCATTTCTTGAATGTTCTCTAACACAACATAAGTGAGTTTCACTTACAATAGATATTTATATACATATAAGTCAAGAGATAGTATCGAGAATTAAGGATTGTAATACAAAAACTATACAAATAAAGAATGAAACTTACACACATTATATGAAAGATGGTTTGATTATAACATTTAAGTGTGTAAATTAGCATTTAGTGAATTGAGTAATGATCATAATAAGGCAGACCATCCTCACACAAAGCAAAACACAACTTGATATTTATTCTCTTATTCAAGAGTTTACTCTTATTTATGGGGAATTGTGATCATATATTTATAAATACAAACATTTGCAAATGAAATTATTTGTACAAAACATGAATGTGTTAAAACAACAAAAAAGGAAACAGGAAAAAAAATTGAGCAAGTATATTAAAAATCTATTTTGAGTGCAAAGTAAAACCATTCATATAAACTACTTCTTAAGAACATACACCAATAAAAAATAAATCACATTTTCTCTAAGATATAGTGTGTACACAACAACTCTGAAAAATCATATTCACTCACAATCATATATTTTTCTTTGAACTTATGTTAATATAAAATTCGTTATGCGTGGGTGACTGAGATTATAAGCATATAATCTCATTTGATATTCAGTATGGATTACAGAATTGATGCTGTATTGTTTTGATATAAGTATGAGAATAGATTTTTTTTTTATTCTGGTAGTGTTGACTGTCTTTAGCTTTTAGATGAACATTCTTGTTGTGATATACATGGAGGTGGCAAGATTTAATGGAGGTAGCCCTCACGATCGATAAAACCAAAGTCGCAACTGATTTCACTTTAATGACAGCCTTTTTCAGCTTCCGAAACCTGACAGTTTTTGCTGAAGCCTTAATGGATGTTGTTAACTTGTAAGTTTGTAGAAATATTTTCCTTTTTCTAGCTCTATCGCGTTTATAGCTAAAGGGAATTATCACATCAACAGGGTTGTCCAGAGAATTGAAACCAAAAAAATAAAGAGAGTAAAAACGCCTGCAAAAGGAAACTGGATTGGAGGATACTTGCTCACTTATCCTTCTCTTATCTCTTCTGCCCATACATTTTCTTGTACTGTCATTCACTCTTTTTAAAAGAAGGGAAGCTCATTCAAGTTCTAATATATTATTTTAAATCTATCTCTCGCATACGTTAGAGGTTGGGAATCTCTCTGATTTGAAAAGGCTCAAATTTATTAAACAGTACTCTATTTATTTATTCATTCGGTAATGAGAAGAGGAGAAACCAAACAATTTGGCGTGCGTGGAGAAACCAAACAAAAGAGAAATCAATCAAAACTAAACAATGTGATGTGCGTGAAACACCTCAATAGTTTTGCTGACAGGAAATATAGATCAAAATTAGCTAGGTAACATAGCAAGTCTGATATTCACTTACTGAAGAATCTAATAGGATGAGATCTCGAGATATAATCTCATTAGTCTTCTTTCGTGATATCCACATTCTCGTTAGTCTCACTCGGATTCTGGCCATTTTTGTGCTAAAGTTGAGTTCATTCAGCTCCATTTGCGACATAGTGACCTACAATACAAATATTTTAGTTATATAAGGAATTTAAAAAGTTTATTGAATAATCAATTTTTTATTAGTTTTACCTATGTTTAAGTTACTAAAAACTTCCTTGAATACTATATTTTGTGTGTATCCAACTGGTTCGTCTTCATTTATGTCTATTAATACTTTAACTCCTCTGCATGATATTGTTCTTGAGATGGATACGTATAGTTGTCCATGGCTAAATACTGGTCTAGGTAGGTAAATTCCCACATTTTTTATAGTTTGCCCTTGACTCTTATTTATTGTCATTGCAAAACACACTTTTACCAGGAACTGCCTTCTTCTCATGACAAAAGGATCTTTTGGGTCGCTTGGTGTGAGGATGACTCTTGGAATGAAAACTCGTTTGCCAATGTTTGACCCAGTTATTATATCTGCTTCTATCACTTTCTTACCCAATTGTTTGATTATCAATCTTGTACCATTACATAAGCCTTCACTTTGATTAAGATTCCTAATCAACATAATTGGCACCCCCACCTTTAGATGTAATTCGTGGTTTGGGATTCCAGAAAATTGTAATGTATTCAGGTATTCAATAGGGAACAACATCTCTTGACTCGTTGACATTGGGCTTAATGAGTCTGAATTTCGATATACCTGCATGTCTCCAGGTATGCGAGTTATTACCTCCGTATTTATATCGTCTACAATTTCATTTGATGGAGATAATATGCATCTTTCTCGTAAATAGTTTTGATCTTCATATCTATTTACAAAATCGGGGTAGGTACTTGAGATAATTTGCCCAATGTTATTATCACCTTCAGGAATCAACATATCGTCGGGTATTTTAATCCAAGTTGCTTCTGTTTCATTTTCAAGTGCTATCGCCGGTAATTTTCCATCACCTAAATCCAATACCCATTTACTGAATGTTGTTATTTCTTCCCTTGTTATATCATCGATATTTTGTTGCATAAGTCTCATGTTTTGGGTCAAGGTGTATAATTTGCAATTGTTCCTTAATTCTGAACTGTTTATTGTTGCATCAACAATCTCTTCTCGAGTTCCTTTTGGTATTACCGGTAAAACCTGTCTGAAATCTCCCCCTAATAAAATCGTTTTGCCTCCAAAGTGCTTATCAGTTTGTTTTGTTAAATCTCGCATAGTGCGATCAACAGCCTCGAATACATCTCTATGATTCATCGGAGCTTCATCCCAAACTATGAGACATGCTTTCTCAATTAATTCTGCTAGATTGGAATTTACGGGTATATCACAGCAAGAATGTTCATCTATGTTGATATTTATCTTAAATCTCGAATGTGTTGTTATACCTCCAGGAAGTAATAGTGATGCTATGCCCGACGGAGCCACTTCCAAAACAATCTTTTGTTATGATCTTAATTTTGAGATAATCGTTTTGTATAGATGGGTTTTCCCCGTCCCCCCACAACCGTAAACAAAAAACATTCCTCCATAATTTGTTTCTACGGCTTCAACAATATCTCTAAATACCCTTTTTTTTTATCTTCATTTAGGGTATCTTCCATGTTATTGTAATCACACGGGTGGTTCATTTCTTCCATGATGAGTCTGTTTTCCATTTGACTTTGGATTGTCTAGTCAGGTAATGGCATTCCACCGAAGTCTTTTAACGATTTCCCACTCCTTTTCAAAATTTCTTCTATCTCAAATAGCGTAATTTGTTTCAATTGGTCTTCATTCAACTCTAAATTAGGATTATTCATTAACCGTCTTTGTTGATTGATTATATCATCCGAGAGGTGTTCCCAATGTTTGTCCCATAAGTCGCTTGGATTTGTTACTTCACAATAAATTAGTAATGTTGCAAACAATTCCCGTAATTTTTTCCCCGTAGACCAATGGATTGCTTCTTCCAAAGCCTCATGCCATTCATTATAATCATCTAACAATCCTTTTGCTAGGCATGTAGCTTTGAAATTTGGATAGCATATTCCATTAACGATTCTGATTTCCTTATAATTTCTGGGTCCTTTGACAATGTTGAGTAGCAAACGTAAATAAAACTGTTCTCCAGAAGTAGGGTGTGCATAATATAACCTTCCAATACGAACGATGCGCACTTTATTTTTCCTTTTTTTCCACTTCCTTTTGTTCTTTTGCCACACCCATTGAGTTGGAAAGTCCACACATGTAAGTTGTCTAGCATCTTCGTGTTCATTATTTGTCTTCATCCACTCATTAAACATTGTTCGTGAAACATTTTCTCTGTTGATTACTTCTTCCAAATCATCATTGTCATCAAAGTACACTACTTGTTCATCTTGAAGATGATAAGTTAATCTTTCAACAGTAGGCTTTCTATATTGTATGTCAAATTTGAATATTCTCCAAGACGCTTCTGATGCAGAAAGGTATCGACAATCCAAATATTTTTAGACTTCGTCTTCTTGTGCCGCTTCTTGTCCTTATCTTGTAGTGTTGGTCGTCCTATTTGGTTCTATGACTGCAGTGACACGATCTTTTCCTTTGATAATGTACTTGAATAAATATTTTATCGCCCTCGTTTGGTTTCAACGTTCTACATTGATATGTGCTTCGTACTTCACCAATAAATTGACATTATGGGGAACAACCCATCTGTTATCAATTTCTAATCCATTAATTGCTTCTTTTCGGCCATTATCTCTTCTCCTATGGATGGGAAACCCACTTTTGTCAATTGTCGTATGTTTAGAAAAGTTTTTGGATAGTTCTTTGAGCACTTCTTATCTTTCATACACGGTGAGTATGGGTTTGCATTTCCACACGGTTCATGTATCATAAACTGCAAGACCATTTCATAAGCTTTCGGATCCTTTTCCTTGTCTGGTAACTCTGCTAAAATTCTTCTATTAATTTCAGTAGTTGTTTTTGGTTGTCATTAGGATGTATAAAAAGTAATATGTGTGCGTCCTCGTTTCTGGAATTCGATTGTGTATATAGTTGTTCAGGAAAAAAATTGTCTAATTAGTTTAATGATACAATTTTGTAGGATAAAATAAAAGAAATGTAATACAGATTACACATTTTTTAGAGCATACATGCCATTACTTTACCAAAGTGATTTTTCTTCTCTAAATCATCCATGAGTTCGTTTAACTTGATTTTGAAAACTCTAGTGACAATATCAGTTTGTCCTCAGGTTTTTGCCCAGGAATCAAATTCAAGTATTGTGTGACTTCATCCCATTTTGGATTAGATGTGAATGTGATGAAATAATCTAGAGTACCAACGTATCTGCAAATTGCTATGGCGTCTTGATAATTTTGCACCGTGTATCTAGGTCCTCCAGTGAATGTCGCATGTAGTATGACTCGTTTTCCCGTTAATGATGGAATGGTATCTCCTGCTTCTAATGCATCTTTTAATCCTCTGTATAACTCTGCCCTAATTTCCTTCTGGTGTCTTTTAACCCAAGTTAACCTGTATTGCTTAATACATGCATATGTGTCTACCAGAAATTGTTGATACAATCGTCCTCCTCGAATCAAGGTATTTTCTTCATTTGCCCTTTGTTGTATTCTATATGCATAATATTCTCTCATGCTTATGTATTTTCTCTTGTACACTTTATTTAATGGTCCACTACTGTACTCAATTTTATGAGTATACCCGTCTTCTCCGTATGGGAACAACAAAGGATATTGCATTGACATAAAACTTGGGTGCAACTCATCGATCCTTTGTAAACCACCTTTCTTTTCTTCAACTATTATCTCTCGATGACCATTCATTTCGTATTCATTTCCAATAATCAAACCAGCAACTTCTGAAGTTGTAGGCAGATTATATTGGCGAGCATCTCTCGAACGTTGTGCCAATATTCGTAGTCGAACTGGGGCATAATTTTCTTCTCTGAATCTATCCCTGGCCATTCGAAAAACCTTTGCAATGACATTGTGTTGATCAACCATCTCTTTAATTCCTTCGACAATGTTTGCATCTAAACTGTTGCCACTGAAAGCATTCAATCTATTGTCGATTTCATGTTCTGTATCAAATATGTATAATTATGCAAACCTCGTTATTTCAGTAACAGGCAGTAGTGAACCTATTAAATGATGGTTTTGTCCATTTATTTGGTATACATATGGTGCCCCACCCCCACTATTAACTGTATAATCCACCTTTCCACCTGCTGATGTGAAGGCAAACATCGAATTATAGGTTCTTATGTTGTCTCTGAACTTTCGAGCCCGTGTACCTCCATTGTAATTCAAAAGCATTTTCAGAAATTCTGGGCACTCTTTGAGTTTTGGTAACTGGACCTTTCCTTCTTGGTAACATATGGAATATTTGAACCCAAACCTTGTATGTAGTTTGTTATTCCTTTCTTCATTCCACAATATTGAGTTGCATGATGGACACAATCCAGTTGGTTTGCCAAAACTCCAGACATCAAAATATTTCCCTGGAAGTATATAGGTAAATATCAAATTTCATAAGATTATGTTTGCTGGATTTGAAGTCAAAACTAAAAAGATGTATGATGTGGTATTTACCAAGAACTTGACAAAAATATGTCATACATTGCTCAATAATATATATATAGATAGATAGATAGATAGATAGATAGATAGATAGATAGATAGATAGAGAGAGAGAGAGAGAGAGAGAGAGAGAGACACGTCATGGTTGTAAAAGTAAAAGTATACATATTGTTGATACCAAATTTAATCTGTTGACTTGGACCAACCATATGAAGACACATGGCTATCTACATGGCAACAACAAGCACTTCCGAGATGATCATACGCTCCGAGGAACTCTTATGCTCCGAGGAACAATACCTCTCCAAGGAACTCTTATGCTCCGAGGAACAAGACCTCTCCGAGGAACTCACCCGAGAAGCTCAGGCGGTCCGAGCTGCATCTCGAACAAAGCATTAATAGCTGGATAACCAATAGTTCAACTGGTTAATTAAATGCTTATCATTCAGACGCACACGCAAAGAGGGCATTAAATGTATTACCCTTTCATATGTATATCATTAAATGTATTACCCTTTCACATTACAGCCTCAGGGCTATAAATACATTGTACAATCCTCATTGTAAAGGGGAGGATCCTGAATCCAAACTTTGGGATCTAGAACGGAATTTCTTGTACTCTAGAATTCCCAAACAATCAGCAATAAAATAACAGTGGATGTAGGCCATTCTTATAAGGCTGAACCACTTTAAAATCTTTGGTCTCATTTATTTATCTCTAATTGAATTATTAGAGTGGTCTAATTTTTTACATCAACAGATTGGCGCCGTCTGTGGGAAACGACTGGTAATATCGTTTTCTCACCAATAACAATCCAATACCAATGGCTGATATACCCGAATCCAGTAATCGAAACACTAGAACCCCTCCAAATCCATCTGCTCCACCAATTATTCCAAATCTGACTGGAATGATGGCGAACCTGGCTCAGGGCCAGACCGTCATGCAAGAAACGATGCGACAACTCATCCAAACCCTCCATGGCGGTGCGCCACCCCGTTCCGGATCACGAAGCATTCAAAGAAATATCCGTGCGCCTTCTGTGCATACTAAGCATACCACAGATACTGAAGATTTCTCTTATCAACCTGGATGAACTTCGTCGGTGCGAGCCACAGACACTGAACAACGTGTCACCCTCTCCCCAGAAAGGGCCAGTGCATTGGAAAGATTAAGTAGGGTTTCTCCTTTTGATCGATTAGGCCCTAGGAGGAACAAGAGTCCTCTTAATGCAGTGTCGAGGAGTTTTCGACAACCATCAGATTTAAGGAAAGGATCTGCCCAGTCGCGACCAGTTGCTCGTCAAGATGGATCCGCTGACCGATCAGCTGCTCATCAAGATAAATCCCAGGAAGCCACTTCAACACGATCAGTTGCTCGAACCAATAGGCCCGAGGAAGGGAATGATGCATGGAAAGGATCTATTCAAAGGCTGGAGGATAGATTAGGGGAAATGGCTAAGGCTAAGAACCCTCTACAACGAACCTTCGTGCGAGGAACACCTTTTGTTCAGGACATTGTTGATTTTCCAACACCATCAAAGTTCAAAGCACCTATTGTGACTCCCAAGTATGATGGGAAGACTGACCCTGTCCTTCATATAGAACAATATCAAGCTGCTGCCGACATCTATGCTGTCCCAGACGAGATGAGATGCAGGGCATTCTCGGGAACTCTTACCGGATTTGCTCAGATACGGTATAATAATCTTCCTCGGGGTAAGATTTCAACTTTTCTTCAATTGGCCGAGTTATTCATTGGGAATTTCTGCTTCGGAGCAAAGCTAGTTAAGCGAGTAGCACATTTGTTAAGTGTTAGACAAAAAGCTGATGAGAGTATTAGAGACTATATAACTCGTTTTAATAACGAGAAGCTCGAAGTCATTGATTATGAGGAGAAGACAGTGATTACTGCTTTGATGAGTGGATTGCTGCCAAATAAGTTGTACTACACTTTGGCCAAAGACCCACCTCGAACCATGTCGGACCTGATGGGAAAAGCGTCCAAGATTATGAACGCCGAGGAGGCTATGTCTGTGAAGAAGAATATGGACTCCAAAGAAACCAAGGGGGAAGGTGATAAAGATAAGAAGAAAGAATATAAGAACAATGGTGGTGACAAACATTCCAAAAGTAGGTCGTCATGGGAGGTCTTGAAGAAATTTGACAATTACACGCCTTTGAAGGCAAAATATCAACCACGTCCTGGAAGAAATTAAGAACAGCGAGGAGTTAAACTGGCCAAAGAAAATGAAGTCAGACCCTGACACGGGGAATAGGGAGAAATATTACGAGTTCCATAAGGATCATGGCCATATGAATAAAAATTGCATAGCTATTCAGAACGAGATTGAAACACTCATCCGACGAGGAAAGCTAGCAAAGTATGTTGATCGGGGAGGCGAAAGAAGAAACAACGATCGAACTAGAGAGAGGTCTAGATCTCCTCGTCGAGCAGATGAGAAAAGGAAGATAAACCATAAAGATGATCCAGATGATGACCCTGATCTTCCCAAGAAACCAAGGTAGCCAGAACGAGAGGTATTTTCAATATGCTTTGGGTCATTTGATTGTAATGTCATTATAGGAGGAGATGCAGGAGGAGGAGACCTTACTGCAGAGAGAAAAGCTTACCTCGGAGAGGCTCAAACTTGCTCGTACATTCAGCGAATAAATTTAGCGGAGGAAGATCGCCCGAGAAAGGTGAATAAGGAGAAACTGGTCATCGTTTTTTCGAAAAATGACCTTGCAGGTGTTTTATATCCTCACGATGATCCACTGGTGATCAAGATGAGAATGAAGGAGGTAATGATTTCAAGAGTGCTGGTCGACAATGGTAGCTCGGCAGACATCATGTTCTACTCGTGTTTCGATAGTTTAAATCTAAAGTTATCTCAACTGGAACCTTACCACAGACCCCTCATCGGTTTTACTGGTGAAAAAGTATTTCCACTTGGGACGATTAAGTTAGATATATTTATTGGTACATGGCCTGCTTGTCGGACATAAATAATACGATTCTTCGTGATGGATAAGAATGCCCAGTCATCGTACAATATCATCATGGGAAGAGTAGGATTGAAGAAGTTCGAGGCTGTGCCATCTACAGTGCATCAGTGCCTAAAATTTCCAACAAACTTTGGAGTAGGAGTTGTGAAAGGTGATCAGAAAGTATCTCGGGAATGCTATTATTCATCCGCCGAGTAAGAAGAACTAGAAGAATCGAAGAAAAATACTATTACCTATCAAGTGGATGAAGGTGCAGAAATTGAAACTTTGGATCCTCGAGATGAATCGCAACTCGTGAAAGGTCAAGTGGTAGAAGCTACTGAAAATATCATTCTGGACGACGAACACCCTGAGCGAACTACTCAAATAGGTTCATCGTTGGAAGCCTCATTAAAACAAGAATTGATAACTTTCCTTAGAAGGAGAAGACAAACTTTTGCATGGAGTCATGAAGATATGCCAGGGATAGACCCAAACTTTTTATGTCACGAGCTCAATGTGAATAAGGAGATTAAGCCTGTGAAGCAGAGAAAAAGAGTATTCAGTCCCGAGAAGAATCAAGCTATACCAGAGGAAGTCGAGAAGCTCCAGAAAGATTGTTTCATTGAAGATGTTAAATATCCAGATTGGTTAGCCAATGTGGTAATGGTAAAGAAGAAAAACAACAAATGGAGGATGTGTGTGGATTTCACGGACCTCAACAAATCATCCCTAAAGGATCATTTTCCATTGCCCCGAGTTGATCAATTGGTGGATGCTACCTCGGGACACGAGTTGCTGAGCTTCATGGATGCTTATTCTGGCTACAATCAAATTAAAATGAAACCTGAGGACAGGGAGAGTACTTCTTTCATTACCCCTAGGGGAACTTATTGTTATAATATTATGCCTTTTGGTTTAAAAAATGAAGGTGCGACATATCAAAGGCTGATGAACAAGGTCTTTGCTGAACAAATCAGTAACAATATGGAAGTCTATGTTGACGACATGCTGACAAAAAGCAAGAAGGCTACAGATCATCTAGTTGACTTAAGTCAAACTTTTGATCAACTAGATAAATATTAAATGAAGCTGAACCCGACGAAGTGCGTCTTTGGAGTACGAGAAGGCATGTTTCTCGGGTACATTGTCAATCAACGAGGCATTGAAGCAAATCCTGAAAAGATCAAAGCTCTATTAAGGCTGCGATCTCCAATAACGAAGAAGGAAGTACAGAGTCTCACAGGATGAGTAGCAGGACTCAACAGATTTGTATCATGAGCAACTGATAGATGTCTCCCATTCTTCAAAACACTCAGAAAAACTTTTGTGTGGAATGATGAATGTGAGAAGGCTTTTCAAGACTTGAAGAAATACTTGGGAGCACCTCCACTGTTGTCCAGGCCGGTGATGGGAGAAAAATTGTATTTATACCTTGCTGTGTCCAAGAATGCAGTTAGCTCGGCGTTGATCTGAGTGGAGAATGGAGTACAAAAGCCAATTTATTACACAAGTAAGGCCTTCCGAGGAGCAGAGATCAAATATCCCAGACTGGAGAAATTGGCACTAGCGCTGATTGAGGCGAGTAGAAGAATGAGGCCATACTTCCAGGCTCATACTATAGTAGTATACACCGATGTGCCATTAAGACAAGCCCTTCATAAGCCAGAGAAATCAGGGAGATTGATGTACTGGGCAATAGAGCTCGGTGAATATGATATAATTTATGAACCCATATCATCACTAAAAGGGCAGGCTGTAGCAGATTTCATAGCGGAGTTCACCTACCCTGATACCCCCGAGGAGCAAAAGTTACTCGATGATCAACGTGTGGATGTTACAGGATATGATGCAGAGATAGTTGGAAGGACTCCGGACGAGGAACAAGACTTGTTCGCTAATCAACCTGTGGATATTACAGAATCAACAAACACTGGCTCAGACCAACTTCGGTTGGTAAAAGGGCAAGTGGATGTTACAAGGTCATTAAATTCGACCTCAGACCAACTCCGGTTGGTAAAAGGGCAAGAAGAAATGATCGACGAGGAGCGAGAAAAGTTTGGGGAAGATGAAAAGAAGCAGCAAATATTTCACCAAGGAACTCTGACTGATTCGACATTTGAAGACGAATTACCTATATGGAGACTATATGTAAATGGCTCATCTTGCAATACAGGATGTGGCGCGGGGATAGTTTTGAGCACCCCGGACGAGGTTGGTATGGAATACGCCTAGCATTTTCAATTCAAAGCTTCCAACAATGAGGCTGAATATGAGGCCATGATTGTAGGGTTAGATTTGGCAAAAGTTATGGAGGCACAGCAAGTTATGATCTTCAGTGACTCTCAACTGATTGTAAACCAGATTATGGGAGTATATGCAGTTAGAGGAGAGTTAATGATCAGATATCATGCAAAGGCAAAGGAGCTAGTGTCAGAATTTGCCACTATTCAGCTGGTCAGAATACCAAGAATGGAGAATGCGAGAGCAGACGCCTTAGCTCGATTAGCATCAGCTACTCGCACCGAGCTACGACGAACAATCCCAATTAAAGTGTTAGCTGGTCGGAGTATAAATGAAGATCTGAAGATAAACTTTATCACCCTTGATTTAGGACCATCTTGGATGGATCCCATCAGGGTATATATCGAGGAGGGAGAATTGCCAGTTGACAAGCTTGCAGCCAAGAAATTAAAGTTCAAGGCAGCTAGGTATGTATTAACTAATGGTGTTTTATATAGACGAGGAATTTTGGCAGGATTGCAGAGATGTGTACATCCCACCGAGGTAAAAGATTTGATTGAAGAGATCCATGAAGGGTCTTGTGGAGCTCATGTAGCAGGTCGGACACTTTTACAAAGGATGATGACGCAGGGATACTACTGGCCGACGATGAGGGCAGATTGTATAGCCTATGCCAAGAAATGTGACAAGTGCCAGCGCTTTTCCTCCATCCGAAGAACTCCACAAGCATTGTTGACACCCATAACTTCCCCTTGGCCATTTGCCATGTGGGGAATTGATTTGGTTGGACCACTGCCAACGACCCGAGGAAGGTTCAAGTACCTTGTCGTCGCAGTGGATTATTTTACTAAGTGGGTAGAAGCTGAGCCACTCATTGATATGACATACGAGAAGGTGTATTAATTTATTTGGAAGAACATCATTTATCGATATGGTCTCCCTCATGCCTTCATCACAGACCATGGGACACAATTTGATAACGAGGAGTTTGCCGCCTATTGTCATAAGTCAAATATTTTGAAGGTCCACTCAGCACCAGGCCATCCTCAAAGCAATGGTCAAACTGAGGTGACAAACAGAACGCTGCTGAACGGTTTGAAGAAAAGATTGGATGATGCAAAAGCAAACTGGATCAACGAGCTACAATCAGTACTTTGGGCTTATCGAACTACTCCTCGAGTAGCAACTGGAGAATCACCATACATGCTGGCGTTCGGAAGTGAAGCTGTCATACCTGCCGAGTTGGGCTTCCCTACACACAGGGTACTGAATTTCAATTCCCCTGTCAACGACTTAATGAGAAGACTGGATTTAAACATGCTCGAGGAAGTTAGAGAAGAAGCAGCCATTAGAAATGCTGCTTACCAGCAGTGAACAGCTTTATTCTACAACAAGAGGGTGAAGAAGTGCGACCTGAAAGAAGGAGACTATGTGCTGAAGAAAGTAATTCAAAAGCATAATAAATTGGAGACAGACTGGCATGGACCATACCGAGTTACAAAAGTTGTACCGGGAACTTACCGAATAGCAACTCTAGAAGGCGAGGAGTTTAAGAATGCATGGAATGCAGAGCACCTGCGCAAGTATTATCAGTGATGTATATGTAACGCAATTTCCATCAGTATGAATAAAATGAAAATATTCTGCAAGTCTCTTTGTTTATTGAAAATTTTTCGGGGAATACTAGTGCTATGCACTACTCGACAAAGCAAAGGCAGACTACTCAACAAAATATACAAAAAAATTCCAAACTGTACCAACTTAGTTGGTCGACGAGGAGAAAAAATTCCAAACTGTACAAAATTCCAAACTGTACCAACTTAGTTGGTCGACGAGGAGAAAATATTCTAAACTTTACCAACTTAGTTGGTCGATGAGGAGAAATATTCCTAAAAATGCCAACCTGTTTGGCTAGGAAACGAAATATTCCAAACTGTACCAACTTAGTTGGTCGACGAGGAGAAATATTCCTAAAAATGCCAACCTGTTTGGCTAGGAAACGAAATATTCCAAACTGTACCAAGTATGGTTGGTCGGGGATAAAAACCCACTAACTGTAGTTGGTCGACGAGAAGAATTTACCGACCTTGGTTGGTCGGACACATTTTATGAAAAAGACAAAAATTTACCAAGTATGGTTAGTTGGGGATAAACTCTCACTAACTATAATTGGTCGACGAACACAATTTAACAACCTTGATTGGTTGAAAAAATTTTAAACATTTTTATACTCATTACTTTATTATTAAGTGATCGAGCAACATTACTGATACTTGTAACTTTTATTACTAAGTTGGTCGATGAACAACACAATATTATTATCTTACTAACAGATATGTATAAATGTAAAGTGTTAATATTTACAAGACAATAGCAATTAAGATTTGCAAACAGAAATGAAAGTTTTTCATTAAATTCGAAATAAATTACATTGATGATAAAAGGAAAGTTACATCGATATATATACTAACTGTTACATTAAAAAATCCTATTCTATTGGTCTTTTCCCCTCAGCTTTCGATACAGGTTCCTCGCCAGCAGGCGGATCATTTAAAGACTGAGGAGAATTGATGAAATTCAGATCCTTCAGTATCCTGACGTTCATCACAGAAGGTCGATCTAGAAGATGCTCAGGACGAGATACCTCAAATTGAGAATGTAAACTGTAATCACCGAGATATTTTGCAATTAAGCTCCGAGGAATGGCACGAGCTGGGATCCATTCCATGTCCAAATTATACGGTGGTACAGGCAAGTCGAGCAACCCGGGATCATGGTAGTCCCACAGATAGTGTCCTTGTTCAAGCTTCAGCACACCTAAGGCGTTCAGCCAGCCTTGCTTGTAGCCCTCATTATTGGCATTCTGGATACGGTCGTCCAAGTGAAATAATGCTTCGTTATATCTAGCCATCCCAAACTCCCTGGGCTGTTTGTTGAATTGATACGTTAGCCTTTCAAGCTTCTCGTGGAGACTATTGACAAAAAGCTCATTAGTCTCCAACACTGATATCTTTGCAGAGAGTTGTTTTTCCAGGTCTCGAATCTTCTTTGACATATCAGATAATGCCTGGTTCTTCGCCTTTATTTGGAAGGCCTGGTTCTCTAAGGCAGATGGTGTCCTCTGTTCCTCGATAAGAACCCGAACTGCTCTTCCTCGACCCCGAGAAGCTCTTGCTCGTCCCCGAGGAGATGTGGAAGTGCCCGACCTCCTCAAGGTGTCCAACTCTTGCCTCAATTTGGCATTCTCAACCTCTAAAAATTAAAATCCATCATCAGTCACTGGGATTATTGCTGTTGAAGAAGAGGTTGCAGACTTCAACTGTGCTAGCTCTTTCTGCAAATTGTTATTCTCTTGCTCCAACAGCTCGGTAATCTGTCTACATGCTTCAACTTCACCCTTTAGGGTTCTCTCCCTGACATCATACCCAGCGATGAGCTTCTCGTAGCCCTTCTCGGCAGAAAGCTGCTGATACCTCTTCTCATACCCTTCATGCAACAGGGCAGTCGATTCCTTGTACTGATTCTGAAGGTCTTCTAGGGTACATTGAAGATCCTCAATCATTTCATAGTAAGCCATATTATTGGCCACAACTCGATCAAGTAAACACTTCAGGTACTGATAAGCTTCAACAGTCTGTTCTGAAGCATCATGACCAAGGATGTCGGCAACTTCCGATGCACTTAGGTCTGTGTGAACACCTTATAATATTCATTACATTGCTGCATCAGCTTTGTATCATTGGCAGATAGCAGATCCATCCTGGCCAGAAACTAGCAGACAAAGAAAATACAACCATCAACAAGAAGATCAGGATAGAAAAGAGATAATTGTATGGAAGAAAGAACTCATGTTTTATTAGATCATGAAATTTGAAGTTACAAGTTTTGAGTTACATTTGACAAATAAAAAATAAAAATAAAAAGAGAAAACCGAACAACACTACACATTTTCCTTATCTCCCAAAACCTTCTCGGGAGGTTGGGAAGAGGAGGCAGGTTGCTCGGAGGGAACTGTGACTTGTTCGGAGAGTACCAGCTGTTGCTCGGAAGAAGAAACTCCTTGCTCGACAGCATGCTGACTGGTTAGGGCATTTTCTCCCACTATCATTGAAGACTCCTCGGAGGTAGCTTCGTCCTCTTCTAATTCTTCTGGAGTAGGAGGGGGACCAGGGATGTGTCTCTGAAAGAGCTCGGATAACTCATCGACCTTCAATTCCTGAAGGGCAGCAACCCATCCGTCCCTGAAATACTTTACACTGCCATAATCCACTTGAAAGACCATGGCAGCACATCCCTTATCCCAACCTTTGTCCCAGCCAGAGCTGAAGGACTTCTTCATAGCAGCTTTCCTTTTGGCCTTCTCCAAGGCAAGCTTCTCGGCCAGCAAAACATCAGCAGCCTTCAGTTTTTGTTCAGCTTCCTCCTTCTGCCGAGTTATTTCCTGGAGTTGGACCAACCTCTCCTCAGCAGCCTTAAATTTGTTTTCAAATTCCCCAGCAGTCTTGAGCTTCACATCGAGCTCTTTATTAGCCTTCTCCAAGGCATTCACTTTCCTCTCCAAATCCCTGGAGGCCTCAGCAACCCGAGTTTTCTCCTGCTCGGAGGAAGCAAGTTTCTTCTCCCAGACTGCCTTATCAGTATCGTACCTCTGGCGAGATTCCTCCAAGGACTTGGTAGCTTCTTCCAGAGCTCCCTCCACACTGGACGAGGAGCAAGAAGCTTTGATTGCTTCATTCTTCTTAAGGATTATGTTAAAGCAGCTCGTCAACTGTAAACAGAAAGAGAAAGCAAAGTCAGAAACAAAAATGAGAAATAACAAAGGAAAATATGAAGCCAAATAAGTAACCATATCCCGAGTAAGGTTATCTTCATTACCTTGCACCTCGGGAATGGTCAAGGACTTTACAGAGCTCATGTCAGAGCTCGGGGGAAAAGATGTGGGAACCTTAGTCCCAGCAGTAGGGGGCTGAATGGTGGTGTCAGCCAAATTGATCGAGGAGCTCTTCTTCAGCCTCCTCGGGGGAACAGGTACAACCAAGGAAGAATCCTTGGTAGGTGATATCACAATCACCTTTCCAGGAGCAGCAGAGCTACTCGGAGCCACTGCGGGCTTATCAGCAACCTTCTCGGAGACTTTAGCAGGAGCAGCTGGAGGATCTGAACCATTCTTCTTTGTCCCCTCCTTTGGGGGATCAATCTTAATCCTTTTTACCTCCTCAGAGCCGGAGGCAGTTTTCTCAAACAGAGCAGGAGTCCTTCTCTTCTTCATCCTTTCGCTCAACGGAACGTGAGATTCTGGCGAAGAACTTGCAGAAGGTGGTACTGGCTCTGCTTCACTGATCACTGGACGAGCAGTGAAAGAAGTTGTATAGCTCTTGTATTGGAGCAGATAGGAGGCTGATCGAATGTGCTCGTCAGCAACCTTTTGATGAAGACACCAGATAAGTCCCAAATGCCTTAGATTGACATCTGTTTCTTTTGGGCACTTTCTCTTGCTATCAACTGCAAATAAACATACATTGTTATCAGTAACACATTTTATCAAACATAAAACAAACATGATTTCAAGATAAATAAAATAAAATAAAAATAACCTATCCCATTGCCATAAGGAGGGCATCTGGGACCCTGGTAAACCTCATCTCCGGTTAAAGTAGGGTGTTGCCAATTTTTTACAACGACTCCATGTTCAAAATAATCCCTGTTGGCATCAGGGAGATTGACTACTAAGGCTCTATTTATAAACCTAGTTTTCAAATAATAAATATTATCATTAACTGCCCATCTATAGCAGTACATGATTTCTGGAATTCCTATACGAGTTCCATGCACTTGATTTAATTTATATACCCCGTTAACTATTCTCCATGTGTTGGGGGCTATTCGTGCAGGAACAACATCAAAGTACTGATAAAATGTCAGACACAGAGGATTTGGTGGAAAAGAAAATCCACACTCAGCAAAAAAGAGACTGGGGAACCAATGTCCCTCAGCCAAATTGAAATAATTAGAAGGCTCAGAAAGCTCTTCCAATACAACCCAAGAAGGAATGGAAAAATCAGATCGAAATTTGTCAAGAGACTCAATAGGGTAAACCATGATGATGAATTAAAAGAAATGAAGAAGAAGAAGAAAGAAGATCTTACAGAAAAAAGACTGAAGCTGTTGACAATGAACGACGGAAGAGATGAACGCACAAGAGAGTAGAAGACAATGAAAAACTCGAAGATGAAAATTTGAAAAGATAGAAGACGATGGGAATCTCTGTGAAGTTTAAATACCTTGCCTTGGGAACTGGCGAAATAATGATTATAAAAAAGATGATTACGTTATCGGCGGCTAAAAAGGCATTAAATATTGGCGCGGGAATCAAAGCGAACAGCAACAGCTAAAAAGATGAAAGGTGACTCGGGAACCAAAGCGAGCAGAAAAGTCCAAAAAAGCATGATTCTACGAATTAGGAAGGAGAAATAAATACAAGGGAGATGATCCTAAAAATCAGGAAGAACTATTTAAAGCTACCGTATTCCGAGAAAGAATGTTCCATACTCCTTAAATTTCGAACTATGAAACATTGGGGGCTTCTGTTGATACCGAATTTAATCTGCTGACTTGGACCAACCATATGAAGACACATGACTATCTACATGGCAACAACAAGCACTTTCGAGATGATCATACGCTCCGAGGAACTCTTATGCTCCGAGGAACAAGACCTCTCCGAGGAACTCTTATGCTCCGAGGAACTCATTAGCATCGAGAAGCTCAGGCGGTCCTAGCTACTTAGGCGGTCCGAGCTGCATCTCGAACAAAGCATTAATAGCTGGATAACCAACAGTTCAACTGGTTCATTAAATGCTTATCATTCAGACGCACACGCAAAGAGGGCATTAAATGTATTACCATTTCATATGTATATCATTAAATGTATTACCCTTTCACATTACAGCCTCAGGGCTATAAATACATTGTACAATCCTCATTGTAAAGGGGCGGATCCTGAATCCAAACTTTGGGATCTAGAACGGAATTTCTTGTACTCTAGAATTCCCAAACAATCAGCAATAAAATAACAGTGGATGTAGGTCATTCTTATAAGGCTGAACCACTTTAAAATCTTTTGTCTCATTTATTTATCTGTGACTGAATTATTAGAGTGATCTAATTTTTTACATCAACACATATTATATATATTTTCTTTTAAGCAAAGATGATCTTGATGTACATTATGATTTTAAGCAAGAATGATCTTGATGTGCATTATGATTTTAAGCAAATATGATCTTGATGTGCATATTATATATATATATATATATATATATATATATATATATAGACACACACACACATCATGATTTTAAGCAAAGTATACTTACTTGGCATCTCCTCCTCATCATTATCCGTATTTGCATTAGAACCATCTTCACATATCTGTGAATGATGTTCATCACTTGATCCTCCATGATCTTGATGTGGTAAAGTTGAATGTCGACCATTACTCGTAGGATCCACATCAATGTCCATAGTTTCAACAGTACAAAGTATATGTTCTTCTTGTGTAGGGAGTTATATCCTTTCATATAAGTGTCGAGTAATTGTGCTAGTTCGAACCCTGTCCATTCTACGCATTGCAAGCATATCCTTACGATATTGCCTTGCTTCCTTTGCTCTCTCAATGTTTGCCCATACATGATTTTGATTAAAAATCGGGAGTTCCCATTGCGTCTGGGTGGGGTGGGGGGGTGTAAAATTCCAATTCTTTCGATCCTACGCATTGTAATGATGTTCCTTCGCAATTGTCTTGCATTATCTGGAGCGTGTAATTGTAAAAAATGTCTTTGTCTACATTTTCCTAGACGTCGTTGTTGTATAATATATTTTCTATGTGCTCGGACAATTTTTGAATTTTGTACTCCTTAATTGGTCATTGTTTGTGTATTAAATTTTGTTAACATCAATTGTTTCCTTGAAACTACCTTTAGTCAAAAACTCTATATAAGAAACAAAATTAGGCAACTGTAAAACTTTAGAAAAATAATAAATATTTTGCTGGATTTAAAATATATATTTTTTATCTGTTAGTCAATTTTCTCAAAGACTCGAGTGTGGTTTTCTAACAAAAACAATAAATATTTTGCTAGATTTAAAATATATATTTTTTTATCTGTTAGTCAATTTTCTCAAAAACTCGAGTGTGATTTTCTAACAAAATTAGGCAGGTGTAAAACTTTACAAAAACAACAAATATTTTGCTGGATTTAAATATATATTTTTTAGTTGTAAGTCAATTTTCTCAAAGACTCGAGTGTGATTTTCTAACAAAATTAGGCAGCTGTAAAACTTTACAAAAACAATAAATATTTTGCTGGATTTAAATATATATATATTTTTTCCCTGTTAGTCAATTTTCTCAAAGACTCGAGTGTGATTTTCTAACCTTTCTTGAATGGGTGTTGGATTTCGAAAGAGAGTAGAATGAGTATCGAGCAGAAATATATACTCCTGAAATATATAAAAAACAAAGGCACGTAAATGTGGAATTATACTCCTACAATAAAAAAGAGACAGATTAAACATGAATAATAAAAAAAATAGCTACATGATTGAACATGCTATGTGCATATAAAGACCATTACAAAACATAAATAAACCTGCATATATGATTGAAACAAACTATATAGAGTAAAAATATACTCTGCATTAAAAGAATTCATTGCTCTCACAAACATCTAAGTAAAATATCCTCCAATTTTTTTTACCAACATCCAATAAATAATTAGGCAACACACATGCATTATTGATATTTGGATGGGGATCTCATATCCACAGCTAATGGTAGTAGATACTTAATTTAAGATAGATTATTGCACCATAATTTACATCCATTCAATGCCGAAAATGAGATGGATTAAAGTTATCATATCCTAGCTCTTTGTCCGGCGCATTAATTGGGGCCAATATGCAAAAAACAATTTGTAACAGTTAGTCAAGGTTAATGAGTGTTTGTCGTTAATTTCTAATCAGTTGCAAGTGAGGCAGTATTAAATACAAAGTTGATGAGAATGGGCAGCTGAGAGAAACAATGTTTGCTGCTAGATATGAGCTGAAGTGTCTATATGCGTGTGTGTGTGTGTATATATATCACTTATCTTCGTATTACGAAGTAACTGCGAAAATGATAAGACTATTGTTAAAGAAACCATAAGAAGAGCACATGTTGTGCATCCCGTAACTGCAGTGCAGATGGAGTGGTCTTTGAGTGCAGATGGAGTGGTCTTTGTGGACAATTCTTGTGTCAGTGTGCATCCCACAACTGCAGTGCATAAGTTATGGTCTTTGTGGACAACTCATGTGTCAGTTTTTATTTTTAATAGAGGCCTATATTCATAATTATTTTATCAAACTACTCCGATAATAAAAAAGAGACAGAATCCAAGTCAATATACAAACCTATCAAACTACTCCTATAATAAAAAAGAGACAGAAACAGAATATTCATAGAGTTATTTTATCAAACACCTATTTTTAATAGAGGCCTATATTCATAGAGTTATTTTATCAAACACCTATCAAACTACTCCGATAATAAAAAAGAGACAGAATCCAAGTCAAGATACAAACCTATCAAACTACTCCTATAATAAAAAAGAGACAGAATATTCATAGAGTTATTTTATCAAACACCTATTTTTAATACAGAATCCAAGTGAAGATACAAAGCAGGCCATTAATCTAGGTAAAGAACAGACATGAAGAGACAAAATGAGATGTGCATACCTGATTAAGAGAATGAAATCTCGATGAAAAAATCGCAATGAGAAGCACTTGTAGGTTAGCTGGAAAAAAGAAACATGTTTTGAAATGATGTAGGTTAGCTGGTAGAAGAGAGATTTCTTCCGAGAAGAGAGATTTCTTCCGAGATTTTTGGTAGTGGAGAAACGGAATCGTTGAAGTTTATATTACGTTTTCTCTATATCTGCTTACGTGGGAAACTAAAACGAACAAATTTATTCTCTCTCCCAATGAGATATCATGAAATAATAGAAGGGGTTCTCCATGATGATGTGGCACAGTCTCCCAAAACTAATGAGCTTTTATATAGAGAGAAAAGACGTTGGCACAAAAAGTATAAAATAAAAGTAAAAACAATTGTAAACATATCAAATCGGGCTACCACTCAAAGCAAAACTCACAAACTTGAATTACATTTACTATCCGTTTGGTTATCTTTATTTATTATGTTAAATGATAAATAAATTAATAGTTAAAATTTTTATTTATAATTTAGTGTATTTAGTACAAAAATTTACTTACAAATTATTTATTAATGTTCAACACCTTGTATGCATAAATTTGTCACAAATGTTGACAAATTTACTTTGCTATTTGAATGAAAAATATTTATCACACAAATTTGTCAATTCTTACAAGTGTTTTTTTAGTTTTTTATACTAAAAAAAGATTTTAAATAAAACAACTATTTTATAAATGGTTTTATAAAACTGTTTTTAAAATATTGTTCTAAAACTATTTTAAAATGTTTTCAAAACGTTAAAAGACTGTTTTCAAAAAAATTTAAAAATTGTGTTGGAAGGTTTAAAAACTGCTTTCAATAATTAAAAAACTGTTTTAAACACTTTTAAAAACTATAAAATTGTTTTTTCGCAACATTTTTAAAAACTATTTTTTTTAAATAAATAATTTTAAAAACATTTTTAATAAACTATTTTTTCGTAACATTTTTAAACATTTTTTCATAACAGTTTTTTTGTAACGTAAAAATTGTTTTTTCGTAACATTTTTACAAACTGTTTTTTTAATAAATAATTTTAAAAACATTTTTAATAAACTGTTTTTTCATAACATTTTTCGTAACGTAAAAACAGTTTTTTCGTAACAGTTTTAAACATTTTTAAAAACTATAAAAATTGTTTTTCATAAAAAATTTTAAAAACTGATTTTAATAATAAAAACGGGGAGGAAGAAGAAAAGAAAAAAATAATTATTTAATTTTTTAATAAATAATTTTAGGGTAAAAAATATATTTTATATATAGTTTGTTACTTTTTTAATAAATAAAAATGGGGTGTAATAAGAAAAGAAAAAACTGTTTTTTTATTAAATAAAACTTGGGACGAAAAATAAAAAAAAAAAAAACTTATTTTTGTTATTATATATGATAATGGGGACGAAAATGTGTTATTAAAATATTTTGCCTAAAAAACTTGTTTTACCTCATTTGGTGTTTAATAGCCTACTGTGAAAAAACAATATATATCTTGACAAATTTTGTCTATGGTAAATTTTACCATGGCAAATATTGTCATGGCATGCACTAAATGGACCCTAAGTCAATCTTCCAAGGCCCAAATCAAACTTTTAAGTAAATCACGAATGGGTCCACCAAACTCCTAGATAGTCCCTATCAACTAATAAAAAGGAGCTTCATAAGCAATTACTAATGATAAAATTGATGTAACATAACAAATGGAACGCAAGTACGAACAAAAGACAATGTCTCGATGTCTCTCAAAAAATATATAGTGCCTCCTAAATGAGGAGATTACAAAGTATCTATAGTCCTGTCGTGCCTATGGCAACCTTTTGAAAGGACAATTAAAGAAACAAAAAGTAACCTATAAAACCTAATCCTTTATAATAAAGAGCTTACATCTTATTATAGTATATAACTGAAATTGACAGCAGAACACGGTGACGACATTTATCGCATTTACAGAGAGCCACGTGGACAATGGTAGTTAAGGTTATATTATACCCCTTTAGTACTTTTTTTCCCCAATGATATGTTCAAAACCATTCAACTTCCACCTAATTATACATCTATAACCAATCCGGGTGAATGTGTAAAAAACCATTCAACTTCTGAATATAAAGAAATGTTGTCAACCTCTAAAAAGTGCTGCTGTACACATTACCAGCAACATAATTTTGTTAATATATAACTATTTTTGTAGCACCGATCCCAATTATGACATGTGGCAAATCATTACTTTTACTTCTCCATATAATTTGAGATATGCAGTAAATCCAAGACTCATTTTCCCACCTCTTCAAATATCCATTTAATATTTACAGTTATCTCCATTTAATTTGACATATCTTTAGTATAACTTCAAGACTCATTTTCCCACCTCTTTAGATACCCATTTAAGATTTACAATTACTTAACAAGGACAAGCACTCACCCTTCATCACATTTCCTAAGATTGGAATTATGACTCTTTCACCATCCATTTTCTATTGCCAATTCAATTTCCCTCCATCACCCTTCATCGCCCTTTAAGGCATGTGTTTGAAGTGACATCCAAAATTTTAACATATTCATCAACTGAATCAATAAATCATTCAATACCAAACCCTAATTTCAAGTTTCACCCTTTTCTATTTTAAATCAATCAATAACTTACATTTTTCATTATAATCACATCAGATTTACCATATTATCATTAATTATACTCATCTTCAATAGTTACTTTATTCAAAACCCAATTTTGCATGGTTCTCCTTACGCAAAAATTGTGTGTTTTTCTGCACCAATTTTGCATGAATATTTGAAACTACAATTAACATTAAAATAAGTTAAATAGTTGCCTTGAGAGCTATGAGCTTATTATATTTCTTTCTCAAGTTCCTCTCTTGACAATGATCTCGAATTCGGATGAAGTTGATCTCCAACCCAGATCCCTTTTTCTTCACTTTTCTCCCTTTTTTTCTTATTTTTTCTCTCCTATCTCAATATACTAGCCTCTTAAATGGATGGATGGATACCCCTTCTTTTCACCTTACTTAAATATAAACCTAATCACTCCAAATACCGAAATTAAGTTAGCCCTTATAGTAAAATGACCCGAACACTCTTTTACGACTCCCGTTTAGTCTAAAAAGTTTTCGAAACCCAATCATAACCCCCGGGTACCTATTTTTGACTATTTCAACCCATTATAGACCATCGGCGGACTCAAAATCACCATTTGAGTTATCTAACATTAATTTCTATTTCATGCTCGACACGACTCTATCTGCATGTCCCGAGTGAGATACCATTAAACTCGTCGCTTTAACTCACTTACGACGTAATATAATTTAAAACTTCTTCATTTACTTACCACACAAGTAAATATAAGTACACGCAAATATGAATCCTTTAACTCGTTAATTGATATTTATTTGAGTCACTTTATTTATCAATTTAATTAAATTACGTGCACACATGTAATTTAAAATGCTTTAAAATATGGGGTGTTAGACCTTCCTTGCCTCCAGGTACAAAACACCATCTGTGGTGTGAGACCAGGAATAAGAATATTAGAATTTTGGGATCCCCAGGTTGGTCCCATACAACTCGTTGATCCTATGTATTCTATTGACAATGAGCCATGTAATTAGGACACATGGTGATGGGACGACCTCAAAATATTCTTAAAACTCTAAGAAAAGTTAGTTTGGGGGAAAAGTTAATCTCCCTGAACCACAACAAGAGTAGGAATTCAGCGGCCACCATCAACCGCGATAGGGTTTCTAGGTATGGGGATGCACTCGATTATGACCTAGGAAGGGATAAAATAAGTCTTTCTAAAATCCTCCAAGTTCTTTTCATGAAGAACGTGAACCATTTTTTGCAAAATAAAAGAATAACAAAAGATTATACATTGAAAAAAAAACTACGAAGATAGAGAAGCAAGAAGAAACAAAGAGAACTTACAGAGAAAGGAAAGAAAATAGGAGCTTTATAAGTCTTTTTGAGCAGAAATGGAGGGCAAAACGACGGGTTCAGAGTTTGAAACAAGCTGACGTTCGAATTGTGTGCAAATCAGTCGTAAGGAACGATGCTCAAAAATGATTTTTTGCGGTTCAACTTTCACAATGACCAGCGTACCCATGTCGATTTTAAGTAATCACAAATATGTTCGAGCATGAAATCTCAAGATTTTGGGTTCAATATTGGGCCTACAAAGGATTTAAAATTATTTAGTAAAGAATTTTAGGGGCAGTTATGAGGATCAAACCATAAAGGCCCAACTTCTGGTAGCCCGAGCAAGCCCAACACGCTGCCCGGATCAAATTCAGTACCACATAAATAGTTATAAAGGCTCATCACGTGGATGGATACGGACTCAACTGGTTACCTATATTCTCGGACGAGATAAATAGGGATCACCAATGATCTAATAAGGAGCTAGGAGAGTTTCATGTACAACTCAACTACTTTTTATTGCTATAAATACAACCCTCACATCAGAGCAAAGGGGCATGTAATTTCGAACCTCTGAGAAATTAATAAAAGCTAAGAACCTCCTACGTGGATGTAGGCAGTTGTCGAACCACGTAAAATCTCACGTTGTGATCATTTTCTTTACTCTTTTAATATCTCTGCTTTCTAGAAATATTTAATTGTGCATTCTTGTACTCACAGTTGTATTTGAACTATATTCTCAGTGATTATTCTTATTGTTATTTCTCATATCATATATTGTTGGAGAACGCTTTAAATGTCTCATATTTATGTCACATGCTAAGAATGATATTTTAAATTATAATAATTTCCATATTTTAGTATTCGGTCTTGGTCAACTCTAATATAAAAATATGCGGAGTGTTACAAATAACAACAATAAAAACAGCAATGCTACTACTATTACTACTACTACTACTACTAATTTACGTAGTAATATATAAGCTTTTCTCAAACTTTCTCGCAAAATTTTAAGTTTTTGGTACGATTTGTATTGTGGAAAAGTTTTTCTTTAAAGAAAATTTGAGGACGCGTTTCTTATAACTTTTCAGCTAACCAAACGCAATAAAAAATGCAGTAAAGTTATTTTCCTGACAAATAAACGCAACCTTAGGATTTTGGTTAAATACAAAATTTATAGGGTTTTCGACGGGTTAGGGATAACTAAGAAAACATAATTATAGTATATACCTAAAATTGACATCACAACCCAGCTTCGGCATTTGTCGCTCTCACACATTGATATGTGTACACTTCATTAAGCCATTTATTAATTTTGTATTATCTAAATTCATGCAAACACATGCATTTGGTCAATACATGCATTTAGTTGATTTACGTATTAGGAGGTTCATATATAGAAGTTTAAATGGGGTATGTTTAAAGAAAAATTATTTCCTCGTATTGATTGTTGTCTCTCAAATATTGACTGCTAAAAAATTTAGACATGTTTCTTAATTTGTACATTTGCTTCATGCATTAGTAGTGCACTATATTTACACTTACAATTTCTCAGCTATAGGTACTAATATGTTGTGCTTATTAGGTTTGTTAAATTATGTTTTGTATAAATTTATAATGTTACATATTAAGATATTATAATCTATTTAATGAATTCATCTTAAATGTTGTAGGGTTATTTTATGTTATTTTCTATGTATTTCTAAACATAACAGTTTCTTTCATAGCAAATTTTTATATATTGGTTTAATATTAATTTTTATTTACTTAAAATAACATTTAGATATTCAAGCATATTATCCACCATCAAAATATCGTTCTACTGTGTTAAATTTATTTTCAACATGCTTTAACTATATTTTTTTCAGAACGTGACTCTCCAAGAAGTATCTTTTATATGACTAGACAATGCGTGATCAGCAAGCTAGTAGTCCGTAAAATGTCCACTTGGTTCTTGGGCATTAATACTAATGTGCATTTTGGTTTTGGGGGATTAATCCTAAATAAGCTATCTTTTGGGATATTATGTAAAAACAGTATTTGTTGTTTGGAAATTTTGATTCAAAATCAAATATTCTCGGACAAGCTTTGTTAACCCTTCAAAGTCGAAAACTGTCATTTCCACTCTAAGAAACAACAGGCAACTGAAAAAAAAAAATGTCAGGCGAAACGAAGTTGAGCGTGCTGTGCAGCCTATTCAACTGGATGCAAAAGAGCAAATCCTCCGCTAAAAAACGATCAAAATTTCGAAAATTCGTAGACGCATTTTGCAAAGCCAAGGATTATTTCAGTGCGATAAGGTTAATACTCCCTAGCCTGGATCGGGAGCGAGGGTCGTACGGGCTAAAAGAGTCGGTTTTAGCAACTTGCATAATTGATGCCCTAGGCATGTCCAGAGACTCACATGATGCTCTTCGTTTGATTAATTGGAGAAAAGGCGGTGCTAAAACGGGTCTTAATGCCGGCAATTTCTCACTCGTTGCTGCTGAGGTGGGTGGCTTTTTGATTTATTTATTTATGGATCAAATAACAAAAAGTCCCTCAAATATTTTTTAATACACGTTTAGTCCAAGTCTTTTATTTTGCAAAATAAAAGACTTGGACTAAATGATATATTCCCCTTTATTTATTTAGTTTGGGTGATGGACCGTGCGGCACGTCCATGTGTCGCATTTGTTAGTCTACGCGTGTTAAGGGATTGTAATTTGCATACATAGAATTAGTACATAATCGTATTATATTGGCCCGTGTTTTGAAGTAACCCACTATATGGAGGATACTACGATTACGACAAGTGTACATATGATTCGGTAAGAATCTTATGTTGAAGATTTTTAAAATAAGAGAGTAAGAGTTTTTGAGTGTAAAAGCCTTAAGAGCTTGTCCCACATTGGAAGTGTGAGGAAGAGGTGGGAAACTAACCCAAATATAAAAGGGGATAGTGTCCCACATTGGAAAATGTACAAAGCTAAGTGTCACCACTAAGCTATAAAAGGGGTGGGCAACCTTTGAGTCCCACATTGGAAAAATGTTAAGAATTTGTACACTTAATAAGTACAAATGGAAGATGAAGAGTTAATTCATCTAGCATTTAAGAGGCTATTCAAGAGACCTCAATACGGTGCGAAGCACCGTACGCACACGCACACGCACACGCGCGCGCGTGCGGGTGCGGGGCAGTGGGCTGTAGAGGCGCTAGTGGCGCACTTTGCACTTCGCATGCCGCGTGTCCGCAGTGGTAGCGGGTTGCCGGGATTCGTCCGGGTCGAATCGCGGTAGCTCGGGCGCGGTCACTTTTTGGTTGACCCGTGCAAAACCGATTCGGTATTATTATACCTGTTCGGAAATGACTTTGGACTGTTGGTAATTAACAGTCATACCATTTCGGAAATGACTTAAGACTGTTAATTCAACAGTCATGACTCTTGAAGATGAAGCCTTTCATTATCTATAAATAAACGCTGCCTAAAAACGGAATTACATTGATAACAAAAACCAGTTTCAGATTTCCAGACCCTGCTATTACTCTCTTACAATTTTCAGGAGATACAAATTCTCTTATTCTGTTTTGTGCACATAAACAGAATAAGAACTTGATTGACTGTTCTTCGCTGCTACATCCAAGGGCTGTCTTCAAATATACAAGTTGCAGACAGTGCAATTGCTTCATTGTATCTTGAGTACGGATTTGCTGATTCCCGTTTGTATACCGAAATTCTTCGTGTGGGGCAAATACTGTATTTAGGAAAGTGACATCACGCCTTGAAGTTTTATAGTGACTATTCAGAAATTACATTGTTGTATTGAAGTTGACATTTTGAGATATATAAAGAGTTCCATTTCTGTATTTGCATTCATAATATCCAACAATCTAAATACAGTATTTTTGGAAATGGCCGACTCTTCCAAATCACTTCGACAAATAACAGAAAGCTTTGTCAAGTTGGACTGTTTTGATGGTGGTAATTTTCTGCGTTGGCAGAAAAAAGTTCATTTTCTTCTAACAACATTGAAGATTGTATATGTCTTGTCACAACCGAAACCAAATGAAGATGAAGATGAAACCGTGGAACAGACTAGGCAACGCACAAAATGGGAGACCGATGATTACTTGTGTCGTGGTCACATTCTCAATGCACTTGCTGATAATTTGTTCGACTTGTACCAAAATGTTGGGACAGCAAAAACTTTATGGGAAACATTGGAGACCAAATATCTAACGGAAGACGCTACAAGTAAGAAGTTCCTTATCGGTCAGTTTCTAAGCTTTAAAATGCATGATAATAGGCCTGTGCTAGAACAATTTCATGACATCCAACGCATCATAAATCATTGCAAACTGAAAAAATTAAATATGGATGATAATGTAAT
This sequence comes from Sambucus nigra, assembly GCA_949130495.1. NCBI lineage: Eukaryota > Viridiplantae > Streptophyta > Magnoliopsida > Dipsacales > Adoxaceae > Sambucus > Sambucus nigra. The sequence continues at coordinate 693,529,454 of OX422210.1, forward strand.
TGTTGCTGCCATAATTGAAAAACTTCCTCCTTCTTGGAAAGACTATAAGAAAGAACTCAAACACAAAAAGGAGGATCTTTCACTTGAAGAATTAGAGACTCATTTAAGAATTGAACAAGAGTCTCGAATTCTAGATGGTAAAAAGGAACAAGAAAATTCTGTTTCTAAGGTCCATGTGGTGGAGGAAGGAAAGGAGCAAAAATACGGCAATCATGGAAAAAATAACAAGCGGAAGAATTTTTCAAATAATTCTAAAGCAAACAAAAAGAAAAAAGGAAATTGTTTTCATTGCAACAAACCAGGTCACTTCAAGAAGGATTGTCGTGAGTTCAAGAAACTAAAGGAAAAAGGAGGGACATCAGACACAAAGCAAAAATTTGCTGCTATGATATCCGAGGCTAATATGCTTGGAGAAGACAACTCTTGGTGGGTTGATTCTGGTGCCACAAGGCATGTTTGTAAGGACAAGAACTTGTTCTCTGCCTATGAAACAGTGGAAGGAGATGTTCTCTATATGGGAAATTCATCTACAGCTGCGGTTAAAGGCAAAGGGACAGTGGATCTCGAATTCACTTCCGGGAAAATCCTTAGCCTCACCAATGTTTTTCATGTTCCTGATGTTAGGAAAAATTTAGTTTCTGGAAGTCTTCTTAACAAATTTGGCTTTAAGCTTGTATTTGAGTCAGACAAATTTATTCTGACTAAGAATGGTACCTTTGTAGGCAAAGGATATTTGTATGAGGGCATGTTTAAGCTCAATATCAATGAAAAGGATTCTTCTGCTTATATCGTTGATTGTCTTTCATTATGACATAGTCGTTTAGGACATGTTAATACAAAGAAAATGCATTTCATGGTTAATTTAAATTTAATTCCTAAATATGAGAATGATATGAATGAAAAGTGTAAAATATGCATGCAAACAAAAATAACAAGATTGCCTTTTCCTAAAATAGAAAAAACTACATCTTTGTTGCAATTAGTACATAGTGATGTTTGTGATTTGCATGGAACGCCTACTAGAGGTGGTAGTAAATATTTTGCTACATTTATTGATGACTTTTCAAAATATTGTTACGTATATCTTTTAAACTCTAAGGATGATGTGCTTAATAGATTTAAGACATATAAAAATGAAGTTGAAAATCAATGTGATTCTAAAATAAAATGTCTTAGATCTGATAGAGGTGGTGAATATCACTTTCCTCAATTTTGTGAAGATATGGGAATTATACATGAAGTTACTGCACCTTATACACCACAACAAAATGGAGTAGCAGAAAGAAAAAATAGGACACTAACTGAAATGGTTAATGCTATGCTTTCTTATTTTGGTTTAAGTAAAGGGTTTTGGGGAGAAGCACTTTTAACTGCATGTCATATTCTGAATAGGATACCTGTTAAAGATAATAAGAAAACTCCTTACGAATTATGGAAGAATAGAAAACCTAATTTAGGTTATCTTAAAGTTTGGGGTTGTAGAGCTATTGTAAGACTACCTGAAACTAAGAGAAAGAAATTAGGAAGCAAAGGTGTTGAGTGTATTTTCATAGGTTATGCACAACATAGTAAAGCCTATAGATTTTTGGTTAGTGAACCTAATGATTCTGTTGAGGTAAATACAATAATTGAATCGAGAGATGCAATTTTTTATGAACAAAGGTTTTCTTCTATTCTTAGAATTAATAATGAAAAAGAAGTAAGCACTCCTTCACAGTTACCTGTAACTCCACCAGTAGAACAAGAAGAGATTAGAAAAAGTAAAAGACCTAGGAAAGAAAAAAGCTTTGGTCCCGACTTTGTAGTTTGTTGAAGGAACTAGAGATACATCTTGTAATCAATATGCTTTGACTCTTAGCGTTGAAACAGACCCACAAACTTATAATGAGGCAATTAAGTCTGTAGATTCAGCATTTTGGAAAGAAGCTATAAATGATGAAATGGATTCAATTTTGGGAAATAAAACTTGGAAATTAGTAGACTTACCTCCAGGATCTAAACCCATTAAGTGTAGATGGATTTTTAAAAAGAAAATGAAAATAGATGGAACAATTGATAAATTCAAGGCTAGATTGGTTGCTAAAGGTTTTACACAAAAAGAAGGAATTGATTATTTTGATACCTATGCACCTGTTGCTAGAACCGCCACTATTAGAATTTTAATTGCATTAGCATCTATATATAATTTTGAGATTCATCAAATGGATGTGAAAACTGCCTTTTTAAATGGTGACTTAGAAGAAGAAATTTACATGGAACAACCTGAAGGGTTTGTTATGCCTGGACAAGAAAATAAAGTATGTAAACTTATTAAGTCCATATATGGCCTAAAACAAGCACCTAAACAATGGCATGAAAAATTTGATAAAGTCATTATTTCTTATGGTTTTAAAATTCATGAATCTGATAAGTGTGTTTATAGTAAATTTGTTAATGGTAAAGGTGTGATCATTTGTTTATATGTAGATGACATGTTAATTCTTGGTACTGATTTAGAAAGCATTAATAATACTAAGAGTTTTTTGTCTTCTAAATTTGATATGAAAGATATGGGTGTAGCTGATGTCATATTAGGAATGAGAATAATAAGGAAAGATAAAAATATAATTCTCACTCAATCTCATTATGTTGAGAAAATTTTAAAGAAATTTAATCAGTTTGATTGCACACCTGTTAGTACACCTTTTGAACCACAGCTAAAGATGATCCCTAATAATGGTAGAGCTATTTCACAATTGGAATATGCACGAGTAATTGGTAGTTTAATGTATGCCATGACATGTACTCGACCTGATATTGCTTATGCTGTTGGTAAATTAAGTAGATATACTAGTAATCCAAGTTTATTGCATTGGCATGCTGTCAATAGAATATTAAAATATTTGAAAGGAACTATGGACTATGGTATATACTATAGTGGATATCCTTCAGTATTAGAAGGGTTTTCTGATGCCAGTTGGATAACTGAGCGGGAGGATCATTCCTCAACAAGTGGATGGATTTTCACTCTTGGTGGAGGAGCTGTTTCTTGGGGATCAAAGAAACAAACTTGTATAGCTGACTCTACTATGGCAGCTGAGTTTGTAGCATTAGCTGCAACTAGTAAAGAGGCAGAATGGTTAAGGAATTCATTGATTGAAATTCCAGTTTGGCCAAAACCAATGCCTCCAATATCTATACATTGTGATAGTGAGTCTACACTTTCCAGAGCTTATAGTAAAGTGTATAATGGAAAGTCTAGACATATTGGCCTGAGACATAGTTATGTCAGACAAATGATTACAGATAGTGTAATCACAGTGGATTATGTAAAATCAAGTCAAAATTTAGCTGATCCTTTTACAAAAGGTCTTGCAAGAGGACTGGTGTCTAAGACATCAATAGGGATGGGACTAAAGCGCATTAATAATAATCACTCTTGATGGAAACTCAACTTGAAACTTGATATATTCAAGTCTCAAGTTCAATGATTAAAGTACATCATACGACGTGATTGTAAGCACTATGAAATTTAATCCCAAGGATAAGTGCTTAGAACATGTAATGAATAATGAAAGAGGATGGGTTTAACCTTAATAGATTTATGGTGTTTTAAGTTACATGGACACCTATGATAATCTACCTATATGAGTGTGGAAGTGGTGCCGCTTCCTATGAGTATTGCGCTTGACTCTAAAGCACTCATAAAATAAAGGTACAGACACAAGGCCTAATTCATGTGTCGGCTTATATGGATAATCAGTGACTAAAAGATTTGCGTGTGAAGACAAATCCGGATAATCAATATAGATTGATAGTTCAAAGACAAGTCTACTATACTTTCATGGTTAACCTTGACGAATCTTCACAGGGTATTGGTTCAAGTCGTGAGACACCAATGCTTATACACAGTCTTACAGACAATCAAAGATTTACAAAACTTATTTTGAAAATGGTGGAGGAATGTTGGAGATTTTTAAAATAAGAGAGTAAGAGTTTTTGAGTGTAAAAGCCTTAAGAGCTTGTCCCACATTGGAAGTGTGAGGAAGAGGTGGGAAGCTAACCCAAATATAAAAGGGGATAGTGTCCCACATTGGAAAATGTACAAAGCTAAGTGTCACCACTAAGCTATAAAAGGGGTGGGCAACCTTTGAGTCCCACATTGGAAAAATGTTAAGAATTTGTACACTTAATAAGTACAAATGGAAGATGAAGAGTTAATTCATCTAGCATTTAAGAGGCTATTCAAGAGACCTCAATACGGTGCGAAGCACCGTACGCACACGCACACGCGCGCGCGCGCGCGTGCGGGGCAGTGGGCTGTAGAGGCGCTAGTGGCGCACTTTGCACTTCGCATGCCGCGTGTCCGCAGTGGTAGCGGGTTGCCGGGATTCGTCCGGGTCGGATCGCGGTAGCTCGGGCGCGGTCACTTTTTGGTTGACCCGTGCAAAACCGATTCGGTATTATTATACCTGTTCGGAAATGACTTGGGACTGTTGGTAATTAACAGTCATACCATTTCGGAAATGACTTAAGACTGTTAATTCAACAGTCATGACTCTTGAAGATGAAGCCTTTCATTATCTATAAATAAAGGCTGCCTAAAAACGGAATTACATTGATAACAAAAACCAGTTTCAGATTTCCAGACCCTGCTATTACTCTCTTACAATTTTCAGGAGATACAAATTCTCTTATTCTGTTTTGTGCACATAAACAGAATAAGAACTTGATTGACTGTTCTTCGCTGCTACATCCAATGGCTGTCTTCAAATATACAAGTTGCAGACAGTGCAATTGCTTCATTGTATCTTGAGTACGGATTTGCTGATTCCCGTTTGTATACCGAAATTCTTCGTGTGGGGCAAATACTGTATTTAGGAAAGTGACATCACACCTTGAAGTTTTATAGTGACTATTCAGAAATTACATTGTTGTATTGAAGTTGACATTTTGAGATATATAAAGAGTTCCATTTCTGTATTTGCATTCATAATATCCAACATCTTATATATAAATAGAACTACTCATATTAACGCATTGTTTGTTTTTACTTCTTAAAGTCTGAATCTTAATCGTTCTGCTTTAAGAGGTACCAAATAATGTTTGTTTTTGTTAAATGATTAAGAGGCTAACGGCTATATTTGACTCAGAATGATGATTAAGAGGTAGAATGATTAAGAGACAGAGTTAGATCTCGAGTCTGAATTTGAAATCTGAACCAGTCTAAATACGTTGATTCAGAGCTAGAGCTACATTCACATTCAGGCATAAAAACAAACATATTTTTTAGATTAGATTTCAGACATTAGATTCAGTCTTCAGATTTCAGATGAAAAAACAAACGCAACCTAAGTATTTATACATTAGTCTAGGGCGCACTCAAGGTACAAACATTTGATGAATTTTTAAATCAACATATTCTTAAAAGTACATGATAGTGACATTAGCACTCAGAATTGTCATTATTTGTAATGGCACTTTTTTGGGTGTGTTTGATTGATAATATTTGTCATGACAAATGTGTAAGATTTTATATTATCTAACCTTTGGGGCGTTTGATTTGGGAATTTTTTTCCACCATACAATTTATCAAACCATACAAATTTATACTTTCTTTCTTACCTCTCACCGGCGGGAAAATTTTATGGGGCAAATATTTATTGTTTAAGCTTAAATAAATTCATTATTTTCGATCTTTTTATACAAGTACAGTCAAACACATAAAAAGAAAATTTTAATTTGGCAAATTCTAGCTTGGAAAATTTTGTCTTTTCCAATTTTTCTTTGAAACACACACTTTCAGTCTAAACATTAATTAACCCATTTAGTTTCTGGTAGCAAGAAGTGTTTTTTTATAAAAAATTTCTTTGTGGGTTCTTCCCTGTTGATGTTAAAAAATAGATCGCTCTAATTTTTCAATGACAGATAAATAAATAAGACAAAGATTTTTAAAGTGGTTCGGCTAGGAATAAAGCCTACGTCCACTGTTATGTTATTGCTGAGTGTTGGTGGAATTCTTGATTACAAGTTCTCTCAAGAAATTCCGGTTCCCTTGAATTGAGGATGATACAAGGTATTTATAGCCTTTAGGCTGTACATGAAAGGTCCAATACATTAAATGATATACATATGAAAGGGTAATACATTTAATGCAGCGTGTGCGTCAAGAATATAATGAATAGTTGAACAGTTGTCCGTCTGGTAATTAATGATATGGCCGAGATGCAGTTCGGACCGCCTTAGTTGCTCGTTGATCAAGAGTTCCTCGGAGTGCTTAGAGTATCTCGGGATGATAGAGTTCCTCGGTGTGATAGAGTTCCTCGGTGTGATAGAGTTTCTCGGTGTATTCTCGTTGCTCGGAAAGAAGCACGGTTGGTCGGGAAATGATCTTCCTCGCTGCTATTGTGCCACGTAGATTGACACGTGTCTTCATCTTATTCTTCCACATCAGCACATTAATTTTGGTATCAACAGAAGCCCCCAATGTTTCATATTTTGAACTTTGAAGAGTATGGAACATTCTTTCTCGGTATATGGCAATATTAAATGTACTTCCCGGGTTTCAGGAACATTGTATTCAAATTTCCTTCTTATTTCGCAGTTTCCGCCTTTTTTTATAAGCGCTTTGATATTCGTGCAAATTTTGTCCTTTTAGCCGCCGGAAGTTTAGTAGTTTCTTTTTGGTAATCATTTCTTTCGCCGCTTCCCAATGCAAAGTATTTAAACTTCTTTGGTAACCATACCGTCGTCTACGTTTTTCATTCTCTGCATTCAAGCTTTCTATTCTCTTCTTCTCTTGTGCGTTCATCCTTGTTTCCGTTCGTTGTCAACACATCTCCTTTCTTTCTGTAAGATCTTCTTTCTTTCTTCTGTATCTCTTTTATTCAATATGGTTTATATTGTGGAGTCTATTGAGAAATTCCGTTCTGATTTTTCCATTCCTTCGTGGGTAACTCTAGAGGTTTTTTCTGAGCCTTTAGATTACTTTCGATTGGCTGAGGGACATTGGTTCCCCAGTCTTTTTGTTGCTGAATGCGGTTTTTCCTTTCCACCAAACCCATTATGTCTTGAGTTTTGTCAATATTTTGATCTTGTTCCTGCAAAAATAGCCCCCAATTCATGGAGAATAATTAACGGGGTGCACAAATTAAATCTAACTCATGGGACTCGTATTGGGATCCCTGAAATTATGTTTTGTTATAAATGGGCTGTTCTAGATAATATTTATTATTTAAAAACTAGGTATTTGAATAGGGCTCTTGTAGTTAATCTCCCTGACTCAAATAGGGATTATTTTGAGCATGGGTTGGTCATAAAAAATTGGCAACATGCGCCTTTATCTGGGGATGAAGCGTACAACGGTCCCAGATGCCCCCCATATGGCAATGGGATAGGTTTATTTTTCATTTTATTTTACTTGTAAAATTATGCTTTCATCATGTTTGATAAAATGTATGACCGATATTTCATTATGTATCTATTTGCAGTTGATAGCAAAAGAAAAACTCCAAAGGAATCAGAAGTGAATATTAAACATCTGAAACTTATCTGGGGTTTGCATAAGACGATTGCTGACGAGCATATTAGATCTGCTTCATATTTACTACAGTATAAGAGTTACACAACCTCTTATACTGCTCGCCCTGTTGAACCAGCTTCAACACCAGAAAGTTCATCTTCAGATTCTCATATCCCCTTATCTCAGAGAATGGGCAAGAAAAGAGCTCCTCCTGCTCTATTTGGTGAAATTTCTTCTGCTGTTGGAGCCCAGAAAGGCAAAATTGATGTCCCAGAGGGGACTAAAAAAGTAGATGCTGGTTCCTCCAAAGTTGCCGAGAAGCCCCCAGTGGCCCCGAGCAAGAAAAGTGCTAGTGCTGATGTAATTACAATCTCGCCGACCAAGACTTCTTCCTTGGTTGATGCTGCTGACCCTCCTTTGAAGAGATTGAGGAAATCATCCTCAGTTAATCTTGCTGGAACTGCATCTTCTCTACCCGCTGGTGGTAGTAGTGTTTCAAAAATCATTCTTCCGAGTTCTTCAACGAGCTCAGTTATACCCGAGGTTCTCGGGGTTGATGAAAAAATTCCTAGGGATACACTGACATCCCTAGCTGCTCGCCATCTTTCTTCAGTAAATTTCTCATACCTTTGGTCTTTCTTTCTTTTTCTTGAATTCTTGTATTTGTGTTGACTTTATTGTTTTTTCTTATCTTTCAGCTGGTGAACTGCTTCAATACCATCGTGAAGAAAGATCAAGTTATTAAAGCTTCTAGTTCCTCGTCCGATGTTGACGATGCTTTGTTGGGTTTAGCCCAATCTGTGAAGGAATCTCGCCAACAGTATATCGAGGAGAAAACTGTTTGGGAGAAAAAGTTGGCTGTGGCTGAGGCTGATAAGATGAAGATGGCTGAAACCTCCAAGAATTTGGAGGAGAAAATTAAAGGTTTGGAGGTTAAACATCAGGAATCTGATGATAAATTGAAGAAGGCAGAAGAAGAATTATCCACTCTGCGAGATATCAAGGTTAAGAAAGAGGAATTGGAGGTGAAGCTCTCCTCGGAGAAGTCGAGGAGAAAAGTTGCAATCAAGAAACATTTCAGCGTTGGTTGGGAGAAAGGATGGGAGAGAGGGATAGCTGCAATGACATCCCAAGTCCAATATGGGGAGTTGAAATACTTCCATGATGGTTGGGTAGCTGCTCTGCAAGAGCTAAAAGTTCAAGACGATTCTGAGCTATTCCAACGGCATCTCCCTGGTCCTCCTCCACCAATTGTGGAAGAAGAAGAAGATGAACCTGCCTCAGATGAGTCTTCTATGGCTATGGGCGATCAAGTTTCTGCCTCTCAACCCTCTGCCACCGAGGACGTTTCCTCCATGCCTCCTCCTCCCGAGAAGATTCCTACCGATCAAGCTGTTGTTACCACCGAGCAACCGAGCTCCTCGTCCCAGCCTCCCGAGAAAGTCTTGGGAGACAAGGAAAAGGTGTGAAGTTGTTCGGTAGCATTTCTGTATTTCCTTGTAATCGAACAATGTAACTTTTTGATGATCTAATAAAATATATCTTTGCTTGTTGATAACTTGTTTTTGTTGATTGTTGTCTTTTTCTCGTCTTTAGTTTGTTGCTAGAATGGAATTGATCTCTTCACATGATACCGAGCTGATGCAGCAATGTCATCAATACTATAAGGCTGGTCATACAGACCTTAGTACATCGGAAATTGCTGATATCCTTGGTCATGGTGCTTCAGAGCAGGCTATTGAGGCTTATCGGTACTTGAAAGATTTACTCGACCGAGCTGTGGCCAACAATGTCGCTTATTATGACCTGATTGAAGAGCTGCATTGTTCCTTAGAGGATCTCCAAGGTCAGCACAATGAATCAATGGCTTTGTTACACAAAGATTATGAAAATAGATACCAACAACTTTCTTCTGAAACAGGCCATAAGAAGATCATTGCTGCATATGATATTAGGGAAAGGACCCTAAAAGGTGAAGTTGAAGCCTGCAGACAAATTGCCGAGATCCTGGAACAAGAAAATAATAATTTGCAGAAAAAATTGGCTCAATATGAATCTGCTGCTTCATCTTCTACTGCATTAATACCAGTTACTGATGAAGGCTTCTCGTTCTTAGAGGTCGAAAATGCCAAACTAAGGCAAGAGCTGGAGGACTTAAAAAGATCTGCCATTTCTGGAACTGCTAGGGGACGAGGAAGAGGCTCTCGGGGGCGAGGAAGAGTCCTCAGCCAAAATGTTGAAGAGGCTCGCACTCAGTCTACTCTGGAAACTCAAGCATTCCAGTTGAAAGTAAAAGACCGTGCTCTGACTGAAATGTCCAATAAAAATCTGTCTCTGGAAGATCAGCTGGCATCTACGAAATCTGCCTTGCATAATAAGGATCTTTTTGCCAAAAGCCTTCATGAACAATTGGAGAGATTAACCTTCCAATTCCATAAACAGCCAAGGGAATTCTGGATGGCAGGATATAATGAAGCTCTCGTTCATCTGGATGCTCGCATTGAACATGCTAACAATGAAGGTTACAAGCAAGGATGGTTAAATGCATTGGGTGTATTAAAGTTGGAGCAAGGGCATTTTTTATGGGACTATCATGCTCCATCATTATTAGACCTGCCTGTACCACCTTTCAAATTGGATATGGCATGGATCCCAGCTCGTTCCATTCCTCGCAGCCTAATTTCAAAATACCTTGGTGATTATAGCCTTCATTCCCAGGTTGAATTATCTCGTCCTGAGCATCTTTTGGATACACCTTCTGTTATGAACGTCAGAATGCTCAGAGATGTTAATTTCATCAATTCTCCCCTTTGCCTAGAAGACCCTCCTGCCGGCGAGGAACCTGTTTCTAAAGCACAGGGCAAAAAACCAATAGAATAGTAATATCCATGTAACAATTTAGTACATTCTTGTAACTTGTAATTTATTCTAGATTAATGAAAAGATTTTCATTTTCTGTTTGCCAATTTTGTTAGTCTTGTGTTTATCAAACACCTTTATATTTGTACATATGTATCTATGTATCTGTTAAAAAGATAACAATAATATTGTTCATTAAGCAACTTAATAAAAAGTTACAAGTATTAGTAGTGTTTCTCGATCACTTAATAATAAAGTAATGAGTAAAAATGTTCAAACTGTTTCCAACCAACCAAGGTGGGTGAATAATGTTTGTCGACCAATTACAGTTGATGGGTTTTTATCCCCGACCAGCTATACTTGGTTCAATTATAAAAATGCGTCCGATCAACTAAGATCGATAATTTGTCCTCGCCGACCAACTACAGTTATTGGGTTTTTATCCCCGACCAACTATCCCCGACCAACTATACTTGGTGTACTTTGGAATATTTTGCTCTTCAAAGAACTTTTTGTAATAATATTACCTCCCGACCAACATAAGTTGTAATATGAGAGTATATTTTTATCTTACCAACCGTAATTGATGCTGGTGTACACTTTTTGGCTCCTTAAAGCTTTTGGCTCTTTCGAGCATATTTTGGTTCCTTAGAACATGTCCTCCTAACCAAAGGAGGTTGGCTACTTATAGCACTTTTGCTCCGTAGAGCTGTCCTCCTAACCAAAGGAGGTTGGCTACTTATAGCACTTTTGCTCCGTAGAGCTGAGGTTGGCTACTTATAGCACTTTTGCTCCGTAGAGCTGTGGTTGGCTACTTATAGCACTTTTGCTCCGTAGAGCTGTCCTCCTAACCAAAGGAGGTTGGCTACTTATAGCACTTTTGTTGTGTAGTGTGTTACACTAGTATTCCCCGAAAAATTTTCAACCAGAAAGAAAATGGCGAAACATCCTCGTTTTATTCATAATGAAAGAAATGCTTTACATTTGACATCATTGATAATACTTGCGCAGGTGTTCAGCATTCCATGCGTTCTTAAATTCCTCTCCTTCTAGAGTTGCTATTCTGTAAGTTCCTGGTCGAACAACCTCTGTAACTCGGTAAGGTCCATGCCAGTTTGCTTCCAGTTTATTCTGCTTCTGAATGACCTTCTTTAGCACATAATCCCCCTCTTTTAGATCACATTTCTTTACCCTTTTGTTGTAAAACAGAGCTGTTCGTTGTTGATAAGCAGCATTCCTAATGGCTGCCTCTTCTCTGACTTCCTCGAGCATGTCCAAATCCAGCCTTCTCATCAAATCACTGATCGGAGAATTGAAATTTAACACCCTGTGTGTTGGTAGGCCCAACTCGGCAGGTATCACAGCCTCACTTCCAAATGCTAGCATATATGGTGATTCTCCTGTTGCTGCTCGGGGAGTTGTTCGGTAAGCCCACAAAACTGACTGTAGCTCATTAATCCAATTTGCTTTAGCCTCACTTAACCTCTTCTTCAACCCATTTAGTAATGTTCTGTTCGTCACTTCAGTCTGTCCATTGCTTTGAGGATGGCCTGGTGCTGAATGAAACTTCAAGACGTTTGACTGATGACAATAGGCAGCAAATTCTTCATTATCAAATTGCGTTCCATGGTCTGTGATGAAAGCGTGGGGGAGACCATATCGACAAATGATACTCTTCCATATGAACTGATACACCTTCTCGTACGTCATATCAATTAGTGGTTCAGCTTCCACCCACTTAGTAAAATAGTCTACTGCCACGACGAGATACTTGAACCTTCCTCGGGTCGTCGGCAGTGGTCCAACCAGATCAATTCCCCACATGGCAAATGGCCAAGGTGATGTTATGGGTGTCAACAATGCCTGTGGAGTTCTTCGGATGGAGGAAAAACGTTGGCATTTGTCACACTTCTTAGCATAGGCTATACAATCAGCCCTCATCGTCGGCCAATAGTATCCCTGTGTCATTACCCTTTGCAAAAGTGTCCGACCTGCTACATGAGCTCCACAAGATCCTTCATGAATTTCTTCAATCAATTCTTTGACTTCTGATGGATGTACACATCTCTGCAAACCTGCCATAATTCCTCGTCTATACAAAACACCATTAGTTAACACATACCGAGCAACTTTATATTTCAATTTCTTGGCAGTTAGTTTGTCCTCCGGCACTTCTCCTTCTTCAATGTATGCTCTGATAGGATCCATCCAGGATGGTCCTAAATCAAGGGTAATAATCTTCACCGTCAGATCTTCTTCTATGCTCCGACTTTCTAATACTTCAATTGGTATCGTTCTTCGCAGCTCGGTGCGCGTAGCTGACGCTAGTCGGGCCAATGCGTCTGCTCTAGCATTCTCCATTCTCGGTATCCTTACCAATTGAATAGCATCAAATTCTGTTAATAACTCCATCACTTTTGCATGGTACTTCACCATTAACTCTCCCTTCACTGCATATATTCCCATCATTTGATTCACAATTAATTGAGAATCACTGAAAACAATTACTTGTCGTGCCTCCATAACTTTCGCCAAATGAAAACCTGCTATCATAGCCTCATATTCAGCCTCATTATTGGAAGCTTTGAATTGGAATCTCAAGGCATACTCCATGTCAATATCGTCTGGAGAGTTTAAAACAATCCCTGCTCCACAACCAGCCGTGCAAGATGATCCATCTACATATAATCTCCATGTATGTAACTTGTTTTCAAATTTCTTATCTGTTAGAGTTCCTCGTGAAATATCATCTGTTTTCTTTCATCATCCCCGGGTATCCTTCGTTCCTCGTTGGTCATTTGTTCGCGCCCTTCTTCCAACCAGAGTTGGTCGGGGTTTGAATATGATGATTTTTCTACATCCACAAGTCCTTTTACCAACCTTGGTTGGTCTGGATCTGTGTCTGTTGATCCTGTATCGTCCACAGGTAGGTCAGCAAGCACCTTTTGCTCCTCGGGGGTATCAGGGTATGTGAACTCTGCTATAAAATCTGCCACGGCTTGTCCCTTCAACGATGATCTAGGTTCATACACAATATCATATTCACCGAGCTCTATTGCCCAGTACATCAATCTTCCTGATTTTTCTGGCTTGTGAAGGGCTTGTCTTAACGGCATGTCGGTATACACAATAATGGTATGGGCCTGGAAGTATGGCCTCATTCTTCTACTTGCTTCAATTAATGCCAGTGCCAATTTTTCCAGCTTTGGGTATCTGATTTCCGCACCTCGGAAGGCCTTGCTTGTGTAATAAATTGGCTTCTGGACTCCATTCTCCAATCTGATCAATGCCGAGCTAACTGCATTTTCTGATACTGCCAAATACAAGTACAGCGTCTCTCCAGTTATTGGCCTAGACAACAATGGTGGGGCTCCCAAATACTTCTTCAAATCTTGAAAGGCTTTCTCACATTCATCAGTCCACTCAAAACTTTTTCGCAGTGTTTTGAAGAATGGGAGGCATTTATCAGTTGCTCGGGATACAAATCTGTTGAGTGCTGCAACTCGTCCGGTAAGACTCTGCACTTCTTTCTTCGTCGTCGGAGATCGCAGCCCTAAAAGAGCCTTGATCTTTTCTGGATTTGCCTCAATACCTCGCTGGTTGACGATGTATCCGAGGAACATTCCTTCTCGTACTCCAAAGGTACACTTCGTCGGGTTGAGCTTCATCTGGTATTTATCCAGTTGATCAAAAGTTTGACTCAAGTCAACCAAATGATCTGCAGCTCTCTTGCTTTTGGTGAGCATGTCGTCGACATAAACCTCCATATTGCGGCTGATTTGTTGGGTAAAAACCTTGTTCATCAACCGCTGATATGTTGCACCTGCATTTTTTAAACCAAAAGGCATAACATTATAACAATAAGTTCCCCTTGGGGTAATAAAAGAAGTACTTTCCTTGTCTTCAGGTTTCATTTTGATCTGGTTGTAGCCAGAATAAGCATCCATGAAGCTGAGTAGCTCGTGTCCCGAGGTAGCATCCACTAGTTGATCAATTCTGGGCAATGGAAAATGATCTTTTGGACATGCCTTGTTGAGGTCAGTAAAATCAACACACATTCTCCATTTGTTGTTCTTCTTCTTTACCATCACCACATTTGCCAACCAATCTGGATATTTCACATCTTCAATGAATTGGGCTTTCTGGAGTTTCTCGACCTCCTCTTGTATGGCCTGGTTCTTCTCGGGACTAAACACTCTTCTTCTTTGCTTCACAGGCTTGATCTCCTTATTCACGTTGAGCTCATGACATAAAAAGTTTGGATTTATACCTGGCATGTCTTCATGACTCCAAGCAAAAGTATTCTTCCTATTTCTCAAGAAAGTTATCAAATCTTGTTTTATTGAAACATCCAACGACGATCCTATCTGAGTGACTCGTTCAGGATGCTCGTCGTCCAGGATAACAATTTCTGTAGATTCCACAACCTGCCCTTTTACGAGTTGAGATTCATCCCTAGGGTCAAGAGTTTCAATTTCTGTGCTCTCCTCCACTTGATAAGTAGTAGTCTTTTTCCTTGATTCTTCAAGTTCTTCTTGCTCGGCAGACGAATAATAGCATTCCCGAGCTACTTTTTGATCACCTTTCATAATTCCTACTCCAAAATTCGTTGGGAATTTCAAACATTGATGTACTGTAGATGGAACTGCTTCGAACTTCTTCAATCCAACTCTTCCCATGATGATGTTGTAGGCGGACTGCATATTCTTATCCATCACAAAGAAGCGTATTCTTTCTGTTCGACAAGCAGGCCAAGTTCCAATGAGTATATCCAACTTGATCGTCCCAAGTGGAAAAACTTTCTCGCCAGCAAAACCCAGAAGGGGTCTGTGATAAGGTTCCAATTGAGATAATTTTAAATTCAAGCTATCAAAGCATGAATAGTACATGATGTCTGCCGAACTACCATTGTCTACTAACACCCTTGAAATGATCACATCCTTCATCCTCATTTTGATCACCAAAGGATCATCATGAGGGTAAAGAACACCCGCCAGGTCGTTTTTTGAAAAACCAATCACTAGCTTCTCTTTGTTTACCTTCCTCGGACGATCATCCTCGGCCAGGTTTATTCGCTGAATGTATGAACAAGCTTGAGCCTCTCCGAGGTAAGCTTTTCTTTCTGCAGTAAGGTCTCCTCCTCCTGCATCTCCTCCTGTAATAACATTACAATCAAGTGATCCAAAACGTATGGAAAATACCTCTCGTTCAGGTTTCCTTGGTTTCTTGGGAAGATCGGGGTCATCATCTGGATCCTCTTCATGGTCCCTCTTCTTTTTATCCTCTGCACGACGAGGAGATCTAGATCTCTCTCTAGTTCTATCATCATTCTTCCTTTCACCTTTGCGATCTACATACTTTGATAATTTTCCTCTTCGGATGAGTGTTTCAATCTCGTTCTGAAGGGCTATACAATTTTTGGTCATATGGCCATGATCTTTGTGAAACTCGCAATATTTGTCTTTATTCCTCAGGTCGGGATTTGTCTTCAGTTTCTCTGGCCACTTGATTTCCTCGTTATTCCTGATTTCTTCCAAAACATGATTAATACCCATTTTCAATGGAGTATAATTATCATACTTCTTTAGGACTTCCAACTTCATCCTGTTATTCCTGGAATGTTTATCACCACCATTACCTTTCTGATCTTTCTTCTTAGAATTGTCGACCTCAACTTTAACTTCTTTGTCCATATTCTTCTTCGCAGCCATAGCCTCCTCGGCATTCATGATTTTGGCCGCCTTTGCCATCAACTCCGACATATTTTTAGGTGGATCTTTGGCCAAAGTGTAGTACAGCTTGTTAGGCAGCAAACCACTCATCAGAGCAGTGATTGCTGTCTTTTCTTCATAATCTATGACTTCCAACTTCTCGTTATTGAAACGAGTTATGTAATCTCTAGTACTTTCACCTGATTTTTGTCTAACACTTAGCAAGTGTGCTACTCGCTTTACCGGCTTTGCTCCAAAACAAAAATTGCCAATAAACAATTCGGCTAACTGAACAAAGGTTGAAATCTTACCCCGAGGAAGATTATTGTACCATATCTGTGCAGATCCGGTAAGAGTTCCTGAGAATGCTCTACACCTCATCTCGTCAGGGACAGCGTAGATATCTGCAGCAGCTTGGTATTGTTCTATATGAAGTACGGGATCTGTCTTTCCATCGTACTTGGGGGTCACTACGGGTGCTTTGAATTTTGACGGTGTAGGGAAATCCACAATGGCTTGCACAAAAGGTGTTCCTTGAACAAAAGTTCTCTGTAAGGGGTTCCTTGCCTTAGCCATTTCTCCCAATCTATCTTCCAACCGTTGAATGGAACCTTTCCATGCTTCATTCCCTTCCTCGGGCCGCTTAGTCCGAGCAACTGATTGCTCTGACGTAGCTTCCTGAGATTTATCTCGACGAGTAGTTGGTCGCGATTGTGCAGATCCTTCTCTCAAACCTGGTGGTGGTCGAAAACTTCTTGATGGAGCCCTAGGTGGACTCATGTTCCTCCTTGGTCCTAACCGACTGAAAGGAGACACCCTGCTTAATCTTTCCAAAGCACTAGTTTTCTCCGGAGAAAGAGTGATACGTTGATCTGTATCCGTAGCCCGTATCGATGAAGTTCGCCCAGGTTGATAAGAAGAATCATTAGACTCCTCATTGCGATATGACCCGGTACGTCTAGATTGCGATTGCCTATGATCACTCCTTTGCCCTGAATAGGTAGGTGCACCGCCTTGAAGAGTTTGAATGAGTTGCCTCATAGATTCTTGCATGGCGGTTTGTCCTTGAGCCGGATTCGTCATAATTCCAGCCAGATCTGGGGATGCAGATGGATTTGGAAGATTTCCAGTATTTCCAACATTTCGATTACTGGATTCTGGATTATCTGCCATTGGTGATAAATGATTTTTGGTGAAAACGATTGCAACAGTCGTTTCCCACAGACGGCGCCAATCTGTTGATGTAAAAAAATAGATCGCTCTAATTTTTCAATCACAGATAAATAAATAAGACAAAGATTTTTAAAGTGGTTCGGCTAGGAATAAAGCCTACGTCCACTGTTATGTTATTGCTGAGTGTTTGTGGAATTCTTGATTACAAGTTCTCTCAAGAAATTCCGGTTCCCTTGAATTGAGGATGATACAAGGTATTTATAGCCTTTAGGCTGTACATGAAAGGTCCAATACATTAAATGATATACATATGAAAGGGTAATACATTTAATGCAGCGTGTGCGTCAAGAATATAATGAATAGTTGAACAGTTGTCCGTCTGGTAATTAATGATACGGCCGAGATGCAGTTCGGACCGCCTTAGTTGCTCGTTGATCAAGAGTTCCTCGGAGTGCTTAGAGTATCTCGGGATGATAGAGTTCCTCGGTGTGATAGAGTTCCTCGGTGTGATAGAGTTTCTCGGTGTATTCTCGTTGCTCGGAAAGAAGCACGGTTGGTCGGGAAATGATCTTCCTCGCTGCTATTGTGCCACGTAGATTGACACGTGTCTTCATCTTATTCTTCCACATCAGCACATTAATTTTGGTATCAACATTCCCATTGTTGCTATATTCTTAATTTTGTGCTTTTTATTTTTATAGTTATTTATGCGTTATTCACATTTCAGTGGTTTCATTTGGTATAGTAACCATGTTTTTTTTTTTGAAATTGTAATCAATCCCATGACTGTCTCTAATCGCAACAATTTTAAGATATATAAATATCCGTGTTCCCTTTTCTTTATTTATATATTTAGTTTCCATTTAGGATTTTATTATTTTTCAATTTTTTATTTATTGTTGCTAATATTGTCAATTACTCAATTAGTTTGCTTGAAACCAAGCTAATTGGGATTTGATGAATAATAAATGCATTGGGTTGGGGTAAAAAGTAATATTTGAAGTACGCTTGTGGTTTGAATTTTAGTCTTTAAAGTTATAAGCGGGGTTTTGTTTTTGCAGTGCCATTTGTAAAAATTTATATAAGTTTTCATGCCGTGTTCAACAGAACTGCACAATTTTTTTCTTCTTAACACAACAATACAATACTGTTTTTTAAACAAAGTGTATAATCCTGTTTATGCATTCCGTGGTGCTCAAATATTTTTTGGGTGTGCCTTTACCAACGCCCTTTAGGATAGGGTGAATTTGAACTCATACTTTTTTGTCTTGAAGGTACGTGTTATGACGCTTCACAACCCAGATTGTGTTACGACGTCTCACAACCCAGATTACAGATGCAAATAAAAGAAATTAAAAACACTGTTGCATGCAGAACAATCAATGTACATGGTTTGACATTTTGCGTACATTCACAGAAGTGTTATAGTTCTTATTAGGGGTTCTTGTACATTAGTCCCATTCAAAAGAGTTGTCATCATATAAGTCCCGTTAATTAAAAAACTTAAAATAATTCTTTTTAACCTAAATTAAAAAAAGTCTATGACCAAATTACCCTAATATTTTCAAACGACTAAACTCTAAATTATCTATCAAAGTTGCTTATGCTGGCACCAGACAATGCAACGTATCGTGTCGAGTCGTGTTCGTGTCGTTTTTTTTTCATGTACGAGTCTTTAGGGTTCGTGTCTAAATGGACGGTTTTTTATCGTGTGAAAAAATCATATTCAAGCCCGACTCGTTACCTTAACGTGTCGTGTTCACCCGTTATTACCCATTAAGAAAATAAATAATTTTTTTTAATTGTACACGAGTTGATACTTAGTCCAATATTAAACACGATTAAACTCATTTATTCATTAACATTACTAAAACTGTCATTTAGTAATATTCACTACGAATAAATTAACATGAAGCTACATAAATTATTTGGAACATCGAAGAATTTTTCTTATTTACTCAATTTAATGAATCTTAACGGGTCTTAACAAGTGAAGGGGGTCAACAATGGCCCGACCCGTTAATTATCGTATTATATCGGGTTGACACTGATAATGATTCGAAACCATTAAGGGTGCACCCATTAACCAATAACTTCGTGTCGTGTCACATGTCATTTTTCCGGGTCTAGCCGACACCACTACCATCTCTCGCCGCCGCCACCACAACCACTACTTGCCACCGTCGCCACCTGCCGTTGTCATCGTTGCCGCCACCACCACCACCGCCTCTAATGTTCTCCACCTGAACTTGTCATCGCAATCACCACCACCACCGCCACAACTTGCCACCACAACCACTACTGTCGCCATCATAATTAATATTTATTAAGAACCTTAAATAAGCTTAAAAGAAGAAGAAGAAATAGTGTTTAAAGTAAGTATTTACAGTGAGAATTACAATAAAAAGGAAATAAATAGAAAAATGAGTGAAACAAAACTTACACTATATGTAAATGTTTACACTTATAATAAAACTTTTTAGAATAACAAGAATGATAAGGAGAAGAATAAATTGACAATCAACTCACAATAAATATTTACTATGAGTGCGAATATTTACTAATACAAGACAAATGATTGAAAAGTAAACATTTATTGCTGGCAATGTAAATATTCTTTGTCACAAATAACTTACATAAATTATATGCTAGGACAGGTTCTTATTCTCCATTTTGTTCATGTTCTTCTCTTCTTAGTAAATATCTACTTAAAGTGTAGATATTCACTTTTTGAGTTCACAAGTAAATATTCACACTCTAATTAAATATTTACTTGGAATATATAATCCATCCCAGGACACAAAAAGTATTAGTAGCCATAAACACATTAGTAGCTCTCTCTGATTCTTTCTCTCTTCTATTAAAACACTCACACGCACATCTATACACGCACACAAACACATGAATATATACACTCATACACGTATATAAACATAAATATACACTCACACACATGCACAAATATATTCACACACTTGGACATATACACAAAACGGACACAAATATTGCCATACACAGAGGGACGAAGCCAAGATTTTCCTAGATTGGGGGCTAATTTAATGATGATTTTCGGGGGTTCGGGGGCTGGAGTTCTCGAGCAAAATTTTTTGATTTTATTTTTGAGTATTTATCAAAGAATTACTTTAATATTTATTTAATCTAATGGAAAGAGAAACAAATATTGACTGATTAAGGATTTGAAACCCTAAAAATTGAAGCACAAATAAAAAAATTAATTTAATTTGTAATTTGAACCAACAATCCCTAACATTAATCATAACATCAACCCTAAAATTAATCCTTACAAATAGTAAGTCTAAAATTTGTTAAACCTCCGTAATTTTAGTTATTGTTTTATTGTATATTGAGTGTACATAGCTGTCAAACGTTTCCCTTAATTCAAGGCACTTTAGTAACCCTTCCCCTAATCATAACCTTCATTCAAGGCACTTTGGTTTTCATATTTATCATTGTAAATACTATTTATACATGCCTCCTTGGTGAGAAAAATATAAAAAATTTCCATTTTCTACATGATATTAGCCTAAATACCGATCCTCACCTTCTTCCCTTTTCTTTTTCGGTAAATTTGTTCTCTTTTCTGCATCCCTCTGTCGGCGACAAAACACCTCCTCACACCTCACAGACCCCTCTTTCTTCTACTGTACCTTTCCCTCTACAACAAGTACTGTTCATCACCGACATCATTGCTCCTCGCCGACAGTACTGTTCACCCCCAAAATCACTGTTTACTGTCGGAGTACCGTTCACCGTTGGAGTTATTAATAAAAAAAATCTTCATTTTTGTCCTTCCAAACCGTTAATACCCTCAGTCGGAAATCACTTTTCTGGCGAACCTTTGCTGGCAATCTTCCTCTCCAACCCTCACAGTTACCCTAACCCCAAACCTTGATCTCTCATTTTTTTCCCCGTCAAAACAACCCCTTTAAATCTACTTCGCGACCTCTTCTTTGTTTCACCTCTTGAGATTTAATTTGAGTGTGAAGTCCAAGGTCTAAAAAAAAAAAACTCCACCCGCAACTTTTTCTCACTACCCATAACCCAACATATAGCATCATGACCTAATGCCAACTTTGCCTTGCTTTTGGGCACTATGGTCGCAACCGCTCTTAATTGTCCACATTTACTCAATTCTTGTTACCTCAATCACATTTTACATCTAATGGTCTCCAGATTGCTCCTTCTTTACAGGCATATCACTAAGGACTCCTGTTGGCACATCCAACATTTCCACTGGTGCTTTTACTAACGCGCGCTCTACACTGGAGACTGTCAAAGTTCAACTTGGCAATGGTGATTAACTTTCAATTACCTGTATGGGTAACATGGCACTTCCTCTTCCGTCTCGATGATATATGTTGTTCCTTCCATGCTTAAAACTTACTCTCCATTGCACAATTATTTCATGTTAATAAAATTCTTTGTGCCTTTGATGCCAATCACTTTTATATCTTTGATCTCATTAGTGGGTCCTTGCTCTATCATGGCCTTTGCAAGGACGGTCTTTACAAAATATCTGCCCTTCCATCTCACCTGCCTCCCACATTTCCTCCTCCCTCTGGCATCAACGACTTGGTCATCCCTTTGCCAAAGTTCTTTTTCACTTAAGCTCAGATAAACACTTATCCTTTACTTTCAAAAATAATTTTTCCTTTTGCCCAGGGTGTGCCCTGGGTAAGTCCATTAAACTCCCTTTTCAATCATTTAATGAAATAAGAAGTCACTCTCCATTTGACTTAGTTCATTATGATGTATGACAATCTCCTGATCTCTTTGTTTCGGGTTACAAATATTCTGCGCTCTTCACTGAAGATTACACTTGTTATTCATTCATGGCTCATCTTCATGAAAAGAAAATCTGAGGTTCTCATCCATTTTCATAATTTTGTTACCTACATCCGCATTTAATTCTCCACCACTCTCAAATAATTCCAAAGCGACGGTGGATGAGAATACGAAACCGTTCCCATTAAGGATCTATATTCACCACCGTCTCTCTTGCCCTCGTACTCCTGAACAAAATGATTTTGCGGAACACAAACGTTGTCACATTGCTGACATTGCTGTACCCTTCTCATCACCAGTCATGTTCCTATCTGTCACTGGCCTGAGGCCATTTCTATAGCTGTCCATCTCATCAATTGTCTCCCATCTCATCTTATCTCCTCTCCTCCAATGGTCTTCTCTCTTCTCTCGTCTCTATGGTCATTCTCCATCATACTTTACCCGGTGTGTGTTTAGATTTGCCTGTTATCTCCATTTAGGTGCTTATGTCACTAATAAACTTTTGCCCAGAACTTTGAAATGTACGTTTTTAGGTTACAGCTTACAACACAATGGGTACTATATATGGATTGCAAAACTGGTTGTGTCTACATCTCTCGACATGTTCGGTTTGACGAACAAACTTTCCCCTTTTTCAATATACACCAATTTTCAACACCTTCTTCCTGAATATTTGTTCCTGTCATCTCTCTCTGGCTCCAGCATTATTACCACCCTTTACTCCTCCACCCAACCTTCCTATTCCTGAACCCACACCAACTCATAACCATATGACACCTTTCCCCTATCATTATCAGCGCCGACCATCCCATATCCCATATCCCATATCCCATTTCCTTCTTCGACCTTCCCATTTCTCCTCACCCAATTCCTTCTTCCCATATGGTAACTAACCCACTCCCCTATCCATATCTCCCTCTCTCTCTCTCCAGCAGACCCCCCCCATCACCTCTTCCCGACACCCCATGATCACCAGACATCAGGACGGCTCTCGTAAACCTCTTCACCGAACATATAGCACTATTAGATATCCTCTTCCCAAAGACCTTTTGGCTCATCTCCCTTCTCCCACCACAAAACCTAGTTGCTACTCACAAACCTCACGCATTCTTGAATGGCGCCAGGCCATGACCAATGAGTTCAATGCACTGTTGAAGAATGCTACCTGGATTCTTGTTCCTCTTGTTCCTCAACAACATGTGGTTGGTTGCAAATGGGCTTTTAAGATTAAACGACGAGCAGAGGGGTACATTGACCGTCACAAGGCCCGATTTGTTGCAAAAGGCTTTCATCAACAAGTCGGGGTTGACTTTGATGAAACTTTCAGTCTCGTCATTAAATCAACCACAATCCGTATTGTACTCAGCATTTTCGTCTCCATGGGTTGATCTATCCGTCAACTTGATATGAAAATGCATTTCTTCATGGTGTATTAGATGAGACTGTTTACATAAGCCAACCTCCAGGTTTTGCAGATCCCAATCACCCTCATCATGTTTGCCTCCTCAAGAAAGTCATCTACGGCCTTAAACAGGCTCTTTGGGCATTGTTTCAGCGTCTCAACAGCTTTCTCCTATAGTTTGGTTTCACTCAAAGCAAGGCAGATCACTATTTGTTCATCTATCGATCTGGCTCCGCAGTTATGCTTCTCCTTCTCTATGTTGATGACATCACACTGACAGGTAACACACCTTTCTTGGTCACCTCCATTATCACCACTCTTGACAAAGAGTTTGAACTAAGTGATCTTGGTCCCTTATCATATTTGCTGGGTCAAAAAGTCAACTTCTCCCTATACCGTCTTCATTTTTCCCAAACTAAGTACACCATTGACCTTCTACAGCGGTTCAGTATGACGGACTGTAAGCCTTGCTCCACTACAGTTTGTGCTAAAACCCAACTATCAGCTCTGATGCCACTGAGTATTAACTAGTTGGTTCCCTCCAGCACCTCACCTTCACTCGCCCTGACATAGCCTATGCTGTCCATCATGTTGCTCAATTTATGAGCACACCTATATCACCTCTGCCAAACGAATCCTTCATTATCTCAAAGGTTCTCCTGACTTTGGTCCTACCTTCCATCGCTTACCTACACCCTTTACAATTATAGCCTACTCTGGTGTTGATTGGATAGGCTGCCTTGACTCTCGCCGCTTTACTACATATCTTTGTGTCTTTTTGAGGTCCAATATCATCTCTTGGACCGCTAAGAAACAACCAATTGTATTTCGCTCCAGGGCTGAAGCTGAGTACCACTCTCTTGCCCATATCCGTGCTGACGTCACCTGGATCTCCCATCTTCTTACCAAACTCAACTTCCGTCCACCTAAACCCATTACCCTATTCTGTGACAACCTCAACACTATCTATATGGCCTCAAACCCTGTTTTCTTTCCATGCTCGCACTAAGCATATTGAACTTGATTACCATTTCATCCAAGAACGCCTTCTCTCCAACACTCATCGGGTTCAGTTTGTCCCTTCTCTAGATCAACTCGCAGATATTCTCACCGAAGGACTCCACAAACATCGCTTTACTCGATTACGGTCCAACCTTGTCTCTCCAGGACAACCGAGTTTGCGGGAGATTGTTAAACCTCCATAATTTTAGTTATTGTTTTATTGTATATTGAGTGTACATAGCTATCAAACTTTTCCCCTAATTGCAGCCTTAATTCATGGCACTTTAGTAATCTTTCCCCTAATTGTAGCGTTAATTTAAGGCACTTTAGTTTCCATATTTATCATTGTAAATACTATTTATACATGCCTCCTTGATGAGAAGAGTATACAGAATTTCAATTTTCTACAAAAGTAACCCCAAATTTAGCATCAAGATAAATAGAGAGAGAACTAAGACATACCTATTAACTTGTGAGTTGTGAGTGTAATACTTGGAAACTTGACCCCAAATTAACCCCCAATTGCTTGAAATGAGTCATTTGGACTCCCCCATGCAAGCTAAACAAGGGGGCCTGTGCCAAAGCCACCCTAACACACGTCCTGCTTAAAGTTTGGTATTCGTGGGGGGGTTTCGAACTCGAGACCTTTGACCTAAACGGGCCGCCCCTTCTTACTGGAACAACCTAGGGTGGCTTGTTTGAAAATATGAAACCGCAAAAAATAAATAGTTGAGAGGAAAATAAATGAAATAAAATAGAGAAAGAGATAGAGAAACTAGCTCTCGGGCTTGCCCTGTGCTAGAGCTCAGTAAGGATTAAGGTTATCAAGCAGGCCGAGACGGGTTCCCTTGGCGTGAGCAAGGGAATGATGGCCGTGATCCAGCAGATATTAGGCCCAACAGGATTGAAGGATTTTACTAATGCAGATATTAGGCTCCAGTAAGGTCATGATCATGCTGAGGAGTTGGATCAGCGTAGGCGAGAGGCTGCGCAGTTGACCCTAGGTTGCAAAGCCAAGGGAAAAGGACCAGGTCTAACATGGGCCGACGGATGCTTCTCGTGATGAGAGTTGGTTGGTTGGTTTAAACGTAGGCGAGAGGCTGCACAGTTGACTCGAGGTTCCAAAGCAGAGAGAAGGGTCTCTGGCGGATGCCCCTTGTGATGATATTCGATTGGCTTACCTCATAATCTTGGGTGGAGTATGATGAGACTGTTGTACTAATATCCACCTCGAGTTGAGTCAGTTCCCTCCATTGCTTGCTGTGCCATTTGAGTGCTCATTACTTTATACTTTGATTTCTCGACCTGAGGAAGTAGTTGAAGGCCGTGGACAAGTTTGAAATAGAAAGGCCGAGGCTTTCATAGTGACGTTAAATAGTTCCGTATTTGAGGTTGAGATGTTCATGTAGGCTGTGGATGTTAAATACCTCAGTTTTATGAACAATATGTAATCAAGAACAACTTTATGTATGAGGCAATTGTACCTGTCATGATGGTTATATATGTTAGCCAAGGACTTTATTGTGGTTTTATATTTTAGACAATAAACAATCTTTATGGTGAATTCTTAGGCTTGCCCTCAATTCCTTTTTGCTTGACGGCCGTGCCAGTCCTTAACACCGTGGCACAATGAGGGTAGGGTCGGGGCGTTAGATATGATTATTTATAGAACAAAATGACGGTCTAGGATTTTGCGTTGCCAACTCCAAGTAATTCGGATAGGGCCTTGTTGAATCATATAGACTTTCATGTAAATGAAACCATATCCTTCTATTTACACAGCATTTGGTACATTTTTTTTTCATGTTGCGAACTGCTATGGCATTTTACTTTTAGTGATGTTATGGCACTTAAATATCATCATTTGGGTGATGATTTTGAATTTATCAAGACTGCCTTGCCTTGTGTTACAACTTCTAAAAGGATGTAGTGTGTCTTCAACTGTTGTCAAAAGCATGTCTAATTTGATGGAATGCCAAATTTGTTATTGAAATCATGTTCAACTGTTCTCAGCCACTGTTACTTTGAACAGGTCCTACAACTCAGGCAAGGTATGACTTCTGGTGGACTAACAATCAAGGAATTAAACGACTTGCTTGATCGCTTGGCTTCAAGTGAGAACAGGTAAACTTGTTGGGTCTTTGTGCACTTAAATGAGATCTAGCGGTTATTAAATGTTGCACCATCTAGAACACTTGACGTGAAGTTTATTGCTCTGATATGTGCTACAGCCGTACACTTTCTGTTTCACTAGATTTCTGTCGTCAGCTTGCTTTTGGTGATAAAGACCAGCTTACATTGTATCATGCATTGGGTATCTGAACATTGTTTCTGCACAGTAGGCTTATGTTTGTAAATATATAATTTGTAGTCTGACTAGCGTCCAGTCCTTTAAATATAATGACTGTCGGAATTCCATTATCAACGGAGTTACATTTGAAGCTTTTGAAAGAATGTCTTCATTTATCTATTTTTGATAGAAAGATAAATTTATTAAGAATAGAAGGAGAACGAGTGAGGACACGATGACCTCTCAAGGTTTACACTATGAAAAAGCGCAAGGAATGGGCTGACCCAGTTATATCCTGTTGTCTTCTCCAAACAATTTTCCCAAGAAACGGCAAAGAATCACACTCCCATCACATTGTTTGCTGAAGTAATAAAACTGCTGCTAGAAAAAAGGCTCAACTGGTATAGGGGACATCCAATTGTTTCCAAGCACCTGAACAAGCTCGACCAATATTGCCATGCAATAGGATAATGTAAGAACATATGGTCGAGTCAGCAGCTTGAATATCAATTATGAGCATTCTATAAACCCTATGTTTGGTTTACACAAACTATAAGGGAAGAAATATATGTGTCGCTATACTCATTGATTGCAAGAACTAATTAGAAAATGGGGGAGAGCCAGAATATATAGAAAAGAAAAGAGAGACGAAACTGCCCTTAAAAGATACAAAGTTTGACAATTAATTAATATTACTATTATTTTCTGCAAACTTACGACATGGCAAAAAGAATCATCGAGAATTTGTCAATAAGAAAACAAAGACTTGAATACTGCGAGTCTTTGTGAAAAGGTCGGCCAGCTACATAGTGGATGAAGCTAAGGATGAGGAAATAGTTCCCTATTGTAGCCGGTGACGTGTGAGGTGACAAGCAATCTCAATAAACTTGGTAAGCTTGTGAAAATAGAGTTGTGGTAATCTGAATGACACTATTGTGGTTATAAGATATAGGGTTGGAGTAGAGATTAAGACATCCATATCTACAAGTAATCATCGAAGCCTGAGCAGTGGTGGAAGGCATAGCACGATACTCAACCTCGATAAAGAATGACCGGTAACATAATGTTTCTTGCTTTCCAAAACGTAAGAGAGCACCTAGATAACACAGAAATCAGTGGGGGACCTGCGATAAGAGGGATCCTAATCTTGATCAACATCAAACCAGGCTACGAGTTGAGAGAAGAGGTAGAATGAATCTGTGAACTTCGATATAGGGGACCTGTAGAGAGCATAGAATGCCAAGAACCACCACCCAGTGAACAATGGTAAAAGACACAAACTGACTAATAGTGTAAAATATATTGAAAATATCGAGATAGTGATAGTGAAATAGAAAATACAGGGTTCAAATTATATTATACAGAAAAACATAGAAATAGGAACGGAGTTGGAAGAATAGTAGATAAGAATCGTAAGGAATATATTATAATCGTTATTAGGAAAGGTGATAGACTCATACTTTTAAAACTGGTATTAGGTGAAAATATAATTAATATTGTTAATGCTTATGCACCACCCCAAGCAGGATTAAATGAGCATACTAAAATACAATTTTGGGAAAAAATGGATGAGTTAATTCAAGAAATACCCGTAGGTGAGAAAATCTATATAAAGGGAGATTTTAGTGGCAATGTAGGAGAAGATCATGTAGGATATGAGAGAGTTTTGGAGATAGAAATGATGATGGAGGGTCTATCTTTAGATTTTGCGATGACTTATGATTTTGTAGCAGTAAATACTTGTTTTAAAAAGGGGCTTGAACACTTAATAACTTATACAAGTGGAATGCATAAGAGCCAAATAGACTTTTTCATTACTAGGAATGGAGACCGATTAACATGTAAAGACTATAAGGCTATTCCGGGAGAGAGCTTAACCTCAAGATATTAGTGTTGGATATAAATATTAATAATCAATTACGAATGCGAAAAGAGAAGATTAACTCACGAACTAGGTGGTGGAGCTTAAAAGGAGATAAATTAAAATTATTTCAAGATAAAATATTAAATGAAGTGTCATGGAATACCGAAGATAAGACTAACATAATGTGGGATAAAATGGCCACATGCATTAGGAGAATATCGAAAGAAATTCTTGGAGAATCAAAAAGCAGGGGACCACAATCTAAAGAAACTTGGTGGTGGAATGAAGAACTACAAAGTATAGTAAAAATAAAAAGGGAGTGCTTTAAAACTATAGTTGTCAAATCGCGAAGCGTTACCCCGAATTGCGAATCGTGAATCGAACCAGTCGAATCGGAATCAAATGATAAAAATGAAATAAAACATATGTAAATGGGATTTGACGCTATAGAATTGGTAATTAAGCATAATATGACAAAAAACTAATCGTAGCACATGATAATATACCAAAATAGCCCAAAAATTAACTATAGC
Organism: Sambucus nigra; assembly: GCA_949130495.1. Lineage (NCBI taxonomy): Eukaryota > Viridiplantae > Streptophyta > Magnoliopsida > Dipsacales > Adoxaceae > Sambucus > Sambucus nigra. Next base: position 693,558,595 of record OX422210.1, read on the forward strand.
ACATGTTTACAATCGTTTTAAGCTGGAAAATGTAAAAAAAAACTCAAATAATAACTAAAAATTTAATAAACAACTCAAACAATAACTAAAACATTTAACTAAAAAAACATATGGTTTTATAAAACATACGGTTTTATAACTAAAAAACATATGGTTTTATAAAACATATGGTTTTATATATGGTTTATGCAAATACAACAAATATAACTAAAAAACATATGGTTTTATAACTTAAAAAAAAATAGGTTTTATATATGGTTTTATAACTAAAAAAAACATGTTTTTTGTATGTTTTTTTATGACTAAAAACAGGTTTTATAACTAAAAAAATATGGTTTTATAACTTAAAAAAACAGGTTTTATGTAGCTTAAAAACCAATCGTATGGTTTTATAACTAAAAAAAAAAGGCCAGACGAAGACTAAAAAAAAACATAAAATCGTATGCATTTATAACAGAAAAAATGAAAAACTAAAAAAAAAATCAAAACGTAAGGTTTTATACCCTAAAAAAAAAAGCTAACGAAACCATTAAAACATCAAAATGGCCCTCGACTAAGCGTACCGGCCTTCGTTTTGCAGAAAAGGGCCTTCGATTTGCTGTACGAGTTGAAAACGACCTTCGATTTGCTGTACGGGTTGAAAACAACCTTCGTTTTAGGGTTTTTTGCATCGGTCAGCTACTGTATGGGTTTTGGGTTGAAAACGATTTGCTGTAAGCGATTTTTTTTTTGGTTTTGGGTTAACACTTGAGTTACGGTGCGTAAACAATAACCAATTTTAAGAATCGTTTTTCAACTCTATTCACAATTCGAGTTGGAATCATGCGATTCACTTCCGATTCGTACGATTCTATAAACAAATCCGATTCTTATCTTGATTCGAATCGTTTTACTCCCGAATCGAATCATACGATTCGACTCGCGAATCAGACGATTTTGACAACTATGTTTAAAACATGACAAAAAACTAGAAACGAAGAAAATTTTGAGAAATATAAATGTGCTAAAAAGGAAGTTAAGAAAATGGTAAGAGATGTTAAGTTAAAGGGGTATGATGATCTTTATACAAAATTAACACAAGAAGGGAAAAAAAGTATTTATAAGCTTATTAAACTTAGGGACAGAAAAATGAAAGATTTTAATAATATTAAGTGTATTAAAGGATAATGAGATTATGGATAGATGGAAAAATTATTTCGAAAGGTTATTGAATGAAGATAATGGGAGTAGATTAGATAGAGGAACTTAGGGAAACTCGAGAAAATATATTTTTTCGCAGCCTCTTAAAAAGATGAAAACGGGGATGGAAGTGTTTAGGGGAGGAAAGAGTGCCTTGACTTAAATTTTTTTTTAATAGAATTATAATGAGTAATAGGATGCTTGATGAATGGAGAAAGAATGTTTTAATACCTATTTATAAAAAAAAAGGGGATATACAAAGTTGTTCAAATTATGTATCAAGTTAATGAGTCATACAATGAAACTATAGGAGAGAGTGAATTGAATATAGATTGAGATTGAAAACACTTGTATCTGAGAATCAATTAGGGTTTATGTGTGGGAGGTCAACAATGGAAGCAATTTATTATTTGAGGAGATTAATGGAGAGATATAGGGAGAAAAATAAGGACCTACATATAGTTTTTATAGATTTGGAAAAATGTGTATTATAGGATACCAAGAGATATAATATGGTGGTATCTACATAAAAAAAGAGTGAATCGTAGATATATTGATGTGATCAAGGATATGTCTGATGGGACCATGACTATAGTAAGAACATCAACCGGAGAAAGTAGTGAATTCCTAATTACTATAGGTCTGTGCCAATGTTTAGCACTATATCCTTTTCTCTTTGATCTTGTTATGGATGAGTTGACTGGGAAAATACAAGATGAGGTGTCGTGGTGTATGCTATTTGCAGATGATATTGTTTTAATGGATGATACTAGGACGGGAATTAATGCTAGATTGGAATTGTGGAGAGAAACTGACGTAAACTACATGTCAATGGCCAAGAAAATAAACGAAACCCTAACTTTTAGAGAGAGAAGTAAGAGATTTCTTATATTCAAAATGGTGAATGTCCTCAAATGTGGAATACAAGGGGGTATTTAAAAGAGAGGAGTAGCTTAGGCTCTAAGCTAAGACCCTAATTACGATAATGCCATTATCACTCTTTACCTCTAAATACTAAAGTAAAAGAAAAGAAAATAAAATAACAAAATAAAAGAAAATACAAAAAGAGAAAATAAGCCCTAAAATGGGGCTCATTTCCATCTCTCCCCCTCTTAAAGCCAAGCTCATCCTCGAGCGTTCAAAAATAGGGGTCTCGAGTGGAAATGCCAAAAATAGGTGCCTAGATGAGCTCACAGTGGGAGACCCACGGAGTCACCCTCCAAAACAGTGATCAGAGCATGCTGGGGAAGCTCCTTGGACGCGTCCAAATAGTTAGGTGGTTGCTTCATTGCTAATAGAGCACGGCGCGTGGGAGAGAGCAATCGGAAGCTCAGTGGCCAATATTGTCACAATTGTAGCACTTGAATGTAAGAGGACCCAGAGGAGGCATAACGACAGTGGTGGTAGTAGAGACTGAAACTGATACTGGGGGAAGAGCAGGAGTGGAGACCGATGTAAGTGGGGCTCGAGAGGCCGAAAGAGCCGCTTGTGATGTGTGGTAGGCTTCAACTTTAGTCGCATACTCGATCGTCTTTAAAAAGGTCCGTATCTCCCTCAAGTCGAGATCGTGCTGAATGTATGGTTGAAGTCCTAGAATATAGCGGCTGATCCGCTGGTCCTCAGTCATCGGGAGGCGAGCTTGGGTGCAAAGGAGCTGAAACTGCTCCGTGTACTTCACCACCGTAGATGAACCCAGCCGGAGGGATTGAACGCAGGCAAAAAGGTCACGCTCATAGGTCGGTGGTATGAATGAAGCCTGAAGAGCGGCCTTCAGCTCGGGCCAAGTTTGAATAGGATGCAGACCCATCGTTGCCCGACGATAGCACATATCATTCCACCAAACCCGGGTGAATTCCTGAAATTTGGTGGCCGCCAGGAGAACATAAGAGCGACCTTGAAGCTGCTTGTAATAAAAAACTGTCTCCATCGACACCAACCAATCTACCATAGCATTCGAGGAGAGTCGTTCATAAAATAGGAACATCAATGCGTATATCTCCTTGAAGACTCCGAGAGAGTAATTAAAGTGTCGTAGATAGGTGGTCTCCAACCTGACGAGCCTCAAGGCCCATCACATCACCCGGCGTAGGTGCAACATAATCCGCAGGAATCGGTCGCATCTGGGTAGGTTGTGGACGAGGAGGATAAACATGTGGGGCCACGGGAGGTGCTGGAGGACCGTGATGGGGACACGTGCCAATCAGGTGGCCGTACTCTCAACAATAAAAGCACTGGCGGTCCCGAAGCGGGACGAAGCGAGGAGGGTCGGGTGGGGGAGGGGGAATCCATTCCAAGACGATGCGGTGGGTACCCGCAGTGTCAGAGGATGAGGAGGAGTCGGTGTAGAACATAGAAAGATCATGATGGGAAGGGGTATGATGTGACGGTGGAGGAGGTGGGAGGTACGGTGGTGGGTAAGGATGTATAAGTAGGGGTGGGTATAGTGAGTCGGGATCGGGGGGAAAGCTATGGGCCTCTATATGATGGTGGAGGGTCCCGGGATAGTTGGGAAACTCACGGGGGTTGAAAGAGGTATGGGGTGGTGGGGGTGGGACATACCCGAGCTAAATTGAGGATTCGGGTTGCTCATTAGGTGGGGGTAAGTAAGTAGGGAGTTGGAAATAGGTAGTTAGGGGTGGGAATTGAATTGGAGTAGGACACGGGACGGGAGGGCCTCCGGGAAGACCCGATTGGCTGAAAACGGTCGGGGCAGTGGGTTTTGGGGTATCCGGGGTGGGTAGGGCTGAAAAATTGGGTCAAGATGGGTCGCGTATCACCCGGAATTAGGGGGTTAAGTGGAGAAGTGCTACCGGTGTATTGTGTGATAGGCGTATAACTTTGAAGTTAAAAGAAAAATTTTGTAGGACGGTTATTTGACCCGTAATGTTATATAGGACAGAGTGTTGTGCAACAAAAAAACAAAATGTGCAGAAAATGAGTGACAGAAATGCGATGCTAAGATGGAAAACTCGAAAGGATTAAATTATAAATGAACGAATTCGCGAAATGGTAAAGTAGCACTTATAGAAGATGAATTGAGAAAAAATAGACTTAGATGGTTTGGACACGTCAAGTCTAGACTAATGGAGGTCCCTATAAGAAAGAGTGATTTATTTAGTATTAATGGTAATGCAAGGGGTAGAGGTAGGCCTAAATTGATTTGGTGGAATATTGTAAAAAAGGACATGATATCATGTGGTTTAATTAAAGATATTGCACTAGATTGAATGGAATGGAAAAATAGGATTCATGTAGCCAACCCCAAATAATTGGGAAAAGGCTTTATTGAGTTGAGTTGAGTGATAGTGAGATAAACTAGGCTCCCAACTGTAGTGCACTACAAAGTTACAACGGTGTAACATCAGGAGTGGTACATTGAACATTGAGTTCAAGAAGGGTGAATGATGTGCATTGAATGAGGGCATTTTAGTTATTTTTCTCAATATTGCTATATGTAATTTTCTTTCATTATTTTTCTCCTTAATGCTACCATTAGCTATAGGGTTAGGGATATTTTTAGTTAAATTGTAAATAAAAAGGTTCTAGCCGTTATGATGCCATGGCTTAGGCGAGTAGATACTGTTGGAGTTTATTCATAAAACTATATGTAAAACATTTTATTATCTATTAATAAAGGAATTGTTTTCTTCATTTTGAAATGAGAATCAATTTTTGAGAATGCTTTATATTTGTATAAATATATTGTTTCATTAAAATGTCGGTCGGAGCTTAGTAGGAATTCAGTGATGCGACTTTGGGTTCATCACAAGGAGATTGAAATTCCTGTTCTAGCACTATTGAAATGTTTACAACCTAGATAGGGACTTGACATCCTATTAGAATCGTTACGATACAATCCTAGTAGTTTATCTCATACTACGGGGAACATATAATGGTTTGGGAACTTGTAAGATAGTTCAACCGAGGATTATGATCTGTACATACCAGGAATGTATTGAACGGGACCACCCGTGAGATTAGAGTCTAAGGACTGTCATGATTAGACTCGGGATATCTCACATCATTTGCATTTGGTGCGTGCATAGATTCTTAATCCCGAGGATTAGGATTGGGATGCTTGTATAATTATCACTTTGATTGCTATGGGTGATTCAATATCATATTGAATCAAGTGATCCCCGTATATTGGGTGATAATTTTATATAAGTAGGTCTGAGATCTTAATTCAAAAATCCGCGTCCAGAGATACCTAGGATTACTATACCCCCTTACCTGGCTTATAAGTTTTTATTTCCACCAGGAAACCTGATAAGTGGAATATTTATAATACGGTGGAGGTAAAAAAATATGTTGGGCTTGAGAGTCAAGAAAATTGATTAGATGTTGGTTAAAGTCGATTAATAACAAATTGACTTAACCAAGCGGGTATCGGAAACTTAACATGGGGATTCAAATTATGCACCATAATCAAACCTAGTTTTGGTGTGCCCACTTTTTCATATTTGATTAGTCCAAGTTCCAATGCAGAATTTTTTTTATTCCGCGTATATTGATCCCCTTTAGATTCACCTCGTCACCCCATGACCTCATAAAGAGCCTAGAATTTACCTAGTTCGTTAGGATTAGAATATCTTAGAAATATATGGGCTATGTCACTCCTATAAATATTGTAGCCCCATTTGGAGCAAAGACGTTCAATTAATAAACATTTTGTGAGTGCATTTTTTTGAGTGTGTTTTCTTTGTATGCCATTGACATAGCTGATGTCACCGAAAGTTGGTGAGGCGAGCCCGCTGGATAATGTCCGTGGTATACTTGAATTGAGAAAGCATATTGCCTTTAGGAGCAGAGGTGACCTCGATACTATGGAAGTATCGCAGGAGTCCCAAGTAACAAAGGCATGAGTATTTAATGTGTCATCATCTCTCGTTAAAATCATATCATTAACATAGAGAAGAAAAATGAGGCTGACTGAACTGGACCAAATAAATAAGTGAGAATCATGTTTCCTGGAGTTAAATTAAGCCCGCGGTGCCTGCTTACCTTTTGAAGCTTGCAAGCTTCTTTAGAAGAAAACACCATGAGTAGTTGACATGAAAACTTCTTTTTGAAGTTCCCTGCTGAGGAATGCATTCTTGATTTCGAAAGAAACTACCATGCGTGACCGATAATTGCATCAAGCTTGTATATTGTTGTCATTATTCTTTTCACATATATCAGCATTTCACCTATTTTCAGATTAGATATTTTGTTTTTTTCACAATAATATCACTTGTGCGTTCATTATGCTTGAAAAAATTAACTTAAACTTCCTTTTGAGGTTATTGTAATTGTTCCCATGGCTTTCATTTTCTGCATTGCTGTCCTGAATGTGGGTCTTGTTAACTAATCTCTAAATTTCTTGTGGTTTTGTTTTCAAATTACCCAAACAGATCAGAGAAGACCTCTATTCTTGCTGATCTGATTAAGAAAACAAATGCTCAGGAAATGAAGTGGATTATAATGATCATTCTTAAAGGTTCGGAAATTACTATGAAGATTTTAGGCCTTTTGTTCCTTCCAGTGTGTTTAAACTATGACCTTTTTCTTTTCTCTTCCCTTCCCAGATCTGAAGCTGGGAATCAGTGAAAAAAGCATCTTCCACGAATTTCATCCAGATGCTGAGGACTTGTTCAATGTCACATGTGATTTAAAATTAGTTTGTGAAAAACTGAGTGATCGAAGTCAACGACATAAACGTCAGGTATGCTCAAGTCTTCAATTGAGTACATACACATACTCATCTTCTGCAGCCATGTAGCACAGCAGCATGTATTTGGAGAGTTCCTTGAAATATGCTCGGTTAGAGCAACAGTGTTTATCATGTCATATATATTTCAAGATCGATTCACTAATTCTTCTAGAATGTGAGTAGTTGTTGCGTTCTTGTGACAACCGGATGTGGAGAGAGGTTTGGCTGTACATTTTGACAGTTGGGCCCTATTTGGTTCAGGGTAAATATTTTTCACTTGGTGAAAATTAGTTTTACCTATTGGGAAATTGAAACTCTTATTTGTATAAATTGTAAAACTGTAAATAAGTTAAAAAATATAGTTATGTGATTTGGACAAAATAGTAAATAAAGCTGAGTATATGAAAATATTTGTCCTATAATACTTTTTGCCCATGTGAAAAATATTTAGCATTTTAGGCTTTACTCCTATTTCAAATGTTTGAGTGGGCAACAATCTCATGTATTTTTTATATTGTAATAAGTCCTACAACTGCCCATAACCACCCGTAACCATCCTTCTTCGTGTCCTTGGAAAATGACACATGTCCCATGAAATTTTCAACCACCACTGAATAGGACTAAAAACAAAAATACATGGGATCAAATGCGACTAAATCATCACATATAGGACTCAATAGTTAAGATCCCAAAATTATTTCACCTCGAACCAAATGGAATATTTTTTTCTTTTTGAATATCATGTACATTATAAAAAATCACTCCCCGATAAACAGAGGGAGGATTCATTCTCTGCTAATGATTTATAGTAACTGTTCATCACTATGATCATTGCAACAGCCTCCAACATAATGTGATGTTCTGATATTGGTCCTATGTATTCCACCAGGTAGGCACAGTATCTAATGGAATATCTATGGCCATTGATTAAAAATTCAAGAAAAACTACAGAGGGGCTTAGGAAGTTGATTGATTATGCACATCATTAACTGATTTTGAGCCTTGTTTGACGCTTGTCTGTTCGGTTATGCAATATGTGGGCTTCATTCTTTGCAGGACATAGAAGTAGGAAAAGCTGTACGCCCTCAATTAGCTTTGAGGGTTAGTAATGCAGCTGCCGCATGGAAAAAGGTCTGCACTTGACAATCATTTTGTTTTGATATAATTCTGTATGATTCATAAGTTAAATGTTATCGCGTGAACATATCAAATATTTAGTAACTCGGTAACTATAAGTGAATCTTCTCATGTTTCCTTATCAGTTGATGTTTGTTTTAAAAAGCCTTTTAAAATCCGAGTAGTTTTAGTAGCTTGTCGTAACTCCGTTAACTTATTTACTCTTGTTATAATTTTTTCCTGTACCTAGCTTCATGGGAAGGAAGTTGTTGTTGAGTGCAAATTTGATGGTGACCGCATCCAAATTCATAAGAATGGAGCAGATGTACACTTTTTCTCGAGGTAATTGCTTCAATCACCCCTTAATTTTTATTTTTCAATTTTACCTAAATTAATTTTTGTGTTATGTAGTATTTGTCTTGGAGGATAAATGAAAAGCTTTATTGTTGTACGGATATCTTTAACTTTTGAACTTCCTAGACGGTTTTCACTTTCATGTTATCAGTTGCCAATTGGCTATGCTACTCTAATAAGAGTTTATCATATAGCAAGTTATATCTTGTATGAAATCATTATACAAAAGGGAACTATTATAAATTTTGACAGTTTCAATGCACTTTAGGTATAATCAACTAATAAATAATGTTATACATGCAGGAACTTTCTCGATCACCCTGAATATGGGCATGCCATGTCAAACATTATAATGCAAAATATTCTGGTGGACAGGTAAGAATTTGACATTTGAAATCCTTCAATTTCAGTTGGCTTTTATCACTGTGTTGTAGTTTGTTTGGATCATCATTAATCTAGAGTAGTGATTTTAAATATCACAGTCATTTGACATTGGCTTTTATCATTGTGTTATAGTTTGTTTGGATCATCATTAATCTAGAGTAGTGATTTTAAATATCAGAGTCATTTGACATTCTTAATATTATCACAGGTCAATATGTATCATTCAATAAAAATCTTGAACTATCTCATCAGTTGCAACTTGCAAATATCCACCTGAGCTGCTGATTTTGCAATAAACTTCTTGAACTAATCTATTTGTTTATAATTTCTCCCCTATATGTTGCTAAAAATATACTTAGCGACACAGAATAGGGTATTTGCAATTTTTTTTTTAAATTTTAGGGCCTAATATGTAACACTATGGGGGTATATGCAATCAGAAGAATAGTTTAGGGGTCTTCTTGCAGTTTACCCTAGGTCATTTGTAGAGGGGGCCTGAAGGTAATCCTGGGATTAGGGATAATCCACCAATTAGCAACAGTGTTCTGAGGATAAGATCAGCGTGGCAACTCAAGCGTGGCATCTTGGTGAGGCAGCTTGGCGTGGCAACTCGTACTTTAGCTTATTGTTACTTTGCCATATTATAGCTTTGTTTATATTTACTACGAGTTGTAATGACTGTAATGTTGTAACGAGAATAATGAATGGGCGTGAGGTCGAACGGTACTCGCGAGAGACCAGGCTTGGCAAGGCCTGGGAGAGCTTTCATGCTCTATCGAACAACCTCACCGTGGGAACTTTAGAGGGATTTGGTTTGGAGGATTGAGAAGTGGGGCACCGTTGGGGCTTGTCCTGACCATCTTAGATACACCTGGTAAAACACCGAAGGACCCTGACCGTGGAACCTCAAGCGGAGCAGCTTGGAGTTCCATCGGGTATTAAGTTATGAACCAAACAACCCTCTACTTAAAAGTCACATCTACTGTGGGTGATGTCACTAGCCTTCTAAACAATGTCAGACATGCACTTGAGTAAACCACCGTGGTATTTGGGGCTGTCAGATAGTTGGTGAGCTACCTCTGCAACAACAACCCCCTGACATACAGTGGTTAGGCAAAAGGCATGTCTTGGCATTTAATGTTTATGACGTAGGAGACAACTAGTGCATCAGGCATTTAATGTTGTGACATAAAGTATGAGGGATGTCTTTCATAGTCTTTAATGACTGAGTTGCCGCGGGGGTGGTGTGGGGGGCTATTTAAAGACCCCAACCACCTCTGAGAGAAAAAGGATCTTTTGAGAGTTCAAAAGTTATTACTAGAGAAATTTATTTACTAGAGAGAGATTTATTAAAAGAACCAGAGAGTTCTGCCACCCACCATTTTTGTCATTTATTACGAAGCTTTTAATACATAACAGAGATCCTTGAGAGTTTTAGTATTTTTTGCCTGCCTACCAAGGTGTATCTAGGGTGCTTACTTCTCTCTCCCTCTAGCTAAGTTATTTCTGAAGTTCTTTATTATATTGTGAGTTATACACGAGAGATTTGTGAGTATAAGATGGGTTCCATACATTCCAAACTGCTATTTGTGTCTTGTGGCTAAATCACTAGTGCTTTTCTAACTAACCTTGTCATCACCATACTCAAAAGGGGTTACGCCTCCATCTTATCTAAACTACCCTCTTACATCATTAAAATAGTTCTTTTGCTGAGGCACGTTGGGGTTGAGCGGAAAAACATCACTTATAAATTAAAGCTGTAAATACATTTGAGCTTGTATTGAAGAAACCCTAGTTTCTAAGTGGCCAGTCTCCAGGTCTCTCTTAATTGAATATCTGGATAGGTTTAAAGGTGAAACTCTCTTCTCTCAGGTGAGTATTCATCTCAAGTTGTCCACAAGAAAATTTTGGTTTTTAAGAAACCTGACCATGGAATTTAGAGTCGAGCAAGAGAGATTCATTTTGGAAGTTGATGAATGATTGAGAGGAGCTGGTATCATAATAACTGAATGCAATTGAGTTTACTGATTCTCGTTGGTTGTAAATTTGGAATGTGCCCTTTGGCTGAGCAAGGAGTTGAAGAAAAGATGCTCTAGAAATAATATAAATTTCTTTATGAACAAGTTGAGAAAGAAGAATTGTTAAATCTGGATGGAAACATGTCATATTAATTATGGTATTTGAGCATACCCCAATTATTTTCTTCAAGAGTGATTACGAATCTTATAGTGCCAATACCATTTGAAATTAATCCCATATTAAATAAGCGGTTTTCTTGGTTCAGAATTCAGGTGGGGCTACAGAATTGGGCAACCTGGGAAAATGCTTTCTTGAATGAGGGGTCTTTGTTCACTGGGGAGATGACCTTTTTTGAGGTAGGGCAATGGATGTCAGCACAAAGCTTCCGACATTAGGAGAAAGGGAGAAGGCAATTGGGTTTTAAAGCGAAGAGCACGTGGCAGGCAGGGAGATAGGAAATCATATAGAGTGTATGCACCGAAGGAAGGGATTAATGAATGGGTCAGGTAGGTTGATAGGTCTCTAGGTTTCAAGAAGCCTGCTAATAGTTACTATGGTGCTAATTCCAACATAAGCGTGGTGCTCAAAGGAGATGATAATGAAGTTGAGTTTAAACTATTTAAGAAGATGAACGGTCTTGTCCAGAAACTATTTCAGCATTGTTGGGCCTAGCTTCTCTAAAAGAATTGAGATTAATCCAACTTGTTGGATTATCACTGTCTGATCCAAGAACTAAATTGGAGGAGTTGGGTCATTTTAGGGTGGGCCAGGTTATGGGGAAGAGTAGAGAGGGATATAAGCGATTGAAGTTTGAAGCTCAGTCTGTATTTTAGAGCACAGTGAACGTTAGATGAATGCAGCTTGAGCAAAAACCAGGCCTTGCATTTTCAGAGCAGGCAAGGAGGAAGTAATTGGGGAAGGTTCAGATTTTGGGGAAGATAACGAGGATATTGCTCCTGCAAACCATTAAGGGAAGCGACAAAGAGGAAGAAAAAAGAAATATGTGGCTCTCCATGGATAAGTTGCTGAGAAGTGGGGACAGAAATGCAGGAGAGCCGGGGTTTGTAATGATGATGAAAAGGATTGAAGAAGATGAAGGGAGAATACACTGAAGTTGATTTGGGTCAGTCACAGCAAGCAACAAAGAAGAAGATTATGATGAAATTTTAGAGGATGAGTCAATTGTAGAGGACTAATCGTATTGTACCCGGAAGATCTATCGAAATATCTGCCTCTTCGAGTCTTCGGCAATGTTCGGTAATGGCAGTGTTCTGGGTAGTAGGGAAGCAGTGTAATTGTAGTGTGTTTGAAGATTCAATGGAAGAAAAAGAACTTCTTTGGGCTAAAATCCAGTGTTTGAATTCCCTTTGGGCATCTATCAGATGCTTATGGTGGTCATGCACTCCATGGGGCATGTAATTAAGAAGAATAGATAGAGAATGTGTTGATTATCTGATATAGTTGAGTTGTTCTAGGAGAATATTATTCGCAATAATTTTGATTAGGATCTTTTTTATTGAATATCGTGGCTAAGTGCTTCTCTAGACCTTGCCTATATACCTTTTGAAGCTCTCCTTTGAAATAAAAGTTCTTGGTTTTAGTTGTTGCTTGTGTTTTTTTCATTGGGATACACATACGTCAAAGTGGTATCATAACCGTGGCTTTGGGAAAGGTTGGTGGAAGTATAACTTGCACGCATGATAGCCTGGGAGGGACCCACCTACTAACATGGGTAGGCGCATTTGGTAGATTTGGGTATAGAAAATTTTGCAATTTGTTAGCAATTATAGGCTACATGGAAGTTGCTCGACGCTGCTCCTCTCTCTAGATGGTGCAACTGCAGTAGTGAAGTGATCTTTACTCTTTGAAAAGTGTTGTTACGGTTCCTAAAACTTCCGATGGCTGGTGTAGAATGAAAAGAAAAGAAAAAGTTAAATAAAGAAATTCCTCTGCGAAATTTTGAGCTCTCATTAGTTAATCATCGTTGATAATAATAGCGCGTCTTAATATTTAGGTTAACAAACCTTTGCATAGGAACAATAAACCTTAATTCTACTAGGATTACACTACATATTTTAACTACATAAAAAACGTCTAATATTGTTCATTGAATGCGTTATCTCTAAATGATCCTAATAATTATTAATTACATCAATTACGAACTAATTAATCCCAAATATTAATAAATAAATCTCTAAATACAAACTTCTTATATACTCGAATTTTCAAACACTTAATTCCTCATCAATGACATTTGATGAAAAAATGCACTAATCATCGGTGTTCTATGATAAGATAAGACTTTGGTGGTGCAGAATGTAGGTCTTGGTCATGGTTCAAAGTTTCGGCCGAGTTGACTCGGTATCGAGAGTCACCGTTCCGATTCCGTGTCGCGATTCAAAAAAACATATGAATCACTAAAATATCGCAAGATCTCGGGGATTTCTCGGCGATCCCGAGATACTCCCCGTTATATCGGCCGAGACAACAATTAACGGACGAGATATCGGGCGAGTTGTTTTTGTTGCCAAAAAAAGAAGAAGAAGAAGAAGAAAGGAGGTTGCAAAATAGTTGAAGAATACCTGTTGCGGAGCTGTGTAAGTAAGAAACCTGTGCTTAGTCCTGAGTATTGTTTTTAGTCTGGGTAAAAAACCCTCGCCACAGCTGTTGCCAGTGAGTTTTTGTGTTTACTCTGGGTAAGCAATAAAGTGTTGTGTTTGTATGGATTACAGCTGTTGTCCACGAGTCTTTCTGCTTAGGGTGCGTTTGGTTTGGGCGTGTATTTCAGTTGGGGCTGTTGGGTTGGGCTTTTTGTTTTTGGGTTGATGTTGTTTGTCCCAGTTTTGGGGTTTGGGAGCAGCTGGGCTGCCTTTATTTGTATTTATTTCTTGGGCTTTTGCCTATTGCTTTGGTATTTGTATTTAGCAAGTTTGTCCCAGTTTTTTTTTTTTGGAAAAAAAAGGCATGCTGTTTTATTGTCTCTTCTGTTAGTTTTTTTTAAGAACCAAATCTTTAAAAGTCACCACTTTATTTAATAAGGAAAAAATTCACCACTATTATTTTGTACAAATAATTATATTATAATTTGTCGTCAATAATTCTTAAGAACCTTTTTTCTCATTGTTTTATACAAATAAAATTTACCCTGTTGTTTTGTGCAAGATCTTTTTTTAAAAAAGAAAAGTGTTTTGATTAAAAAAAAGGAGAACAAGGTTTTGTAAAAAATATGTTGTCAAAAGTTCTTAAAACTATTTTTTTTTTCATTTTTGATAAATACGTTAGTTAATGAACATTTGGTAAAAAAGTAACATTTGTAAAATTATTACATTTGTAAAATTTGTAAAAAAATATCTTTTTGTTAAAAAATAACATTTGTATAAAAAAAATCAATTGTAAAAAAGAAAAGGGAACAATTGTATTCTTTATTTTTATTTTGTAGAATGACTTGTAAACTAGGTATCGGTTGGACGTATGGAAGTGCTCTTAGTGGAAATAAGAAGAATGTTGTTTGCAATTATTCTAGCAAGCTCGTTAGTGGTGGAAATAAGAAGGTTGTTTTATTTTTATTATGAAAAATTAAACCTGGCAAGGTTTAATTTTTCATAATAAAAATAAAACAACCTTCTTATTTTTTTTGCTTGAAACTTATCTAAATGGTCCACATTGTTAATCTTATTTTTTTTTTTAAATTTCTATATTTTTTTTCGGATTTTTTTGCGCTCTCTAAATAGTGTATCTTTGCTTATCGCCCGATACCGCGCCCGAGTTGAAAATCGAGTGTCCGATACCGGTACCGATACTGAGACTTTGAACCATGGTCTTGGTAGTACAGCCAAGACAGTTTTACATAGGAAGAGCTCCTTTCATGGAGCTTCTTTAAACAAACTTCACCAAAGTTAAATGACGAATTCACAATATCAAACAGTTTAGCATATAATTCATCAAAAGACTCATTTTCCTCCATTCTCAAAACCTCAAACTTGGTAGTGAGTTGTCAGATAGGATTATACTTACTGAAAGTGATAGTCTTCTACCTAAATCAGACATCTGTGTTAAGCTCAAATGCCTCAACTAAGAGGACTTTCAGAGTTTGGTCAAAAGAGAATCTGCTAGATGAATGTAAAAGGAAAAATATAACTGAATGAGTGTCAATTAAAATAAATTGTAAAGTTGTAAGGGAAGAAAAACGAATTCTGATGTAAAAGGTAAGTAACAAAAATAAAAGGAAAAAAAACTCACATTGATCATGTAAGGTTCATTTATTACCTAATAATTAGAAGGATATGGACAGTGATTGAGATAAGTTATATGGAGGCCCTCAAAATCATCTCTTATATCCTTAAAATTACTGACAAATCCCTGTTAACATGACACGCTAATTTAACACGAACATTAGTGAGCTTGAGTTTAGGCTGGCCTTTATGGGTTTGCATTTTCATGGTTTGACCCTCTAGACATACTTAAAATAAATGGCGACATAAACGTGGCTATACACTACACAAAGTCACTAAACTCTACAAACACATGGTTCATGCACGCAAAATTGACTAAATATTTCTTATTAGTGTACAAAATCCCATTTAATGTCCTTAAAAAAATTGAAAAATTGATAGGATTTCCTTTGGGAAGGGAGCGGGGAAGGTAAAAAAACACATCTTGTTGATTGGGAAACCGTAATCAAAACAAAGGATTAAGGTGGTTTGGGGATGGGGAGCTTGAGAAAAAGAAATGTTGTCCTTCTAGGTAAATGGTTATGGAGGTTCCCACTTGTACAAAATACCCTTTGGTGCCCTATCATTTGTAGCAAGTTTGGGCTTCAATCCTTTGGGTTGCCAAGGTTTTTTATCTTGTGTTTTCCTTGGACTTTATAGGATATTTAATAATCCTTGCTCTTCTATTCATTCTTTAGTCTCTTGGACTACATTGTCCAATATTTCGTGGAATCTTTCTTTTAGGAGAAATTTAAATGATTGGTAAATGGAAGGCATACTTTCTTTGTTAAATATTTTTCGGGGTGTTCAGTTTTCTTTCAGAGCTGCTGATAGAAGGGTTTGAAGTGGAAGTCATATGGGGGAATTCTCTTGCAAAACTTATTTCATAACTTGGTAGACTCACCTTTGTTTCCTGATTTTGAGCCTTCTAAAATGATATGGAAGGCCGGGACACTTTCAAGAGTACAATTTTTTGCATGGTTGGCTGTCAAAAGGAGAATAAACACTTGCGATTTCATCCAAATTAAGCTACCACACATTAGGTCGTTGCCGAAATGGTCTGTTTATGTGAGAATAATGCGGAAAGTGCCGATCATATCCTTTTCCACTGTGAATAAACAAGTTCTTATGATGGGTACTTAGGGAGCTGGAATTGGAGGGGGTGCATTACCAGGAAGTTGGTTTAAGACCCTTGTAATGTATTGGGGGATTGGGGGTAACAGAAAGAAAGCGAAATGTTTATGGCGGTGCATTGTCTTGGCTTTGGGCTGGTCATTTGGCCTGAGAGGAATTTGACAATCTTTGAGGAAAAAGGGTGGGAAATAGAGGAATTATGGGTCATTAGATGGAGGTAATTTTGTTACTGCGGGTTTGGGGGTATTGGATACACTTGGCGGGTTTGGGGGTTTCGAATATCATGGGGTCATTGGAAGGAGACAATTTTGTAACTGATGCCTCATTTTCAGCCTCTTCGTCTTAGTGTTTTTTCAAACCATATTTTGTAGTTCTTTTGTACTTTTAGTTATATTTATCAGAATAGCTCGAGGACTCGTCCTCTTTCTTTTGTACCGATCTTTTATATTAATAAAAATCTCTCAGTTTCTGATAATGTTTTTGAATACAAATGACTATAACTGGATGGGTATGAGAGAGCATCGGCAAGTATAAATGATTAAAAATCTTGACATGACACGACTTAGACGCGACATGACCCATTGCCAACTATAACTTTTACCCACTAAAAATACTTCATAATGCGCATTCAACGCATTTGTGGACACTAATAGCTAAATGCGAATTTCCCTTATTACTTACCATTATGCATTAAAATTGAGATATAATACATCTGTAAATAGGCTTTGTTTGCTACTTAAAATAGCGTTTGAATCACGTTTGCATTTCGGTATTGCCATGAAGAAGCAAACGACTATTGGAAAAAGGCCCATTTAGTAAATATTTTTTGTTTGGGTAAATGTGTTAAGGAAGACGGTATTTCTGTTGCTATTATAAGGACACGATCATTTTTACGATCACATTTTCCTATTTCTCTCACAATTTCAAGTCCTTGCTCTTCATATCAAAGCTACAACATACTCGAACCATTGATAATTGATAGAGACACCTATGTAAATTATCTTTGTTCAAATCGTATGTTGATTCAACTTGGGTTGCGTGAATGGATTAAATAGTTATCTTAGTGGTGCAGGACAAATTATTAAGAAATTTTCCCTACACGATATTGATGAAAAGAAACAGTTATGCTCCAAGAATGGGCAATTATTAGAGAAGAAAGAAAACTACAAACTAATAATTAACTAAACACTCAATAATACTCAATATTTCATTCATTCCAGTCTGTCCTCAATAATGAGAGTTACAATTATTTATAGGCTAAGATTCCTACGAAGAGATAACTACTAAAGATAATACTAAAGGACAATTACTGTGAGATAAATACTAATAAATATCCTAATATCTTAAATATAATAAATAAATAAAATATAAAATAAATCATCATCCAATCCCTTTTCGTTCCCCATCATTTCTCCCTCGCTGAAAAGAACTCGACTCTGACGAGTAAAAATGGCAAGAAGATTCCCATAGAGCTTGAACATGCTGGTGAATCAACTGCGTAAAATTACACTGAAAATCCAGATATGGCAAGGTCATGTATTCGATGGCCACAAAAATTGCAGTACGATCCACGCATAAGGATGTTAGAGACGAAAGCGGATCAACTGGGGCACTGGTGCTAGACAAGTAGGATATCCATCCATGCGTCATTACAATAGGAGACTCCAAAATATCTAGATAAAGTAGCATGTTTTCCTGAAAAATAATTGGAGCAGTATTTAATTTCAATGTTAATTTGAAATGTTTGGATGGAGATGAATTTTGTCACTCATGTAACAACATAGTAATAATACAACCGTGATGACTAAAGTAGTTGAGAACATCATCAATAGAATTTGTCTTAAAGGGAAAAGAACTAGGTGAATGGATAAACTCAATGGTCTCCGAAGGCGGCGGGTTAACAACAAGATCAATCAAATCTTTATCATTAGGCAAAGGGGCATCTTTAATAAGTACGAGAGAGGATGTTGAAGTTGTGATATTATGCAAAGACCCCTCCGTAGTATACCGAGAATCTGTCTATATCAGCATTGTCAACACGTACCAAGTCAACATGGTGCTCGCCAATTGCCATGAGGGGTGATAACTCAACCATCAACTTTTTAGCCTGTTTAGGGTGAGAAAATGCATAGACACAGAATGAATATTATTTACATAGTCATGATACTTGTAAGTGGAAGTTTTGAGTTGTTAACTAGATGAAAAGAGTGCCTTTCTCTAGGATATACTTACTCGTGTTTGAGATTGTCCGACTCTTACCACTAAGTTTCAAATGGGCAGACCTAATTTAAAGTTGTTCGATATCTTCTTTAAGAGATTCGGGTGGTAGCCGAGAAGGGTCCGAGGTCAAAGTTTTACCACTTTTATCGAGAAAGCCACGTAATCTGGCTAAGCCGTGTTGAAGGTATTGAATGTTTTGTTTCGAGGGTAAGTTACCTTCTCCATCATAACTAGTGGTGTGCGTTGATTGACTGGAAATGTGGTCAAAACTAGCCATATTTTGATCCCTTAAAATGAATGATACAATGTTATTAGATCCATCATTATGAATTTTTTTCATACCGGTACATCTCACTAACTTGAGAAGGCATTTCCTTACCATTAGACCACTTGTAGGAGTTTTCAACCTCAAAGGCATCAAAATAAGCTTGCTCCAAAGTGTTAGGATTAGACCGTTTTCACATAGTTCACTAGTATTTAAGAATCTAATCCCGTAATAAATTTGTTAGTGCTATCATTCGTGTTCTCCCTCATGTCACATAATTTCGTGAGATATTTAAATTGTGCAAAATAATGAGACACACTACAAGAGTCGTGTACAAGTGCATCCCATTGGGCATATAAAGGATCTCGATAAAATGTGGGTAAATATCTCATCTTTAAACGTGTTTCATTTCAGTCCATTTGGTGATAAATGGTTTATTCCAAATGTATCTACCTTGATGAAATGATTGCCAATAACGCTTGGCGGACCTCACTAATTGTTCTTTGGAAATATAAGCGAATTGAGATTCGGTCCCACTCATCTAACTAAGAAAAATTATCGTCCATCTCTTCAAGCCATTCTAACAATACATTAGGGTCACCATCAAAAGTAGAAGGTACTCGAACTGAGTTAGTCACGTATGTTGACTCCAAGTATAGGGAATGGGTGGGGTGGGATAAACATAGTTATGATCGTCTGGATAGTGGTGATGTGAGGAAAATGTATGGCATTGTTCACATGGAGTGGTTGGGATGCGGTAAGCATGTGGATTGTATATACTCATGGTTGACTCGTGACAAGTGAAAATAAATTCAAGACGTCGTAAAGAATATAAATTAAGGAAATGATTTTTTTTTAATTATATTTTTTTTGTGCTAAAAACGATATGAAAATCAGACTATGGACCCTTTGCAACTATTATTGACTTATCTGTTAAAAGTATAATGGTCACCGTGGGGGAATTATTTGAACAATCCGAATAATTCGCGCTGAATGACACTTGTCCGACATAACGAGATAAAGGTCGCAGCTCAAGAGAATCGTGAAGAAGAGTCCCATTTGCAAGGATCTCGGTGGAGGATCAGTACGATTAATTCGCAACTGCATAGAGCCTTGCACGACCCCATCTCTTCTTCCCCTATTAATGTAACCTTTGATCCAGGGAAAAGGGGCATGTAATTCTTATCATCAACATTAGAATAATAAGAAAGAAAAAACACCGCGTGGACGTAGGCCATCGTTGAACCACGTAAATACTTGTGTCGTGTGATTCTTTGTACTCTGTTTGGTTTTAATTGTTTGGGATCATTCATTGTGGAATTTTTGCACCTACAATTGGTGCTGTCTGTCGGAAACGATTTTTATTTTCCTAAATCAGTTAGAACCGACAAACAACCCTGTCTCACCATCACAGTGCACCTCTTCCTTGCAATGGCAACTACGAAGACGAGCTTCCAGCCCCCAGGGTAAGATCAGAAATCCACCCCAACAAGAGTCGAGACGCTCCTCATGCACGTTATCGCCCACATGAGCAATTCTTTGAGCAAACAACGAGCAAGCTAGAACCACCCGGATCTCACGGCTGGTCGATGCATATGAATAGCGACTTTGCCTGCAGGTAGAGGCTACATGCCTCCAAGAGGAGAAAATGCTCGTCTGCAGCGACGTTTGGAAATGATGGAGCGAGAGCTTCATGGAGATAAACGCAAGTGCCACGACTGACCCCTTAGCCCTCAGGCGAGTAAAACTTGTAGATTGGGAAGGAGTTCACGTCGTGATCAGGGGCACGCCGAGCATGAGAATTGCTTGGCACGACGAGATCAAGAGACAGGACATCATTGTGGAATCATCATGACGCTCTTATGTGCTGCATATCCTTTCCAACTTAGGGAATATCGCGTAAAAATGGTTTGAAAAATTGTTACACAGGTCGGTTAACAACTTCAAAGAGCTCCCTGAAGCCTTCACTGCTCGGTTCATCATCATCAACGCCCATATGAAGAGAATGGATTCTTTTCTCACTATGAGGAAGAAGCCCCAGGAAGCCTTGCGGGAGTACTCTAGGCGGTATTGGGAAACTTATAACGAGATCGGGATTGCTCCGAACGGGTCATTGTGGCATCGTTTAAGAGGTTTGCCCAGTAGTTCTATGTTACATCAGTCCCCCACTAAGGAGGCAAACACCATAGACGACCTCATGTCTGACATAGAAAAATACGCAAAGGTAAAAGATGATGTCGCTGGCACCCAGAATAACAAGCGCTCGAAGAAAATCAAGAATGGTATTAAAGAGAGCGCCCATAAGAGGGGGCAAAAAGCAGAACGGAGGGTCAAAGAATGGAGATAAGAAAGATCCTACCAAGGATTTTCAGGCAATCAACACGGTGTTCAAGGAACCGATTTACAAGATGTTGAGTAAAATCAAGGATCGACAATTTGTCAAGTGGCCAAAGAAAGATGGGAGGAGACCCAACTTAGAGAAATAATGCACTCAGGTGCGCTTACCACAAAGAAAATGGGCACAAAGCGGAGAATTACAACCTTAAATCCTATCTAGAAGAATTGGCTCTAGCCGTCCATTTAAGCGACAATGTGGACAAGAAAGGAGCCAAAGCCATCATTGACGTCGACCAAAAGCCAGATAATGTCCTAGAAGGCGAATTAGGGCATGAGTTTGTTGTCATGCACAGTGCCTCAAACCCGAAGCAGATCCAGGGCGACGCTGTTTGGATGGTGCTGAAGAAAGTCAGCGCAGTAATAGAGGCTTTTCAAATCGACCTTACCAAGAGTACACCAGGCAAGCGTCGACGCCCAGAAGACATAAATTACAACAAGCACATAGTGTTCACAGAGGACGACCTAATCGGATTTAGAACTCCGCATCATGATGCACTAGTAATTACCCTAAGGATTGCAAATTGGGACGTGGATAAGTTATTGGTTGATCAGGGAAGTTCATTGGAAGTTTTGTACCTGTAACAAAATTGCAAATTGGTGCGTGGATAAGTTATCAGTTCATCAGAGAAGTTCCTGGGAAGTTATGTACCTGGAGTTTGGGGTGGTAAATGGACCAATACGAAGCGGATGCCATGCTATTCATATCCGTATCCACTATTTGGATGTACTATCTGTATTTGTATTCGTCCGGATAGTAAAAACAAATATCTATATTCGTATCCTCCCGGATTCGAATTATATCCGTATACGATTATATTGCTTATCCATTGCAATTGACTCGCCTCTTTTTAACATGTAATATCAATACTACTATCAAAAAAATATCAAGCACTAACTGTTTAGAATCAACAATTTATAATCAACGACTTGATCGACCTTTTCATAATCAACAACTTTGAAATTAGAATCAACATTTTTTCCTTAACGGTGCTGTGTGCTTTTGTGTGTGTGTGTTGTTGTGTCTGAATGTGTGTGTTGTTGCGTACTTCTGTGAGTGTTGTGTTCGTGTGTGTGCTATGTTGTTGTTGGTCCGCGTGTGGTGGTGGTGGTGGTGGTGGTGGGGGTGGGGTGAGAGAAGGAGGGGGGGAGCTTATCAAGTTACTAGTTGAGGGAAGGTTTTGGAGAAGAGGGTGTGCGTCGAAAATGAGGGGGAAGGGAAAACGGGTAAAATCAAAGAGAGAGGTTTTAGGTAAAATGTTTTGTTCGAGTTTGTTTTGTCCGCTTTTTGTTCTTTTCTATTATTTTCTTTTTTTTTCTTTTCAAGCCATTCATTATCTTTTGATTTTTTAAAAAGTATTATTTCTTTATTTTTTTTTACATGAGTGAAAAGTGATGATTAACATTTTTGTATTAATATATTACATATAATAAATATTATAAATAATAATTATATATAACTAATATTAATGATAAATTATTATTAAATACAAAACGGATACGGATATAAAAAAAACGGATATCTACAAATATGGATACTCCGTCTCAGATACAGATTATCCGTGTCGGATACACATACTATCCGTATCCTTTTTTGAATATTTTAACACATTATCCATATTCGTATCCATATCTTCTTTTTTGAATAAATATTCGCAAAATTCGGACTCGCATACTTGACGAATTCGGATTTTGAATATCCGTTTACACCCTTATCTGGAGTTTTTTAATAAACTTAATCTCAAGATGGAAGATTTGAAAGAAGTGACCATCCCTTTGGTCGGCTTCGTTGGAAAAATGATCATGCCACTAAGGAAGGTGGTCTTGCCCATCCAAATTGAGAATATCTCGAAGTTGATTGAATTTCTAGTTGTGGACATTGATTCTCCCTACAACGATATTCTCGAAAGAGGATGGCTACATGCCATGCAAGCTGTCCCCTCCGCTTATCGCCAAAAGCTCAAATGCATCACCGACCGTGGGATAATGGAGATTAAGGAAACCAAGCCGTTGCTCGGCAATGCTTTATTATCGCCATCAAACCCAAACGGGAGAAGAAAAGGGAGAAAGGGGTCGCTTACGATTACTAAGTTCATTCGAATATGAAATCCAATCCTGGAAATACAACATCTCGCCTTTTTTTACTACTCAAGGCTTCGATACATTTCGAAATCGAGAGATCTCTACTGGAGCAGGTGGTGTCCCTCTTAGCCGACCAAGGATGGAGCTACACCCTTTAAATAACAACTAAAGTATGGCAGACTGGGGGTAGAAGAGACGAGGGTGGCCCCCACAGATAGGGACATGGAACCATTGCAAGAGGTAGTGTTCGACGATTCACACCAAAGAAGAAATTCCTGATTAGTAGTTCACTCACTGAGTAGGAAAGAAAGGAATTGATTTCTCTTCTAAATGAAAATCAGGATTTGTTTGCTTGACAACCTTCCGATATGCGTGGGATCAATTCAGAAGTCATGTATTACCGACTTCACGTGGGCCCGACGCATCCGCTGATCACGCAAAAGGCTCGCCGAACAACCCCAAAGAAGGCAAAGGCCGTGGGAGAGATGGGGAAACTTCTAGAGGCAAGGACCATTAAAGACGTTCAATTCCCTACGAGGCTATCAAATCCAGTAGTAGTACTTTCCGTTGCCGAAGATCGACCAATTAGTCGACGCAACAGCTAGCCACGAATGGATGAATTTTCTGGATGCGTACCAAGGGTTGTGAAGTTTGGCTTGAATTTTGTGAGGATACTGTTGGTACTGTTCATACGCGATTTATTATATATACGTGTGGTATTGTTCACTTTTTTTCTCCTTATTTAAGAATGGTTTCAGCTATGGCTCAAAACACATTGACGCATCACAAAGCTAAAGAGGGTCTTCTTCTAAAGGTGAGGGTTTAGGTTGGGAGGTGAGGGATTTTCCCTCTCACCCACGGGTATTGCTCAAAGGTAGAAGGGTATGGGTATGAATGTGAGTGTTTCATATATGGTAAGTGTGATTAAGATGTAATGTGTAGGGTATTTTTCAGCGGTTTACATGGGAGCGGGATACACTGGAATGGGTACATGAAAAACACTTGGGAAACATTTGAGGGCAAGAGATTGAGAGGGTTCTTGGCCTATTACTTGGTTTTACTTGGGTGAAGAGTTGCTGTACAATGGCTATCCGGGATTTGGGTAAGAGAGTAGAGGGTATGTAATTTATCCTTGTATCTTCTCTATTGTACTTGTAATTTCCTCAAATATTGTGGAATCGGGCCTATCTATGGACGTTGCCAAGTTGGTGAACCACGTATATCATGGTGTTGCCTCTCTTATTCACATCTTTATGTGCTTGTCATTATTACCATTTTATCTTGATTATATTCGGGGTCGTAGTTGATTGGAGGGTGTTCCAACAAATTAGGCGTCGGGGCACAACAAGGGTCCCATCAAATCTCTGTTCGGCTCTAATCAAGACAAAACCTCGCTCGTCACCATTCTCGTCCTGAACTGTTACAAAGTCATGCCTTTTGTTCTCAAGAACGCAGGAGCTACGTATCAACGGTTGGTCACTAAAATGTTCAAGGAACAACTTGGAGATGCCATGGAAGTTGCTTGTCAAAAGCAAGCACAAAGCCGACCACTTGCAGGACTCGGCAAAGACTTTTGAGATCCTCAGATACTACGATGAAGCTCAACGCGGTTAAGTGCTCCTTCGGAGTCCAATCTGGGAAGTTCTTTGGATACTTAGTTAGTTAAGGGGGATTGACGCCAACCCCGACCAGATCGTGGCAATTAACAATGTTCAACCACCAAAAACACTTCGCGATATTCAAAGATTAACAGGAATGCTGGCGGCTCTTAACCGTTTCATCTCCAAACCTTTCGAGAAGTGCCGACTATTCTTTCAACTGTTGAGGCAAGATTAAGGCTTAACCTAAAACTAGGAATGCTAAAAAGCACTCGATGAAACCAAAACCTACCTGAGCCAACCTCCTCTCCTCTCAATCCCGAATCCAGGGGATCCAGTTTGTATCTCATAGTATCCGATCATGCAGTCAACTCAGTTTTGATGTGCGAGAGAGAGGGGTACCAGACTCCTATTTACTATGTCAGCAAGACGCTAGCGCTACTTTTCACTCGAGAAATTGGCCTATTCTCTGATTATTGCTTCGCGGAAACTGAAGCATTACTTTGAAGCTCACTCAGTTATAGTCATCACATCGTTCTCACTCAAAGCGGTCCTCAGAAAAGTCGACCTGTTTGGACGGATTTCCAAATGGTCGGTGGAACTTGGAAGATTCGATATCCATTATCGACCAAGAACCGGGATTAAGGGTCAAGTACTAGCAGACTTAATCGTTGAATTCATAGGAGAGGATTAGCCCGACGCCAGTTAGCCAAAAGTTTGACCAATCCGAAGAGTGGACTCTCTACATAGACAGGGCCTCTAATTCAAGAGGGGCAGTAGTGGGAATTGTTCTCATTTCTCATGAAAAGACTATGATCAAACTAGAGATCAGACTTGGCTTCGAAGAATCCAATAACGAAGCCGAATACGAGGCCTGCATCGCCGGATTGTACAAAGCCTTATCTTTGGGCGCAAGCCACCTTGACATCTATTGCGACTCAAGGCTGGTATCCGACCAAGTATCAGGAGTAGGTTTCCCATGACTCAACTGCTCCAGAGGGTCCACTTTCAACAATTCTCTCGGGGAAACAACTGTCATGTCGATGCCTTAGCTGCTTTGGGATCGACAGTAGACTTTGATCTTAAAAGAGTAATCGAGGTAGAATTCCTCGCTCAGCCCAGTATTGCAAAATCAAAGGGCATTGAATAAATCCTCATCGTTCAAAAAGCTCCCAGCTGGATGGATCTGATTACAACTTATTTGCAAGAGGATGCCCAACTGTCTGACAAGAAACAAGCCCATCAGGTCAGGATAAAAGTTCCCCGATTCTACCTATCCTATCACCTGAAGGCCAACTCTATAGGAGGTCTTTCACAGGTGCCTACCTTTAATGCATGCACCCAAATGATATCGATTAAGTTCTATATGAAGTTGATGAAGGTATGTGTGGAAGTCACTTAGGTGTAATAACCCTCTCTTTCGAATAAGTTATTTTATATTAATTTACTGTGTGAAGTAATTAGATGATATATGGGAAATGGAGTAGATCTTAATTAAATGAGTTAAAAGTTAATGTTTACTAAATTGTTGCATATTTACTGTATGTGTATGTAAATATCACCATGTTGCGTTTTATAGTGTCGCATGCTTTAAACACATTTATGGTTTATTTGGAGCCGGAACTGGAAATGATTTATAAAATTTCCGGATGCCAATTTAGAGGGCGTAGTTAGTCCCGAAATGTGCGAGATAGTCAAAATAAGTGCCATGTTGTATTTTTGGATTTCGGGCACTTTTGACTGCTTTTAACGTAAATGTGTAGTTACGAGTCATTTTTATGGAGTACTAGCATTTCTTAAGTGGAGACTTATGTTAAGCCCCGATTTTAGTCTTCTAATTCCCTTAATTTCCCTATTACATGCCTTAAAACATGGAGAGTTAGAGAGAGGAAAAGAATAGTGGAGAAAAGAAGAGAAAGTGGAGATTGAAGATTGGATTGTTGCTAGCAAAGAGAAATCTGAGATTTCAACTCAAGGCAAGTATTCTTACTTGCTAATATATGGTTTAGGATGAATAATTTGTATTGATTGTTGTGGATTGGGTATGGTTTAACCATTGTAGGGTTTAATGAATTTCTAGGTTTTGAACCCTTGGGATTTGATTTAGATGGTTATTGGTATAAATTTTAGTTGCTGGATGTATTTATTGTTAGTTGGTTTCAATAAATGATCTTGAATTGGGTAGTTTTGAGATGGAGGAAATTTGGAGTTATAGAGCTCCATAGCAAATCTCGAAATTCTGGGCTGGGCGAATCCCTAGCGAATCGATTCGCTAACAGGGGAGGCTACAGGTCTGAATGGATCGAATCGATTCGGTCAAGCCGAATCGATTCGGTAGTTTGCAGAATGTCAAGTTTTCTTGACCGAATCGATTCGGCCTATCCGAATCGATTCGCTTTCAGACCGAATCGATTCGGCCAGGGAGAATCGATTCAAAAACCTACTGTTTTGAGTTATTTTTCTACTCAATTCCGATCCTTTTTCTTTAGGCTTAGGACTTATGAACCATCTTATATGAAGTAAACTTATAGTCCTAGAGTCTTAGATGAGTTAGTTATCTGCCCTAGATTAGAAATGGCCTATTTAGGGATTGTTCCGGGGGTTTCCAACGTGATGTTAAGGCATTCTTCTTCTTTAGTTGATTAATATGAGACTAAGAGTTGTAAAATGCTATTGGGAGACTTTAGAAGCTCAATTGAGGTATGATAGTCTTAATGGTTTATAAGAACACCCTGAATTGCTTGGAGAATAAATTGAGAGTTTATTCATTCATTGAGGATGTAATGATAAAATGAATTACGTATGACTCCGGATAAAATGTGATGTATCTATTAAAATGGAAATAAAAATGGTAAATGATAATTTACTTAAATCCACCTCTCTAAATGCTATCATAAGGGAAGTTCGCGCATGAGGTGAAGTCTCCTGACTAGTGAATGCAGGGTGAATATAGTCCTCGTGCATATGACCGGTTATTATGTGTATTTAATTGCGCTAGTGAGGTAATTCCGGGTGTGGTTATGACTCACTCGCAGGTATATGGCCACTTCCCGGCGTTGCGCTAGGAACCCAGGTTGTCTTGGTTGATAGGCCCTGGAAGATGATAGTCATTTGGGGGGGGGGGGGGGGGGGGGCGCACAGTGGGGAAACCCGGACGGGCGGTCTTAGAATCGTTATATGTATATGAATATAACTATTCTTATTCAAGTTGGACTTGATTCATGATAAATGCCATAAAGAGCATATAACTGTGATTATGTTTCATAATGAGAAATGGAACAATGAAATGGAACGGAGTAAATGACGGAGGCTTTTAATTAATGTTAATCACTCATATCCTCTTGCATAATTGAATCAAACTTATGATCATTTAAATTGTCTTAGTTTATGCTTTGAGATTTTGTAGGTAGATTCTTATCTATATCCATCATGATTAACTGTTCATAACTGTCATACTTTTTATTCATCTGGTGATCATATAAAATCGGGCCCTGACCCGTTCATATTTCTTGTTGCGCATGAATCTTATATTCGCTCAGGTACTCCGCCGCAAGGACGCCCGTACTGACTTTCCTATTCCGGTGTTTTGGGGAGCCGTGATACTTTGCGGATATTACGGGATATTTTGTTAATAGACGCCTTCATTTTTGTACTCTAGTTATGATCGGGTCTTGTACTCGGGCGCCTAGCCCAAATCTTTTGTATTTGCTTGTTGTAATATATTATGTACTTATTGAACTTGTAATTATGGGTTGTATAGACTGTTGATCGACAGCATATTCGGTCCCCTTATTGTGTACTTGTTGTGGTAGTATTATAAGCCCTTTTGGGTTTCCACTTTCTTTTCAAATTGGGTTGCTTAAATTCTTTCTTTAACTTGTAAAAATAAATTTTTTTGACAACCCGTTTTTCTGAGATATTGTGTGGTTGTCCCGTATACTTATTGTGTTGTTGTGATGCTGAGAATGATCCATCTATGATTCCCTTTATTATTGGAGTATCGGGCTGGCCACCCCTTATTTTGGTGAGCAGGTTGTCACAGATGGTATCAGAGCATCAGGTTCTAGAGTCTTTAGGATCTATGCGGACTTGTCACGTTCTACCGTAGCGTTCTTTGATATAGAGCCTTAATGTTAGGACTGCGTTGTATGCCTATAACTGCGATCTTTTGTAAGATAGATTGTTCTTTTATAGTATTCTAATTCGATTGTTTCTTCATCTCAGATGCCGCCTAAGAGAGGTCGCTCCGCTAGAAGAAACAGAGTTGTAGAAGAGGATGTTGGTCCTCCACCGCCGCCACAAGGAACGATTAATGCAGCTGAAGTAGCCAATATTGTGGCCCAAGCGGTTAATGCTGCTATGACTGCAGTGGTTTAGCAAATGCCACAAGCCCAACAACCACGCGCTCAAGAAGCACAAGCTCCTGCGGGACCTTCTCCGTGGGAAAGGGTTAGAGAGTCCTTTTTAAAGGGCCATCCTCCAGAATTCCAAGGAGGTTTTGATGTTATAGCAGCAAATCAGTGGAAGAAGGATATGCAACGCCATCTGCGCATGGTGGAATGTAGTGAGGGAAGGAAACAAATCCTTGCTACCTTTAAATTAGTGGGTGCTGCGTTACATTGGTGGGAATCGATGAGTACTCCAGAGCAGAGAGACACTATGACTATCAATGATTTTTGGGTGTTGTTTGATCGGAAATATTTTCCTTCCGCAGTTCAAAGGGAATGAGAAGAAGACTGCAAGATGTGGTGCAAGGTGAGCGTTCTGTTGTGGAGTACGAAGAGGAGTTTACTCGGCTAGCTAGTTTTGTGCCGGACGAGGTGACTCCAGAAGAGAGGAAAATCTCCAAGTTTATGGGAGGTTTACAACGGCGAATAAGACAACATTTGCTGGGCAATCCAGCGTTGCAGACTTTTGGAGATGTAATGAATGCGACGTTACTCCATTGTCAAGAACATCGGTTGTATGTCCAAAGTGGTAAGAAGGCTTCAGTGGTGGGGCAAGCGGGAAAGCCCGACGGCAATGGTATAGGAGGAGCCTTACCCTCGTCCCAAACTTCGGGAAATAAACAAAAAGAAATGGATCCCCAACAAGGGGACTTGTCAAAAAGGCAACGTTTTGGTGGGTTTAATGTTGGTGGCAGTAATGTTAGACAGGGTCAAGGTGGCCCGCAACAGCAACAAGCAGGTCGGGGTGGTAATGGAGGTAGAGGCCATCAGGGCCAAAGCTTCGGGCAGTTTCGAAATAACCGGGGGCGAAATCAAGAGAATATGTTGGGTCGATGCTTCCTATGTGGAGAGGCGGGTCATATTAGGAAGACTTGTCCTCAGTTGATTGGGGGACAGCTTCCGAGGGTTCCACAGCAGCCACAGGTCCAGTTACCACCACAGGTACCTAACCCGGTTGTCCCTCCCCAACAGGGATAGCTACAGTATGTGCGAGTTTATCACATACAGGATGCTATGCTTCCTCCGGCCCCTCCAGCACCGCCAACGATTGAGGGTAAGTTTCTCATTCAGGGGCACATGGGTCGGGTACTATTTGATACGGGTGCGACACACTCATTTATTTCTAGAAGTTTTGCTCAGTCTACAGAGATAATTAAATCTGCAGAGAGTACTTTTACGAGTGTAGAATCTTCAATGGGAGATGGGTCACTGATTTTCTTTGTTTGTAAATGAGTAGGAATAAGTCTTGGTAATTTGTGCTTTGAGGCCGATTTGCTCGTCCTTGACATGGTCGGGTATGATGTAATCCTAGGAATGGATTGGCTAGTAAAGTATCGCGCGATAGTTAATTGCTATGGGAAGAGTATAGTTTTTGCCATTCCGGGGTAAGAAATGTTTTAAGTGGTTATGCCTTCCTTGTATGGAAGGGGGTATTAGCACTTACTTGTACTGTATCGCGGAGGAGACTTCTCGAGATGTAGTTGTTTCCTTAGACTCGATTCCGGTTGTTAGGGAATTCGAGGATGTCTTTCAGGAGATATCGGGTTTGCCTCCTAGTAGAGAGATTGAGTTCGTAATCGATTTAGCACCGGGAACTCGACCGATCGCGAGAGCTCCATTTCGTATGGCTCCTGTTGAGATGAGGGAGTTGAGAGACCAGATTCAGCAGTTGTTGGAACAGGGATTCATTCGGCGTAGCACGTCGCCGTGGGGCGCTCCGGTGTTGTTTGTGAAGAAGAGAGACGGTTCTCTCCGGTTATGTGTGGATTAACGGGAGTTGAATAAGGTCACTATCCGGAACAAATACCCTTTGCCTCGTATCGACGATTTGTTTGATCAACTTAGTGGAGCGTTGTACTTGTCTAAAATCGATTTGAGGACGGGGTATCATCAATTGGGGATACGGGAGCAGGATGTGTCCAAAACTGCTTTCCTAACGAGGTATGGGTCCTATGAATTTTTGGTTATGCCATTCGGGGTAACCAACCCCCCCTCAGTTTTTATGGACCTCATGAATAGGGTGTTCAAGGATTTCCTCGACCAGTTTGTTATAGTATTCATTGATGACATCCTAGTGTATTCCAAAACAGAAGCGGATCACGCTACTCATTTGAGGTTGGTCCTACAGACATTGAGGGATCATCAATTGTATGCTAAGTTTTAAAAGTGTAGGTTTTGGTTGCAGGAAGTACAGTTTCTGGGTCACGTGATGACGACCCAGGGCATTTCGGTGGACCCAAGTAAAGTGGTTGCGGTGAGGGAATGGGGTCAGCCCACGACACCTACCGAGATTCGTAGTTTTCTGGGTTTGGCTGGTTATTATCGCCGATTTATCAAGGTTTTTTCGAAAATTGCTAGCCCTTTGATAAATTTAACCCGGAAGGGGGTGAGATTTGTGTGGGATAATTCTTGCCAGTGTGCTTTTGATGAGTTGAAGGAGAGATTGACTTTTGCTCCAGTCCTTGCATTACCCAGGCCAGGATTGGAATATTTAGTCTTTACCGATGCTTCGTTGCAAGGATTGGGTGGAGTGTTGCAGCAGGAACAGAGGGCTATTGCTTATGCCTCCCGCAAGCTAAAGCCACATGAGAAGAATTACCCGGTTCATGACTTGGAACTTGCAGCTGTGGTTTTTGCTTTGAAGATTTGGAGACATTACCTCCTGGGGGAGAAGTTTAGCCTTTTCATGGACCATAAATCGTTGCAGTATTTATTTTGACAAAAGGACTTGAATATGCGACAGCGCCGATGGTTAGAGTTCGTGAAGGATTATCAATTTGATATCCACTATCACCCAGGCAAGGCGAATGTGGTAGCGGATGCTTTGAGTAGAAAACCCGAGGGGGAGCTAGCCTCTGTATGGAAAGCGAAATGGAAGGAGCTTAGTCAAGTGGACGCGGATGCTAGGGCGTTTATGTCAGTGCTGACTGTTACGCCTACTATAGTGGCGAGGGTTGTGGAAGCTCAAGGTAGAGACAAAATCTGTCAGGATCGTATACGCCAATTGTTAACCGGGGGAGCGAAATCCTACTCTATAAGCTCAGAAGGTGGATTACGTTTCCAAGGGAGACTTGTGGTTCCGGATGATGTGGACTTAAGGAGGGCAGTAATGACGGAATCACACGGTTCCAAATTTACAGTGCATCCCGGAAATGACAAAATGTACCAAGACATGCGCCGTCAGTATTGGTGGGCGGGCATGAAGCGGGATATTTCTGAGTTCGTTTCCCAATGTACTACTTATCAATTGGTTAAGAGAGACCATCAGCGACCGACAGGATTGTTGCAACCTTTGGAGATTTCGGTTTGGAAGTGGGAGAGCATATCGATGGATTTCATCACGGGCTTGCCGACGTCACAAAGTGGTCATGACTCCGTCTGGGTTATTGTTGATCGCTTGACTAAGTCGGCGCATTTCTTACCGGTTCGAACCGACTACAATACCGCTCGTTTTGCCCGGCTGTTTATTACGGAGATCGTTAGACTCCATGGGGCGCCCATAAACATAGTCTTCGATAGAGATAAGATTTTTGTTTTCCATTTTTGGCGAAGTTTTCAAGAAGCTATGGAAACCGAATTGAAGTTGAGTACCTCTTATCACCCTCAAACAGATGGGCAGACTGAAAGGGTCAACCAAATGTTGGAGGATATGCTTAGAATGCGTGCGCTTGATTTCAAAGGTGGTTGGGAACAATATCTCCCTTTGGTTGAGTTCGCTTATAATAATTCGTATCAATTCACCATCGGGATGGCACCCTATGAAGCCTTAAATGGACGGCATTGCAGATCGCCCACTTGTTGGTTGGAGGTGGGGGATAACAAGTTTCTTGGACCTGAAATTATCCAAGACACGTCTTCGAAGATTGAACTCATTCGAAATCGCATCCGTATAACTCCAAGACCGTCAAAA
The DNA here is from genome assembly GCA_949130495.1 of Sambucus nigra. Lineage (NCBI taxonomy): Eukaryota > Viridiplantae > Streptophyta > Magnoliopsida > Dipsacales > Adoxaceae > Sambucus > Sambucus nigra. Next base: position 693,591,601 of record OX422210.1, read on the forward strand.
GAGTTATGCCGATGCAAATAGAAGGCATGTAGAGATAGAGGTTGGGGAGCAAGTTTTGGTGCGAGTATCGCCGATGAAGGGTATTATGAGATTTGGGAAGAAGGGAAAGCTTGCGCCGCGTTACGTTGGACCTTTTCCTATTATTGTTAAAGTAGGCCCGGTAGCGTATCAACTTGCTTTGCCCGAACACTTACAGCAGATTCATGATGTTTTCCATGTTTCATCATTGAAAAAGTATAAGAGATGCGAAGGAGCTCATTGGCATATTCCTCTAGATGATATCGAATTGCAACCCGATATTTCATATGAGGAACAACCCGTTGCGATTTTAGACCATGGGGAGGGTAGGTTACGATCTAGAGTGGTACCATTGGTTTGCGTCCAATGGGGACATCACAACTTCGAAGAATCTACGTGGGAGCGTGAGGATGTGATGCGGGAAAAATATCCACATCTCTTTTTGCAAGGTACGCCTGAATTTTGAGGGCAAAATTCCCTCATAAGGGGGGAGTATGTAATAACCCTCTCTTTCGAATAAGTTATTTTATATTAATTTATTGTGTGAAGTAATTAGATGATATATGGGAAATGGAGTAGATCTTAATTAAATGAGTTAAAAGTTAATGTTTACTAAATTGTTGCATATTTACTGTATGTGTATGTAAATATCACCATGTTGCGTCTTATAGTGTCGCATTCTTTAAACACATTTATGGTTTATTTGGAGCCGGAACTGGAAATGATTTATAAAATTTCCGGATGCCAATTTAGAGGGCGTAGTTAGTCCCGAAATGTGCGAGATAGTCAAAATAAGTGCCATGTTGTATTTTTGGATTTCGGACACTTTTGACTGGTTTTAACGTAAATGTGTAGTTACGAGTCATTTTTATGGAGTAATAGCATTTTTTAAGTGGAGACTTATGTTAAGCCCCGCTTTTAGTCTTTTAATTCCCTTAATTTCCCTATTACATGCCTTAAAACATGGAGAGTTAGAGAGAGGAAAAGAATAGTGGAGAAAAGAAGAGAAAGTGGAGATTGAAGATTGGATTGTTGCTAGCAAAGAGAAATTTGAGATTTCAACTCAAGGCAAGTATTCATACTTGCTAATATATGGTTTAGGATGAATAATTTGTATTGATTGTTGTGGATTGGGTATGGTTTAACCATTGTAGGGTTTTAATGAATTTCTAGGTTTTGAACCCTTGGGATTTGATTTAGATGGTTATTGGTATAAATTTTAGTTGCTGGATGTATTTATTGTTAGTTGGTTTCAATAAATGATCTTGGATTGGGTAGTTTTGAGATGGAGGAAATTTGGAGTTATAGAGCTCCATAGCAAATCTCGAAATTCTGGGCTGGGCGAATCCCTAGCGAATCGATTCGCTAACAGGGGAGGCTACAGGTCTAAATGGATCGAATCGATTCGGTCAAGCCGAATCGATTCGGTAGTTTGCAGAATGTCAAGTTTTCTTGACCGAATCGATTCGGCCTATCCGAATCGATTCGCTTTCAGACCGAATCGATTCGGCCAGGGCGAATCGATTCGGAAATCCTGCTGTTTTGAGTTATTTTTCTAACTCAATTCCGATCGTTTTTCTTTAGGCTTAGGACTTAGGAACCTTCTTATATGAAGTAAACTTAGAGTCCTAGAGTCTTAGATGAGTTAGTTATCTGCCCTAGATTAGAAATGGCCTATTTAGGGATTGTTCCGGGGGTTTCCAAAGTGATGTTAAGGCATTCTTCTTCTTTAGTTGATTAATATGAGACTAGGAGTTGTAAAATGCTATTGGGAGACTTTAGAAACTCAATTGAGGTATGATAGTCTTAATGGTTTATAAGAACACCCTGAATTGCTTGGAGAATAAATTGAGAGTTTATTCATTCATTGAGGATGTAATGATAAAATGAATTACGTATGACTCCGGATAAAATGTGATGTATCCATTAAAATGGAAATAAAAATGGTAAATGATAATTTACTTAAACACACCTCTCTAAATGCTATCATAAGGGAAGTTCGCGCATGAGGTGAAGTCCCCTGACTAGTGAATGCAGAGTGAATATAGTCCTGGGCCATATGACCGGTTATTATGTGTATTTAATTGCTCTAGTGAGGTAATTCCGGGTGTGGTTATGACTCACTCGCAGGTATATGGCCACTTCCCGACGTTGCGTTAGGTTCCCAGGTTGTCTTGGTTGATAGGCCCTGGAAGATGATAGTCATTTAGGGGGGGGAGGCGCACAGTGGGGAAACCCGGACGGGCGGTCTTAGAATCGTTATATGTATATGAATATAACTATTCTTATTCAAGTTGGACTTGATTCATGATAAATGCCATAAAGAGTATATAATTGTGATCATGTTTCATAATGAGAAATGGAACAATGAAATGGAACGGAGTAAATGACGGAGGCTTTTAATTAATGTTAATCACTCATATCCTCTTGCATAATTGAATCAAACTTATGATCATTTGAATTGTCTTAGTTTATGCTTTGAGATTTTGTAGGTAGATTCTTATCTATATCCATCATGATTAACTGTTCATAACTGTCATACTTTTTATTCATCTGGTGATCATATAAAACCGGGCCCTGACCCGTTCATATTTCTTGTTGCGCATGAATCTTATATTCGCTCAGGTGCTCCGCCGCAAGGAGGCCCGTACTGACTTTCCTATTCCGGTGTTTTGGGGAGTCGTGATACTTTGCGGATATTACGGGATATTTTGTTAATAGACGCCTTCATTTTTGTACTCTAGCTATGATCGGGTCTTGCACTTGGGCGCGTAGCCCAAATCTTTTGTATGTGCTTATTGTAATGTATTATGTACTTATTGAACTCTTAATTATGGGTTGTATAGACCGTTGACCGACAGCATATTCGGTCCCCTTATTGTGTACTTGTGGTAGTATTATAAGCCCTTTTGGTTTTCCACTTTCTTTTCAAATTGGGTTGCTTAAATTCTTTCTTTAACTTGTAAAAATAAATTTTTTTTGGCAACCCGTTTTTCTGAGATATTGTGTGGTTGTCTCGTATACTTATTGTATTGTTGTGATGCTGAGAATGATCCATCTATGATTCCTTTTATTATTGGAGTATCGGGCTGGCCACCCATTATTTTGGTGAGCGGGTTGTCACAGTAGGGGGCAGATTTTTGGCTTTTAGAGCAACCAAGGAAGGATACTGGTGGCCGTACATGCAGAAAGTTGTGGTGTTTTACTTCATAAGATGCGAGAAGTGTCAAAAGTTCTCGCCCATGCTTTATCAGCCGACCAACAACTTAAAGTCATTAACTAGTCGATGGCCGTTCTCGTAGTGGTGTTTGGACATCGTGGGCCCACTACCTACAACACCGAGAAATCGCAAGTATCTCATGGTCGGTATAAATTGTTTCACGAAGTGGATTGAGGGGGAGCCATTGGTGAACACTAGAGATACTGATATAATCAGATTCATTTAGAGGAACATCGTGACTTGTTTTGGCTTGCCAAGTACAATTGTCACGGACAATTGGACAAAATTCGAAATTGGGCCGTTTCAAAACTTCTGCGACAATCACAGCATCAAGCACCATTTCAGCTCGGTCGCCTACGCTCAGAGTAATGGGTAGGCCGAGGCATCCAACCAGATATTGCTCGATGGCTTGAAGAAGAAATTGGAGAAGGGAAAAGGTGCTTGGGTGGATGAACTTTCCCACGTCATTTGGGCATACTACGCCCAGAAGATCGAATGGGAAAACGCCCTTCGCAAGCCTATGGGATGGACGCCATTATCCCCTTGGAAGCTGGTTTGCCAACCATAAGAACTATAGTTGCCGACTAAGATTTAAATGAAGAAATCATAAGGACCGAGCTCGATCGAGCCGATGAACGAAGGGAGCAAGCCTAATCAAGTTAACTTCCTATCAACAATAGTTGGCCAAGCAATACAACAATGGCGTCAACACAAGAAGGTTCCAGGTCAGAGACTACATCCTCAAGAAAGCGTTCGGAAATTTCAAGGATGGCGTTCAAAATCATTAAAGACGATCTCTAGGGCGCCTACCATATGGAAACAATGGAGGGCGTTGAGATCCCAAGCGCTCAAAATGCGGCCAACCTTAGTAGGTTTATTTCTCGCAAATTTCAAGTTTGTTATTTTCAGGAATATTCTAAGTTAAATTAATGCAATTTTCTTCATTATTGTTCCAAATGGCAGACCAATTCTTTTTATTTATGGGTTATTGTTATGTCCGATCATGAATGCCTCTGTATGATTACACCTAATCAAAATTTTGAGGTTACATGTTTTTGTCATTGAAAAACGAAAGCATCTAGAATTGTCCAGGCAAGCAAAAGATCTAAGGGGAAACCCTAGATACTAAGTGTCTCGACTTTGGTCGGCTAAAAATCCCGAGTGGGTGGACGACCTTACAACCAGGTGCATTTTTGCTACGGTTTGACCTAGGCCTAAGGTTGCGTGATGACACAATCTAAAAGGTAAGACAAACGATAAAAACACACACAACATAAAAGATGGGAAAATGCGAAACGCTGAATTAACCAAAAAATTCATAGTGCTTTCATTTTGCAAAAAACTTATACCAACAAAATTCCAAAATGAGCATATACAGTCCTGGCATGGTGTTGGTGGGGGTGATGATGTTGCTGGTGAGATTTGGGGTTTTGGAGGGTGTAGGTTTTGTGATGTGGGCAGCATAGAGTGGTGATGTTTTGTTAGGGTTTCTGGTTATTGATTGTTGATGATGATGATGGAGATGAACAATAGTGAAGTGTGATGAATAATGGTAGTTTGAGAATGCAGAGGATCGGAGTTTCGGATATGATACCAAAATGGTGCAGGACAAGTTATTAAGAAATTTTCCCTACATGATATTGATGAAAAGAAACAGATATTCTCCAAGAATGAGCAATAATCAGAGAAGAAACCTGCAACCTAATAATTAACTAAACACTCAATAATACTCAATATTTCATTCATTCCAGTCTGCCCTCAATAATGAGAGTTACAATTATTTATAGGTTAAGATTCTTACTAAGAGATAACTACTAAAGATAATACTAAGGGATAATTACTAAAGATAAATAATAGACGATAATTACTAATAATTATCCTAATATCTTAAAGATAATAAATAAATAAAATATCAAATAAATCATCATCCAATCCCATTGCGTTCCCCATCACTAGGTTTGCCAATTTGCGTTTATATTAGCAAGGACTGATCAAAGATCTGGTATTCTTTCCTTTAGTCTTCTCTTGCATTTACAAAGTACTATTCCCCAATGTTATTGATTTGGCCACTTATCAAAAATAAAAATAAAATGTTATTGATTTGGCCATGAATAAAATGCTTGAAAAGTGTTCAGTGCATCATAAGAGCTGTTAACTTCTTTCTGGCATTTCACCCTTTTCTGTCAGGTGTATACTTGATGGCGAGATGTTGGTCTGGGACACATCTATGAATCGTTTTGCCGAGTTTGGTTCAAATCAGGAAATAGGTTTACCGACTTTTCAGTACATCTTTCTGCATTAACATCTCATTGTTTTTGTATAATCCTTAAATTACTTTCTCTTGTTAAATTCATTTCTTGTCACAGCCAAGGCAGCAAAGGACGGACTTGATAGTGACCGACAGGTTTCCCCTGTTATATACCATTTGTTTTTTTCCTTAATAGAAACTACTGTCATAAAGTTTAATTTCTTCTTGTTTTTTTCTTCTTTTTGATGCAGTTGTGCTGTATCCTTGGATTTTTTTCTCTTTTTGGTGCAGAGATCTTTCTTCATTACTTGATTAATATGTTTCAAAAATCATAAGACTCATGTTGAAACCTAAACCCACACAGAACTAGAGGCACTTGATTTTGTTCATCTTAATATGAGATATGGCCAGATGTTGCATTTGATATCCTCTATGATGGAGATACCAGCGTTATTCACCAAAGCTTGAAGGAACGGCATGATATTCTTCGAAGGGTTGTTAAGCCCATTAAGGGTCGGTTAGAGATTTTGGTTCCTAATGGTGGTTTGAATGCTCATCGTCCTTCTGGTAAAGAATGTTGCATGGAATTAGTTCTTCTGTTATTTAGTATTTTATATGACTTGCATATGAGTGTCAACCAACCTTTTATGTCAAATCTGATTAATTTTTCAAAATCCATCTCAAAAGAACTTTTGCATTTTCAAAAAAATTACTTTGAATTTTGATAAAAAAGTTACTTTTGATGTTGGATCAACATTATATGATATGTTGTAATTGATGGAAATGACAATTTGTATTATGGAAAATAAAATTCTCTTGATTCTGGAAATTTGGGTGTGTATGGGAATTATTTATGAGAATCTTGTCAAATGAACAAGACAAATTGTCATGAATTCTTCGGAATTTAAAATTCAAAATTGAATTGTTGCAAAACAAATTGACCCTGAATAAATTTTTTCCTTGCTTCTTTTACCTGCCCTGCCCTCCAGTTCTTGGGGAGTAGTCAAGTTCTCGAAGAGACTTGCACTCGAGAGTAATGCACAAGCTTATTCTAGCCTGAATTGGTTGACCGAGCCTCGCTGGACTCCACACCAGTCACTGGACGCCATATGGTTTTGGTGTGATCCTGATTACATTCTGTGATCATGTCTTGCGTCGAGTTGCAGGAGTGGCAACCAGTTGCAGGTGGCAACCTTTTCAGGTGGGGAGAATGATGCAGGAGCATATTTTAACATGTATGAGCGGAGGTGCGCTGGCCTTGCGCCAAGGCTTGCTGCAAATCGAATGGCCATAGAAGGTGTGGCCTACTCTCACTGGACACCATATGTTTCATTAAGAAGAGATGGCCCACCTGATAACTCGGGGCATTTTATTTTTCTTCTTTCTTCCGCATTGATTCAGTTGCTGCTTCAAAATTTTCAGAAGAGTTTGTGACACCCCGTCTATTTTTATTACGGTTGATCAATCCTTTATTAAAATAAAACAGGATTTTCATATGGATCATTCTCAGCATTACTGTCGAAAACCAAATTAATTACTAAATAACCTATTAGGCCCGGTGTCAAAATTTTAAACTTTCAAATCTTGTTAACTTAACACAATAAATCCATCCACACAATTTATATACACAACAACTGAAATAAATAAACAATAACCCATACAACCATATCGAATAGGCGCAAACGAAAATGCGGCAAATAATATAAATGACAACAGTTGGGCCACATGCCTGAATATTTTAACAGTACCTCTTATCTAGATCACAAGGATAGAAGCGAATTAACAATACCTGCTGGCATCCATAGCTGCTGCAGCATCGACTCGAAGGAATAATATCATCCAGGCGTCCCTGTGTCTGGACACCTAAAAGGTTTTTGAAAATATTTGCAAGCGGGTCAGAGCCCAAAGCGTTTTAAAATATTTAGCAAGTGTTTAAAATACTTTAACATTTAAAATATGATATTCTTCATATTTAAACCGGTGTTGCATTCCCATGAGATACCCTTCACCTCTCATCTAAGCACACCTAACGCATGTATTTTAAACACCGTAGTTACGCTACCGAGCCTAACTAGTGTAGGAGGGTACTTTAGATTATATATATATATATATATATATATATATATATATATATATGGAGGCGTCACCCCTATTGAGTATGGAAATGACAAGTTAATTTGCCCAAGACCACCAGATTAATGACAGGACGCACAGACACAGGCACAATGAAGTTATACCCAGCTTAAACTCACAAAACCTCTCGTGTATAACTCAGGGAATAATAATCAACTTTAGAAGTGGCTTAGCTAGAGGGAGAGAGAAGTAAGCACCCTAGATACACCTTGGTAGGCAGGTAAAACCACACCAGATACCCTCAGGAATCTCTATCGAATATTGAAAGCTTTATAATAAATGACAATGGTGAGTGAGTAAACTCTCTGGTTTGCAATAACTCTTTTCAACTCTCAAAAGGATCATCCTCTCCTCAGAGGTGGTTGGGGTCCTTAAATAGCCCCCCACACCACCCCCGAGGCAACTCAGTCATTAAAACTATGAAAGACATCCCTCATACTTTATGTCACAACACTAAATACCTGATGCACTAGCTGTCTCCACGTCATAAACATTAAATGCCAAGACATGCCTTTTGCCTAACCACCGTGTGTCAGGGGACTGTTGTCGCAGAGGTGGCTTACCAACTGCCTGACAGCCCCAAATACCACGGTGGTTTACTCAAGTGCATGTCTGACATTGTTTAGATGGCTAGTGACATCACCCACAGTAGATGTGACATTAAGTAGAGGGCTGTTTGGTCCATAACTCAATGCTCGATGGAACTCCAAGCTGCTCCGCTTGAGGTTCCACGGTCAGGGTCCTTCGGTGTTTTACCAGGTGTATCTAAGATGGTCAGGACAAGCCCCAACGGTGCCTTACTTCTCAATCCTCCAAACCAAGTCCCTCTAAAGTTCCCACGGCGAGGTCATTCGATAGAGCATGACAGCTCTCCCAGGCCCTGCCAAGCCTGGCCTCTCGCAAGTATCGTTTGACTTCACACTAAAACTCTTTATTATTCTCGTTACATCATTACAACCGTTATAGCTTACAGTAAATGTAACCAAAGATACAATATGACTAACACAACAAGCTGAAGTATGAGTTGCCACGCTTGAGCTGCCACGCTAAGTTGCCACGCTTGAGTTGCCTCTATTGCGTTAATCCTCAAACACTGTTGCCAATTAGGGAATTATCCCTAATCTCAGGATTACCTTCAAGCCCCCTCTACATTTGCCCCCTCGTGTAGGGATTGGTTGTGGGGACAAGAAATGCCTGAACGAAAACTTCTCAAACCGATGGACCTTTCTTTGTTGTGAAAAGATTCAGGCCTTTTTCCTTTATGCAGAACCGTTGGGACATCTTCTTCGTTGGGGCTTTATTAGATTAGTCTGACAAGAAATTTTGTTGGCGCCAAAACTCAAACTTGTATAGGAAGTCCCATCTGAACGATTTAAGGAAGGTGTTTGCTCGGTGCAGGAGATACAAGTTGAGGATGAACCCGTTAAAGTGTGTCTTCGGAGTAACAAGTGGTAAGTTTTTGGGCTTCGTGGTTAATCGACAAGGGGTACAGATGGACCAGGATAAACAGCGGGAAATCTTGGAGATGCCATGTCCAAGAACGGCAAAGGAGCTAAAAATTTTCCTCGGTAAACTCTCCTACCTTAGGAGATTTGTGCCTGGATTGGCCGAAATAACACACCCACTGATGCAGCTGCTACGACGGAACACGAAATTCAGATGGGAAGAGGTTCACCAGAAGTCCTTTGTTGGGTTGAAGAAGCTGCTCGTATCACCACAAATCATGGTTCCTCCCTAGGCATGAGCTCCGTTGCAACTATACCTTACGTCCACCAAGAGGTCCGTTGGAGCTCTGCTAGCACAAGGAGTGGACGGGCAAGAACGGCCGGTTTACAACCTCGGCAGAATTATACATGGGCCAGAAATTAGATATAGTAGCTTAGAAAGGCATTGTTTAGCCTTGGTCTTTGTAGCACAAAAACTTAGGCATTATATGCTGTCTTTTTACCATTCATATTGTAACTAGATGCGACCCAATTAGGTATTTGCTCGTAAAGACTATATTGATTGGCAGGGCAGCTAGATGGTTCCTTATTCTCTCTGAATATGACTTAAAATGTGTGGTCCCTCGCACAATCAAAAGCCAGGCGTATGCTGACCTATTGGCCATCTTTCCTTCAGGAACCTTCGAGCCGCCTAGGGAAGACATTCCAGGAGATGATTTGCAGGCCAATTACCTGGATGCAACTGAGGAGGAATGGACGATGCAGTTCGATGGATCTTCGGCAGAAAAGAAGGGAGGAGCAGGGGTTGTTCTTTCAAAAGGGATGGAAGAGATTTGCCTTTCCTACAAACTAGATTTCCCTTGCTCTAATAACGAGGCAGAATACGAGGCGTTGGTACTAGGGCTTCTAGAGGCTCTTCGGAGGGGAATTCGTTCACTCTGCATTAAGGGTGACTCGAACTTAGTAATTCAGCAGGTAAACGGAGAATATGCGTTGAAACACATGAGCCTGGCGCCCTATAGAACAATCATTCAGAGGCTCCTCAACCATTTCCATCGGACCAAGATCAGGAGACATCCCAGAACGATGAACCGCCATCCAGACGCCTATGCCACTATTGCCCAGAAGATGATAATGAAAACCAATGAGACTACATTTGTGATCCAACGAAGAACAGCTCCTTCGGTAGTACAGTCAATACTACCGATGGAGGAAGAGGTGGGCTGGAGAAGAGTTAAGAAGCAACTGGAGTCTGGTGAGGGGGCGATGGGGCTAAGAGAGTTGGCCCAATATTTTACATGCCAGGGAAATCTCTATTTTAGAAATGTAGGAGGGTACTTTAGATTATATATATATATATATATGGAGGCGTCACCCCTATTGAGTATGGAAATGACAAGTTAATTTGCCCAAGACCACCAGATTAATGACAGGACGCACAGACACAGGCACAATGAAGTTATACCCAGCTTAAACTCACAAAACCTCTCGTGTATAACTCAGGGAATAATAATCAACTTTAGAAGTGGCTTAGCTAGAGGGAGAGAGAAGTAAGCACCCTAGATACACCTTGGTAGGAAGGTAAAACCACACCAGATACCCTCAGGAATCTCTGTCGAATATTGAAAGCTTTATAATAAATGACAATGGTGAGTGAGTAAACTCTCTGGTTTGCAATAACTCTTTTCAACTCTCAAAAGGATCATCCTCTCCTCAGAGGTGGTTGGGGTCCTTAAATAGCCCCCCACACCACCCCCGAGGCAACTCAGTCATTAAAACTATGAAAGACATCCCTCATACTTTATGTCACAACACTAAATACCTGATGCACTAGCTGTCTCCATGTCATAAACATTAAATGCCAAGACATGCCTTTTGCCTAACCACCGTGTGTCAGGGGACTGTTGTCGCAGAGGTGGCTTACCAACTGCCTGACAGCCCCAAATACCAATGTGGTTTACTCAAGTGCATGTCTGACATTGTTTAGATGGCTAGTGACATCACCCACAGTAGATGTGACATTAAGTAGAGGGCTGTTTGGTCCATAACTCAATGCCCGATGGAACTCCAAGCTGCTCCGCTTGAGGTTCCACGGTCAGGGTCCTTCGGTGTTTTACCAGGTGTATCTAAGATGGTCAGGACAAGCCCCAACGGTGCCTTACTTCTCAATCCTCCAAACCAAGTCCCTCTAATGTTCCCACGGTGAGGTCATTCGATAGAGCATGACAGCTCTCCCAGGCCCTGCCAAGCCTGGCCTCTCGCAAGTACCGTTTGACTTCACACTAAAACTCTTTATTATTCTCGTTACATCATTACAACCGTTATAGCTTACAGTAAATGTAACCAAAAATACAATATGACTAACACAACAAGCTGAAGTATGAGTTGCCACGCTTGAGCTGCCACGCTAAGTTGCCACGCTTGAGTTGCCTCTATTGCGTTAATCCTCAAACACTGTTGCCAATTAGGGAATTATCCCTAATCTCAGGATTACCTTCAAGCCCCCTCTACAACTAGCATCTCTCAAAATCTCTAAGTCACCATATGCATAAGCTCGTGCGAAAGCTTAGGAACTTCCACTAGTTATGATACTCTATTCACATTTTAGTGTCATTAATCCCATATATAATTTTCTCATCTTTATATACGTATCTCCAGATTTTATTCTCCCGGATGAACCAGAAATCATTTCGCATCTCATTCTTTATTTTGTCCGTATATATATATATATCTTTTCACATCTTCATATATATATACAAAACACTATACATATCAAGTATATCCATACTTATATATGACACACTATATAAGTATAATAACCATCCCTCAGGGCTATAACTCAATGATGCAGTCTCTACAATGCTATCATCTTCCAGGAATTTCTCACACATCATCCTGGGTACCACCGGTCGGGGTCTCACACCTACCTGATAAAAACAATTACAAACGTAGGGGAAGCGGTCATAGTTCCTCACCTGAAAGTGAGACCGAATCATGCCCAAGACGTCTCACCCATGATAAAGAGCTACACTGCATAAATAACTGGACGCTATGACCTGGGGACTATACTCTCTCAGCTCCTTAAGCCAGGGGATTCACCCACATCGCGCAACTTCCCATGATAGCACTAGAGGGGTGTTTCACATAAATATATCATACACACACGTATATATTTATAATCATATCATATATATACTGTCTCTCTCTCTCTCTCTCTATATATATATATATATATATACCATCAAATTCGGCTATTGATACCTATCTCACGTGGCATTAGCCTATAATCCCGAATATACCAATTCGTATTAATTTATAAGTATGCACGCACTTATTTTAATCCCACAAGTATTCTCTCACTTCTGATAGAGTTCTCATTTTTTAAAAATTCCGAATATTAGCTTAACACATCCAACTAGTATTATAATTCCATCCTGCTAACCCCTTCGGATTCACTCATATACTATCGGCATATATATTCTACACGCGAAATAATTTTCCCGAGTGTCGTTCGTCCCAAACACTCCTAAAATTTATAATCCGGATCTTATTCCCGCTAGCCCGAGATTTATATATCACTCGTTTAATCTTTTAGAGGGCCTCACACTCTACTTAGGATCCCCTAATATTTATATCCAAAAATAATTCTTCTTCAATCCTTTAAGTCCAAGAAAATTTCTCAAATTGAACTGTTATATGCGAACCGAACCGATGACTCCATAAACGAACCGATCTGGTTCTCAAACAAACGAACCGATGACCAAATAAACGAATCGGTCCGGTGACCAAACCGAACCGCAATTTACCGGTTCGACGTGATCAGTTTGGGAGTTCATCTTCTTCTCCAACTCCAAAATTTATGGTTTCTAACATCACCAACCATCATTATAAACATCTACACACTTATTTTTGAACACAATAATTCATTGATGAGATTCATCAATTTAACTACGATTTAAACCCTATCTTAATTAAACCTAAATTTTATTCAACTCTTCCAATTTTTCACCCAAAATTACACTATTAACATGGAATTGAACTCAGGTTTCATATGGAGTTGTTATCACCTCTATTTATATGAAATCATTTCCAAAAACCCCATTTTGATTCAAGAATCCCAACCCAAAATTCATATAGTTTTCACCAACTATAATATGAATTATAAACACACATAAATAATTAAAGAAAGTTAAACACTTGCCTCGTTTGATAAATCCGATGATCTCGTGCTGGGATCCGCCGGAGCTAAGCCGGAGTTCTCCTTTTCTTCTCCCTTTCTCTCCTTCTTTCTTTTATTTCTTTCTTTCCTTCTTTTCTCTTTCTCTCGTGGTCTTATAAGAGAGAAATAAGGGTTCTCCACGTTTTAAACCCCAAATTGACTCGTATACTCAAATGCGAGCTCCTACTAGTCCAAAAATTCCCGAAACCCAAACACTACCCTCGGGTACTTCATTTTGACTATTTCGATCCATTCGGGATCAATCGTGCACTCGAAATCCCCATCCGAGTCACTTATAAAAAATTCACCTTTTTAAATCCAATATAAAAATATTATTTCTTGTCGCTTTGTGCAACCACGGCATGATATAAAATAATCCAACTTCATTTACTTATTCCCATAAGTAAATATTGCACACATCGATAATAATCCAAAACTTGTCAATTAATATTTAACCTGCACTTCAAATTCTCTTTCGCTTAAAAGTCTCAAATAATTTCTCCGAGTATTAAATTACACCTACTCACGTAATTTAAATACCCATAAAGGTATGGGGTATTACATACTCTCCCCTACGAGGGAATTTCGTCCTTGAAATTCAAATACACCCGCTACTAAGACATAGGTTCCTTAACAACACAACATCCTCTAGTACTTGAAATCAATCTCAAAGTAGAAATCAATCTCAAAGTAACATAAGGGTTACTCCACTATACACCCGCTAGTGGTATCCACCTGTCTAAAGGCTTAATCATTATAACCTCCAGCTTCACGGCAAGCTTGTTCAATTCTCTTCGCACTGATATACTCCATCAGTCATTAAGCTCTCACCTCAATAAGGGCACATTACACATTGTGCGTTTACCAACGACATCCGAATAAGACAAGCCTATACGTCACTAGCTCTATCGCCTTAATACTATTGGAAGGCCGCACATCACTAAGTGCCAGTTTCCAGTATCCATCTCAACACAAAACTCCCATCTGAGAGAAACCATAAGAACATCTGACCACTCCTGTCAGTCCTTCAAATCTCGATTTATGGCGACGTAACTCTTATGACGCTCAAAAGTCACCCCAAAATAGTTTGTGGTTAATGCTCCTCTCGACAGCGGACTCTAAATCACGTCTGATCCAAAAGTCTAGTTATTCGCTCACCTTTAAACAACCAGAGGGGGAATGACAAGGCTTTCCATGCAAAACCTCAAATGGCACCTTATCCATAATAAACCAGTACGAGTTATTACTAATCGTCAATCACCTCCCGTTTACTCATCGGGCCATAGGTGACACGACTTGTTCAAAACAAAACGTCATCCCCACCGCTTCCCGAAAATCCCTATCGGAGGTGGGGTTCAAGGACCTCATCCTGATGTTGGCAACCCATTAATGAAATTTACCAGCTTGTCTGCCCATTCCGTCGCTGGAATCGTAGGCTTGATACAAAATTTATGGTTGATCATCTCGAACCAACCTATTTCCATTTATGAGTGGTGCACCCGGAGACAATCTCACTATGTCTCACCTAACACCAATTCCCACTTATAATATCTCACATTAAGTGGTACTTTATACTCCCCTTCTTTCCCCGGGGTATACCAAAAATCATGGCCCATGCACTTTTTGCAACGATGCACACTTTTGGGCCCTTTTTACCTTATAGACATTAACATTCTATTTACGCGCAAGCCACTCTCAACATTCGACTGAGTAGGACTCTACTCTACTTCCCCACCATAGTTGGATTTTCCTCTTCTCAAGAGATATTCTTTTAAATGGCTTCCCATAGCCTTTCAACCCATCTCGGGTGTGATAGCTCTCGTTGCACATATATACTTGGATTATCGTCTTTCTCACATGACGTTTAATCCATCCTACCATTCCAGCTTTGTTTATAACTGCCCTACAGGCATATATTCCACACATTTATTCCCACGTCTTCCTATCTCGGGCGATTTGAAAATGAAACTAATCAGGGCGCCCATACACCCTATAATCCGTGCATATTTGCACAACATTGGAAACGTTACACGCTTAACACATTTTTCTCAAAACTGGCCTCGCATTCTCGACGTGGCTATAACACATGGGTATTCTCAATCACCCCATAAATCGAAATTTAATTCTCCTTAACATCGTTCCACCCTTGAACTTGTGGTGAGAAGAAAAAATTTCAGTGCTCTTTCACGGCACTATCGGCTCCATTGGCCTTATACTATATAATAACTCTCAGCTTAGAGTGTTTTCTCCACACATTTATTGATTAACATTCAAAACTGATGCCCTAGCATCCATCAACGTCTCTCTACTTCCGACGTTTATCAAGGGCCATGCGTATCTCATCCCGCAATAACATTCAAACAAGGAACTTTCCCTAATGCACTATCACTCAGGATTTGCGGTAATCAAATTCCATAAACTTCAAACACATAACCGGAACTCTCAATAATCCTGTCCCCAAACATATAAATATAAATCTTAAACTCTCACGTCTTTAAAGGAGTGATATAACAATGCGCTCTCCCTATCACTAAGTTCTAAGCGCTAAACATAATAGCGAGCTAAATCTCTCCGCTTGATAGTAAACCCAATGTACCCCGAATCATATTGGCAAAGTCCCTACACACGGGGATCAATATCTCGAGACATCTATACTCTCTGAAGTCTCCATTATAATATAATATAAATGCGAGCTCGACCCTCGTTCAGGTGAGGCCTCGCTAAAACAACACATCCTGCGCTGGAACAGCAAACACGATAGCCTTGTAATATCATCCCACTATCGTTCTAACCATTTCTAACCGGTCTATACTCAGAATAATATCATACTTGTACAACACATCAATAGAACGGGTAATTCCAATAAAATATACTCACCGTTTACACCCGCTTCCCTGCGGATGAAATCAAAGATAACCCCGCTACATAACGGAAAATATATAAACATAATAATGTTATCGATAAAACCACTAAACTCGTCTCACACGCGAATCTAGTGCTAACAAAATACCGTGACTCGCTCGTGTCATACAAAACATACCCCATTCACCCGAGGTTAAAACTCATATTTCGACCCTGCCAATCGCCCTGGCTGCTCAAATGGTTTTCGGACATGACACGCTTGTTCGAACCGAACCGAACCAAACTATCTTAATCATTGCCCCTGCTAGGCACCATACTCCTGTCCCTTTACTCGCTTCGGGTAAAATCAATGCATGTGGTCCTACTCTCCACATAAAAAATATCTCTCCCGATAATCCACTTATCTCTGACCATGCTGGCCGTATTAGGGTTGTCCTTCTCTCGGACCTTGGTAGCCTCGATCTTGATGGCTACCCCCGTTGTTCCTTTAGCTCCGTTGGCCTTAAGGAACACACTATTGGCCTTACCAGTTCCGACTGAATCCACCGTCACTTGGTAGAAATTCAGCTATCTGAATCATTTAAATGGGTCCCCTGATGGGTCTCCCCCCCACAGTTTTTCGCTAACACCGTTACATTCAGTCTTACTCCCTGACTAAATTCTTTTTCATAAATGAGCCTCTGTCCGACCCTCCTGTGATAAGTTCAGAATTTCATTCACATCTCTTCTTGAACAATAGATGAAGGAACTTGTGGTCAAACCATACCTAAGATCCTTCCATTGGCATAATATTTCACTTTTCAAATGTGGTGGTTAACTCTCACCATTACAACACTGCTCCCACGAGCTAAACTTTTTTTTTTACCCCAATTTTCACTTCCGGATACACTACACTCTGCTATATGCCAACGCCTCTGGGTATCTTACGTCCAATGGCTAACACGCAATCTTCGCATTTACTAAAATTCCAACGGGTGGTCCTCTTCAAAGACCCCTCTGACCCACTCCCATTCTAACTACGCTAGGTGAGTCTAATTTGGCACCATTTTCTGCTATAGCGGTACTTGAAAAAGATATGCTGCACCCTAGCAGTTCTTACAGCCCCAACTTCCCGAGCAACAATAGGGGTGACCTCGACTACGGTCATCGTCCCCAAAATATTCTACGACTCCAACTGAGCCCTGCCTCCTGCTGTCCTCTTAACGGCCCTCATCTACCGTCCTTCATTGTTCGGCATACGAAGCACACCCGAACGCATATAAGATTCCCTATAATTATATATTATAGCAGGAGAACGAAATCTCACCATAGGATTCAACAATCCTAAGCATAGAGCTCTATATCAAATGGAAAGCAACGCTGAAAATGTAGCATGTCCGCACAGATTCTTAAGGACACTAGAACCTGATGCTCTGATACCATCTGTGACACCGCCTATTTTAATCACGGTTGATCAATCCTTTATCAAAATAAAATAGGATTTTCATATGGATCATTCTCAGCATCACTGTCAAAAATCAAATTAATTACTAATAACCTATCATCCACACAATTTATGTACACAACAACTGAAATAAATAAACAATAACCGATAACTCTCGGTAAAGCATTAATACAACCATATCGAATAGGCGCAAATGAAAATGCGACAAATAATATAAATGACAACAGTTGGGCCACATTCCCGAATACTTTAACAGTACCTAGTATCTAAATCACAAGGATAGAAGCGTCTAAACAATCCCTGCTAGCATCCACAGCTGCTGCAGCATTGTCTGACTCGAAGGAATAATATCTTCCAGGTGTCCGAAAATATTTGCAAGTGGGTCAGAGCCCAAAGCGTTTTAAAAATACTTAGCAATTGTTTAAAATATAACATTTAAAATATGATATTCTCCATATTTAAACTGGTGTCGCACTCCCATGAGATACCCCTCACCTCTCATCTAACAGTGCACACCTAACGCATGTATTTTAAACACCCTAGTTACGCTACGCAGCCTAACTAGCATCTCTCAAAACCTTTAAGTCACCATATGCTATCTCATACCCCGCGTATGTAATATCCTAAGCTTTCGCACGAGCTTATGCATTATAATTTCTCGCTTATAATTTATCCGTTCATAATAAATAACTTTCACTAGTTATGATACACTATTCACATTTTAGTGTCATTAATCCCGTATATAATTTTCTCATCTTTATATACGTATCTCACATTTTATTCTGGATTTTACTCTCCCGGATGAACCAAAAATCATTTCGCATCTCATTCTTTATTTTGTCCGTATATATATATATATATATATATATATATATATATATATCTTTTCACATCTTCATATATATATACAATATACTATACACATCAAGTATATCCATACTTATATATGACACACTATGTAAGTATAATAACCATCCCTCAGAGGTATAACTCAATGGATGCAGGCTCTACAATACTATCATCTTCTAGGGATTTCTCAAACATCATCCTGGGTACCACCGGTCGGGGTCTCACACCGACTTGATAAAAACATATCACAAACGTAGGGGAAGCGGTCATAGTTCCTCACCTGAAAGTGAGACCGAATCATACCCACGACGTCTCACCCATGATAAAGAGCCACACTGCATAAATAACTGGACGCTATGACCTGGGGACTATACTCTCTCTGCTCCTCAAGTCAGGGGATTCACCCACATCGCGCAACTTCCCATGATAGCACTAGAGGGGTATGTTTCACATAAATATATCACACACAGATATATTTATAATCATACCATATATATACTGTCTCTGTACCCGCATATATATATATATATATATATATATATATATAAATATATATATATATATATATATATATATACGTACCATTAAATCCGGTTATTCATGCCTATCTCACGTGGCATTAGCCTATAACCCCGAATATACCAATTCGTATTAATTCATAAGTATACACGCACTTATTTTAATTCCATAAGTATACTCTCACTTATGATAGAATTCTCACATTTTAAAAATTCCCGAATCTTAGCTTAACACATCTAGCTAGTATTCTAATTCCATCCTACTAACGCCTTCAAATACACTCATATACTATCGGCATATATATTCTACACGCATATATATATATATATATATATATATATATATATATATATATATATATATACACCTGTCGAAATAATTTTCCCGAGTGTCGTTCGTCCCAAACACTCCTAAAATTTATTATCCGGATCTTATTCCCGCTAACCCGAGATTTATATATCAATCGTTTAATCTTTAAGAGGCCTTCACACTATACTTAGGATTCCCTAATATTTATCTCCAAAAATAATTCTTTTTTAATCCTTTTAAGTCCAAGAAAATTTCTCAAATTGAACTGTTATATGCTAACAGAAGCGATGAATCCATAAACGAACCGATCCGGTTCTCAAACAAACGAACCGAACCGATGACCAAATAAACGATGACCAAATCGAACCGCAATTTACTGGTTCGACGTGATCAGTTTGGGAGTTCATCATCTTCTCCAACTCCAAAATTTATGGTTTCTAACATCACGAACCATCACTATAAACATCTACACACTTATTTATTACCAACACAACAATTTATTCATGAGATTCATCAATTTAACTAAGATTTAAACCCTATTTTAATTAAACCTAAATTTTATTGAACTCTTTCAATATCTCACCAAAAATTACACCATTAACATGGATTTGAGCTCAGATTTCATATGGAGTTGTTAGCGCCTCTATTTATATGAAATCATTTCCAAAAATCCCATTTTGATTCAAGAATTCCAACCCAAAATTCAGATAGTTTTCACCAACTATAATATGAATTATAAACACACATAAATAATTAAAGCAAGTTAAACAGTTGCCTCGTTGGATAAATCCGACGACCTCGTGCCGGGATCCGCTGGAGCTAGGCCGGAGTTCTCCTTTTCTTCTCCCTTTCTCTCCTTCTTTCTTTTCTTTCCTTCTTTTCTCTTTCTCTCGTGGCCTTATAAGAGAGAAATAAGGGTTCTCCACTTATTAAACCCAAAATTGACTCGTATATTCAAATGCGAGTCCCTACTGGTCCAAAAGGTCCCCGGAACCCAAACACTACCCTCGGGTACTTCATTTTGACTATTTCGACCCATTCGGGATCAACATGTGCACTCGAAATCCCCATCCGAGTCACTTGTGAAAAATTCACTTTTTTAAATCCAATATAACTCCGCACGTGTTTTCAAATAATATTTCTTGTCGCTTGGCCCAGTCGCGACATGATATAAAATAATCCAACTTCATTTACTTATTCCTATAAGTAAATATAGCACACATCGATAATAATCCAAAACTCGCCAATTAATATTTAACCCACACTTCAAATTCTCAAATCATTTCTCCGAGTATTATCTTACACCTACTCATGTAATTTAAATACCCATAAAAGTACGGGGTATTATAGAGTTCTGCTCATGGGTTGTGACAAGGATTGGATGAGCCTGACATTGACGATTTTTATTATTTTTATTTTAGGATTTAGTGCATCTGACTAAGAATTTAGGAATCAATAACAATTCTTATATTGATATGGGATCTTTGGTTTCTCTCCTTATTTGTACCCATTGCCTAAAGCTATGAAGCACGGACTCGACACGCAATACGTGTTTCGACACGACACGCGACACATGATTTTTCTAAAAACTAGGATACGACACGCTAGGATACGTATAATATATAATATATATTTAAATATATATAAAAGAAATAAAACAAATTTTTTCCATAAAATACATTATTAGAGCTTTTAACATAATAAATTTAAGAAAATGGACCATACAAAACAATATTCAAACACACTTTAACATTAAAAATCATAAAGAAAATAGAATCACCATCACATTAGTTGCATTTAACATTCAAACACACGTTTTTTTGCTGTTTCTTTTATTTATTTATTTATTTGTTGTTTCTAATCTTATTTATTTTGCCGTAGTTGCATAAAATAAAGAGGGAGAAACAACAAAGAAAAAAAGCAAAGAAAAGGGAAAGAAAAACAGAAAAAAAAGGAAGAGGAAATAGCAAAAAAACAGGGACGATCGTGTCGGGAAC
This sequence comes from Sambucus nigra, assembly GCA_949130495.1. Classification (NCBI taxonomy): domain Eukaryota; kingdom Viridiplantae; phylum Streptophyta; class Magnoliopsida; order Dipsacales; family Adoxaceae; genus Sambucus; species Sambucus nigra. The sequence continues at coordinate 693,612,864 of OX422210.1, forward strand.
GTGTCGGGAGCGTGTCCCAGCGTGTCGGGCCAAAAAAAAAAAGAGGACACTCTGGGACTCGCGTGTCCCAGCGTGTCGGGAGCGTGTTGCGTGTCCGACACGTGTCAAATGAGATTCGTCTCCTCCGGGAGAGTGTCGGTGCTTCATAGGCCTAAAGTTTATAACTGTTGTGATTATGATATTTGGATAATACGATGAATTGAATTTAAGTGTTATTCCAGAGTTGGAATAATTTTTTTATTCTTTGATTCTGTCGTTCTTGTATCCCATTGAATTTAAGTGTTATTCCAGGGGATTCTTCTAGTTTTGGCCCCTGCTTATTCGGCTCTTATGTGTGGCTTTTATTTGTTATGGGCATACAGGGGAACCGTGTTGGTCGCTTACTGCATATAATGTGGATGATGTTGAGAGATTTTTTAAGGAAACAATAGAAAACAGGTCAGCACTCTTTTCCATTTAGTTGGGTCCATTGATGATGTGTATTTGTTTTGGGATGGGTTGCATTGTTATACTGTAATGTATATACTTAGTCTATCCAATAATCATGCAACTCTTACAATATTAGTCGAGAGTTGTGAAAGTAATCACTCAGAATAAATGGAAATAAAAACTGAAATAAAATTTCTTGAAAAGAAGTAAATAAAAAATAGGGTAAATTACAATGACTCCTGCTGAACTAAGTTGGGTTTCAAGTCACCCGACTCACCCCCCCCCCCCCCCCCCCCCCCTAAACTAAAAAAACCAACAAATAACCCCCCTCAACTATAGCAACTGGATTCTTTACACAACTGCGATAAAACTCTATCCAAATGTAAACTGAATTTGTCATGTTCCTTGCATTTGATACAACTAAATTTAACGACAAAATTTCTCTTTATATCCCGAAGTAGAATAAAGACCTAAGAAAAATGTATCCAAATTCTAAACACAATTTGTTATTAAAAAAGGGCTCGAGTTAAACAATTTCTGGTGTTGTAATTCTGTTCTACAATCTGGGCATCACAATTAGTTCATGTTTCCACATCATTTTTACTCCTACTCCAAAAAACAGTTATCGGGCTTGAAACCAGTGTTTTAAATCGCGGTCGCGTAGGGTGTCGCGTTTTGGCTCCAAAGTCGCGTAGCGCAAATCGCGTCGCGCATCGCGCAAGCATTTCGTGCATTCCATTTTTTTAACTAGAAAAACATATAAATATTTAAATAAATTAATAAACAACATTTTAAAATGAAATTTGTAAGGAAGTGACATTTTAAACTGAAATTTTTTAAAAAATGGGCAACATTTGCAACTTATATTTTATTAAAAAGTAACATTTTATATTGAAATTTGTAAAATAACTAACATTTTAACTGAAATTGGTGAAAAAAATTGTAACATTTTAAACTGGATTTGTGAAAAATGTCATATTTTAAACCCATAATTGTAAACAAAAAATAAGTAAAATTTTAAACTGAAATTTGTAAAAAAATAAAAAGGAAGTAACATTTTAAATTGAAATTTGTAAAAATAAGTAACATTTTAACAAATTTGTAAAATAACATTATACTTGTAAACTGAGTCTTATAATATAATAATACATTTTTAAAGCCAAAAAATTACATTTTCTACTGAATTTATTTTAAAAAATTGCATTATCTGAGATTTGAAAAAAGTCTCAGAATGAGATATAAAAAAAAGAGTTATTAAAACAAAGTTACAAAATCAAATGAGTTTTTAAAGCTCCCAGACAAGTTAACTGAACAAAAAAATCTCAGAATGAGATATGAAAAAAAAAAGAGATATTAAAACAAAGTTACAAAAAAAGTTAACTCAACAGCTCCCAAAGAAAGTTAACTGAACAAAAAAAATCTCAGAATGAGATTTTTTTATAGCCTAGGGCAAACGTAACTTACATACAAACTGGATCTGTAGCAGAAATAGACAAACGGCTGGATTGGCAGGAGAGAGAGACCTCCGGACTGGATCGGCAGCAGGTAAGGAGTGTTTTCTTAGGGTTTTTCTAGGATCGACAGCAAGTAAACACCTTTCCGGTTCCTTTTTTACAAAACGTCAGTGTTTTGTATTTTTTGTTTTTAAGTTCTCCGATTGCGCTCCAATTGCGCACTTTTGCGTAGTTTTGCGCACTTTCGCGCACTTTCGCGCTAAATTGCGCTAAATCGCGCTCAATTGCGCACGCTATAGGAGCATCACAAATAGCAGACTCAATTGCGTTGCTTTTCTCCTTCGCAAAACGCAATAGCGCGCTATTGCGTTCGCAATAGCGCGCTTTTTAAAACACTGCTTGAAACAATTGATTGTTATGAATGATGCAGGTTGCCATAGTATAAGTGATGTACTATGGTAACCCTAGGGTCAGTGTGAAGACACGGATGATGCTTGAGATTTTGGGGAGTTTTTCTAAATTTAGGATTTATTTGCTTTTTTGAGTAATATACTTCATAAGACATCTTTTTATCTTGTGATTAGTAATTAATTATTTCATCCCTGCTTTCGATCTAGCCCCTTCATCGCGATTGATCCTTTTCTCAGTCCATGCCAATACTCCTGGATTCTGTGACACCCCGACTAATTAAACACGGGTAGCTACGCCTTTATAAAATTAATTCAAAATGCCAAGTTGGCTCAGTTAATAGCATCACTGTCGAAAACGTTTTATTATTACTAGCCACTTAGTATTTAAAAAGTAAGTGCCAAATTTTATTAAATCTGATTAACATGCAACAAGAGTAATGAATAACTAAATAACACCATTCACCATAATGATATGAAACGAATAACCATCACAAAATGTATATAAACTCTGGAGGAAAAACTCCTCAATACAAATCCCACAACTGATAAGAAAATGGAAATAAATAACTAAAACTGAATACTGAGCAATACATGCTAGAGTCTGAAAACTGAAATGTAAAAATGTCTAATAGAATTGGGCAACATGCCCTACAACTGATAGATGCTGAGACTGGAATCCAAATGAGAGAAGCGTCTACATGCAAATCCCTGTAGCTTTCACAAACAGCTACAGCTCGTCACCTGAATGAGAATCCTATGCTGGGTGTCCTTGTGGCTGGGCACCTAAAAAGGTTTTACAAGAAAAAGAGATTTGAAAAGCAAACGGGTCAGAGCCCGAATGTGTTATATTTTAAAAACCTGCAAGTGCTTTAAAAACATTTAAAACATTAAATGCAAAGTACATGTTAGGACGTGCACTCACATTAAATTCTCACATCTCGACTAACTGTGCACTCCTAACGTAATTACCCATCTATAACGACCCATACTACTAGCTAACTGACGACATAACTAGCTAGACTGCCAAAGGTTCTACCCATATTACTAGGTTCCAATTATTATAACAACGCTCGTAATTAAATAGAGGTTTAACGTAAACTCAGTTACTAAATATGCCATTGATATAACTATCAGTTAACTCATTATCAGTCTCGGAACATTACCGTAATTATATTCACAACATTAACATGAAGGTTCCCATTAAATTAAGCGTATATTATTCACATCATAAATATACGACACAAGCACCCCGAGAACTAAGCTGCGGTGCACACATACTCTGCTATCCATCCCGGTACATCACGTACATAAGGATTTCATATTCCGAATCTCTCAGGAATAGTTTACCGATAACAACATCACAAATAATGGAGGCGAACACAGTCACCATCACATGGGTCACGCACATACCTACGCTCCCATGATCAGCGGACTTATTAATATCACAATAAGTCTTTCAATGACCTATGTTCATCAAGGTACCAGTCTATATCCCCCCCGTAGGCACACAAGGATTAGAGAGTCCTAAGCGAACGTAACCTCCCCCGTGATAGCAAGTATGGTAGGTATGTTATACACATAAACCATATACTAAGCATTCACACATCTTAGATATCACTATTTTAATAAGGTATTTTCTACATCATTATACCATTATTCCAGACTTATATATATTTCAAGTCTCCCGTTAATATAAGGTTAAATTGCCGACACGTCTCACGCCGTAATCCCTTATCCTTAAAATCTATCTCAAATAGACTATTAAGTTCCGATTGTTCCCAAATATAACATCTTTATTCTTAAGGTCTTTACTTCTGCTCTAAACCTTATTTCATCAAATTACACAACTTTACACTATTAACCCAAACGTTACCTCACTAACGAATTTCAATAATCTAGAATAATTCCTCGAATTGTATTCTAATTAAAGTCCACTATAATAATCACACCTACTGGTCTTCCTCAAGGGTGAGGGTATTCATAAGGGCTACAAACGTATTCTCCGAGGGTTTCCACCATTAAAATCAAATTAAGGAATATTTTACTCATTCTGGGAAGGTCGATCGATCGACCTATGAATGTCGCTCGATCGATCTAGTCGATCGATCGACTGATGAATGTCGATCGATCGATCGAACAGGTATGGCTACGGACTGCTTCGTTTTGCAGATTTTAATTCATCCCAAAACCAATTTCTAACGTATGATTCTCAGATATAACGTCATAGTAATGCCATATAACAATCCTACAGTATTACTAACGTTCATAAATCAATAATTCAACATCTAAAAGCTACATATGGATCAATCTTCATAAAAACCTACTTTTTCCAGATTTTCTCAAGAACATGAACCCTAACATAATATCATCATCAAATCCCAGAATTTAATTCGTTTTTCTTTCACCCAATCATGTATTCACATCAGATTAATCGTCACCAACTAGTCTACATGCAATTTATCCTCAAAATTCAGACCTAAGTTCAATTAATCATGGGTTTTTCATTCATCTTCCAATAACAATTATAAATCTTCAATTTGCTAACATGGAAAGAACATTTGCTGAAGTTAAACATAATTAAACCACTTGCCTTGGTTTGATTTCGAATTTGGTGTTGATTTGGTGAAGAATCTCTGCAGAATTCCTCTATCTCTCTCCTTCTCTAAGCTCTCCTTCAATGGTGGCTCAAGGTGGCTAGGGTTTGGTTTGAGGGAAACTTATGAAAACCTAATATAATAAACCTCCGTAGCTTGTTGGGTTAATAAGGGTTGGTTGGGTCAATCCTTATCAGATTACAACTCTCCATTTTCGTCACTTTTAATTACCCAAAAATACCAAATTACTAAAATACCCTTTAAGTTGCCGGTATGGCCTAAAAATACCCCGGGACCCAAACTATACCCCCGGCTAGTGTTTTCTGACTATCTCGACCCTTCCGGACGCGTTGGCGCACTCAAAACGACCATACGGGTTATAGATTTTTAATTCACTTTTATTATCAAAATATTATACCGTGACGCGGCGGTCCCACGCGTCTCAACAAAATTTCTAAGATGCCGTATATAAATCTCACGACAAATTTTCAAATTCCAAACTCATATATAATCATATAAGCACATAATCAAATACCAATTTGCACTACATTAGTATTATAACCCGGATTAATTTCCAATTAATACAACAATTAATTAATTAATCCCATAAATAAATATAGCCCAAAGTACGGGGTATTACATACTCCCCCCCTAATAACTGAATTTCGTCCCGAAATTCGAAACTAAAAAGTACCTGCTAAAAACAGCTCTGGATAACGTTCGCGCATCTCATCCTCGCGCTCCCATGTGGACTCCTCGACATTGAGATGTCGCCACTGAACACGTACTAACGGGACTATCTTTGACCGCAGTTTCCTCTCGCTTCGGTCCAAAATAGCAATTGGTCCCTCCTCGTAGGAGCTATCCGGCTGGAGATCGATGTCCTCCACAGCAATGTGAGAATGAGCCAAATCATCTCTAAGGTATTTCCTCAGCGAGGAAATGTGAAACACATCGTGAATTCGATGCAAGTGCTCCGGTAACCCAAGTCTATACGCAACCGGTCCGATCCGCTCAATAATAGGAAAGGGCCCCACATACCTCGGTGCCAACTTCCCCTTCTTCCCGAAACGCATAATCCCCTTCATAGGAGATACTCTGAGCAGAACTTGGTCCCCTACTTGGAACTCTCTGAAAAACCTCTTCGCATCAGCATAACTCTTCTGCCTGTCTTGAGCTACCCGAATGCGACTACGAATCAGCTCAATCCTTGCCGAAGTGTCCTGAATCACTTCCGGCCCGAGTAGTTTGTTGTCCCCCACCTCCAACCAACATGCTGGGGAACGACAAGGCCTACCGTACAGTGCTTCAAACGGAGCCATGCCAATCGTGAACTGATAGGAGTTGTTGTAAGCAAACTCCACCAGTGGAAGGTACTGCTCCCATCCACCCCCGAAGTCAATAATGCACATGCGTAGCATGTCCTCCAACATCTGGTTGGTGCGCTCTGTCTGCCCATCGGTCTGCGGGTGATAACCCGTACTCAACCGCAATTCTGTGCCCATGGCCTCCTGGAAACTCTCCCAAAACCTCGAAACAAATATCTTGTCTCTGTCAGACACGATATTCAGGGGCACACCGTGAAGTCTCACAATCTCTGAAATGAAAAGCTGGGCATACTGTCCCGTAGTGTAGTCAATCCTTACGGGTAAGAAGTGAGCGACCTTGGACAATCTGTCCACAATTACCCAAACGGAGTCGTGACCCCTCTGCGACGTAGGCAACCCCGTGATAAAATCCATGGATATGCTCTCCCACATCCACACCGGAACCTCCAACGGCTGTAGCAAACCTGCTGGTCTCTGATGATCCACTTTTACGAGCTGACAAGTGGCGCATTTCGAGACAAACTCAGCGATATCTCTCTTCATACCGCTCCACCAATATTGCCGCCTCATATCTTGGTACATTTTGTCCCCTCCGGGATGTACCGCGAACCGTGAGCCGTGCGACTCTGCCATCACATCGTGCCGCAATTCTACCCCTTCCGGAACTACCAATCTCCCATTGAAGCGCAATCCCCCGTCTGAGCTAACGGTATAGGACTCGGCTCCCTCTGCAAGTAATCGAACTATCTGCTCCTGACAGAACGAGTCATCGGCCTGTGCCCGTACTACCTTCGTGACAATCTGCGGTGTAACGGTCATTACAGACATGAAAGATCGGGCCACTGCATCCTGGTGTCCCAATTCCTTCCACTTAGCTTTCCACACCTCTGCCACCTCATCTGCTGGCCTGCGGCTCAACGCGTCTGCTACCACGTTAGCCTTACCCGGGTGGTACTGGATGTCGAACTGGTAGTCCTTCACAAACTCAAGCCACCTACGCTGCCGCATGTTCAATTCCTTCTGCGTGAACAAATACTGTAGTGACTTGTGATCCGTGAACAACTGAAACTTCTCCCCCAAAAGATAGTGCCTCCAAATCCGTAAGGCAAATACCACTGCTGCCAACTCTAAATCATGCGTGGGGTAATTCTTCTCATGAGGCTTAAGCTTACGGGAAGCATAAGCTATGGCCTGTCTCTCCTGCTGCAAAACACCTCCAAGCCCTTGCAAAGACGCATCGGTGTAAACCAAATACTCAACTCCCGGTCTCGGCAACGCTAACACAGGTGCTGAGGTCAATTTGTCCTTCAACTCATCGAATGCCAACTGACAGGCATCACTCCAGATATATGGCACACCCTTACGAGTAAGATGTGTCAAAGGACCTGCTATCTCCGAGAAACCCCGAATAAACCTCCTGTAGTATCCTGCTAGACCCAAGAAACTACGAATCTCTGTTGGTGTCGTGGGCTGTCCCCACTCCCTCACCGCTGATACCTTCCCTGGATCAACTGATATTCCCTGGTCGGAAATAATGTGACCCAAGAACTGGACCTCCTTCAGCCAAAACCCGCACTTCTCATATTTTGCATACAGCTCGTTCTGACGAAGTGTCTGCAAAACCTGCCTCAAATGCTCGGCGTGCTCCTCCTCTGCCTGAGAGTAGACCAGAATGTCATCAATGAAGACAATGACAAACTGATCGAGAAAATCTCTGAACACCCTGTTCATCAAGTCCATAAACACTGCTGGAGCGTTGGTCAAGCCGAAAGGCATAACCCGAAACTCGTAAGAACCATATCTCGACAAGAACGCAGTCTTCGAGACATCCTCCTCCCTGATACGCAACTGATGGTATCCCGATCTCAAATCAATCTTCGAGAAGAAAGAAGCTCCTCTCAACTGGTCGAATAAGTCATCGATTCGAGGCAACGGATACTTATTCCGTATCGTGACCTTATTCAACTCTCGGTAGTCCACACACAACCTCAGTGAACCATCCCTCTTCTTCACGAACAACACAGGGGCACCCCACGGTGAAGTACTCCTCCGAATAAACCCCTGACCCAACAACTGCTCAATCTGATCCCGTAGCTCTCGCATCTCAGCCGGAGCCATACGGTACGGTGCACGTGCTATAGGTCTCGTACCCGGTAGCAAATCAATAACGAAATCTATCTCTCGACTGGGTGGTAAGCCTGGTATCTCCTGAAACACATCCGAATACTCCCTGACAACCGGGATCGAATCTAAAGGAATAACAACCTCCTTAGAGGTATCCTCCTCTATGTAATACAGATGAGCGGTCGACCCTCCCTCTGGGCGAGGCATCGCCACTATAAACATCTCTTGCCCCGGAATGGCAAAAACAATGCTCCCGCTGAAGCAATCAATCATGGCCCTATATGCTACGAGCCAATCCATACCGATGATCACATCGTGAACATGCATGTCTAACACTAACATATCTGCAGGTAATACCAAACCACCAACCTCTACCCCCACTCCCCGGCATATAAAGAAAATAAGTGACCCACTCCCTAATGGTGAGTCAACACACGTCACTGTGCTCTCTGCCGTAGCTAACAATCCTAAAGCTTTCGCGAAGTGTGTAGCAATAAAGCAATGTGTAGCACCCGTATCAAATAACACCCGACCCATAGTGCCATGGATAGGAAACGTACCCTCGATCGCGGGCGGTGCCTGTGGAACTGCAGCCTGGTGAACGTTGTAGACACGTCCATACTGTAGCTGCCCCTGCTGAGGTGCTGGAATGATTTGTGGCGGTGCGGGAAGAGCGGCGGGAAATATAGGCCTCTGCGGCTCCTGGCGAGCACCCTGCTGCTGCTGCTGTGGGGCCCTGCCCCTATCAGGACAATCCTGTCGCTTGTGGCCAATCTTGCCACAGACGAAGCACTTCCCTGGGAAGTTCCCTCCCCTCTGCCCCTGCTGTCCCCGGCCCTGGTGGCCGTTACCATTCCTGCCTTGGCCCTGCTGGCCCTGATTCCCGTTCTGCCCCTGTTGGCCCTGATGGCCGTTTGGACCCTGATGGACCTGACGGAAACCTCCCTGTCCCTGCCTGTAGTTCCCTGACCGAAACCTCTTTTTATCCCCCTGCTGGGTACCCTGCTCAGTCTGTCTCTGCCCCTGACCAGATTGTGCCCCGCTGGCACCGTGTCCTCCAGTCCTGCCCTGATGGCTAGACTCCCCCGACCGCTTGCCCTCGGCCATATGAAAACGGTGGTCCTGGCAGTGCTATAGTGCAGCGTTAACCACATCAGAATACGTGGCCAACGATAGGTTCCCTAGCAGATGTTGACGGATCCTCCAATTCAACCCATCGGTGAACTTCTCTATCTTCTTCTTCTCTGTTGGAATCTCGTCTGGAACGATATTCAACAGGTTAGTAAACTCGGCCTCATACTCGGCCACTGTCTTGCCTTCCTGCTTCAGACTCATCAGCTTTCTCCTCATCTCTGTATGAACTGCGGACGGAAAGTACTTGCGGTCGAACCGCACCCAGAACTCCTGAACCGTGAGGGTATCCCTCTCCTCCGCGGTGGTAATAGACTCCCACCACTGCAGCGCAGATCCAACTAGCTTAAAAGTAGCTAGTACCTGCTTCTGAACATCCGTGCACTCATGCATCCTCAAATGCCTCTGCATATCCTTCCTCCATTGGCTCGATACAATCACATCTGAGCTTCCTGCAAACTCTGGCGGATGCGCTTTCTGAAAAGCGTCACGTACACGTTCCCAAGCAGACGGGAATGCATTAACCTGGACTGGCGCGGCAACCGGCGCCTGAGGCGGTGCTTGCTGAATAACGGCAATCGCGGCATTCACCGCTTGAGCTATTATAGCCGCAACCTCAGTGGCGTTCAACATGCCCTGAACTGGAGCGGGCTGGGGTTCGGGCGTTGCATCCCTGGGAACTCGTCGTGCACGTCGTGGAGGCATCTGAAATAAGAACAAAGTTTATAAGTCTACAGTTATAAACTTTAAAATAGCTGAAGAACGAAGCGTACACACAAAAGAGTACAACAGTCCTAAAATATAGGGCTCTATATCAAAGAAATGTAGCGGAAACATAATAGCCGTACAGATCCTAAAGGACACTAGAACCTGATTCTCTGATACCACCTGTGACACCCCGACTAATTAAACACCGGGTAGCTACGCCTTTATAAAATTAATTCAAAATGCCAAGTTGGCTCAGTTAATAGCATCACTGTCGAAAACGTTTTATTATTACTAGCCACTTAGTATTTAAAAAGTAAGTGCCAAATTTTATTAAATCTGATTAACATGCAACAAGAGTAATGAATAACTAAATAACACCATTCACCATAATGATATGAAACGAATAACCATCACAAAATGTATATAAACTCTGGAGGAAAAACTCCTCAATACAAATCCCACAACTGATAAGAAAACGGAAATAAATAACTAAAACTGAATACTGAGCAATACATGCTAGAGTCTGAAAACTGAAATGTAAAAATGTCTAATAGAATTGGGCAACATGCCCTACAACTGATAGATGCTGAGACTGGAATCCAAATGAGAGAAGCGTCTACATGCAAATCCCTGTAGCTTTCACAAACAGCTACAGCTCGTCACCTGAATGAGAATCCTATGCTGGGTGTCCTTGTGGCTGGGCACCTAAAAAGGTTTTACAAGAAAAAGAGATTTGAAAAGCAAACGGGTCAGAGCCCGAATGTGTTATATTTTAAAAACCTGCAAGTGCTTTAAAAACATTTAAAACATTAAATGCAAAGTACATGTTAGGACGTGCACTCACATTAAATTCTCACATCTCGACTAACTGTGCACTCCTAACGTAATTACCCATCTATAACGACCCATACTACTAGCTAACTGACGACATAACTAGCTAGACTGCCAAAGGTTCTACCCATATTACTAGGTTCCAATTATTATAACAACGCTCGTAATTAAATAGAGGTTTAACGTAAACTCAGTTACTAAATATGCCATTGATATAACTATCAGTTAACTCATTATCAGTCTCGGAACATTACCGTAATTATATTCACAACATTAACATGAAGGTTCCCATTAAATTAAGCGTATATTATTCACATCATAAATATACGACACAAGCACCCCGAGAACTAAGCTGCGGTGCACACATACTCTGCTATCCATCCCGGTACATCACGTACATAAGGATTTCATATTCCGAATCTCTCAGGAATAGTTTACCGATAACAACATCACAAATAATGGAGGCGAACACAGTCACCATCACATGGGTCACGCACATACCTACGCTCCCATGATCAGCGGACTTATTAATATCACAATAAGTCTTTCAATGACCTATGTTCATCAAGGTACCAGTCTATATCCCCCCCGTAGGCACACAAGGATTAGAGAGTCCTAAGCGAACGTAACCTCCCCCGTGATAGCAAGTATGGTAGGTATGTTATACACATAAACCATATACTAAGCATTCACACATCTTAGATATCACTATTTTAATAAGGTATTTTCTACATCATTATACCATTATTCCAGACTTATATATATTTCAAGTCTCCCGTTAATATAAGGTTAAATTGCCGACACGTCTCACGCCGTAATCCCTTATCCTTAAAATCTATCTCAAATAGACTATTAAGTTCCGATTGTTCCCAAATATAACATCTTTATTCTTAAGGTCTTTACTTCTGCTCTAAACCTTATTTCATCAAATTACACAACTTTACACTATTAACCCAAACGTTACCTCACTAACGAATTTCAATAATCTAGAATAATTCCTCGAATTGTATTCTAATTAAAGTCCACTATAATAATCACACCTACTGGTCTTCCTCAAGGGTGAGGGTATTCATAAGGGCTACAAACGTATTCTCCGAGGGTTTCCACCATTAAAATCAAATTAAGGAATATTTTACTCATTCTGGGAAGGTCGATCGATCGACCTATGAATGTCGCTCGATCGATCTAGTCGATCGATCGACTGATGAATGTCGATCGATCGATCGAACAGGTATGGCTACGGACTGCTTCGTTTTGCAGATTTTAATTCATCCCAAAACCAATTTCTAACGTATGATTCTCAGATATAACGTCATAGTAATGCCATATAACAATCCTACAGTATTACTAACGTTCATAAATCAATAATTCAACATCTAAAAGCTACATATGGATCAATCTTCATAAAAACCTACTTTTTCCAGATTTTCTCAAGAACATGAACCCTAACATAATATCATCATCAAATCCCAGAATTTAATTCGTTTTTCTTTCACCCAATCATGTATTCACATCAGATTAATCGTCACCAACTAGTCTACATGCAATTTATCCTCAAAATTCAGACCTAAGTTCAATTAATCATGGGTTTTTCATTCATCTTCCAATAACAATTATAAATCTTCAATTTGCTAACATGGAAAGAACATTTGCTGAAGTTAAACATAATTAAACCACTTGCCTTGGTTTGATTTCGAATTTGGTGTTGATTTGGTGAAGAATCTCTGCAGAATTCCTCTATCTCTCTCCTTCTCTAAGCTCTCCTTCAATGGTGGCTCAAGGTGGCTAGGGTTTGGTTTGAGGGAAACTTATGAAAACCTAATATAATAAACCTCCGTAGCTTGTTGGGTTAATAAGGGTTGGTTGGGTCAATCCTTATCAGATTACAACTCTCCATTTTCGTCACTTTTAATTACCCAAAAATACCAAATTACTAAAATACCCTTTAAGTTGCCGGAATGGCCTAAAAATACCCCGGGACCCAAACTATACCCCCGGCTAGTGTTTTCCGACTATCTCGACCCTTCCGGACGCGTTGGCGCACTCAAAACGACCATACGGGTTATAGATTTTTAATTCACTTTTATTATCAAAATATTATACCGTGACGCGGCGGTCCTACGCGTCTCAACAAAATTTCTAAGATGCCGTATATAAATCTCACGACAAATTTTCAAATTCCAAACTCATATATAATCATATAAGCACATAATCAAATACCAATTTGCACTACATTAGTATTATAACCCGGATTAATTTCCAATTAATACAACAATTAATTAATTAATCCCATAAATAAATATAGCCCAAAGTACGGGGTATTACAGATTCTCTCTCATATTGACAGTGCTGCCTCCCTCCAACTAGCTACCACCACGGTCAACAAAACTCCACACATGCATGCGATTGCCAACGCCAACTATCAGGTGACGCTAGGAGCTGGTAAGCTCCCTGTCAATCTGCTTTCCTTCCCCAAAAATTTGATGGCTAAATTGCAACAAATCCTGTGATGCAACATCAGGAGTTAGCGACGTCAATTTGATACCGAGACCTCACCAAGTCATTCTGATTCCATTTAATTAGAGGTCCATGAATTCCTCCCATCGATTCTAAAACAAGGTGCTTAACGAAGTTGAAAAGGCACGTGAATGCCGTAAGGATCTGTTGGGGAAGAAGCTTGACACCGTAGCCAAAATGAACGACCAACGACCAACGACCAACGACCAACTATCTTAGACGACGTAGGGTTACGTAATGACGAAGATGCTCAAATAAGGTTACATGATAGAGTTTGATTAACATTACACCCTCAAGAGAAAGTACATAAATAACCTCACATGTACACTCTCAAACTCAATAATATCAATAAGAAAATATTCTTTACACTACTACTCTAGTTGGAGCATGTTGATCTAATATTTACAGTTGAAACAGAAACCTCAAAGGTAGAATGAACACAAGAGCATAGCGCCAATACCTCATAGCCGATTACCACCGGAAGCCATCTATACTCATAAACGAAGTCCATAAAAGTGGCACTAACGAAAGGAGTACTGTAAAAAACCATCTACAGCTGGTATTTCATCATTCATAATTAAAAGGTTCGCAATGTGGCCCAGTAAGGGTTGTACTATACAAACACCGACTCAACTCAACTCATTTGAGGTTGGCTACATAAATCCTATTTTTCCATTCTACTCTGTTGAGCGCAATATTATCGTTTAAACCACTTGATATCATATCCTTTTTATAGTATCCCACCAAGACAATTTAGGCCTAACTATACTCCTAGCGTTTTCATCAATACTAACTAAATTACTCTTCCTTATGGGAGCATCTATTGGTCTACGTTTGACATGTCTAAACCATTTAAGTCAATTTTCTCTCAATTTATCTTCTATAGGAGTTACTTTTACCGTTTCATGAATTTGTTCATTTATAATTTTGTCCTATCAAGTTTTACCACAAATCCATCTTAACATCCGCATCTTTGCCACACTTATTTTTTGCACATTTTGTTTTTTAGTTGTCCAACATTCCATCCAAATCTAATCATCGTCCTATAGAACTTTCCCTATTACTTCAAAGTCATATGCCAATCACATAATACACCGGTAGCTCTTCTCCATCTGACCAAATGTGCTTTAATCATATGAGTAACATCATCACTAATATCTCCATCTCTTTGGATAATCGAGCTTAAATGACAAAAAATGATTATTTTTACGTATCTCTTGACTTTTAAGTTTCACCATATCCTCGTTTGTCCTCCTATTATTTACTAAAATTGCAATCAATATATTTTGTTTTAGTTCTGCTTATTTTAAACCCTCTTGTTTCTAGTGTTCCTCTTCACAATTCCAATCTAGCATCAATTCCTACCTTTGTTTCATCCATTAAAACAATATCACCTGAAAATAACGTACACTATGATACCTTATCTTGTATTTTTCTAGTCAACTCATCCATAACAAGAGTAAAGATATAAGAACTTAGTGCTAAACCTTAGTGCGGACCTATAGTAATTGAGAATTCACGATGTTCTTCTTACTATGGTCATGGCCTCATCACACATATCCTTAATCATAACACATTTTTTTATGTAAAATTCACCATATTATATCTATTGGTATTCTATCACACACCTTCTCCAAATTTATAAAAACTATATGAAGATCCTTCCTTTTCTCTCTATACCTCTCCATTAATCTCGTTAATAAAAAATAGCCCTAACTTATTCTCTGATATTGTTGTTTCCAATCTCAATATATGTTCAATTACTCTCACCCAAAGTTTCATTGTATGACTCATTAACTTAATAACATGATAATTTTGAACAACATTGTATGTTTTCTTTATTTTTATAAATAGGTACTAAAACATTCTTTCTCCATTCATCGGGCATTCTATTAGTCATTATTTTTATTAAAATTTTTTATTAACTAAGACACTCCTTCCTCCCCTAAATATGGTCCAAAACCGTCCCTGTTTTCGTCCTTTTTAAGCAATCCTAACATCCGTTGTACTAATTTTGCGAAAAAAATATATTTTCTCGTGTCTCTCTAAGTTCTTTCATATCTAATCTACTCCCACTATCTTCATTCAATAACCTCTTAAAGTAATTTTTTCATATTTTCTTAATCTCTTTATCCTTGACTAAAACTCTCAAATGAACAACAAAAATTTCATCACTCGACAACAAAGGAACCTATAAACGCTTCATCAACAAGAGGGGTAATCTTAAACACCTACTAACAAAGGTGTGGTTTAATTACTCACCAACAAAGGGTCTAATATTGGCCCATCAACAGGAGGTGGTAAACACCTGTCAACAAAGAATGATGAAGCAACAGTTATCCATGAGTGATGGAATTCCATAAACAAACAATGATGAAATACTCATAACAAAGGGGTGAGATGATAACCAAATAATAATAGCAAAGAAAGAAATTAATAGGCTTTAAGCTTAGAACTACCAAATATGTCATAAAGCCAAAATGGCACAAAGCAGCACCAATGGAGGGTGAAATTATGTTCAGATGTAATTGTCTCAAATGCAAATGTTCTCTTATTCAAGCCAACAGATGCCACTAAAAGTGGATGATCTGACAACTCATTTTAAGGTCATAGTCAAGCAAGTAATCTTAAAATATAAGACTGCAATTTTCATACGAGGCAGTGAACAACTCTGAAAAATCAGCAAGTCCTAAGATAAAAGAGAATCTTAGAATTTTCAGCTTTTACAATTTTCTCATAATAGCCACAATATCCTTTTGATACTGTAGCTACAGTCAAAAGCCTAAAGAAAATGATATTGAACTCCACGCATCAGATTAATCAAAGTTGTATAGTGTGCGGAGCTTGCGGACCAAAGGAATTGCTGAACATTTATGAACATGGTTACAGTAATACCCTCAAGAGAAAGTACATAATGACCTCACTAGATAAACACTCTCAATTCACTCACTAATAAGAATAAAACTATATTCTCTACATGGGCAAAATGATATTGTTGAGATGCCATTCTTACTTTTGGAATGTAATTTGTTTGGGGAGATATATGTTTAACGTATTGCAGCACTCTAGGGTTTGCATGTAAGAGAGGAACGCCGATGGAGTTTGAGACCGTGGGGACTCTTTAGTTTTTGTAGTATATATCTTATTTTGGTTTTATTAGGTCTCTTTTGTTTTATAAGTAGTAATAGTTATTTCTTTCACCTTTCTCTTAAAGAAGGTAAGTAGGCTTAGGACTGACTATAATAATGCCTATAAATATAGGCTTAGTCTCTTATTTATATTTCTAGTGAATGAATGAGAAATGAAGTATGGAGTGAGTTTTAAGTTCCTTTTTAAAATCCTTACTTGCGTGTGTTATTATTGTTCTAGTTTTTGCTTCGGCAGCACATCAATTAACTGAATATTTGGATGAAGTTTTCTTGTATGGAATGTAATCTAAAACTTCAGTTCATTTGAATTATTATTGGACTCAATTTCTTACGTTCCAAAAGAATAAAGACGAAGGAATTGTTTTCAAAAAAACTTGGTTCCAAATGGTAATAGTGGAATTTTAATGCAATCAATGCTTATCTTGTTTTTCCACAACACCGTGTTTCCCTTCTTGTATATGATTGATTCTTCTGTATGCTGCATATTGTCATACTCTAATAGCTACATTTGGATGAGGTTGTCATATATGAATATTGATTCATAATTTGAGTGAACATGAATTCTCGGGGTAATCAATTTCTTATGTTTAAAATTGATTTTCACCTTAGAGACGAAGGAATTGTTTTAAAAGATCTTGGATCCAAATGGGAACCAAGTGATCGGAGTGGAAAGTGGTTGAAGTTGAAGCCCGAGTACATTAGAGCTGGCTCTGATTTAGATGTACTTATCATAGGTGTGCTATTTTCAATCTTTGTTTTCTTTTTTCCACAAAGTACAGTGTGGTTCATTATTTGTAGTGTACTTCATGCCTATAAAATACTTGTCTGTAGGAGGATATTATGGCTCTGGACGTCGTGGAGGGGAGGTGAGGATTGCATGTTTCCTAAGTTATTGCTCTTATTTCCAAGTTGTTTCATGAAATATGACCTATGTATTTGCTTAAATAATTGTGAAGGTTGCTCAATTTCTGTTGGGACTTGCAGATTGTTCATCCCCAAATACATATCCCAAACGGTAAGCAATTATCATGAATCAATTTGCTTTTACATTTTGGCCTCGTTCGATGCACCGGATTAGATCTGATAGGATTAAATGATCCCATCCCAGTAGGATAAAATAATCTTACCTCCTAGGTGGAATTGTTTTATCCTCCAAACACAGGATAAAAAGCATAGTTTGATATAGTAATCAGCCTTATAGGACACGAGATAAAAATTATTTTCCTATTTAGCTCTCTTATCATGTGCATCAAATGGGATGTTTATGGAATGAGGTACCTTTATAAATTGAAACTCTAGCTCCCACTTCGATTGTTTCAGTTATATACTGTTGTGATAACTCGTTGTGTTGACTTGGATTGTGCATTTTACTCATCCATAAAGAAAGTTTCCTACACTTTTACTTGATATTTTGGGAATGCTTTGTCTAGATTGCCAACTGTTTGTGCTTTAAGATGTCTAATTATAGATGCCATGCACAAATGTACATAAACATTTACCTATATATCTTTTAAGTTGTCCAATTGTACATGCCACACGTACATAAACATTTACCTTGGTATTTATTTCCATTATGTATTTTTACTGTTTTTGAGCCTTTTTTTTCCCAAAAGAGATGAGCAGGCCTCTGCACTGTTAAAATGTTTTTGCCCCTTAAATCACAATATATGCAAGATGGAGATGAACCGCTGTTTACTACAAAGGGTGATTCTTTTGGTAGATAAGCAGGCCTTCCTTGATCTTTCTCAATTTTGTAATCTTGACCTTTTTGGTTGAATACCCTAAGTGATGCTAGTAGTTCATTGCTTCCATGCATAAAAAATAAAATAAATGATACTTGGTTATATTAATTCTATCATTTTATTGCAGGTTCATTTCGTTTTGCAGAGTGGGTACTGGGCTTTCTGATGAGGAGCTTGATGCGGTTGTAACTAAGTTAAAGCCTTATTTTAGGTACTATGTAGTTAAAATGGTTTGACCTATGAACACTATGGTTCTTGGAATAAGATCTCCTTCCTAGTAGCTCGTCGCATGTTCTAGTAACCAAATAGGTTTAGTTTTGTGGATGTCTAAACCCTTAGCTTTGCAATGTGTAGTTTCTGAAAGTTAAAAGAAAGTTCATTGCTTAAACACTTGGGCCTGTTTTTTTTTTTTTGAAATATCTTTCACCCAGGTGAAAAATAAAACGGTCAAAAGTATGTTCAACCATTCGGAGTTAAATTTGTTCACTACTTTTATCCAAATCTCATAATTGTAGCCTGTACGCTCGTTTGCAATTTTATACAAACAAAATTTACCCTTTAATTAGGTGGAATGAAATACATATTAACATTTTATATTTCAGACAGTGAAAAGTGTCTCACACTGATCCAAACGGAGCCTTAACTTAAAAAGCATGAATTGAAATTTGAGGTTGGTTATAGGAGCTGAGCCAAAAACTATGCCATTTGGTGAGAAAATGCACTAGACATTGATACACTATGAAGGAGTTATTCCTTTTGTCATTTTCATAAGCCTTTTGTATGTTTTGTGTGCCATTATTAATCCACAGATTATGATTTGCAGGAAGTATGAATACCCAAAGAAGGCTGCACCAAGCTTTTATCAGGTTACAAATAATTCAAAAGAGAGACCAGATGTTTGGATTGAAAACCCTGAAAAGTTAGCAATTTTTCCATTAGGAGTAAAACAATGTTATTTTAATATTATAAATATTCTCCTTCACCCCTTATTCATGCCCATTTCCTTTTTTTTTTGTTATTAATTTTATTTTCTAATTGCAGGTCAATTATACTTTCTATAACCAGTGATATTAGAACAATTAGATCTGAGGTATGTCTCCTCATTGTCATTGTTTGATATTTCTCTTTAAAATGAAGTCTAATAACTAATTGTTTGTGAGAAGGTTGCATCAATTTTCTTACGCAACTTTTTTTTTTCATTGAAAATTTTGCACATATTTTTATTTTTCCAGGTATTTGCTGCACCATACAGCTTGAGATTTCCGCGTATTGATCGTGTGAGATATGACAAGCCTTGGCATGAATGTCTTGATGTGCAATGTAAGTGGGATGTGAAAGTGTATTTCTTTACATTGGTATGACACTAATGAGTTCTTTTTTTCTTTTTTAATTTCTGTTATTATTATTATTTTTTATCAATTATCTTTTGTACATTGTATTGCAGCATTTGTAAAATTGGTACATTCAAGCAATGGAACCACACAGAGGGGGGCCGATTATGAAACTGTTCATGATGATAAACCAAAACGCACAAAATCCTCAAAAAGAGGAGAGAAAAAGAATGTTTCTATTGTTCCTTCTCATTTCTTGCAAACAGATGTTTCTCATATCAAAGGGGAAACTTTGATATTTGCAAACTTGATGTTTTGTATCCTGTGACCAGTGTATGTTTCATTTACTTCACCTACATGACTTACAAATGTATTTCTGTCTAAACACATATTGCATCAATTTTTTATTTCTTTCTGGTCAATATAACTATATGACAGTTTTCATTAAGAAATTAGGTTTCATAGGGTTCCCCTATTTTTAAATATGCATAGATATTGCAATGTATTTGACCCAGTTTGGTTGCGCAAATTATTTGATTATGTAAATTGGTTCATTGTGAATTAGTGAATTGTAAATGAGTGAATTTGAAATGAGTTAAATACAATTTTACATGATGTTTGGTAATTTAAAATTGATGTTAAGGTTCTATGAAAAAAGGTAAAAACATATCGAGAGAGAGAGAGGAGGAGGGAAAATAGAGAGAGGGAGAGGGAGAGGGAGAGGGGACATGCACTTTATGTGACTCCTATTTCAAATGGATTCATTTCACGTTTTTTGTGAAATGATCCAATTTCAGATTTTGCACATGAGTTAAAATGGGGCAATTAATGAATCATTTCATTAATGAAACCAAACACAATTAATGGGTCAATTTGTAAATGGATGAATTTATTAATGATCCAATTTACAATTTTGGGACAACCAAACGGGGCCTTTGTAAACTGTGATGCGATATGACATACACTTTGCCTTTTGGTATTAAAAATGATCATAAACATGTTTCAAATATCAAAATATTGGACATATGGATATGTTGTTCAATATTCATGAAACACGCTTGTTCACAAATTTATGAGATTTGTCACACTTTTTCTATTCAATTGACTGAAGCTGCATTTATTAGCGAGAATGCTTTATCCGTTCGTGTGACTAAGTTGCCCCCACCCCCACCCCCCGAGTCCCTGAAATGTAAGCATGTGCCCGCACAACTAATTGTGCACGTGTACTTCTATATTGCACGTGTACTTCTATGTCATTTATATTGTAAATTGCCTGTCAAATGGGTGGTTATGGACGGGTAAAAAATGGATATGGATAAATCTGGATGGGTCAAGGGCGGATCAGGAACAATATTCTGGTCGGGTCGGGTCAAGCCCGAAAAGGATGAGTTTGACCCTTTTTATATATTTTTTTTGCCTCTGTGTCTTTGTTTTTGTAAATCAAAAACTGTAAAAATAAAAATAAAATAAAAAAGCTAAAATTTGAACCCAGTTCACTGTTTGATAAACCCTATAAAATTTCAACTGAGTCCACAAGGTAAAAAAAAAATTAACGCACGCGTATTACAAAATATGATTTACAGTTACCAAAAATTAGATCTATAGTTCTAATTTTTTTACTCTTTGTGAGGGACACTTGAACCCCATTCAGGTTTGTCCGATATATCTGTAAAAATGAGGTTTCTTTTGAGAGAGAGAGAAAGATTCTGAATCGGTAAGATAGTTTACAAATGGGTTCTCTTCTTCTAACCCGCTACCGATCCGCTAGTGACCCCTTATCATTGGGTTGTCTAAACCAATTTGTCCCGTTGCTCATATAGAGTCACCCGAGCTCCTTTTTACGCGGATGGTAATGGGCGGTTTCCCCCTGTTCAAACCACATTGCCGGCCCTAATTGTAATATTATGAAAACCAAGTTTTATTTTGACCCTTACCAGTCTGACTGATATGATTTTTTGATTTAACAGTGCTTTGTGCATTTTACTTATTTTGTCACACAGTTATTTGTATACCTTCTACGTTGCATTTTTTTTTAAATTTACATTTATTCAATAATAATTTGATTCAGAATACTGCATTACTATCTATACTATCACATCGCAATTTTTCATTAAAAATTTCTGTAATTTATTATCATAAATGTTACAGAGTTGCACTGTATTATGTAATTTTGTCGTTTCAAATGTTCTTTCCATGGATATTTTGCAACGTTTTAAGAAGGGCATACTAGGCATGAAACAAGTAAATGTGATCTATGCAATGCATATTTGCTTCATGGATATGTAGAATATATAACAAAGGGTTCTTTTTTGACCCAATGACGTGAAATCAACAGTGGATTATGTTATCTAGGGTTAGATGTATCTTTTTTTTTTCCCTATCTGAATCAGTTTTGGCACCTTAGTATATTAAAATCCTCCGAGTTCTGTACTACCAAATTTTCCTTGACATATGTAGACTTTGTGAATTTACCTCCAACCCAATCGCTAGATGCTTTGCACAAGATGGTGGCTGAGAATGGGGGTACTTTCTCAATGAATCTGAATAACTCGGTCACTCACTGTGTTGCAGCTGAAAGTAAAGGTCTCTCTCTCTCTCTCTCTCTCTCTCCCCATAATTATATTGTTCTAACTTTTCTTGCATGAAAAATTATCTTAATTAAAATACATGAAAAAATATGGCAGGGATCAAGTTTCAGGCAGCAAAGCGTCGTGGAGATGTTATTCACTACTCTTGGCTCTTTGATTGTTGTTCACAGAAAAAGCTCATTCCTTTACAGCCAAAGTCAGTCTTTCCACTCTTATAAAGTGTAACTTCCCTTTTTAGGCCCTGTTTGGTTCGTGTCAAATATATACTACCAGGTGAAAAGTGAAATGGTGGAAAGTATTTTCACCCATACAACGTTGTTTTCTTCTGTTTGTATGGAGTTTTTAACAAATGTACATGCTATAATTATTTGATTTTGGACAAAATAGCGAACAAAGTTTAACCCTGTATCCCTAGGTGGAAAATATTTTACCCCGGACCAAACACAGCCTTAGGTTTTGCAGCCTTATTTGGCAATACAATGCCTTGAAACTTTCCTTTTTCTTTTTTATTTGCAGGTACTTCATTTCTCTTTCCGACTCTTCGAAGGAAAAATTACAAGAAGAGATTGATGAATTCTCTGATTCTTACTACTGGGACCTTGATATTGCAGATTTAAAACAGGTATACTTAATAAGTACCATTCACTGGACACTTTTTTTCACATATCAGAAGTACACCGAGTAACAGCTCAAATTCTTATGAGGCTGAAAACCATACAAAAGTTCTAATTTGTTTCAGTGATTTCATATCCCCTGAATAGCTAGAATTAGTTATTCCTGAAGCAAGCTTCTGATGTTTCTTTTTCTTTTTCACTTAATCATTGTTTCCTTTTCAGCTCTTATGCAACATACATAGATCGGAAGATCCCAAAATTATTGACTATTATAGGAAGAAATACTGTCCGAAGGATAAATGGTCTCGCTTTCATGGTTGCTGCATATATTTTCACCTTTCAGTACAGTCCTTGTAAGACCCACCCTCCCATTTATCATATTATATTTCACCCCGAACCTGACGTAATTTTTAATTTTTATTTTTTGCTCAGTATGTTGGATTTCCATTCTTTACGAGTAGTTTTTTAATAGTCTAAATCTATTTCTAGGAATTTGGACTGGGAAGGTTTATTGGAACTTGCAGTGAGGAGGATGAAACTTGAAATTTCCTTTGGTGGAGGCAAAATCAGCACCTCCCTCTCTAATGCTACCCATTTCGTGGTCATAACCGTGCCAGGAATTCCTGTAAACTTTGATGCTCTATTGAATAGGTAAGGCCACTTGTTTGTGAAGAATTAAAGTGGACTGTGATATTATCACTTGCGGATTTTTTCTTTCTGCGTGTGTGTGTTGTCGGTGGGGGGTGGGGAGAGGAGTTTAGACATATGAAATTTTAGCACAAAAATTATGATTGTTGTAAAAAAAAAAAGGTGTTTTACAGCCTCGTATGGATTTTATCCCCTACTTTTTCCGTGCATCACTTTGGGTGTGCCCTAGTCTATGTTTGACCCCCAAATTGCATAAGTTATATATATGATACTTTTTTAGGATCTTTTATGACACTTTTGGCGGTCAAACGATTATTATTAAAATCTCTCGTACCTAATTATATTACATACTCCCTTCCCTCTCACCCCCCACCCCACCCCACCATACCCCAATCAGACAAGCACCAAATTTTTTTAATCCACTACTGGATAGTATATAGGATTTACTGTGAAACTTTGTCCATTAAAATGGTTATTAGTGTTTCAATTCTAGGTTACTGATCATTTTCAATGTTGTATAAACAGTTATTTATTTGCAATGAATTTTCATTTTGTCATTTATAGTTTTTTTACTTTTTCTTTCTTGTTGACAGTTTCTCAGCAGCCGAGACACGTCTTTTACGTAACAAAAGGTTGCACGTTGTTGGGTCTCAATGGCTGGAAGACTGCATCAAGAAGGGCCAAAAGTTGCCCGAGGAGACGTATAATTTGAAGCCCAACAGCTTAGAAGAATCTACTGTCGAAGAGTGGTAAGTGTAAACATTGCTCTTATATGCATCTTTATCATTAAAGTGCAAATTGAGGAAATCCCCTTTGAACTATAGACAAGTTGCAAATAATTCCTTAACACTATTATCATTGCTGAGAAACTCCTTCAATTATGTCACACATTTGCAATTTCCCCCGATGTGTTGCTTAAAAAGGATTTTAACGACACATGAGGTTAATTGCATCTTTTTTTAGAATTGAAGAGTTATTGCCACGCTAGGGGGATATTTGCAGTATGAGAAAAGCTTAGGGAGTTTTTCCTCCTTCATTGGTATTTGTTTTAATGGGGAGGATATGCAAAATTATATAATTACTTTTCTCTTCTGGTGTTTGTTTTCCTATTCTAGCCAACATGATACTAATCAAGAAGATTGTTCACGCACGAAAAGTAAACAAGTGCAGAATACCTCATCTTCTCTCAATAAAGAAGAAATACCCAAAAAACAAAATAGTGCTTTAATAAACTCGAACACGATTTCTCTCATGCGGAATGAAAGAAGACAAAAAAGAGGAAGAGGTTCCGGAACAAGGACAAATAAAGGAAAAACAGGTGCCAGCCAGCCTCGAAGAACAAGGGCAAGAACAGGAAGCAAGCGCGCTAGGATAAATGAAAACGAATCAGATGAAAACGCTTCTTCTGAAGAGCCCGAAATTAGAGGAGGAAACCATGAAAGTGATGAAAACGTGGGGGTGGATAATATGGAAATCCAAGATAAGGAGATGAGAGAAGATTTTGAGTCGACACAGAGAGGCAATGTTGTTGAACAAAAGTTTGAAGAAGATTTTGCAATCGAAAAGAGTGGGCCCGAGGGAGAAAAGCTGCAAGTGATGGTTGATCCAGTTGAAGCTATGTTATTTGACATGATACCGAGCCTTGGGACGAAGAAGGTTGAAATTAGAGATCCTGTTGTTCCAAGTGAAAATCCACCTGTGGTTCCCAATGTTGCAAGTGAAAATCCACCCGTAAAGAAAAAGAAAGTTAGTTATAAAGATGTTGCAGCTGAACTGCTGAGGGAAAAAATTTGAGAAATTTTACCAAGTTATTACTTTGTTGTATAGGCTGTGTTTAGTAAGATGGAAAAAGCTGGTTCTTCAAGTTTATTACTTTTTTAGTTGTATTACTTGGTTGGATTGTAAGGAATCTCTTGAACTATAACATTAGTTGTATATACCTCCATGAATTATTAACTTGAACAAAAAATTCCTTAAAGTTTCTCACAGCTGGCAATTTTCTCCTTATGCGTCCTTAAAAAGGGTTTTTAGCGACACGTAAAGGGTTAATTGCATTTTTTATGCCCCCTCCGTCCAAAATTAATAGTCCCATTTTCTTTTTTGTGATGTCCCAAATTAATAGTACACTTCTTTTTTAGACCTAATCAACGAACTAAATTACACGATGTTGAAATTAAACCCCATCGTTTTTTTAACAGAGGTAGTATTTTACAGGGTTATTTGGAATACTAGGAGGTTTCTTGTAATTTACTATACAGTCTATGTATATTAATCTGATGGCAACTTTTGAGCTACTCTCTTTTCTCCTTACGATACATGCTGCAATTTTTGGCAAACCCCATCTTGAGTGTGTTTAGTTTGAAATATTCCCTAAATTACACATTTAATTGCAATGGGCACTGATTGTAGCTAAAACTTCTTCATTCGCCCAAAGGGAAACTGAATATTTGGGGTGGATTTGTAACAACTATTAGTGGCAAAATGTGCCACGAATAATAAATCAATCCATATTAGTTCATATATTTAAATATGGGGCTTATATTTAAAAGTTATGAATCAAATATGGTGTCTATATTTAAAAGTTATGATTCAAATATACACATTTATCAATTTTTCATATAACCCATGCCAGAATTGAGTTTTTTTTTTTAATTTATTATTTTTTCTATGTCCCCTTACTAGGGGGATCATCTCCAAAAATTGTGTGTGTGGGATGGGGTACTAAATTTTTTAGTTTAAAAAAATTGGAGTCTTGCGCGCGCGCGCACACACACACACACGCATATATATATATATATATATATATATATATATATATATATATGGGTATATGGGCTCCTGTAAGTTCCTTAAATAAGGGGTGGTGTTATTCCCACCCATTTATATTTTCTACCCACCCCAACCTAAAATTTAAAGATTTGAGATATTTTACAAATTAAAGGGAGTTAAACCAATTTAACCACCCAATTGTAGATATCATTAGGCAATGGGAATTTCTAAGGGCACCCCAAATAATATTCCAAAATACCACAACTCCTTTTTTTAACTATAAAATACCACTTAATTTTAATAGTTACTTCCAATTAACACAAAGAGCTACCATATATTTAAAGTTGTAAAAATCATTTGCACACTTTCCCTCCATCTCTCTACACATTCAAACTTTCAAAATCTTCATCTTCAACTTCCAAACCTTTCATCTTCAAGTAAAGATTAAGCTAATCAAGCTGGTACATTGAACTAAATGAGTTTAACTTTTAAATTACCTTATATATATATATATATATATATATTGCTATTGCTTACAATTTATATTTACCCCACATAGGGTTGTTGAACTGATCGATTTAAAGCTTCCAAACAAGGTTTGATTTGTATGAAATCAACCCATTGATTATTGAAATGCAAACAAGGTTATTGAACTGTATGATATCAACTCATCACGAGTTGTTCGAACCGTACGAGCTTTTTTTTTATTTTGAAAATCAAAACAACCCCTGACCTTTTTGAATTTTGTAAGTGTGAAACTGGGGTTTCAATCGGTATAAATAACACGAAATAAATGCATTGATTCGTCATGTTTACAACGAATCAATGCAATTTGAACTAGGGTTTCATTTGTCATGTTTATACCGGATTAGTTGCACTGATTCACTATGTTTATGCTGAATGGATTCAATTATTTCGGTGTGAACACAATGAATCAATGCTTACCAGTTCGTTGTGAACATAGCAAATGCACTATCATTTCTCGACATATTTATGCCGACCTGAATGTAGATATGCAACGACCATGTGTGTGTGTGTATTCAATGATTTCTTAAAACTCAAAGGCAATTATAAACAATGGTTTCTTAAAACTCAAGTTTGATTCATCTCTGTTACAACTAGAAATAAAACAACAAAGGAAATTATAAACAATGGTTTCTTAAAACTCAAGTTTGATTCATCTCTCTCCATATTTAGGTTTCAGTGTTCATATCTAGTGTTATTAGTACGATGGTCATATAGATTTTTCATATGCACTTTACTAAGATAATTGTGAAGAATATACCTTATGATATGTTATTCGTATGATGGGATATACAAGTATATGTTATTAGACTATGAAATATTGTATACACAATGTATAAGTTTTGTTATTAAAATAAGTACCCGATTATGCTTGCTTATCTATGTAAGTGGAATCATCTTATGACTTCTAAGTAGTTAAAATATTTCAAACAAGTTTGTAAATCACCAAAACAGTGTTTATGACTTATGACTTCCCAATGTTTATGACTTATGTATACCACAATACATGGTTTATGTTTACAACAATTCATGACTTATGTTTATGAATTATGTTTACTACAATACATTATTTAAGTTTATGACTTAAGATTTAAACAATACATGACTTATGTTTATAAATTCTATGTGAAATGCTATATTTCATTGTACTCATCAGTATTAATTATTTTAATGAAGGTCTACCATGGATAACCTACTATCCTACTCTCGTAAGAATCAGAAGCCGTTGACTGCCTCAGAGAGGAAGCGTCGAGAAGAGATCCATGCTCTGTTTATTGCTGCTGCTACTCCCTTAGAGGTCACTGTCCCGGATGTGATGAAGGTGGATGCCCCAGTGGTGGAGATGCCTGATGAGGTTACGGTTCATGACAAGGAGGTTGCGATTCATGATGAGGAGATTGAGGTTGAGGAGGGTCATGATCCGGCTGAGGAGGGTCATGAGGCGACGGAGGATGATGCCGAGCAAGAGGATGTTGCTCCATCTGAGGGGGGTGTATTACCCCATCGACCTGATATCCCGTTTATCATTTTTACACAAGACCGCGACATCGTACAGTAAGAAGAAGAAGGTGGATGAAGAAGGCACCTCTACCACGGCTTACAGGGCCCCCGACGATCTCAGTTTATTAAAACATTTCAAGCATCACGTGGCCTATGATATTTGGACCGGTTCAGTGGTAATTAAATTTCCATATAAAGTTAAATCATTAATATTTTATATAATTCATTACTTTGATAAATTTTGATAAATATTTTGCTTATATTGTAGGTGGAGCGGGTGCCTTTATTGTGCATCAATCACTGGATGAAGATCAGAGAGTGAGAATTTAGTGATCTTAGTCCAAGTTTACAAAAGAGGGTCCAAAGGGCTAAGTTGGGCGGGCTTATAGCATTTAGCCACTGTTATATAGATTACTCCCTTGCATCTGCGTTTGTCGAGAGGTGGCATTTGGAGACCAATGCATTCTATATGCAATTCGGGGAGATCACAATCACCCTCGACGATGTATCAGCGATCTTGGGGTTTCCACTAGTCGGATTACCTCTATATAACCCGCAACTCGTAATTGAGGGGGAGGATGAGGATGTAGTGGTCCTGTCGGTTGTGGACCTTATGGTGGAGACGTTAGACGTGAGTAGGGATGTTGCCCTGGAAGAATGTGGCGAGCATGCCCGCTGGCATTCGATTGAACTGGCTCACTGCGAATTTTAAGGAATAGGCAAAGGACGCCAATGCCTCCAGTGCAGTTAAAGACTATTTCGCCATGGCATATTTATTATACATTATTAGGTGCACAATTTTTCCCGATGAGTCAATGAACAAGATTTTCATGCTTTACCTTCACGTTCTTAGAGACGCGAAGAAGGTGGGAAAACTAGAATGGGGTGAAAACACCTCACTATGTTATTTTAACAAAGATTAAAACGGTTTAGTGATTTTCGAATTACTTTATGAAGAAACTCTTACAAAAATCTTAACAAGAACACTAGATGTGTTAAAACAGATTGGTTGAACAAATTATTTAAGAATCTTGAAAATGTTTTTTTTAGATTAAACCTAAATCTATGTAGCAGAATGTAGTAGTGAAAGACTAAAGAGCACACACAAGAGAGTCAGTATTTTTTACGTGGTAAAACCCTACCCAATTGGGAAAACATCCACGGTGGTCTTTACACCACAAAAATAAAATCCACTATAAAAATTAAGGTTACAAACGCACAACAAATCATACAAATACTTCTTATTTCTAAGTCCAAAAATATAACTACTGAGAATCCACCCTTCACGGTATTCTTTCTGACTCTTCTGAGGAATGTAAGTGTCCTTTTTTTGTTCCCTGTTTTGCTTCCTTTCTCCGCTTTTACAGTGTTGTCTCAAAAATCAGAACCTCTTAACCAACAACACACTTTTGTGATTGTGGGTGACAGTGTAGTGAGTGTTGTGCTTAAAATGCCATGCATGCACTCACACACACTTAATTATAAACGTTTCTTATGAATTACAGAGATCTAAGTATGAAACCCCCTTTTCACACTTCTGAAATTAGACTCGTTCCTTTTTTTTTCTCCACAAAATATTCCAAGATTTGAATATCTTTAGGATCTTTAAAACTTAGATCCTTAGAACTTTATTTATTCACAAAAAAAATTTCGAATTGAAAAATTGTCGGATCTGTAAAATGTAAGTCATCATTTCAGTTTTGTCAAAAATGAGAGATGCTGGATATAAAAACTATTACAAGTGTTACTTAAACAGTATCCAACACGAGAAGATGATTTTCAAATAAGAAATAAATTTAAGTGAAAATATATCACCGATATAGATCTAAAAGTTTCTAAAGAGAAACGAGATCTATAATTTGTGATGTTGTTGAACGAGAGATTTAGACTTAAGACGGAATCCGGAATCAGAAACCCTAACTCTCAAAACTAATTTTATGGAAAAATTTCTCAAGAGTTTTTGTACGAAATATTATTTTCTCTCTATTTTTTTTCCCTTTTCTCTCTTTTTTTCTCTCAAACTCTCAGACTCCCAAAATATTTAAATGGTTGAGACGAAGGTCTCTTTTATAGAAGGGTTGGAAGGATTTGGAAGGATATGTCAAATGGAGGACTGGGATTAAATAGGATTGTTCGAATACTTAATCTAAGGGTTGTTAAGCGATCGCACAATACTTCTTTCTGATTGGCTAAAAAGATATGCACTTGGATTATAAAAGAATACATGCAGGCCCTTGATAAGTTTGATCGAACGGTTGAAAGTAATTATTTGAATGTGAGAGCCAGAAAACACAAATGTAACCAATCGAATGCAACCACATGCCAGTCTAAAAATCAATCTCAAACGCGTGTTTTAAATGTTTAGAAAATATTATTTTCTACCACAATATTATGTACCGGCTTTGGATCCTACCCAAGCCAAGTTTTAGGAACTTATAAAATATGAATTTCAACCACAAACAGTTAAAAACCATATTTTAATTATTTTAAAAAAGGGTTTAATTGTTTTTAAATTCCCAAAAATTGTAGAAAATTGATTTAATATAATCTAAAAATTATAGAAAATTCATTTTAAATCCAGTTATCACACCGCAACCAATTATTTAATGAAATGCTATCATATGGGTGTGAGTGTGTTGATTTCTCTACATTTGAAGATTGATCTTTGGAGATGTTGATGAAGCTCATGAATATACTTTGATACACTTGAAGGATGTACCCAATTTTGTCACTATTTTCAAACTAAATGAGGTTGCTATATAGTGCAGACTCAAGTGAGTAAACTATATAGTGTGTTTCATTCTCCCCCTTTGTAAATGAGAGACAAAATCTCATTTGAGTCATCTAGAACTCATAGGGATAAAAAAATAAGAAAACCTTATTCCTATAAAAAAATTCTATTTACCCCATTTTCTCGAAACCAAAAAATGCATAACTCAACTATGAACAGATCAATACCCTAAACAGATATGATAGTGATGATTTCTAAAAAACAATATATCAACTGATGGCAAAAATCAAGAATTAGTCAAGTTTTACAAGAATTTTACAAGAATTGTCCTGATAGACTCAAATAGTTCTCCCCCGTTTTGTCTCAAATGGACAAAGGGTGAAACACATAACATGAATATATATAGAATGTAAACATCAATCTATCAACCTAAATCATACAATGGGTCATTTCAAGGGTATCCTTCATAAACTAGAGATAAGAGGCATCTTTAGTCATTTATCAAACGGCGGAGCCCTATATCCTCAAATACCAGTTATAAGCATGAAAGCAACCAGAGGATATGACAGGAGATAGATAACTATTCAAGCATAATCATACCTATGGATTTTCTTAAAGATTCAAAACGTAAATTATCCAAAGATTTAGTAAACAAGTCAGCTAGTTGATGTTCAGTGGTTAAATGGTTAATCTCTAATTCTTTAGACTCAACAAGTTCACGTTTAAAATGATGTCTAATTTTGATATGTTGTGTACGTGAATGTTGTGCAGGGTTTTTAGAGATATTAATCGCACTTTTGTTATCGCAATATAGATTTATCTTTTCTTCATTAATGTTGTAGTCACTAAGTATTTGCTTAATTCATAATAATTGAGCGCAACAACTTCCTGTAGCTATATATTCTGATTCGGCTATGGAAAGTGATATGAAATTTTGTTTTTTTACTGCTCCACCTTACTAAGTTGTTACCTATATAATAACAAGCACCAGAAGTGTTTTTGTTGTCATCTGAGTAGCTGGCCCAGTCAGCATAAGTGTATCCTTCAATGGTGCTGGTGGTATCATTTGTGTACCATGTATCTAGATTTATTATCCCCTTAACATATTTGATTATACGTTTAACACAGAAAAGGTGACTTTCCTTAGGTGCACTTTGGTAACATGTGGAAATACAAACAACGTACATGATATTGGGCCGAGAAGCTATTAGATAAAGTAGATGGCTATCATACTTCTATATAGCATAAGATCTACAGGTTTCCCATTATCATCTTTGGATAGTTTCGTGGAAGTTCTCATGGGTGTCCTAGCAACTTTGGCATTGTCTAGACTAAAATTTTTAACTAATTCAATTGCGTACTTAGATTGTTATATGAATAATCCATCATCTTTTTATCTAATTTGAAGACCTAAGAAATATAGAAGCTCCTCCATAAATGACATTTGGAATTCCTCGTGCATAATTTTTGAACACTATTTAACCTCAGACGGGAAGTGGATCCAAATATAATGTCATCAACATATACCTGAGCTATTAAGACCTATTTGTTAAAATGTTTGATAAACAATGTCTGGTCATTTCCGCCACGTCGAAAACCTTTATTGATAAGAAAGGTCAACAAGCATTCGTACCAGTCCTGAGGGGATTTCTTTAAACCGTATAATGCCTTTTTCAATCTGTACTCATGGTTTAGGTAATGAGGATAGATAAATCCTTTCGACTGCTCAACATAGATCTCCTCCGTTAAAATACCATTTAAAAAAGTGGATTTTACATCCATTTGATAAAGGCTGAATCGTAAGTGACAAGCTATGGCCAAGAGTAATCGAACAGACTCGAGGTGAGTGACCGGGGCAAAGGTCTCCTCAAAATCTATTCCTTCAACTTGTGAGTATCTTTGGACAACTAATCTAGCTTTATTTCTAACTATCATCCCAGATTCATCTATTTTATTTTTAAAAATCCAACGAGTGCCAATAACCTTTTTATCTTAGAATTGGTTTTGCTTGAGGTAACGCAGTCTTCAAAATAGTTGGAATTGTTTTCAAATCTAGAAAATTTCTTGAAGATAGTTGAAACCTTTTGTTTTGATTCTTCCAATTCTACTAAAGTTGCCTTATATTTATTTTCCAAAACCTCATTTGATTCAGAAAGTTCTTTAATTTTTTCAACAAAAGATTTAGTTTTGGTTTCATAGGCCAGATACTGATTTGTATAGTCTTCCACATTCTGTTTCACCATTAGGCTTATGGCTTCTATCTTTTCAGTTAACTCCTTGACTGTTTAATCTAGTTTAGTGCTCTTTCTAAGAGTCTTAGTGTAGAGTGTGTGAATGTTAGGGAGATCATCATTATTGAACTCATTATGTGTAGTGTGTGAGTTGTCCCTTAGCGCTTCATTTGTCAAACTCACACACCCATTTAATTCGTCATTAGTACGAACACTTTGACTCACACACATCGTCAAAGAGCTATTACAAGCAATATCAACAATGTTTGTATTATCTAAGCAAAGACCAGACAAATTAGAAATAGGAAATCTATCATCACACATAACAGTACTAGGCATGGTAGCATCCGATTCAACAATATTCATAGGCATCATAATAAATAAATTTTTCAAAGAAGGACATTCAAGGGTCAAAAGAGCTGGAAGATTCAGGCTCATCATCTTTAAAGCCTCTTGAATTATCCCAAGTCTTACTGAAATTGTCTTTAGCAGAGTTATTCAATTTAACCTTACAGTTAGAAGCTATATGACCCTTTTTACCACACCTATATCATTGAGTTTTTATATGGTCTCTTTCAGGTCTGCTATTGTTCTCAGTGTTGTGCTTATCATGGTTTCTCTCATGAGGCCTGTTATTTGAGTTATTTGGACATCCAGTTTTCCCTTGTTTAGAAGAAACATTGTCTCTAAATTTTAAAATTTTCTTAAATTGTTTTAACATAAGGGCTATCTAGTTATCCAATGTCTCCAAATCATAGCCCTCATCAGAGTCAAAGTCAACATTAGGGATAACTAGCTAAGGTGAGGTCAATTTAGACTGAACCGAACTGTCTTTTCTGATTATTGGAAAAATTCTTTTTAAATTCAAGTTCCATTTCTACAATCCTAAGTTTGCTATTGATGAGTTCAGGGGTCAAGTACGAATTATCTATCTCCTTAATTGCATAGCGTTTGTTATCAAACGCAGGGGGAAGTGACCTAAGAATTTTTGATGCTATAGCATGAAGTATGGTTATAATATTAGTCGGTCTAATATAAAATTCATCAAAGGTCTCAGTCTCAGTCATAAGTAGTGTGTTATACTATTGTATTAACATCTGAGTTTTGGCTGCCTTAACATAGTCATCAACTTCACGAGCAGTGACTAACGTGTCCCAGAATTCCTTAGATGTAGCGCAAATAGATATGTGTTTGAACTCGTGCTCATTAAGAGACATAAATATAGCATTTTACCTTTATTATTACTCAAGGAGGCAAGTTTTTCTTCCTTAGTAAACTCATGAAGGAGTTTTTTAATACTTACATTACTACCCTCTGCAACATGCCTAGTTGGATGTGTATATACATTTTCAATAGCTTCCCAGACATCGTCTTCAAATGTCCCTTGGATGAAAGAAGTCATCCTTACTTTTCAGTAAGGAAAATTGTTTCCATTAAAGAAGGGAGGTCTAGACAAATTTCCAAGACACTCAAACTTTTTGTCCATAAGAGATTTTATAACAGTTTTAAAGTCCAGGATCTAAAAATTACAAAGCTCTGATACCAACAAAAAAAACCTCATTATGTTATTTTAACAAAGGTTAAACCGGTTTAGTGATTTTCGAATTACTTTTTGAAGAAACTCTTATAATAATCTTAATAAGAACACAAGATGTGTTAAAACGGTTTAGTTGAACAATTTATTTAAGAATCTTAGAAATAGGTTTTTTAGTTTAAATCTAAGTCTAGATAGCAGAATGTAGTAGTGAAAGACTAAAAAGCATGCACAAGAGAGACAATATTTTTTACGTGGTAAAATCCCACCCAATTGGTGAAACATCCACGGTGGTCTCTACACCACAAAAAAAAATCCACTATAAAAATTAAGGTCACAAACACACAACAGATCATATAAATACTTCCTATTTCTAAGTGTAGAAATATACCTACTCAGAATCCACCCTTCACGGTATCCTTTTTGACTCCTCTTAGGAATGAAAGTGTCCCTTTTCTGTTCCCTTCTTTGCTTCCATTCTCCGCTTTTACAGTGTCCTCTCAAAAATCAGAACCACTCAACCAACAACACACTTTTGTGATTGTGGGTGATA
This sequence comes from Sambucus nigra, assembly GCA_949130495.1. Classification (NCBI taxonomy): domain Eukaryota; kingdom Viridiplantae; phylum Streptophyta; class Magnoliopsida; order Dipsacales; family Adoxaceae; genus Sambucus; species Sambucus nigra. The sequence goes on from OX422210.1 coordinate 693,648,305, forward strand.
GTGTAGTGAGTGTTGTGCTTAAAATTCCATGCATGCACTTACACACACTTAATTGCAAACGTTTCCTACGAATTACAGAGATCTAAGTATGAAACCCCATTTTCACACTTCTGAAATTAGACTCGTTCCTTTTTTTTTCTTCACAAAATATTCCAAGATTTGAATATCTTTAGGATCTTTAAAACTTTGATCCTTAGAACTTTATTTTTTATAAAATTATTTTCGAACTGAAAAATTGTCAGATCTAAAAAATGTAAGTCATCATTTCAGTTTTGTAAAAAATGAGAGATGCTGGATATAAAAACTATTACAAGTGTTACTTAAACAATATCCAACATGAGAAGATGATTTCCAAAATAATTAATCAAAACAACCTATTAATCTAAGTGAAAATATATCACTGATCTAGATCTACAAGTTTTTAAAGAGAAATGAGATCTAAATCTTGTGATTTTGTTGAACGAGAGATTTAGACTTAAGAGGGAATCAGGAATCAGAAACCCTAAAACTCAAAACTAATTTTTTGGAAAAAATTTTCAAAAGTTTTTTTACGAAATTTTATTTTCTTTCTATTTTTTTCCCTTTTCTCTCTCTTTTTCTCTCAAACTCCCAGACTCCCAAAATCTTTACATGGTTGAGACGAAGGTCTCTTTTATAGGAGGATTGGAAGGATCTGGAAGGATATGTCAAATAGAGGGATGAGATTAAATAAGCTGTTCGAATACTTAATTTAAGGGTTGTTAAGCGACTGCATAATACTTCTTTCTGTTTATCTCTCTATCTATATCTTTCTCTCTGTCTATCTGTTTCTCTTGCTGTCTATATCTGTCTGTCTGTCTGTCTATCTATATCTAGGCCTGTCAATTGAGCCGAGCAAGCCCGAAGCCTGCTTGCTCGGCCCCCTAAATTTGGGTTGAGCTTTTATTGAGTTTGAGCCGAGCCGAGTTTGAGCCGAGATATTAAGCTCGAATTCAATTTGAGCCGAGCGCGAGCGAAGCACTTTCAAGCCCGAACTAGGCTCGGCCCGAAATAATATATATATATATATATATATATATATATATATATATATATATATATATATATATATATAGAGGCAGACTCTTGTGCACACTAAGTTTGCACACTAACTTTGCACATTACCTTTTAAAAGTGTGCAAACTTAGTGCTGGCGCACACCAATTTTTTTATGTGATATTTTAAGATTTCAACGGACTCACATAAAAAAAATTAGCTCAAAAAAACTTTTTTTGCTATTTTTAAAAAATCGGTCAAACTTTCGTAGTTTTTAAAGGGCTTAAAAACTGCGAAAGTTTGACCGATTTTTTAAAAATAGCAAAAAAAGTTTTTTTGAGCTGATTTTTTTTATATGGGTTCCTTGAAATGTTTAAATATCACACAAAAAAAATCAACTCAAAAATATTTTTTTACCACTTTTAAAAGGTAATGTGCAAAGTTAGTGTGCAAAGTTAGTGTGCACAGGAGCCTGCCTCTCTCTCTCTCTCTATATATATATATACAAAATTATTTATTTTTCATGATATGTAAAAACAGAATAACTTTTTTTTAAATAAATTATTGAACTTAACATTAAAGAAATAAAAATAAGGTGGGTTAGACTTAAGTTATAACTTATAACTTATAAGCATGCGGCAGTAAGCAGCCCAGCCCATTAAGAAGATTTTATGGTTTTTCATTTACCCCCCCTCTCTCTCTCTCCACTCTAATCTAGGGCAAAAATCGACCCTTGTTCGTCCATGCCGATTAGGTAGAGTTTGACATAATCGGGCTGGTTTTTCATTTTCCCTTTCTCTTCATCTGTTTGTTGCTCTATTTGCTGATTGGCCATGTTTTTCTCTTCATTTTTTGCTCTATTTGTTGATCAGGTACAGTTCGACATAATCGGACCGGTCCCCGAAGTGAACCTGGTTCGAGTTTGGATCTGAGGTGAGTAATGGGTTTGATTTGTGTATTTATGGGTTTGATTTATATGCAGGTGAAGTCTAAATAAACAAATGCGTGTGTGACTTGTGAAAGTAAACAAATCTGATTGGATTGGATATTGTCGACGAAAGGTACTAATTATTTTCATTATAGAATTATTATTTCCCCACTCTGAAGCGTAATGGATTGATCATCTTTCCATTGCTCTAATCCTCACCTCATAAATACCCCCTCCATTCCCCCCAACTTTCGTCAAACCCTCACTATCACCCTTTTCCAAGAAATCTTATTCACGCTCTTTATTTCTACTTATTTCCGCTCATAAATAATGTAATACAGTTAACTTGGTGAGTGAGAAGTTGTTGACTAAGCCTCTATATAAATTTGCTGAAATAAATAAATACGCATTTGAATATTCAATTCGGGCCAGCTCAAATTGGGCCCGAAGCCCGATTTACTTTGTGAGCCGAGCTTGAGCCAAGCACTCTCAAGCTCGTTCGGGCCGAGCTTGAGCTTGAGCCAAATCAGTAAAAATCGGGCCGAGCCTGAATAACCATAAGCTCGGCTCATAGATCCTGATTGACAGGCCTATCTATATCTCTCTCTCTGTTTCTCTTTCTGTCTCTTTCTCTATCTATCTATCTATCTATCTATCTATCTATCTATCTATCTATCTATCTATCTATCTATCTATCTATCTATCTATCTATCTATCTATCTATCTATCTATCTATCTATCTATCTATCTATCTATCTATCTAAGGATGTTATTTTATTATCCAACTTACATATGAGTATGCCATATATCGCTACAACCGTCAGAGAATTATTCAAGATCATTCAAGCATCAAGACGGATCCAAATATCAAAGTTCTTCATCATTCAAGCCTCCGCCAGATTAATTTGATAAGGTTGTGTTTAAGTACCTTAGCATTTTACTTAGAGTGTTTGGATATATTTTCTAAAATATTTTCTAGGTGGAGTGAAGATTTTCTTAAATTTTTTTAATTTTTTGAGGCGGAATACTTTATAGGAAAATAAAAGATTATTTTTTATTTAATTTCATTTGAGCGACAAAGGCCTTATGTCGTGTTTGAACGACATGTGTTAGCGTTCAAGTGACACTGACATCTCGTTCGAGTGACACACTGCCTTAATTTTTTTTTTATATATAGCGTGTTAAACAAGTCCGTTTTTCTGAAGAATACCTACATTTTTATCAGATATGAAAACTGCTTTTGCAAAATCACTGCCTTCTCACTTTTAGGGTTTTAGTCTTTTTTGTTTTTAATTCACAATATCCCAATAGTTTATATGAATTGTTTTGGAACCCAAGAACACATCTTTGTTGAAGTTTCGCTTGTAGAGAAGATATCTACTAATGATCTATGTGACACTTGAGGGAGGTACTGAGCTGACTGACTGCGCGCCAATAGGGAGTAATCTTGGGTGTTCCTGGGTGACTGAACTGTGGTTCGTGTGGAGTTGTTACAGAATTCCATTGTTGATTTAGGTTGTGGCCTATGTGGGTTTTCTGAGGTTATAAGTATTATAGTGAAATAAAGGTTTTATCCGAAAAGTTTTTTTTCCCTGAAATATGTGTGTCAGAAATTATTTTATGTTGGTTTGATTTTTCCACACGTAGTTGCATGTTTTAAGGCTGAATAAAATTGGATTAAAAATTAACACCGATTAAATAAGGTTAACTTGGAAATTTATGAATTTGTTCGAATTCGTTTTACATGACGTTTTCAAATTGGTATGAGAGTGGGTTTCTCTAAGTTATATAGTGATCCTTGTTTTTCGCAAAATTGTGTGATATTGATTTTTTTGAAACATCTGTTTTGTGAAAAATTGCAATTTTTTCGATGGAGCACTTATGTAATCGGATGCCTCCCCTTGATGACACGAGTCAAAGTTTTGATGATTTAAATAATTTGAATTTGAGGTTTGCTAAAAGAATTGATGTTTTGAAAAAACAAAATTATCGTTTTAAATATCTTTTGCAAACGGTTCAAAATCAAAGTGATTTTTATCATGAGAAATTTATTTCTTTGGACCATGACTTTAATGCTTTAAAATTATCCAAAAAGGAAAGTGATGATAGAGTCCTATTTTTAGAAAAGGAATTGGAGAACTTTAAAAATTCTAGGATTTGTGTTTGTGCCAAAGTGGATAAAAATATTTTACTCGATGAGTGTGGCACGTGAGGAGACTCTTAGGGATAAGTGTGCATATTTAAGAATGAACGTGATAACCTTCTAGGAGTTATTGAAAATTTAGAGAAGGAGTCTCTAAAATTGGAAGAGTCTAATTCTTTTCTTGAGTAAAAAATTTTGGAGTTAAAAAATGATTTGACAGAGTCGAATAGTGTTGGTAGCAATGGTAGTGGCTCGTCGTGTTCTAATGTTTCGAGTGTTAAAGCCAAGATCATTATTTGTTTTGGAGGGTCAATAAATCACAAGGACATTAGAAAAGGTCAACCCATAGGTGTCTTTCCACCCGTTTACACATATTCACATTGAGGCCGAAAATGTCACCTTAGGCGTTTGTGTTTCGATCTTCGAAAAAGTCCCAGGAAGTTGAAGTCTAATGTTCCCTTGGTTACCTAAATCCCCATGCGTCGTTGCACACCTATTTGGGTTAGGAAATCATTTTTAGAGGCACTAGATGTTAGACTAGTTGATTCTCGATTATTTGCACATGATTCTTCTCTTGCTATATCATATAGATGATTGTGTTTACATGTTTGTCATATTATAGTTGTGATTTATGATATATTCTTGCTAGTGTTATGACTTGTGTACTTTTTGTATTAGTTTTATGTTTGAGAAAACTTTTGAAATATACAAAAAAAAATTATTTTGATAAAATTTTTGAAAAAGATAAAAAGAGTTTTGTATTTTGTTTTGCACCGTTTATGGATGGACATTTAAGATGAACGAGTCACAATTTCATTCCATATCCATGTGACGATTTGATAGTATTTTGATATGCGTCATTATTTCATTTATGTGCTTTACAATGTTTGGAGTTATTGAGATGTGATTAGTTGTTACTACCTATATGTTTGACTCATTAGTTCCTTTAATGCTCACTTGCACGGATTTATTTGATTATTGTACTTGTTTATCATATATTATTCGGAGTGTTGTCATCTCAATTCTGTCTTTAAAATGAACCATATGCGATAACACTTGACAATGAAAGTAGTGCATGTAAGAACCATTTACCATGATGATTTAATTGCAACAAAATATGATGAGTGAAACACGGAAAAGCACTGTGAGAGTATAAAATTAACTCGTCATGAAAGCCCATGTTAAAAGAGCCCAAAAAAAATTATAAGGCAATAAAAAGAAAAATATGCCAAAAATGGGCCAATAAGATTTATTTAAGAAGGGAATTTAGTTTCATCACCTTAAAAGAAAAATATATGCATAATTATTTATGAGGAAATTTGGATGGAAAGTAATGAAAAATGGGTTTGCACGTCCTGACAATGTCATGAAAAAGCATTTACATAGTTTTAGACGCTATTGGTGTGGGAATCATTATTGACTTTGATGTGTTGATGAATTGAGTCGATGTCATTTAAATTCAACAATTTTCGATACCCAAGGACAATTTTGAGATTCATTCATTAGGAGTATACATATTCATCGTGCACATATGTTTTGTTTGATTGCATTGATTTGCCTATCGAATATGTTCACACCCATTTATTTTGTTTCCATGATTTGGTTATCTTAGTGTAAATTCATGGTGTGTGATTTTTGTAAATTTATTTTTGCATTTTTGTATGAAAAATTGAAAAATCAAAAATAGTTTGTGAAAGCTTTTGAGTTACTCTTTTGCATATGCGCAGTTTGATTCATGTTTGCTATGCATTTTTGTCGTGACAACTCCATATTTATTTTTGTTTATTCGTTTCCTTGTCTATTTCTGTCCAATAAAAAGGGAGTTTTTGCATTATAGGGAGATTTGATAATTGATTGATTGATTGATTTATTCTTATATCATTTCAAACTAGATGTGTCACGAAGTTATTTTCTTTGTCTCACGTGTGTAGGTACAAAATTAAAAATCATTATTTTACAGATCCTGATGAGAAAAGCGTAAAAGTTTGAAGATTTGATGTTGAAGATTTTGAAGAAAAGTTTTAGACTTACATGTTTAGTAACTTTTTAGTTTTGGGTTCATGAGAGGGTATTAGATTTGTATAGGCATCTTGAGTTGATAATTTAGATGTTTTTATTTTGTATCGGCATAGACATAGGGGGAGATTTGTAAGGGGATTATTTTATTGTCCGGCTTATATGTGAGTATGTCATATACCGTTACAACTGTCAAAGAATTATATAAGATCATTCAAGCATCAAGACGAATCAGAATATCAAAGTTCTTCAACATTCAAGTCTACGTGAGATTAATTTTGGTAAGGTTATGTTTAAGTACCTTGGAACAAAGTTTTTCGTCAAAAGGTTTTTTTAAAAGTTTGAGGCGAAATATTTTCGAGGAAAATAAAAATTTATTTTTTATCACTACACCAAAATGGGTAAATTGGCACACTTCCAGTGCTTAGCCTTGTTACGGTCAATGACCGTGACAACAAACACGCATTTTGTGTCACGGTCATTGACCGTGACAAGGCCGTGACAAAGTCTTGTCACGGTCAACATTCGTGACACGACCGTGAAAAATGTCGCAGTAAAAAACCCCTTTCCCCTTCTTTGTCCCCCTACCGTTTCTTCCCTCCTTTTCTCTCTCTCTCTCTCTCTCTCTCTCTCTCTCTCTCTCTCTCTCTCTCTCTCTCTCTCTCTACTTTCAGGTTAGTTTCTCTCTCTCTCTTCCATTTATATATATATGTGTGTGTATATATGTGCATGTATGTGTGTGTATATGCGTGTGCGTGTGTGTGGTGGGTGGGGAGGGGGCAGGGTGGGGGAGCTGTTTGTGTGTGTGTGTGTGGTGGGTGGGGAGGGGGTGGGGCTGTTTGTGTGTGTGTGGTGTGTGCGTGTGTGTGGTGGGTGGGGGGTGGGGCAGGGGGGAGGAGGCAGGGATGGGTGGGTGGGTGGTGGGGTAGGGGTGGGGGGCTGTGTGTATGTGCGCGTGTGTGTAGTGTGCATGTTTGTGCGTAATGTCCCTTGTAAACGAACTGATTGATTATTAATTTTTTTAGTAAATTAATATATGATTGTCCCTCATTGTAAATTAGTAAATTAATATATGATTAATTATGAAAGTAGGATTCCCCCTCATTGTAAATTAGTAAATTAATAATTGTATACTTTAATTGTTAGTTTAATTGATGAAAATAATTAATTGAGTAGATGAATTAGAAGGAGTACGGGATACACATTTGTTGTTGACATTGCAATTGGATTATAGTGGATCGATGTTGGGTTGGTTAATTTTAAAAGTGGCATGACCACTGGTTTATTGTCTATATGGGGGTGGGATTTTTCAACTTTTTTTTGAAAATTACTTTGTATATCGAACAATATATATATAGTATGATAATTAAATGAAACATACTTGAAATTACATATAGTGCACATATATACTAGACTTTTACTTCTTATGCGTACGCATTCAATAGCCCTTAGAACTGCTCGAGAGTCATTACCCCTGTAATGAGATCTCTCGAATTGTCCCGTATGGACAGTTTGGGACTACATAATTTCTGTATAATATTCTTAGTGGCTTAAAGTTGTTACTTTTGGAGGAAGTTCTACAGTCGTATCCTAATATTCTCTGGGTACATACTATATTGACAAGTGTGACTGTTATTTCAATTGATCAATTGAAATAACACTCACACTTGACAATCTACGTCGTGTACTTGGAGAACTACGGGGATATGCTACCGATTTTTTTTCAAATTGTAACAATGTGCATGAGCTGTTAAGTATATTACAGAAAAATGCGGTCTTGAATGGGATCGGACCACTCATCCTTTAGAGGATATGGAGGAAATATAAATTTCTATTATAAATTGAATTTGAATATAAATAAGACATAAGTAAATGAAACATACTATAAATTTAAGTTTTGTTTATACTAATCCATGAATATATGCTTCGTACCTTTAATAGGTGATTTGTTGTGGTAGCTGTGATGGGATATCCGAAATACAAAGAGTGGATGGGTGAGACAAATATAATGGGGGATGTGTTTCGCAGTGGTGCTAGCGAATTTGTGAAATATGCAAAGAGATGTCATAATGATGAAGAGTTTTCGTATCCGTGTGCTATGTGTAAGAATGGTAAGGTGTTTGAGTGAAAAATAGTTAAACTACATTTGTTAAGATAGGGTATGCAAGATAGTTATCCATTTGGAGTTTTCACGGTGAATTGAAAGTTACTTTTGTACCCGACCAACCTTCACAACAACCATCAACAAGTAGGATAGTTGTAGTAGGGGACGACGTAGATCATAATATGTTAGAGGATTTAGTTGATGATGCGTACATAGTTTATGAAGCAGAGGAGAATGAGGTTACTGATGATGTAGAAGGTTCAAGTGCACGTGAAGATATCACGTTAAAACTTGACGATGACTATTAAAGTTTAAAATTTAAGGCAACCCAACCGTTATACTCTGGCTGTGAGAAAGATCAAACAACTTTACATGCCATGGTTGGTTTGTAAAGTTTGAAGACGCAGTACGATTTGTCTGGAAATAGCGTGACATGAATTCTGAAATGGGTGAAGGGCTTATTACCCAAGGAGAATACACTTCCAAATAGTTATCCTGTTATGAAGAACAGTTTGACAGGTTTGGGAATGAAATATGAATCGATTCATGCTTGTGTATATGACTACATACTATACCAAAAGGAGTACGAAAATCTCGATCGTTGTCCGGTATGCGATGAACCTAGATATGTCCAATCTACTAGTAAGGAAGGCACAAGTTCAAAAGTGCCTCAAAAAGTATTAAAATATTTTCCCATTGGGCCTAGATTAAAGATATTTTCACAGTACCATGGATAGTAGAGGTAATGACTTGGCATGCTAGGGAAGATGTAGGGGTAATATCATGTGTCATCCTATTGATTCTACTGCCTGGAGGAGGATGAATTATGAGTATCCCGATTTTGCTCGAGAACAATGCAATATTCGTTTGGCTATATCAACAGATGGTTTCAATCCATTTGGAAATCTAAGCACCAATCAGAGTGTATGTCCAGTGATCCTAGCCCCACTCAACCTCCCTCCTTCACAGGCTTTGTTGATACCTGGGCCAAAGGCACCAAGTGATGACATCGACGTCTACCTGGATCCTTTGGTAGAAGAATTAAATGAGTTGTGGGAAGAGGGTTTGCAATCATTTGACTCTTTTAGAAAAGAAGAGTTTACGTTGAAAGCTATATTGATGTGGCCAATTCATGATTTTCCAGCTTATGGGAAATTATCCGGTTGTGTAGTACATGGTTATTTGGGGTGTCTTATTTATGGAGAGGAGACTGAATCTCTTCGTCTATCCTTTAGCTCAAAAAATGTATACCATTTCCATAGGAGTTTTTACCCCCGGCTCATAGTTTTTGATCTGAGAAAGGTTCCAATTTTTTATTAGGCTACCGCCGGCTCATAGTATGCCCTTTTTACCCCCGGCTCATAGTATGCCCTTTTAAGTTACCAGTATGGCCCAATAATGCCCCGGGACCCAAACTTAACCCCCAGCTAGTGTTTTCTGACTATTTCGACCCTTCCGGACACGTTGGCGCGCTCAAAATGACCATACGGTTAATAAAAATAAAATTCACTTTTTACTTAAATTAAATATTTTCTTGACGCGACTGTCACGCGCGTCCCAACAAAATTTCCCCAATTGCCGTATTTCTAGCTCACGAAAAATTCAATATTTTCAATATTCATATATTGACATATATACACATTATAATCAAATACCAACTCACATCTCGTTAGTATTTTATCCGGATTAATTCTCAATTAATTAACATTTAATTTAATTAATCCCATAAATAAATATCGATAAAAATGCGGGGTATTACATACTCCCCCCTAATAACAGAATTTCGTCCCGAAATTCAGAAAAGTAAGGCACACCTGGAAAAATTAGGTGTCCTCCAGTATTCAAAACAATTATAAAGAAAAGCCCAAATTATAAACCCTCGCTTCACAATAAGATTGTTTAACATACTTGATACCTTATCAGAATAATCTTTGATAGATGCACCTCACGTTGTGCTCTTATTAAACAACCTTCGAATAAAAATGGCCTATACATCATTAGCCGCATTATTTTTACTAGTATTGTGAGTCCGCACCTCACTACTAACTCCCGCGTTTATCCAAAACTCCAAAACTCCCATCCTGGGATTGATCAATAACACATCTGACTACGCTTGTCCATTCATTGAAATATCCCGACGCTGTGACTCCACACAAGGGAAAACCACTTCAGCCTGTTGGTGTCACATAAACCTTTGTAAGCACCATGTCCACCATAAATAGATACGGGTGCTTTTCCCCCAACTCTACCATTAGGTAATATTTCCTCCTCATGACTACAATATACGTCACTAGTTATACCCGAATTGGAATTGAAAATATCGCAATGAATCCAAAATTTCTTTCATACAATCCATCAGTCGTTAGTCACTTTGCGCCTGCACCTCGGGTTATAGGTGATACAACCCTCAGTTTGAATCGTTATATCGCACTACTTATTGTCACCCCACCTGAATGTGGATTTCGGGGATTTCATCCCAGTTCTAAATAATACTACGTCGAACCACGTACCGTTGTGTTACTATCTAATAGTGTAAATCACCCCAAGTATATAACAATTTCTCATAATAATTTATTCGCCTTCTCAAGAGATATCCTTTTATTAAATGGCTTTCTACTGCCTAAGTTTGAACGTGCTACACTTACTACACATGATATTCACTTACACCTTTTCTTATGACGTTTAATCTCATAAGTAATAATCTCACCCGTCTATTTTCCTTTTCCTTTGATTTATACTTTAGTAAATCAAGATGTCTACGCCCCTTATAACCCAACCATACGGTTTTTAAACATTATATACGCTTCATACAAATCCCAAACTCTTTATTGTCACTGTAAATACAACGGTGCTATACCACTTGGGCATTCTCAATCGATTCTGAATTAGAAATCCTAAATCCTCCTTATCCTCAATGCGTCCTTCAACGCGTTGTGACAAAACCAACATTATTAGTACTTATATCGTAATTTACTAACAACTGGTTCTAATGGCCTTACATCATAATTTACTCCTTGTAACTTCCTGTGATAATTACGTACTCCCATAACGATAGAGGTATCCAAATCATGAACAAAGGGTTACACATCTCCTTACTACCAACCTTACGCTAAGTTTCAAGCGTGGGGTGTCTCGTAAAGTGAAATCCAAACAAGGAACCCCCCGATACACTACTACCTAACATTTTCGATCATCGAAATCCGTTAAGCCCTGTCCATAATATGTACCCCTACGCTCTCGTCTTTTAACAACAAAGTTTCATCTCAGTTCGCAATTATACATAAACAAAGAACTCCTTCTGAAAGACAATTTTCTCTTTACAGTGATGGAAATCACATTTCATATACAACATGCGCGATATTTGGGACCCTCAAATTCTCGTCCCCAGACACACAACTATGAGTATAAACTTCCAAATCTCTAACGGTGATAAAACAATGCACTCTTTTTGTTACGACCTCTCTATCGTTAATTACAAGAACCAACTAACTCTTTGTTGACTAGTAAATCAATTACATAAAACTCATAACAATGAAATCCCTACGCATACTGGGATTAAATATCCGAGACCATTATACCCATTTGAAATCATAACCTGTATATATATTTATATATATACGCACGAAAGTACAATTGCGAACCCAGCTCTCTCACGGATGGGGCCTCGCCAAAATAAAACATGCCACCCCAAGGTAGTAACTTCGATAAACTTGTTATACCAGCACACTATAAAACAATAATTAAGATTATATCATACTCGTATAACACAACACTAAAACGAGTAATTTCGATAAAGCATAAACCGCTATTAATATACCCATTCATCCTCCGCGGATGACAATAAAAGTAACCCCCACACTACCAGGGAAAAATGTTCTTATATATAATAAAATTACTGATATACTCACTAAACTCGACTCTCAAGTGAATATACAATTGTAACAAATGTAGTAACTCATTCATGGCATAAATAACATGCATCCTCATCTGAGGATATAACTCATACTTTTATCCTAATAATCTTCCCGGCTGCTCAAATGGTTCCTGGACTTACCACACATGTCTGTCCCAAACCGGATATTTCAATAACTGTTGCCCTCGCCAGGCACAATGCCTTGATCCCTACTCTCGTATCGGGAATTTTTTTTATGACGTACGGGTTTCACTTCCCACAGAATTACCTCTACACATACTCCATTTATCTTTTGTCTCACAAATCATGTTGAGGTGGTCCATCTCTCGGACGTTGGTAGTCTCGACTCTGAGACTATCTCCATTGTTCCCTTAGCTTGATGTACCTAAAGAACACACTACTAGTTTTACACCTCTCTTACTGAAATTACCATCGCTCGGTAGTAATTCCGCTATCGAATTATTTTAACGGTTTCTCCATTGAGTCTTCCTCCTTGTGGTGTTTCTCCAACACCATTTTCCCAGTCTTATTCTATAAAAATTCTTCGATTTTTGTATCTCCCTACCCAAGGGAACATTTACCTCCAAATTTACACCACGCGATATAATTACTATCTGTATTTATCATCCAAGCAGAATTCCCCATAAGAGCTAACAATTCTTCTTGTATGTAGATTCCCCCTTTAACATCCTCTTCTCCATACCACCTTCTCCACCCGATGTAAGGTTCGTTACAACATTAAATTTCTCCTCACAAGTTGACCCCTGTTTGGCCCTCTTATGTGAGTTCAGAATAACATTCGCCTTTCAACCTGAACATCTGACGAAGGAACTTATGGTCAAACCATACGTGTACACCCTCTCGACATTATATTCCACTTTTAAGTGGGTTTCTTGTTTCTCACCATTGAATCTCCGCTCTTACGAGTCAAGGAAAAATTTCTCTAAATTTTCACTCTCAATTGGTCATATCCTGACATATGTCCAAGCCTTTGGACACATTGCGTTCGTTTGGCTAGCACATGCCGTCTTCGCCTTTCGAGTATTGCTACTGCTGGTTCTCTTCAATGTTACACCTAACTCTTTCTCTCCCATTCCAACCTTGTTGGATGTGTCTAATTTGACCCCATTCCTACTATAGCTGTACCCGAAAGTCTCAAGTCGCGCCTTAGCCTTCTATATCATCCAGGACTTCCGTGCCATAATATCGGTGACTTAAACTACGGTCATCCTTCTTTAAATAAATCAATTAACCTCAATATATATTTGCCTCCTGCTGTCCACCCAACTGTCTTCGCCTGACGTACTAAATTGTTCGGCAGACGAATACACCCGATCGCAATACGATTCGCTATCATATACATCATAGCAGGAGAACGAAATTTTACTAAAGGAATCAATAATCCTAAACATAGGGCTCTATATCAAAGAAAGCTCAGCAGAAACATAATAAGCCGTACAGATCCTAAAGGACACTAGAACCTGATGCTCTGTTACCACCTGTGACACCCCGACTAATTAAATACCGGGTAGATACTCCTTTATTAAATCAATACAAAATGCCAAGTTGGTCCAGTTAATAGTATCACTGTCGAAAACATTTTTAATGATTACTAACCACCTAGTATTTAAAAAGTGAGTTGTCAAATTTTAAATTAAATCCGATTAACATGCAATAAATGAAATATAGAAATGTAACACAATCATTCACGATAAAGTCCAACTATAGTGAATCAACAAATAAAGATGAGTCTAGAGGAAATACTCCTCACAACAATCCCAATATGAAAAGAAATAAAACAAGTCTGCATCCTGAATTAATTACAAACCAAAAGTCTGAATAACTGAAAGAAATGAAATGTCTCTAAAAGAAATGGGCGACATGCCCTACAACTGATGAAATTTGAATATAGAGTCAAGGCAAATGAAGCGTCTACTAGCAAGGCCCTGTAACTTCCACAACAGCTACACCTCGTCACCTGACTGGAAATACTATGCATGGTGTCCTTGTGGCTGGGCACCTAAAAAGGTTTTTTACAAAAAAAAAATAGATTTGAAAGCAAACGGGTCAGAGCCCGAAAGTGGAGAGTATTTTAAAAACAGCAAGTTCTTTATTAACATTTTAAAACAATGAATGCAAAATACATGTTAGGACGTACTCTCACATGAAATACTCACCTCTCGTCTAACTGTGCACTCCTAACGTTCCTGTACCCATTCATGTGTTAGTTATCTCTAACTAGACCGTCATAAGTTCTAACCCAACTACTCGATTCACAATATGAATTCCCGATGCTATCACTTAATTAGATAGCTTTACTTGAACTCGGATTCTCAATTATTAGCATTACCGTTTACTGGAGGTTATCCCCTTATTTATCTTCTCAAGGAGTTACTATAAATTATTCTCATAATTAAACATAACAGTTCCTTTTCATTTAACCGTATATTATTCACATCATAAATATACAATATAAGCACCCCGAGGCTAAGCTGCGGTGCACACATACTCTGCTATCCATCCCGGTACATCACGTACATAAGGATTACAAATTCCGAATCTCTCAGGAATTGTTAGAATAAACACCACACACAAAAATGGAGGCGAACATAATTCAACATATCCATGGTCACGTACATACCTACGCTTCATAGTCAGCTGGCTTAATAACTCACAATTAAGTCATTCCCTTGAACTATGTCCTCTAGGTACCACTCTGAATCCGGGCACACAAGGATTAGATGGCCCTAAGCGAATGTAAACCTCCCGTGATAGCAAGTATGGTAGGTGTGTCATACATATAAAATCATATACTAAGCATTCACACATCTTAGATGTCTCAATGTTAATAAAGGTACATTCTACATCCTTATACCATTATTCCATTTTTATACATTATAAGTCTTCCGATAATATAAAATGTAGACTGTCGACACATCTCACGTCGTAGTTTCTTGTACTTAAAACCTATCTCAAAGGGTCTATTAATTTTCCTATTATTCTCACATATAACATCATTATTCTTAAGGTCCTTACTTCTGCCCCAAACCTCATTTCATCAATTTATTCAAATTTACTCTTTTAACTCTAACATTATCTCACTCATCGGATTTCATTAGATTTTAGAATAATTCCTCAATTTGAATTCTAATTAAGGTCCAAATTTTATAACCATACCTACTGGTCTTCCTTAAGTCTAAGGATATCCATAAAGTCTCCAATAATAATTTCTAAGGTTTAACATCATTAAAATTTAACTAGGAAAATTTTACTCTTTCTGGGAAGGTCGATCGATCGACCTTGAACCTCGATCGATCGATGGTGGTCGATCGATCGACTGATGAATGTCGATCGATCGATCGCACCAGGTAGGCTACGGACTGCTTCGTTTTGCAGTCCCCAAATCGTTCCAAAACTCCATTATAAAGCATGAAACTCTAATATAACCTTATAATATCATCATACAACCATCCTACAACATTGTTAACATTCTAAAACCAATAATTCATCAACCAAGGGATTTATTTGGATCAAAACTTCATCAAGAACTCTAGTTTTCTATTTCTTTCAAGAACATTAATAAACCTCTTCTTAAATCCGTTTTTAGATCATCAAGGGTTATATTTTGAATTCATAATTCGTCCAGAATGTTTCTACATGCAATACCTAACATAGTTCATAGTTTTAATCTTCAAATTCACGGGTCTATATCAATCTTCCAAGATAAATTCGATAACTTCCCTAAACATGAAAAAGCATAACATTGAATCAATTGTAATTAAATCACTTGCCTCTAATCTTTATCTGAATTTGATGTTGAATCTTGAAGGTTGAATTTTTCTCTCTCTCTCTGCAGAATTCTCTTTTCTCTCTCTCTCTACAAGTTTTTCTCTAAAGATGATGACAATGGAGGTTTAGAGGTTGCCTTAGGAACTTCTTTTCTATTTCTTCCAATAACTCCCGTAGCCCATTAAGTCATTTAGTGTAGTTAGTGGGTTTTGTGGATAAAGAATAAGTCATATTTTATTTCTAATTTTCGTGGGTTTTAATTCCCAAATTTCCAAAATTACCAAAATGCCCTTTTAAGTTACCGGTATGGCCCAATAATGCCCCGGGACCCAAACTTAACCCCCGGCTAGTGTTTTCTGACTATTTCGACCCTTCCGGACACGTTGGTGCGCTCAAAATGACCATACGGTTAATAAAAATAAAATTCACTTTTTACTTAAATTAAATATTTTCTTGACGCGACTGTCACGCGCGTCCCAACAAAATTTCCCAAATTGCCGTATTTCTAGCTCACGACAAATTCAATATTTTCAATATTCATATATTTCCATATATACACATTATAATAAAATACCAACTCACATCTCGTTAGTATTTTATCCGGATTAATTCTCAATTAATTAACATTTAATTTAATTAATCCCATAAATAAATATCGATAAAAATGCGGGGTATTACAATAACTTCCGCACTTTGTATACACTATACCGTTTCTCACTTGAAGTTCACACCTCACTTATATTTGTATGAATCATCTTTCAATTCTATTTACGTTGAGGATATTCTCTTTATATCCTTATGCACCTCGATCAACATTTATCATTCTCAATCCATAATATGGTTCAATCAATCATATGAACCTATAAAGTTATCCCATTTGGGATTTAATTCTAAAATACATTATCACTAAACGCATCCTAACTCTCTCTTATAAATCCATTGTTGATGTAAAAAATTAGATCACTCTAATTATTCAATCACAGATAAATAAATGAGACAAAGAATTTTAAAGTGGTTCAGCCTTATAAGAATGGCCTACGTGCACTGTTATTTTATTACTGAGTGTTTGGGAATTCTCGATTACAAGTTCTATCAAGAAATTCCGGTATGGATTCTTCGGTCCCCTTACAATGAGGATTGTACAATGTATTTATAGCCCCGAGGCTGTAATGTGAAATGGTAATACATTAAATGGGATACATATGAAATGGTAATACATTTAATGCCCCTTAAGCGTGTGCGTCTAAATGATAAGCATTTAATAAATCAGTTGAACTGTTGGTTATCCTGCTATTAATGCTTTGTTCGAGGTGCAGCTCGGACCGCCTAAGCTTCTTGGTACTTAAGAGTTCCTCGGTGAGGTCTTGTTCCTCAGAGCGTATGAGTTCCTCGGGGAAGCAGTCTTCCTCGTTGTAATTTTGTACCTCGGAGCTTGTGGGTTCCTCAGAAGTGTTGTTGTTGCCATGTAGATCACCACGTGTCTTCATTTAATTGGGCCATGTCAGCAGACTAAATTTGGTATCAACAGAAGCCCCCAATGTTTCATAGTTCGAATTTTAAGGAGTAGGGAACATTCTTTCTCGGAATATGGTAGCTTTAAATGGTCTTCCTGATTTTTAGGAGTGTTTCCTTCGTATTTATTTCTCCTTCCAAATTCGTAGAATCATGCTTTTTTGAACTTTTCTGCTCGCTTCGATTCCCGCGCCCCTTTTCATCTTTTTAGCCGCCGTTGCCCGCTTTGATTCCCGCGCCCCTTTTCATCTTTTTAGCCGCCGGTAACGTAATTATACTTTTTTGTAATCATTACTTCACCATTTCCCAAGGCAAGGTATTTAAACTTCACAGACACTCCCATCGTCTTCTACCTTTTCAAATTTTTATCTTTAGTTTTCCGTCGTCTCTTTGTCTCCTATGTATTCATCTCTTCCATCGTCCGTTGTCATCAGATCCACTCTTTTCTGTAAGATCTTCTTCCTTCTTCTTCATTTCCTTTATTCACCATGGTTTACCCTGTTGAATCTCTTGATAAATTTCGCTCTGATTTTTCCATTCCCTCCTGGGTTGTTTTGGAAGAGCTTTCTGAGCCTTATGATTATTTCCATTTGGCTGAGGGACATTGGTTCCCCAGCCTCTTTATTGCTGAGTGTGGATTTTCTTTTCCACCAAATCCCTTGTGTCTGGAAT
The DNA here is from genome assembly GCA_949130495.1 of Sambucus nigra. Classification (NCBI taxonomy): domain Eukaryota; kingdom Viridiplantae; phylum Streptophyta; class Magnoliopsida; order Dipsacales; family Adoxaceae; genus Sambucus; species Sambucus nigra. The sequence goes on from OX422210.1 coordinate 693,666,396, forward strand.
TCTGTCATTACTTTGACGTTGTTCTTGCAAGAATAGCCCCCAACACATGGAGAATAGTTAATGGGGTGCATTGATTAAATCAGATCCATGGAACTCGCATAGGAATTCCTGAGATTATGTTTTGTTATAGATGGGCAGTTAATGATAATATTTTTTATTTAAAAACTAGAATTTTGAATAGAGCCTTAGTAGTCAATCTCCCTGATGACAATAGGGATTATTTTGAACACGGGGTTGTCATAAAAAATTGGCAACACCCTCCATAAAAAATTGGCAACGCCCACACTAGCCCCCTCAAGACTTGGGAAATGAGGTACCCCAGAGTACTACAGAACCAACTTGCTCTTAGCTTCCACTCCTTCCTCTTCTTTCTTCCTCCTTCTCTCCTCTTCCTCTTCCTCTTCCTCTTCCTCTTCCTCTTCCTCTCTTTTCTTTTATTTTTCCTTCTCTTTACCTTTATCAGATGGTCCAGAACCACTGCCCTTGGGGGATTCAGTTGCATATGCCTTCAAAGATGGGATCCTATCAGACAAGACCATATGGTCATCATCTTCGGGGAGCCTTAACTTTCTCTTCATAACCAGAGGGGCCATGTCTTCTTCTTCTACCTCTCCTCTTCCCCCACTTCATTTTCTTCCTATCCTTCAGAGTTTTCCTCTTTAATAATTATTGGATCAGAAAGACCTACCTCTGTAGATTTCAAAGATGGGACCCTATCAATCGGGAGAGCAATAAAGCTAGTGCATGTGTTCTTGTATTCTAAAAAAAAAGGTCGCTAACCTTAGATGTTCACCGTCTGCCAATCTTTCTCTAATGCTCCAAGCCTTCACAAGATTGTTGTGACACCCTGACTAATTAAATATCGGGTAGCTACTCCTTTATGAAATTAATACAGAATATCAAGTTGGTTCAGTCGTAGCATCACTGTCGAAAAGATTTAATTTATTACTAGCCACCTAATATTTAAAGAGAGAGATGCCAAATTTTATTAATTAAATTAACAATAACCAAGTAATTAAATCAACAACCATCAATTGCATAAATAATCTCATGTGAATAATCAACGTAAAGAAATAAACTGAGTCTGGAGTAAACACTCCAATGATAATAATACCAGAGTAAATAAAATCCTGATACACGAGTCTGATTAAACCAACAACTGAAATAATGAAAGTCTGCATCTATAATCTCTAGATAAGAATTGGTCACCATGCCCTAACTGATATGAATGACCCTGAAGGAATTAAGAATAAATGTGGGGAGTCTAATACCGAGATCCTGTAGCTTCCACAACAACCACAACACGTCATCATAATGGAACTCCTATGGTTGGCGTCCTTGTGTCTGGGAACCTAAAATGTTTTTCAAAAACAAAATAGATTTGGAGGAAAATGTGTCAAAGCCCGAGATGAAAACAGTTTAAAAGTTTAGAAAGTGTTTAAATTACAATTAAACAACACATATTATAAACATGTTAGTTGCGTACTCTCGCATGAGTTTCTCACCTCTTAACTAATGTGCACGTCTAACGTATTCTCTTAATCCATCCTAGTTACGCCGCTATCTAACTAGTCTGTACCACTTCTGCTTTCACATTCTAACATAGGGTATCTACTCGTAACACCCAAACAAGTCATATTCATATTCATTAAATTACTTTTCTCAAGTGTTAATTAAATTCTCACATTCTAAGCCCATTCAAATATCTTAGTTATTCACATCTACTAAGCAACAGTGAACCAGTCACAAGTATATATATAAATCACTCTCAGTACATATATACATATAAGGCACCCATAGGCTAAGCTGCGGTGCATGCATACTCTTCTATCAAATCCATATACATCACGTACATAAGGATCACGTGTTCTGAATCACTCAGGAACCGTCTCAAAACAAATCACACATATTGGAGGCGAACATAGTTCACATACCCATAGGTCACGCACATACCTACGCTCCCATGGTCATCTGACTTATTAACTCACAAATAAGTCATTCATAGTCCTATGTCCTTAAGGTACCAATCTAAATCCTCTCGAAGGCACACAAAGATAAGATGTCCCTTTTCTCGAAAACCAACCTCCCGTGATAACAAGTACGGTAGGTATGTCATACACATAAGGAATCCATACACTAGGCATTCACACAACCTAAGTAATCATATTTCAATATAGTTATTCACACATTCCATATACTAAGTCTTGTACGTAGATAGTTTATCCCAAACATCATACGTAATATATTTAGCTTGCTAACTCTCATCGTATCAATTTGAGTACTTAAACCTATCCCAAAAGGTTACTAGGTCTCTAATTAGTTTCAAATGTTATCTTGGTAACTTAAAGTCCCTCCGTTACTGCTCTTATCCTTACATCATCATTCATTCCCATTATACTTTCAATTCGAATGATTTCTAACCGTACCTCACTCGGTAGACCCTCTAAGCAATAAAATTCAATTCCATAGGGTAAACCATATTTTTGAGCATCAACTAAGACCCTACTTCCCTTAACTAAGTCCCACAATATCAAATTAATCCCCCTAAGAATCATCATCGGCCTTGGGATTTTCATTAAACCTTAAGGGAAAACAATTGCCAAAAATCAGGAGAGGTTGATCGATCGATGAAAAGGATCGATCGATCGACGTTCTTGGATCGATCGATTGATCAAGAAGGTTTTTGCCCAGATTTCTAAACAGTTACGGGTTTCTTCCTTTTTACACCTCAAGTTCTTCATTACAATGTCCCATACTCCCAAGAAAGTTCACTAATCTTCCTATTAACCTATTAGTATAATCTTTAACGTACTAGAATCATTAAATCATCATGGATCATCAGTTTCTTAGATCAAAACACCCAATTTTCATAAATAGCAATTTCATTTAATTAATCACATTGCCGAAAAGCGCAATCACCTGAGCAAATAAAGAAGGTAACAAATGCCAATCACACATCACATTATATACGTGGTTAAACAAGAATGCCTACGTCCACGGTGGTGCTCTCAGTATTATTTCTATATACTCCGGGGAGTGTTTTACAGAGAATACAATGCGTGCCTTTTGCCCCAGGCTTAGGGTTTGTTATATACATGTTTTCTCTCGGGGGTGTTGGACTCCCCCACGTCCATCTTCTATCCTAGAATATCTCCTTACGATATTTTAGGAGTAGACTAAGTCATAACTGGATTCAGTTGAGATGCGAGGAGCCCAGACTTTGGGCCGTTTCTATTGGGCTACTCGTCTGGGCCAGTGATGACAAATCGAGATACCCAAAATTCCCCCTAAATTTATTGGACCATAATTTGGGCTCAATAAATTTAAATGATTTATCATAATGGTTCTCTCGTAAATTGTGTAAATCTTCCCAAGATTGGAATTCTTTACTTGATTTTGGCGGCAGCCTGCTTTGGGTCTCGTGCGATATGATTAGAAATGTTTAAAAGATCACTTGGAGCAGTATTTCCATACCGTCATTTCAAACTTCTTCATATTTTCTCATCTTCTTCAAGCTTTCGCTGTTGCGTCATCCTCTACAGGTCTTCGTTCACTTTGCTTTCAATCTTCTTCGTCGTCTGGGTTTGTGATCTTGCGTCGTCCAAGCCAAACTTTCATCTCGTAAGTCCCCTCTATTCTTTATCTGTGTTTTTTTTGTTGAGTTTTCTTCGGATTTGTAATTAGGGTTTACAAATGGCTAAGATAGGCAATAGTCTGTGCCTGAGTTTAGGAAGTTCTATAATATCCCAGACTGGATAGATATTAAGTGCGCCTATCTCCCTAAAAATGTTAGAGAGATAGAGGATGCTCATTCGATTTATGTCCTCTTGATGTCCCAAGGGGGCCTCACTTTCCCTCCGAGCAATTTGTTTTTACATTTCTTTGGTTATTTCAACATTGTTCCTGCACAGTGTTCGCCAAATGTTTGAAAGATAGTTAATGGGGTCCATAGAATAAACCAACTCTATGGCACCAATTTAGGGCTTGCTGAAATTTGTTTTTGTTATTCTTTCTCTCGAACTAGTTCTGTCCTTCTTTACCTCAACGCCAGGAGTCCTGATAGGGTATTGGTAGTAAACCTACCTGATTCCCATAAGGATTACTGGCAAGAGGGTTTTCGTACTAGAAATTGGCACTTCTCTCCCCATACTGAGGGGTCGAGGTCTGATAGATTCACAGTCCCCTTTTATGGTGAGGAGTACATAGGTAATCTTAGCCTTTGCTATGCTAATGTGTTTTTCTATTAATGTTTGATTTTTCTGATATTTTTCTATTATCCTTTCAGCGAGGACAAAGAACTTGGAACCTGCCCTTAGTGAGGTTCGAGCTATCGAGATTATTAAAGCTTGGAATATCAGAGAATCTTTGGCTGACGGTGAACATCCTCGGTCAGCTGCTTTTCTTCTGGAGTACAAGAACATCGGGTCCAGTTTCATCCCGCAGCCTCTAGACAACATTCCTGACTTAGATATTACTGAAGAATTTACTGCAGATCCCATCCAGTTGGACGAGGAAGAGAGCATCTTTGAAAGTGATATTAAGGGAGGTGCTGAAGGTGGTCCCAGTGAGGCGAGATCTAGTGGTGAAGGTTCTTCTAGCTCGGAAGAGGTCTCTGAGGCTCAAGAGTCTTCAAGTACATCTAGCAATTCCAGCAAGGAAATGGCTCCTCCCAGAAGAAATCTGATCAGGGATGATGATGATGAGGATGATGTGCTTCCTTCTAGGAGGTCGAAGAAGCAAAAGTCAGGTAGTGGAGAAGTTTCCACTAGCTCTCAGCCTTTCGCCATCGAGTAGGAAAAGAAGAGGAGGGAGGAAGAACAGCTGAGAGAGAAAGAGAGAAAGAAGGAAGAGGAGAGGAAGAAGGCTGAAGAGAGAAGGAATGTGGAAGAAGGAGGGGGAAGAGGAGATAAGGAGAGTGGAAGTGAGGATGAAGGCCGGGCAAGATTTGGTGCCCGTATCTGCATTGCCTGAGGGGATGTCTGTCGCCACCTCTCCTCAGTTGGCTCCTGTGCTGCTCGAGAGAGCAGCTTTTCCATCTGACCGATAGAGGGTGATGGGGACTGACCAGTTAGCCCTGCAAGTGAGCCAGAGGCTAGCCTTGGTAAGTCTGTTTCCATTTTTCATTACTTATAATTTTGTGTTCAATGCTTTCTTCTAATTCTCCCTTTTTACTTGCAGTTCGTGACCAAATTCGTTGTTCTCTACCTCACTCGCAATGAGCTGGTGAGTAGGTATGCAGATTTGGAGAGGCAAAATGCTAAACTGAAGGGGAAGGGGCTTGAGCTGGAGGGCAGTTTGAAGGCTGCTAGCGAGCCCCAGAAGTCCTTCAATCTCGCCCTCACCGAAGCCAACAGAGCGAAGGAGGCGAAGATCAATGAGCTAAATGATTTGAGGCAGTCCTATGATCTGGTCTGCTCGAGCAATCTGGCCGTGGTTAAAGAAAATAAGGTGCTAGCAAAAAAGGCAAAGAAGGTGGAGTCCGAGGCTACCACCATCAAGGAAAGCTCATACAACTCCAGGTGGGCTGCCGCATATGAGGATACTGTTATTCAGATAAGCTACATCAGTCGTTTGAACTTTAAGAAGGGATGGAATAAGGCTTTTCTCATTGCTGGGGTGGATATTGATTCACCCTTATTTAACGAGCATGATCCAGGCCCGAAGCCTGTTGTAGATGATGCGCCTGCCCCAGCCGTTGAAGGTATGGTCCCTGCCTCTCAGACCGTTCCTATTGGTGCCTCTCCTGTTCAGGGAACAACAGTTGTTCCATCCGAGGGAGCTATCTCTGCTGCTGTTGATAAGGGAAAGCAACCAGCGACCTCTAAACAAGCTGAGGCTGCTAGCTAGCCTGTTCTTAGGATTTTCCCTGTATCTTTTTCTTTATTTGTACTGATCTTTCTAATTACCGATGTACTTGGATCACTTTATTTGAATGAAATGAAAGTACTTTCTTTTTTGCGTGCTGATTCTACTTATATGGCTTGTAGTTGATAGATATAGATGAGTATATACTTTCCACCTCTCAACAGGGAAGGATCCTTGGTCCTAACGTGAGCATCCAAGTTCGTCAAGCCTTTGTTAAGATTTGCAATTCTCTCAGGTCAAGAAATAAGAGTTTTAAGGATCAGTCTGAGCTCGTCACCAAACTGAAGGATAGACTTCAGGAGATGGAGGAAGTTGGCGCGTCTGTCCAAGAGGAAGTAAATACTTTGAGAGCCAAGCTTCTAGATGCCTCCAAAATCAACCAAGTCGGAGAAGTTCTTCAATAGTAGAATGAGACTCTGAGGAGGGAGGTGTCGCACCTCGAGTTTTGCGAGGTTACTCTTCATCGGTTATTCTGCGAGATGGCACAGGGTCGAGCACCGCCCCTCCAGTTTTGCGAAGTTCTACCCCATCGACTGACCCTCGAGCTGGTATAGATGCATGGGGTTCATCTAGGGAGATGGACGAGCTTTGAGAAGATGTTCGTCGAGCATACGTGATTGCTGCTGGGCTTCAAAGAGACGCCACACGACTGAGGCATCTGTTCAAAAAAGGTCCTCGGCGAGTGTGGGCTGACGGTTATGAACAAGGATGGATAGATGCTCCGACGAGGCTGATAGAGTTTAAAAAACTATCCTTTATTAGTGGATGGTTGAGCGCCCTTAGGGAGATGCAAGTCCCAAGTAACTTAGTACTCTGGTACCGTCACGAGATCTCTCCTTCAACTTCGAGTCCTAATCCTTTCAGGAGGGACGACCGGTGGATCCCTATAGATGCTATCCCCAGGTAGCTGTCAAAGCCAGATGCGAATGAGGTCGAGGAGTTGTCTCCTCATCCGGATGACAGCCGAAGAGCACAAGTGGTTGACTATCTTATTCAGAGGCCTCATCCTCATTAAGACTTTATCGAATGTAACTCATTATACATGTAATGAAGTAATGTAACATCGATGTTTTGGGCGATCTTATCGACTAAACTCGTGTTGGATATTCTCATTATAAATATGATGAAGTAATATAATATCTATATTTTTTGCTTCATTTATTTCTCACTTAACTATCTTGGGTCCTTCGTGGCCGACTAGATTGGTAGGGTTGTTTTATCGAGTGAGTGTCCTCCCAGTCCAGTATGCTTATAAGATACCATTCTGCCTCACTTTACCTTTTAGGTCGTGTCGTCACACTCCCTTAGGCCTAAGTGTGGCAATGGCGAGGACACACCTGGTGTTAGATGTTCTATCCGATCAGGTTTTCTGAACCAAATATAGTTTGGTGACCAATTCATTTTTGGTCTAATTACCTAAGGGTCCCCTGTAGGACTTCATATATTTCCGGGGCAATGCTAAGAGGTTGTTCGTGTTACATAACGAAAACTAGAGGATGTGACACCCTGTTTTTTATGCTTAGAGTAAGGTGCTTATTGCTTTGGAAAAGATGTGCAAGTTATAAAGTTCCTAATAAAGAATTAACACTTCATAAGATGCCATTGCCAAATAATCTTTTATTAATCGGAAAAGAAATGAGACATGAGTTTCCAATTCAATCAAGGTAATAAAAGATAAATGCTAGAAATATAATTTCTTCAGATTGGCAGCATTCCAAGCTTGGGGTATCTCTCTACCTTCCAGCGTTTCTAAGTGATAAGCTCCCTGTAGATCATCTCTTGTCACCTTGAATGGTCCCTCTTAGTTCAACCCTAGCTTTCCGCACTACACCAAAATGACCAAATTGTCACCTTTCAGGCGGCCACCCTTGTCAAGGTCATTGATCATGACAAAAACACGCATTTTGTGTCACGATCATTGACTTTGACACGACCGTGACAAAGAATTGTCAAGGTCATTGACCGTGATAAGTTCGTGATAAATTTACTTGTCACGGTCAATGACCGTGATAATTCTTCAAATAATTGTCACGGTCAAAGACCTTGACATGACCGTGACAACTTCTGGAGCAAAAACCCTTTCCCCTTCTTTCCCCCCCCGCCGTTTCCCTCCTTTTTCCAACTCTCTCTCTCTCTCTCTCTCTCTCTCTCTCTCTACTTTCAGGTTAATTTCTCTCTCTCTCTCTCTCTCTCTCTCTCTCTCTCTCTCTCTCTCTCTCTCTCTCTTCCATTTATATATATGTGTGTGTGTGTATTTATGTGCGCGTGTGTGTGTGTGCGTGTGTGGGGGGTGGGGCAGGGTGGGGGTAGGGGCTGTTGTGTGTATGTGTGTATATGTGTGGTGGGTGGGGGGGTGTGGAGAGGGTGGGGCAGGGTGGGGGGCTGTTGTGTGTGTGTGTGGTGGGTGGGGGTGGGGAGGGGGGGGGGGGTAAGGAAAGGTACCATTGTAATTCTCTTAATATCGTGTTTTGATGATTCTATGAGATAATATATATTGTTTCAAGGTTAACTCATTGTAGATAAAAACATTCACATAGTAAGATTAAATTGAATCCATCCATAGATTCTATAATTACATCCACTAAAATATAATTAATAAATGAAACAGTTTTAGATGAAAGTAAATTAATAATTAGTGCCCATTTCATATGAAAGTAGGATTGCCCCTCAGTGTAAATTAGTAAATTAATAATTGTATACGTTAATTGTTAGTTTAATTGATGAAATGAATTAATTGAGTAGATGAATTAGAAGGAGTACGGGATACACATTTGTTGTTGACATTGTTGTTGGATTATTTTGTTTAGTAAATGTTTGGTTGGTTAGTTTTAAAAGTGGCATGACAACTGGATTATTGTCCATATGGGGGTGGGTTTTTTCAACTTTTTTTGAAAATTACTTAGTATATCGAACAATATATATATAGTATGATAATTAAATGAAACATACTTGAAATTAAATATAGTGCGCATAGATACTAGCCTCCTAGTTCTTATGCGTACGCATTCAATAGCCCTTAGACCCGTTCGAGAGTCATCACCCCTGTAATGAGATCTCTCGAATTTTCCCGTTTGGATAGTTTGAGACTGTATAATTTCTGTATAATATTCTTAGTGGCTTAAAGTTGTTACTTTTGGAGGAAGTTCTGCAGTCGTATCTTAATATTCTCTGGGTACATACTAGATTGACAAGTGTGACTGTTATTTCAATTGATCAATTGAAATAACACTCACACCTTCCAATCTACATCGTGTACTAGGAGAACTACGGGGATATGCTGTCGAATTTTTTTCAAATCGTAACAATGTGCATGAGCTGTTAAGTATATTACAGAAAAATGTGGTCTTGAATGGGATAGGACCACTCACCCTTTAATAGGATAATTAAATGATGGGATAATTAAATGAAACATACTATAAATCTAAGTTTTGTTTACCTTTAATATGTGTTTAGTTGTGGTAGCTGTGATGGGATATCCGAAATACAAAGAGTGGATGGATGAGACTAATAGAATGGGGGATGTGTTTCGCAGAGGTGCTGATGAATTTGTGAAATATGCAAAGAGATGTCATAATGATGAAGGGTTTCCGTGCCCGTGTGCTAGGTGTAAGAATGGTAAGGTGTTTGAGTGGAACACAGTTGAACTACATTTGTTAAGATGGGGTATGCAAGATAGTTATTGATTTTGGAGTTTTCACGGTGAATTGAAAGTTCCTTTTGTCCTCGACCAACCTTCACAACAACCTTCAACAAGTAGAATAGATGTAGAAGGGGACAACGTAGATCATAATATGTTAGAGGATTTAGTTGATGATGCGTACGGAGTTTATGAAGCAGAGGATAATGAGGTTACTGATGATGTAGAAGATTCAAGTGCTCATGAAGATAACACGATAAAACTTGACGATGACTACCAAAATTTAAAATTTAAGGCCACCTAACCGTTATACTCTGGCTATGAGAAAGATCAAACAAATTTACATGCCATGGTTGGTTTTCACAGTTTGAAGACGCAGTACGGTTTGTCTGGCAATAGCGTGATGGGAATTCTGAAATGGGAGAAGGGCTTATTACCCAAGGTGAATACACTTCCAAATAGCTATCATGTTATGAAGAACAGTTTGAAAGGTTTGTGTAGTACATGGTTATTTGGGGTGTCCTATATGTGGAGAGGAGACTGAATCTCTTCGTCTATCCTCTAGCTTAAAAAATGTATACCATCGCCACAGGAGGTTTTTACCCCCAGCTCATAGTTTCAGATCTGAGAAAGGTTCCAATTTTTTATTGGGCGGAGTTGAACATAGGCTACCGTCGAGATAACTTTCGGGTTCAGAAATTGAAAGTAAATCTTCTGAATGTGGCCCTAATATGCCAGGTAAGAATCCCAAATTTAATAACGTCAAGCATAAGAAGACTCCAACTGGGAATGAAACTGAGATAAGAAAGGCATGGTCTCGGAGGTCAATTTTATTTGACTTGCCTTATTGGGAGAATAACCCAGTGCGCCATGTATTGGATGTGATGCATGCAGAGAAGAACTTCGCTGAACATATTGTGGGTACTTGCCTTGGGGGGAGTCATTCAAACGATGGAGAAAATACACGAAAAGACCTTAAATCGTTAAAACTTAAGCCATAACTATGGTTGAAAGAAGATCGTAGGGGAAGGACAATAATTCCCCCTGGTGCGTTTACTTTGACGAGTGGGGAAAGGAAGGTGCTTCTAGACACAATATATAATTTGAAGGGCCCATCTACTTTTTCGTCCAACTTGCAAAGGATTGTGAATTATGCTACTCATGATTTACATAAGTGTAAGTCCCACGATTGGCATGTGATCATGTAATTGGTTCCTCTATTATTTAAGCACTGTTTCTCCAAGCACAAGAATTTGCGTAGGGCTATTATGCAAATTAGTATTACCTTCTCCCTCTTGTGTGACAAGGTAGTGAATCGAGAACACATAGTGGCCGCAAAATTGGCTGTGATCGAAGCGATTTGTGTATTGAAGAAGTACTTTCCCCCAGCATTCTTTGACATAAGTGTTCACTTGTTGGTACACCTATGTGATGAGGCACTTCTTTGTGGTCCAGTTAGATATCGGTGGATGTATCCATTTGAAAGATTGATGAAAGTTTTTAAAGATTACGTCAAGAATACGCGATACATTGCAGGATCAATTGTAGAGGAATACATCACCGTGGAGTCATCAATATAACTCGGGAATATATGCCTGACTCGACCAGCGTTGATGACACTGATGAGTTCATCGATGATGGTGGTCATGTGATGGAAAAATGAGTGAAATTAATGAGTTTGCAACTTGAACAAGCAACTCGTTATCTATTTGACACACATGAAGATGTCGAAGAATGGAAAAAGTAAGTTTCGATTATTATAATGTTTAACATTATTTTAGATTATTTTATACATGATTAATTTTGTAATATGCAGAAAATATGAAGCTTGTGAGAACAATAAAAGATGAAAAATAATGGTACAATCAGACAGCGAATTTACGCTGTGGTTGACACAAGAGGTAATTATAATGAAAATAGTCGTTATATAACGTTACATTACACTCAAATTTTACCACTAATATAATTAATTTATCTATATTCTCAGCTCCTAAAGACGGGTGATGCGACATCAAGGCTTGCTCGTCTAGCCACTGGACCCTTGTTCGTGGCATAAGAGTACAAAAAGTATCGATTGAACGGTTACATTTTTGGCGCTAAAGTGTACGAGAAAAGTACAAATGTACATAACTCGGGAATTTCATACAAGGCTCTTACTTTCTTTCGAGCGAGCGCAAAAGATAAAAGCCTCATTGAAGATGGAATGAATTACAATGGTGTAATCTAAAAATATATTTGAATTAGATTATATAAGCTTCAAAGAGGTTGTATTTTACTGTGACTGGGTAAGAGTTGAGGATAAAAATGCTTGTAAAGTTGATCCTGTCACCAATTTGATCATGGTTGACTTGTCCAAGTTGAAGAGCAACAACCATGTGAGAGATGAGCCGTTTGTTTGTGCATTTCAAAAGGTTAAGCAAGTGTTTTATTCGGAGTATATCAACAACGAGCCGTGGTCAATTGTCTAACACGCTCCAAGGCGTCTAAATAGTAGTGTGGATGACTTGGCTGCTCCTACCGAATATCAATCCATTTTTTATGATAACTCGAATTTGAAATAATTTTTCAATTTGTAATAAATATTTCAATTTGTACCGAAACATCCATTTTTAATGCTTTTAATTGATTTTCACTTTATCATTTTCACTCTTGTGTAGTGTGCGTGTGTGGAGAGGAGATTAATACATAAATATTCCAACTACATCTAAGTTTTGTTTATACTAATCCATGAAAATATGCTTCTTACCTTTAATAGGTGATTAGTACATAGTTATTTGGGGTGTCCTATTTATGGAGAGCAGACTGAATCTCTTCGTCTATCCGAACACTAAGAAATGCCATAATCCTATGGAGTTATGCTCTGCAAATTCCTCCCAACCGTTTTGTAGCCAAACATCACCAGTTGAAGTTGTCAATTCCACTTTCCATACCCCACCACTTGGAACCTCTAGCAAAACATGGGAGACCATTGGAAGGTGGAATTGATAGCTTCAACTGCTAATTTTTGGCTACACAACGGTTGGAAGGAATTTGCAGAGCATAACTCCATAGGATTATGGCATTTCTTAGTGTTCAGATATGAAGGGAATTATATTTGACACGATTTCCCGGGGTACATTAGTTGGAAGGAGGTGCCATATGAGCTCAAGTTAGCTGTTTGGGTGACACTACAGGTAATGTATTTATATTTATATGTCAATTTCGATTTTGATTTCAATTTCAATTTCGATTTATATTTATATTTATCTAATATTGCGGGGCAGATACTAATTTTACTTTATTTTATTTCAGGGGACAGGGAGTGGCCCTGAGGGTAGGCCACATATACTCGATACTTATATGTCTCTTCGGACGAGAAGGGAAGGATAAGGAGGTGTCCCCGAGCGTCGCGGTACAAAATCTCTTTTCCAGCTAAATAGTTTGTAGATTTGAGATAATTGATGGTGATGTTGTTTCTTCTTAAATAGTTTCTATTTTGAATGTATATTTGCGTTATCTCTAGTTTATTTGGATATATGATGTTTGAACAGGTACAACGTTGATATAACATGTACAAATATACTGCTGGGCAGTGGAAGTGTCCCTACTACCCAACAGATTTTTTTTAATTCTGCCCAGAATTGTCACGGTCATTAACCGTGACATTTTTTTAAAAGGAGACAAGACTTTCTCACGGTTATTAACCGTGACTAAAGGTGTCACGGTCCGGGACCGTGACATGACCGTGACAATTCTTACGAACTTGTCACGATCAATGACCGTGACACGTCCGTGACAAAAAAAGTTGTCTCGCCCCAAATTATCACGGTCATTGACCTTGACAAGTCCAACTTGTCAAGGTCAATGACAGTGACAATTCGGCAGATTTGGTTTAGTGCCGTCGGATGGTTTTACTGCGCTGCCAAGGACATTCCTTAGGACATAGTTCCCAACTTGGAATGCCCTTGGATCGACCTTTTTGTTATAGTGTTTCGCGAGCTATTGTTGATAGCTCGCCAGCCTTACTAAGGCTAGTTCTCTGCATTCGTCAGCTAGGTCAAGTTCAACGAGTAATGCTGCATCGTTCTGGCCTTGGTCGACAAGGATGGTCCTTATGGTTGGTAGACCAGCTTCCTGTAACACCCCATAATTTTATTAAGTTTTATTTATTGGATTAATTGAATTAAATGAGAATTAATTGGAAATTAATCCGGAATTAAATACTAGCGAGACGTGAGTTGGTATTTGAGTATGAGGTTAATATTAAATATTACCGTGGATATATGGTATTATATGAGTATTGAAAGCATTAAAATTGTTGAGAGTTATAAATACAACAATTTGGGAAATTAAGCTGGGACGTGCGTATCAGTCGCGTCAGGAAATGAATTTAATTAGATTAAAAAGTAAATTATATTTTTATCAACCGAATGGTCCTTTTGAGTGCGCCAATGTATCCAGAAGGGTCGAAATAGTTAGAAAACACTAGCCGGGGGTTTAGTTTGGGTCCCGGGGCATTTTAGGCCAAACCGACAACTTAGAAGGGTATTTTGGTAATTTTAAAAATTGAGGAGTTAAGACCCACAAATTTTGATGGTTATTTATTAATAATTAGTAAGTCCACTAAGGCCATTATCATCCCAAAACAATAGAAGTGGGCTACGGGAGTTTGAGAGAAGTTACAAGAGGTTCCAAACCAAAACCACCACCATCATTTTGGAAGGAATTGTGACCGGAAAGAAGAGAATATCAACCCTCAATCACCAACAACGATTCAGCACAGCAAACCTAAGGCAAGTGATTTGATGTCATTAATTTCAATTAATATTTCCTCCATGTTTAGTGTAGAAACTAGATATGCCTTGAAAGTTTTGATGAAAACCCAATGGGATTGTTGTGGAACTCATAATTTTGGATAGGGATTGCATGTAGAATGGTTATGGACGAATTCAATACCCAAAATATAACTTTTGATGATTTGAAAACATATTAATAAGGAGTCTTTGTATTCAATTAAATTATGGGTTCATGTTCATAGGGTTTGGGGCAAGATTTGGGGATTTATGGTTATTACGTGTTTATTAGTAAGATTTGACCCAAAAAATATGTTAAGAAGTGACCTAGGGTGACTTAGAGTAGTTTAAAAACATTAAAATTTAATTGGTACGATCTTAGGATGGATTTAGAGATGAGAAAATGGTGAAAAACGAAGTTGGGAGAAATTCGGGGAATTCTCGAAATTTTCGTTAGAAGACACTCGTTCGAAGCCTTTCGTTAGAATGACACTCGTTCGAATGACCTCATTCGAATGAGATTTCAGTGACTTCTAACGAGTTTATAGAATGGTATTTTTCGGCTCAATTTTAGTTTCGAACTTTTCGTGGGCTTATTTAATTGAGTGTTATTCTTCCCTTGTTGATTAGTGGGTGTATTTGTGAGATTAGAGTACGTTGAGGATTAAAACTTGGAATTATATAAAGGCCAGGTGACTTTTATGGGTTAGGTTGTAAGTACTTGAATTTGCGATGTGAGAAGTGTTGGCGATCTATATTGTATACTATCCGGAGACTTATAAATGTACAACGTTTAACAACGGTATAGGAATGTAAAATATACCTCTATTAATATTATAAGATATCTAAGATGTGTGAATGCTTAGCATATGGACTTATATGTGTATAACATACCTACCATACTTGCTATCAAGGGAGGTCGGCTTTCGATCAGGGCCCTCTAATCTTTGTGTGCCTACGGGGGGATTTAGATTGGTACTTCAAGGACATAGGTTAGAGAATGACTTATTGGTGAGTTAATAAGTAAGCTGACCATGGGAGCGTAGGTATGTGCGTGACCCATGGGTATGTGAACTATGTTCGCCTCCATTATGTGTGATTGTTTCTTATTGGAACGGTTCCTGAGAGATTCAGAATACGCGGTCCTTATGTACGTGATGTACCGGGATTCAATAGCAGAGTGTGTGTGCACCGCAGCTTAGCCTAGGGATACCCTTATTATATATTTATGATGAGATTAATATACTGGTAATTGAAATAGACATTTATTAAAGTATGAATGTGAAATTGTGACATTTTTAGTAGAGTTAAAAATGGGAAATTCATAGTAATTATTATAACTAATTTTGAGGTATAAAAAGTAAGACTCTCAGGTTATATTAAGATGTCGGGAATTGAACTTTGAATTGTATAGTAAAGTCAGGTTATGGATTGGACTAGTTAGATAGTGGAATAACTAAAACAGGTACGGGTACGTTAGGAGTGCACAATTAGTTGAGAGGTGAGGAACACATGTGAGTGCACACACTATCATGTATTTTATATTCACTGTTTAATGATATTAAACACTTGCTATATTTTAAACTGTTTTTACAATCGGGCTCTGACCCGTTTGCTTTCAAATCTATTTTCTTGTAAAAACCTTTTAGGTGCCTAGCCACACGGATACCAAGCTTAGGAGTTCCATTTTAGTGACGTGCTGTAGCTGCTACGGAATTTACCGGATCTCGATTGTAGACGCCTCCACTTTCTACTTTGACTCCATTTAAGATTTGTTCATTTATAGGGCATGTCACCCCTTTTCTTTTGGAGACATCTTATTTACTCAGCTCTATTTTATTTTAGAATTTAACTAATTAGTGATTCAGACTTTGTATTTATTTTATTCAGTATTCGGATTATTCAGAGGAGTGTTCCTCTAGATTCATTTATCCCATTATTTATTGTATTGTGACTGTGATGTGTTGTGGTATCATTATTTCGTAATTTAAATTGGTTGTATGTTAATATAATTTATTTCAAATTGCCAACTCACTTTTTAAATATTAGGTGTCTAGAATTGTTTAATAATGTTTTCGACAGTGATGCTACAAACTGAGCCAACTTGACATTTTGTATTAATTTGAATAAAGGAATAGCTACCCGGTATTTAATTAGATGGGGTGTCACACTTCCAAGGGGATGATTGCTTCCATTCTACACATTAGTGATAATGGGGTTTTCCCAGTTACTCGCCGTGGGGTAGTGCGATAAGACCACAAAATATGTGGCAGCTCACTCACCCATGCTCCCTTGGCTCTCTCTAGTCGTTTCTTCAGCCCATTGATCCCTATTTTATTGGAAGCCTAGGCTTGACCGTTGCTCTGGGGGTAGGCCAACGAGCTGAAATAGTTCCTGATCCCGTGTTCTCTGTGGAAGTTCTGGAAAAGGCCACTCTCGAACTGTGTTCTGTTGTCAGTGATGATGGTTTTGGGGATTCCAAAATGGGTAATTATGTTTTTCCATATGAACCTCATCATATCTGCATCTCGGATGTTTGCCAGTGGCTCTGCCTCAATCCATTTGGTGAAGTAATCTGTTGTGACCAACAGATACTTACGGTGAAAGCGAGCAGCCTTGACTCTTATCTAATGAGAGGCCTTCTTATCGTTTGGAAGTGCACCATCTTTCAAATAGTCCCTCAAAGGGTCCATTCAACTGGGTGCTGACTTAATCTAGATCATATGTTCTATATTTGGCATTTCTTCGCTCTGGTTGATGCTCGGATGGGCGAGGAAGTCGATGGGGATCCTCCACTTTAAGTCAAAATCGATTGTTGTACTTAGGGTTGCCAGGGTGTCGTCATGGCAATTTTGTCCTTTGGGAAACTATTGGAGATTGACTTCCTCAAATCTAGACATTAGCTTCTTCGCCAAGGTGAGTTAGGCTTCCATTCTTTCATCTTTTCCATTAAAGTCCCCACTTATCTGGTTGGAGACCAATGGTGAGTCGCCAAACACCTGCAACTGCTTTGCCCCCAACGCCTGTGCCTTTTGCAGGTCGACTATCAAAGCTTCGTATTCTGCCTCATTGTTGGAGGCTTCAAATCCAAGCCTGATTCCTTGCTCGAGGATTATGTCTTTTGGAGTAACGATCACAATGCCTACTCCTACCCCCTTTGAGTTGGAGGATCCATCGATAAATAGCCGCCAAACTCCTCCTGATGGTTGATTTTCCATTTGCTTCATGGGTTGAAGTTAGTCGCAAGGCTGTTTGCCAATGAATTCTGTAATGAAATCGGTGAGGACCTGCCCTTTGATTGCATTCCTGGGCTGAAATTGGTTATCAAATCGTCCGAGCTTGACTGACCACTTGGATAGTCTGTCAGACAGATCCGCTTTTCACAGGACTGCTTTAAGGGGGTGTGATGTAAGGACGATGATAGTGTGAGCTTTGAAGTAGTGCTTCAGCTTCCTCGAAGCTATTACTAGTGCAAAGGCGAGCTTTTCCAGTGGTAGGTATCGCTGCTCGGCGTCCAATAAGGTTTTGCTCACGTAGTAGACTGGAAGCTGGATTCCTGCATTCTTGCACACCAATGCAGAACTGACGGCATGGATGGAGATGACGAGGTATAAGTACAGGGAATCATCTTCTTGAGGTATGACGAGAAAAGGTGGTTTGCTAAGATAGGCCTTGAGATCTTGCAATGCTTTCGAGCAATCTTGATTCCACTCCACTGTCTTGTTTCCTTTCAAGAGCTGGAAGAATGGCTTTCACTTCTCAGAGGAATTTAAAATAAAATGATTCAAAGTAGCGAGCATTCCCGTGAGCTTATGCATGTCTCGTATCATGCGGGGAGGCTGTACCTTGTTGATTGCGTTAATCTGGTTCGGATTGGCCTCAATGCCTCTCTCATTGACCAAGTACCCGAGAAATTTTCCTGACTGGACATCGAAAAAACACTTGCTCGCGTTGAGTTTCATTCGATAGTTCCTGAGGATTTTGGAGGTCCTTGATAGGTCTGAGAGGTGGTATTCTTTTTTCTTTCTCTTGACGAGCATATCATCAATGTAGACTTCCATGGTATCTCCCATTTGGTCTTTGAACATCTTAATGACCAGCCGCTGGTAGGTTGCTCCTGCATTCTTGAGCCCAAAGGGCATAACTTTGTAGCAGTATAATCTGACAATGGTGATGAAAGCCGTCTTATCTTAGTCTGGTGCATACAGAGGGATATGATGATACCTTGAATATCCGTTTAAAAAACTCATTCTCTTGTGAGCTGCTATGTCATCCACCAATTGGTCAATCTTTGAGAGAGGGAAATTATCCTTAGAGCATGCCCTGTTAAGGTCAGTGAAGTCAATGCAGACTCCCCATTTCCCATTGCTCTTTAGAACCAATACTGGGTTGGATATCCATTTAGGGAATTGAACTTCCCGTATGGATCCTGCATCCAGCAAATTTTCAACTTCTTTTTCCACATCCTTATCCTTCTCGGGCACGGTTCACCGTGTTTTCTGTGCGATTGTCCTGAAAGTGGGGTCAACGTGTAACCAATGGAAAACCACACTGGGATCAATTCCAGGTAGCTCATATGGTTCCCATGAAAAAATATCTAGGTTTCTTCTCAGTAGCACCGTCAATTCTTTCTTCTCTTGATCTGTAAGAGAAGTCCCGATCAAGAAACTCCTGTCTTTCTTGCTTCCACCGGCTGTTATCTCCTTCAAGTTTTCAACGACCCGCTCATAGGGGTGGAACCTGGTCTCCTCCACTCCGGGACTTCCATATCTTAACTATTATTTTTAAGGTATCAAACCTTCTTGCACCTCGACTTTCTTTTTGGCCTTCTCGACCTTCTTCTCTGGTTTTGGGCGGATGGCTGCTATGAAGCACCTTCTTGCCATCGCCTGATCTCCATGAATCTCCATCACTCCTCGCTCAGTCACATACTTGAGTTTTTGATGGTAGGTCGAAGGGATTGCCTTCATTGCATGTAGCCACCCCCTGCTGAGGATAGCTTGATATGGCGATTCGATGTCGACTACCAGAAACTCGATCATCTTGGAGACACTTCCTGCCCTTACCGGCAGCACGATCTTTCCCAGTGGAATAGTCACTTTTCCAGTGAAGCCAACTAGAGGGACAGTGGCTTCCTTCAAGTTGGCAACGCTTAACTTCAATTTCCTGAATAGGTCGAGATACATTACCTCAGATGAGCTTCCCTGGTCGATGAGCAACTTGTCGACGTCATAGTTGGCTATCCTGAGCGTAATGATCAAGGTGTCATGATGTGGGGTTCTTATCCCCACCAGATCTTCATCTATGAACACGATATATTTTCTATAGTCGATGTCATCTGCTCGCTGATGCTTTCCTGATTGTGTCTTCGCTGGATCGATCTAAAAAGCCTGCATTACTGTAGTAAACTTTTTTACTTTCATGTGGGCTAAATTCCCTTGAACCTGCTTCATATCAGATGCCCTAAGAATAACTACAAATTCATAGCCAACATCGTCTTCGAGTACGTTGTCGGGTTTTGTTTCTCCATTGGCAGTGACTTTCTCTTCCTTCTTCTCCATAAACTCGTTCAGGCGTCCAGACTGGGCCAGTTCTTCGAGGTGAGGCTTAAGAGCTTTGCAGTGCTCAGTCTTATGTCCTCCCTCTTTATGAAAATCACATCTCAGCCCGTTATTTCTCTTTGAGGGATCTCCTCCTATCTTTCTGGGACACTTAATAAATGGCTCGTCTTTGATTTTCGCCAGGATCTTGTAGATTGGTTCTTTGAAGACAATGTTTACTGCCTGAAATGCTTTCGAAGCATCATTCTTGCCTCCATTCTTATAGCCATTCTTTCCCCCATTCCTGCCTCCTTTCTTTTGGTTTTCAACCTTGTCGTTTCCCTTGGCAGTGAGCTTAATTTGACCGTTCTCCCCTATACTGAGGCGGGTCACATCCTCCACTTTGGCATATTCTCGATGCGAGCCATCAAGTCATCAATGGTTATGTCCTCCTTCTTCGTCAGGGATTGGTGCATAAGGAAAGAGATGGGTAGGCCAATCTTAAAAGAGGCTACTGCTCCGAGCAGTCTTCGACCTCGTTGAACAACTCCCAAAACAAAATACAAAGAAAGGCTTAATCATTACAACCCTCGCTTCACAACAATCTTGTTGAACACTCTTGACACTTTATTAGTTATAGGATTACACCTCAATAAATGCACCTCACGTTGTGCTCTTACCAAAAAACATTCAAATAAGAATATCCTATACATCAGTGGCCGCATTATCTCAATATTATTGTGAGTTCGCACCTCACTTCGTATCAACTCTCGCGTTTATTTAAACACAAAACTCCCATCCTTGGAGAAACCATAGAACATCGGACTACTCTTGTCCGTTCTTTAAATCTCTGTTCTCGACGTTGTGACTTTTACACAAGGGAAAGCCACTTTAGACGGTTGGTGGTTAACCCATTATAGTCATCGGAATCTAACTTCTGACTGATCCAAAACTCTGATAATCCACTTACCTCTAAACACCCAGAGGAAGAATGATAAGGTTTATTTACACAAAACATCTGTAAGCACCTTTTCCACTATAAATAGGTATGGGTGCTTTCACACAACTCTAATATTAGGTAATATCCTCTCCCTTTTACCATATTATATGTCACTTACGATCTATACCTGATTAGACAGGGTTCTGCCGCGGCGCGAGAGTCACCTATGTGCTGGTCGTTTAATGTTCGGCTCACCTGAACTATACAAAAACCTAAACTACGACTACACTCAACGGGTGAGTATAGCGGTAAGTCGAGTATCGAAAATCCACAGAGACGAGTTGCTAAAATTCAAGTGATTTAATATTCCGAAATAACAGTCTAAAAGATGATTAGAAACTAAAAAGGAAAAGATGCATAAAAGGGAAAGATTAATCTAGGCGAGTGTATTGAAACTAGATTATGAAAGCGAGTAAAACTATAGGTTGCTTCGAATATCCCTCACCCGAGTTAATTAGTATAAAATGGTTACATGGGTCGACGGGTTATTACTAGTGTGTCTCGTTTCGACAGTTAATTAAATCAAGGGTTGTTACGCCCTAAATCATCATAAAAGCCTAATCAGATTTTGGCGTCAACAAATATCCCAGAAATTACACGTGAAAGGTCGTAAGCACGGGATATACATGATATGCCCCGTCAAATATCCTAGGCGTAAAATAGACCCGTAAACACCATCACCAAAGCAAAGCAACGCGTCAACCCGAGTGAGTTCCATTCAAACACAACCTAATTTAAATTACCTAGAAATCATGTTAAAAATGCGGTAAATGGAAATCGGTAAATAAACACGATAAATATATACTAGAAAGCGTGTAAATCAAAGCATGTAAACCTAAATTAGAAAGATTATAAATTAACTAGAAAGCAAGAAATGAAGAAATACAAACTATATTAATGGAGAGGATGATGAATAGTCAACATTCAAGCCCAAAAGTGTGTCAATCCAAGAAGAAATGAAGAAGAACTAAGCAAATCGCCCAAACCCTAACCTATTCTATCTTCTAAACCTCTTTAAAAACGTTCACCCCTGTTTATTACAACAAAATTGGTATATATACTAAGTTGGAATTAAATTAGAAAAGAAAAGAGAAAAGAAAAGAAATGCAAAAAATATCTGCAGAAAACAGAGCATCGATCGATCAAGGCCAAATTTTGGCAATTTAATATAGTCGATCGATCTACCAAATCGTCGATCGATCTATCAAGCAGGGGCAACACACTGCATTGCTGTTTTGGTTTCCAAGCTTTTCTCGTTCGCTGAAATCGCCGTAACTTCTTCATTATGAATCGGAATCGCGCACCGTTTGTGACCACGCGAAGATTACGAGGAGGGCTACAACTTCCATGTAGATGTTGGCCAGGTTCCCAAGCTGTGAAAAGACTAAAATTTCCTTAAACGTGCAGTTGTGTACGGAAATAGAGCGGAACGCGTTCGAAGTTCACACTTAGCATCCAATTACCTACAAAATCTCAATTAACCCCTGCAAAACATGTTAACGTAGAAATCCGAGGTTGTCTGGTTAACGAGCATAAATATAGGGAATAAAATACCCGAGAGGGCTAAAATGCGTCCGCTCGGAGGATGAAATACGCAGTATTTGTGTATTATCACACCCCCTAACTTACACATTGCTAGTCCCTAGCAATGAAATAGGATGCAATAAGAACTACAAGTAAACCAAAAGCAGGAGACAATACACAAGTATGGTATAAAAGCAAAAGGCCACTTTCGCGGGCGATTCGATTGCGATTAGCGTATGCAATAAGCCGTTAAACCCCTAGGTCACCCTAGTGGACGAGTGTCGTCTCGTGAGGGTTTTCAGAGATGGTACCCATAAACATCACAAGGTTTCCTCAAAATATGCCCAACCCAACATGCAACAATCCCAACAATAGCGAAAAGGATTTCATACGCATTATTAGCAAAATGAATGAATTCAAACAAAAGTCCAAATCATTAACATTATAAAATGCACCTCATAGAATTGAAACCTTAAAACGTGGGAGGGGAGAGAGAACATGCAAAGTATGATTTGACGAAAAACTTAAATAAACCGGATAAACATTAAAGCAAGCATATATTCAATCCTCACGGGCATTACACTCATCATGCGAATTCACTCAAAACGGGGAGGTAACACACGGAACATGCGGGCTAAAGAGTAAATGTAAATGGAAACTAGGCCGCACACATGTCACAATGAAGAACGCTATATAGGAAATAAAAACTTGTAATCTCAATGAAAGATACCGCACACTAAAAGAGGCGAAATGCATTTTCACAGATTATCAAAACTATTATGACTTTTGAATTATATCAACCTAAGATCACATATGACTTTAATAGGGTGATAATGTAGGTATGGCTAGGGTATGAAATGAAAGTAGTGTATGTACGGATTCAAAGTGTTCGGAATGAAAACTCGGGATAATGGGAAAATGCGGGAAATGTCAAAATTGGAAAAAAGTTCCAAAACGGCATTAGATATATCATCGAGGAGAGTAATCAAAGCTTATTGAACTATATACAACATATACAAACTTCTCTTTCTTTTTTTTTCTTCTTTTTCTCATGTTTTCTTTTGTTTTCTTTTGCTTTTTTGCTTTCTCTTTTTCTTCACTTTTTTCACTACTTTCTTTTCTTTACTTTTCAAACTCTCATATGCCTAAATTGCAACCGACATCATAACAACAACATTCAATCCCAAGTAACAAACCAAACAAAGGTATGGAAAGTGTATGTATGGGCTAAAACTCCAATTTAGAGTTGGTTATGGGAATGAGGTTATGAAACGAAAGGCTAATATTTAGGCTCAAAGGGGTTAACGAGGGTAAACATATAAGGGTGAGGTCAAGGCTAATATAGGTGATATAACAAAGAGGGCCTATTATCATTTCACAAAGTTTACGCAATTCTCAAATCAAAACAATATATGAAAATCATGCTCAAGTAACACATTTCAAGTATGAACTCAATTAAAGAACGGTCAAATGAAAGAATAGAGAGATTACCAACGACTGTAACGTTTTCAATGAGAAAAGAATAGTGTATACACTCACAAACGACGAAAGGTACAAAGCTTACTCGGTGTAAGTATATACAATGCAACAAAAGATTACCGAGTTATAAAAATCTTAAACCAAATCAATATAACCATAAAAGTGCATGTGCTCATGGGATTAAAGTTTAATTCATGAAGTTATTCACAATATCAATAATCGAGACTAAAGTCTAATAACTTTTAAAATCGAGAACATGCATCATTGGGTTCTCTATTGGATCGGGCAATTATTGAAATTTATCATCGGAAACAAAGGCAAAATGCCCAAAAAAGGAGAAAAATAAGAAAATCTTTTTGAAATTTTTAATCTTTCTAAGAAAAGCATACTAAGTAACTAACATGTGAGCAAAAACATGGACTAAAATAAGAAATGGATAGAATATCCCACACCCCCTAACTTAAAACTTGACATTGTCCTCAATATTAATTAAGAACCAAGTTAAAGAGAGGAAAATAGCGATATTACCCAAAATTGGAGCGATCCCCATAAGAACAAGTCCAAAGAATCTACAAAACAAGTTAGTACCGAGCATAGCAAAAACAAATAACAAAAAGTTAACTAATTACACTAAAATAAATTAAAAAGAAAAAGAAAAAATAAAAAGAAAGAAAGAATGAAAAGCTAACTATATACAACCTACTATTTAGACTTCACACTAACTGTACACTAGAAGTCTAAATAGCTGAGGGTCCACCATAAGAACGATTTGACTTTGGAGGATAACCGATGTACCCTCACATACAAGCATGCCCTCCAAAAAATATGAATTCCGTTTGAACAACGAAAGGCACGTGTAAGGCGGAAGAAATGAACCATCGCCAATTAAAAGTTTTGGTGGGACGATGGGGGGTTTGGATTGAACGGGTGACAAAAACATGTGGGGACCGAGAAAAGACGAATATCCTCCCAATGATTTTGAAGTTGGAATGGGAGGCGGCACACACAAAGGCAAAGATGCGATCATGGAGGGCGACTCGAGCAAGTACTCTTCATCGGCGATAGGGTTTAAAACATTAAAGTTAGAAACCGAATCATCGGGTACTTGTTCCGGTGGGATAATAGAGAATGAAAATGGGGAAAGAAATTCAAACTCATGAGATGAATCATCATCGCATGAAGTTTGAGTTTCGAAGGAAATAATATCATTTTCAATGAAATGTTCTTCTTTGGGGGACAAAGAAGAAAGCATTTCATTGCAAATGGATATTACGTCATTTTCATCCTCACTTTCAATATCTATTACGCAATGGGCAAAGTCTAGAATGGCTTGTTCCAAAGTAGGCATAAGTACCTCATTTGGTTCAAAACATTCCTCGACCTCGAAAGTCTCGGAAGAAAAATCATCGTCGGACTGAAATAATAAATCCAACTCATGTTCCCACAAACGATTTTCTTCCCGATAGCGATTTTAAAGTTTCTCATTTTCATACATACGCAAACCCTCACCGAATGTCATGGGTCGAGGTGCGGATGCATGAAAATGGAACTTTGAAAATTACCATCGGACTTAAACGAAAACTCATTATTATAGGAATTTTAAAAACTATTCGAATTCGTTTCAAAATTCCTATTACAAGGAGGTAAAGGCCCAAAATCATTATCATCATCATCAAAATTCCAATAACCTAAGTTTTGACTTTTGTTATACTCGTCCAAAGTCATGTTTGAATTTGTTACACTTTGGGATTGTAAGTATTCACCGAAAGTCATAGGCCTAGAATTTTGAGAATTATAACAAGGATTACCGAAAGAATTGGAATAAGACATGCTTACCCAAAA
This sequence comes from Sambucus nigra, assembly GCA_949130495.1. Classification (NCBI taxonomy): domain Eukaryota; kingdom Viridiplantae; phylum Streptophyta; class Magnoliopsida; order Dipsacales; family Adoxaceae; genus Sambucus; species Sambucus nigra. The sequence goes on from OX422210.1 coordinate 693,692,055, forward strand.
AATGCTCGAAGTGGTGGATTCCACAAAGTAGGTGCGCAGGGGAAAAATTCGAGTGTTTCTAAGTGCTCAAATGTGGAAGTCCTGCAAAATATTAGCAAATAATACAAATAGAAAGCAAATACTATGAACTACTAAATCAAATAAAGTCTAAAACAAACTAGTCCCTGGCAATGACACCATTTTGATTAGACAGGGTTTTACCGCGGTGCGAGAGTCACCTACGCGCCGATCGTTTAATGTTCGGCTCACCTGAACTATACAAAAACCTAAACTACGACTACACTCAACGGGTGATTATAGCGGTAAGTCGGGTATCGAAAATCCACAGAGACGAGTTGCTAGAATTCAAGTGATTTAATATTTCGAAATAAAAGGGTAAAAGATGATTAGAAACTAAAAAGGAAAAGATGCATAAAAGGGAAAGATTAATCTAGGCGAGTGTATTGAAACTAGATTATGAAAGCGAGTAAAACTATAGGTTGCGTCGAATATCCCTCACCCGAGTTAATTAGTATAAAATGATTACATGGGTCGACGGGTTATTACAAGTGTGTCTCGTTTCGACAGTTAATTAAATCAAGGGTTGTTACACTATAAATCATCATAAAAACCTAATAAGATTTTGGCATCAACAAATATCCCGAAAATTATGCGCGAAAGGTCGTAAGCATGGGACATACATGATATGCCCCGTCAAATCTCCTAGGCATAATAACTAGGACAACGCACCCGAAATAGACCCGTAAACACCATCACCAAAGCAAAGTAACGCGTCAACCCGAGTGAGTTCCATTCAAACACAACCTAATTTAAATTACCTAGAAAGCATGTTAAAAACGCGGTAAATAGAAAGCGGTAAATAAACGCGATAAATCTATACTAAAAAGCGTGTAAATAAAAGCATGTAAACCTAAATTAGAAAGCTTGTAAATTAACTAGAAAGCTTGTAAATTAACTAGAAAGCAAGAAATGAAGAAATACAAACTATATTAATGGAGAGGATGATGAATAGTCAACATTCAAGCCCAAAAGTGTGTCAATCCAAGAAGAAATGAAGAAGAACTAAGAAAATAACCGAAGCCCTAACCTATTCTATCTTCTAAACCTCTCTAAAAATGTTCACCCCTGTTTATTACAACAAAATTGGTATATATACTAAGTTGGAATTAAATTAGAAAAGAAAAGAGAAAAGAAAAGAAATGCAAAAAATATCTGCAGAAAATAGAGCATCGATCGATCTATGATTTGGTCGATCGATCGATCAAGGCCAAATTTTGGCAATTTAATATAGTCGAGCGATCTACCAAATCGTCGATCGATCTATCAAGCAGGGGCAACACACTGCATTGCTGTTTTGGTTTCCAAGCTTTTCTCGTTCGCTGAAATCGCCGTAACTTCTTCATTATGAATCGGAATCGCGCACCGTTTGCGGCCACGCGAAGATTGCGAGGAGGGCTACAACTTCCATGTAGATGTTGGCTAGGTGCCCAAGCTGTGAAAAGACTAAAATGCCCTTGAACGTGCAGTTGTGTACGGAAATAGAGTGGAACGCGTTCGAAGTTCACACTTAGCATCCAATTACCTACAAAAGCTCAATTAACCCCTGTAAAACATGTGAACGTAGAAATTTGAGGTTGTCTGGTTAACGGGCATAAATATAGGGAATAAGATACCCGAGGGGGCTAAAATGCATCCATTCGGGGGATGAAATATGCAGTATTTGCGTATTATCAATACCCGTTATAGAAATCATTGGATCGCAAGGAGTCCAAAATTTACTTCCATTTAGTTCCACCAGTCGTCAATCACCTTGCGCCTATTCCGCGGGCTATTGGTGATACAACTTTCTCAAAACGAAACTATTCCCACTACTTCCTTATACCCTATATTGAAGGTGGGTTTTTGGTATCTCATCCTAGTTCAGATTAATACTGGGTAGGACCACATATCAGCGCGATCACTATCTAATAGTGTAAATCACCCAAGGATACAGCAATTTCTTTCCTTCTTGACAACCCATTCCACACATTCGAAGGAGCTCGTTACTTAACTTTATGATTGCAACCCATCAAAGAAATTTACCAACTTGTCTCTTCCTCTACTAGAATCATTGGCTCGACACCAAGTTTCTAGTTGATACCTTTACTCCAATCGATTTCTATCGATAAGTGGTGCACATGGGGGCTACTAATTATGTCCCTCTCAACACCAACTTCCACTTATAACTCTTTCCATTAAGTGGTACTTAATAACCCTCTTCTTCCCTCGGTGTATATCTGTCTATCAGTTTTGAGACTTTCGAGGTCGGGAAGAAATCCTGTCTATCAGTTTGCGCACAGAGTTTCTCTCTCTAAGGAAATATAGGAGCTTGAAGAAGAAGAAGCAAAGAGAATGGTTTGAAATAAAAGAGATGTTTGAAGCTTTTAAACCTTTTAAAACCTGTCGTTTGAGTTTTCCACCATCGCACGTGCAAGGACGCCTATAATCATTTCAAATGAACACGTGGCACTTCAGGAAGTGTTTTGACAGCTGAAAAGATAGCGTTACGTCAAATACGAAGCGACGTTTGGGGAATAGAAATGGTTGCCTTCCTAAGCAAGTTAGAGTTTTGACGCCATTTTTTTTATCAGACATATCCAATGACTCCCAACAAAAAAGATATCACAACGGTTCAAAAAGCTACGATGTCCCCTTACCACAAGTCCAAACGTTGTTTAAATTGTGCCTCAGTTACATCGGGGATAATTTCTACTTTTTTGAACATAGCGAACCATTACAAGGGAGAATTTCATTTACCGGGAGTCCAAACGAGTATTTGAGAAAGTTAGCAGGCCTTTCGGGAGAATTTCAAATACTAAAGGTATAACGGTTGAAGCTCGGTGTAAGGAAAAAGTGGCGATGTCCCTTGACCCAAGCACCAATAAACCGCTGCACTTTGGATCAAGTACATCGGGGAGAGTTTTACTTTTTCCTGGATGTTCTAACGCGGTGGTCCTAACGAAGGCAAAGAGGCCAAAAAATTTTCACACAGAGAAGGTTTATTGGATTGAAAAGTTTTCGTGCAGACATTTCTTGTTCCCATAATAAATCTCTCCATGAAGGGGCAAATGTAGAGGGGGCTTGAAGATAATCCCCCCATTAACAACAGTGTTTGGGATTAAGGCAGCTCAACCGAGTCAGCTCAGCGTGGCAACTCATACTTTAGCTTGTTGTATTGCTTAGTCATATTGCATCTTTGTTTATATTGACTATGAGTTGTTACTGTTGTAATGTTGTGATGAGAATAATAATGAGATTTACTGTGAGGTCAAACGGTACTCACGAGAGACCAGGCTTAGTAGGGCCTAGGAGAGCTTTCATGCTCTATCAAATGACCTCGCCGTGGGAATTTAAGAGGGACTTGATTTGGAGGATTGAGAAGTGAGGCACCATTGGGGCTTGTCCTGACCATCTTAGATACACCTGGTAAAACACCGAAGGACCCTGGTCGTGGAACCTCGGGCGGGACAACTTGGAGTTCCATCGAGCATTGAGATGAGGACCAAACAATCCTTTACTTAATGTCACATCTACTTTATCTAATGTCACTAACTAGCTAGACAATATCAGACCTACACTTAAGTAAACCACCCTGGCATTTGGGGCTATCAGACAGTTGGTGAGCCACCTCTGGGACAACAGCCCACTGACATACAGTGGTTAGGCAAAAGGCATGCCTTGGCATTTAATGCCTATGACATGGAGTTAACTAGCGCATCAGGGATTTAATGTTGTGACATAAAGTATGAGGGAGGTCTTTCATAGTCTTTAATGAGTGAGTTGCCACGGGGGTGGTGTGGGGGGCTATTTAAGGACCCAAACCACCTTTGAGGAGGGGACCGATCTATTTTTTTGAGAGAGTCTATAAGTTATTGCTAGAGAGAGAATATACGTTTAGAGAGAGTTATTACAAGCCAGAGGGTTTACTCACTCACCATTGTCATTTATTACGAAGTTTTTAATACTTGACAGAGATTCTTGAGGGTGTTTTGGTGTGTTTGACTGCCTACCAAGGTGTATCTAGGGTGCTTACTTCTTTCTCCCTTCTAGATAAGTTACTTATAAGTTTATTACTACCTTCTGAGTCATACACGAGATATTTGTGAGTTTAAACTGAGTTTATCTTCATTGAGTTTGTGTTTGTATGTCCTATCATTCATTTAAGGTTTTGGCTAATTAACTTATCATTACCATACCCAAAAGAGGTTACGCCTCCATCTTATCTAAACTACCCTCTTACAATATATATATATATATATATATATATATATATATATATATATATATATATATATATATATATATATATATATATTATTAGTCATGGTTGATGGGGGTTTCCCTAACAAAATGGGTATGAGGGTAAAATTAGTATCAGAGCATTTGCTGCACGCAAAGTATTTGTCAAAACTCCGAAATGTGATTTTGGTGTCAAGCCAAAATCGTATACCAAAGATAAAAGTAGCTTCACTCTTGGTGATTAAAGTGATGGTCATTCTTGTTTGACATAAATCGTATACTAGAGGGTTAATGGAAGAATAGAAGCTGAAGAAAGATGAAGGATGTGATTGCTAGCCCAAAATGCATATAAATACGGTGTAATAGGCACCCACAAAGTCTATTGGCACAATTTGATCTTCACCCAGAAGATTTTATATCGTGGATTTAGTCATAATAATCATACTTCTAAAGACAATGGGAATCACTATGTGTGGAGGGAAATGATTCATTTCTTGGTATGGCATTTTAACAAGGATGATGGTGGCTCGAGAAGTACCTTGATAGAGTAATGATTTTAAGTTGGAGTTTGGGGGATATTGTTACAATCTCCAAAAGTGATGAACAATAAGGACAACATTGCTTGGATTTAAGTGGAGTTCATGAATACCATAGTGCTGTACTAATTATATACGATTGATTTCTATCGTCTTGTTTGATCTCGATGGCATATTTGGAATAAGGTGCACAAGTATGAAAGGAATTTTAAATAATATCATTTACAATTGATAAACGAGGAATTTGTTTCCTGAAAAATAATGGTGAGGGGAAGCTTGTTATCGAAGGGGTTGCATTGAGATATGTAATGCCCCGATACGAATTTATGGGTTACCCATGATCAACTCGGTTTGGACCGAGCGTTACGTGTGAAGTGCAATGAGACAACCTAAATAATGTTGCTCGTCCAGTATTATTTAACTGACATTTCACTTCTTAGCATGCGATTCCCATAAAATCAAGCTACGTGAGAGATCCATGAATAGCGTCCTCCTAATCCAAGCATACAGAGCTACTAACGTAATATAAAATGAATACTTACCTGTACAACGTTCTCAAAAATGAAACCACACCCAACCTGCTGTAACAAAGGTGAGGGAATGAGCCGAATGCCCAGTGGGAAATTATAACAATGCAATATAGAATCGAACGACAGAAAGAAGACTCTAACATGTTATATCTACGTGCACAAGCAACTACCATATATATATATATATATATATATATATATATCATTTTTATTCCAAAAACGTTACTTGTCCCGATTAATTCACCTTAATCTTGTAAAAGAATTCCCTTTTACCTAACTTGATATTTATTCCTTAATTTAACACACCCGATTAAATACTTAAAACAAATACACTTTATTTATGGAAAATCATTTCTTTTCTCGAAATAACCCTTTCATTTATACCAATTCACATAGTATTTTCTTTGAAAATCACACTTTCAACACATGCAAACGTCGTGTTAGAAAATACTTATGGTGGCAACCTTGCTTTTTATATCTAATTCGGTTAGCTACACCCAATTAAATTAAAGCGGAGCATCAATATGTTGGTATTAGAAACAAAATTTAAATAAATGCAGTAAAGTAAACATGTACACTTTCATATGTATAACCATATCACATCATAACAACTATAACAAGTGAAACCAACTGATAACTATTAACTGTAATAATCCATCAGTAATCTCAAATTGAAAATATAAAACGCTAATACATGCGGCCCAACACAAAACGGGAAAGCGTAATACAACAATTCTCTCAAATCCCAAGTATAAATAAAGTGATATTAATCTCTGATACCACCCTTAAGAAAAGGGAAAACAAACGACATAAATTAAAATAGAATAACTCCACGGCTATAGGAATCCTAAGATTGATATGATCTCATCAAGCTCCATAGTCTATTGTCCAGCGGGACAAGGACCTGTCATATATTGTATATATAGGAGAGGAGCAAAAAGTTAGATAGACGAACGTCAAAGCAAGAAAACAAGCTATAAGATTATAAGATGTACTTATAATGAAAGCACATTAGTCATTACTCGTCTCCAGTAATTAAGTTGTTCAATTACCCAACCAATGTTCCTATGTTGTGACTACCCAACCCAAACTCGAGTAACGTGTAGTCTCATATCGTATCAGGATTAATCATTATTAATCTCATTTCAGTATTTAATGTATCAAAAATATTTCCTTCAAGTATAATATCAAATGCATCGATTCGGGATATTACTTTAAGACACAAGCATAATATCTCACACAACAAGTCATATCGGGTCACTATCGTTACTCGGGGGAACAAGTCGTAACACTAGGCCTACACACGATTATTCCCTAATATTACGTCGCTAGGGCAATCATACTAAGTCCTAAATCACATGGCGTTCCAAGGTCTTTCTATCCGACCCGCATTACAACCATGTGTCCGGTTCTGGTGGTTTATCATCCACACGGCACTCGAGCAGAACCTAACCAGTTCAATAAAAAAAATCTCATTCAACATGTACCTACGTCAACCGGAGGACTAGTCTAGTGTATACTCGACAATATACGTGTAAAACAATTTCACGCTTATGTATATATGCAATCGTGTCAAGTCTCTTACTCGAGTTATACAATAGTCATTATTTACAATATAACATAATTTACATCATTAATTTACTAATTCAACATCAAATCATTTCAACGTTATATATCCCTAATAACCATAAGTATGTGATCAAGTTAGGATATTAGGCACAACACCACAATTATTTTTCTAAAAACATGAACACCCTTAGCACTCTTATTTCAACAACATGCTGCCCAGAATTTAAAATTCATAATCGAGGCTCTTCCGATCCGTTTTGGGAAAAACTTAAAACTACAAAGTTGTTCGGAATGTGATTTTCTACAAGGGCACACGAGCACGCTACCATAGTCGGCCTAAAACAGACCCGAAACTAACATATAACATTCGCTCATATTTTCGACAACTTTCTGCCCAGAATTGTAAAACGCCTATTTGAGGCTTTTTCGATCCGGTTTTGGAAAAACTTAAAACTACAAAGTTTTTCGGAACGTAATTTTCTACAAGTACACGTGAGCACGCTACCATAGCCGGCCTAAAATAGACCCGAAACTAACATATAATATTCGCCCTTGTTTTGGACAACTTTCTGCCCAGAATTGTAAAACGCCGATTTGAGGCCTTTCCGATCCGTTTTTGGATAAACTTAAAACTAAAAAGTTGTTCAGAACGTGATTTTCTACAAGGACAAGCGAGCACACTACCATAGCCAGCCTAAAACAGACCCAAAACTAACATATACAGTTCGGACCTGTTGACGACAACTTTCTGCGCAGAACTATAAAACGCATATTCGAAGATTTTCCGATCCGTTTTTGAAAAAGCTTAAAACTACAAAGTTGTCAAGAATATGATTTTCTATCGGGCATCGCAGGAAAAACATCCATTTTCGAAACCAAAACAACTCAAAATAGTTTTAATATGACGATTTACTCAAATTCATAGATTTCTCAAATTCAATAGGTTGTTTTACAACTCAATCCCTATAATGACGTTATTGCATTTGAATCTACATGGAGGATGATCCTAATACATTCCATATCATTTTTAACATCAATTGCATATTAATTTAGGGATCCAAATACATGTTCATGTGAAATTTCATTATAGATACATATTATACACATATAGGTTATTAACTTGCCTTGGATTGTATGGAGAAATTGAATCCTCTTGAAATCCTCTTAGCTTTCTTCTCTTCTTACTCTCTCTCTCTCTCTACCAAACCCTAGCCCCCTTTTGTGAAATGATAAAATGAAGACTTCTTCTCTTATTTTCTATTTATACCTAGGGTTAGTTTATTTACAAAAAGGCCATTGCCCCAAATTTAATCCTCTCGATCCTTTTACGCGTTAATTCGCTTCTAAAATTTAAGTCGCACATTCGTATCTCAATGAATTCATTTTAACTTTTCATTTCCAAACATTTTGAATATATATACTAGCATAGTTTTTTTTTTCTTTTGAATTTCAATTCAATAAAAAATGTGGGGGTATTACATTCTCCCCCTCTACGAACCGGATTTCGTCCTCGAAATCCAAATTAAAACAAATTAATTCAAGTCAAGTAAGGTAGTTTCGCACGTACCTTCTATGAAGAGATATGGGTGACTAATTCGCAAGTCATACTCTCTCTCCCAAGTGGCTCCGACTCATCATGATTACTCCACATAACACGAACAAGAGGAATGCCTTTTGATCTTAACTTCTACTCATAACGATCTAGGATCCTGACCGATCTCTCCTCATAGCTCCCATCGGGCTGCATCTAAACCCCATCTAAATCTATGATTAGGTGTGAGTCCTCGAGACGTAAGAACTTCCTCAATATGGATACAAGAAAAATATCATGTACCCGCTGAAGGTGATCGGTAGGGCTAAACGGTAAGCAACCGGTCCCACCCTGTCCAACACTGTAAATGGAACCATGTATCGTAGTGAAAGCTTCCCTTTGGCACCAAAGCGAACAACGCCTCTCATGGGTGAGACCTTTAACAGCACTTTGTCCCCAACGACGAACTCTAACTTCCTCCGCCTTATGTCAGCATAAGTCTTCTGACGATCTTGCGCGGTCTTCATCCGTGCACGAATCAAATCAACCTTCTTCGAGGTCTCCCTAACAATATCCGAACCCAACATCCGGTGCTCTTCGAACTCCAACCAATATGTAGGGGATCGACAAGGCCTGTCGTATAAAACCTCGTATGGTGCCATACCAATAGTCTGTTGATAACTATTATTGTATGCGAACTCCATCAGTACCAAATACATATCCCAACCACCTTTGAACTCCAACACACAAACTCACAATATGTCCTCCAAAATCTAGTTCACCCGCACCGTCTGACTATCAGGCTGAGGGTGGAATACGGTACTCAAACTCAACTATACTCCCATTACCTCTTGAAGACTGCCCCAAAAGTGCGAGATGAAGATACTGCCACGGTCTGACACGATATCACACGGTACCCCACGTAACTTTACAATATCATTAATAAACATCGTGGCGTACTGTGTTACCGTATAATCCATTCTCATTGGAAGGAAATGAGCCACCTTTGTCAGTCTGTCGACGATGACCCAAATCGAATCATGATCGAGTTGCGATCTTGGCAACCCACACTACACCAAAACTGGAGATTGGTCATGGCCAAAATCCCTGATCAAAGCTGTGGGCCGCGGACTTCGGCTGTGACCATTTCGGGGGCTGTTTCGAGTTTTCACCCTCTAACGTCATGTTTTTAAGCCTAAGACTAAAAATATAGAAATTACCATAGTACTCTCAAACCGGGAGACCAGCGGCCGCGGGATCAGTTCCTACGAGTTACCTTGGTCCCGTGGGAGGTGTTGGTGCCACCCACGGGGATGTTCGGGGGCTGTTTCAAGTTTTCACCCTCTAACGCCATATTTTTAAGCCTAAGTCAAGAAATATGCAAATTATCGTCGTATTCTCAAACCGGGAGTCCCGCGGCTACGGGGGCAGTTCCTACGAGTTACGTTGGTCCCGTTGGAGGTGTTGGTGCCACCCACGGGGCCGTTTGGGGGATGTTTCGAGTTTTCACCCTCTAACGCCATGTTTTCCTCAAGTCTAGAAATATGCAAATTACCGTCGTATTCTTAAATCGGGAGACCTGCGGCTACGGGGTCAGTTCTTACGAGTTACATTGGTCCCGTGGGAGGTGTTGGTACCACCCACAGGGCTGTTTCGAGTTTTCACTCTCTAACGTCATGTTTTTAAGCCTTAGTCTAGAAATATGCAAATTACCGTAGTACTCTCAAACCGGGAGACCCGAGGCTGCGGGGTCAGTTCCTATGACTTACCTTGGTCCCGTGGGAGGTGTTGCTGCCACCCACGGGGCCGTTCGGGGGCTGTTTCGAGTTTTCACCCTCTAACGCCATATTTTTAAGCCTAAGTCTAGAAATATGCAAATTATAGTCGTACTCTCAAACCGGGAGACCTGCGGCCGCAGGGTCAGTTCCTACGAGTTACCTTGGTCCCGTGGGAGGTGTTGGTGCCACCCAGGGGGCCGTTCGGGGGCTGTTTCGAGTTTTCACCCTCTAACGCCATGTTTTTAAGCCTAAATCAAGTAATATGCAAATTATCGTCGTATTCTCAAATCGGGAGTCCCGCGGCTGCGGGGTCAGTTCCTACGAGTTACGTTGGTCCCGTTGGAGGTGTTGGTGCCACCCACTGGGACGTTCGGGGGCTATTTTGAGTTTTCACCCTCTAACGCCATGTTTTGCTTAAGTCTAGAAATACGCAAATTATGGTCATATTCTCAAACCGGGAGACCCGCGACTACGGGGTCAGTTTCTACGAGTTACGTTGGTCTCCTGGGAAGTGTGTGTTCCACCCACGGGGCTGTTTCGAGTTTTCACCCTCTAACGTCATGTTTTTAAGCCTAAGTCTAGAGATATGCAAATTACCGTAGTACTCTCAAACCGGGAGACCCGTGGCTGCGGGTTCAGTTCTTACGAGGTACCTTTGTCCCATGGGAGGTGTTGGTGCCACCCACGGGGCCGTTCGGGGTCTGTTTCGAGTTTTCACCCTCTAACGTCATGTTTTTAAGCCTAAGTCTAGAAATATGAAAATTACCGTAGTACTCTCAAATCGGGAGACCCGCGACTGCGGGGTCAGTTCCTACGAGTTACCTTGGTCCCGTGGGAGGTGTTGGTGACACCCATAGGGCCGTTCGGGGGCCGTTTTGAGTTTTCACCCTCTAACGCCATGTTTTTAAGCCTAAGTCAAGAAATATACAAATTATCATCGTATTCTCAAACCGGGAGTCCCGCGGCTGCGGGGTCAGTTCCTACGAGTTACGTTGGTCCCGTTGGAGGTGTTGGTGCCACCCATGGGGCCGTTCGGTGGCTGTTTTGAATTTTCACCCTCTAACGCCATGTTCTGCTTAAGTCTAGAAATACGCAAATTACCGTCGTATTCTCAAACCGGGAGGCCCGTGGCAGCGGGGTTAGTTCCTACGAGTTAAGTTGGTCCCGTGGGAGGTGTTGGTGCACCCACGGGGACGTTCAGGGGCTGTTTCGAGTTTCCACCCTCTAACGTCATGTTTTTAAGCCTAAGTCTAGAAATATGAAAATTACCGTAGTACACTCAAACAGGGAGACCTGCGGCTGCGGGGTCAGTTCCTATGAGTTAGCTTGGTCCCGTGGGACGTGTTGGTGCCACCCACGAGGCCGTTCGGGGGCTGTTTCGAGTTTTTACCCTCTAATGTCATGTTTTTAAGCCTAAGTCTAGAAATATGCAAATTACCGTAGTACTCTCAAATCAGGAGACTCGCGGCTGTGGAGAGAGTTCCTACGAGTTACCATGGTCCCGTGGGAGGTGTTGGTGCCACCCACGGGGCCGTTCGGGGGCTGTTTCGAGTTTTCACCCTCCAACGCCATGTTTTTAAGCCTAAGTCAAGAAATATGCAAATTATCATCGTATTCTCAAACCGGGAGTCCCGCGGCTGCGGGGTCAGTTCCTATGAGTTACGTTGGTCCCGTTAGAGGTGTTAGTGCCACCCACAGGGCCGTTCGGGGGCTGTTTCGAGTTTTCACCCTCTAACGTCATGTTTTTAAGCCTAAGTCTAGAAATATGAAAATTACCGTAGTACTCTCAAATCGGGAGACCCGCGACTGCGGGGTCAGTTCCTACGAGTTACCTTGGTCCCGTGGGAGGTGTTGGTGACACCCATAGGGCCGTTCGGGGGCCGTTTTGAGTTTTCACCCTCTAACGCCATGTTTTTAAGCCTAAGTCAAGAAATATACAAATTATCATCGTATTCTCAAACCGGGAGTCCCGCGGCTGCGGGGTCAGTTCCTACGAGTTACGTTGGTCCCATTGGAGGTGTTGGTGCCACCCATGGGGCCGTTCGGTGGCTGTTTTGAATTTTCACCCTCTAACGCCATGTTCTGCTTAAGTCTAGAAATATGCAAATTACCGTCGTATTCTCAAACCGGGAGACCCGTGGCAGCGGGGTTAGTTCCTACGAGTTAAGTTGGTCCCGTGGGAGGTGTTGGTGCACCCACGGGGACGTTCAGGGGCTGTTTCGAGTTTCCACCCTCTAACGTCATGTTTTTAAGCCTAAGTCTAGAAATATGAAAATTACCGTAGTACACTCAAACAGGGAGACCTGCGGCTGCGGGGTCAGTTCCTATGAGTTAGCTTGGTCCCGTGGGACGTGTTGGTGCCACCCACGAGGCCGTTCGGGGGCTGTTTCGAGTTTTTACCCTCTAACGTCATGTTTTTAAGCCTAAGTCTAGAAATATGCAAATTACCGTAGTACTCTCAAATCGGGAGACTCGCGGCTGTGGAGAGAGTTCCTACGAGTTACCATGGTCCCGTGGGAGGTGTTGGTGCCACCCACGGGGCCGTTCGGGGGCTGTTTCGAGTTTTCACCCTCCAACGCCATGTTTTTAAGCCTAAGTCAAGAAATATGCAAATTATCATCGTATTCTCAAACCGGGAGTCCCGCGGCTGCGGGGTCAGTTCCTATGAGTTACGTTGGTCCCGTTAGAGGTGTTAGTGCCACCCACAGGGCCGTTCGGGGGCTGTTTCGAGTTTTCACCCTCTAACGCCATGTGTTGCTTAAGTCTAGAAATACGTAAATTACCGTCGTAATCTCAAACTGAGAGACCCGCGGCTGCGGGGTCAGGTCCTACGAGTTACATTGGTCCCGTGGGAGGTGTTGGTGCCACCTACGGGGCCGTTCGGGGGGCTATTTCAAGTTTTCACCCTCTAACGTCATGTTTTTAAGCTTAAGTCTACAAATATGAAAATTACCGTAGTACTCTGAAACTGGGAGACCCGTGGCTGCGGGGTCAGTTCCTATGATTTACCTTGGTCCCGTGGGAGGTGTTGGTTCCACCCACGGGGCCGTTCTGGGGTTGTTTCGAGTTTTCACCCTCTAACGCCATGTTTTTAAGCCTAAGTCTAGAAATATGCAAATTATCGTCGTACTCTCAAACCGGGAGACCCTCGGCTGGGGGGTCAGTTCTTACGAGTTACCTTGGTCCCGTGGGAGGTGTTCGTGCCACCCACGGGGCCGTTCGGGTCCAGTTTCGAGTTTTCACCCTCTAACGCCATGTTTTGAAGCCTAAGTCAAGAAATATGAAAAATTATCTTCGTATTCTCAAACCGAGAGTCTCGCTGCTATGGGGTCAGTTCCTACGAGTTACATTGGTCCCGTTGAATGTGTTGGTGCCACCCACGGGGCCGTTCGGGAGTTATTTCGAGTTTTCACCCTCTAACGCCATGTTTTACTCAAGTCTAGAAATACGCAAATTGTCGTGTTATTCTAAAATCGGGAGACCCGCGGCTGCGGGATGAGTTCCTACGAGTTACGTTGGTCCCGTGGGCGGTGTTGGTGCCACCCACGGGGCCGTTTGGGAGTTGTTTCGAGTTTTCACCCTCTAACGTCAAGTTTTTAAGCCTAAGTCTAGAAATACACAAATTATAGTCGTACATTCAAACCGGGAGACCTGCGGCCACGTGGTCAGTTCCTACGAGTTACCTTGGTTCCGTGGGAGGTGTTCGTGCCACCCAGGGGGCCGTTCGGAGGCAGTTTCGAGTTTTCACCCTCAAACGCCATGTTTTGAAGCCTAAGTCAAGAAATATGCAAATTATCTTCGTATTCTCAAACCTAGAGTCTCGCTGCTATGGGGTCTGTTGCTACGAGTTACATTGGTCCCGTTGAATGTGTTGGTGCCACCCACGGGGCCGTTCGGGGGTTGTTTCGAGTTTTCACCCTCTAATGCCATGTTTTGCTCAAGTCTATAAATACGCAAATTGTCATCTTATTCTCAAATCGGGAGACCCGCGACTGCGGGATGAGTTCCTACGAGTTACGTTGGTCCCGTGGGAGGTGTTGGTGCCACCCACGGGGCCGTTCGGGGGTTGTTTCGAGTTTTCACCCTCTAACGTCATGTTTTTAAGCCTAAGTCTAGAAATACACAAATTATAGTCGTACTTTCAAACCGAGAGACCTGCGGCCACGTGGTCAGTTCCTACGAGTTACCTTGGTCCCGTGGGAGGCGTTGGTGCCACCCACGGGGCCGTTCAGGGGGTGTTTCAAGTTTTCACCCTCTAACGCCATATTTTAAAGCCTAAGTCAAGAAATATGCAAATTATCATCGTATTCTCAAACCGGGAGTCCCGCGGCTGCGGGGTCAGGTGCTACGAGTTACGTTGGTCCCGTTGGAGGTGTTGGTGCCACCCACGGGGCCGTTCGGGGGCTGTTTCGAGTTTTCACCCTCTAACGCCATGTTTTGCTTAAGTCTAGAAATACGCAAATTACCGTCATATTCAGAAACCGGGAGATCCGCGGCTGCGGTGTCAGCTCCTACGAGTTATGTTGGTCCCGTGGGACGTGTTGGTGCCACCCACGGGGCTGTTTCGAGTTTTCACCCTCTAACGTGATGTTTTTAAGCCTAAGTCTAGAAATATCCAAATTACCGTAGTACTCTCAAATCGGGAGACCCGTGGCTGTGGGGTCAGTTCCTACGAGTTACCTTGGTCCCGTGGGAGGTGTAGGTGCCACCCACGGGGCCGTTCGGGGGATGTTTCGAGATTTCACCCTCTAACGTCATGTTTTTAAGCTTAAGTCTACAAATATGCAAATTACCGTAGTACTCTCAAACCGGGAGATCCGCGGCTGATGGGTCAGTTTCTACGAGTTACCTTGGTCCCGTGGGAGGTGTTGGTGCCACCCACGGGGCCGTTCTGGGGATGTTTTGAGTTTTCACCCTCTAACGCCATGTTTTTAAGCCTAAGTCAAGTAATATGCAAATTATCGTCGTATTCTCAAACCGGGAGTCCTGCGCCTACGGGGTCAGTTCCTACGAGTTACGTTGGTCCCGCTGGAGGTGTTGGTGCCACCCATAGGGCCGTTTAGGGGTTGTTTCGAGTTTTCACCCTCTAACGCCATGTTTTGCTTAAGTCTAGAAATACACAAATTACCATCGTATTCTCAAACTGGGAGATCCGCGGCTGCGGGGTCAGCTCCTACGAGTTACGTTGGTCCCGTGGGAGGTGTTGGTGCCACCCACGGGGCTGTTTCGAGTTTTCACCCTCTAACGTGATGTTTTTAAGCCTAAGTCTAGAATTATGCAAATTATCGTAGTACTCTCAAACCGGGAGACCCGTGGCTGTGGGGTCACTTCCTACGAGTTACCTTGTTCCCGTGGGAAGTGTTGGTGCCACCCACGGGGCCGTTCGGGGTCTGTTTTCAGTTTTCACCCTCTAACGTCATGCTTTCAAGCCTAAGTCTAGAAATATGCAAATTACCGTAGTACTCTCAAATCGGGAGATCCGCGTCTGCGGGGTCAGTTCCTACGAGTTACCTTGGTCCCGTGGGAGGTGTTGGTGCCACCCACGGGGCCGTTCGGGGGCTGTTTCGAGATTTCACCCTCTAACGTAATGTTTTTAAGCTTAAGTCTACAAATATGCAAATTACTGTAGTACTCTCAAATCGGGAGACCCGCGGCTGAGGGGTCAGTTCCTATGAGTTACCTTGGTCCCGTGGGAGGTGTTGGTTCCACCCACGGGGCCGTTCGGGGAATGTTTCGAGTTTTCACCCTCTAACGCCATGTTTTTAAGCCTAAGTCAAGTAATATGCAAATTATCATCGTATTCTCAAACCGGGAGTCCCGCGGCTGCGGGGTCAGTTCCTACGAGTTACGTTGGTCCGTTGGAGGTGTTGGTGCCACCCACAGGGCCGTTCGGGGGCTGTTTTGAGTTTTCACCCTCTAACGCCATGTTTTGCTTAAGTCTAGAAATACGCAAATTACCATCGTATTCTCAAATCGGGAGATCCGCGACTGCGGGGTCAGCTCCTACGAGTTACGTTGGTCCCGTGGGAGGTGTTGGTGCCACCCACAGGGCTGTTTCGATTTTTCACCCTCCAACGTGATGTTTTTAAGCCTAAGTCTAGAAATATGCAAATTACCGTAGTACTCTCAAACCGGGAGACCCGTGGCTGTGGGGTCAGTTCCTACGAGTTACCTTGGTCCCGTGGGAGGTGTTGGTGCCACCCACGGGGCCGTTCGGGGTCTGTTTCGAGTTTTCATCCTCTAACGTCATGTTTTCAAGCCTAAGTCTAGAAATAAGCAAATTACCGTAGTACTCTGAAATCGGGAGACCTGCGGCTGCGGGGTCAGTTCCTACGAGTTACCTTTGTCCCGTGGGAGGTGTTGGTGCCACCCACGGGGCCGTTCGGGGGCTGTTTCGAGATTTCACCCTCTAACGTCATATTTTTAAGCTTAAGTCTACAAATTTGCAAATTACCATAGTACTCTCAAACCGGGAGACCCGTGGCTGTGGGGTCAGTTCCTACGAGTTACCTTGGTCCCGTGGGAGGTGTTGGTGCCACCCACGGGGCCGTTCGGGGTCTGTTTCGAGTTTTCACCCTCTAACGTCATGTTTTCAAGCCTAAGTCTAGAAATAAGCAAATTACCGTAGTACTCTGAAATCGGGAGACCTGCGGCTGCGGGGTAAGTTCCTACGAGTTACCTTTGTCCCGTGGGGGGTGTTGGTGCCACCCACGGGGCCGTTCGGGGGCTGTTTCGATTTTTCACCCTCTAACGTGATGTTTTTAAGCCTAAGTCTACAAATATGCAAATTACCGTAGTACTCTCAAACCGGGAGACCCGCGGCTGAGGGGTGAGGTCCTACGAGTTACCTTAGTCCCGTGGGAGGTGTTGCTGCCACCCACGGGGCCGTTCGGGGGCTGTTTCGGGTATTCACCCTCTAACGCTATGTTGATAAGCCTAACTCTAGAAATATGCAAATTATCGTTGTACTCTCAAATCGGGAGACCCGTGGCTGAGGGGTCAGTACCTACGAGTTACGTTGGTCCCGTGGGAGGTGTTGGTGCCACCCACGGGGCCATTCGGAGGGTGTTTTGAGTTTTCACCCTCTAACGCCATGTTTTTAAGCCTAAGTCAAGAAATATGCAAATTATCATCGTATTCTCAAATCGGGAGTCCCGTGGCTACGGGGTCAGTTCCTACGAGTTACCTTGGTCCCGTGGGAGGTGTTGGTGCCACCCACGGGGCCGTTCGGGGGCAGTTTCGAGTTTTCACCCTCTAACGCCATGTTTTGAAGCCTAAGTCAAGAAATATGTAAATTATCTTCGTATTCTCAAACCGAGAGTCTCGCTGCTATGGGGTCAGTTCCTACGAGTTACATTGGTCCCGTTGAATGTGTTGGTGCCACCCACGGGGCCGTTCGGGGGTTGTTTCGAGTTTTCACCCTCTAACGCCATGTTTTGCTCAAGTCTAGAAATACGCAAATTGTTGTCTTATTCTCAAATCGGGAGACCCGCGGCTGCGGGATGAGTTCCTACGAGTTACGTTGGTTCCGTGGGAGGTGTTGGTGCCACCCACGGGGCCGTTCGGGGGTTGTTTCGAGTTTTCACCCTCTAACGTCATGTTTTTAAGCCTAAGTCTAGAAATACACAAATTATAGTCGTACTTTCAAACCGGGAGACCTGCGGCCACGTGGTCAGTTCCTACGAGTTACCTTGGTCCCGTGGGAGGTGTTGGTGCCACCCACGGGGCCGTTCGGAGGGTGTTTCGAGTTTTCACCCTCTAACGCCATGTTTTTAAGCTTAAGTCAAGAAATATGCAAATTATCATCGTATTCTCAAACCGGGAGTCCCACGGCTCCGGGGTCAGTTCCTACGACTTACCTTGGTCCCGTGGGAGGTGTTCGTGCCACCCAGAGGGCCGTTCGGGGGCAGTTTCGAGTTTTCAACCTCTAACGCCATGTTTTGAAGCCTAAGTCAAGAAATATGCAAATTATCTTCGTATTCTCAAACCGAGAGTCTCGCTCCTATGGGGTCAGTTCCTACGAGTTACATTGGTCCCGTTGAATGTGTTGGTGCCACCCATGGGGCCGTTCGGGGGTTGTTTCGAGTTTTCACCCTCTAATGCCATGTTTTCCTCAAGTCTAGAAATACGCAAATTGTCATCTTATTCTCAAATCGGGAGACCCGCGGCTGCGAGATGAGTTCCTACGTGTTACGTTGGTCCCATGGGAGGGGTTGGTGCCACCCACGGGGCCGTTCGGGGGTTGTTTCGAGTTTTCACCCTCTAACGTCATGTTTTTAAGCCTAAGTCTAGAAATACACAAATTATAGTCATACTTTCAAACCGGGAGACCTGCGGCCACGTGGTCAGTTCCTACGAGTTACCTTGGTCCCGTGGGAGGTGTTGGTGCCACCCACGGGGACGTTCGGGGGGTGTTTCGAGTTTTCACCCTCTAACGCCATGTTTTTAAGCCAAAGTCAAGAAATATGTAAATTATCATCGTATTCTCAAACCGGGAGTCCCGCGGCTGCGGGGTCAGTTCCTACGAGTTACGTTGGTCCCGTTGGAGGTGTTGGTGCCACCCACAGGGCCGTTCGGGGGCTGTTTCGAGTTTTCACCCTCTAACGCCATGTTTTGCTTAACTCTAGAAATACGCAAATTACTGTCGTATTCTGAAACCGGGAGATCCGCGGCTGCGGTGTCAGCTTATACGAGTTACGTTGGTCCCGTGGGACGTGCTGGTGCCACCCACGGGGCTGTTTCGAGTTTTCACCCTCTAACGTGATGTTTTTAAGCCTAAGTCTAGAAATATGCAAATTACCGTAGTACTCTCAAACCTGGAGACCCGTGGCTGTGGGGTCAGTTCCTACGAGTTACCTTGGTCCCGTGGGAGGTGTAGGTGCCACCCACGGGGCCGTTCGGGGGCTGTTTCGAGATTTCAACCTCTAACGTCATGTTTTTAAGCTTAAGTCTACAAATATGCAAATTATCGTAGTACTCTCAAACCGGGAGATCCGCGGCTGAGGGGTCAGTTCCTACGAGTTACCTTGGTCCCGTGGGAGGTGTTGGTGCCACCCACGGGGACGTTCGGGGGATGTTTTGAGTTTTCACCCTCTAACGCCATGTTTTTAAGCCTAAGTAAAGTAATACGCAAATTATTGTCGTATTCTCAAACCGGGAGTCCCGCGGCTACGGGGTCAATTCCTACGAGTTACGTTGGTCCCGTTGGAGGTGGTGGTGCCACCCATAGGGCCGTTCGGGGGCTGTTTCAAGTTTTCACCCTCTAACGCCATGTTTTGCTTAAGTCTAGAAATACACAAATTACCATCGTATTCTTAAACTGGGAGATCCGCGGCTGCGGGGTCAGCTCCTACGAGTTACGTTGGTCCCGTGGGAGGTGTTGGTGCCACCCACGGGGCTGTTTCGAGTTTTCACCCTCTAACGTGATGTTTTTAAGCCTAAGTCTAGAAATATGTAAATTATCGTAGTACTCTCAATCCGGGAGACCCGTGGCTGTGGGGTCAGTTCCTACGGGTTACCTTGGTGCCGTGGGAAGTGTTGGTGCCACCCACGGGGCCGTTCGGGGTCTGTTTCGAGTTTTCACCCTCTAATGTCACATTTTAAGCCTAAGTCTAGAAATATGCAAATTACCGTAGTACTCTCAAATCGGGAGACCCGCGGCTGCGGGGCCAGTTCCTACGAGTTACCTTGGTCCCGTGGGAGGTGTTGGTGCCACCCACGGGGCCGTTCGGGGCCTGTTTCAAGATTTCACACTCTAACGTCATGTTTTTAAGCTTAAGTCAACAAATATGCAAATTACCGTAGTACTCTCAAACCGGGAGACCCGCGGCTGAGGGGTCAGTTCCTACGAGTTACCTTGGTCCCGTGGGAGGTGTTGGTGCCACCCACGGGGCCGTTCGGGGGATGTTTCGAGTTTTCACCCTCTATTGCCATGTTTTTAAGATTAAGTCTACAAATATGCAAATTACCATAGTACTCTCAAACCGGGAGACCGGCAGCTGAGGGGTGAGGTCCTACGAGTTACCTTAGTCCCGTGGGAGGTGTTGCTGCCACCCACGGGGCCGTTCGGGGGATGTTTCGAGTTTTCACCCTCTAACGGTATGTTGTTAAGCCTAACTCTAGAAATATACAAATTATCGTCGTACTCTCAAATCGGGAGACCCGCGGCTGAGGGGTCAGTTCCTACGAGTTACCTTGGTCCCGTGGGAGGTGTTGGTGCCACCCACGGGGCCGTTCGGGGGCAGTTTCGAGTTTTCACCCTCTAACGCCATGTTTTGAAGCCTAAGTCAAGAAATATGTAAATTATCTTCGTATTCTCAAACCGAGAGTCTCGCTGCTATGGGGTCAGTTCCTACGAGTTACATTGGTCCCGTTGAATGTGTTGGTGCCACCCACGGGGCCGTTCGGGGGTTGTTTCGAGTTTTCACCCTCTAACGCCATGTTTTGCTCAAGTCTAGAAATACGCAAATTGTTGTCTTATTCTCAAATCGGGAGACCCGCGGCTGCGGGATGAGTTCCTACGAGTTACGTTGGTTCCGTGGGAGGTGTTGGTGCCACCCACGGGGCCGTTCAAGGGTTGTTTCGAGTTTTCACCCTCTAACGTCATGTTTTTAAGCCTAAGTCTAGAAATACACAAATTATAGTCGTACTTTCAAACCGGAAGACCTGCGGCCACGTGGTCAGTTCCTACGAGTTACCTTGGTCCCGTGGGAGGTGTTGGTGCCACCCACGGGGCCGTTCGGAGGGTGTTTCGAGTTTTCACCCTCTAACGCCATGTTTTTAAGCTTAAGTCAAGAAATATGCAAATTATCATCGTATTCTCAAACCGGGAGTCCCACGGCTCCGGGGTCAGTTCCTACGACTTACCTTGGTCCCGTGGGAGGTGTTCGTGCCACCCAGAGGGCCGTTCGGGGGCAGTTTCGAGTTTTCAACCTCTAACGCCATGTTTTGAAGCCTAAGTCAAGAAATATGCAAATTATCTTCGTATTCTCAAACCGAGAGTCTCGCTCCTATGGGGTCAGTTCCTACGAGTTACATTGGTCCCGTTGAATGTGTTGGTGCCACCCATGGGGCCGTTCGGGGGTTGTTTCGAGTTTTCACCCTCTAATGCCATGTTTTCCTCAAGTCTAGAAATACGCAAATTGTCATCTTATTCTCAAATCGGGAGACCCGCGGCTGCGAGATGAGTTCCTACGTGTTACGTTGGTCCCATGGGAGGGGTTGGTGCCACCCACGGGGCCGTTCGGGGGTTGTTTCGAGTTTTCACCCTCTAACGTCATGTTTTTAAGCCTAAGTCTAGAAATACACAAATTATAGTCATACTTTCAAACCGGGAGACCTGCGGCCACGTGGTCAGTTCCTACGAGTTACCTTGGTCCCGTGGGAGGTGTTGGTGCCACCCACGGGGACGTTCGGGGGGTGTTTCGAGTTTTCACCCTCTAACGCCATGTTTTTAAGCCAAAGTCAAGAAATATGTAAATTATCATCGTATTCTCAAACCGGGAGTCCCGCGGCTGCGGGGTCAGTTCCTACGAGTTACGTTGGTCCCGTTGGAGGTGTTGGTGCCACCCACAGGGCCGTTCGGGGGCTGTTTCGAGTTTTCACCCTCTAACGCCATGTTTTGCTTAACTCTAGAAATACGCAAATTACTGTCGTATTCTGAAACCGGGAGATCCGCGGCTGCGGTGTCAGCTTATACGAGTTACGTTGGTCCCGTGGGACGTGCTGGTGCCACCCACGGGGCTGTTTCGAGTTTTCACCCTCTAACGTGATGTTTTTAAGCCTAAGTCTAGAAATATGCAAATTACCGTAGTACTCTCAAACCTGGAGACCCGTGGCTGTGGGGTCAGTTCCTACGAGTTACCTTGGTCCCGTGGGAGGTGTAGGTGCCACCCACGGGGCCGTTCGGGGGCTGTTTCGAGATTTCAACCTCTAACGTCATGTTTTTAAGCTTAAGTCTACAAATATGCAAATTATCGTAGTACTCTCAAACCGGGAGATCCGCGGCTGAGGGGTCAGTTCCTACGAGTTACCTTGGTCCCGTGGGAGGTGTTGGTGCCACCCACGGGGACGTTCGGGGGATGTTTTGAGTTTTCACCCTCTAACGCCATGTTTTTAAGCCTAAGTAAAGTAATACGCAAATTATTGTCGTATTCTCAAACCGGGAGTCCCGCGGCTACGGGGTCAATTCCTACGAGTTACGTTGGTCCCGTTGGAGGTGGTGGTGCCACCCATAGGGCCGTTCGGGGGCTGTTTCAAGTTTTCACCCTCTAACGCCATGTTTTGCTTAAGTCTAGAAATACACAAATTACCATCGTATTCTTAAACTGGGAGATCCGCGGCTGCGGGGTCAGCTCCTACGAGTTACGTTGGTCCCGTGGGAGGTGTTGGTGCCACCCACGGGGCTGTTTCGAGTTTTCACCCTCTAACGTGATGTTTTTAAGCCTAAGTCTAGAAATATGCAAATTATCGTAGTACTCTCAATCCGGGAGACCCGTGGCTGTGGGGTCAGTTCCTACGGGTTACCTTGGTGCCGTGGGAAGTGTTGGTGCCACCCACGGGGCCGTTCGGGGTCTGTTTCGAGTTTTCACCCTCTAATGTCACATTTTAAGCCTAAGTCTAGAAATATGCAAATTACCGTAGTACTCTCAAATCGGGAGACCCGCGGCTGCGGGGCCAGTTCCTACGAGTTACCTTGGTCCCGTGGGAGGTGTTGGTGCCACCCACGGGGCCGTTCGGGGCCTGTTTCAAGATTTCACACTCTAACGTCATGTTTTTAAGCTTAAGTCAACAAATATGCAAATTACCGTAGTACTCTCAAACCGGGAGACCCGCGGCTGAGGGGTTAGTTCCTACGAGTTACCTTGGTCCCGTGGGAGGTGTTGGTGCCACCCACGGGGCCGTTCGGGGGATGTTTCGAGTTTTCACCCTCTATTGCCATGTTTTTAAGATTAAGTCTACAAATATGCAAATTACCATAGTACTCTCAAACCGGGAGACCGGCAGCTGAGGGGTGAGGTCCTACGAGTTACCTTAGTCCCGTGGGAGGTGTTGCTGCCACCCACGGGGCCGTTCGGGGGATGTTTCGAGTTTTCACCCTCTAACGGTATGTTGTTAAGCCTAACTCTAGAAATATGCAAATTATCGTCGTACTCTCAAATCGGGAGACCCGCGGCTGAGGGGTCAGTTCCTACGAGTTACCTTGGTCCCGTGGGAGGTGTTGGTGCCACCCACGGGGCCGTTCAGGGGCTGTTTCGAGTTTTCATTCTCTAACACCATGTTTTTAAGCCTAAGTCTAGAAATATGCAAATTATCGTCGTACTCTCAAACCGAGAGACCCTCGGCTGAGGGGTCAGTTCCTTCGAGTAACGTTGGTCCCGTTGGAGGTGTTGGTGCCACCCACGGGGCCGTTCGGGGGCAGTTTCGAGTTTTCACCCTCTAACGCCAAGTTTTGAAGCCCAAGTCAAGAAATACGCAAATTATCTTTGTATTCTCAAACCGAGAGTCTCGCTGCTATGGGGTCAGTTCCTACGAGTTACATTGGTCCCGTTGGATCTGTTGGTGCCACCCACGGGGACGTTCGGGGGTTGTTTCGAGTTTTCACCCTCTAACGTCATGTTTTGCTCAAGTCTAAAAATACAAAAATTGTCATCTTATTCTCAAACCGGGAGACCCGCGGCTGCGAGGTGAGTTCCTACGAGTTACGTTGATCTCGTGGGAGGTGTTGGTGCCACCCACGGGGCCGTTCGGGGGTTGTTTCGAGTTTTCACCCTCTAACGTCATATTTTTAAACCTAAGTCTAGAAATACACAAATTATAATCATACTTTCAAATCGGGAGACCTGCGGCCACGTGGTCAGTTCCTACGAGTTACCTTGGTCCCGTGGGAGGTGTTGTTGCCACCCACGGGGCCGTTCGGGGGGTGTTTCGAGTTTTCACCCTCTAACGCCATGTTTTTAAGCCTAAGTCAAGAAATATGCAAATTATCATCGTATTCTCAAACCGGGAGTCCCGCGGCTGCGGGGTCAGTTCCTACGAGTTACGTTGGTCCTGTTGGAGGTGTTGGTGCCACCCACGGGGCCGTTCGGGGGCTGTTTCGAGTTTTCACCCTCTAACGCCATGTTTTGCTTAAGTCTAGAAATACGCAAATTACCGTCGTATTCTCAAACCGGGAGATCCGCGGCTGCGGGGTTAGCTCCTACGAGTTACGTTGGTCCCGTGGGAGGTTTTGGTGCCACCCACGGGGCCATTCAGAGTTTTCACCCTCTAACGTGATGTTTTTAAGCCTAACTCTAGAAATATGAAAATTACCGTAGTACTCTCAAACCGGGAGACCCGTGGCTGTGGGGTCAGTTCCTACGAGTTACCTTGGTGCCGTGGGAAGTGTTGGTGCCACCCACGGGGCCATTCGGGGGCTGTTTCGAGTTTTCACCCTCTAACGTCATGTTTTTAAGCCTAAGTCTAAAAATATAGAAATTACCATAGTACTCTCAAACCGGGAGACCCGCGTCTGCGGGGTCAGTTCCTATGAGTTACCTTGGTCCCGTGGGAGGTGTTGGTGCCACCCACGGGGCCGTTCGGGGGCTGTTTCGGGTTTTCACCCTTTAACGCCATGTTTTTAAGCCTAAGTCAAGAAATATACAAATTATCGTCGTATTCTCAAATAGGGAGTGCCGCGGCTGCAGGGTAATTTCCTACGAGTTACGTTGGTCCCGTTGGAGGTGTTGGTGCCACCCACGGGGCCGTTCGGGGGCTGTTTCGAGTTTTCACCCTCTAATGCCATGTTTTGCTTAAGTCTAGAAATACACAAATTACGGTCGTATTCTCAAACCGGGAGACCCGTGGCTGTGGGGTCAGTTTCTACGAGTTACTTTGGTCCCGTGGGAGGTGTTGGTGCCACGCACGGGGCCGTTCGGGGGGTGTTTCAAGTTCTCGCCCTCTAACGCCATGTTTTTAAGCTTAAGTCAAGAAATATGCAAATTATCGTCGTATTATCAAACCGGGAGTCCCGCGGCTGCGGGGTCAGTTCCTACGAGTTACGTTTGTCCCGTTGGAGGTGTTGGTGCCACCCACGGGGCTGTTCGGGGGTTGTTTCGAGTTTTCACCCTCTAACGCCATAGTTTGCTTAAGTATAAAATTACGCAAATTACCGTCGTATTCTCAAACCGGGAGTCCCGCGGCTGCGGGGTCAGTTCCTACAAGTTATGTTGGTCCCGTTGGAGGTGTTGGTGCCACCCACGGGGCCGTTCGAGGGCTATTTCAAGTTTTCACCCTCTAACGCCATGTTTTGCTTAAGTCTAGAAATACGCAAATTACCGTCGTATTCTCAAACCGGGAGACCCGCGGCTGCGGGGTCAGTTCCTACGAGTTACCATGGTCCGTGGGAGGTGTTGGTGCCACCCACGGGGCTGTTTCGACTTTTCACCCTCTAATGTCATGTTTTTAAGCTCAAGTCTAGAAATATGCAAATTACCGTATCACTCTCAAACCGGGAGACCCGTGGCTGTGGGGTGAGTTCCTACGAGTTACTTTGGTCCCGTGAGAGGTGTTGGTGCCACCCACGGTACCGTTCGGGGGCTGTTTTGAGTTTTCACCCTCTAACGCCATGTTTTTATGCCTAAGTCAAGAAATATGCAAATTATCCTCGTATTCTCAAACCGGGATTCCCGCGGCTGCTGGGTCAGTTCCTACCAGTTACGTTGGTCCCGTTAGAGGTGTTGGTCCCACCCACGGGGCCTTTCGGGGGCTGTTTCGAGTTTTCACTCTCTAACGCCATGTTTTGCTTAAGTCTAAAAATACGCAAATTACCGTCGTATTCTCAAACCGGGAGACCCGCGGCTGCGGGGTCAGGTCCTACGAGTTACGTTGGTCCTGTGGGAGGTGTTGGTGCCACCTACGGGGCCATTCGGGGGCTGTTTCGAGTTTTCACCCTCTAACGTCATGTTTTTAAGCTTAAGTCTACAAATATGCAAATTACCGTAGTACTCTCAAACCGGGAGACCCGCGGCTGCGGGGTCAGTTCCTATGAGTTACTTTGGTCCCGTGGGAGGTGTTGGTGCCACCCACGGGGCCGTTCAGGGGCTATTTTGAGTTTTCATCCTCTAACGCCATGTTTTTAAGCCTAAGTCTATAAATATGCAAATAATCATCGTATTCTGAAACCGGGAGACCCGCGGCTGAGGAGTCAGTTCCTACGAGTTACCTTGGTCCCGTGGGAGGTGTTGGTGCCACCCACAAGGCCGTTCGGGGGATGTTTCGAGTTTTCACCCTCTAACGCCATGTTTTGAAGCCTAAGTCAAGAAATATGCAAATTATTGTTGTATTCTCAAACCGGAAGTCCGGCGGCTACGGGGTCAGTTCGAATGACTTACATTAGTCCCGTTGGATGTGTTGGTGCCACCCACTAGGCCGTTCGGGGGTTGTTTCGAGTTTTCAACCTCTAACGCCATGTTTTGCTTAAGTCTAGAAATACGCAAATTATCATCGTATTCTCAAATCGGGAGACCCGCGGCCATGGGGTCAGTTCTTACAAGTTACGTTGGTCCCGTGGGAGGTGTTGGTTCCACCCATGGGGCCGTTCGGGGCTGTTTTGAGTTTTCCTCCTCTAACGTCATGTTTTTAAGCCTAAGTCTAGATATATGCAAATTACCGTAGTACTCTCAAATCGGGAGACCCGCGTCTGCGGGGTCAGTTCCTATGAGTTACCTTGGTCCCGTGGGAGGTGTTGGTGCCACCCACGGGGCCGTTAGGGGGCTGTTTCGGGCTTTCACCCTCTAACACCATGTTTTTAAGCCTCAGTCAAGAAATATGCAAATTATCGTCGTATTCGCAAATTGAGAGTCCCACGGTTGCGGGATCAATTGCTATGATTTACGTTGGTCCCGTTGGAGGTGTTGGGGCCACCCACGGGGCCGTTCGGGGGCTGTTTCGAGTTTTCACCCTCTAAAGCCATGTTTTGCTTAAGTCTAGAAATATACAAATTACCATCGTATTCTCAAATCGGGAGACCCACGGCTGCGGGGTCAGTTCCTACGAGGTACGTTGGTCCCGTGGGATGTGTTGGTGCCACCCACGGAGCCGTTCGGGGGCTGTTTCGAGTTTTCACCCTCTAACGTCATGTTTTTAAGCCTAAGTCTAGAAATATACAAATTACCGTAGTACTCTCAAACCAGAAGACCCGCGGCTGGGGGGGTCAGTTCCAACGAGTTACCTTGGTCCCATGGGAGGTGTTGGTGCCACCCACGGGGCCGTTCGGGGGCTGTTTCGAGTTTTCACCCTATAACGTCATATTTTTAAGCCTAAGTCTAGAAATATGCAAATTACCGTAGTACTCTCAAACCAGGAGACCTGCGGCTGCGGGGTCGGTTCCTACGAGTTACCTTGGTCCCGTGGGAGGTGTTGGTACCACCCACGGTACCATTCAGGGGCTGTTTCGAGTTTTCACCCTCTAACGCCATGTTTTTAAGCCTAAGTCAAGAAATATGCAAATTATCGTTGTATTCTCAAATCGGGAGTCCCGCGGCTACTGGGTCAGTTCCTACCAGTTACGTTGGTCCCGTTAGAGGTGTTGGTGCCACCCACGGGGCCGTTCGGGGGCTGTTTCGAGTTTTCACCCTCTAACGCCATGTTTTGCTTAAGTTTAGAAACATGCAAATTACCGTCGTATTCTTAAGCCGGGGGACCCGCGGCTGTGGGGTCAGGTCCTACGAGTTACGTTGGTCCTGTGGGAGGTGTTGGTGCCACCTACAGGGCCGTTCAGGGGCTGTTTCGAATTTTCACCCTCTAACGTCATGTTTTTAAGCTTAAGTATACAATTATGAAAATTACCGTAGTACTCTCAAACTGAGAGACCCGCGGCTGCGGGGTCAGTTCCTATGAGTTATTTTGGTTCCGTGGGAGGTGTTGGTGCCACCCACGAGGCCGTTCAGGGGCTGTTTCGAGTTTTCATCTTCTAACGCCATGTTTTTAAGCCTAAGTTTATAAATATGCAAATTATCATCGTACTCTCAAACCGGGAGACCCGCGGCTGAGGGGTGAGTTCCTACGAGTTACCTTGGTCCCGTGGGAGGTGTTGGTGCCAACCACAGGGCCGTTCGGGTGCTGTTTCGAGTTTTCACCCTCTAACGTCGTGTTTTGAAGCCTAAGTCAAGAAATATGCAAATTATCGTCGTATTCTCAAACCGCGAGTCCCGCTGCTACGCGGTCAGTTCCTATGATTTACATTCATCCCGTTGGATGTGTTGGTGCCACCCACGGGGCCGTTTGGGGGTTGTTTCGAGTTTTCACCCCTTAACGCCATGTTTTGCTTAAGTCTAAAAATACGCAAATTGTCATCTTATTCTCAAACTGGGAGACCCGCGACTGAGGGGTCAGTTCCTACGAGTTACCTTGGTCCCGTGGGAGGTGTTAGTACCACCCACGGGGCCGTTCGGGGGCTGTTTCGAGTTTTCACCCTCTAACGCCATGTTTTGAAGCCTATGTCAAGAAATATGCAAATTATCGTCGTATTCTCAAACCGGGAGTCCCGCGGCCACGTGGTCAGTTCCTACGACTTACGTTGGTCCCGTTGGAGGTGTTGGTGCCACCCATGGGGCCGTTCGGGAGTTGTTTCGAGTTTTCACCCTCTAACGCCATGTTTTGCTTAAGTCTAAAAATACGCAAATAACCGTCGTATTCTCAAACCGGGAGTCCCGCGACTGCGGGGTCAGTTTCTACGAGTTACGTTGGTCCTGTTGGAGGTGTTGGTGCCACCCACGGGGCCGTTCGGGGGCTGTTTCGAGTTTTCACCCTCTAACGCCATGTTTTGCTTAAGTCTAGAAATACGCAAATTACCGTCGTATTCTCAAATCGGGAGAACTGCGGCTACGGGGTCAGTTTCTACGAGTTACGTTGGTCTCGTGGGAAGTGTGTGTGCCACCCACGGGGTTGTTTCGAGTTTTCACCCTCTAACGTCATGTTTTTAAGCCTAAGTCTAGAAATATGCAAATTACCGTAGTACTCTCAAACCGGGAGACCCGCGGCTACGGGGTCAGTTCCTAGGAGATACCTTGGTCCCGTGGGAGGTGTTGGTGCCACCCACGGGACCGTTCGGGGGCTGTTTCGAGTTTTCACCCTCTAACGCTATGTTTTTAAGCCTAAGTATAGAAATATGCAAATTATCGTCGTATTCTCAAATCGGGAGACCCGCGGCTCTGGGGTCAGGTCCTACGAGTTACCTTGGTCCCGTGGGAGGTGTTAGTGCCACCCACGGGGCCGTTCGGGGGTTGTTTCGAGTTTTCACCCTCTAACGCCATATTTTGCTTAAGTCTAAAAATACGCAAATTACCGTCGTATCCTCAAACCGGGAGACCCGCGGTTATGGGGTCAGGTCCTACGAGTTACGTTGGTCCCGTGGGAGGTGTTGGTGCCACTTACGGGGCCGTTCGGGGGCTGTTTCGAGTTTTCACCCTGTAACGTCATATTTTTAAGCTTAAGTCTACAAATATGAAAATTACCGTAGTACTCTCAAACCGGGAGACCCGCGGCTGCGGGGTCAGTTCCTATGAGTTACCTTGGTCCCGTGGGAGGTGTTGGTGCCACCCATAGGGCCGTTCGGGGGCTGTTTCGAGTTTTCACCCTCTAACGCCATGTTTTTAAGCCTTAGTCTAGAAATTTGCTAATTATCATCGTACTCTCAAACTGGGAGACCCGCGGCTGAGGGGTGAGTTCCTACGAGTTACCTCGGTCCCTTGGGAGGTGTTGGTGCCACCCACGGGTCCGTTCGGGGGATGTTTCGAGTTATCACCCTCTAACGCCATGTTTTGAAGCCTAAGTCAAGAAATATGCATATTATTGTCGTATTCTCAAATCGGGAGTCCCGCGGCTACGGGGTCAGTTCCTACGAGTAACATTGGTCCCGTTGGATGTGTTGGTGCCACCCGCTAGAACGTTCGGGGATTGTTTCGAGTTTTCACCCTCTAACGCCATGTTTTGCTTAAGTCTAGAAATACGCAAATTACCGTAGTAATCTCAAATCGGGAGACCCGCGGCTGCATGGTCAGTTCCTACGAGTTACCTTGGTCCCGTGGGAGGTGTTGGAACCACCCACGGGGCCGTTCGGGGCTGTTTCGAGTTTTCATCCTCTAACGCCATGTTTTAAGCCTCAGTCAAGAAATATGCCAATTATCTTCGTATTCGCAAATCGGGAGACCCGCGGCTGCGGGATCAGTTGCTACAAGTTACGTTGGTCCCGTTGGAGGTGTTGATGCCACCCACGGGGCCGTTCGGGGGTTGTTTCGAGTTTTCACCCTCTAACGCCATGTTTTGCTTCAGTCTAGAAATATGCAAATTACCATCGTATTCTCAAATCGGGAGACCCGCGGCTGCGGGGTCAGTTCCTACGAGGTACGTTGGTCCCGTGGGAGGTGTTGGTGCCACCCACGGAGCTGTTCGGGGGCTGTTTCGAGTTTTCACCCTCTAACGTCATGTTTTTAAGCCTAAGTCTATAAATATGAAAATTACCATAGTACTCTAAAATCGGAAGACCCGCGGCTGCGGGGTGAGTTCCTACGAGTTACCTTGGCCCCGTGGGAGGTGTTGGTGCCACCCACGGGGCCGTTCGGGGGCTGTTTCGAGTTTTCACCCTATAACGTCAAGTTTTTAAGCCTAAGTCTAGAAATATGCAAATTATCGTAGTACTCTCAAACCGGGAGACCTCCGGCTGGGGGTCAGTTCCTACGAGTTACCTTGGTCCCGAAGGAGGTGTTGGTGCCACCCACGGGGCAGTTCGATGGCTGTTTCGAGTTTTCACCCTATAACGTCATTTTTTAAGCCTAAGTCTAGAAATATGCAAATTACCGTAGTACTCTCAAATCGGGAGACCCGCGGCTGCGGGTTGAGGTCCTACTAGTTACCTTGGTCCCGTGGGAGGTGTTGGTGCCACCCACGGTACCGTTTGGGGGGTGTTTCGAGTTTTCACCCTCTAACGTCATGTTTTTAAGCTTAAGTCTACAAATATGGAAATTACCGTTGTACTCTAAAACCGAGAGACCCGCTGCTACGGGGTCAGTTCCTACCAGTTACGTTTGTCCCGTTAGAGGTGATGGTGCCACCCACGGGACCGTTCAGGGGGTGTTTCGAGTTTTCACCTTCCAACGCCATGTTTTTAAGCCTAAGTCAATAAATATGCAAATTATCATCGTACTCTCAAACCGGGAGTCCCGCGGCTGCGGGGTCAGTTCCTACGAGTTACGTTGGTCCCGTGGGAGGTGTTGGTGCCACCCACGGGGCCGTTCAAGGGTTGTTTCGAGTTTTCACCCTCTAACAGCATGTTTTTAAGCCTTAGTCTAGAAATATGCTAATTATCATCGTACTCTCAAACCGGGAGACCCGCGGCTGAGGGGTGAGTTCCTACGAGTTACCTTGGTCCCGTGGGAGGTGTTGGTGCCACCCACGGGGCCGTTCGGGGGCTGTTTCGAGTTTTCACCCTCTAACGCCATGTTTTGAAGCCTAAGTGAAGAAATATTCAAATTATTGTCGTATTCTCAAACCGGGAGTCCCACGGCTACGGGGTCAGTTCCTACGAGTAACATTGGTCCCGTTGGATGTGTTGGTGCCACCCACTGGGCTGTTCGGGGGCTGTTTCGAGTTTTCACCCTCTAACGCCATGTTTTGCTTAAGTCTAGAAATACACAAATTCCTGTCGTATTCTCAAACCGGGAGACCCGCGGCTGCGGGGTCAGTTCCTACGAGTTACGTTGGTCCCGCGGGAGGTGTTGGTGCCACCCACGGGGCCGTTCGGGGGCTGTTTCGAGTTTTCATCCTCTAACGTCATGTTTTTATGCCTAAGTCTAGAAATATGCAAATTACCGTAGTACTCTCAAATCGGGAGACCCGCGGCTGCGTGGTCAGTTCCTACGAGTTACCTTGGTCCCGTGGGAGGTGTTGGAGCCACCCACGGGGCCGTTCGGGGGCTGTTTCGAGTTGTCACCCTCTAACGCCATGTTTTAAAGCCTCAGTCAAGAAATATGCCAATTTTCTTCGTATTCGCAAATCGGGAGTCCCGCGGCTGCGGGATCAGTTGCTACGAGTTACGTTGGTCCCGTTGGAGGTGTTGATGCCACCCACGGGGCCGTTCGGGGGCTGTTTCGAGTTTTTACCCTCTAACGCCATGTTTTGCTTCTGTCTAGAAATATGCAAATTACCATCGTATTCTCAAATCGGGAGACCCGCGGCTGCGGGGTCAGTTCCTACGAGGTACGTTGGTCCCGTGGGAGGTGTTGGTGCCATCCACGGAGCCGTTCGGGGGCTGTTTCGAGTTTTCACCCTCTAACGTCATGTTTTTAAGCCTAAGTCTATAAATATGAAAATTACCGTAGTACTCTAAAATCGGAAGACCCGCGGCTGCGGGGTGAGTTCCTACGAGTTACCTTGGTCCCGTGGGAGGTGTTGGTGCCACCCACGGGGCCGTTCGGGGGCTGTTTCGAGTTTTCACCCTATAACGTCAAGTTTTTAAGCCTAAGTCTAGAAATATGCAAATTATCGTAGTACTCTCAAACCGGGTGACCTCTGGCTGGGGGTCAGTTCCTACGAGTTACCTTGGTCCCGTGGGAGGTGTTGGTACCACCCACGGGGCAGTTCGGGGGCTGTTTCGAGTTTTCACCCTATAACGTCATTTTTTAAGCCTAAGTCTAGAAATATGCAAATTACCATAGTACTCTCAAATCGGGAGACCCGCGGCTACGGGTTGAGGTCCTACTAGTTACCTTGGTCCCGTGGGAGGTGTTGGTGCCACCCACGGTACCGTTCGGGGGCTGTTTCGAGTTTTCACCCTCTAAGGTTATGTTTTTAAGCTTAAGTCTACAAATATGGAAATTACCGTAGTACTCTAAAACCGGGAGACCCGCGGCTACGGGGTCAGTTCCTACCCGTTACGTTTGTCCCATTAGAGGTGATGGTGCCACCCACGGGGCCGTTCAGGGGGTGTTTCGAGTTTTCACCCTCTAACGCCATGTTTTTAAGCCTAAGTCAATAAATATGCAAATTATCATCGTACTCTCAAACCGGGAGTCCCGCGGCTGCGGGGTCAGTTCCTACGAGTTACGTTGGTCCCGTGGGAGGTGTTGGTGCCACCCATGGAGCCGTTCAGGGTCTGTTTCGAGTTTTCACCCTCTAACAGCATGTTTTTAAGCCTTAGTCTAGAAATATACTAATTATCGTCGTACTCTCAAACCGGGAGACCCGCGGCTGAGGGGTGAGTTCCTATGAGTTACCTTGGTCCCGTGGGAGGTGTTGGTGCCACCCACGGGGCCGTTCGGGGGCTGTTTCGAGTTTTCACCCTCTAACGCCATGTTTTGAAGCCTAAGTGAAGAAATATGCAAATTATTGTCGTATTCTCAAATCGGGAGTCCCACGGCTACGGGGTCAGTTCCTACGAGTAACATTGGTCCCGTTGGATGTGTTGGTGCCACCCACTGGGCCGTTCGGGGGTTGTTTCGAGCTTTCACTCTCTAACGCTATGTTTTGCTTAAGTCTAGAAATACGCAAATTACAGTCGTATTCTAAAACCGGGAGACCCGCGGCTGCGGGGTCAGTTCCTATGAGTTACGTTGGTCCCATGGGAGGTGTTGGTGCCACCCACGGGGCCGTTCGAGGGCTGTTTCGAGTTTTCATCCTCAAACATCATGTTTTTAAGCCTAAGTCTAGAAATATGCAAATTATCGTCGTATTCTCAAATCGAGGGTCCCGCTGCTACGGGGTCAGTTCCTACCAGTTACATTGGTCCCGTTGGATGTGTTGGTGCCACCCACGGGGCCGTTCGGGGGTTGTTTCGAGTTTTCACCCTCTAACGCCATATTTTGCTTAAGTCTAGAAATACGCAAATTACCGTCGTATTCTCAAACCAGGAGACCCGCGGCTGCGAAGTCAGTTCCTACGAGTTACGTTGGTCCCGTGGGAGGTGTTGGTGCCACCCACGGGGCCGTTCGGGGGCTGTTTCGAGTTTTCTCCCTCTAACGCAATATTTTGCTTAAGTCTAGAAATACGCAAATTACCGTCGTATCCTCAAAACGGGAGACCCGCGGTTATGGGGTCAGGTCCTACGAGTTACGTTGGTCCCGTGGGAGGTGTTGGTGCCACTTACGGGGCCGTTCGGGGGCTGTTTTGAGTTTTCACCCTATAACGCCATGTTTTGCTTAAGTATAGAAATATGAAAATTCCATCGTATTCTCAAATCGGGAGACCTGCGGCTGCGGGATCAGTTCCTATGAGGTACGTTGGTCCCGTGGGAGGTGTTGGTGCCACCCACGGAACCGTTCGAGGGCTGTTTCGAGTTTTCACCCTCTAACGTGATGTTTTTAAGCCTAAGTCTATAAATATGCAAATTACCGTAGTACTCTCAAACCGGGAGACCCGTGGCTGTGGGGTTAGTTCCTACGAGTTACCTTGGTCCCGTGGGAGGTGTTGGTGCCACCCACGGGGCCGTTCGGGGTCTGTTTCGAGTTTTCACCCTCTAACATCATATTTTCAAGCCTAAGTCTAGAAATATGCAAATTACCCTAGTACTCTCAAATCGGGAGACCCGCGGCTGCGTGGTCAGTTCCTACGAGTTACCTTGGTCCCGTGGGAGGTGTTGATGCCTCCCACGGGGCCGTTTGGGGGTTGTTTCGAGTTTTCACCCTCTAACGTCATGTTTTTAAGCCTAAGTCTAGAAATATGAAAATTACCGTAGTACTCTCAAATCGGGAGACCCGCGGCTGCGGGGTGAGTTCCTACGAGTTACCTTGGTCCCGTGGGAGGTGTTGGTGCCACCTACGGTACCGTTCGGCGGCTGTTTCGAGTTTTCACCCTCTAACGTCATGTTTTTAAGCCTAAGTCTATTAATATGCAAATAATCATCGTACTCTCAAACCGGGAGACCCGCGGCTGAGAAGTCAGTTCCTACGAGTTACCTTGGTCCCGTGGGAGGTGTTGGTGCCACCTACGGTACCGTTCGGGGGCTGTTTCGAGTTTTCACCCTCTAACGTCATGTTTTTAAGCATAAGTCTACAAATATGCAAATTACCGTAGTAATCTGAAACCGGGAGACCCACGGATGCGGGGTCAGTTCCTACCAGTTACGTTTGTCCCGTAAGAGGAGATGGTGCCACCCACGGGGCCGTTCAGGGGGTGTTTCGAGTTTTCACCCTCTAACGCCATGTTTTTAAACCTAAGTCAATAAATATGCAAATTATCATTGTACTCTCAATCCGGGAGTCCCGCGGCTGCGGGGTCAGTTCCTACGAGTTACGTTGGTCCCGTGGGAGGTGTTGGTGCCACCCACGGGGCCGTTCGGGGGCTATTTCGAGTTTTCACCCTCTAACGCCATGTTTTAAAGCCTAAGTCAAGAAATATGCAAATTATCGTCGTATTCTCAAACCGAGAGTCCCGTTGCTACGGGGTCAGTTCCTACGAGTTACATTGGTCCTGTTGGATGTGTTGGTGCCGCCCACGGGGCCGTTCGGGGGTTGTTTCGAGTTTTCACCCTCTAACACCATATTTTGCTTAAGTCTAGAAATACGCAAATTACCGTCGTATTCTCAAACCAGGAGTGCCGCGGCTGCGGAGTCAGTTCCTATGAGTTACGTTGGTCCCGTGGGAGGTGTTGGTGCCACCCACGGGGATGTTTTGAGTTTTCACCCTCTAACGTCATGTTTTTAAGCCTAAGTCAAGAAATATGAAAATTACCGTAGTACTGTCAAACCGGGAGACCCGTGGTTGTGGGGTCAGTTCCTACGAGTTACCTTGGTCCCGTGGGAGGTGTTGGTGCCACCCACGGGGCTGTTCGGGGTCTGTTTCGAGTTTTGACCCTCTAACGTCATGTTTTCAAGCCCAAGTCTAGAAATATGCAAATTATCGTAGTACTCTCAATTCGGGAGACCCGCGGCTACGGGGTCTGTTCTTACGAGTTACCTTGTTCCCGTGGGAGGTGTTGGTGCCACCCACGGGGCCTTTCGGGGGCCGTTTCGAGTTTTCACCCTTTAACGCCATGTTTTTAAGCCTAAGTCAAGAAATATACAAATTATCGTCGTATTCTCAAACCGGGAGTGTCGCGGCTGCGGGGTCAGTTCCTACGAGTTACGTTTTGCTTAAGTCTAGAAATACACAAATTACCGTCGTATTCTCAAACCGGGAGACCCGTGGCTGTGGGGTTAGTTCCTACGAGTTACGTTGGTCCCGTGGGAGGTGTTGGTTCCACCCACGGGGCCATTCAGGGGCTGTTTCGAGTTTTCACCCTCTAACGTCATGTTTTTAAGCCTAAGTCTAGAAATATGCAAATTACCGTAGTACTCTCAAACTTGGAGACCCGCTGTTGCGGGTCATTTCCTATAAGTTACCTTGGTCCCATAGGAGGTGTTGGTTCCACGCACGGGGCCGTTAGGGAGTTGTTTCGAGTTTTCACCGTCTAACTTCATGTTTTTAAACCTAAGTCTAGAAATATGCAAATTACCGTAGGACTCTCAAACCGGGAGACCCGCGGCTATGGGGTCAGTTCCTATGAGTTACCTTGGTCCCATGGGAGGTGTTGGTGCCACCCACGGGGCCGTTCGGGGGCTGTTTTGAGTTTTCACCCTCTAACGCTATGTTTTTAAGCCTAAGTCTAGAAATATGCAAATTATCATCGTATTGTCAAATCGGGAGACCCGCAGCTGCGGGGTCAAGTCCTACGAGTTACCTTTGTCCCATGGGAGGTGTTGGTGCCACCCACGGGGCCGTTCGGGGGCTGTTTCGAGTTTCCCCCCTCTAACGCCATGTTTTTAAGCCAAAGTTTAGAAATATGAAAATTATCGTCGTACTCTCATACCGGGAGACCCGCGGCTGAGGGGTCAGTTCCTACGAGTTACCTTGGTCCCGTGGGAGGTGTTGGTGCCACCCACGGGGCCGTTCGGGGAATGTTTCGAGTTTTCACCCTCTAACGCCATATTTTTAAGCCTAAGTCAAGAAATATGCAAATTATCATCGTACTCTCAAACTGAGAGTCCCACGGCTACGGGGTCAGTTCCTACTAATTACATTGGTCCCGTGGGAGGTGTAGGTACCACCCACTGGGCCGTTCAGGGGTTGTTTCGAGTTTTCACCCTCTAACGCCATGTTTTGAAGCCTAAGTCAAGAAATATGCAAATTACCGTCGTATTCTCAAGCCAGGAGACCCGCGGCTGCGGGTTCAGTTCCTACGAGTTACGTTGGTCCCGTTGGATGTGTTGGTGCCACCCACGGGGCCGTTTGGGGGCTGTTTCGAGTTTTCTCATTCTAACGTCATGTTTTTAAGACAAAGTCTAGAAATACACAAATTACCATAGTACTCTCAAATCGGGAGACCCGCGACTACGGGGTTAGTTCCTACGAGTTACCTTGGTCCTGTGGGAGGTGTTGGTGCCACCCACGGGGCCGTTCGTGGGCTGTTTCGAGTTTTTACCCTCTAACGCTATGTCGTTAAGCCTAACTCTAGAAATATGCAAATTATCATCGTACTCTCAAACAGGGAGACCCGCGGCTACGGGGTCAATTCCTACGAGTTACCTTGGTCCCGTGGGAGGTGTTGGTGCCACCCACGGGGCCGTTCGGGGGCTGTTTCGAGTTTTCACCCTCTAATGCCATGTTTTTAAGCCTCAGTCAAGAAATATGCAAATTATCATTGTATTCGCAAACCGGGAGTCCCGCGGCTGCGGGATTTTTTGCTACATTTTTCGTTTGTCCCGTTGGAGGTGTTGG
Organism: Sambucus nigra; assembly: GCA_949130495.1. Lineage (NCBI taxonomy): Eukaryota > Viridiplantae > Streptophyta > Magnoliopsida > Dipsacales > Adoxaceae > Sambucus > Sambucus nigra. Next base: position 693,730,003 of record OX422210.1, read on the forward strand.
TGCCACCCACGGGGCCGTTCGGGGGTTGTTTCGAGTTTTCACCCTCTAACGCCATGTTTTGCTTAAGTCTAGAAATATGAAAATTACCATCGTATTCTCAAATCGGGAGATCGGCGGCTGCGGGGTCAGTTCCTACGAGGAACCTTGGTCCCGTGGGAGGTGTTGGTGCCACCCACGGAGCCGTTCGGGGGCTGTTTCGAGTTTTCACCCTCTAACGTCATGTTTTTAAGCCTAAGTCTAGAAATATGCAAATTACCGTAGTACTCTCAAACTTGGAGACCCGCTGTTGCGGGTCATTTCCTATAAGTTACCTTGGTCCCATAGGAGGTGTTGGTTCCACGCACGGGGCCGTTAGGGAGTTGTTTCGAGTTTTCACCGTCTAACTTCATGTTTTTAAACCTAAGTCTAGAAATATGCAAATTACCGTAGGACTCTCAAACCGGGAGACCCGCGGCTATGGGGTCAGTTCCTATGAGTTACCTTGGTCCCATGGGAGGTGTTGGTGCCACCCACGGGGCCGTTCGGGGGCTGTTTTGAGTTTTCACCCTCTAACGCTATGTTTTTAAGCCTAAGTCTAGAAATATGCAAATTATCATCGTATTGTCAAATCGGGAGACCCGCAGCTGCGGGGTCAAGTCCTACGAGTTACCTTTGTCCCATGGGAGGTGTTGGTGCCACCCACGGGGCCGTTCGGGGGCTGTTTCGAGTTTCCCCCCTCTAACGCCATGTTTTTAAGCCAAAGTTTAGAAATATGAAAATTATCGTCGTACTCTCATACCGGGAGACCCGCGGCTGAGGGGTCAGTTCCTACGAGTTACCTTGGTCCCGTGGGAGGTGTTGGTGCCACCCATAGGGCCGTTCGGGGGCTGTTTCGAGTTTTCACCCTCTAACGCCATGTTTTTAAGCCTTAGTCTAGAAATTTGCTAATTATCATCGTACTCTCAAACTGGGAGACCCGCGGCTGAGGGGTGAGTTCCTACGAGTTACCTCGGTCCCTTGGGAGGGGTTGGTGCCACCCACGGGTCCGTTCGGGGGATGTTTCGAGTTTTCACCCTCTAACGCCATGTTTTGAAGCCTAAGTCAAGAAATATGCATATTATTGTCGTATTCTCAAATCGGGAGTCCCGCGGCTACGGGGTCAGTTCCTACGAGTAACATTGGTCCCGTTGGATGTGTTGGTGCCACCCGCTAGAACGTTCGGGGATTGTTTCGAGTTTTCACCCTCTAACGTCATGTTTTCAAGCCCAAGTCTAGAAATATGCAAATTATCGTAGTACTCTCAATTCGGGAGACCCGCGGCTGCGGGGTCTGTTCTTACGAGTTACCTTGTTCCCGTGGGAGGTGTTGGTGCCACCCACGGGGCCTTTCGGGGGCCGTTTCGAGTTTTCACCCTTTAACGCCATGTTTTTAAGCCTAAGTCAAGAAATATACAAATTATCGTCGTATTCTCAAACCGGGAGTGTCGCGGATGCGGGGTCAGTTCCTACGAGTTACGTTTTGCTTAAGTCTAGATATACACAAATTACCGTCGTATTCTCAAACCGGGAGACCCGTGGCTGTGGGGTTAGTTCCTACGAGTTACGTTGGTCCCGTGGGAGGTGTTGGTTCCACCCACGGGGCCATTCAGGGGCTGTTTCGAGTTTTCACCCTCTAACGTCATGTTTTTAAGCCTAAGTCTAGAAATATGCAAATTACCGTAGTACTCTCAAACTTGGAGACCCGCTGTTGCGGGTCATTTCCTATAAGTTACCTTGGTCCCATAGGAGGTGTTGGTTCCACGCACGGGGCCGTTAGGGAGTTGTTTCGAGTTTTCACCGTCTAACTTCATGTTTTTAAACCTAAGTCTAGAAATATGCAAATTACCGTAGGACTCTCAAACCGGGAGACCCGCGGCTATGGGGTCAGTTCCTATGAGTTACCTTGGTCCCATGGGAGGTGTTGGTGCCACCCACGGGGCCGTTCGGGGGCTGTTTTGAGTTTTCACCCTCTAACGCTATGTTTTTAAGCCTAAGTCTAGAAATATGCAAATTATCATCGTATTGTCAAATCGGGAGACCCGCAGCTGCGGGGTCAAGTCCTACGAGTTACCTTTGTCCCATGGGAGGTGTTGGTGCCACCCACGGGGCCGTTCGGGGGCTGTTTCGAGTTTCCCCCCTCTAACGCCATGTTTTTAAGCCAAAGTTTAGAAATATGAAAATTATCGTCGTACTCTCATACCGGGAGACCCGCGGCTGAGGGGTCAGTTCCTACGAGTTACCTTGGTCCCGTGGGAGGTGTTGGTGCCACCCACGGGGCCGTTCGGGGGATGTTTCGAGTTTTCACCCTCTAACGCCATATTTTTAAGCCTAAGTCAAGAAATATGCAAATTATCATCGTACTCTCAATTTGAGAGTCCCACGGCTACGGGGTCAGTTCCTACTAATTACATTGGTCCCGTAGGAGGTGTAGGTACCACCCACTGGGCCGTTCGGGGGTTGTTTCGAGTTTTCACCCTCTAACGCCATGTTTTGAAGCCTAAGTCAAGAAATATGCAAATTACCGTCGTATTCTCAAGCCAGGAGACCCGCGGCTGCGGGTTCAGTTCCTACGAGTTACGTTGGTCCCGTTGGATGTGTTGGTGCCACCCACGGGGCCGTTTGGGGGCTGTTTCGAGTTTTCTCATTCTAACGTCATGTTTTTAAGACAAAGTCTAGAAATACACAAATTACCATAGTACTCTCAAACCGGGAGACCCGCGACTACGGGGTTAGTTCCTACGAGTTACCTTGGTCCCGTGGGAGGTGTTGGTGCCACCCACGGGGCCGTTCGTGGGCTGTTTCGAGTTTTTACCCTCTAACGCTATGTCGTTAAGCCTAACTCTAGAAATATGCAAATTATCATCGTACTCTCAAACAGGGAGACCCGCGGCTACGGGGTCAATTCCTACGAGTTACCTTGGTCCCGTGGGAGGTGTTGGTGCCACCCACGGGGCCGTTCGGGGGCTGTTTCGAGTTTTCACCCTCTAATGCCATGTTTTTAAGCCTCAGTCAAGAAATATGCAAATTATCATTGTATTCGCAAACCGGGAGTCCCGCGGCTGCGGGATTTTTTGCTACAATTTTCGTTTGTCCCGTTGGAGGTGTTGGTGCCACCCACGGGGCCGTTCGGGGGTTGTTTCGAGTTTTCACCCTCTAACGCCATGTTTTGCTTAAGTCTAGAAATATGAAAATTACCATCGTATTCTCAAATCGGGAGATCGGCGGCTGCGGGGTCAGTTCCTACGAGGAACCTTGGTCCCGTGGGAGGTGTTGGTGCCACCCACGGAGCCGTTCGGGGGCTGTTTCGAGTTTTCACCCTCTAACGTCATGTTTTTAACCCTAAGTCTAGAAATATCCAAATTACCATAGTACTCTAAAATCGGGAGACCCGCGGCTGCGGGGTCAGTTCCTACGAGTTACCTTGGTCCCGTGGGAGGTGTTGTTGCCACCCACGGGGCCGTTCGGGGGCCGTTTTGAGTTTTCATCGTCTAACGCCATGTTTTTAAGCCTAAGTCTATAAATATGCAAATTATTGTCGGACTCTCAAACCGGGAGACCCGCGGCTGAGGGGTCAGTTCCTACGAGTTACCTTGGTCCCGTGGGAGGTGTTGGTGCCACCCACGGGGCCGTTCGGGGGCTGTTTCGAGTTTTCACCCTCTAACGCCATGTTTTGAAGCCTAAGTCAAGAAATATGCAAATTATCATCAAATTCTCAAACCGAGAGTCCCGCTGCTACGGGTTTAGTTCCTACGAGTTACATGGGTCCCGTTGGATGTGTTGGTGCCACCCACGGGGCCGTTCGGGGGTTGTTTCGAGTTTTCACCCGCTAACGCCATGTTTCACTTAAGTCTAGAAATACGCAAATTGTCGTCTTATTCTCAAACCGGGAGACCCGCTGCTGCGGGGTGATTTCCTACTATTTACGTTGGTCCCGTGGGAGGTGTTAGTGCCACCCACGGGGCCGTTCGGGGGATGTTTCGAGTTTTCACCCTCTAACGTCATATTTTTAAGCCTAAGTCTAGAAATATGCAAATTATAGTCGTACTTTCAAGCCAGGAGACCTGCGGCCACGTGGTCAGTTCCTACGAGTTACTTTGGTCTCGTGGGAGGTGTTGGCGCCACCCACGGGGCCGTTCGGGTGGCGTTTCGAGTTTTCACCCTCTAACGCCATGTTTTTAAGCCTAAGTCAAGAAATATGCAAATTATCATCGTATTCTCAAACCGGGAGTCCCGCAGCTGCGGGGTCAGTTCCTACGAGTTATGTTTGTCCCGTTGGAGGTGTTGGTGCCACCCACGGGGCCGTTCGGGGGTTGTTTCGAGTTTTCACCCTCTAACGCAATGTTTTGCGTAAGTCTAGAAATACGTAAGTTACAGTCGTATTCTCAAACCGGGAGTCCCGCGGCTGCGGTTTAGTTCCTACGAGTTACGTTGGTCCCGTTGGAGGTGTTGGTGCCACCCACAGGGCCGTTCGAGGGTTGTTTCGAGTTTTCACCCTCTAACGCCATATTTTTCTTAACTCTATAAATACGCAAATTACCGTCATATTCTCAAATAGAGAGACCCGCGATTGCGGGGTCAGTTCTTACGAGTTATATTGGTCCCGTGGGAGGTGTTGGTGCCACCCACGGGGCTGTTTCGAGTTTTCACCCTCTAACGTTATGTTTTTAAGCCTAAGTCTAGAAATATGCAAATTATCGTAGTACTCTCAAACCGGGAGACCCGTGGCTGTGGGGTCAGTTCCTACGAGTTACCTTGATCCCGTGGGAGGTGTTGGTGCCACCCACGGGGCCGTTTGGGGGCTGTTTCGAGTTTTCACCCTCTAACGCCATGTTTTTAAGCCTAAGTTTAGAAATATGCAAATTATCGTAGTACTCTCAAACCGGGAGTCCCGCGGCTGAGGGGTCAGTTCCTACGAGTTACCTTGGTCCCGTGGGAGGTGTTGGTTGCACCCACGGGGCCGTTCGGGGGCCGTTTCGAGTTTTCACCCTTTAACGCCATGTTTTTAAGCCTAAGTCAAGAAATATACAAATTATCATCGTATTCTAAAACCGGGAGTGCCGCGGCTGCGGGGTCAGTTCCTACGAGTTACATTGGTCCCGTTGGATGTGTTGGTGCCACCCACGGGGCCGTTCGGGGGTTGTTTCGAGTTTTCACCCTCTAACGCCATGTTCTGCTAAAGTCTAGAAATATGCAAATTGTCGTCTTATTCTCAAACCGGGAGACCCGCAGCTGCGGGGTGAGTTCCTACGATTTACGTTGGTCCCGTGGGAGGTGTTAGTGCCACCCACGGGGCCGTTCGGGGGTTGTTTCGAGTTTTCACTATCTAACGTCATGTTTTTATGCCTAAGTCTAGAAATATGCAAATTATAGTCGTACTTTCAAACCGGGAGACCTGCGGCCATGTGGTCAGTTCCTGCGAGTTACTTTGGTCCCGTGGGAGGTGTTGGTGCCACCCACGGGGCCGTTCGGGGGGTGTTTCGAGTTTTCACCCTCTAACGCCATGTTTTTAAACCTAAGTCAAGAAATATACAAATTATCATCGTATTCTCAAACCGGGAGTGCCGCGGCTGCGGGGTCAGTTCCTACGAGTTACGTTGGTCCCGTTGGAGGTGTTGGTGCCAACCACGGGGCCATTCAGGGGCTGTTTCGAGTTTTTACCCTCTAATGCCATGTTTTGCTTAAGTCTAGAAATACACAAATTACCGTCATATTCTCAAACCGAGAGACCCATGGCTGTGGGGTTAGTCCCTACGAGTTACGTTGGTCCCGAGGGAGGTGTTGGTTCCACCCACGGGGCTGTTTCGAGTTTTCACCCTCTAACGTCATGTTTTTAAGCCTAAGTCTAGAAATACACAAATTACCATCGTATTCTCAAACCGGGAGACCCGTGGCTATGGGGTTAGTTCCTACGAGTTACGTTGGTCCCGTTGGAGGTGTAGGTACCACCCACGGGGCCGTTCGGGGTCTGTTTCGAGTTTTCACCCTCTAACGTCATGTTTTTAAGCCTAAGTCTAGAAATATACAAATTACCGTAGTAATCTCAAACTGGGAGTCCCGCGGCTGCGGGTCAGTTCCTACGAGTTACCTTGGTCCCGTGGGAGGTGTTGGAGCCTCCCACGGGGCCGTTCGGTGGCTGTTTCGAGTTTTCACCCTCTAACGCAATGTTTTTAAGCCTAAGTCAAGAAATATGCAAATTATCGTCGTATTCTCATACCGAGAGTCCCGTGGCTACGGGGTCAGTTCCTACCAGTTACGTTGGTCCCGTTAGAGGTGTCGGTGCCACCCACGGGGCCGTTCGGGGACTGTTTCGAGTTTTTACCCTCTAACGCCATGTTTTGCTTAAGTCTAAAAATACACAAATTACCGTCGTATTCTCAAACCGAGAGACCCGCGGCTGCGGGGTCAGTTCCTATGAGTTACGTTGGTCCTGTGGGCGGTGTTGGTGCCACCCACGGGGCCGTTCGGCGGCAGTTTCGAGTTTTCACCCTCTAACGCCATTTTTTTAAGCCTCAGTCAAGACATATGCAAATTATCGTCGTATTCACTAACCGGGAGTCCCGCGGCCGCGGGATCAGTTGTTACGAGTTACGTTGGTCCCTTTGGAGGTGTTGGTGCCACCCACGGGGCCGTTCGGGGGCAGTTTTGAGTTTTCAACCTCTTACGCTACGTTTTGCTTAAGTCTAGAAACATACAAATTACCATCGTATTCTCAAATCGGGAGACCCGCAGCTACGGGGTCAGTTCCTACGAGGTACGTTGGTCCCGTGGGAGGTGTTAGTGACACCCACATAGCCGTTCGGGGGCTGTTTTGAGTTTTCACCCTCTAACGTCATGTTTTTAAGCCTAAGTCTAGAAATATGCAAATTATCGTAGTACTCTCAAACCGGAAGACCCGTGACTGCAGGGTCAGTTACTACGAGTTACCTTGGTCCCGTGGGAGGTGTTGGTGCCACCCACGGGGCCGTTCGGGGGCTGTTTCGAGTTTTCACCCTCTAATTCATGTTTTTAAGCCTAAGTTTAGAAATATGCAAATTACTGTAGTACTCTCAAAATGGGAGACCCGCGGCTGCGGGGTCAGTTCCTATGAGTTACCTTGGTTCCGTGCGAGGTGTAGGTGCCATCCACGGGGCCGTTAGTATGACGTTTCGAGTTTTCACCCTCTAACGCCATCTTTTTATGCCTAAGTTAAGAAATATGCAAATTATAGTCGTATTCTTAAATCGGGAGTCCAACGGCTGAGGGGTCTGTTCCTACGAGTTACGTTGGTCCCGTTGGAGGTGTTGGTGCCACCCATGGGGTCGTTCGGGGGCTATTTTGAGTTTTCCCCCTCTAACGCCATGTTTTTCTTAAGTCTAGATATACGCAAATTACTGTCGTATTAACAAAATGGGAGACCCGCGGCTGCGGGGTCAGTTCCTACGAGTTATATTGGTCCCGTGGGAGGTGTTGGTGCCACCCACGGGGCCGTTCGGGGGCTGTTTCGAGTTTTCACCCTCTAACGTAATGTTTTTAAGCCTAAGTCTAGAAATATGCAAATTACCATAGTACTCTCAAACCGGGAGACCCGCGGCTGCGGGGTCAGTTCCTACGAGTTTTCTTGGTCCCGTGGGAGGTGTTGATGCCACCCACGGGGCCGTTGGGGGGCTGTTTCGAGTTTTCACCCTCTAACGTCATGTTTTTAAGCCTAAGTATAGAAATATGCAAATTACCATAGTACTCTCAAACCGAGAGACCCGCGGCTGTGGAGTCAGTTCTTACGAGTTACATTGGTCCTGTGGGAGGTGTTGGTGCTACCCACCGGGACGTTCGTGGACTATTTCGAGTTTTCACCCTCTAACGCCATGTTTTTAAGCCTAAGTCAAGAAATATACAAATTATAACCGTATTCTCAAACTGGGAGACCCGCGGCTATGGGGTCAATTCCTACGAGTTACATTGGTCCCGTGGGAGGTGTTGGTGCCTCCCACGGGGCCGTTCGGGGGCTGTTTCGAGTTTTCAGCCTCTAACGCCATGTTTTTAAGCCTAAGTCAAGAAATATGCAAATTATCGTCGTATTCTCAAACCGGGAGTCCCAAGACTGCAGGGTCAGTTCCTACGAGTTACATTGGTCCCGTTGGATGTGTTGGTGCCAGCCACGGGGCCGTTCGGGGGTTGTTTCGAGTTTTCACCATCTAACGCCATGTTTTGCTTAAGTCTAGAAATACGCAAATTGTCATCTTATTCTCAAATCGGGAGACCCGCGGCTACGGGGTGAGTTCCTACGATTTACGTTGGTCCCGTGGGAGGTGTTGTGGCCACCCACGGGGCCGTTCGGGGGCTGTTTCGAGTTTTCACCCTCTAACGTCATGTTTTTAAGCCTAAGTCTAAAAATATGCAAATTATAGTCGTACTTTCAAATCGGGAGACCTGCGGGCACGTGGTCAGTTCCTAGGAGTTACTTTGGTCCCGTGGGAGGTGTTGGTGCCACCCATGGGGCCGTTCGGGGGGTGTTTCAAGTTTTCACCCTCTAACGCCATGTTTTTAAGCCTCAGTCAAGAAATATGCAAATTATTATCGTATTCTCAAACTAGGAGTCCCGCGGCTGCGGGGTCAGTTCCTATGAGTTACGTTGGTCCCGTTGGATGTGTTGGTGCCACCCACGGGGCCGTTCGGGGGCTGTTTCGAGTTTTCACCCTCTAACGCCATGTTTTGCTTAAGTCTAGAAATACGCAAATTACCATCGTATTCTCAAACCGAGAGACCCGCGGCTGCGGGGTCAGTTGCTACGAGTTACGTTGGTCCCATGGGAGGTGTTGGTACCACACATGGGGCTGTTTCGAGTTTTCACCCTCTAACGTCATGTTTTTAAGCCTAAGTTTATAAATATTTAAATTACCGTAGTACTCTCAAACCGGGAGACCCGTGGCTGTGGGGTCAGTTGCTACGAGTTACCTTGGTCCCGTGGGAGGTGTTGGTGCCACCCACGGGGCCGTCCAGGGGCTGTTTCGAGTTTTCACCCTCTAACGCTATGTTTTTAAGCCTAAATCTAGAAATATGCAAATAATCATCGTACTCTCAAATCGGGAGACCCGCGGCTGCGGGGTCAGTTCCTACGAGTTACCTTGGTCCCGTGGGAGATGTTGGTGCCACCCACGGGGCCGTTCGGGGGCCGTTTCGAGTTTTCACCCTCTAACGTCATGTTTTTAAGCCTAAGTCAAGAAATATACAAATTATCATCGTATTCTCAAACCGGGAGTGCCGCGGCTGCGAGGTCAGTTCCAACGAGTTACGTTGGTCCCGTTGGAGGTGTTGGTGCCACCCACGGGGCCGTTCGGGGGCTATTTCGAGTTTTCACCCTCTAATGCCACGTTTTGCTTAAGTCTAGAAATACGCAAATTATCGTCGTATTCTCAAACCGGGAGACCCGTGGCTGTGGGGTTAGTTCCTACGAGTTATGTTGGTCCCGTGGGAAGTGTTGGTTCCACCCACGGGGCCGTTCGGGGGCTGTTTCGAGTTTTCACCCTCTAACGTCATGTTTTTAAGCCTAAGTCTAAAAATATGCAAATTACCGTAGTACTCTCAAACTGGGAGACCCACGGCTGTGGGTAAGTTCCTACGAGTTACCTAGGTCCCATAGGAGGTGTTGGTGCTGAAGCCCTTATACTTTTAACTCATTTGAGTCTAGACTGTATAAGAGCTCATCTAGTTTGGAAATTGTGACAAAATAGTGTCTATCCTAGAAACCAAAGAGCTTCAGAGATTGGGTTGCTTCTTCTTCTATCCATCTTGTGATGATCCTGAGACTATAGCCATCACTCACACACTTAGAATTTCATTCTTGCATTTCATATTACACCACTATGTGTATTAATGTTGTGAGTGTGTTTAAATCCCTCAATTTGATTTTTAATAATTTTTTGGGAATTTAAAACATATTTTAAACAAGGTTTTATTTAATTAAAACTTGATTTAAAAGGTCTTGGGGTTAATGTATAAATATGGATTGTTGTGTTTATTGGCCTAAAGTTACTCTGGGTAGAAACCGAAAGCGCTAGAGACTCTAGGGTTGGCTTTGTAATTATTTTGGGACGCGCGTTTACATTCATCCTCAGGCCTACACCTGCTGTCCTCTGATTGGCCTGAACTTTGTTTCTTTACTGAGACAAACCATCGCGTGCTTTCAGCCCTTAGATCAACCCTTATCGATGGCCTGCATGTCTTTTGAGTGAATCCCAGTGTAAACCCTTAAGCCAATCACAGCCTGTTTAATCCACCGCCTGCTGTGAACCCTTAGATTGTAGTCAAAGGAGCTTGACTCAATCACAGCCCTTAATTTTGAACGAAGCTCTGGAATCTTCTTCTCTTCCTATTTAAAGGCCTCTCATCTCAGCCTTCGAAAGCTTTTGCCATTTTGAAAAGTCTCAGAGAATAGAGAGAGGAGAGAGAAGAGAGAAGAGAGAAGAGAGAAGTTAGAGAGAGAAACTAAACCCTAGTTAGAAACCCTAACTTCGTCCAAATACCTCTAAACCTAAACCACTTACCTCTCCATAAACACCATAACCAGATAAACACCATCCTTAGTGTTTCTTGAGTTATGAGAGTTCGAGTTGAGTGATTTCTGGGTTGCTGAAATCCTTGTGTTCATAAATCTTATTTCCAACTTAGACATAGACTCAGATCTTGTTTCTCTTTCAATAGAAATCATAGATCTGAAGTTTTTCATGTCACAGCACACTTAGTTGCATTTATTTCTCATCTTGAGAATTTCGTTGTTGATTATTTTCTGATAAAACATTTTCTTACTTCAGAATCAACAATAGATGTTTTTCTATTTCTGTTTTTACAAAACCTAACCTGACCTAGTGGGATTCGCACTTGGAGGGTTCTCAATCCCCATAATATTTTCAAAAGTGATTGAGAAAGGTCTTGACCGATTTCTTAAGCAAGATCTCCGTGGAATCTGGGTTATTTTGAAAGGTCAAAAAGGTTCTTGGTTTTGTAAGAAAGAAAAATAACAAATACACTGCATATAGACTTTATATGTGATTTGTTAGGATCGTCTGTAACTAATAAGTGTGTGTGTGTGCATGCATGTGTTTTAGAACACCATTCACAAACATCTTCACACTACAAACACTCAAAGTGTTGGCTATAAGATTTGGTGAACAATAAGTCGACGTAAAGTGCTGAAACAAAGAAGAGTTGACAAACTGAGACAACTACATCAACAAACAAGATCTGCAGAAAAGTTAAGGACGCCAGAGGGTACAATCCTGAACTTGTATAGATTTGTTTTTGTGTGCATGTTAGTTAAATAGGTTGTAACTCATATATTTGTTTCAGTGATTGTTTTTATTTTACTCCGTAGAGGGAGTCGTGGATGTTTCCTCAAGGTTGAGGTTTTACCACGTTAAAAATCCTGAGTATCAATATTTCTACATCTTCTCATCTCTTTCTAATAGTGTGCTGAGTTTAAAACATTTTAAACTGTTTACTAAAACTTGTTATCAAATCTTGTCCTAATCTCGTACATACTTTTGTTAACACATCTTGTGTTCAAAATCGTTTTGATTTAAGTAAAGAGTTTCTTCAACAAACTTTCGGAGTTGCTTAAATAGTTTATTTTCATAAACGGCTTTGGCAACGCTATTTCAATTGGTATCAGAGCTTTTGGTGAACTTTTTTCAAAAAGATCCTGAGTTTCTGAAACTGTTTTCTCAAAATCAATTATGGACGAGAAAAACGAAAGATATGGTAACTTGACCAGACCTCCAGTCTTTGATGGAACCAATTTTTCTTACTGGAAAGTAAGAATGATTGCTTTCATTCAAGGCACTCTGGGAGATGATGTCTGGGATATTATTGAAAATGGATACTCTTATCCAACTAAACCAGCCACTGATGGAAGCAATGAAAGGATTAAGAAAATATTGAGTGAGTTTACTCAAGAAGAGAAACAAGTTTCTCGAAATAATAACAAAGGCAAGAACACTATATTTATGTCTATTAACGAACATGAGTTCAAGAGAATCTCATCCTGTACCACTTCCAAGGAAGCATGGGATACCTTGATTACTGCCCATGAAGGAGACTCTAGGGTAAAAGCTGCTAAGACTCAGATGTTAATCCAACAGTATAATACCTTAATCATGTCTGAATCTGAGTCTTTCGATGATTTCTATATGAACCTTACTGATATTGTCACTAAACTTCATGCCAATGGTATAACTTATGATAGACAAGAAATTGTCTCTAAAATTCTGAGATCATTACCACAGAAATTTGACAATAAAAGATATGCTATTGAGGAGATGTGTGATATAAATCTAACTCCTGAATTACTCAGTAGCAAATTAAGAACTGTGGAAATGGAATTAGAGTTTAAGAAACAATTGACCCACAGTAATAGGAAACATACCAATTCCAATCTTAGCTTTACTTCTAAGATGACCAAGCCTGAGTTAAACACCCCTAGTAATGATTCTGATGAGGACTGTGACTTAGAAAGTCTAGATAATCAGATTGCCCTAATGACAAAACAATTTAAGAAAATTGTTAAATTTAGAAACAGTGTTGCAAATAGACAGGGAAAGTCTAATTATTCTACTCCTTCAAATCACAAGCCTCATGAGAAACCTCATGACAAACAGAACAAGGACAACACAAGACCTCACAGAGACCTCAAGAAGACTGAATGCTATAGATGTGGTAAACTAGGACACATTGCTCAAGATTGTAGAGTTAACTTAAATACCCAAAACAAACACTCTAGAGCCAACATATGCAAAACCTGGGATGACTCAAGTGACTCTGAAAATGAGGAACCTGAGACATCTGATGGTTTTGATCCTTGTTTATCCTTCTTTGCCAAAATCATATATAATGATGATATGCCTATGCTTGATAGTGAGGATGAGTCTAGTAATACTAGTTCTGTTGCTGTGAATCATACTTTAACTGGTTTAGATGCTTTACTTACTGAGAACATTAATACCTCTTCCTCGGGGTGTGTGAGTCAAAGGGAAATCGATACTGCTGATGTCAATGGGTGCGTGAGTTTAAGAAATGAAACCTTAGGGGTCACTTCACACACTTCACTTAGTGACTCTGACAATGATGATCTCCCAGACATCCACACTCTATATACTAAAACTCTTAAGAAAAGTACTAGACTAGAAAAGATTGTGAAAGATCTTACCAAAAAGCTAGAGGATCTAAGCCTAATGGTAAAACTGAATGCTGAAGAGTATACTACTCAATGCATGTCTCATGAAAGTGAAGTCAAAGTGTTTGATGAAAAACTGAAAACTTTAACCGAAGCTAATGAAATTCTGGAGAAAAAATACAAAGGGACATTATTAGAATTGGAACAAACAAAAGAAAAGACAGCAACTGTTTTCAAAAAAATTACCAAATTTGAAAACAATTCTAAATGTTTTGAGGAATTCGTTGCTGAATCTAAAACCAATTCTGATGATAGAACTGGAATAGGGTTTTGCCCCAATTTGAAGACACAAACTAAACATGTTGAACCTATCAAGTTTGTGTCAGGAGGCAAAAGACCTATTGAAACATGTCCAGACTTTCATTCTCTAAAAACTAAGTTTGACCATCAAAACACTAACACTGGAGATGCAAGTTGCTCTAAGCATGAAAGTTTACCAAAGGGAAAATATGTCTGCCCCCCTATTAGGAAAAGTGAACCCTCTTTCAAACCTGTGCTACCTAGGAATAAAATTCAGCCTCAAAATTTCTCAAAACCATTGTTTAGAGACTTTCCTAAGGAAAACCCTATTCTGAGCAATCTTTATTGCTCCTATTGTGATATATATGGTCACTCTTTCGATAATTGCTATGCTAGGAGACTGATTAAGCCTATCTACAACACTCCTATGTATCATAACTTTAACTATTCTAGGAGGAGTCGTAACAATTATGTCCTTCCCAGGCCACCAGACAAAAACTCTAACTATAGGAATAGAAAGACTAAACCTAAAAGGACATTTACTAGAAGGATTCCCAGAAACTTTTCTAAATCAAATGCTCAGGTATTTAATTTTACCCAAAATCATGCGCAAAATGTTTTTCAACAAAAATCTACTGCTCGCAAATTTTATCAAATAAGAGCAAATCAGCGCAAACAGAAAACCAGAGCAATTTGGGTTAGAAAAGATGATCTAGTACCCCAGATGAAGTGTAATATTGTTATTTCTGCCTTAAAAGCTGAACTTACATCTTCTGGTTGGTACTTGGATTCTGGATGTTCCAAGCATATGACAGGTGATGATACAAAACTTTTAAATAAAACCCATTTTGATGGTGGAAAAGTTGTTTTTTGTGATGGTATATCATCCCAGATCATAGGCAAAGGAACCCTTAAAGAAAAAGGACTTCCTCTTCTTGAAAATGTTCTCTTAGTTAAAGGTCTTAAGGATAATTTACTTAGCATTTCGCAATTCTGTGACTCAAACTACACTGTTACCTTTTCAAAGAACAATTGCAAGATTTTAAATGAAAAGGGAGAATGCTTAATTACAGGATTTAGGACCCCTGACAATTGTTATACTGTTATGTCTAGTTCTGAAATCTGTAATGTTGCCAGAATGGATGACAACGAGATATGGCATAACAGAATGGGTCACATTAATTACGAAAATTTGAGTAAATTGTCTTCTCAACAGATAGTTAGAGGAATACCAAAAATTAAACCTATTCATAACATTGTCTATGGTCCCTGTCAAGAAGGAAAAATTGTTAAAGCACCTCATAAAAGGGTTAAAGATATCCTTACATCTAATCCCTTAGAACTCATCCATATGGACCTAATGGGTCCTTCTCAAACTGTTAGTCTTTGTGGATACAGTTATATTCTAGTTATGGTTGATGACTTCACCAGATTCACTTGGGTAGCTTTCTTAAAACAAAAATCCGATACTTTTCAAACTTTTTTAAAGATTCTCTTACGGATTGAGAATGAAAAAGACACTCAAGTGAATAGAATCAGAAGTGATAGAGGTGGTGAATTCAAAGACACTGGTATTGTAGAATATTGTGACTATAATGGTTACAAACATGAGTTCAGTGCTCCTAAGACCCCTCAACAAAATGGAATAGCTGAGAGAAAGAATCGAACTCTTCAAGAGATGGCACGTGTCATGCTCCATGCTAAGAACTTACCTAAGTATTTTTGGGTAGAATCTATTCGTACAGCTTGCAATCTTATTAATAGGGTCTATCTTAGAAAGAATTCGAAACAAACCTCTTATGAACTTTGGTACAATAAAAAGCCTAATCTTAAGTACCTTAGAACCTTTGGTAGTACCTGCTATGTTTGCAAAGATAGGGAACACCTATCTAAATTTGAGAGTAGAGGAGATAAAGCCATATTCTTAGGTTATTCACCTAACAGTAGAGCTTATCGAGTGTATAATCTTCGCACTAAGACCTTAATGGAATCCATAAATGTAATTGTTAGTGACATTACTGTAGAAAGCAAGATTAGTGAATTAACTATAGAAGAAGAATCGTCAAATATTTTAGAAAATGACTCTTCTGAAATAGATAATTCATTACCTATTGAGTCACCTGAAGTACCTAACTGGGTTTCTAAAGATCATCCCATAAACAACATAGTTGGTAACCCTGGTGAACCAGTACGTACAAGATCCCAACTTAGAAATTATGCTCTCTATGCTTGCTTTGTTTCTCTCTTGGAACCAAAGAATGTAAATGAGGCATTGAATGACTCTCACTGGATTTCTGCTATGCAGGATGAACTTTTACAATTTGTCATTCATGATGTTTGGTTTCTTGTTCCACGTCCTGATCACAAAAAGGTTATTGGTACTCGTTGGATTTTCAAAAATAAAACTGATGAAAATGGGATGATAATTAGAAATAAAGCTAGACTAGTTGCTCAAGGTTACTCCCAAATAGAAGGACTTGATTTTAATGAGACGTTTGCTCCTGTTACTCGTTTAGAATCAGTTCGTCTGCTTCTTGCTATAGTTTGTCACATGAATTTTACATTATATCAAATGGATGTTAAATCTGCGTTCCTTAATGGAATACTTGCCGAGGAAACCTATGTAGAACAACCTAAAGGGTTCATTGACCCTAATTATCCTAATCATGTATTTCGGTTGAAAAAGGCTTTATATGGTCTTAAGCAAGCTCCTAGAGCTTGGTATGAGCGGCTGTCCAGTTTTCTGCTGGACAAAGGTTTCAAAAGAGGTGGAAATGACCAAACCTTATTTGTCAAACATTTTGGCAAACACATTACTATCGCTCAAGTCTATGTAGACGATATCATATTTGGATCCACTTCTACCTCAGAAGTAAAATCTTTTGCTAAAATTATGAGTAAGGAATTTCAGATGTCCCTTATGGGGGAGTTACAGTTCTTCCTAGGTCTCCAAGTCAAACAACAATCAGATGGCTTGTTTCTTTCGCAGACTAAGTACGCATTAGAGATAGTTAAAAAATTTGGCCTCGAGAGTGCTAAAAGTGCTAAAACGCCTATGAGTACTACAGAGAAATTATCTAAAAATGAAAATGGAAAATCTGTAGACTCTACCTTATATCGTAGTATGATTGGCACATTACTCTATTTGACTGCCTCGCGTCCTGATATCATGTATGCTGTTTGTGTTTGTGCGCGTTATCAAAACAACCCCAAGGAGAGCCATTTAAACGCTGTTAAACGCATAATTAAATATGTTAAAGGCACTCTAAATTTAGGAATTTGGTACACGAATGACACACCTAGCACTATTATTGGGTACACTGATGCTGATTGGGCTGGGTGTACTGATGATAGTAAAAGCACTTCATGCGCATGTTGTTATATTGGTAATAACTTGGTAGGATGGAGTAGTAAAAAACAGAACTGCACATCTCTCTCGACTGCTGAATCTGAATACATAGCCGCCGGTAGCTGTTGTGCCCAATTGTTATGGCTTAAACAAATGCTAAGTGATTATGGTATTCTAGAACCCACACTTCATCTCTATTGTGATAATCAAAGTGCGATTAATATTTCTAAGAACCCAGTTCAACACTCGCGAACTAAGCACATTAAAATAAGACATCATTTTATTCGTGAATTAGTTGAAACCAAGGAATTAGAAATCAATTATCTTTCTACTGATCTACAACTTGCAGATTTATTTACCAAACCTCTTGATTATAATAGATTCATTTCTTTACGTAAATCTATTGGTATGATTTGTGTTGAGTAAATACCTGTCATAGTTGCCAAGTTCTTTCCCTTTGTCCATTTGAGACAAAATGGGGGAGAAATTTGAGTCTACTGCATATACTAAAAAACTTGAGCTTAGTAATTTTTTGCAGGTATTCTTCTTGTACAGTCATTTTTGTTTGTAATAATAGGATGTTAAACTGTATATAGTTGAGTTATGTAATTTTTGATTTCTAGGATTTGGGTAGATAGATCTTTTATAGGAATAGGATTTTCTTAATTGTTGTCGCCCTACGAGTTGAGATGACTCAAAGGAGATTTTGTCTCATATTTCCAAAGGGGGAGATTGAAGCCCTTATACTTTTGACTCATTTGAGTCTAGACTGTATAAGAGCTCATCTAGTTTGGAAATTGTGACAAAATAGTGTCTATCCTAGAAACCAAAGAGCTTCAGAGATTGGGTTGCTTCTTCTTCTATCCATCTTGTGATGATCCTGAGACTATAGCCATCACTCACACACTTAGAATTTCATTCTTGCATTTCATATTACACCACTATGTGTATTAATGTTGTGAGTGTGTTTAAATCCCTCAATTTGATTTTTAATAATTTTTTGGGAATTTAAAACATATTTTAAACAAGGTTTTATTTAATTAAAACTTGATTTAAAAGGTCTTGGGGTTAATGTATAAATATGGATTGTTGTGTTTATTGGCCTAAAGTTACTCTGGGTAGAAACCGAAAGCGCTAGAGACTCTAGGGTTGGCTTTGTAATTATTTTGGGACGCGCGTTTACATTCATCCTCAGGCCTACACCTGCTGTCCTCTGATTGGCCTGAACTGTGTTTCTTTACTGAGACAAACCATCGCGTGCTTTCAGCCCTTAGATCAACCCTTATCGATGGCCTGCATGTCTTTTGAGTGAATCCCAGTGTAAACCCTTAAGCCAATCACAGCCTGTTTAATCCACCGCCTGCTGTGAACCCTTAGATTGTAGTCAAAGGAGCTTGACTCAATCACAGCCCTTGATTTTGAACGAAGCTCTGGAATCTTCTTCTCTTCCTATTTAAAGGCCTCTCATCTCAGCCTTCGAAAGCTTTTGCCATTTTGAAAAGTCTCAGAGAATAGAGAGAGGAGAGAGAAGAGAGAAGAGAGAAGTTAGAGAGAGAAACCAAACCCTAGTTAGAAACCCTAACTTCGTCCAAATACCTCTAAACCTAAACCACTTACCTCTCCATAAACACCATAACCAGATAAACACCATCCTTAGTGTTTCTTGAGTTATGAGAGTTCGAGTTGAGTGATTTCTGGGTTGCTGAAATCCTTGTGTTCATAAATCTTATTTCCAACTTAGACATAGACTCAGATCTTGTTTCTCTTTCAATAGAAATCATAGATCTGAAGTTTTTCATGTCACAGCACACTTAGTTGCATTTATTTCTCATCTTGAGAATTTCGTTGTTGATTGTTTTCTGATAAAACATTTTCTTACTTCAAAATCAACAATAGATGTTTTTCTATTTCTGTTTTTACAAAACCTAACCTGATCTAGTGGGATTCGCACTTGGAGGGTTCTCAATCCCCATAATATTTTCAAAAGTGATTGAGAAAGGTCTTGACCGATTTCTTAAGTAAGATCTCCGTGGAATCTGGGTTATTTTGAAAGGTCAAAAAGGTTCTTGGTTTTGTAAGAAAGAAAAATAACAAATACACTGCATATAGACTTTATATGTGATTTGTTAGGATCGTCTGTAACTAATAAGTGTGTGTGTGTGTGCATGCATGTGTTTTAGAACACCATTCACAAACATCTTCACACTACAAACACTCAAAGTGTTGGCTATAAGATTTGGTGAACAATAAGTCGACGTAAAGTGCTGAAACAAAGAAGAGTTGACAAACTGAGACAACTACATCAACAAACAAGATCTGCAGAAAAGTTAAGGACGCCAGAGGGTACAATCCTGAACTTGTATAGATTTGTTTTTGTGTGCATGTTAGTTAAATAGGTTGTAACTCATATATTTGTTTTAGTGATTGTTTTTGTTTTACTCCGTAGAGGGAGTCGTGGATGTTTCCTCAAGGTTGAGGTTTTACCACGTTAAAAATCCTGAGTATCAATATTTCTACATCTTCTCATCTCTTTCTAATAGTGTGCTGAGTTTAAAACATTTTAAACTGTTTACTAAAACTTGTTATCAAATCTTGTCCTAATCTCGTACATACTTTTGTTAACACATCTTGTGTTCAAAATCGTTTTGATTTAAGTAAAGAGTTTCTTCAACAAACTTTCGGAGTTGTTTAAATAGTTTATTTTCATAAACGGCTTTGGCAACGCTATTTCAGGTGCCACCCACGGGGCCGTTCGGGAGCTGTTTCGAATTTTCACCCTCTAACGTTATGTTTTTAAGCCTAAGCCTATAAATAATCAAATTACTATAGTACTCTCAAATCGTGAGACCCGCGGCTGCGGGGTGAGTTCCTACGAGTTACCTTGGTCCCGTGGGAGGTGTTGGTGCCTCCCACGGGGCCGTTCGGGGGCTGTTTTGAGTTTTCACCCTCTAACGCTATGTTTTTAAGCCTAACTCTAGAAATATGCAAATTATCGTCGTACTCTCAAACCGGGAGACCCGCGGCTGCGGGGTTCCTGCGAGTTACCTTGGTCCCGCGGGAGGTGTTGGTGCCACCCACGGGGCCGTTCGGGGGCTGTTTCGAGTTTTCACCCTCTAACGCCATGTTTTACTTAAGTCTAGAAATACCGAAATTACCGTCATATTCTCAAACCGGGAGACCCGCAGTTGCGGGGTCAGGTCCTATGAGTTACGTTGGTCCCGTGAGAGGTGATGGTGCCACCTACGGGTCCATTCAGGGGCTGTTTCGAGTTTTCACCCTCTAACGCCATGTTTTGCTTAAGTTTAGAAATACGGAAATTACCGTCATATTCTCAAACCGGGAGACCCGCAGTTGCGGGGTCAGGTCCTACGAGTTACGTTGGTCCCGTGAGAGGTGATGGTGCCACCTACGGGTCCATTCGGGGGCTGTTTCGAGTTTTCACCCTCTAACGTCATGTTTTTCAGCTTAAGTCTACAAATATGAAAATTACCGTAGTACTCTCAAACTGGGAGACCCGCGGCTGCGGAATTAGTTCCTATGAGTTACCTTGGTCCCGCGGGAGGTGTTGGAGCCACCCACGGGGCCGTTTGGGGGCTGTTTCGAGTTTTCACCCTCTAACGCCATGTTTTTAAGCCTAAGTATAGAAATATGCAAATTATCATTGTACTCTCAAACCGGGAGTCCCGCGGCTGAGGGGTTAGTTCCTACGAGTTACCTTGGTCCCGTGGTAGGTGTTGGTGCCACCCACGGGGCCGTTCGGGGGCTATTTTGAGTTTTCACCCTCTAACGCCATGTTTTAAAGCCTAAGTCAAGAAATATGCAAATTATTGTCGTATTCTCAAACCGGGAGTCCCGCGGCTACGGGGTCAGTTCCTATGAGTTACATTGGTCTCGTTGGATAAGTTGGTTGCACCCACTGGGCCGTTCGGGGGTTGTTTCGAGTTTTCACCCTCTAACGCCATGTTTTGCTTAAGTCTAGAAATACACAAATTACCGTCGTATTCTCAAATCGGGAGGCCCACGACTACGGGGTCAGTTCCTACGAGTTACCTTGGTCCCATGGGAGGTGTTGGTGCCACCCACGGGGTCGTTCGGGGGCTGTTTCGAGTTTTCACCCTCTAACGCCATGTTTTGAAGCCTAAGTCAAGAAATATGCAGATTATTGTCGTATTCTCAAACCGGGAGTCCCGCGGCTACGGGGTCAGCTCCTATGAGTTACAATGGTCCCGTTGGATGTGTTGATGCCACCCACTGGGCCGTTCGGGGGTTGTTTCGAGTTGTCGCCCTCTAACGCCATGTTTTGCTTAAGTCTAAAAATACACAAATTACCGTCGTATTCTCAAACCGGGAGACCCGTGGCTGCGGGGTCAGTTCCTACGAGTTACGTTGGGCCTGTGGGAGGTGTTGTTGCCATCCACGGGGCCGTTCGGGGGCAGTTTCGAGTTTTAACCCTCTAACGTCATCTTGTTAAGCCTAAATCTAGAAATATGCGAATTACCGTAGTACTCTCAAATCGGGAGACCCGCGGCTGCGGGGTCAGTTGCTACGAGTTACCTTGGTCCCGTGGGAGGTGTTGGTGCCACCCACGGGGCCGTCCGGGGGCTGTTTCGAGTTTTCACCCTCTAACGCTATGTTTTTAAGCCTAACTCTAGAAATATGCAAATAATCGTCATACTCTCAAATCGGGAGACCCGCATCTGCGGAGTCAGTTCCGACGAGTTACCTTGGTCCCGTGGGAGGTGTTGGTGCCACCCACGGGGCCGTTCGGGGGCTGTTTTGAGTTTTCACCCTCTAACGCCATGTTTTTAAGCCTCAGTCAAGAAATATACAAATTATCGTCGTATTCGCAAATCGGGAGTCCCGCGGCTGCGGGATCAGTTGGTACGAGTTACGTTGGTCCCGTTGGAGGTGTTGGTACCACCCACGCGGTCGTTCGGGGGCTGTTTTGAGTTTTCACCCTCTAACGCTATGTTTTGCTTAAGTCTAGAAACATGCAAATTACCATCGTATTCTCAAATCGGGAGACCCGCGGCTGCGGGGTCTGTTCCTACGAGGTACGTTGGTCCCGTGGGAGGTGTTGGTTACACCCACATAGCCGTTCGGGGGCTGTTTCGAGTTTTCACCCTCTAACGTCATCTTTTTAAGCCTAAGTCTAGAAATATGCAAATTACCGTAGTACTCTCAAACCGGAAGACTCACGACTGCGGGGTCAGTTCCTACGAGTTACCTTGGTCCCGTGGGAGGTGTTGGTGCCACCCACAGGGCCGTTTGGGGGCTGTTTCGAGTTTTCACCCTCTAACGTCATGTTTTTAAGCCTAAGTTTAGAAATATGCAAATTACCGTAGTACTCTCAAAACGGGAGACCCGCGGCTGCGGGGTCAGTTCCTACGAGTTACCTTGGTCCCATGGGAGGTGTTGGTGCCACCCACGGGTCCGTTCGTATGAGGTTTCGAGTTTTCACCCTCTAACGCCATGTTTTTAAGCCTAAGTTAAGAAATATGGAAATTATAGTAGTATTCTTAAATCGGGAGTCCCACGGCTGCGGGGTCAGTTCCTATGAGTTACGTTGGTCCCGTTGGAGGTGTTGGTGCCACCCATGGGGCCGTTTGGGTGCTATTTTGAGTTTTCCCCCTCTAACGCCATGTTTTTCTTAAGTCTAGATATACGCAAATTACCATCGTATTCTCAAACCGGGAGACCCGTGGCTGCGGGGACAATTCCTACGAGTTACGTTTGTCTCGTAGGAGGTGTTGGTTCCACCTACGGGGCCGTTCGGGGGCTGTTTCGAGTTTTCACCCCCTAATGTCATGTTTTTAAGCCTAAGTCTAGAAATGTGCAAATTACCATAGTACTCTAAAAGCGGGAGACCCGCAGTTGCGGGGTCTGTTCCTACGAGTTACCTTTGTCCCATGGGAGGTGTTGGTGCCACCCTCTGGGCCGTTCGGGAGCTGTTTTGAGTTTTCACCCTCTAACGTCATGTTTTTAAGCCTAAGTCTAGAAATATGCAAATTACTGTAGTACTCACAAACCGGGAGACCCGCGGCTATGGGGTCAGTTCCTACGAGTTACCTTGGTCCCGTGGGAGGTGTTGGTGCCACCCACGGGGCCGTTCGGGGGCTTTTTCGAGTTTTCACCCTCTAACGCCATGTTTTTAAGCCTAAGTCAAGAAATATGCAAATTATCGTTGTATTCTCAAACTAGGAGTCCCGCGGCTGCGGGGTCAGTTCCTACGAGTTACGTTGGTCCCGTTAGAGGTGTTGGTGCCACCCACGGGGCCGTTCGGGGGCTGTTTCGAGTTTTCACCCTCTAACGCTATGTTTTGCTTAAGTCTAGAAATACGTAAATTACCATCGTATTCTCAAACTGGCAGACCCGCGGCTGCGGGGTTAGTTCCTACAAGTTACGTTGGTCCCGTGGGACGTGTTGGTGCCACCCACGGGGCCATTCGAGGGATGTTTCGAGTTTTCACCCTCTAACATCATGTTTTTAAGCCTAATTCTAGAAATATGCAAATTATCGTAGTACTCTCAAACCGGGAGACCCGCGGCTGCGGGGTCAGTTCCTATGAGTTTCCTTGGTCCCGTGGGAGGTGTTGATGCCACCCACGGGGCCGTTCGGGGGCTGTTTCGAGTTTTCACCCTCTAACCTCATGTTTTTAAGCCTAAGTATAGAAATATTCAAATTATCATAGTACTCTCAAATCGGGAGACCCGCGGATTTGGGGTCAGTTCCTACGAGTTACATTTGGTCCCGTGGGAGGTGTTGGTGCTATCCACCGGGACGTTCGGGGGCTATTTCTAGTTTTCACCCTCTAACGCCTTGTTTTTAAGCCTAAGTCACGAAAGATGCAAATTATCATCGTATTCTAAAACCAGGAGACCCGCGGCTGTGGGATCATTTCCTACGAGTTACATTGGTCCCGTGGGAGGTGTTGGTGCCACCCACGGGGCCGTTCGGGGGCTGTTTCAAGTTTTCACCCTCTAACGCCATGTTTTTAAGCCTAAGTCAAGAAATATGCAAATTATCGTCGTATTCTCAAACCGGGAGTCCCATGACTGCGGGGTTAGTTCCTACGAGTTACGTTGGTCCCGTGGGAGGTGTTGGTGCCACCCACCTGGCCGTTCGGGGGCTGTTTCGAGTTTTCACCTTTAACACCATGTTTTGCTTAAGTCTAAAAATATGCAAATTACCGTCGTATTCTCAAACCGGGATACCCGCGGCTGCGAGGTCAGTTCCTACGAGTTACGTTGGTCCCGTGGGAGGTGTTTATGCCACCCACGGGGCCGTTCGGGGGTTGTTTTGAGTTTTCACCCTCTAACGTTATGTTGTTAAGCCTAACTCTAGAAATATGTAAATTATCATCGTACTTTCAAACCGGGAGACCTGCGGCTGCGAGGTCAGTTCCTACGAGTTACGTTGGTCCCATGGGAGGTGTTGGTGCTACCCACGGGGACGTTCGGGGGCTGTTTCGAGTTTTTGAGTTTTCACCCGCGGTTATGGATGGTTGATTGATTTAGAGCTTAATTATTGCAGATGGTTAGGATATTGGATAGTCTCGAAAACATTTAGGATTTCAAACCCATTGCAAACTGACATGGTTGTTTGGTTTTATTTTCTAGGTATTTTGATTCAGTGACAAATAATTACTTTTCATTACTGTAAATAAGCGTACCCTCGGTGCTTATTGGTAGGAGGGATATTATGTACCCACGGAGGCAAATGTGGAGAACAAAGCCCCCGGTCAATGTGGATTTCTTTGTCACAACAACAAGGGTGCAATTTCGGACAGTTTGAATAGAGGTAGTCACATTACAAATATTTATTAGATCTATACAATAAGGATGGTCTACTGATAATGTGGATTAGATACACAACCTTTCTGTTAACATTGACCAAGAGCAAGAGGTGGACGTGAATGATGACTTGGTACGCGAACTTGCGTTCTATACGTGGGCAAACCTTCATCAAAAGTCGATTGTAAGCGGCATCTGCATATGTTGCATATATATGCAGCAGTTGCATATATATATGTAGATGCAACTGCATATATATGCAGCATTGCCCCGCTCCGTCCCCTCCCCCCTTCCCCACTCACACACGCACACACGCACACACGCACACACACACAAACATGTATACACTGGCATATCTGTTAAGTTTTTGGATTGGGGGTTTCACGTTGCTGCCAAAAATGAGGTATACCTCACGAATTTGTTTTAATATATTTTTGTTGAATCTTTTGTTTCAGCAAGTATGATTTATCACTGTGAAGCTTCTCTATTTTCACTTTTCCCCATGATTTATCAATGGAACCTCAAGATGCTGCTACAAGATGTCCCCGTGATTTTCCCCGTGATTTTCTTCTTACCGGATTAACTAAGTTCTGATTTTTAACTGAGTTCTACTACAAGGTTGTTTTACGTTTTCACCCTTCGATGGCATGCAAGTCTAGCTTTTTGCAAATTTACGTCGTACACTCAACCCGGAAGCCCCGTTACTACGCGGTCGGTTCCTACGAGTCACATTGGTCCTGTGCGAGGTGTTCGTGACTCTTACGAGACCGTTTTGTGCTTGTTGTACGTTTTCACCCTTCAATGACATGTTTTTATGCTCAAGTCTATTTTTTTTGCAAATTTACGTCGTACACTCTAACCGGGAGCCCCGTGACTACGCGATCGGTTTCTATGAGTTACATTAATCCTGTACGAGGTGTTCGTGACTCTTACCAGACCGTTTTATGGCTATTTTATATTTTCACCCTTCGATGGCATGTTTTTATACTTAAGTCTAACTTTTTACAAATTTACGTCATACACTCAAACCGAGAGCCCCGTGACTACGCGGTCGGTTCCTACGAGTCACATTGGTCTCGTGCGAGGGGTTCATGACTCTTACGAGACCGTTTTAAGACTGTTTTACATTTTCACCCTTCGATGGCATGTTTTTATGCTTAAGTTTATTTTTTTACAAATTTACGTCGTACACTCAAACCGAGAGCCCCGTGACTACGTGGTCGGTTCCTACGAGTCACATGGGTCCCGTGTGAGGTATTCGTGACTCTTACGGGACCGTTTTGTGCTTGTTTTACTTTTTCAAGCTTCGATGGCATCTTTTTATGCTCAGGTCGAACTTTGTGCAAATTTTGAAAGTATTCTCAAATTGGGAGCCCCGTGACTACACGGTCGGTTCCTATGAGTCGCATTGGTCCCGTGCGAGGTTTCGTGACTCTTACGGGACCTTTTTGTGACTGTTTTATGTTTTCACCCTTCGATTGCAAGTTTTTATGCTCAAGTCTTATTTTTTGAAAATTTATGTCGTACACTCAAACCGGGAGTCTCGTGACTACGCGATCGGTTCCTATGAGTCGCATTGGTCCCGTGCGAGGTTTTCATGACTCTTATGGGACGGTTTGGTGTTTGTTTTAGGTTTTCGTCCTTCGATGGCATGTTTTTATGCTTAAGTCTAACTTCTTGCAAATTTACGTCGTACAATCAAACCGGGAGCGCCGTGACTACACAGTCAGTTCCTGCGATTTACATTGGTCCCGTGCGAGGTGTTCGTGGCTCTTACGGGACTGTTTTGTGGCTATTTTACGTTTTCACCATTCGATGGCATGTTTTTATGCTTAAGTCTAATTTTTTGCAAATTTACGTTGGATAATGCCTTCTTTTTCTAGTGTTCACCCTAACTATTCTTTGTTCAAAACTTATGTTCTCCCCCCCCCCCCCCCCCCCCAACTGGAAGTGAAAAGAAACAAATGCGCCAACAATACCCACGCTATAGGGGGCACAAAAAAATTAAAATTACGGGGTTTAGACATAAATAGGATCCAAACCCAAAATAATTAAAAAATTGAATCAATGCATATTTAACCTTAAAATAAAGTTCATCATAGGTCTATCCATTACCTGGATATTTTGTTACACCCAACGCCAATCAAAACCTTCTCTATGCTAGCAGCGATGCAATTTCAGATTATGTTTGATAGTAGTTAAACCCCAACATCAATGTATCCTATGACAGTGAAAAAATAATGAATTTTTTGCAAACGGTTATGTTCAATTAAAAAAATGGTAGAACCAAAAAAACAAATTCAAAACCAAAGGAAGAAAACCAGGGCTAGTTCTTTAGTCACTCACTGTCCCTACGAGTTACATTGGTCCCATGGGAGGTGTTGGTACCACCCACGGGGCCTCACGGGGCCGTTCGGGGGTTGTTTCGAGTTTTCTCCCTCTAAAGCCAAACGATAGAGATAAATAAATGAAAACATATCTATTCTAAACAAAAGAACTGATAAATCACCTACCATTTGCACAAATAGCGGGTCATTACACTTAAAAGTAGATGAAATTCATAAATTAATGTAAAGTTCTAATACAATGTCAATATCATAATAGGATACAAATAAGATTGATGAGGATAAAATAATATTTTGATACTCAATCTTCCTCTAAATCAACTAAAAGAGCCTTCAAATTAGGGTTGTCATCAAGAGCTGACTGGAACTCTTTTGGAGCCTTTAATGCGTCTACTTCAGTAGTCATACCCTTTGGTGCATGCACAACAATAGACCAATTGCCATCGTTTATGCACTTTGAGTAGAATACCTTCTTTACATTCTGAAAGGCACAAATAAAAGGCTCGTCGACTATGCGGTCTTTAGTCTTCAGCTTTGATAAATCTACCATAATAAGTTTGGAGTCGGGATCAACTTTGCAAGCATTTGTTGTATCCTCCACCTTTACCCAATCACAATAGAATACGGTTTCTGTGAAATCCAAGTAATCAAGTTCTAGGATTTGTTGAATTATCCCATAATAGGTTAGCACCGTATTCTTTGGATTTTTATCACTTTTGCTAGTGATACAGGTGGTCAAGGCAGAAATTGATATTCCACTGTTTTGCGTCAAAATATTTTCCTCATATTGATATGAAATGAAATCAAAACCGTTGGTACGGAATTTCTTAAACTCTTTTGCACGATAACTAGGACCTTTTGCTAGGCGTGCAAGTCTGGAAGAGACATCACCTCTTTTTAGAAGATGCATTTATTAATGAATTTCTGTTAGGGCATGTTTTTACCACACATGAATAAATAACCGCACACATAAGATGTGAAAAATACCTCTTTTGACACCCATGCCCTAAAGTCAGTTGTCGTCCAATTTCTCCTTTGATTTTGGATAATTTCTTTCTCGTACTTCCTATCGAAAAATTATAGAGTTTAGATCATAAAATAAAAAATACATATAATTAAAGAAGAAGAAGAAGAATGATACTTACTCTCTCCAGTCTTGGACTTCATCTTGCGATTCCAAGACATGACGAGTTGCTTACTCGTATTGTAGGTTTGTGAGTTTCACCTCTTTAGGGTTCCCAAACGATAATTCGTCCTCAAACTTGTCAGGTTCCTCTATCACTCGTTCTCCACGAGGATTAAACCTCCTCACCTCTTATTTTGGCATATGTTCCCTAGTGTATAGCGATGATTCCACCGTTACCTATTCTTGAACAATTGACCCTCCAATATACTGTGTATTCTTTACATAATCTTTTAAGTTTTTCATCAAGCGCTCAAAAGGATACATCCAACGATACCTCATGGGACCACATAATCAAGCTTCATCGCATAAATGCACAAGCAGGTGGATACTGATATCGAAGAATGACGGAGGAAAATATTTCTCTAATACACAAACTGCCTCGGCTACAGTTGATTTCGCACCTTTAATGTGCCTTCTGTTTACCACTTTTGCACAAAGTAGGGTAAAACACAAACAGATTTGCATAATTGCCCGACGGAGATCTTTGTGTTCAGAGAAGCAATGCCGAAATAACAACGAGATTAATTGGATGATTACGTGCCAGTCGTGAGACTTGCACAGTTTCAAGTCATTTGCTTAGTAGCTTACTACCCTACGTAAATTACCAGAATAACCGGTTGGAGTCTTCAAGTTGAACAATGTGTCTAAGAGGATCTTCTTCTCACTAGTAGTCAAAGTGAAAGAAGTCAGGGGGATAGAAATTCTTCCTGTCATTAGATCATTTTTTAACCACAGTCTCTTCTTTATTTTCATATCCTGTAGATCTCGGCGGGCACGCTCTCCATATTTGGAATGAGATCCACCCAGACATGTTCCTATCAAATGTTCTGCAACATTCTTCTCTGTGTGCATCACATCAATTATATGCCTTACACGATGATCTTTCCAATACGACAAATCAAAAAATATTGATCGCCTGGACCATGGCTTCCCTTTACTAGGGTCGTTCGGATCCTCCCTAGCTTTACGCTTCAGGTTTATAAACCGGGGGTGTTTGCTTACGTACCGATTCCCCACAGTCGCAGCCACCGCCTTCTCCTCAATTTGCTCACCAGAAAGTCGAATAGGTGTCGTTCTTTACTCGTGACCGACAGGCAAAAAGTTAGACTTATCGTTCCTAAAAGGGTGACTGGTCGGAAGAAATCTACGATGACCCGTGTAACTCAACTTACCACTATGTTTTAACTAACAGGCTTCAGTTTCCTCCCCACATATGGGACATCCATAATAACCATGAACATTACAACCGAACAAGGTCCCATGAGCAGGAAGATCGTGGATCGCCCACATCACCATTGCTTTAAGTGTGAACTCTTCACCCTTATGAGAATCGAACGCCGTCACGCCTTTATCCCACAACTCTTTAAGTTATTTGATTAATGGTGCTAAGAATATAACAATATCATCATTGGGAGCCTTCGGCCCGGGTATCAACAAAGATAATAATGTGAACTCCTTTCTCATGCATAATGTCGGAGGAAGACTTAAAGGCGCCATAAGAACTGGCCAATAACTCTGACTAGTACTTAAATTACCAAAAGGGTTAAACCCATCGGTTGAGATTACAAGATGAACATTGTGCGGTTCCTTTGCAAATTCATGGTG
The DNA here is from genome assembly GCA_949130495.1 of Sambucus nigra. Classification (NCBI taxonomy): domain Eukaryota; kingdom Viridiplantae; phylum Streptophyta; class Magnoliopsida; order Dipsacales; family Adoxaceae; genus Sambucus; species Sambucus nigra. The sequence continues at coordinate 693,759,742 of OX422210.1, forward strand.
TTATGCATTTGAAATTTTCCAGATGAGTGAATCAACCGGATGACGCATCAAATTCCCACCCACCTCGCATCGAGCATGCCATGTCATGGCCTCCGCTATCCATGGTATAGTAAAAAAACATTTTAACCGTGGCCCAAGTGGAAAATACTTCAAAACCTTTTGTGGGACTTGCAAGCACTTGCGATTTTTTGCATGTTTGTCATTTCCATTCTCACAAACCATATATCTAGGCTCACAGCATACAGGACATTCATCCTTCTCTTCGTGCTCATTCCGGTACAATATGCAATCATACTTGCAAGCATGAATAGATTTGTATTTCAAACCTAAACCCTTCAAACTCTTCTTCATGGTAGGATAATTGTCTGGTAACATGTTCTCTTTTGGGAGAATTTCTTTAGCCCACTTAAGAATTCCGGTTACGCTGTTTCCAGACAAACCAAATTGACTCTTCAAATTATGCAAACCAACCATTGCATATAATACCGAGTGATATTCATCGCAATCTTTATACAAAGGTCTAATCGCATCGGCTTTCAACCGTATGTATTGCCGATCTCCTAGTAGTTCAGCATCAATTTGTTCATTTACTTGGTCATAATGCGCATTATTTGTATCCATAGGTTGGTGGTTTTGTTGGTTGTGGAGTCCGTAAGCATCATCAATTAAGTCGGTCAATGGATGATGTGTTGGTGAATCATGTACCACTTTTACTCCTTGAGGTTCCGTTACACGGTCGGCTCCTGATAATTCTTCTGGAACATAAGGTACAACTTTTTCACCATGGGATGTCCATATTATATAGTCTTGACAGATTCCCCACTTTAGTAAATGCAACTCAACAACTTCCAATGACTTATATTTTCCGTTAATACAATGAGTGCACGGACACAAAATCTTCTCACTTTTAAGATTTTTGGAAGCGTATTTAAGTAATTCATAAACGCCCTTTACATGATTATTTGATATCCGGTTAGTCTCTCCCATCCACTCTTTGTATTGTGGGAAATCCATGTAATAATCTTCAAATTTCAGTCCTGTGGTAATAGGTTAAAAAATATTATTACAACTGAAACAAAAAGAATATTCAAACGACTGAAACAAAAAAAATATCATTCCAAATGAAACAAAACCAATATTCTTACAACTGAAACAAATAAATATCATTCCAACTGAAGCAAAACCAATATTCTTACAACTAAAACAAAAAAAATTATTACAACTGAAACGAAAGAAAATATTATTAAATCTTGGCCAACAGATAAAGTGGCCAAGTAGTAAAAGATTTTGCATAATTCCTCAATTCCATCACATCCCCACTGTTAACGTACACAGATACATCTCCGCAGTCGTTGTATATTTCATCGACCATTATTTTAGCCGCACCCTTCTCCAAAGGTCGGTGATGTACTAGAGTTCTAGGAACCCTGGAGATGAGTATGCACACGCCAACAAACCTCGAATTGCTCATGTCCTTGATATAGTACTCTTCGCCATAGTCACTGTGAGTTGTTGGCGATGATCCGAGCCCCGTAATTGGCAGAGGTGCAGGGGAGGGAAATGTTGGAGGATGAGGCATTTGAGAGGGGAATGTTGGAGGGGAAGGATGTGTGAAACCTTGAGTAGAAGTAGGGTAAGGGTAACCTTGAGGAGGCATTGGGGGCCTATAACTTTCAAAAAGATTCACAAGTTTCCCAATTTGATTTGTCAATAATCCCAGGGAATTTTTAATCTCATAGACATCCCCATCGGTCTTCAACTGGTGCTCCTTTTGGGATGAGATACAATTCTTGACCGAAGAAAGCTCGTCCAAAAGAGGTGCAATGTGTTGAAGTTTTGTTTTTGGCATATGTGAGCCAACACCTCTCGTCCTCCCCCTTTTGTCCTTTCCAAAGGTCTTAGTCAGGGCATCATTTTCAAGGTCAAAGTCATCAGTAGGGCTCGAATCGGATTGACTTCTGATGGCCTCTATTGATCCAAGTGTCTTAGCCAAGTGCAGCGAGAATTTATTATCTTTGTCCCGTCGAGCATGAAGGAATAAGTTGGACCGATTTGGGTTTTTACCGGCATATGGACCATCTTTTGTCCTACTCTCCCATTCATTCTTCAAATCCTCATATGATTTGGATCCCAACCTATGGATATCAGTTTTTGTGCCCTATTTTTTTTGTTTTAATCCCTCTGGACCAACTTTTTTCCTTCACCTCATTCTCCAAAAACTTATTCCACTGATCCAACAGCATTCCAACATTGGGAGGAACTTTCTCTTTCAAACCCAAAATATTTGAGCTCGCTGCCTCTTTTGGGAAATGTTTCTTCCGAAGGTTTCTCCTATATGTCCTCAATCCTTCAGCAACTTGAGATAGAACCTTATTCTTGGAACGGTCAGGAAATGAGAAATGCTTGCAAAATTGGTCATGTATGTCATATTTGACAGCTTGATCAACAAGGTTCCAATTGTCTGGTCCACCGACTCCCACGCTCATTTTTCCCAGCGACAAACACCGGGCTTTAAAGTTCAGCACGTCATTCCTATCACCTGTCGGGTTATTCCCGAGAAGGGAGAAGCCAATAGTCTTCTTTTCATTTGAGCGGGAGGCATCATGAGTGTTGGATGGGGGCGTTAAAGCAACGAGAGTGCTGGATTAGGGCGTAGGAGCACTTGGAGTTGGACTTGGTGAGGATTGAACCATTGGTGGAGTTGTGAATTGCTCAGCCATTGGTGTTGAGAATTCGGGTTCTGCACGAGATGGTGAACCTCATTGTGGTGTCACCTCGACACTTGGTACCCTAGGGTTGTTTCCTCTCGACATTATCTACAAAAATTAAAAAATATAAGTGACTAAATAATTATAGTAATATGAAATTATAACAAATTAATCAAGCTTAATTAGTTATATATACAGATAGATAGATAGATAGATGGATAGATAGATAGATAGATAGATAGATAGATAGATACCTTTTCAAAGTAAGACTTTAGAATAAGTTCAATGTGTCTGATCTCCATCCATTCGGTATTAGTTTTTAAGAACCTATGAATTTTTGCACGTGGCCAACTAGAAGGAAGGGTATCTATGATTGATGTGTAGATGTTAGTGACATAAACTCGGAATCCCCTATTTCTCAACTTGTTGGCAAGATTCAATTTTACGTGCATGTGACGCGAGACATCACAGTCTATGTCAATGATCTCTGTATGCAGTTGTATCCATAACAGGTGGATTTTTTTCCACCTTCTCCAACAACGTAACCAAGGTCAGGGCTATGTCGGGATTATGTGTGTGAAATATATTTTGTATAACGTCATCCCAGTTTTCTGGTAGAGAAAATAGAATACGATCGAACAAGTAATCTTGCTGGATATCAAATCCATGATTTACAAGGTAGTTAAATTGTTCGATATTTTTATTTTCGTACCTATAAATAGGAGTACCCTCTATATGACGTACGCTAATAAAAGAGTTATGTGTGCAGTCTAATTGCAACCTCTCCCACTCTTGTTGACAGTAATTATCACCGTGCCTCATTTTTCCTGAGAAAAGTATACGAGGGCATGAATACGAGTCCTGCTATTAAGGTTTAGGTTTGGAAGTTATGAGAGTTTAAAAGTGTATGTGAAATCCCAACAACAACCCGCCATAATTGTTTATAACACATATTGTAGTACTTACACACCTATTGTAGTACTTAGGGTTTACTAAACCCTAATATTTTTTTTGCCATAAATCTATATATACACACACATATAATCTATACATACACACACATATAATCTATACATACACACACATACAATATAGGGTTTATTGATAAAAAAAACAATTTATTTGTTCATAGTTACACACATAAACATACATATACACATAAATCTATACACAATTTATTTGTTGGCCCAAGTCCGCAACCCACTGGATATGACAAAAAATGCACATTAATCGCAAGATATGTGATATACTTTTTCATAGGCAAATCAAGAGCACACCCAACAAATTTAATAACATGTACATTTATCGACACTAGTATCAATTCAATAAATTCAACATAGTATTCAATAATCAAGCCAACAATAACTCACTATAGTAATGTGCACACGTGTTTGCGACTCGTATGTAAAAAATATCATTTAATTATATTTTCTAAAAAAAACAAGACAATCATATTTTGTCAAAAAAAAATACACACATATACAATCTAGGGTTTATTGACATAATCTATACATACACACACATACAATCTAGGGTTTATTGACATAATCTATACATACACACACATACTATTTAAGGTTTACTAAACCCTAATATTTTTTTTGACATAAATCTATACATACACACACATACAATCTATACATACACACATACAAACATAAATCTACACATACATACACAAAAATTAGGGCTTTAGATAGAAATCACGAAATCCAAATGAATCAATACATACCAACTGAAATCGATTAGCCAAATACAAATCCAACTGAAATCCAACCGAAATCGCAGGAGCTCGAAATCGCACGAACCCTAATAGCAAACGAAGTCGCACGTAATAAATGAGAATCAGGGAATATTTCTTTTTAACACCAGACTATGGTCACTGCCTAGAGCCGTGACCCCATGTGCGCGACCCATTAATGACCATGAGGACACTGGCAATTTCGACCTGGTCACGGCCTAGAGCCGTGACCCACGCGCGACCCATTACTGACTTGGAGGAAAATGGCGATTTTAATTTGGTCACGGCTTAGGGCCGTGACCCACTATGCGTGACCCTTTTCCAACAACCTTGGTGTTTGAATGATGTATGGTCACGGCCCATAGCCGTGACCCAGACCAACAAATGGTCACGGCCCTAAGCCGTGACTCTTAATATGTGTGTTTTCTGCTTTGTCACGCCTTTGGTTATGGCCCAAGTCCGTGGCCCATCTGCAACCAGTTTGGAGTGAATTTTCGCGCCAAGCTGGTCACGACCTGGTCACGGTCGAAGTTCGTGACCCACTATGGTCAGGGATTTAGTCCGTGACCACTTCTAGAGCATGGATAATTTAGTGTGGTAATAAAATTGGTCACGCCAAATATTGAGTGGGTCACAGCCCAAGTCCGCGACTATCTGGTCGCGGACTTGGGCCGTGACCCACTGGGCGTGACCATTCGCAAGATTTGGTGTAGTGCCAACAATGAAATTCATGGAGATTCTTTCCCATTTCTAACTGTACATGGGTTCAATAATTGGAACCCCAAAATGTCTCAATCCTTGCCATTAATGATGACACTCACTTGGCCCAACTATCATCAATCACGCAAAAACTGACCGAGCTGCACACGACTCTACCATAATCAAAAGACCATCAAGACCATTATATGACTATTCACTAGTCTATACATCACCAAAATCGAACAACTTACACTTGGTTTTGAAATGCGTCTTTAATCACACACGATCTAAGTAAACAACATGTCACTAACTACTCACTCGTGATCTAATTCACATTAATACATAACGAGGGCCACAGTATAGCCACATTACCATATCTGATGGATTCAAAATTAAGCACCACCATTATCAAGGTGCAATAAATTAGTACCCCCAATCACCGGGTGATAACATAAAACCGAACTAAGGGATATATCACCAACTCAAGTGATCACACTCGCATAAAATGAAATGCATGTTGAACACTCCCTCATAATGTTCTCACTCGACAACTCGTCCCTCGATATTTTCTAGTCACCGTAGGGTTCACAACTGGTAACTCCAGCTTCAGTCCATTCCTTAGCATATTAATATTCACGTCCCGATCTCGATAACTTTTAACAAATATATCGGTATTACAAATCAAGATAACCATATCTTATTGAACACCCATTCTAATCTAGGACTTTACGAAGAACACTAAACTCCAATCATTTCCAAATAAGGAAAGAATACTCCCTCGAAAATTCTGGACTTCTCCAATGTCAATCCTCGTATGACCTTGCGGTACAAACTTCCTCATCCCTAGTGTCCATGGCCAAGACATCGCAACATTAATGATACATTCTCACGAACTTGTTCGGGATAATTCACCGAAACATTACACTCTAAACATGTGAAATCCCAACCCACTAACATATTTTGTACATGACTGAACACACACCTAATCGGCCTTAAGTCCATTCCATTATGGATTTTATCTGATCAGAACACTATGACACCACTATGCCACCCTAATACGACATCTATCGCTTGTGTGGACAATGTGTAGGTTTACATGCCTACCAAACTTCCCTGATACCAACACAATATTACAAGGATAATCACTCATCCATTCCAAATTCAGACTCATGAATATCCCATTATACATCATTAAACGGATGAATCTAGTTCGTGCTTTTCACAAGTACGATAACACTCTTGTGTACACCAAAATTGGATCCCGCATGTCATCCTTTGACGGGGTGAGACATACACCAATTTGGAGTAGTCCTCTATCAAATTACGACCCTTTCTTTATATGTTCATGAGTAATAATATACTCTTATTATTACAAGACTTACTTCTTTAACCATTCACTGATTAATACGTCATTGAATGCCTCAGCAGTCTGTCCATCATGGGTGGAGCGCGATAATTCCTTCTCAGTAAAACGCCACAAAAACAACTGGACCACATCATTTTGAGGTATGCCATATCTAAACCTCTACCCTTCCACATTGGAAACAACTTCAGACAACTACACACGCAAGTGGTACCAATAACTCAGTGGTACTAGAGGGTGGGTTATAACTTATACCAAATTCTTTACAGCCATAAGAGCGACGATATTCAAAGTTTATAATGCACAATAAATATACAGGTGTTTCCACCCACTAAAGCACCAAAAGTCAACTCTATTATTGAGTTCAACATCGGTGCTCTCACCTATTGGTGGGCGATGAAACTACGATAGTTGCATGTGAATCGCGGTCTCCTAAAATTCTTGTACCCTTTGCCCTCTCAGAGTCCACGTCTCATCAAATCACCATCTTAAAAGATAGCAAGTGAACACGTATCCTAAAAAAATTATTCAAGTGGAGCACTAGTCATAATTACAACAAGTACTCATACACGGACCTCACAGGTACTATCCTGTGGTCGATCGGAGATTTACCTCATGCGTGGGACATCTCACAAATGAAATCCAAACAAGGAACCCTCCCTATACATGAGGCTAGCTCCGAATCGCACATCGAAATTGTAGCATGAAGAACTTCCAAGTCATCGAATACAAGGCCTAATCGTAAGGCTCTTCGCATCAAGGAAACGATGCGCGAAAAACGTAACGGACGCCCTCGGATCCCTAAAGGCTCTAAAACCATGCTCTGATACCAACTGTGGCAACCCTGATTTTTATATCTAATTCGGTTATCTACGCCCAATTAAATTAAATCGAAGCGTCAATATGTTGGCATTAGAAACATAATTTAAATAAACACAGTAAAGTAAACATGTACACTTTCATACGTATAACCATATCACATCATAACAGCTATAACAAGTGAAACCAACTCATAACTGTTAACTATAATAATCCATCAGTAATCTCAAACTGAAAGTATAAAATGCCAATACATGTGGCCCAATACAAAACGGGAAAGCGTATTACAACAATTCTCTCAAATCCCAAGTATAAACAAAGTGATATTAATCTCTGATACCACCCTTAAGAAAAGGGAAACAAACGACATAAATTAAAATAGAATAACTCCACGGCTACTAGAATCCTAAGATTGATATGATCTTATCAAGCTCCATAGTCTATTGCCCAGCGGGACGAGGACCTGTCATATATTATATATATAGGAGAGAAGCAAGAAGCTAGATAGACGAACGTCAAAGCAAGAAAACAAGCTATAAGATTATAAGATGTACTTATAATGAAAGCACACTAGTCATTACTCATCTCCAGTAATTAAGTTGTTCAATTACCCAACCAATGTTCCTATGTTGTGACTACCCAACCCAAACTCTAGTAACGTGTAGTCTCATATCGTATCACGATTAATCATTATTAATCTTATTTCAGTATTTAATGTATCAAAATATTTCCTTCAAGTATAATATCAAATGCATCGATTCGGGATATTACTTTAAGACACAAGCATAATATCTCACACAACAAGTCATATCGGGTCACTATCATTACCCGGGGGAACAAGTCGTAACACTAGGCCTACACACGAATATTCCCCAATATTACATGGCAAGGGCAATCATACTAAGTCCTAAATCACATGGCATTCCAAGGTCTTTCTATCCGACCCGCATTACAACCATGTGTTCGGTTCCGGTGGTTTATCTCCGACACGACACTCGAGCAGAACCTAACCGGATCAATCAAAAAAAATCGCATTCAACATGTGCCTACCTCGATCGTAGGACTAGTCTAGTGTATACTCGATAATATACATGTAAAACGATTTCATGCTTATGTATATATACAATCGTGTCAAGTCTCTTACTCGAGTTATACAATAGTCATTATTTATAATATAACATAATTTACATCATTAATTTACTAATTCAACATCAAATCATTTCAAGGTTATATATCCCTAATAACCATAAGTATGTGATCAAGTTAGGATATTAGGCACAACACCACAATTATCTTTCTAAAAACATGAACACCCTTGGCGCTCTTATTTCAACAATATGCTGCCAAGAATTTAAAATGCAGAATCGAGGCTCTTTCGATCCGTTTTGGGAAAAACTTAAAACTACAAAGTTGTTTGAAATGTGATTTTATACATGGACACACGATCACGCTACCATAGCCAGCATAAAACATACCCGAAACTAACATACAATATTCGCCCCCATTTTTGACAACTTTCTGCCCAGAATTGTAAGACGCCGATTTGAGGCTTTTCTGATCCGTTTTTGGAAAAACTTAAAACTACAAAGTTGTTCAGAACATGATTTTCTACAAGGATACGCGAGCACGATACCATAGCTACCCTAAAACAGACCCAAAACTAACATATAATATTCGCCCCTGTTTTCGACAACTTTCTGCCCAAAATTGTAAAACACCGAGTTGAGGCCTTTTCGATCCGTTTTTGAGAAACATAAAACTTCAAAGTTGTTCAGAACATGATTTTATACAAGGACACGCGAGCAAGCTACCATAGCTAGCTTAAAACAGACCTGAAACTAACATATACAGTTCGGACCTGTTCACGACAACTTTCTGCGCATAACTGTAAAACGCATATTCGAGGATTTTGCGATCCGTTTTTGAAAAAACTTCAAACTACAAAGTTGTCCAGAATATGATTTTCTACCGGGAATCACATACGGAACATCCATTTTCGAAACCAAAACAGCTCAAAACAGTTTTTATTATGACGATTTACTCAATTTCATAGATTTCTCAAATTCAAGATGTTGTTCTACAACTCAATCCCTATAATGATGTTATTGCATTTGAATCCACATGGAGGATGATCCTAATACATTCCATATCATTTTTAACATCAATTTCATATTAATTTAGGTATCCAAATACATGTTCATGTGAAATTTCATTATGGATACATATTATACACATATAGGTTATTAACTTGACTTGGATTGTATGGAGAAATTGAATCCTCTTGAAATCCTCTTAGCTTTCTTCTCTTCTTACTCTCTCTCTCTCTACCAAACCCTAACCCCCTTTTGTGAAATGATAAAATGAAAACTTCTTCTTTTCTTTTCTATTTATACATAGGGTTGGTTTATTTACAAAATACCATTGTCCCAAATTTAAACCTCTCGATCCTTTTATGTTTTAATTCTCTTTTAATATTTAAGTCTCACATTCGTATCTCAATGAATTCATTTTAACTTTTCCTTTCCAAACATTTTGAATATATATACTGGCATAGTTTTTTCTTTTCAATTTCAATTCAATAAAAAATGCGAGGTATTTCACTTATTTTCTTTAAAAACCTTTCATAAACACAACTTTGTGTTAATCATGGGTTAAACCTCTTTAAGTTGTTTAACTACCCATTTAATCAATACGCTTCACATTTTCTTTATTTTATGGACATTAACCAATTTTCACATTACTTATCCATTTTACCCTTTATCGAAATATTTATTAATTTATTCAAATTAGGTTATATTTTCATATATTCACCACACAACCCATTTCTTGACATGTTCCATTTTCATTATCTTTTTCTACAAATCTTATAATATTCGCATAACTTAACGAGCTACACACAGTCGGATATGCTACCATATGCTTTGGCCACTGATTTTGGGTCTTTCTCCCTGGGGCTCCGAGTCGTCCTTAATTATCCCAGTATCATCTGAGTTCTTATTAATGTGTTTTAACTTTTTATAAATGTCCACATTATTTCGCTTTTTTCTTTCTTCAGTCGAAGCCAAAATCTGAGGTTTCACCCCAATTCGTGTTGCACTTTAAAAGTCATTATTTCTTGTCCCTTTTACTCTAACATTGATTCTATCCCAAAATCATGTTCATCTAGGACCTTTTTGTGTAACACCACTTCCAACATTTTTATTTAATAAATTATTCCACTTTATGTAAAATTACCATTTTATTTCCAAACTTGTCTTTCCTCTATTTTCACAAGTGTTATTTTCAAAAATACCTTTAAGTTACCCACACTAACTTCTTAAGTGTTTTAATACCTTAACACTTATTTAACACTTTTGGGGTCATATAATTCTCAAGTTGGAAATCCTTCCATTTCATCACTTTCTTTTTCTAGAAATCATTAAACATTTAAAGACTACTTTATAAGAAAATACCATTTCTTCTATTACAATATGTTGTCTTAAATCCTTACACGTAACATATTTCCAATATCTTTTTCACACACTTTAAGGGATGAAATTTCTATCTTCTTTAATTCATGTTTAAACCCATTAAAACCTTCATTAAACATGTTAATACGTTCGTCATCAAAATACTACAAGATATATGTATGATAAGATGGATTTTAACTCCCAAAATCCTATTAGAATTTCATAATATTTGTAAAAATATACTTTTCAAGGCTAGATGACATTTTTCTAGAAATGTACAACTTTATAAAATCTTCATTTTTGTAGAACAAAATAAAAATTTGTTTCAAAACATTTTATTCCATAAAATGTTTAACACCAAACATTTCTAAAAAACTTTGAAATATTCATTCATATTTTATTCTTCAACAAAATAACATTCTTCCAACAATTTTATTCCATAAAAATGTTCAATACCGAGTTTAATTGAAATCTGTCATTTTACTTAAAACCATTCAGACCCATTGTTACAAAAACATAAGGATTATCATCCTTATAACACAATGCATTCTACTCTAGCAATTCTACTACAAGACTTAATATGCAAAAATAGAGTCTTAAACTAAGTGTAGAGTTTTTTCACCTGAAATGAAGCTCCAACAGTGGTAGGATAAAATGTCTAAGAAGATGAAAACCTCCCACCTCCTAAGGTGGCCTTATAGAGATTGCCTAGCTCCACCAAGCTTGTCTCCATGAAACCTAAAAAAAAAAAACTTCAAGCCCCATGATTATTTCTTCTTCTTCTTCTTCTTCTTCTTCTTCTTCTTCTTCTTCTTCTTCTTCTTCTTCTTATTCTTCTTCTTCTTCTTCTTCTTCTTCTTCTTCTTCTTCTTCTTATTATTATTATTATTATTATTATTATTATTATTATTATTATTATTATTATTATTATTATTATTATTATTATTATTATTATTATTATTATTATTATTATTATTATTATTATTATTATTATTATTTTTTTTTTTTTTTAATTTTTTTTAATTTTTTATTATTATTATTATTATTATTATTATTATTATTATTATTATTATTATTATTATTATTATTATTATTATTATTATTATTATTATTATTATTATTATTATTATTATTATCAAGAACCCTCCAACAACACCTCCAAAATTCGTAGCTTTGCCCAATAATGTGGAAATAGGTATATATGGTTTAAATATGGGGGATTAAGGTGGCTGAAGGTGGAGGGATGGTGGTTTGTGGTAGAAAGAGAGGAAGAAATGATGAAAATGGTGGGGAGACACCCCCACTCTCTCTCTTCTTAATACTCAAAATAAATTCACAAATAACCCAAAAACCCTTATAAAAACACCCCCAATCTCAAAATCCCATTTTTTCCCAATCACAGTTCATCGGAGCTCAACACCTTATCGATCCAACGACCTAAAATGTGACAGCACATAAGGTCAACCCGATTTAACACTTTGTGCTAAGTTTCCTCAAGTTTTAACATCATACAATGTCCTTAAGTCATCATCCCACTCTTTATAATAAAAGCCACTGATTTCCATTCCGGCCAGTTGTAAGGTCGTTAATACTAAGGAAAGCAATTATTACAAGCAAACTGTGCTACAGATAGCACAACCACACATACATCAAACTTTTTGCAAAACCAAGAATACCTCAGATATTAGCGCACCTAGTTACCAAGCTATATTGACCATGCCAGGTCCACCTGCACTCTACTAGGCCCAACCGCACCGTACAATCACATGGTACAAATTCGAGCTATTGCAATCGTGGGAATACCAATCTTCTCTTATCGGAACCGAAAGGGATACACACACAAAAATCAAAAGAACAAACAACAGTTTCGAGAGAATCCCGTTGTTACGAGTCAGACTGTGGTTTACGAAAAGTGAACCTATGTTGTCTCCTTGACGTCTACGATTCCTCCCAAACATTCTCACTGGTACCGACCTAGCCACACACTTTGGCTCGAGTCACCAACCGTGACGAATCGAATCACAACCATTCATCCTTATAAGAGGAAAGCAACGTACGGACATGTTGTTCTCTGGAAAGTCCAATGACAGGCTTCCCTCCTTAGGAGTAAGGCCCTCTCCCTCACATCCTCTACACGCATGAACCACTCTGGGTGGAGAATGCCTAATGCCTCTGTTAAATCCAGCCTTATTGACATCTCTAGTGACGTCGTGATTAACCTAACACACCTATGTCATTGTCATATCGTGATCGCATCCCAATGTATCCTTAGGAACCCCGTTAAGTAAATTATTCACCTTATAATTAACCTTCATCTATACAAGGTTGTCACTGAGCTCATCTCCAAGTTTTACCCAAACTGAACTTATGTGACGACCACACGCTTCGCCATTGGCATACCAAGGGTAGTGAGTATCGTACATGGCTAGATCTTATAATCCGTACCATCTTGGCAAGACATGCCAAGAATTGGTTCATATCTTGCTAGGGTTATACTAACTTATACTATCGACACATGCTAACATTATAATCATGCTTCGATATCCCCCTTTTTTGGGTGCCACTTTCAAGTCTCCAGATGACATCATCAATCTAAGTCTCGAATACATTTTCAAGGACTCCTCAAAATTGAGTGTCATACCATCTACACTAGTCATTATATGACACTCGAGCATCACGTCCACTCAGAACACAAGCTCCTAATTTCTCTCAGAAGGTTATACCACCCATATGTCCCAATTTGGGTGATAACACCCGACACGTACACTATTCGACTCTTTTAAACCTTGACCAATGACTTGAGGTCATTACTGACCCTCACTATAATCATCACTAGGATACTATTACTTCTTCATACTGGACTTGAATTGTTTCCTAAGGACATGAAACATACTCCACATAAAAGTCCTCAAACCCACCACGAAACATACTCCACATTAAAGTCCTCAAACCCGATAAGATTTCATCCTTTATGACATTCTCATCGTAGGTACACTTTACAAACTTTTTAATACCCACATCGCGATTACTAGGAACTTGCAAAGGCACTATCCTACGAGCCTCTATATCTAGCACACCTTGAGACATCACAAAAAATCGATATCTATTCCCAAAGACGCCACACACAATTAGTCCTATGGACACTCCAAGATACCCTTAAACCACATTCACACTGGGATTATCTCGCATCTAGCCATTAGTTAAGCCTCTAAAATGGATCTGACACTTAGATAACAATATTATCTTTCTTTCAATGGCTATGACCCCTAAACCACGTACTAAATCACAAACAAACACCATTAAGGATTCTGACAGGATACCGGATGCCGTATATAACCTATAAACCTCTACGACTACATTACCGACATACATAAAGATCCTATCTCTCAAAATTGCAACGTGTAAGAGGGTACTTTAGATTATATATATGGAGGCGTAACCCCTATTGAGTATGGTAATCATAAGTTAAATTAGCCAAAACCCTAGACTAATTATAGGATCTGCACACACAAACTCAATGAAGATGAGCTCAGTTTAAACTCTCAAATCTCTCGTGTATAACTCAGGTCATGCTAATGGACCTTTAGAAGTGGCTTAGCTAGAGGGAGGGAGAAGTAAGCACCCTAGATACATCCTGATAGGCAGGTAGAAAAACACCAAACACCCTCAAGAATCTCTGTCAAATATTAAAAGCTTCGTAATAAATGACAATGGTGAGTCAATGAGCTCTCTAGTTTGCAATAACTCTTTTTTACTTCTCCAAAAAACAGGATCCTCTCCTCAAAGGTGGTTGGGGTCCTTAAATAGCCCCCCACACCACCCCCAAGGCAACTCAGTCATTAAAGACTATGAAAGACATCCCTCATACTTTATGTCACAACATTAAATGCATGATGCATTAGTTGTCTCCACGTCATAAACATTAAATGCCAAGACATGCCTTTTGCCTATCCACTGTGTGTCAGGGGGTTGTTGTCGCAGAGGTGGCTCACCAACTGCCTGACAGCCCCAAATACCACAGTGGTTTACTCAAGTGCATGTCTGACAACGTTTAGATGGCTAGTGACATCACCCACAGTAGATGTGACATTAAGTAGAGGGTTGTTTGGTCCATAACTTAATGCCTGATGGAACTCCAAGCTGCTCCGCTTGAGGTTCCACGGTCGGGGTCCTTCGGTGTTTTACCAGGTGTATCTAAGATGGTCAGGACAAGCCCCAACGGTGCCTTACTTCTCAATCCTCCAAACCAGGTCCCTCTAAAGTTCCCACAGTGAGGTCATTCGATAGAGCATGAAAGCTCTCCCAGGCCCTGCCAAGCCTGGTCTCTCGCAAGTACCGTTTGACCTCATACAAACCCTTTAGTTATTATCGTTACGTCATTACAATCGTTAAAGCTTACAGAAATCAATAATTAAAGTACGATTTGATTAAAACAACAAGCTAAAATATGAGTTGCCACGCTGAGCTGCCTCCCCAAGCTGCCACGCTGAGCTGCCTCACCAAGATGTCACGCTTGAGTTGCCACGCTGAGCTTCAAGCCCCCTCTACATTTGCCCCCTCGTGGAGAGATTTATTGGGACAAGAAATGTCTGCACGAAATGACTCATCTTGATGGATTTTTCTTTGTGTAACCGTTGGAACATCTTCTTCGTTGTGGCTCCGTTGGATAAGTCTGACAAGGAGATTGGCGCCAAAACTCAAACTTGCTGAGGAAGGCAACGCTTCCTGTTCTCTATGCATCATTTCATTAGTGACGTGCGCTGTCTTTTCAACTGTCACAGCACTTCCCGAAGTGCCACGTGTTCTTGTGAAATGATTACAGGCGGCCGTGCACGTGCGAGGGTGGGAAAATCTAAACGCCAAACTCGAAAGTCTCAACAGCCATTTTTCAAAATACTTTGAACCTTAACCACGTGGGCCTAAAGGGTCTGTTTATACTTCTTCTTTCTTCTTCACTTATTTCCTTACTTCATTGTTATCTTCTTTCCTCAGACTATCGCTTATGTTCTTATAAAGAGAGAGAGAGAGAGAGATACGCCATTGTTGCAGAGAACTATAACACTACTTGTGATCGTCCGTCTCCATTGTTGCCTTCAATCCCTTTTCTCTCGAAGCTTTCTTTGTTACGGCTTCAAGCACCATTTCTGCCATGGCGTCTTCAAGCAACCCCACCATTTCTGCCACCAGTGTTCCGTCTGCCACCACCACTGCTGCCTCCGCCCAGGGTGCTGCTCGCCAAGAACAGCTGAGATTTTACCGTCGCTCTCCCATTTTTGGGGAGGGTGATGGCTTTGCTGTTGCCTGTAAGGCTGTTTGCTTTTCCTCCAAGTTTGACGCCCTCTTGTTGGGTGATGAAGACGAAGAGGTGTCTAAGTGGGGATTTTTGCCCCCAGAAGGAACTCTGAGATTTCGCTTAGAGCGAGGGGACTTTCCATGGTCCCACATTGATTTCGAAGCACCCGGGGGATCCCCCGCCCACATTGCTGCCTGGAACTCTCACATGCAGAGTTCCTATGCTGATATTCTTACCAAGATTGGGCTGCAACGGGCTAAATGGTTTGGTGAGTTCAGCATCTCAAAGAACAATGCTGCCCTTCCTGTCTTGATCTCTCGATGGAACGTGGATACTCATACGTTCATTGCTGCCTGGGGTGAGTTTACCATAACTCTGGAGGATGTGTGTGAGCTCTTGGGCCTCGATACGACAGGCCATGAGCCTTACACCGATGAAGCTCTTGATGCTCAAGAGACTGCGGATCGTTCGGAGTTGGATCGCATATGCCGAAGCTGCATCGGCTCCTCCAATAAAGCTACTTTTTCTCCCCTGATCAACTATTTTTTCCACAGTTCTAGCGAAGGCAGCTCTTCATCAACTGCCCCTGGTCAAGGTACATCGTTGGAGCTTCCTGCTTACATTCTTGTGATTTTGTCCCGTTTCTTTTTGACGGGCAAGCCTAACGATCAGCCCCGAAGAGACCTCATCAACCTGTCCCTTCGCCTAGCTCGAGGCATAAAGCTTCCCCTAGCTGCAATTGCCTTGGGATCCTTGTACACCTGGTTGGACAGGACTTTATTCGACATGGAACGCTCCATTGGTCGTTATAACTTGCCTAATTTTGCCAATAGTGTGCTTCTGACTAGCTTTCTTTACTTCCGCTTTCCTGCCGTAGCGGCCAAGTCCAACAGACCTCCTTCGGCTGAATCGATTCTGCCTCCTCGGTCCTTTATTTACCATAAGAGGCAAAGCCGAAAGGAGTTGATTTCAGTGATTGACCGTTTTGAGAGCTTCGTTATGAGGCCTTATCAAGAAGAGGCCTTTTTCCACACTTGTAAGTTTTTTCATCTTGATGCCAGAATGATACGGGATCCCTCTCCTGACATCGAGGACCCCTCGCTGGGCGTAGTTCTTCTTCTTTCTCCTGGATATCTGCCCTCCTACACCGAGTGGGGATACTCGAGCGAGCATTACAACCCCAACCGATGCAGCCGTCAGTTTGGGTTTGACCAGGGGGTGCCACGTCCAGTTTTCCAATCATCAAACCCCAAAGTCTCCTTTGGCGAGGCATGTTCGTTGTTTTCTTCAACTGCTGCGTGGGGGATATCCTCAGCAATGGCTGGTCGTGTCACCGTTCCTAGTATTACTAGGCGTGGGGATGTGACCCCTCTTTTTGCCACCAAATATTGGCCAAGACAACTAGCTGAAATTGCTAAGTTCATCGAGCAAGAGCCGGTGTACCCTCCTGTTTGCTCATTTTCTGCCCTAGAGTTGGGGCTAAAGGGCAACTCTATGCTTGGGATAGAGTTCCCTCTGAGTTCAACCCACAAAGCACCTCCCAACGAGCTTCCCCCACTTTGTGCCATGGTCCCAGTTGCCACGCCTAAGTCAAAAACTACTGCTGCAAAGAAGGCTGCCCCCTCTGCTGCAGCTACTACCGATGAGGGGGCTTCTCAACCTCTTGCTAAGAAAGCAAGGACGGCCAAGAGTGGGACATCGAAATCGAAGTCGAGGCCCCAAACTCTCATGGCAGCTCTTCCCATAGCCTCCGTTCCTCCTCCCATGCCCGTTGAGATGGCTGAGCGTGTGAGGAGGGAGGCCCAGGCAGAACTGGACCGAATAAATGCTGAGTATCAACGGCATGCAGTCGTTGTCCCTTCCTCCGTTGCTTTCCCCACGGATGGTGGTGGGTCCTTCAAAGCCAACGGCCAAAAAGAGGAAAAGTTCCAGGGTTCCTCAAGGGGTCAGCATTGGTGCAGCTAGATCGAGGAAGAAGACTCTGGGCACCAAGTCCCAAAAGAAACGGACTCCTGAAGTACACCTGACCCCTGAGGTGCAATCCACCCCTGCCCCCTCAATTGCTACCACTCCTCCAACTTCGCCCGTGGTTGTGCCCTCTCGTTCTCCTTCTGAATCGGAGGTATGTATGGTTGACTTAATTATTATCTCCTTTTTGCTTGAGGATGACTGTCTTCGCTTGTGTGTATACTTATCCCTCCCCCTTTCTTTGACAACTGTTTTGCAGGGGGTTGAAATAGAAAACCCAGACCCTTCCAGTCCTCCCGTGAGCCATTTTGTGGGGGGACGCTTCAGTGCACCTCATACCGATGTAACTCCTCCTCGTTCCCCCATGACGGGGCTCACGTATTCTCGCCGTGGATCCAGCCAACGTGCGAGGGAAGCTTTTATGGGATGTGATGACGTTGACCGTGCGAGTGATTCCTCGCCGAAAGTGGTAATCTTGCCCGAAGTGGCACATCCCGAGATAACCTCCTTTGTCCCTTCTGAGTCACAGGCCTCACCTGAGGTTCCTCTGCCCATTGTACCTGTGGTAGAGAATGAGCCCGAGGTATGATGTGATCTATAATTTGTTTGTTATAGTCCTTTCGGTCATACTCTTTTCGTATTTGGCTTCCTGAATTGTGATATGTGTTGGGTATCCCAGGTGGAAGTGTCCTCGTTGTTGGCGAGCATTCTTCTTCCAACGGTGCTGCTAAGGCCCCCGCCTGTCATTCCTTTGTTTAGCACCCTAACCGAGGTAAGTAACACGTCAAGATATTTCTTCATAATTTCTGTGCCCATTCTTCTTTTCTAACACTTGGCTTTGTGCACAGTTGTCTCCTGATCTTGCACCAACTCCCGTAGTGAGGGCCCAGGTTGGTGTGTTTACACCTCCTCCTGACGTGGCTTTGTTTGAGGGCCCCGTGTCTTCTCATGATGATCCCAATATGCTGGCCCTTGTGCCCTATACGGGTGATCATGTTTGGACAAGCGTGGAGGCTTCTGCGCCAAGGTACCCCGTTATGCCATCTGAGGCAATAATCGCTCCCCCAACGGTTCCTGTCCCTGTGGCTGCCTCAACTGCTCCCGTTGTGACTGAGGTATATTTTCCTTGCTATCTTTCGTTAAGGTTTTCCATTATCTCCATCTTATGATTTTATGTAAGATTGTTCTTAAGCTCCTCCTTGTAACGGTGACTTTAACAATGAAAACACTTGTTAAGTTTTTTTTCACAAACTCCACCTTATAACGGTGACTTAACGACGAAAACACTTGTTAAGTTTTTTCACAAACTCCACCTTATAACGATGACTTAAAAACACAAACACTTGTTAAGTTTCTTTCACAAACTGCACCTTATAACGGTGACTTAACAACGAAAACACTTGTTAAGTTTTTTTTTCACAAACTCCACCTTATAACGGTGACTTAACAACGAAAACACTTGTTAAGTTTTTTCACAAACTCCACCTTATAACGGTGACTTAACAACGCAAACACTTGTTAAGTTTCTTTCACAAACTGCACCTTATAACGGTGACTTAACAACGAAAACACTTGTTAAGTTTTTTTCCACAAACTCCACCTTATAACGGTGACTTAACAGCGAAAACACTTGTTAAGTTTTTCTTTCACAAACTCCACCTTATAACGGTGACTTAACAACGAAAACACTTGTTAAGTTTTATTATCACAAACTCCACCTTATAACGGTGACTTAACAACGAAAACACTTGTTAAGTTTTGGCCTTTTCTTTTCAGGTTGCTCGGGAAGATTCACCCCCAGTCCTCTCACCTGTAGGCTCGCCCTTCCGAGAACCTGATGCTTCGGAAAATTCTATTCATGATGATCAAGGTTCTACGACTGGTGCTGCAGCCGAGAGCGAATCTGGGTGTGAATTGCCTCTTCCCAACCTAGCTCCTCACTCGTTCTGCCTCATGGTGCTTCGGCAGTCTCCTCAAATGCCCGTCAACCATCGCCTGGTGATTGAACAACTGGTGGATCGCCATCCTGAGACCTTCACACCGGATTGCCTGCGTTCAAATATTCATGTGATGAGTCTCAGACTGCAAGGCATGGCGATCGTTATTGCTGAAATTGTGAGTACCCCCACTGCCAGTGTTACCAGATCCCTTCTCAACCAATTTTTAGGTTTCCTGAAGGAGTTGGGACGTGATGGTTTTCATTTTGACTGGCTTGATATGTATCTGAAGACCTTAAAAAACCAGCAACTAATCAGCCAGAGGGAGGTATTGCGCAAGCACCAAGAGGACCAGCAAGCTGAGGAGGCTAGGTTGGTCGTATTGGCCCCTCTTTTGGAAGCGGTGGAACAAGAGGTGAAGGATGCTGAAGAAGCTTTGTGCCTGGCCAAACTGAAGCGTGAGAGACTCCTGATCGAATGTACGCAAGTGCAAACGAGGCTGGAGGTTTCCATTAACGCCCAACGTTCCTTCACAGCAGCTTCTTCGGGCCTGCCTGGAGATTTTTTCTCTTCCTCGGATTTATCCTTTCTTTTAGGGTAGTTACCTCTTGTGTACAGATATTTTATTTCTTTTTCTCTATGTAATTCTTGGGCAATAGCTTCCAAAGGAAATTTTGTAATACTCTATTGTTTATGAATGAAGAACGCATACTTTTCAATCCCTTCATGTGTTGTGACTGTTGTTGTGTGCTACAGAGTTTTGTGTTTCTGCAATTATTTATTCTAAAAAATGTCACCCAAAACTTGTATATTTATAACGATATAACATCAGCTCAAACTTGGTTATTTTACACATGATAAACCTTCATCCACTTATTGTTAATCTTAAATGGCTTGTCTTCTTCTATCTTCGAAATTAAGCAATAACCTGAGTCATGCGCTTCCTTCACAACGTAAGGTCCCTCCCAGTTGGCTGCAAACTTTGGTAGAGGAAGTCCCCTGACGTGTTTTACTGCCGCTTTCAATACGAGGTCTCCTTCCACGAACTTCCTTGGTCTCACCAAGTTGTCATATGCTCTGGAGAGTTGTTTCGTATATATTTGAAAGTGTTGGATCGAGTTATCTCTGTGCTCATCCAACGCTTCCAGCTGTATATGTCTACTATGAGGGAGCATGCTACTTCTCAAGGCATAACGGGCAGAGGGGACTTCCAATTCTACTGGGAGGATTGCATCAGCCCCATAGACAAGAGAGAACGGCGTGTATCCTGTGGGTTTTCGCTTGGTTGTTCGATAGGCCCACAAGACAGCTGGTATCTTGTCATCCCACGCCCCTGGAAAGTCTTCCATCATTTTGGCCAAAATATTAATCAGGGTTTTGTTAGTTGCTTCGGCCTGACCATTTCCCTTTGGGTATGCCACCGTTGAAGTGTGATGAACAATGGAGTATTTGTCCGTGAGCATTGTTACTTCAGAATTGACGAAGGGGGTCCCATTATCTGAGAGAATTACTTTTGGGATCCCAAAACGGCAAATGATGTATTCTTTGATGAAGTTGCTCACCACCCTAGCCGTTGCTCGTTTGAGTGGTATTGCTTCGGCCCATTTTGTAAAACACTCCGTTGCTACCAGTATCCATATCTTGCCTCTCGAAAAAGGGTGTATTGCCCCCACTAGGTCAAACGCCCAAGTATGAAATGGATAGGGTGTTGACAGAGAGTGTAAGTCCACCGATGGGGCATGGATCATATTTCCATGAAGTTGGCAAGCTTTGCATTTTCGAACGAACTCAGCAGAGTCTTTCTCCATCGTTGGCCAATAATACCCCAACTTCATCAACTGATCATACAACTTAGCCCCTCCTATGTGTGCTGGATCGTGCGCTTGTTTGAGGACCTCCGCTGCTTCTTCCTTTGTGACACATCGCAAGGGCCTGTTAAAGTACCCCTTTCGATAAAGCTGCCCCTCCTGGACGTAGAACCTTGGAGCCCTTCGCCTTAGACCCATTGCATCTATTTTCTCCGTTGGGACAACCCCCTCCAGAATGAAGTCGATGTAGGGCTGCCTCCAGTCCGTTTGGGCTTCAATAAAATGGCACTCAGCTGCTTCAAAGAATAGTTCACACTTGTTGCATTTCCGTTGTAGCTCTGCCGCATCCTGCTTCATTTTAGGCCAGAAATACCCCTCCCTTTGAATTCTCCTATATAGAGGTATCTCAGTCGTCTCGCAATGCTCCTCATGCGTTTTCCTCAATATTTTCTCGGCCTCCTCGGGGCTGACGCATCTTGACAACCATCCTCCTGTATTTCTGAAATAGAGATTTCCCTGGCATGTAAAATATTGGGCCAACTCTCCTAGCCGCATCGCCCCCTCGCCAGACTCCAGTTGCTTCTTAATGTCTCTTCTCCAATCCGTGTCTCCCTCCATCGGTAGTATTGACTGCACCACCGAAGGAGCTGTTCTTCGTTGGATCGTAACGATAGTCGTATCGCTCCTCATGACCATATTTTGAGCAATAATGGCATAAGCGTCTGGATGTCGGTTCATCGTTCTAGGATGTCTTCTGATTTTGGTCCGATGGAACTGGCTGAGGAGCCTTTGAATGATCGTTCTGTACGGTGCCAAACTCATGTGCTTCAACGCATATTCTCCATTAACTTGTTGAATTACTAAGTTCGAGTCACCCTTGATGCAGAGTGAACGAATTCCCCTTCGAAGAGCCTCCAGCAACCCTAGTACCAATGCTTCATATTCTGCTTCGTTATTGGAGCAAGGGAAATCTAGTTTGTAGGAAAGGCAAATTTCCTCCATTCCTTTTGAAAGGATGACCCCTGCCCCTCCTTTTTTTTCAGCCGAAGACCCATCGAACTGCATCGTCCATTCCTCATCGGTTGTATCCAGATAGTTGGCTTGTAAGTCGTCTCCCGGAACGTCTTCTTTAGGTGGTTCAAACGTTCCCAATGGAAAGATTGCCAATAGATCAGCATACGCCTGGCTCTTGATAGCACGAGGAACCACACACTTTAAATCATATTCGGAGAGAATAAGGAACCACCTAGCTGCCCTGCCAATCAAGATAGTTCTAGCCAACAAATACTTAATAGGATCACATCTAGTTACAATGTGAATTGTAAAAGACAGCATATAATGTCTAAGTTTTTGTGCTACAAAGACTAAGGCCAAACAATGCCTTTCTAGGCTGCTATATCTAATCTCTGGCCCATGTATGATCCTGCTGAGGTAATGCACTGGCCGTTCTTGCCCGTCAATCTCTTGCGCCAGTAAAGCTCCAACGGACCTTGCAGTGGAGGTGAGGTACAGCTGCAACGGTACTCCTGCCTGTGGAGGAACCATAATTTGTGGTGAAACGAGCAGCTTCTTCAACTCATCGAGAGACTCCTGGTGATCCTTTTCCCACCTGAACTTTGTGTTCTTTCGCAGCAGCTGCATCAACGGGTGTGTTGCCTCGGCCAATCCTGGTACAAATCTTCTAAGGTAGGAGACTTTACCGAGGAAACTTTTCAGCTCCTTTGCCGTTCTTGGACATGGCATCTCCAAGATGGCCCGCTGTTTATCCTGGTCCATCTGTACCCCCTGTCGGTTAACCACGAAGCCTAAGAACTTACCACTTGTTACTCCGAAGACACACTTTAACGGGTTCATCCTTAACTTATACCTCATGCACCGAGCAAACACCTTCCTTAAGTCGTTCAGATGGGACTCCTCCTTCTTTGATTTGATGACCAAGTCGTCTACGTAGAATTCCACAAATTTGTGAAAGAAGTCATGAAAAATGGCCATCATTGTTCTTTGGTACGTAGCCCCGGCGTTCTTGAGTCCAAACGGCATTACCTTGTACATGAAGTTTCCCAACGGGGTTCTGAATGCCGTTTTCTCTGCGTCCATGGGGTCCATTTTGATCTGGTTGTACCCTACGTACCCATCCATGAAGCTATACATCTCATGCCCAGCCGTGGCATCTATCAAGCTATCAATGGAGGGTAGAGGGAACTCATCTTTGGGGCAAGCCCTGTTCAAATCTCTAAAATCCACACAGATCCTTATTTGATTCTTGTCCTTTTTTCCTACTGGCACAATGCTAGATAGCCAAAGGGGATGCTGTATTGGTTTGATGAATCCTGCTGCCAACAAACGCTGAACCTCTTCCTTAATCTTCAAGTCCAACTCAGGTTTATAAGTCCTTGTTGCCTGCTTCACCGGGATGGCTGAAGGCATCACGTTTAGCTTGTGGCAGCTGACTTCCTCATCCAGCCCTTCCATTTCGATATACTTCCATGCAAAGACATCTATGAACTCCCGGATTAGCCCAACCAAGGCTTCTCATTTCTCCTTACCGAGATCCTTCGCGATGAAGATGGGCCTTGGGTCTTCCCCTTCTTCTGCCAGGTTCAACTGCTCCAACTCTTGTGCCTGGGGCTTCGGTTGATTTGCCATGTAGTCTGGTTCTTCGGTGACCTCCTCCACGAACTCCTGTATGTTGGAGTTGTCTATCACCATACACTGTCCCTATTGATCTACCAAGAAACACTCATATAACGGGTCAGCCCCATCCTCGGTCTCTTCGGCCACCCACTCACACCGTTATAAATGGTATACCACCTTCCCCTCTTCAGTGACCACCTTCTTGCATTGCCTGTTGGTAACTGTTGCCACGGCCTTCCACTTTCTTTCTCTCGAAGCCTCAGCGATTCTTCCACCTGAAAAGAGACTCAGCACGCTTTGCCGTTGGACCTCATGCTCCACAGGATCCATTCTAAGCC
Source organism: Sambucus nigra (assembly GCA_949130495.1). Lineage (NCBI taxonomy): Eukaryota > Viridiplantae > Streptophyta > Magnoliopsida > Dipsacales > Adoxaceae > Sambucus > Sambucus nigra. The sequence continues at coordinate 693,784,499 of OX422210.1, forward strand.
TTACTTTGTTTTTGAGCTGCTTCGTGGTACCTTGGGGTCGAGGGATCACCTGATGGGTTTCTTCGGCCCTCACCCCTTCGTTACTCGCGGCTTCTTTGCTTTGCTCGTTCAGAGGCCCCATTCTATCTCTGATCGAGGGAACCCATGCCCCCTCCATTCTTCTCGTTAGGACTCGAGCATCCTCCTCCAACTCCGTATAAAAGGCCGCATCTACAAAGTGAGCTTCCTCGATAGCAAAAGGCCTTTTTGTAGCCCTAATGGTCACTTCTGTTCCTTTGACATTCGCCTTGGCGCATTGATGATATGTTGAAGGAACTAAACCTTAATTGTGCATCCATACTCTTCCTATTAGTAAATGATAGGAAGTTGCACTTTCTATTACATGGAACTTGATGTGGGAACTCAGATTTCCCATTACAATTCCCACATTCACATACCCAATGGATTTGGAAGATTGGTTGTCATACCCTGAGATTACCAGAGGCATGGGGACCAACCTTTCTTCTGGGATATCAGCTGCGTGGAAGGAGTTGATCGGCATAATGTTGATGGAAGCATCCCCATCCATAAGCGTTCTTGCAAAACTAACCCCGTTGATACTGGCCGTCACATACAAGGGCCTGCTATGAGGGAACCTTACAGCTCTATCTGCATCGCTGAAGGTCACCTCTGATAGGAACTTTTTCACCAGCCTCGCCATGGGTCCCCTCCATTTCAGCGAGGGAACCGCGTCCTTCTTCGCGATGTCAAGGATCGCCCGAGTTATTTCCAGTCTGCTCTCCTTTGGTATCCCCACTTGATCGAAGAACCAAGCGAACTTTGGGGATTTTGAAACTGCGCTATATTCTATGACTGGATCCGTTTCTTCCCCCTCAACGCTATAGGCGTCTTCTACATCCCTAGCACTTGCTTCATCATACGCCAGAACTACGTTAGCCATTCCCCTAGTGCAATACTCCAGTGCTTTATCGAACTCCATCGTTGCCCCTCTCCCCTCTCGCTCTGCCTCCTTATCGTAGGCCGTCACAACATTGGCCCCATGCGCCGGGAGCGGGTTATTGTTAACGTTTTGTGGGGGGATTTGCAGCATTCTCGCCTTCACGTACTTGTCTATGATTCTTCGCAGCGTGAAGCAGCTTTCTGTTGGATGCTGGACCTTTCGATGAACCTGACAATATTTGGGATTGGCCCTAGTTGCCGCGTCGGGCTCCTCCACCGGGACGCCTTTTGGCTCGTAAACCGTTCCGCCTTGGACCATTGCGTTATAGCAACTCATAGCCTCCTCCACCGTACAAGGCAACGGTGGCGGGTCTTCTCTATCCCTTCCGAACTTTCTTTTGTTGTCCTTCCTCTGAGCCTTGCCCCCATCGTCTCTCTCAACATATCCTACCCGTGGGGCCTGAGATCTTCCCCCGATGGGTTGTATCGTCTGTCTGAACATCATGGGGGCTACTATCGGGCTAGGTCGCACCACCAACGATATATTTCTTGCAGATTTTAAGAAAGCTGAAAAAGTTCCCTCGCGTGTCTCATTGATCAGGTGACAGATATACTCAGGAAGTAATCCCTCAGCGCAAATTTGTAGTAACCTGGCCTCCTTAGCTTCTTCCCTCACGTCGAGGGACCTTTCCCTAAACCTTCGGATATAGGCCACTACCTCCTCCCCTGGCCTTTGCCTCTCCCTCCCCAGTTGGGTTAGGGTGAACTCATCTTCTGCCAAGAAGAACTTTCGGACGAACAACACGTGCATCTCCTCCCACGTGGAGACACTATTGGGAGGCAGGTGAGAGTACCAAGTGTAGGCTTTATCAGTCAGGGATTTGGAAAACTCCCTCAGCCTAAGCTTTTTGTCATTGCAATGCACCCCCAAGTGTTCAACGAAACGCTTAATGTGTTCCTTCGGGTTCCCACCCTTTCCTGAGTATTTTTCAAAGGTAGGGGGAATATAGTCCTTCGGGTAGGGTTCGTCGTTGTACTCCTAGGGGTAGGGTGTCCGGAAGTCGTCGTAGACTGCTGCCACCTCGCCCACAGCCTGCGAGGAAGACTGCATGAACTTCAGCATCTCCTTCTGCATATCTTTTCTCATCTCTTCCAGGGGCGAGGCTACTGGGGCCACCTGCAACGGAGCAGACAGTTGAGCGCTCGTTGCAACCGGAGCGAACGTTATCGGTTGCGCCGTTGAAACTCCTGATCCACCCACAGCGGGATTCACAACAGAGGGTACACTTGCTGGGACCGCTCCCGTAATGCCTGCCCCTGGTGGGGCCCCTGGGGCCACTCCCGGTGTTACGAAGGCATTAGTCTCCAGCCCTCCAAGTATAGTTGAAGCTACTGGGGTTTGCAAAAACTCGTAAAATTTGCTCATGAGGAGCGCCATCTGGGCCGGTCTCAGCCCCGCGCTCGTGGAAGGTTGTGCCGCCCCTGGGACGCCTATCGTTGTTGGAGCCAGCGGTACCTCTACTCGAGGAGCCCCATCTCTTAGGGCCTCCTGCTCCCTCGCAGCCTGTTCTTCATTATGCTGTATGTCATCGAAATTGAGTCTTCTAGTAGCGTTATCCTGCGCCATACTCCTTCTCTAGAAGGATGCCTCCCCAGCGGAGTCTCCAAATGTAAGAGGGTACTTTAGATTATATATATGGAGGCGTAACCCCTATTGAGTATGGTAATCACAAGTTAAATTAGCCAAAACCCTAGACTAATTATAGGATCTGCACACACAAACTCAATGAAGATGAGCTCAGTTTAAACTCTCAAATCTCTCGTGTATAACTCAGGTCATGCTAATGGACCTTTAGAAGTGGCTTAGCTAGAGGGAGGGAGAAGTAAGCACCCTAGATACACCCTGATAGGCAGGTAGAAAAACACCAAACACCCTCAAGAATCTCTGTCAAATATTAAAAGCTTCGTAATAAATGATAATGGTGAGTCAATGAGCTCTCTAGTTTGCAATAACTCTTTTTTACTTCTCCAAAAAACAGGATCCTCTCCTCAAAGGTGGTTGGGGTCCTTAAATAGCCCCCCACACCACCCCCAAGGCAACTCAGTCATTAAAGACTATGAAAGACATCCCTCATACTTTATGTCACAACATTAAATGCCTGATGCATTAGTTGTCTCCACGTCATAAACATTAAATGCCAAGACATGCCTTTTGCCTATCCACTGTGTGTCAGGGGGTTGTTGTCGCAGAGGTGGCTCACCAACTGCCTGACAGCCCCAAATACCATAGTGGTTTACTCAAGTGCATGTCTGACAACGTTTAGATGGCTAGTGACATCACCCACAGTAGATGTGACATTAAGTAGAGGGTTGTTTGGTCCATAACTTAATGCCCGATGGAACTCCAAGCTGCTCCGCTTGAGGTTCCACGGTCGGGGTCCTTCGGTGTTTTACCAGGTGTATCTAAGATGGTCAGGACAAGCCCCAACGGTGCCTTACTTCTCAATCCTCCAAACCAGGTCCCTCTAAAGTTCCCACAGTGAGATCATTCGATAGAGCATGAAAGCTCTCCCAGGCCCTGCCAAGCCTGATCTCTCGCAAGTACCATTTGACCTCATACAAACCCTTTAGTTATTATCGTTACGTCATTACAATCGTTAAAGCTTACAGAAATCAATAATGAAAGTACGATGTGATTAAAACAACAAGCTAAAATATGAGTTGCCACGCTGAGCTGCCTCCCCAAGCTGCCACGCTGAGCTGCCTCACCAAGATGTCACGCTTGAGTTGCCACGCTGAGCTTCAAGCCCCCTCTACACAACGTAACTCCTAAACCCTGATGTGGAAGACTATTTAGAGTTTAATCCTAAGTCTCCTTAACCATCACCATTACATACATAACATACTTACTGTAATTTTCTCATAACTCTTATCATACCTTGAAAGGTAAAAATTTCAATCAATAAACACCAAGAGATTACTAGAAACAATAATATCTTACTGACTCTAACTGAGTACACACCCTCAAGTGTTGACTAACACGATCCCTCACGTCTACCGAATCACCAATTATTTCATAACGTGATACTACCCTAAGGATAAAATTTTCCTCATCACATCATTATTATCCATTCGAAAGTACTACACCCCAAGCTTAATGCATTCTTATCACAACCAATACTGCCTAGGCATGACACTCTAGTCACCTAATCTCCACAGTTGGCTTTAAAAAATTCATGTTTTTAAGTCAACGAAAATCATTAAGGTCTATTAACACCACAACAAACCTCTCATATCATCAAGGGTTGACACACAAGCACCCCACACTAAAAAAAATGATGTCGCCACTATTAGCTCACATAGACACTCGCATATTACTAACATATCTTCATCAGAAGCGCGAGAGCAATTAATAACAATTAAATTGGTCGTATCTCACTTGGCAATAAATTATCAGTCGTGCACAGTTCCTTGACTTTACCGTCGAGAATACGAACTGAAACCATCCCCAATCTAGCGTGACCGACCCAAACTAACATAGATTTTGAAATATCCAATACCGACCTCACCACGTCACTCACTAAAGGAACCTTGAACCTAGAGATCTGATACTATTTATAACGCTCTGACCCGAATTTATGGGTTACCCATGGTCAACCCGGTTTGACTCGATCATTGGGTGTGAAGTGCAATGAGACAACCTAAATAATGTTGCTAGTCCGTTTTATTAAGTCAACATTTAACTTGTTTAGCATGTGATTCCCATTTAAAATCAATCTGCGTGATGGACCTATGGGAAGCATCCCTGAAATTCAATCATACAGAGCTATTAATGTATTATAAAAAGAATACTTACGTGTTCAACTCTCTCAAAATACGGAACCTAACTCAACCTTCCGTAACAAAGGTGAGGGAATGAGCTGAATGCCCAGTGAGAATTTATAACAATGCAATATAAAATCAAATGACAGAAAGAAGACTCTAATATGTTATATCTACGTTCACATGCAACTACTATATATATACTCACATATATATGCATGAAACCGTTAGTATTCCAAAAACGTTACTTGTCCCGATTAATTCTACAGGCCCCTTTATTTTCAAATCAGACTTTGCTTTATGGATGATGAGACACTTTCTCTTTTTAAACAACTTTTTTTCAAATTATATGTGCACCAAATTGTGAAACAATTTTAACTTAACCAAATTTTATGTTGATTAATCCTAAACAAGCATCTACTGATTAAAGCAATAAAAGTAAGAAAAAGAATGCTCACAACGCCGGATATACGAGGAAATCACAAAGGGAAAAAACCTCGGACAACCCAAGGCAGAGAATCACTATGAATGGGGAATTATAAGGAACAGACACAAGTCTTACTCAACGACTCGATCTCCATGAGACTTGACTATCTTCTAATCTTCAACACTCCTCTCACAGGGCCCACACGAATCTTTACGTGATACCTGGTCACAATAGTCACCTCCACGAATGCCTCGGTGACCAATGATATGGCTTGTAAAGTCTACGATGTTGAACAGGACTATTTCGCTTCTCTAACGTAAAAACCAGTAAAGTTCTATGTAGAATAAACTCCAATGGTAACAACAAAGATCACTATAGCATATAGTAATGCAAACTCGTATCTTTGAAACTCTAAAGATGCTTTAGACTTTGAAAACCTTAGAAAACTTTGTGCAAAAAACATACTGGGTCGTAAACTATTTTTCTGACTGGACACCTTACGAAATTCTGAGAAAACATGCCTTAAATATTTTTGTTAAGCCGACATATCACTTGAATGACATCCCCATGTTGCTCGAACGACTAATATGGTCGTATGAACGACTATGCACGTGTGTTTGATTTTAATACCACTCTAAACCATCTTTATCTCAGAATAAACGAAGTGTAAACATTTTCAAACACTTTTAAAATTATTTCTTGAATAAAATAACATCCTTAAATATTTTAAAATAAATTTCGAGTTCCATTAAAATTACGCATTCATACCTAGGTGATCTCAGAGCGCAATTGAACTTGAAGACGAAATATGCACCTTAAACCGACATGATAAATATTTGAATCTTTGCCGCAACGTCTTCAATAAACTTCAACACATCATAATCTGTATGGGATCGTGACAATAAATATCTACCTATGACTCAAACGTGTTTTGTTTCAGGAATAAGTTAAATAAACATACAACTGCCTCAATTGGAAATTTTGTCCTTACAAATCTCTCCCTTTGACTATTCCGGGACAAAATCAGCAATGAAATGCCTAAGCCAGGCCATCAAGCCTTATAATGCCTAAATCCCATCCCATATAACCCAAAATAAAAAATGATAGGACAAGACTAGTAAGTGATGGTCCGACAAGCATGAACTGTCTGAATGTGATGTAGTCTTGAGATCTTGAATCTCTAAAGCATATCTACACACATGAAATATACAAATACCCAGTGAGTTATGGAGGAACAAATGATATAAACCAATATGTAAAATCACATCCAAATCATTTGTTATGTGAGAAAAAAATATGATATCAATTTGTAAACAACATTTAAATTAGGATGCCAATTTGTACCGATGCAAAAATAATATTATACCTATTTGTGTAAACCAATCAATATAAACATGAAAAAATATGATCACAAATATGATACCAAAAAATAATGTAACAAATGTATCTACTCATCAAACAACCTCTCCCCTACATCACATACATCTCTCCTCCATTTTGTCTCGAACAGACAACTTGGTGAAAAGATAAACATATTTAGCATCAGATAAATCAATGAAGTATATCTAGATATCAATGAAACAATCAGCTAATAATTATCAACAATGTCAAATCCGTAGGCAGCAAATAGTATTCACACAATAGGAATCAACAATCTAAATAAGTGTGACTAAACGAGCCAATGCAGCAAAATAAGTAAATCTAGCAATGTGAACTGCATAACAAAAATCTAGTAGCAACCCAACAGTAACAAAAATATTTTAATATGAACTAGGGTACTGAAACAAAAGTAAACAAAAATCCCAGAGGGTCGCTCGAACGAGACAACCTTGTCGCTCAAATGACAGAGGCTTCTCGTAAGATGGCTTCGCGTGATATCTATTTCTCGCTCGAACGAGAAAATCAAACTCTCACATCCAGTTCTAAGAATTAAACAGTTTTGCCGAGTGAAAAAAATTCTTGAAAAAACTAACTGGAAGTGGCAGAAAAATGCAAAATAGTAGTGAAAACAACAAAAACAATATGAGTTACATGCTAACCTAGTACATATGTGCTCAAACATGAACATGGAATGTATGGGCATGAACTACAACAAATTAATCACAATTCCACACATCGAAATGATTAAGAAGCTATAATTGATAGCTATAAATCATCATATTTTATTTTAGCCATATGTGACATTTAAAATGTGAGCTTAATGAACTAATAAACATCATGCACACAAATCTGGAATTTAGACGATTCTACGAACAATAGCGTCATGACACGATTTTTAAACGTTATGATTCGTTATACAAACCCGTTTAAATATCCATTCAAACTTCCTCAAATATATATCATATTTTCTTTTTGAATGAGCATAAACTAATTTGGCCATTTTTTACATATGATTCTTTTTATTGCCTTGAATTTATTTTGGGCTCTTTTAAACGGTGACTTTCACGACGAGTCAATTTTGAACTCTCGCAGTACTTTCCCGTAAACACTCATCATTTTTTCAATAGTCCTTAATGTAGACACCCCATTCTGGTACCCCCTAAACTCTCCTTAGGTCCCTAGCACCTCCCTTCATCACTACAAACCCAGGTCATACCTCGAGTACTAACCTAGAAGCCATCGGGCACTCCCAGACTCCGTTTGACCAAAAGTCAAACTCTTCAACTCGATCGAGACTGAATGAATCTTCAAAGGGCCCTGAAACCCCTTTCCAACGGTTTGGCCCGTGCGCGATTCTGACTTACCATGCGGACGAACGACCCATTTTCCGTCGAAACTCAATCAGGAGGCCACCGGGCGCTCCCGAGATCCGTTTGACCTAATTCAACTCTTCAACTCGACCGAGACTGAATGAATCTTTGAAGGGCACTAAAACCCCTTTCCAAAGGTATGCCCCATTCGCGATTCTGACTTAAAGTACAGACGAACGATCCGTTTTACTCCGAAAGGTCACCGAATGCTTCCAGGGTCCGATTAACCAAAGTCAACTCCCCGAACCGGATCAAACTCTTTGGAATGTCTAAGTACATCTCCTAAACTTTCCAACGGTCTACCCCGTGTGCAATTCAAACTTACCATGCAGAAGAACGATCCATTTGCGTCCGACGATTCCCCGTCCAATGGACTAACGAATGCTTTTGAGCCATATTTGACCCAAAGTCAACTCCCGAACCCGGGAGCAGTCGAAAGTACATATGAAGGTCTCTGAATTACCTTTCCAATGGTCTACCCCGTGCATAATTCTGATCAATGATTTGCATTATGTGGCTGATTTTCCAAAAAGACCTGAAAGACAATGCCAAACGACAGGTCCCAGACCCTGCCTATCGACAGTGTACCTAAAAGCACCTATCGATTGGCAGGAATAGGGCTATTCCGATCGGAAATTCCCTGGGCCTATAAAAAGGAGGCCTAACCTCACTTGCAAAAGGGGCCCAGATCAGAAACGTATCACTCTCAGTAAATCCAGAAAACCTCTCTCGAAGTCAGCGCGATTTCCACATCCAAATCCCTTTCCAACCTTCACTTTTCATCTCCTTTTCATCAAACTTGGTGAATTCACTAACCTCCATCATCATCCAAGTGCAAGGGATGCTCTCCAACATTCAAGATCAAGCTCAAGATCTTCAAGAAGGTCCAATTTTCTCAACACTCTCCATAAATTCCCATAAATTCGCATTAACTTGTTTTATTAATTAGCACTTTTATTCTCTCATCTCTCATCTCACATATCCTAATATACTTTTTATTTAGTATTATTGGACATCTCTTATTTTCATACAACTAAAAAACCCAAAAAATAAGAAAAAGAGGGTTTGCTCATAAATTCCAAATGGGAATTCTCACACTTTTCTTACACTTTTCTCACAACTAAAACACTTTTTCTACACACACACGCACACAAATAAGAGAATCTCTCGATTGGATTTATAGGATAAACCCCACCCATCATTTTGCATGCGAACTACGTGGACTTTGATACCTCTATAGGCTACGTAGGCATCTCGGGGTAAAATCCAAGATTCGAGTCCTATTTTTTGCTTTTTCTCTCATCTCCTATTCTCTCTAAATTCAATCCTCCTAGATTACATATGTATACATATATTTGTCCTTAGTGGAGTATTATTCCATGTGCATTATCGTTCCCTTATAACAGTCAACGCAAGGATAATCGCTTAAATCTTATTTTCTAATATTTTTATACCTTCCTGCGGATGACTCACTTTACCTCTTCCATGGTACAAGTCGATGATTCCTATCTCCACTATATATACACATGCACACATATCACGGGGAAAATAAAGGAAAATAAAAAAACCCATGAGAGACCGTAAGGGCAGAATGGGTGCCTAACACCTTTCCATTTCGTAACTTAGCCTCCGGACCTTTTTCAAATCATTTTGGTTTTGTATGCATCAGTATGTCTTTGGATGTTGTCCTTCGGGATGACTCCCTTTCTTTTGTCTGTTTTGAGTAAAATAGACTGGCGACTCTATCTCTCTACATTTTTCACCTCACCCAAATGACGCCGGTCGAAGCGCTCCTGAGAGGGAAGCGCGGGACCTAGGATCCTCCCTCACGCGCTCGCCCACCACGAGGATCGGGGATGGCCACAGTGGCGACTCCGCTAGGGATTATTCTTTTAAGGACTAGACTCTATTTACATGGGTGTTATGTTTGTTTATATTTTCCCCCATTTTGCATGTTCTCATTTTTCATGTATATCCCATACTTATGCTTCTATTCACACATGTAGAAAATTCTCCATGTACACTTCGCACCACGTGCACCTCAGATCACATATATCCAAATATTGCACGCATCACCCATCCATACTTGGGATACCATTGGTACTTGTACTTTGATCCCTGTTTGGCATAATCGAAAAAGACATTGTCATAAGATACGAATAAGAGAATCATGCATGATTCACACGATATCACCAAAGAGCATTGATATTGATCAAATTTTTACCCAGTAACTGGAGGGTCACTTCATGATGGGCGCTGGTCCGGCAGGGCGCAGTTAGCCTAAGCGATATGACTCTCACCTTCCATTAGCCAATTACCTTCGACGTATATCGAACGGTTCCCCCGCATCGTACCGCATTGACCGAAGTCATGACGGGAGGTATAACATAGGCAACTCATTCACGTATGCCGAGTATATCAAATTCTCTCTCACACGTACCGTCCCTATGAGGTATATAGTGTGGCAATTCACGTGTACTCAGGTATATCAAATGGCTTGTCCACACGTATCGATTACCTGCAAGAGCAAGATGTATATCGTGGAAGTCATGCCAAAGGGGGGAACCCTTTTCGATTCACCCAACCAACTGCATACCCGCATATAGGGGTCAAGCCTAGGACACACATATAAGATTGTCGGTTTCAACCCGAAATTTTGTTAAAATTCTGGGTCGGCCTGCCGCCCGAATATTTGCATGTTTTTAAAACGGGACCCTGCCCGTGAGCCTGGTTACAACTCCAGCCATAGCTTTGCATATATTACAAATCCAATTTTTCCAGGCTCGGGTCCCATCTGGCACTTCATTTTGCATTTAGGAGAATTAATACAAGTGAAAACATAATAATTATAATAATCATGTTGAGACCGTCTCCAAAAAGAAAACTCTCTTTTTTATACAAAATCCAAAAATATTTTTTCCTTTCCTTATCAAAAATCCAAAAATATTTCTCCTCTCTTTATCAAAAATCCCAAAATATTTTGTCTTTCAATAAAAAAAAATGTCGAAAAATAAAGTATATCCATTTCCTTTTTCTAAAAAATAAATCCCATTCTACGCCTTCTCAGGTCGATCGCAAACCCTTGGCCTGGATCCTTATTGGCTTCGGTCTTCAATCAAGTCACCCAGGAGTTCCGTCCGTTCCCCTGTTACTTCTTCCGGATCCGGAATCCATCTGCCTTCCATGGAGAACAAAAATCAAGTACCCGTTGTGCAGTCAGATCTGACGTCAATCCTAGCTCAGGTTGTGTCTAAGATTGACAACCTCCAAACTGAGGTCCGAGAGATACAACGAAACCAGGTCCCCATTCCTCAGGAACTCGAGGTCTTATTTCCTCGTGCTATGGATCCACTCGAGCCTATCTGGGTTCCCGAAGAGTATTAGCACGCTCCACGTGCCCCTCCCACTAATGGGCCACCGCCTGCCCAGCTTTTGATACCGAACCTTGCCCAATATGGGGCTAACTTGCCTATGATTATGGATCCGAAGGAAGAAGAACTGAGTAAAGTCAATGAGGACCTCAAGATTCTCACCAAGAAGTTTGACCAAGTCAGAATCTCATAAAATTACATGCACTATACCCACGTGTCTCCTTATCCTAAAGCGAGGTTACCCGAGAAGTTCAAGATGCCAAATATCGAGAAATTCGGAGGAATTTGACCCTCGATTGTTCATCTCCGAAGCTATCACTGTTCCATGACTCTACTAGGGGCTTTTGAATAAGTGATGACCCAATTATTTCAGCAAACTCTGAAGGATAGCTCCCTCCGATGGTTTTTGTCTCGCGAAGAGTCCAGAATCCATAGCTGGGAGGATGTGGCCCGAGAATTCATGTTATAGTACAAATATAATGAATAACTTGAGGTCACCCACCGTAATTTCGAGCTGCTCAAATAGAACCCTTGGGAATCAGTCAGTAATTTCATCGCCCGATGGAGGGAGAAAGCAATAACTATGACCAATCGGCCATCCAAGGAAGAACAAGTCAGCATAGTGAAGAAGAACTTCTTACCTTATGTCCGAGCAACGATGGGAGCACAATACTATCCCTACTTTCGAGCTCTCAGAGAAGCAGAAGTAGAAATCGAGGAAGGTCTTACCAAAACAGAAGTTGAACCAAAGGTGTCCAGACAGTTCACCCCCAGAAAGTATGATAAGCCTTCTAGTGCTACAGTCTCAACCATCAACAATATCTCTCAACCAACCACATCATGGGCACCAGAAAGCCGCCATATCCCATTCCAAAAGGAATACACCAAGCTCCATGCTCCCCTATCCAAAGTTTATCAAGCCTTGTTGAACCGAAACCTTATCAAACCCTTGGATCCCCGTCCATTGCCAAATCCACTTTCAAGAAACTTCAAGGCAGATGCCCATTGCGCCTTTCACCAAACAACTGGCCATACCACTGACCAATGCTTTCACCTCTGAAACATAATCCAAGGTCTAATTGATCGGGGTACCATCGCCCGACCAGCCAATCTTAAGCCAAACACTACTAACAACCCACTTCCAAATCATGCCAATGCCATTTTTCTAAAAGAGAACCCAGAATTTGATCCCTCAACTCAAATTACACCGATATACTCTCCTAAACATCTCCAAATTTATCCATATTTCCTCCTACACCCTGATAGCCTCATTGATCAGGCAGTATCACTCCTTACCAGAGCATACATCGTCGTCCATACCCGTTTCGAAAATGGAATCATGGAATGTTCATAAGTATTAAATAAACTCCTAGAGTTCGAACTGAAATTGCCCTCACAAATGATCATTGATTGCCAGAGATTCAGTGCACTATTCTTGGAAGCACGAAAATGGGCTCGAGAGTCAGATAGTTGGGTAGTACCGACCAATGAAGTCAGCCTAGATGATGTTATCCAGATCATGGCAGAATCATTCAGGATAACTAATAACATTTGCAGTGTCACCGAGTTACTTGATACTCTGAAACTATAAGGGCGCCTGATCCCTTCACCCTTACACATCCCCATCTATTGGGAAGCCTGTATGAAGAAGCCATTGAAGTTTTAGAATGCACCGACTTTACATAGAAAGACATAATTGTTGCCACCAGATGGGGGGAAGAATTTGGAGATTCGAATGAAGAACAAGCTTTCGAGAAAACTGGCCCTGTAATCGACATGTGTGGGATGATATCATTCAAGTAACTCCTCGAAGAAATAAATAAGGTGGAAGAACAACTCGATATTGATGAGGAAATGGGATTCATATTCTTCCCTTCTTCAGTAAATCACATGACCAGATCAGGGAGGCATTACCAGATCCCAAGCTCATTACCAGCCAGTGACAAAGGGAAGGGCGTTGAAAACCTTCCTATGCCAGAGATGACCCTCGAGGAGAGCAAGATCCTCGATCAACTAAAGAAAACTCAAGCTAACATCACTCTATGGGGGCTTTTTATGTCTTCTCAGCTACACAGGAATACTTTGATCAAGTTGCTCATTGGACCCACAGTTCCTCCTTCTACCACACCAGAAGAAGCGATAAATTTCGTCGGATCCTTGACCTCTACCCGAATGCTATCCTTTTTCGAAGAACAAGTCCCCAGAATTGGGCCAAACCACAATCATGCACTTAACATCTCCGTCAAAGATATGTGGAAGGTTGTACCACTCTCTCTTATCGATAATGAATCTGCCTTGAATGTCTGTCCACTAAGAACCTTCAAATGTTTAGGCCTGAAAGAAAGTGACCTCTCTCCAACCTTCGTTTTTGTGCGTGCCTAAGATAATACCCATCGAGAGGTGATGGGATCCATAAAGCTTGTAATAGGGGTTGGCCCTATAAACCCTGTCGTCGAATTCTAAGTTATTGACATCCCAGCATGTTTTAACCTACTGCTAGGACGACCTTGGCTCCATAGTATCAAGGGCGTGTATTCCTCACTCCATCAGAAATTAAAATTCTTCATCGATGGACGAGTCATCACCATCTTGGGCGACGGCAACAATGCCGATGGTATAAGTACCAGCAGTCCAATTCTTAAGATAAAGCATGGGTCAAATAATATGCTCCTATCAATATTCCGAGTTGAACCACTTTTAATCCCGGTAAGAGGCAACTTCAAAGAAAGGGTTTTTCCAGAATATGACCCACATGGCAACATCAATGTGATTCAAATGTTCAGAAACAAGCACTTCATTCCCGGACTAGGGCTAGGACAAAGGCAACAAGGAATACTTGAGCCCATTGAACTGAAGAAGGCTTTCCCTCCTTGTGATTTGGGGTATCAATCGTCAGAATAAGAGCTCAGAATGATCCGCCAGTCTCAACCAAAGAGAGGACTAGACTGCATCCAGACTATCCTAGGTGACTCCTTGAATGGACGATTCATTAAAGAGGGCGAGTACTTCCCCTTTTGCAGCTTCTCGAAACCATGGTATGACCATACAGACAAGATTATGAAGCCTGGAATGGAGATTTTCTTCCAAGATAGCTAGCCATAGGCCGAGAGTTCCCAACACCATAAACAAACACTAACCAAAAATACCGAAGAGAACTGAGGAAAGTGACTCCAAAGATTCCTTCAATTTACAGACACTGGGGCTGACACTCTGTATGGTTCACTCAGGCACTACATCACCGGATCCGTCCCAACTGATTAAAGCTTTTGATACACCTCTCTCAACTTGCATGATGCACCAGTTCTACCTACTGAAATCTCCCCTAATCCTAATGTTTACCCCATTTCTTCTTCTGTTGTCTATCCTTATTCAAATGTAATCGAGTCCTCCTTTGATGAGGTTCTCAATGTTGTTTTTCCTATCAATGAAATAAATGAAGATTTTGAGTATCTTGTGGTACCTTACATTAACTGTTTGGATTCTAATCAAACTTTTGATGATGATAATTTTACAAATGAATAATTCTTAACTGATCTAAATAAGGTTAATAATAAATAACATAATCGCGTTCAAGTTAATAAAGAAGAGACTGTTGTTGTTAACCTCGGTTCTAGTAGCCAACTGTGCGAGATTAGAATAGGGGCTACCATCGACGAGCATAAGCGTACAAAACTCGAAGAATTGTTAAAAGAATTCGTGAATGCCTTCTCATGGTCCTACGACAATATGCCCAACATTGATCCTGAAATAACTCAGCACGAGATCCCCACTCTCCTAGATTACAAGTTGGTTAAGCAAAAGTTGAGAAAGCTCCGCACCGAATGGTTGTTCAAAGTCAAAGAAGATGTGGTCAAACAGCTGAACGTAGGCTTCATTCGTGTGATCGAATATCTCACATGGCTAGCCAACATAGTGCCTATACCGAAATCAGGACAAAAGGTTCGGATGTGTGTAGACTATCGGGATTTTAACAAAGACTCTCTAAAGGATGATTATCCGCTACCCAATATCGACATGATCGTGGACAACACAGACAGTCATGCTCTTAAGTCATTCGTCGATGAGTTTGCCGGATACAACTAAATCAAAATGCACCCAGACCAGCAAGAAAAAACTACATTCATCACCTTACGGGGAACCTTTTGCTACACCGTTATGCCATTTGGTCTCAAGAACGTTGGGGCTACCTACCAGAGGGCTGCCACAACCATCCTGCACGATCTGATTCACAAAGAAGTTTAGATATATATGGATGATATTATTATCAAGTCCAAAACTAGATAAGGTCATGTTCCTGCTCTCAGAAAGTTCTTCGAACGACTGCGACAGTATCAGATAAGACTCAATCCGCAGAAATGCATCTTCGGAGTTACAATGGGAAAACTTGTGGGTTTCATTGTCAGTGAGAAGGGGATAGAAGCAGATCCTGCCAAGCTAAAAGCCATACTTGAGATGCCACCTCCCCGAACAGAGAAAGAAGTCCGAGGTTTCCTTGGAAAATTATAATACATCAGTCGGTTCATCAGCCAGTTAACCTCCATCTACGAACCTATCTTCAAAATCCTCTGAAAAGATTCAACTAAGGTCTGGAATGAGGCATGCTAAGAATCTTTTGACCGAATTAAACAATATCTGACCCAACCCCCGGTACTCATGCCACCACAGCCTGGTCTCCCCTTGCTCCTATACCTAACCATAACCGATACTGCAGTTGGGGCTTTGCTAACCCAATACCTTGAAGATTCTGGCAAAGAAAGAGACATCTATTATGCCAGTCGCAAATTGGCCGAGTACGAGTTTAAGTACACTGCTTTGGAAAAGGCATCTGTCGCACTTGTCTGGGTCACCCAAAATTTATGACACTACATGCTCACCTTCCCCATCAAACTTGTATCCCGAATGGACTCCGTCAAATACCTTCTTAAGAAACCTGCCTTGTCCAGCCAAATGGCTCGATGGTTAATGCTCCTAATCGAGTTCGATATCATGTACGTCACGCAGAAATCCATGAAAGGAAGAGCCATCTCTGACTACCTCGCTGATTACCCCATGGATGAAGCTGATGTATGGATCTCTAAATTTCCAGATGAAAACATCCTTTGCGCTGCCCAGAACAACCTTCGATGACAAATGTTCTTTGACGGCACTGCCAATAAAAAGGGATATGACATTGGGATACTTATGATCGCCCCAGATGACTCTCACACTCCCATCGCCATCAAGATGGATTTCCCCTGCACTAATAACATGACTGAGTATGATGCATGCACGGTAGGCCTCAAAGTTGCTCTCAGGAAAGGTATTCAATGCCTAAACGTCTACGGGGATGCCGCCCTCATTATCGGTCAAGTGCTAAGAAAGTTGAAAGTCAAGGACGAGAAACTCCAACCCTTCTATGACCACTTAGAAGAACTAGCCTCCCAATTCCAAGATATCACCTTCCATTACCTACGTCGAGCCAAGAATAACCTAGTCGATGCCCTTGCTACCCTGTCCTTTATGGTCGACATGCCCGAAGGAATAACAATGACCCCCTTCCTTATTCAAAAGCAAGACAAACCAACCCACTACTACCACATTGAGCTCGTCACCACAGAAGATTCTGAACTAGCCAATTACTGGTACTATGATATTTGGCACCTCCTCAAGCATGGTAGGTATCCCGAGGGTTCCAACAAGAAAGATCGAGTAACCCTTCGAAGACTGGCTGCCCAATACATTATCTGTCATAAAGCACTGCTCAAAAGGAACTTCAATGGAACTCATCTGCACTGCATCGCAGGGGCTGATATTGAAAAGATAATGCAGAAGATCCACAACAGGGAATGCGGACCCCATATGAACGGTCACATGCTTGCCAAAAAGATCATCCAACAGGGCTACTACTGGACCACCATGACCCAGGATTGCACCGCCTATGTCCGGAGATGCCTTAAATGCCAATAATTATCCAATCTTCAACATATGCCTCCACGTGAATTATACAACATGACCTCTCCCTGGTCGTTCTCCAGTTGGGGTATCGACATCATATGGAAGGTTACACTGAAGGCTTCTAATGGGCATGAGTTAATCTTAGTGGACATTGTTTACTTCACCAAATGGGTCGAAGCCGAGTCATACGCAGTGCTGAACGCTAAGAAAGTGGCCAAATTCATCAAGAAAAACATCATCTGCCGATATGGGGTCCCGCATGAGCTAGTATCAGATTACGGGTTTCATTTCGAGGTAAAAGTCACAGAGGTGGTCAACGAATATGGGATTCAGAGACACAGATCTTCTCCCTACCGACCTCAGACCAACGGTGCAGTCGAAGCCGCCAATAAGAACCTCAAAGCCATCATCAGTAAGATGATTGAAAGTTATCGGGATTGGTCCGACCAGATCCCGTACGCCCTCTGAGGATACCGAACCTCAATTCGAACCTATACTAGGGTTGCCCCTTGCTCTATATTCCACGGCATGGAAGTAGTCCTACCCGTGGAGCTGGAAATACCCTCGTTGCGCGTTATGCTTGAGAGCAAGGTTAGCGAAGAAGACTGGTGCCAAAACCGTCTTGACGAGCTGACACTCCTCGACGAAAGGAGATTAAAAGCGTTATACCACATATAAGGTTACCATCGCCGAATAACGCGATCATTCAACAAGAGAGTCAAGGAATGCAATGTCCGAGAAGGGGGCCTAGCCCTCAAAGAAATCATAGAACCTATCTGGGACCCCAGAGGGAAATTCAAGCCCAATTGGAGCAGCCCATACATTATCAAGAAGATCTTGTCTGGCAGTGCCTCCATGCTTACTGACTTAGATGGGGAAGAGATGGCTCGTCCACTCAACTTGGACCATCTAAAGAAATTGTACCCCTAGTCTGAAATCTCGGCGCGCTACGACTCTTCTCATCTCCCTTCTATTCTTAATAAAAAAAAACTCTTCATTTCCTTCTACCCAGAACTACGTGGGCCTGATCCTCTGCAAAAAACCATTTTCAAACAAAGTATATAATTTTAAAACCCTAGAGGTACGTAGGCAGCTCATACACCTTACATGAGCACGACCCTTTATTTTTCACAAAATACTATTCTTTTCTTATCTCCGAGAACGACAGTCCATTCTAACATATACTTGAACAAAAAGATTATGTATGCCTTAGCGATAGGTATAGATAATTCAAACAAAAAAAAACTCATCAAAAGGCACAGCTGGATGATCAAAAACTTATTTATTTCACTAATAAGAAATTTCGGCACGGATTACATAAGAAAAGGAACGGATAACTCCCTTCTCCCCTACCTTCCTAAAAAAGCCAAATAAAATCCCCACATTTATTCCCCATTACAAAATAGACCATCCTACCCACAGCTACCCGAGGAGCCGGCTCCGTCATCATCATCTACATCCTGGGATCACCAAGCTTCCCCTGCCTGAACAGAGTGTCGCAAACGCTCCATAGACTGATAAGCCCGAACCAGTTTCAGAAGAACCACAACACCTCCCTCCATGGTATTAAACAAAACAAGCCACCTTTGTCAAGTCTCCACTGCCAACATCTTGCTAACTACTCTCCTCCACAACCACTTCATATAATCCCCAGGGAAATGCCAAACTCTCCCAATAGACTGAGAATGATGGGTCGACGAATGCTGACTCTCCCACAAAGAGCCAAGCCGCATGCGCAGATGCTTAGTCAAATCTTCTACCGGAAAGAAGTCTAGTGTTCGAGGTGGCACGACCTGCTCCCAACCAAATTGGCTTAGAAGCTGCCAAGAGAAATAGAAAGAGGTCTGTCTAAGACCAAATAGCCGAACATACGGGTATTCTCCCAGCTCCAGAATAGGCAGCAACTGTCCTCACCAAGGCACTGACCAACACAGATCCCCGTGCTAGATAAACCAGTTCTCGATGTCCAAGCCAACACTAATAAAATAGCGCGAAAAGAAGTTGGGTACAACCGATAAAGGGTATTCTAGAGGGGTCAACAGGAGAAGTCTTTCATAGAATCACATGAACATCATCACGGGGCTATACCCCTCAAGAAGGCAGAACGACTTTCTTGCCAGGCGTCCAGGCCATTTAAGGTCTCCGCCAGTATCACGACCGTAGGATTGCGACGTATGACATCCAGGAAATAATGGCTGTAAGTTGTGGGTCCACCAGAAGTTCCCCAATCACCATCAGTAATTTTAATACTAAGCCCAGAACAACGGATCCATCGTATCCAGCATCGCCATCCTCCTGTAAATGCACGGACTATAACACCGTCGAAAGGGAGATCATTCCTCCAGTAACTAGTGGTCTAGCCACCGATGGTGAAATACGAAGAAGCCCAGCCAACAACTCCCTGGGAGAACGGGAAAACTCGGGTAAAGCCGCAGCAACATTGGGATTTATCCCCAGTATGGTAAAAAATTCCTCGTAGGTAGGATAAACTTCATCCAACCCAAAGCGGAATACATAGTCTTCGGGGTACCAAAATTGTACCGCCGCCATCAGTATGTTCCACTCAATGGGACGATTATGCCACAAAGAGACTCGACGCATGTTGAAAGCATCGTAGTCGACATTATAAGAGCACATCACTTCCAAGGCTTCGAGGTAGTTAGAAAAATCAATGCTATCAGGGAGAGCCATCTTACAAGACTAGGAGATAATAGGCAAGTAAGTAAGAGTGTGAAGGTTTGATGAAAACACTACACCCTTACCCCTTTTTATACTTAAGAACCCTCATAAAAGACATAACCCTTACAGAAATCGGAGGGAATCCTACCCCACAAGGTACAAGAATCTGAAGAGGGCACTAATCAAAAGCTTTGAATTAATGGGGCAGGACTTGCCTACCGATAGGCAGGACTAGGGGCTTGCTAATCGACAATCCCCTATTTTTGGAAATTTTCCTCTTTTGTCAAAATCAGAAGCTCAATAACAAATAAATTGATGTTCTCAATTTCAAAAATCCTTGTCCACCCTTATATAATTTCTCATTAAAAAAAAAATTTCCCTCAACAATCCCAAAAATATCTCTTTTTACGGTCTCAGCAGCAAAGTAAAAAGCGCATATGCATGCATTCACACACCATTAACAAAAGATAATAAAAAAACTCCATTGCATTACATATATATTTGTTCTCTATGTTACATCAATGTTGCAGGAAATAAAATAAAAGCAAAAAACAACAGGACTCAACCCGAACCCACATTTTCTCTCTCTCACCTACTCTTCACCCCTAAGAGCTTCCACCCCTACGACGCGCTCTCTTTCCCATACGACGAGACGACGCACCACCGCTACCTGAGCTAGAGTCCTCCCCGAACGAAGCAGAAGGCACCAAATAAGAAGGAACCGAAACCGCGTCCCGAATATGGGCAGACACCAAAGATATCCAGTCTCTGATGTCTCTCAGCCAAGTGGTCGACACCCGAACTTGCTGCAAAGAAAAAGTAAAAATCAGTATAAAAAAGAAAAGGTCAAAATAGAAAAGGGACCAAAAAGAGGAAGAAGGTATACCGTAGGGTGAAGGACCTCCTCTGTCAAACCCAACTCTTACGGATCCATCGCACGAGGACGGTGCAATATAAGTACCATCCCTCTATCATCTCGCCGAATGTTGTACGAAAGAGTATGCAATCACACAAAGGGAGCCTCTGAAGTCGCCACCGCCGTAGACACTGACGAACCACCGTCGCTGTGGGAGGAACCCACCGCCCAGCTCAAACCCGTCGGAGGGAAAGGCAAGGCATAGTATATATTGGGAGCCATCAGCCAGCTCGTCACAAAGTCCATATAGTTATACGACATGATTGTATCAGTATACAACAGGTAGGACTCATCGATAATTGCCACGATCCTCGCATCCTTCGACAGCAGCCATTCCTGATTCATAGATATAGGAGGATGCGCAGGTGGCACCACCAACTCCTTCTCAAAAATCTGTCGAACCACCCGCTCCCCCAGATACCAAGAATGGCTGAACTCATATGCCAGCAAATGCCTCATCTGCGCATTCACCCCAGTCGCCCCCGTATCGTGAATGGCTGTCCCCCAAGGGTAAAAGGTCACCTGAAAATCCCCAGCAGGCATAAGTTAATGCAGAATCAGAACATCCAAAAATCAAGACTAAAAAGGTAAGAGCCTTACCCTACCACTGGTCAGGCCAATCAAGACATGACACACTGCCTCCAAAGAAAGAGATCCCTTCAACTGCCGATTGGCCTTCCGCCATCGATACAGTCGGCAGAAGTCCCTAACGGTATCGTCCTTCAGAGAGATTAACTAGGTATCGTACCCAATCACCTCATAGAACCACGTCTGCCAAAGACAGGAATTCACAATAAAAAATAGACGCATAAGGAAAATGTGAATGCAAGAAAGGAAAATGCGCAAAATTAAAGGATACCTCGAGGAGATACGTGGCTCCAGTAAAAGTTTACCGGCAGCACCGGCTGAATGCATCCAAAGAAAAATAGAGGGTCGCCAAAGTCAGGCTTCCCTAATCATAGAGAGGGATGTTTGAAAACATCCTCAAATACGACAAAAACCACAAATGGACGACGTCGCCGCTCGACGCCACCAATCCTCCCAGCACCAATAATATGAACAACTGGGCCATTTGCCTCACTTGTAGCCCATCCTCCACATCAACCACCCCACTCAGCAAGACATCCTTCAGCAAGGACAGCTGAATGGAATCCCCAAAAATTATCCTCCCTACGTCACCAAGTGCCTCCCTCACCGTCTCCGCCCTCACCCTCAGAGAGCTCCACCTCTATCTGCTCCCCATTGCAGTTCAGCCCCAGCAGCTGCTGCACGTATATGGGAGTCACGATTATCTACCCAAAATCGAAATCGAAGGTGTGGGTAGTATCCCACCATCTCTCCCCCAAAGTGCATAAGACCGCAGTCAACCGAGGGATCTCATCCAGCGCAAACGTCAATCTCCCAAAACCCGCTGATGATACCACCCAATGCACCACGGGTGGAAGATGCTCCCAAAAATCCTTAAGCCCCGTCGTCCCGCGGGTAAGCATGTTATTTAAAGAGACATTAGACTGTCAAAAGAAAAAAAACCTTGTCAAAATTCGAGAAGAAAAGAAAAAAATACCAAAAAGAGAAGAATGCCAAAAGTCAGGTTGCTTACATAACTGCCGGGGCTCACCACCTTAGAAGAGAGATAACGCGATGGCTCTCGCAGTAAGGTCCGCTCATCCGCAACCGGCTCAAATGCATCAAAGGAGTTCTCACTCCCCAAAGCAAGAAGCGCCATGGCCCTCCACTCCACGTTCGCCCAGTCATCAACAGTCAATTATTCCCTATGCACTGCAGTACTCAGAAAGGCAGTCATTTCTTAGAGATCGGAATGCTAGAACGATTTGCAGAGAAAAATCGTAGAAAGAAAGAAAGCAAGAAGCTGTGAAAAATGAGGTAAATTCGCCCCCTTTATATAGGATGCCAAGGGTCATGCCGATCGGCATTGACCCCTCACCCACCGATCGGCACTGACCGCTTACCTTCTCGAGGCATTCCAAAAGTTCGTGTCACTGCCGAATGGCACCCTCTGCACCATGCCGATCGGCACCCACCTTAGAATTTCGTACAAAAATTCCCAGGAAATACCAGACAGCCTTAAAAAATTCCCAAAAAATTCCTAAAAGTCCCAGGAAGGATTTAGAACATTTTCACCAAGAAATTTTCGCACTCGCACAAGCGGAACCCATATTTCCCCAGTGGAACTCTCAAAAATCAAGTAAAAATCCTCCCGACAACATCCTCGGAGGATCTCTAAAGACCACCCCTATGCCACAAAGGCCTCAATTTTCCCCAAGCAATACATCCAAACCTTGGGCCACCTAAATCTCCCCAGTGGAATTTTTGGCTATTCCTTCAGAGGATGCAAAATATTTCCCCAGCAATCGGCTCCCCGGCCCAAATCAAAACCTCAAGATAATCTCCCCGACAGAGTTCCCCAAGAACATCTCTACTTAAGCCCTCAGAATTGGCTTCGACCCGCAGAATTGGTCATCTCAATTTAAGCCCGCAGAATTGGGTTTGACCCGCAGAATTGATCCTCTCATACTTAAGCCCACAAAATGGCTTCGACTCGCGGAATTGATCATTTCTACTTGAGCCCGCATAATTGGCTTCGACCCGCAGAATTGGTCATCTCTACTTAATCCCACAGAATTGGCTTCGACCCGTAGAATTGGGCATCCCACCTTAAGCCCTCAGAATTGGCTTCAACCCGTAAAATTGGTCATCTCATCTTTAAGCCCACAGAATTGGCTTCGACCCGTAGAATTAGTCATCTCAACTTAAGCTCACAGAATCAACTTCGACCCGCAGAATTGGTCATCTCAACTTAAGCTCGCAGAATCGACTTCGACCCGCAGAATTGGTCATCCATAACACCTTTTTTTTTAATTAACCTAAACTTTTCCTTCAAACCATCACTATTATTCCCCCCTCAGGCCCTCATAATCGGCCCCGACCCTCTGAATTGGTCATCCTCGCTCCCTTAGGTCCTTATAATCGGCCTCGACCCTCTGAATTGGTCATCCTCCCTGAAAAGCATCTTGCGATGTCTATTTGACGGCTATCGCTTATTCTAAACTCACCTGTTGAGGGTCTCTGTAGACACCCCATTTTGTTACCCCTAAACTCTCCTTAGGTCCCTAGCACCTCCATTCATCACTACAAACCCATGTCATACCCCGAGTACTGACCTAGAAGCCATCAGGCACTACCAGACTTCGTTTGACCAAAAGTTAAACTCTTCATCTCAACTGATACTGAATGAATCTTCAAAGGACCCTAAAACCACTTTCCAATGGTCTGTCCTGTGCGTGATTCTGACTTACCATGAAGACGAACGACCTGTTTTCCCCCAAAACTCAATCAGGAGGCCACCGGCGCTCCTGGGCTCCGTTTGACCTAAGTCAACTCTTCAACTCGACCGAGACTAAATGAATCTTCGAAGGGCACTGAAACTCCTTTCCAACGGTCTGCCCCGCACGCAACTCTAACTTACAGTACGGACGAACAATCTGTTTTACTCTGAAAGGACATCGAATGCTTCCACGGCCCGGTTGACCAAAGTCAACTCCCCGAACTGGATCAAACTCTTTAGAATGTTGAAATACATCTCCTAAACTTTCCAATGGTCCACCCCATGCGCTATTTGGACTTACCATGCAGACAAACGATCCATTTTCATCCGATGACACTACACCAAAATACTAATTTTGTGACTGCCTGCTTGTAACTGCTAATGGGGGTGACAAACTTTGTCACTATCGGGAGCAGTAATAAAATTATTTGTAACTGCCATTAGGAGTGATAAAAATTTTGAGCAATGAAAAATTATTTGTAACTGCCAGTAACAGTGATAAATTTTGTCATGTGATTAATTTGTGACTACTAGGAGCAGTCACAAATTTGTAACTTCCACGAGGATTTACAAATATTAGCATTAGGCTTAATTTGTAACTGCTATGAGCAGTCACAAATTTGTAACCGCCACTAGCAGTCACAAATATTAGCATTAGGCTTAATTTGTAACTACTACTGGGAGTCACAAATTTGTAACCGCTAAGAGGAGTCATAAGTTTTGGAATTAGACTTAATTTGTGAGTGCTACGAGCGGTCACAAAATCGTAACTGGTACTAGCGGTCACAATTTTGTAACCGCAAATTCTTTTCCCTCCTTCCCCCCCTCTCTCTCTCTCTCTCTCTCTCTCTCTCCTCTTACATTCTCCCACCAAAAAAATAATTTTCCCTCCTTCCCCTCTCTCTCTCTCTCTCTCTCCTCTTACATTCTCCCACCAAAAAACTATTTTTCCCTCCTATTGAAAACTCTCTCTCTCCCCCTCTCACCAAAAATTTGGAAGGAAAAAGAATGGATTTCACGGAATTGATTTAGGGCTTTTGGAAGGAAAAATAATGTTTTTTTATCTTTAACCTCTCGTTACTCAACCGATACCTTGCGACGATGGTGTTAACAAACTCACCCAAATGGTTTTCACGGTATCTCTCTCTATCTTCATTCTCTTTATCTTTATATATTTTTAATGGTAGATCTGTATATTGTTTATGGTGTTAACAAACTCAAGGTCATTTATTTAATTTCTTTTTAGATCTATGTTTATATTCTGGTTTAATAGAGATTAGGGTTTTGATTTTTGCTTCAGAGATTATTGCTCATGAATTTGGGTTCTTCTCATGTATCACACACACACACACACACACACACACACACACACACACATATATATATAAATGATTTAGTGTTGGATGGAATTTTAAGTGTGAGGTCTCATTCATGTTATGTAACTATAAATGTGAGAGAATGTTTTTACTTGGCTTGATCACCTTTTTAAATTTTGTTGTTTAGGTTTTTGTGTTGAACACTAGATTTTGTTTTACAGGGAATATTTCAGGCGCTAATTTTGGGCTGACTTACGATTATGACTACATTGGTTGTGTTTTAAATGTGAGTTAGTGGACCCCAAAATACCACGTCAGTGAGTTGCAAAAAAAGAGTCAGAATCTTGGGTCATCCTAGAATTATGATTTTGAGTCGCAAAAAAATGATTTCGTATTGGATGGGAGTGTCGGGATTGGTTTGATCACTTTTTTAATTTTTGTTTTGATCGCCTTTTTAATTATTGGTGTTTTTGTGTTTGGTGGGTTTTTAAATGTAGGTGTGTTGACCACTAGATTTTGGTTTACGGGAAATTTTTTAGGCGGAAATTCTAGGCCGACTTAGGATTAATTGGTTAGTTGTGTTAAGATTTTTATATGGTAGTTACTGGACCATAAACACCGACATGCCAGTGACTCGCGAGAAATGAGTTAGAATCCTGAGTCACAAAAAAGGATTTAGTGTTGGATGGACTTTTAAGTGTGTGAGGTCTCGTTCATGTTATATAGCTATAAATGTGAGATAATGCTTAATCACCTTTTAAAAATATTGGAATCTGGTTATTTGGTAATTTTTCAACTGTGGCTGGGTTGAACCCTAGATTTGTATAGTAGGGAATTTAGGGGTCTGCATGCTGAACGCATAGTGTTGAAATGACCGAAAGATATTATCTAAAGCCAATTATTTAGAGGAAGGGACATATCTGCATTCAAATGACCGAAAGATATGGTCCATATAAGTCACATTGGTCATAATTTTAACCAAAGGAAGGTGATAAGTTATTCCATGAGGCATTGATGATGATCGAATTAACCTTTTCATACTAAGGTTAATCGGCCTAAGTAACAATCTTGCCATTACCCACAGAACATTTGGTGATTTAGATAAGATTCTTTTTTATCCTAGTGATGGCCCATTTGATGATTTCGATAAGATTCTTTTTTTTTCAACTTACCTAGTCATTAAAAAGTGAGAAACAAGCGCACTAGGCTTGAATATTTTGACCTTTTCCATCAAGAAGCTTTAATACATATGTTATAAAACACCTCACCCCACCCTACATTTAGGATTAGACGCTTTTGCAAAAATATTGAAATCATCCGCTAAGAAAAGGCGAGAGATTGGGGGTACCACTAGGGGTCACTTCAACACCCTGTCATTTCATTTTAACGCATTTTTTTCACCATGCACAGATTAATGCTTGCAATGGTTTTTACTGTGACTAATTCTCTCCAAACAAGGCATATAAACCCAAGATGTGGACAAAAGCCTAGATTGGATGGTAAATTTGCTAACTTATCATCTATATTGTGTTTAATTAACATTCACAGTATGGTAATCGACTTAACTATGTCGAGCAGGTTTACTAATTTTGGAGGTCCAGTTCCTTCCCGTCCAACTGAAGACTTGGCATTTTCAGTTGCAAGGTTTATACAGGGGGGGATCTTTCATCCATTATTATATGGTAGGCCCATTATTTCTTGTATTTCCTAAGTGAAACCAATCACTACTGTAGGAGGGTAGTGAGACTGGGGTCTATGAATAACTGGAAAGGGTGAGGCGTGACCCACTCCAATGGACGCTGCCTGCAAGGTTTTAAGGTCTCCCGGTGCAACTTCTGAAGAAAACTTCTCCTTCTGGTAATAATGGAACTCAAGCTTCAACTCACTCTCTGCAAGAAGATGAACTTTCACAACAAAAATAGTAATTTTCTCAAGGGAAACACCTGAGAGTGATGGCTGTCAGTGGGGAGTGAAGGAACAAGGCACTCAGCACTAAGAGAATGAGCAGGGAGAGAATACTAGGTAGGTCTGGTGATATTTTGGCAGAGTAATAGTGCAATTTCTATTGTCTCCCTTTTGACCTTGCCCAGAGGTCTATTTATACATGGGCGTTAGGGGTGAGCTGGCGATTTTGGGCGCCAAAATTGAGAGAGTTGGTGGGGAACAATGTCTGAAGTGTACCATTTGTCCCTACCTGTAGGCAGCTTGCCTGTCCCCTCCGCAGGCGCCACCTGGCGCCGACCAAAACTCAAAAAGCACATATGTTCCCTAATGGAGACAAAATAGCAGATTTTGGTAGTTATCTTTTGAAACGGTAACTTGTGGTGCAATTTTGCAAATCTTTGAGAGAGGAGACCTTAAGACCTCCTCCTCTCTAAAAGTGTTATTTTTCTTGAGAGGGACCTCGAGGACCCCCTCTTCTGGAAAAGTCATTTTCTTGTAAAGAGCTTATTTTTATTGTGAGTAGCCAGCTCTTTGGCTGCTCACTTCACTTGTGACCAAGTGTGCAGTGTGCGTAATCTCGAGTGACTTCTGGGTCTTTCTACTAGTATTCTCTCAATCCTATAGTGCTAAGTGGGTGAGCTTGCTCAACATACCTTGTCCCTCAGCCGCCAAGCCAAAACTCCCAGGAGGTCCCAACGCGCCTGTTCGAGCCCTGCTTGCTCGACTAGGCTACCTGTACAAGAAAGTAAAGTGTTAGTGTTGTTGTTCATTTAGAGACTGCTGTTTCATGATGAAAACTCCCGTAGCAGCACTTCTCGAATAACATTTCTGCAGTGACCCTTGCAGTGGCGCTGACTCTTGAAACGCCGCCGACCTTTGCGGCAGCGCGGACCCTTGCATCGGCGCTGACATGTGAGGCGGCGCCAAACCTTATCGCGGTGCCGACGCTCAAAGTGGCGCCGACGCTCGAAGTGGCGCTATTGCTTGAATCGGCGCTGACATGTGAGGCGGCGCCGACCTTTGTCGTGGCGCCGACGCTCGAAGTGGCGCTGACCTTTGTTGTGGCGCCAACGCTCGAAGTGGCGCTGGCGCTTGAAGTGGCGCTGATGCCTGGGGTAGCGCTGATGCTTGAATCGGCGTTGATATGTGAGGCGGCACCGACCCTTGTCGCGCGCCGTCGCTCAAATTGGCGCCGAACCTTGTCGTGGCGCCGACACTCGGAGTGGCGCTGACGCTCGAAGTGGCGCTGACGCCTGAGGTAGCGCTGATGCTTGAATCGACGCTGATATGTGAGGCGGCGCCGACCTTTGTCGTGGCATCGACGCTCGAAGCGGCGTCGACCTTTGTCGTGGTGCCGACGCTCGAAGTGGCGCTGACGCTTGAAGTGGCGCTGACGCCTGAGGTAGCGCTGATGCTTGAATCGGCGCTGACATGTGAGGCGGCGCCGACCCTTGTCATGGCACCGACGCTCGAAGTGGCTCCGACGCTCGAATTGGGGCCGACCCTTGTCGTGGAGCCGACGCTCGAAGTGGCGCAGACGCTTGAAGTGGCGCCGACGCCTGAGGTAGCGCTGATGCTTGAATCGGCGCTGACATGTGAGGCGGCGCCGAACCTTGTCGCGGCGCAGACGCTCGAAGTGGCGCCGACGCTCGAATTGGCGCCGACCCTTGTAGTGGCGGCGACACTCGAAGTGGCGCTGACGCTTGAAGTGACGCTGACGCCTGAGGTAGCGCTGATACTTCACAATGGCTTTTGGGCTTCTTGGTGTCCCTCGCGGGTACCTCTCGGGTGTCATTAATAAGAGAAAGTATTTTTTATTTTGTTTGCTTCTTTCTGTTGATAACACCCTTCTACAACTAGATTAAATTGTACCAATCATTTTTCTTTATTTTTGTGCTCTCAGTGCCATTGAGGAATGACTTCGGCAGGACGGCTGGTGCTCCTTTTATTGCCACTAGCTATGATTATGATGCTCCTCTTGATGAATTTGGTATTCACACAAGATTATCTTCTAGAAGTGGCTCTTAACTTCAAATTGTTTATCTAGCTATGATTATGATGCTCCTCTTGATGAATTTTGAGATTTTAGTTTTGGCTGCAAAATTAATGATAGATTCCTCATTATTTGTCTAGGACTCTATATGCAGTCTAAATGGGGCCATCTGAAAGATCTGCATACGGCCGTAAAGTTGTGTGAGACAGCTTTAGTATCTAGAGATCCCATTGTTATGTCACTCAGAAACTATCAAGAGGTTAGATTATTTTTACTTCTCTTTGAACCCAATACTCAGCTTAAATTGAAATCGAACCCCTGTCTTATTTTCATAGTTATTTGTATACAGGCTCATGTTTTTAAATCGAAGTCCGAGGTTATACAACTAGAACAGATAAATACCACAAGAGATGTTTATGATTATCTGTGGTACATAACAGAGTGAGTGCTATATAACTGTTCATGGTCGCTTTTCTGTTATACGTAAGGTTTACGTGGCTCAAAGGCAGCCACTTACATGGCACAAGGTGAGTATTATTTTCATTAGTTGATAAAAGATCTTTCTGTTACCACTCTATAAAATGTAGTTTTATATAATGTTGCGGCTTAGAGTTGAAAAATGTGTGCGAAACACAATTATTTTATAGAATTGACATTGTTTCAAAATTCAAATGAAGGTTTGCGATTAACATTTCATTTATATCCTTATTACATTTTGACCCCATTTATACTGTCACATGCAGTTTGCTGCTCCCTATTAGCTGTAATTGTGAAATTTGATATCGAAAGTGTCAAAAATACATCTTTTTTATGAGGACTAGTGAAAACATTTGTTTCCTTTTTTGAGCATTTATGTAACTATTGTTGTGCCAGAGTCTATGACATGATCATCTGGCCGAAACTGAATGTTGTAATTAAATAGGGTGAAACTTATATAATCCTTATACATTAGACATTTAGATCTATATACATCTTCAAGAAACAATTCCGTAGCAAAGTGGAGAACAGTGCCCGGAAAAGTTGTATATTAGTGGTGTTTCGTCATATGTGACTGCGCATAAATTATTTTTTCGAAGCATAATTATTGAATTATTGGATTAAAATAGACCTAAAAAATGGACTGCATTCCATAAGATTCACATCTCATGAATATTGTATAATGTGGTGTATAATCAGATCGAAGTCCACCATTTGATTAGATGCATTTAATGAGTTAATTCATTAACAACCTGATAAAGGGTAAATCCAGATTGTTCTAAACTGGATAGAGATTAGTGTCCTTGTTGTATCTTATGCAGTGGCACGGGTCGAATCCATGTGCAGTTGGTATGACCTTATTTAACCAATAAAATAAAGCAAGACATTACATTAACTAATATTATCTTCGTTTATAGAACTGTATATATAAACGGGAAAATTCTATTTGTACAAAGAAAACAAAAACCCGTACCACACTTCCACTATTTTTACTTCCTAAATCGGAGTTATTCCTTTCCTCTCTAAAAATGTCAATTTGGAGGACATTAGTAGGCTTGGCTTCATCAGCTATGCTCATTCAATTAGCCAGGGCAACAAATTACACCGTGGGAATTTCCATCAGACACCATTAAATGAACTGCCTAATGTGTCAGAACTACACTAATATTATCCTCACCTTTGTTATCCTTATTACATTTTACAACTAGCATATCCCAATTTCCATCAGACACCATTAAATGAACTGCCTAATGCATGTGACAATATAAATGGGGTCAAGTCCACATTTCTCTTTTTAAAAACTCTGATATACCTTTTTCAACTATTCAATTATTTTGAGGAATTAACATATCCCAATGTTTATTAAGTTGACTTAGAAAATCAAGGTCGCACTTGGTTGATTTAAACATTTTCTAAATTTTCTAAATTTCCAAATGAACTGCCTATTGCTAGATTTGAACATTTTCTAAATTTATTTACAAAGAAGGTAATATCCTCATATACACTCCCAATCAAGTCCTCTATTTTGATAGAGATCTAATTGGTAGAAATGAAAAGTATCCCTCTTGACTTCTTTTAGCACGACAACCTTAAAAATTGATCCACCTTTCACACAAACCACGATTTCTTAGGTGCTGAATAATAATTCTATACAAATAGCAGGCTTAGATATTAAGGATGCATGTGGATATGCACAAAGTTGTGGTGGAGTGAATTACTCATAATCTAGATTACTAAGAATCTAACTGTCAACATGTATTTGGAAATATCACTACATACTGTGATTGTAAGAACATTTAATCCAAACTCGCATTTGGACATTTAATCCTTCTAGAAATCTATGTTTTAAAGATGTCATATCATACTACTTTCCTCCTAGGTCTTCTTTTGTCATGTT
This sequence comes from Sambucus nigra, assembly GCA_949130495.1. Classification (NCBI taxonomy): domain Eukaryota; kingdom Viridiplantae; phylum Streptophyta; class Magnoliopsida; order Dipsacales; family Adoxaceae; genus Sambucus; species Sambucus nigra. Next base: position 693,816,310 of record OX422210.1, read on the forward strand.
GAGATGCCATATCATACTACTTTAAATACTACATGTTCTGGTTTTAGGTACTAATCATAAGTTTTTCAATCAACTATGTGATCATATTTCTAGTTTTAGTTGAAATCCCATAATCCGTAACTCATTATGACAGGCACACAAAATGTTTCTTGGTACAAGTTGTTGTGTCTAGTTAGTGGTCTACGATTCCCGACAACTAATTGACTAATCATGATTGCTACTACATCATAATAGGGTTATAGCACATTAACCCAATTACCTAACCAACTGATGTGAATATTGTCATGTATCTAGTTAGTTATGATCTCACCTCCTATGAGGGTAGCAAGGTCTTGCATATTGGCCTTCTTGTTCTATGCAAATTCACGGGATTTAATGGCACAAACCTTAATTCCAGCACAAAGCTTATTTAGAATGATAGTTGCCAATGCTTCGCTTTCCATATTACCTAAACTTTATGAACTTTAGTGGATACCATGATCTAAACTACAGTAATGTGTTGCCGATATGTGATTTCTTTATCTAGTTAAATTAAAAATTAATCGCTAGTATCTTACATTTCATTCCCTTAATATATATGCATCAATTTCATCCCCTTTTGAACTGTATGCAGCACTTTTGATAGCTTCTTATAAAGTTGGCTTCAGTTTCAAGAATAATACCTGGACAAAGAACTGTGAGATGTCTATTTCCTTTTTATCTTGTTGTATTCGTTTTGTCTATTATTGCCTGAATGTATCTCTAATCTAATATCGCTTAACTTTTTTCTCTCTTTCTAAACAATCTGATTTCAGGTTGTATTCCAATAGTATCTGTGTCCTGAAAAGGACTACTTGCCATTTTCTTTAATATGTAACAATGGAAAATAATCACTTGATTTGGGTGGTGATGAATTTCAAGTTTCTGTCCTAAATAAGTGCCTTTTTTCCTTCTGGCTTCTTCTTGAGCTAAAACATATGCTGTTTTTTTTTCTTTCTCAAAAAATATAAGGGAAAAGTTAAGGCAGAGGTCTAGATTGGATTGCAGGACTCACAGCATTAATATAATCTAGGCAAGGTGGGCACTCAAAAATTGATGGATGGAGTGATGGGGGCTTTAACCTTGATATAACTCTACCGACCATTTTCCTCTTCTTTATATTCGGGTGCTATCTTCTTTTTGTGTTGCCTTAAAGACTTTGTAAGCACGATAATACGTATTGTCTTGTCTTGTAAATTCTAACAGCCAAGTAAGAAGTTGAGTTGGATTTTTCGACATATTCATTCATTCTTGTCACTTGTATTCAATATCATTTTCTTCCATGTAATCGTCCCAGTACTTATGACTTGTATTTTCCATAATAGTTTCTGAATTAAAAATTTACTTATTGTCCCATGCTTTGTTAGTAATATAAATGCCAATATTGTTCCCTTGTTTGGTACTCTATTCTTTCACTACATAGATATTGTCATGCTTACGATTGGTCCCCCTCTCTTTTGGCTTACTAGTACTATCATACACTTGCATTTTTCTGATGATATTGCATTTAGTGATCATATGGCCAATTATATTATAGTGAGGGAAGATTTTGGGGAGTTTTCATATGAAATATTAGTGACAAAGCTGAAGTTTCTACTTTCAACTAGTAGTTTGTAGGTGAGATCATCATTCTATTAGTTGTGGCATTATCAAGTTTGACTGGATTGATATCTTATTTTTTTTCTATCTTATAGTTGATGATGTGTTAATTATGACGACATCCAAGAAACTATTGTTAGTCATTTTCAAAAGTACTTATTAACAGAATACACATGCCCCAATTATGAGCTCTACTTCAGGTGGTTCCAAGTTTTGTATTCCTGAGTTCTTCTTGTCCTTATTATGAGGCATTGCAATTAATTTACCCATTTTGAAAATCCATTATTATTTTTTTGCAGAACTTTGGCCTCGTGTCCCCCTTGCCAGCAATGGCCTAGGTAGTAGCAGCACTGTTGGGCATATTATTATTCTTTAATTATGTTGTGTTTTGACTTTTTCTTTTCTTCTCAGTTTTATTTTCAATGGATTCATTTTTCAAACTAAAAAGCTTCTCCTCTTACTTTCAGATTATTGCTTCAGCCATCCCATAATGTGTTGGTGAAAGACTAATTGAACTCATCACATATGCTAGATTTCTTCATCGCATGGATCAATGGAAAAATAAGAGAATTCGGCGACAGGGAAGTAAAACTACCAACATGCCTACATGTGATGAGAGTATGGACATCAAATTGGGCTTTGCCTCAAGGGATCTTTGCCTTAAACACAACCTAAGTTTGAACATATGGACATCGAATTGGGCATAATATAAAAATCTAAGGATGAGGATCCAATCAATGGTTCTAACCATAATGACGTTTCAGAATCAGATGAGCATAGGAGATTTTCTGGTGTTGATACAGTTGTGGTTATGTTTTAGATACTACAATTGTTGGCAAGTCGGAAGCAGAAGATATTATAGTCTTGTGGATCCCACAATAAACACAAAAGAGGCCATGTATGCCATTGATTGTTGACATGGATATCGAGGCTCCGCATATCATTCAAGTGTTGTGCAATTATTTTTTTTAGTTTATTTTTTTACATTTTGTATTTTGCGCCCGAGATGGGTTGGTTGGATGTTAAATTAAGTTTAATCGAGTTTTATATGTACAGGATAATTCGAATGTTTGAAATATAGTAGAATTTTTTTAGACTTTATAAATGTCCGCATTAATTTTTTGATTTATTACATATTCATGGCATTTCATCTTATCAATGACATAAATATAATGATATTTAAAAAAAATATAATAGCAGTTACAAATTTGTCATTAATGCCAATTTTGTAAGTGCTATTAGCAGTCATAAATATTTAATTTGTGACTTCTCTTAGCAGTTACGAATATTTAATTTATGACTGTTGTTAGCAGTTACAAATATTTAATTAGTGACTCCTAACAGCAGTCACAAATATTAAATTTGTAACTGTTCACAACAGTTACAAATGAGAAGGGGTCATTGCTGTTATAACCCCCTGGGGGTTATAAAAATTTGTGACTGCTGTTAGGAGTTATAAATTTTCTTTTGTCACCCCCTACATTATGACGGTAAATAGCAGTTATAAAGGTCATTTGTGACTGCTGACATCACTCACAAATCTCCCATTTTGGTGTAGTGTGATCCCCCGTCCAATGAACCGATGAATGCTTTCGAGCCACATTTGACCCAAAGTCAACTCCTAAACCTGGGAGCAGTCCAAAGGACTTTTGAAGGTCTTTAAATTACCTTTCTAATGGTCCTCCCCATGTGCGATTCTGATCAACGATTTACATTTTGCGACTGATTTTCCGAAAAGGCCTGAAAGACACTGCCAAACGACAGGTACCAGACCCTGCCTATCGGCAGTGTGCCTAAATACACCTACCGATTGATAGGACTAGGTCTATGCTTATCAGAAATGACCTGGGCCTATAAAAAGGAGGGTTTGACCTCATTTGTAGAGGAGCCCAGATATAAAACATATCACTCTCAGCAAATCCAAAAAACCTCTCTCAAAGTCAGTGTGATTCCCACACCCAAAATCCTTTCCAACCTACACTTTTCATCATCCTTTTCATCAAACTTGGTGAATTCACTACCCTCTATCATCATCCAAGTGCAAGGGTTGCTCTCCAACATTCAAGATCAAGATCTTCAAGAAGGTCCAATTTTCTCAACTCTCTCCATAAATTCTCATAAATTCGCATTAACTTATTTTATTAATTAGCACTTTTATTCTCTCATCTCACATATCCTAATATACTTTTTATTTAGTCTTATTGCACATCTCTTATTTTCATACAACTAAAAAACCAAAAAAATAAGAAAGATAGGGTTTGCTCATAAATTCCAAACGGGAATTCTCACATTTTTCTTACACTTTTCCCACAACTAAAATACTTTTTCTACACACACACACACACACAAATAAGAGAATCTCCCGATTGGATTTATGGGATAAACCCAACCCCTCATTTTGCATGTGAACTACGTGGACTTTGATGCCTCTATAGGCTACGTAGGCGTCTCAGGGTAAAATCCAAGATTCGAGTCCTATTTTTTTCTTTTTCTCTCATCTCCTATTCTCTCTAAATTCAATCCTCCTAGATTACATATATATACATATATTTGTCCTTAATGGCGTATTATTTCACATGCGTTATTGTTCCATCATAACGGTCAACGTAAGGGTAATCGCATAAATCTTATTTTCTAATATTTTATACCTTCCTACAGATGACTCGATCTACCTCTTCCATGGTACAAGTTGATGATTTCTATCTCCACTATATATACACATGCACACATATCACGGGAAAAATAAAGGAAAATAACAAAAAACCCATGAGAGATCGTAAGGGCGGAATGGGTGCATAACACCTTCCCATTTCGTAACTTAGCCTCTGAACCCTTTTCGAATCATTTTTGATTTCGTATGCATCAGTATGTCTTTGGATGTTGTCCTTCGGGATGGCTCCCTTTCTTTTGTCTGTTTTGAGTAAAATAAACTGGCGACTCTATCTCTCTACATTTTTCACCTAACCCAAATGACGCCGGTCGAAGCACTCCCGAGAGGGACGCGCGGGACCTAGGATCCTCCCTCACGTGCCCGCTCGCCGCGAGGATCGTGGATGGCCATACTTAAGGTAAACGGTTCTTACATACACACCTCCTCCTTAAGTCTATTTTTGTATAGATGAAAAATTGAGATAAGAACGTCTCACCAAATTCAAATATGCAAGAGTAGTCAAACATTCATATAAACTCGTGATTGTGTGCAAAGATAGTATATAAACAAAAGTCGAATCAAAATGCATATGAACTTCGAAACATCCTCATAGTATAATGGTTAAGATCATTATAAGCATCAATAATTATGACCAAATGTCCTAGCCATATGGATAATGAAAGGAAGGGGGTCCAAGTACACTAATATGCTACATCAAACATGTAAACTCACGACACCAAAAAAAATTAAATGAAAATCTTTTTGTGTTTTTCAAAAACATTTTTAACTCAAAAATAAAATCTTTTGTATTTTTCTCAAAAATATTTACAACTAAAATTATTTGTATATTTTTTCAAATAAGACTCAATAAATGAAAAAACCTATAATACAAAAGATACACATGTCATAACACTAGGAAGATATAAAACATGTCGCAAAGACTAGCGTATGACAAACATGGTAACACAATCATCCTTTAGATTTAGCATTGGAAGAATCAAGGGCAACCAAATGAGGACCATGAAGTTTTAGTCCTAAAGCCTCTAAGTTCGATTTCCTAACCCAAGTAGGTGTGACATGACGCATGGTGTTTTGGGGAACTAACACGACTTTATTCATAAACTTTCTAGGAGCATTCCTAAGGTCATAACAAAAACGTCTAAGGTGATATTTCCTACCGCAATGTGTGCAAGTGTAAAGACGGAGGGAATGATTACCAAAATATCGAACTCTCCCCATGTTCCTATTGGGCTCTCTCACACGATTGGTATTGGCTTTGGTAATGGGAACAACTCTATCACCGTAGCCTATACCAAACCTATATCTCTTGACTTGGACAGTGCCTAATATCCTATCCAACTTATCCAACCTAGATTCCAAGTCAAACTTAACCTTATTTGAGTCTTTCAACTTCTCCTCCAACTCACAAATCCTAGACTCAAGCACACACCTAGACTCCTCAAACTATAGCACCTCCTTTTTCAATGCCTCCATCAAACCACAAAGGTTATCTCTCTTTATCTCAATGTACTCCAGCTTCTCCCTAATCTTCTTCTTCCGTGCCCTAAGATTCTCAATCAAAATATCATTATTTTTTACGGCACACTCATTCAACAACATTATGAGCATACCCCTCACACCCAAAACACCTATCAGATTCAACACTATTAACTTTCTCACTCTTGTCCTTAGGGGTGGAATCTACCTTATTGTTCTTGAATTTCTCAAATCTTTTGGATTTCGGGCTTTCAAAGCAATTCCCTTTTCTTTCTTTTTTCTCTTGCTTGGAGGTAAACATATCGAGTTCATAGGTATGAATATCACCTATAATCTCTTCAAGTTTCGTTGACTCTAGCATACCAAGTGAGTTTAAAACGATCACTTTTTCATTAAACCTTTTAGAAAATGACTTTAAGATACTCGGTTATCGAGTATCTTCACTCCAAGGTTAAACGACGTATTGATAATGGTGGACAACGTAGTGTATAACTCCTCAAAGATCTCACTCTCTAACAACTTAATCGTCTCAAACTATGTAGTGAGTTTTTGTAACTTAGACGCCCTAACCGTGCTCGTGCCCTCGTGAGTGAGTCCAAGTGTATCCCAAGCCTCTTTTGATGTTTCACAAGTCATGATTCTATTGTAATCTTCAGGTGTGACATGTGAGGAAATAACGTGCAGACCTTTAGAGTTGTACAGTGAGAGCCTATGTTCAGCCTCAGTATATGACTCAAAGGTTTTCAAACTAGTGGCCTCACCCTATTGTGTAACAGGTGGTTTCCAACCCTTTTCAACCGCTAACCACATACGCTCATCTATGGATTTTATGGCACTTCTCATTCTCATCTTCCAATAAGCATAGTTAGTACCATAAAAAATAGGAGTACGAAAACTGTCACAATTTCCAAAATTCATCTTTAAAAGCAAAAAGGGATCAACACAATAAAAATATATTTCTAGTTATGATACCACCAATTTGTAGGCCCCTTTATTTTCAAATCAGACTTTGCTTTAAGGATGATAAAACACTTTCTTTTTTTGAAAAACTCTTTTTCAAATTTTATGTGCACCAAATTCTGAAACAATTTTAACTTAGCCAATTTTTATCTTGATTAATCCTAAACAAGCATAAAGTGATTAAATAAAGTAAAGTAACGAAAAGAATGCTCACAACGCCAGATGTACGAGGAAACCACAAAGCAAAAAAACCTCGGACCGTCCAAGCCAGACAATCACTATGAATGTGGAAGCACAAGGAACAAACACAAGTCTCACTCAATGACTCGATCCCCACGAGACTTGATGATCTTTTGATATTGAACCACTCCTCTCACAGTGTCCACATGAATCCTTTCGCGATACCTGTCCATAGCAGTTGCCTGCACGAATGCCTCGGTGTCCACCGATATGGCTTGTAACGTCTACGATGTTGAACACGACTCTTTCGCTTCTCCACTGTAAAACCCAGTAAAGTTCTATGTAGAATAAACTCCAATGGTGCCAACAAAGATCTCTATAGCATATAGTAATGAAAACTCGGATATTTATAACTTTAAGTATGTTTTAGACTTAGAAAACCTTAAAAAACTTTGTGCAGAAAATGTACTGATTCGTAAACTATTTTTTTGATTGCAAACCTTACAAAATTCTGAGAAAAGACGCCTTAAATATTTTTATTAAGTCGGCATCTCGTTCGAATGACATCCTAGTGTCGCTCAAACGACATCCCAATGTCGCTCGAACGACATCCCCGTGCAAATTCATGTTAGAGGATTGAAAGACCTTTGTTAATTTTGCGGGATAATTTGTTAATGAGTGAAATTGGGATATAATTCTATGTTAGGGTTCTTAGGATGATAATTGGTATTTATATCTAAAATTTGTGTAAAATTAATATAAATCCACTAGAAATTGGTTATAATTATTATTGGATCAATTATACATCTAGAAATTGAAGTTTGGGGATGCTTATAAGCTTGGAATGGAGGTTTTAGGCTCAACAGTGGCATTATGTCAATAAGAGAAGGGCAAAATTGGAGTTTCAGGGGGAGATCAGGTGCTTCCGTGAGTCACCCCAATGAAAGGGGTTGTAAGATTTGGGTATAAGGGGAAGTTTGCCTCTCACTATGTCGGTGCCTTCACGATTTTAGATAGGGTAGGCCTGATGGCATATTGATTGGCTTTATCGAATCACCTTCAGTGGGTACATGATGTTTTCTATGTATCGATGTTGAGGAAGTTTCTAATGGGTGAGGATGCTTACTAGCATACCGACCTCGAATAGATTGAGTTGTACCCCGTTGCGAGTTACGAGGAGAGACCACAACGTATACTTGATGAGAGAGAGAGAGAGAGAGAGAGAGAGAGAGAGAGAAGACTTTGCGATGAAAGGTCATACCATTTGTTAGAGTTTAATGGGGACACCATAACGAGGCTAAATCTACATGGGATAGAGAGGATGACATACCGACAATATATCCAGATTTATTCTAGTCAGGTATAAAACTAAAATTTCTAGGACGAAATTTCTTGTTTTAAGGGGAAGAATGTAATACCTTGTAATTCAGAGTAAATTAAATAAATTATGTTTATGTTTATTTATCTGTAGTGACTGGCGACATCATTAAAATTATGTTATTATTGGAAATTGGATTGAATTTAAAATACGGTAAAGAAATAATAATTATTTAACGAATAAAAATAATTATGTTAGTGGGATAATCTGAATGACTTTAGGGACATGTAAAATGTTCGATTATACTCTAAAAGGTTGGATTTTAAATCCTAGAGGTTATTATATGGCTTGGCTTAGGCTTTAAGCTATTTGGAAACAAATTTAGGCATAATAAGTTATGGCCCATATGGGGTCTAACCCTAATTTCATGGTTAGCAATATAAAATAAAAATTAGGGTTAAGTTAAATAACTTTTCACACTTTGGAGGAGAACCCAAGATCTAAGGAGAATAGGCTAAGTGGAGGATAAGAGGAAATGAGGATTTTGACTTGGGAATTCAACTTACTTGAATTAGAGGGATGGTCATTTAGTATAATTTTGTATTTTAGGTTGTGTTATATTGTGACTGCTCATTGGATTCATAACCTAAAACTAGTATAATCTGAATTAAACAATTTAACAATGGTTAGAATTATGTTAATGGGGGTAATTAGGTTGCAATACATATTCTTTGGATATTATGAAATTAATTTGGTTTATCATGATTCAGATTAGAACTTGTTCAATTGATGACACACACACACACACACACACACACACACACACACACACACACATATATATATATATATATATATATATATATATATATATATATATATATATATATATATATATATATATATATATATATATATCTGCAAATTCATGTTAGAGGATTGAAAGCCCTTTGTTAATTTTGCGGGATAATCTGTTAATGAGTGAAATTGGGATATAATTCTATGTTAGGGTTATTAGGATGATAATTGGTATTTATATCTAAAATTGGTGTAAAATCAGTATAAAACCACTAGAAATTGGTTAGAGTTGTTGTTGGATTAATTATACATCTAGAAATTGATGTTTGGGGATGTTCATAGGCTTGGAATGAAATTTTTAGGCTCAACAATGGCGTATTTTCTCTGGGAAGGTGATGATTATGGGCTAAGTTTGTTCGAACGAGATTATAGCCTCATTTGAACAAAAGGGGGATTCCTATTCGAAATGAAAATTGGACTTCGTTTGAACGACAGTAACGTTCTCGTTCAAACGACATTGGGAACTCGTTCGAACAATCTGTGTATTCTTGTTCAAACGAGGAGATCTAACGACATTTAATCTAAATATTAATTCTTAATTAAAAGAGGTTAATTAAGGTGTTAAAGATGGAATTCTGAATAGTAACCCTTAACTGTGTAGGATTACTTATTTTGTGTATTATGTGCAACATACCAAACGTGTGTACTCGTGGGATACACACTAGATGGGATATCATTATAGGGAGCGAGCGGTGAAGACCGCTACCCTGATGCAATGATTACGGGTTTGACTTGGTTATGATTACCTCGAACACTACGTGGTGAAATTTTCATTGTATCTGTGTAAGGTTCATAGGATGATCCTTTCATATAACTTTGGGTATGGAGCTATATATGACTGGTGTGAAGGCGCAGTGATTATCCTTAGTATATGCTTGAGTAGTTATAGGTATATGACAACCTATGACTATGCCTAGTACGTGCGAGCGATCCCTAAAGGCGGTAGGATAGGCCTTTATTATGTGCGGACTTGTGATGGGGCCCTTTTATAAGGTACGTGTATGGGATCGTACTTGTAGTATGTGGACATTTTTGCAGACACTACTTTCTCTGGTGACATCGAAAAATTGTGATGTATATACGAATAAATGGAATTGGTACGTAAAAGTCTATAGCGATGAACACGACTTAATCATGGGGAACATATGGGCTTCGGAGTAGACACATATGATATATATAGTTATTTTGGGTTCGGTTAACTTAAAATAAACTAAAAGAGTAAAAGAAGGTGTATAGTTATGTTGTAACCCAAAGTCAATTATATTATTATACTACTTAGACTTATTGTTAACGGCGCCTATTAACATTTTTTAGGACATAGGACATCAATGCAGCCTCACCCCTAATCCCGTCTTGATCTCCTATCCATTTTCTATCTTAGATGTAGGGGTCGAGCTTGGGTGCTCATACCTAATATTGGTTTTATTATTTGTGTTAGATTTATACTAGAGGTAGTGATTATTTATTCAGTATTGATGTGTATTATGACATTGATAGTATATGAGGGCCATATTACTTCATGATGGATTTAGTATCAGAGTATTATGATTCACTCATTTATGTTCAATTATTTACTTTTTACTTTCAGTTTTATTTCCAGTCATGCTAAGTGTTGATGTAAAAAATTAGATTACTCTAATAATTCAATCACAGATAAATAAATGAGACAAAAGATTTTTAAGTGGTTCAGCCTTATAAGAATGGCCTACGTCCACTGTTGTGTTATTGCTGAATGTTCGGGAATTCTGGATTACAAGAAATTCCGTTCTAGATTCCCTATTTCGAGAGATAAAAATATGTTGAATGATCGAAGTTATTACCAAATTTATATTAAAAATCAATCAATGAGACTTTATTGACATAGATGGAAGATGAACCAAATTAAGTTTATAGTTCATAAAAATGAATGCAAAGAGACTCAAACTTGAAGAGAGAGAAAATAGATCTGGGTCATGATTTTCATGAGAAAACTTTTTATTGTCTTTAACCTTTTCCCATTCTCTGATTAAAAATATAATGGGAATTTGAATAGACATCAAAGATCTTACAAAATTTATAATGAAAATTATCAAATCTTACCACCGTCGTATATATTGGTATATGTAATCATTTAAAATATCTATTCCATGATATAAAATTGAAACTTGAGAATCAAGCAAAAAGTTATGATTTATGAAATTCATTATTTTTCAGATTTCTAAATAAGAATTAATCTAACAGTTATGATTTTAAAATCATGATATGCAATATTTTGCAGATAAAAATTGGACAATTAATTTATGTATATAAACATAAAAATCATGATTGAATCAAAAGATGTATGTATAATTGATTATACGTAGAGAAAATAAAAACTTAGCTTTTGATGGAGAACAATGCTTGTAACACGTTCCCACAGATGGCGCCAATCTGTTGATGTAAAAAATTAGATTACTCTAATAATTCAATCACAGATAAATAAATGAGACAAAAGATTTTTAAGTGGTTCAGCCTTATAAGAATGGCCTACGTCCACTGTTGTGTTATTGCTGAATGTTCGGGAATTCTCGATTACAAGAAATTCCGTTCTAGATTCCCTCCTCTACAATGAGGGTTGTACAATGTATTTATAGCCCTGAGGTTGTAATGTGAAAGGGTAATACATTAAATGATATATATATATGAAAGGGTAATACATTTAATGCCCTCTTTGTGTGTGCGTCTGAATGATAAGCATTTAATGAATCAGTTGAACTGTTGGTTATCCAGCTATTAATGCTTTGTTCGAGATGCAGCTCGGACCGCCTAAGCTTCTCGGTACTTAAGAATTCCTCGGAGAGGCATTGTTCCTCGGAGCATGTGAGTTCCTCGGGTAAGCAGTGTTCCTCGGGGAACTAGTCTTCCTCGTTGTAGTCTTGTTCCTCGGAAGTGTTTGTAGTTGCCATGTAGATAGCCACGTGTCTTCATATGATTGGTCCACGTCAGCAGATTAAATTTGGTATCAACACTAAGAATGATACCTAAATATTTTGACTCCTATATTATTTATTTCAGACGTGATCAATCTATATTAGATTTTATAGTGTCATATTTAATTTCGAAACACTAGGATTAAATAAGGTAAATACTATACATGTATCAAAATAGAACTATAAGCAAACATAAAAAGAATACAAATGCAACTCCTTACCTCCACACGACACAAATGCTCTTCCTTTTGTTATCTTTACCTACTATCAGCCAAACAAATAGCATATTCCTCCACAACTCCACCTCCCAAGTTATAACCAAATCCCATCCGATTACCAAGCTCCTTCTCACTTTTCTCTCTTTATAACTATATTTATGATTGATCTTTTTGATCTCTAACTTTATTTGTGGTTCCATTTTTTATGGTTTCAATTATTCACTCAATCAATATTTGTTTCTCTTTCCATTAGATTACCTTCTTCCAATTTTCGGACATGACTTTTCTGTCTCCCTCTTTACATCTCTCGACTTTAAATTTAGGGTTAATTATTCGGTGTCGATTCCGTAAAGAATTTTTAGTGTTTTTGGCTAAAGTTTAGGTTAATTTTATATTGAAATATTATAATTTGACGCAATGTAGATTTACAAATTGAAATGTTACTACGTTAGATATTACTGAAAATATCTTGGTTGGTAAAAGTTAATTGTTATTTTTAGGGTCAAATTTTAGGATTAATGTTGATTGAAATCCGAAGGGGAATGGTTTTATGAATCTTTGACACTACAAACTATTTTAGGATTTTAGGAGTTACTTGGTTATTTATAATTGATTGAATATTTATATAATTATTAAATATCTAAGTAATTATCTGGTAAACACTCAAGAATAATCTAAACAAATTCACATCGGGGGTACCCAAACAATCACAAACAAGTTAGCTTCCACTTTGTGCCTCCATCGGTGTCGGCAATCACTACCGTCCTACACACTACAGTTGATTTACTTGCTTGTAACTCACAATGGTCTTCTCCCTTAAATCTGAAATAGTAAGTAATCCTCCATTACATTTAAAGAAAAAAGATTTGTTATAGAATTTAGGTTAATCATCAATAAAGAGGGAAATTATCATTAACAATGTTCGAAAATTCTTTAATAGTAGGAAAATGTTAAAAAGATCCAATATTTAAAATTAATTTTGAAATTCAATAATGTGTCATTATCATATTAGATGATGTTTTTAATAAAATTCAAATGATTCCCATATATTATTCAATATGACAATGACACATAATTATGTTTCAAAATTAAGTTGAAGTATGATCCCAGCATAAATCTTGTCGTAGCATGCATGTTACCCAAAATCAATTGGTCACATGGACGGTGGCATATTTGTTCACTCTTTTGTCAAACAAAATGCAAATCTCGTTGGTTACAACAGTACATTCGGCAGTCAACTCAGCTGTTGCTTTTGGTCTGTCTAGATACATGTTTAAATTAAACGTGCTTTTTTTCCCCCCTCTTTCTGCAGTCAAATCGAAGAGAGTCTAGTGTAAACGGATCGACCCAAAGTCCCCGCCGAATTCAAGGGTAAGGAAAAATCATAGCACCATACTTTACGGGGCCATGGCATTATACTATGATATGATAAGCTGATGTTGCTGCTACGTACCATAGGTGATGTAAACAAAAACGTCTAATGATGATGTCACAACAAAAATGAGTGTCATTCTGAAACTAACTATTCTGGGAGACGTGATAATATTCCGTTTTCTTGTGGAATTCAAACACTGACTAAGTCAGATTGTACAATGAATGTATGGACTAAAACTTATCGAAATTTTGTGGCTAGGTGAGTAACTCTAGAGTGATATACAAATTATACTATGAAATCGAAGGAGTTAAGTTGTTAGAAGGGTATTGGTTGGCATTATAAATAAATAGTATGTGGAATCTTATTGTTTCGGATGGTGCGAAATGCAGTCCAAAAATTATTTTTTAAAGTTACATGATTGATTGTTAAATTGAAGTACAATGATTATGTGTTGTGGGTTGTTAGAGAGAAATTTTCGGGCTGCTTTTAACATTATCCTTTTATATTAGAGTATCACTATACTTACACACTTTTATATTCAGTTTCATACTCGTTTAATAAGACAAAGTAATAAAAAATTGTATTTTATTTCCTGACGGGACTCACAACAACAAAGTATAACATTTTAATACACTGGGTATAAAAAATAGGTACCAAAGTGGGTACACCTAGCTTTATTCTTTATATTATAGATAGAGATGGGTCATATTCACAGAATTTTACTGATATATCATTTAGGAGAAATGTCTATAAAAAAATGAGAATAGGTACATGAAAAAGAAAAAAAGAGAGTATTTGGGACCTTATATATATCCCACACATGAATTAAAAAATGACTGATCTGTACAATTTATGGGTCTGTTGGAAAATATTGTGTTTTTAAACAAATTATTTTATGACCAAATTAATATGTTGGTCAAAGTAGGACCAAGTACGTGCGCGTTCCTTGTAGCATGTCGAGTCACGCGATATATTTATTTGTTTAAAACGGATAAATGATGAATAAGAAATTTGGTATCAAAGTGCCCCATTTATGTATGAAATTTATTGGGAAATTTTATTTAATTTTCTGGGACGAATTTTCCTAACTGTCGCTAAAGGTTGTGACTGTTCGCTATATAGTGACTGTTTTTCAGAACCGTCCCTAAAGGTCGTGACTGTTCACCATAAGTTGTGACAGTTCATGAAAAACGTCCCTAAAGTGACTGTTTTCTAAAAGACATGTTTTTTCATGAAAAAAACACTTTGTTTTCTATAAATACAAGACTTGTCTTCATTTTTTAGAGATAAAAAAAATGAGGAAAAATATTTTCTATACTTTCCATTCCCGATCGAGTCGGATAGAGTATCAAACATAATTGGTTCGTGGGACACGCACACTGAAGTGCTTCTTGCGCGTGTCGAGATCGTTTTATCCTGGGAGGCAAACGCTCATTGTTCATTGCCGTAAGCACCGTAGCGGGAGCGCATTTTGTCTTAAGGAGAGAGTGTCAAACACTTGACTCGGTCATATTCTTCGTTTGTAAGTTTTCTAGTGGTATTAATTTATTGCATAAATATGATTTATTTCATATTTTAAATTTGATAAAACACAAAAGTATATATCTTATATAACAATCTTAAGACAAAATGTTTTATGCATTTCCTAATATGATGCTTTTGTGTTAATTATATTCCTTGAAAATATTCATATCATTTGCAATATATTTCAATTTTTTGGTGTCAATTTATTCTCCGTTGACATAGTAGTTTGTTATGCACTGATATATCTATTGAAATCCATAGTTATACTCAAGATTCGATAGTCAGTACCTTAATTGTTATTGACTTCTATCATGTTATCACATGATATCAATCATTTTATTATAGATATCAGTTTGTCATTATGTATGGATTTATGCCTTCATTAGATAGTGTAATTCTAATGCTTCTCATAAAGAATATCTTTTGCTTGTGACATGACAAACTTTAAGTTGCTTAACGAACCAATCATCATATATGTAAAAATTATAATTTGAAAGGATTGATGAAGCCTTTAGTGAAATAGCAGTTTGATCATTTTTTTTACCATTGATATTTGCGCCATTGTTGTGAAATTATTTATGCACTAAAAATTATTGCATAAAAATTCATATTTGTTCAACAATTATGATTTTTTGCTTTGAAAACCAAGAAATATATTTTGTGTTATTTTTTTTTAAATCGGTGTCCTCGAATTTCCCTGGGAATGCAACTTCTTCATAAATTCACTTTGTGTTTTGATTTTATGAAAATTTGGAAAGCGTTCTATTTAATAATGATGCATTTCTATATTCATGTTTGGTATTGTGGCCCGCTGCATACAGTTATTATTTTTAATATATATATATATATATAGGACTTTTTGCGTGATTTCTTAATAAGTGTTCGACTGTGCAAATAAAAATATTCCTGTGCTTTTTGGATCTAAGGGTTGTATTTTATCGGGACCTAAAAGTTTGATGATTTAAAATTTTGAGTATGCACCAGAATCTAACTTCCTGCATATGTGTTAATATATTGCTTTACAAAACTTAAAGGAATGGGCCTTTTATATGTTCATTTGACTAGTGGACGTGTGATATCTTAACTTTCCATGATATCTCCCCATATTATGAGTAGCAGCTTTATCACATGTGATGACATTTTGACATAAATATGTTCCTGGCATATCTAAAAGTTTGTCATATGAGTTATATACAACATTCACATAATGGAAGTATATAATCATGTTGAGTTATATTTCAATTCTATTCTTATTCCTATTACTTCTAAGAGATAACGATATCATGAAATTTTCACCCAAGTTAGAAGATGCGCTATTAAATGATGTTGTCACACATCTAGTCACGTGATAGTGATGTGCATTCACTAGAGAGTTACGCGTGCATATATACATATATAAAATATATTTGATCATACTTTTGGTGATATATAAGTGTCGTGAAGTGACAATAATATTTATAATGACGTAATGGTCATGCGTGTGGTCATATGCATATGTGCTTGTGTAATTTTAGTAATAATGTTTTCAAATATAATATCAATTGCATATTGGCATTTCAAAAATCCACACAAATGGTTGATATATGAAATATCTTATCTATAATTGTTAGTATATGAAATTCATGTAGTAGTTATACTTTATGCAAAGTAATGTGAAAATAATATATGCGATTATATTATGGTCTCTTGTATGACTACATGAATATGTGTGATAGTAATATCTTAATGTCATTATATAATTTTTTTTGGGGGGTTATCCATTGAAGCACATTTAGTGAAATATGGTGACACAATTAGTTATTCATTGATGTATTGTGCACTAAATTAAATTAGATTACATGAACGAAAATGTGATATATTTAGAAACATGATTTGAGTTGCATTCCTTGTAGAATGTCAATATTTAATTATTGTGATAATTTATGTAATCTTGATATTACGTTTAAATTTGTTTTAATCTCCCGTGTCACGAGAAAGAGAAAAAGAAAATATAATGCATTGTCCATTATTGTTGGTATGTATGTTAAACATTGCAATGCATGCATTATATCGACTCTTAGAGATATGAATATGCACTATTGTTTAAAACGATGTGAACCAACATGTTGAAAATTTGAGAATATTTTCACGCATAATAAATTAAAAAGTCCTATAGGTTAGGAATTTATTATGTTTGCATAATTTTTATAGTTGATGACATGTTGTAGCATCCGATGACCTAATTTCAAGTAATGAAAATTGAGGTGTGTAATGACAGACTATTTTCACGTGTAGAAGTCTATTAGATATTTGTGGCATGATTGTATAGCATTAACCATATAGCATAATGCGACTTTTAATATTAGGGGTGACCCTTTCACTCTTAATTTTGTGAGACACTTTCATCAAAATATCATTGGAACATGCTATGTTAAACATGATGTTTCATGAAGAATTACATTTTTATGTAACATTCAATTGATGTTAAGTTGATGAAAAATAAATACAATTTGTATTGATATCGTGGTGTTCAATTTTCCATAGACTTGAAAGAGTGGATATGATTAATTTCAATATGTTACTCCTCTTCACTATATTGAATGTTATCAGATGCGATGAAGATTGCAAAAGTTATGAGAGTCTTTACCGTAATATATAAATTCATTTTGGAAGAATCTTATACTTCCAATTAATGCGTTTGTCGAACGTATTCTTCAATGGAGAAAAATTAGTGTGGCGTGATTACAGATTTATTTATTGAATTTATGATTCAAAATTCAGAACCGAGCGGTTTAAAGACTGCTTTAAAGCTGGTATAGAATTAAATCATAAATCCATATAAATGATTAAGGGGTTCAGAACCGAGCGGTTTCACAACTGCTTTAAAGAAGGTAGAATCAAATTATGATCTCATTAGAGATTTAGGCGTAATCTCAAGACACCACAACTAGTAAACTCAAAATTATGTGTGACACAACTTTAGTTTAATACTAAGAATTGTGACAAGTGAATTTGTAGGCCTATGGAACAATAAGGAATATACCATTAAATGTCGAAATCACTAAAGTAGAGAAACTTATCTCAACTAAATTTTATTTACAATGAAATGAATGTATACCTTCTAGATGGACATATGTGTTGGTCCAAATATACATTAATATCATTTCATTTTAAAGAAAATAAAGCGTTTCGAGGTTGAGAATAAATGTATCAATTTTGTATAATTTCAAATTTATGTTTGAAATTGTGGGGGAAGTATTGTGTTTTCTATGAGTTATATTCTCAACACATTAACCCACCATAAAAATTTTATGGGAAAGGTTGAGAACCTTTGTATGAATTATGATAAATGTGGGGGTATTTATCTAAGGCAATAATTTCTATCCAAAAATAGAAACAGAGATGATTCCTATTGAAAATAGGATAAACACTACTGAAAATGTAGTATTTGATTGCATTTCTTATTGAAAATAAGATAAACACTATTGAAAGTGTAGTATTTGATTGCATAAGTACATTTAATGTACTAATAGTATTTCCAACGTGCATTTGTCTAAAGAAGTGTATACTTCATGGATTGAACGATAATTAATACTTAAGTACTTTGATTATATTCCAAGGTTGGAAATGATTAAGCGTGTACACAATGGATCAAAGAGTCTAAAGTACAAATGAGTCGTTCAGTATCGATACTAAGATATAAGTGACAAATGACATAAACATTAGGAAATTATGAATATATTTTAAACAATATATGACTTTCGAGACTTGTATTTCGAGTGATATATTAGCATGATTAGAGGTGTTAATATTTGGAAATCCTCTTATGATGGAATATGAATATTATTTCCTAAAAAGCAAGGTACCTTGACAATTTTAAAGAGGATGATTTGAGATAACAATTATAATGCATGTTCTTGCAATTGAAAATCATTGCTTGAAAAGGCATAAAGAAATTTGGCAAGTCACGAATTATTAGTCATGACATAAGACCATAAAGAAATCTTTCTTTGTTAGTGATAACATTAGGCCTAATAAAATCATTGCGGATCCGCTAACAAGAGAGTAAGATACGTACATCAAGGGGAATGGGCTTACAGCCGGTTAAAACCTAAAACAATTGCCATAATGGAAACCCAACCTAAATGACTGGAGATCCCAAGAATTAGGTTCAATGGGACAACCTAATTATGTGCGATTCAGTTAGCACTGAGAAGAAAATAAATTCTTTCTCCCATTCCTAGGATGAGTCAGTGCACTATCTGCCGCGTGTAATAGGATAAATTTTATTTTAATGACTTCTATATCTTAAACATAAGGATCAAGTGGGGTATTAGCAGGATACTCTTTATAGAAATCACCTATGTGAGTGAGAAGGGGCCACTTCTATGAGAATAACCAACGGCTACATTGTTAAATTCTCTAACACACTCATGAAACCAGGAGGTGTCCAAGGCCAAAACGGACACAAAAGTGAGAACCAAGAATGTTCGGAGAAGGACTGTGTGAATTCTATTGTCTCGGTTTACACAAAAAGGTTGATCAATTCAAGACATCGCGTTCATTGATTGGCCAGTAGACCCGATAGTCTCTCACTAGGAAAGATTCAAGGCCAAAAGCTATCTTTACCGATGCAGCTCTTTTCCACCGATACTCTGTCTAATTTGTCTTCATGTTCATTTGATTCTTCACCCAAATTTCATTCATGTGGGGGATTGTTGGAAAATATTGTGTTTTTAAACAAATTATTTTATGACCAAATTAATATGTTGGTCAAAGTAGGACCAAGTACGTGCGCGTTCCTTGTAGCATGTCGAGTCACGCGATATATTTATTTGTTTAAAACGGATAAATGATGAATAAGAAATTTGGTATCAAAGTGCCCCATTTATGTATGAAATTTATTGGGAAATTTTATTTAATTTTCTGGGACGAATTTTCCTAACTGTCGCTAAAGGTTGTGACTGTTCGCTATATAGTGACTGTTTTTCAGAACCGTCCCTAAAGGTCGTGACTGTTCACCATAAGTTGTGACAGTTCATGAAAAACGTCCCTAAAGTGACTGTTTTCTAAAAGACATGTTTTTTCATGAAAAAAACACTTTGTTTTCTATAAATACAAGACTTGTCTTCATTTTTTAGAGATAAAAAAAAATGAGGAAAAATATTTTCTATACTTTCCATTCCCGATCGAGTCGGATAGAGTATCAAACATAATTGGTTCGTGGGACACGCACACTGAAGTGCTTCTTGCGCGTGTCGAGATCGTTTTATCCTGGGAGGCAAACGCTCATTGTTCATTGCCGTAAGCACCGTAGCGGGAGCGCATTTTGTCTTAAGGAGAGAGTGTCAAACACTTGACTCGGTCATATTCTTCGTTTGTAAGTTTTCTAGTGGTATTAATTTATTGCATAAATATGATTTATTTCATATTTTAAATTTGATAAAACACAAAAGTATATATCTTATATAACAGGGTCTACCTAGAATTACTCAAAATTTCACAAAGACATGAAGCCATTATAGTAATTGTTTATTTTTCTTCACATTTTGGTGTGTTAAAACTGCATTGAACAAAATCATTATGACATAAGAACCACCCATTTAGCAAACTTACTTCTAAAAGAAGAAGGATGATTCACTACCCAAACAAAGGGGAGTGAATCCTCAAGAAGAAAATTTGCTATCTCAAAAGCCATAACAACACAAAGAGAAATACAATAAGAAACTAAAATAGAGCATGTACAAATTTTCATGATTTTGAATGAGATTCACCTCCAAAAGCACAAATCTCCCCGCCTCCGCCCCGATGTGTGTTGCTCTAGGAAACCTTTAAACTCATAAGGGAGGTGGGGACAAAAATTCTCACCAAAGTCGAGTAAAAACATCTAAATCTAAAAACAAATCTCAGATTTCAAATGAATGGTGGATTTGAGGGGGATAAGAGGACTCCCCATGGGGCGAGGGGGTTGGGATGAGGAAGATGGATGGGAGCTAAGGTCAGATAGAGATAATAAGAGAGGTAGTTTAATATATGCTGACAATACGAGTTAGTCAATTAAAAGAGTTACCACATGTTGCTAGTGTATAATTACTCAACTAATCAACATTTTGAAAGGACACTCACATGTCTCTTAGACAATCCCCACTTCTCAAGACAACCTTAATTTTTACATTATGTTATTTAAAATGAAAATTAAAAGGTTATGCCGTCAAACTAGAGGATTTCAATTAATTAGAACTGAAGAAGTAATTGAAAGCATAAAGAAATCAAAAGACAAGAATTATACACGATCTAATAAGAAAACGTTGATATTTGAATATTAAAGATAAAATAAATAATCACTACGAGAAAAACAGGCATTTATGTTAGTCAAAAACTCACATAAATGACCATTTATGTCAGTTTTAAAATTTTTCAAAACTGACATATAAAGCCCTGACATAAATGTTCATAAAACTGGCACAAATAAGATCACGTTTATCTCAGTTTTTAAGAACACACATAAAAACTACGGTATTAAACATGTTTTAATCACATTTTCATGAAAAACTGACATAAATGACCTCACATTTATCTCAGTTTTGTAATTTTATGAGAGTTTTTTTAAAACTGACATAAATGTTGATATAAGAATTAAAAAAAATCATTATTCCATCAATAGACAATTATTATTTGATGTTAAATCAACCATTGCAAATAGATAATAACCAAGATCATAAATATCACTAACTTGACATCAAGATATTTACAATAAAAAAATATTGATGCGAGCTACATCATATCCAAAAACTAACTAGAGTGTGAGCTATGTGATGATATCCAAACACTCGCTAACGTCTAGTTATCTACGTGATAATATCCTAAAAATAGTGATGATATCTCACAATATACAAAAACTAGCAGTGCGAACTACATCATAAGATTCACAACCCATATGTGCATCTTTCTCTAAATATTAGCATCTCGTAATGTTAACACTTCACTACAGGTTAATATATTTAAAAAATTCCTAAAAAAAATCCAGAGAGAAGAGAAAGCTTCTTACTCTAAAAAAGTATTCTTATATTCGATAGTCTTAAATAATCACCCTCTTGGTGTATCATGTGCAAAGATAATTTCAAGCTCTAATATTATCGTCCTCGGCTTTCGAATGTATCAATTGTTTCCCCAACGAATATCAGTTGTTGTTGTTTCGGCGACCAACCTTTTTTGTCCTGAATCTTGGCTTTTACATTCATAATCATATATGATAATTTCAAGCTCTAATTCTATTGTCCTCCCCATCATGTTTTTATGAAAATTTGAATCTTTGAGAATATAGTCCCTTGTTCAGAAGGAAAATCGTATGAATATAACTTGGATATATGTTAGACTCTTTGTATTTGGGAATGGACTATACAAAAAAACTTGGTACTTCTATAAAACTCGATGAAACTACAAATGAAATTGAATATACAATAGTTATTAGCAACTTGAATTCACAAACAAAAAATAAACATCACTCCACTATGACGTTCATACAGAATTACATGATAGAGTCAATTCAAGTAGAAATTGATATTGATATTATTTTAAGAAAGTCATGAATTAGGTATTAACTTATTGTAAAGTTCTTTATCGGATATTTGAGCGTCGGTGAAGATTCAACAACTATGCTGACAGAGAACAAAACTTTTTTGTCAAAAATGAATTATAGTTCGGTAATTAAAATAGTTGACACTGAACAAAATAGGGGAATATTAAACAGTTCGTCAAAGCAAAACTAAATGAATGCAAAAGCTGTAAGAGTTGATAACAAC
Organism: Sambucus nigra; assembly: GCA_949130495.1. NCBI lineage: Eukaryota > Viridiplantae > Streptophyta > Magnoliopsida > Dipsacales > Adoxaceae > Sambucus > Sambucus nigra. The sequence goes on from OX422210.1 coordinate 693,839,236, forward strand.
ATTGCAAATTCCCACTATTTTAATTGTAAGGCATCGACATTCGAATTCCCACTATTCCCACTATTTTAATTGTAAGGCATGGACATTCAAATTCTCATATGTTGATGAAATCATCATGGCTATCCAACACGTGATGCAATCTCCCGATTTGTAACCAACATTAAAATTCAACAATGCAGTGATACCATGAGAAAATGGGATTTAATCAGTAACCCTAAGAGTATCTATTATCAATGAAAAGCGATAATTAAAGACACATATGAATGAAAAGACTAAACTGATCAAATAACACGCAAGTCTTTGTGAACAAAGAATTGCTGATGTAGTCAACAATAAAGTAAACATGTCTCATCTTTTAACAGCCTCATGACGTGTGTCATCTCTTATGCTTGATCTTATCCAGTGATCCGACAAAACCATTAATGACTTTATGTTTACCAGAATGATCATCTCAGCCAATTAAAAAAGGATTGTATACAATAGCAGATCACCACTCATTGGCCCATATATGAATCACCTATTACCATCAATAAACATCTAAATCCTCACCCACCTCAAATCACTTGAAAAATATTATATTCCACCAAATGCATATAAACAAATTATAAAAGGATGGAGCATTTACGGTTCAACTAACGAATTTGACGACTTTACTTTTGAGCAAAACCTTTCATTTAAATTACACGAGAAGCACAAAAAATCCCAATAAAAGATTTAAATTGTACTTAGTATAACTATATAAAAAACAATCAATACAAGTTAAATACATTTCTAATAGAGCAATGAGTGTTTCTAAAAAGAAATAAGAAAAAATTAAGTGCAAATACTCGACTAATTTAATGCTCAAAAGAATTTTCATAAGCACATCAAATCAATTTCCTCAAAATTTTGATTTGTACTCAGTGAATTCTTGTTTTTCATCTCCAACCTCTAGAAGTTTGCAAGCACCTAAAATTGGACAAAAAAAATTAAACATATCCCAAAACAAGAATAAACCCAAGTTCCTAACTCTAACGATGCATACCAATGTGAACTCTAAATTATCAAAGAAATTATATTCAAAATCAAGGGATGCCTCAATATTCAAAAGGGACATGAGGAAAATATTAAGGCTCCCTTGTTCTTTTCGTAATATGGAATGTAAATATAAGCTTTAAAAAAATCTAAAGGCTAATGCGAGTTGATTTTTTGTCGGAATGAAACCTATGAATGGTAATGAAGCTCGGCATTGTAGGACCTCTTAGTGGAGTATATGTACGTGTCCTCACTTAATTTCTCAACCTCTCCGAAAATCCAGCAATGTATAACCCCTTAATTACCTTCCACAATAGTCGTGTCCTTAATTTCTGGGAAAAAAACATGTGATGTGTCTCAGTGACGGAGTGATTACAGAACTAGCATGTAGACTCTTGTAAATAAACTCAAAGAACAAAACTTAACCGGTAGAATATAAAAGAGGCATAATCCCATTTTCAAAACTATGAACTATATTATGATCAATAGTAAAAATATAGCACAGTTTATGTGCGTAAAAAGGCTAATGTGAGTTGATTCTTGAGTTTGCAATCAAGTCACCAGTAAAAATAAAATTAACTAAATGTGCAATCAAACCACTCATATCAAATTAAGTAAATTCAAAAATTTATTACTTTAAAAAATCTAAAAAGGATAACCCCACAAAAACTCACTATGAAAATCATATAGAGGTATATAATACACATTGTTACTCGCTATGAAAACTCACAATGTTCTCCATTGCCTTCAACTTCTCCACATCTACAAACAAACAAAGATCATACAATATCAAACACTAGAATGGATAAATGGTGGAAATAAATTAAGCATTTAAATTCTGAAGAACATGTTAATATATTTAAGCATTTATTTTAGTTAGGTAATATAAATATATATGCTTACCGTTATGAAAACAAACAATTCTCCTTGAAAAGTAGCTCATTCAAAAAAAAAATGGAGTAACAATTCTTTCCCCTGATTGCAGGAGCCACTATTTCGCAAGATCAAATAATATAATTCCAAATATAGTCCATGAAATTTCGTCAATTAACCATAACTAACATAGGCTACATGACTAAAATTAGTTTACTGATTTTATATCTTTAGGCACAGATACTTAACAAAAGTATGTGAGAGTAGCAACAAAAGGAACCCAAAAATTCAATTAATAGCTATTAAGCTAGAACGAACACATATCCCAAATTTTAAAGTGGGTGCCTTGATATTCAACTCCACATTCAAATTTTTCAAACACAAAATTTCTGGATCAAGGCCTTGAACATGTCATATGACAAATACTAAAAATAAAATATAGTATACCTGATTTGAATCAAAGTTAGTCCATTTCTAAGATCTACAAACTCTGCAAAACAATAAAAGAGTTGAATGAGATTAAAAAGAGTTGAATGATTTAACCATTATTAAACTCCCTAAAAGAATTCAATCAAAATAAACATGTAAGAAATATAACTAATACACAATTTAAAACCAACCAAAAACCTAAATATCAAATAAGATTCCATGTTAAGAACATCATAATCAAAAACGAAAAACCTCCATTTGAAATCTTCTGTTTAGATTTACAAATTAAACAAAACATTTGAAACCTAAATCTTCTATTTAGATCTACAAAACTAAACAACAACAACAAAAAACTTCCATTTGAAACCTAAATCAAAAGAAAACATCATAATCGTGCGAGAGAGATGAGCCGATCGCTGCTAATTGTACGAGATAGATGAGTCGGACGCTGCTAATCGATCGGGAGGTGAGAGAGGAGAGCCGCCCTTTTTGTTTTGGGGTGAATCAATTTGAGAGGGAGCTAAAATATGGGGCGGGAGGAATTGAAAAAAAGATCCCGCCTTTTTTTTTCCATTTATCTCAGTTTTTAATTAAAGTTTAAAATAACTAAAACTATAAAAGGGTATATATATGTCATGTATATATAAATATGAGATAAATTATTTATCTTTTTCATCTCAGTTTTACTTTAATTGTAGTAAAAATTTACCTTCAAAGCTAAACTGACATAAATGTATATCTTTATGTCATTTTACATTTGTGTGACATAACGTCAATTTTCAAACTGACATAAATTATATTTTTTTATTGTAGTGAATATTCTCTCTATCACAAAAACTGAAAACTAATATGAAAACACTTCAGATTCTGAAGATTCAACTCTAATAAATTTTGAAAGACACATTATAATGATTTAGTATTACACGGTAACTCTTGTAAAATAGGTTAAACCTATTTTTTTGAGTTAACAATGGCGAGAAATATAACAGTTTGGAGTTTGACATTTTTTCCTATACACGTGACACTTGAATTCCCACCCATGGGTTAATGAAATATTGTCGTTCAAATTTTGTTACTGTGTCTATCAACAATTGATATAAAATTCCCTTTTTAGGTTTATCCATTAATTCCTAATCACCAAATTTATAAACTTTTAAAATCCTTACACTATAAATGCAAGTTATAAAATGCTTGAACGGTTGATGATAACATGATATATTGTCGGAATAAACACTCATACACACACACACACACACGTGATCTTAAGTATTTCGTCTGTTAAATATTTAGTCTCATATGGGATATGAGATATTTCAATTGCATCCGTTGTTAAAAATTTCATAGAACATGTATCATTTTCTAAGAAAACGAAAAAGAGAGCTTGAGGGTCGTTATTGACATTTATAAGATTTATCACAATTAAAAAAATACATAGGCTGGCCGCACATTAAAACTTTTGATATATATATATATATATATATATATATATACAAAAAGTTTCCTGTAAGGACTCCTTATAATGCACAACACGGTACATACCATTTTTTTAAAATAGTAAAAAAATAATTTTTTTGATGAAACTCATGGATATGATCTTCACGGTGAGAAGATCATCTCCAATTTTTTTCGTCAAAAAATTTAATAAAAAACCATTGAGATGAGGTGATATGTAGAAAATGGCATAAATATGCTTTTTTAACCATTGAAATGTTGGGTCGGCGTCAACCGCTTTATTGATTGAATTTTTTAATGAAACTTTATTGATATGATCTTCTCACTATCGAGATCATATCCATGAAGTTTTATAAAAAAATTCAATCAAAAAGTGAGTGAGATGATTGCCAACATTTAAACGGTTGAAAATGAATATTCATACCATTATTTTACATATAACCTCATATCAACGTTTTTTTTATTGAACTTTTTGACGAAAAAAATTGAAAATGATCTTCTCAACGTGGAGATCGTATCCATTAAGTTTCATAAAAAAATCATTTTTTTTACTATTTTAAAAAAATGGTATGTACCGGGGTTTGCATCATAAGGAGTCCTTATAAGAGAGACCATATATATATATATATATATACAGAAAGGATCTCATGCATACCCAGTTTGCATACCCTCCGTGCGGACCATTTTTTTAAAATAGTAAAAAAAATAATTTCGGGCTGATTTTTTTTTTATAGTTTCTAAACATTTCAATAGGACCATAAAAAAAAATTCAACTCAAATTGAATTTTTTTGCTATTTTAAAAAAATCTGTCAAACTTTGTCAGTTTTTAAGTTGTTTTTAAGTTGTTAAAAACTGACAAAGTTTGACCGATTTTTTTAAAATAGCAAAAAAATTCATTTTGAGTTGAATTTTTTTTTATGGTCCTATTGAAATGTTTAGAAACTATAAAAAAAAAATTACATCAAAAATATTTTTTTTACTATTTTATCAAAATTGGTCCGCGCCAGCGGTATGCAAACAGGGGTATGCATGAGAACCGCTCTCTCTCTCTCTCTCTCTCTCTCTCTCTATATATATATATATATATATATATATAGAGAGAGAGAGAGAGAGAGAGAGGATCTCATGAGGACCTCTGTTTGCATACCGCTGGCGCGGACAAATTTTGATAAAATAGTAAAACAAATATTTTTGAACTAATTTTTTTTATATAGTTTTTAAACATTTCAGTAGGGCCATATAAAAAAAATCAGCTCAAAATGATTTTTTTTACTATTTTAAAAAAATCGGTCAAACTTTGTGAGTTTTTAACAACTTAAAAACTAATAAAGTTTAACCGAATTTTTTAAAATAGCAAAAAAAAGTTATTTTGAGCTGATTATTTTTTATGGTCTTATTAAAATGTTTAAAAATCATAAAAAAAAATCAGCCCAAAAATATTTTTTTTACTATTTAAAAAAAATGGTCCTCATTCAGGGTCCTCAAACTGGGACCTCACTTGATCATATATATATATATATATATATATACACGCACACAAATATATTTAAATTTAAATAATTTAAAAAGATCATATAAAATTTTAATTATTTTAAGCGAGTTGTCAAAAATGAACTAACGTAAAAGAAATGATATTTGTAGTGATGTTCATACTACAAATGTATAAAGAGTTAAGAAACTATTTGTTTCTTCTTTCTTATTTTTGTTTAGTAGGGAGAATGAAAATAGGATGAAAAAATAATCCTCTTATCTTCGTGATTAGTAGGAAGGAAGAATTATTAAATTATACATGTTTTATCAATATATTTTTAAATTCAAACATCTTGATTTATTTAATGTATAACCAAAAGGTTATAAAAGTAATTAATATACTCGCTCTAGTAAATTATAATGCTCCTTATTAATATTTTCTGTTAATTTTCGGCCACTTTTAGAATAACACAATTTAGTGGGAGGACAAGAAGAATTTATCATTCGAGTTAACAAACAAAAAAACTGAATTTATTCCTTTTAGTTTTCCCCTCATTTCATTCTTTGATTTTTCCTCTCTATTCTATTGATTGGCTATGGGAGCTTATTAAACCCCACACATCAACCAATTGATAGACATATTTCGTACATTGTTGAATAGAGTTTTCAACTCGCGTCACCCTAAAAAGTAACAACACCTAGGAGTGGAAAAAAAAAGACCGACCCGAATGGATCGATTGGACCGAATCGGACCGAACCGAAAATTAAGGCTATTGTGAAACCGATCTGAAAATCGGTTTACAAAATCTAAAAACCGATTAAATCGGTCCGGTCCACGGTCCACTATATTAAAAGACCGATTTGAACCGGACCGGACCGATTCCCATATATATATAATAAAAATAATGTTATTGTGTTTCTTATGTATGGTTTTTGAATTAATGTATATAACTTATGAATTTAATTTGGAACATTTTATATATGTATAGACATTTTTTTATTTGGGTTAAAAAAAACCCATGTAAATATCACTTGAAGTTTCGAGTATTATTTTTTTGTATATATATTTGTGAGAAAATAGATAAAAACATTCATAAAATGCACATATATATAAAATAGGGTCAGGACCGAATTTTACCCCGGACCGGACCTAAAAAAGCCTGGACCGAATTAGTAGGTTAACTGAATTAATCGGTCCGGTCTCGGTCCAAAAAAATTGAGGACCGAATATTCGGTCCGATCCAAAAAATAGGCAAAACCCGGACCGGAGCGGACCGTGCCCACCCCTAACAACACCAAATACTATACTTATATTTATTGGGCTAATGAGAAAACAATCACCACACAACATATTTTTATAAAAAAGGTACACCATCAAAATAATGTGCCAAATATACGTGGAGAATTTCAGTATTATTAATGGGTGGTTTCGCCATTTCTTATGTGCTTATGCATCCCAAGTAAATTAGTTTTTGAATGTACAGGCTATTTGAAATATTTTTCACAGTCTTTCTCAAGTGACTCTAACTAGGAACATTTGAAGGAGCCATATGTTGGAATGTGTGAATAAATTAAAGAACAAAATTATTTAAAATAAATATATAAATTGAGAGAAATAATAAAACTGTATTTTATCATCAACAATTGCAACACAAATAGAAAACTCAATAGACTTACAGGCTAAAGTAACACAATACTAATGCAAATTTCGATTGAGGCTAATGTTGGATAGTAAGAGAATCACATTTCCATTATGGTACGTATGACCTTTCGTCCTATTGCCTTCCAGGATACAATGGTCACGCAAACCAAAAGTAGTGCCCCGTTTAATTTGCCAATGAACGAGTTTTCTTTGATGAACTCTCTTTGTGCAGATTCGAAGAGGTCGATGAAAAAGACCAACTCAAACTTATTTTAATTTTTGCAAAGTTAATGAAATAGAAGGACGAAATGAAAGTATTTATAAAGGAAAATGTGTGTATTCTGAATAGGTGCAATTCTGTTCTGAATAGCCATATGAATCAAAGTACACAACTTTCGGGCAAAAATGAAGAGACACAACCCTTTTAAAATAAAATCTTGGAAAAAAGATAATTCCCAAGACATTTAAAATAACTGTCAGAAAATTAGCCCAAATATGTCGGGTCAAATAGTGATTGGTTCGAAAAACTAAAGTCCAATTAATTCTGAAAATTCACTTTAGACACGCCTATTTTAATATAATTTTTTGAAGAAAATTAAAATAAAATTTGACCAAAAAGGAAAGGACAAACGCACGACGTCGGGACCCGGGTCGGACAAACGATGCATCGCGTGTGATTTTTTGGACCAAACCCCAAACTGCGCATAGTGTAGTTACTCTCTCCTTCAAAATTTTGGGGTACGTCAAGGGTATCAAAGCGTATAAACCTTTTCATGAGTAGATATACTACTCATTTTTCTTCTATTTTTTTATGTGGGGCTAATTCATTTCACCCAATTAAACACTAGTTTACTCATTTTAATTTGGATACTTTGAGGCCAATTTCTCTTTCACCTCTTAATGAGTTTGAACATGTAAATATATCACGTTAATATCCTTACAGAGAGGAAGGCATTGGTATGTGAACCCATCCACATACTAAATTTTGGTAAAGTTTGAGAAAACAAATTTAAAATAAAAATGCAATTACGTAATAATAATTTTTTTGACAAAAATAATATTGGGCTTTGCAGAGAAAATGAACTATAGATGGTATAGAAGTAAAGATGATCAACTAAATGAGATAAAAGATAAATACTTTTAAATCCCCAATTAGGTCTCCAAAAGAAAGTCTCCCTTTAAAAATGATCTTTCACAATTCTTTAATGACCTTAATGGTGTAAGAAGAGCTGTTTGGATAATAGGATTTATTAATGAGGTGTTCATGACTTTCTTTTTATAGGAGAATCCTAAAAATGTAAAGCATTTCTAATTTACTCTTGTGTAATTCTTGTTGAAGTATATAGTCGAGGGTGAGTGCAGGGCGGACGATTTTACGGATAGAAAATATCGTATTTACCCACCAATAAAATTACTATTTGTATCTATAGGCAAGGGCACAATTCTATTTTTTATTTTTTATGAATAAAGTTTTGATAAAAAATATGAATCATGCGCGTCCATGACCATTTGGAGAGGTGTTTAGATGCCTATATTCTTCTCTTTTACGGGATTAGCGGAATCAAAAAAATACCAAAGTCAAACGAAGAGTGGATAAAGGTTTCTCAAATGGAGATCCTCATCGAGAACCCTTATTGAGTGGTTGGGTTTCTACATCAACGATATGACAGTTGTTTCGACTATCCGTGGCGTAGATCCACTATTAACAAGTGTTTGAAAGATTGTCTCTCTTTGCTCGACAATATGACAGATTAATAGTGTAGAAATGAGAAACATTGCATGCATAATTTAAGACAGGAGTGTATTTATGCATGTGTCTCACTGAACATGGTTAATGGATGGTGGACGCATATCACTAGAGTGAGGTAATGATGATCCATTATCCTTCTCTTTAATGACCAAAACATTTCAATATAATGAGCTATATTGTACAGAAGATTATGTACGTAGGAGGTAAATACTTGTTAGGGCTGAGATGATGGTTGCAATGAAATTGATGTATAAGATGTTCTTTTCTTAGCTAAGGCTTGATAATCATATATAATTTGAATACTTATCTGAGAGGCTCGTGATTGTTTATCAAGCTGAGAAAGGATGCTTATGAAAGTATAAATCATTCATAAATGATCTTCAAACGGTGGTAAGACGAGCCAAGACAAATTCAGGTCAAATATCCTTATATCACTCTGGACAATAAGGCATAAAATGAAATAATAGTTTAAAATGGAGATATACAAAAACAAATGGGGTAATATTTAGTTTGTTTACTCAAAACCCTAACATTGAAATTACTTTAAAAATTGGGTACAATTGCATATTATCACCAATAAATTAACAAATTACTCATTTTCGAATAGCTTTAGTAAGAAAAAATAACAAAATCTTGAAATATATATATATATATATATATATATATATATATATATAGAGAGAGAGAGAGAGAGAGAGAGAGAGAGAGGATCACAAGTGAATCTAAAAAATGAATAGTTTAATGAATCTTAACAAAAAAAATCTAACAACAGAGCGTGTGTTATATGTGCGCGTGTTAGCTTCTTAAAGAAACAAATATTTGATGTCAGACCAAATCAAAATAACACTCGCTACGCTCCTAACCTCCAAACTCGAGAACAACCCCACAATCGCCTCAACAAGCACCAGAATCCCATCTACTTCAACAATCAGAGCCTTCCTATCCCCAATCGCCACCAAACTACTCAACACCACCATCAATTTCTTCGCCAAACCGATCCCCTGCTTTGCCACTAGCCCCGGGAATTTTCTTCTAACTTGTTGGCTTTATTTGTGTTTTTAAACTCTCTTTATGTATGTCAGGGAAGGGATAGATCTGTTTATCAGTTTTTTTTCAAATTTTAACTCTCTTTTATACTTGGGATTTCCATATCTAAACATAAATGCCCTAATTTTGTTATTTATGTTTAAGGCCTATAGGTTAATCTTGAGATGCTCCCATTTCACATAGATTTAATGTCCTTTTGTTCATACAATGACTTAAAAGGAGCATATTTTCTAAAAGTTTAGGTATAATAAGTAAGGTGTTGATTGTAATGTCTTTGTTCTTTTATAATTAATAATATTGACAAATTTGAATCACATTATTAGATGTCACTAACGAAAATATGTCGACAATTAAATACTAATTATAAAATGACCCTTCAACATAACTTTTAATTCTTTGTTGTAATTAGTCCGTGCTAGCGGCAACGAACACGGGTGTCAACCGATTTCGGTCGACACACGAGTCTGTTGCCGCTAGCACAGACTAATTACAGCAAAGAATTAAAATTGATTGGGTTATGGCTGAAATCTTCTTGAATCGGGTTTGGTTTTATAGTCATCTTGACAAATTTTTGGTCATTTATGCGATTTCTCATTTTTATTTGTCATATCTTTATCTTACTGATTTTATCGCATTTTCATTTTTATTTATAAGTAAAAAATGGATAGTGTGGAAATTGATCTACAAAATGAGGAAAATTTACAATGGGATGTTGATGAGAAATTGGATTTCAAAATTGAAAATGCACCAAATGATGAGAGTGAGAAATGCATAGAGTCGAAAAGTAGCATTTCTAATACATTATATACTCTAAAAGTAGCAACTGATTTGAAACCTAAAATTGGTCAACAATTTGAAACGCTAGATCAAGATAAGTTTTTTTTTTTATAACAATTATGCCAAACAAGTCAGTTTTAGTGTGAGATAATAGGTCGGTAAAAAGAGTGCCAGGACCGGTGAGATTGTTAGGAAAGAGTTTGTTTGTTGGAAAGAAGAGAAAGGTAAACTTCTTGCCACCGATGGAGCGAAAAGACCGAGGGTGTCAATTAAAGTCGGTTGTAAAGAAAAATTTGTTGTTGTTTTGTTCTTGGACATCTATGAAATTAGTGTTTTTGTTGAGGACCACTCTCACCGATTGACGAGTCCTAGCAAAGTACATCTTTTGCATTCTTATCGTCAAGTGTCTAGCTATCACAAATTATTAACCCAACAACTCGACATGATCAATATACTTAAACACCAACAATACAAATTACTTGCGATGCCAGCGGGGGGGGGGGGGGGGGGTAAAAATGTTGGGTGTACACAACGAGATTTACTTAATTATGGAAGGGATAAACACGAAGAATTGAAAGGTGAGGAAGGGAATATGCTTAACAATTATTTAAAAAATCAATAAGAAAAAAATCCCATATTTTATTTCAAGATAAAAACAAATGATGAAAAAAAATTAACTTGTTATTTTTGGGCCGACGCCACCTCAAGACAACCGTACACATATTTTGGGGATGTTGTAGTGTTTGACACCACATACAACACTAACCGATATGCTTTGATATTTGCACCACTAACGGGGGTTAATAATCACAGCCAAACTATTATGTTTGCTTTCACATTTTTGAGTCATGAAACTATTGATACATTTGTTTGGCTATTTAACCAATTTCTAAAAGCAATGCCCGCCAGTCCTCGTAAGATGATAATAACCGATCAAGATCCTGCTAGGACAAATGCAATTTCAAAGACACTACCCATGACAACCCATAGATATTGTAGTTGGCATATTTTAACCAAATTTATGGTGAGATTAGATTCGATTAAATATATGGCTTACAAATCTGAATTTGAATATTATAATTAGGGATCAGAATTTATAGAGAAGTTTGATATGAGGTGGAAGGATCTTCTTGAAAAAAACGGGTTGAACGATAACAAATGGCTAAATTCATTGTATCAAATTCATTCCCAATGGTTGCCGGCCTACATAAATTATGTATTTTTGGTGGGATTGTCAAGTAACCAACGTGCCGAAAGAGCACACTCATTTTACAAGAAGTTTGTGTCGAAAATAATTCTTTCATTGATTTTATGGTCCAATTTGATAATGGTAATATTAATCAATGACATCAAGAACTAATTGCGGATTACAAAGATGTTGTTGAGCAGACTAAGATAACATTCGTTCATAATTATTTGGTTCACATGGTTGATGTATACACTAATGAAATTTTCCATAAATTTGAAAATGAATTGATAGAGAGCTTCACATATAAATTCGAGCTTGTTAATGAGGATGAAAACCATCGTTTGTTTAAGATTTTAAAAGATGATTAAACAAAAGATGATTTACGGGTAATAAGATACGATAAGTAATTATATTTTGCTACTTGCACTTGTAGAAAATTTGAGTCAATGGAGATCCCGTGTAGACATCGTATTCGATATTTTGAAAAAATGCATAATTATTAAAGGTTTCCTCAGAAGTATATTTTGAATAGGTGGACCAAACGGGCAAAATCAGAGTTAGTTGTGGATGAGTGTGGTCGTGAGATAGTAAATGATGGATCGTATTTAATAAAGAGGTCGGAATTAGTCCAAATGACAATAAATATGATTAACGATGCCCTTACTAGTCAAGACACAAAGAAAGCTTATTGTTGATGTAAAAAACTAGATTTGATCTAATTATTTTAATCACAGATAAAAATGAATAAGTAAATAAGACAATAGATTTTTAGAGTGGTTCAGCCTTAAGAGAATGGCCTACGTCCACTGTTTTTGTATTACTGATTTGTTTGCCTGGAATTCTCGATAAGTGATTTTACCAAGAGATTCAGTGTGTCCCTCTAATGAGGAGATTACAATGTATTTATAGCCTTGAGGATGTACATGTGAAAGAATAATGCATAGTTGTCCAGTAGGCATGTACATCTGTACGATAATAACGCGCATTTAATGCATAGTTATCTTTCGATTTTCTTGATGCGTACGCTACAAGAATTTGAGTTGCTCTTACCGCCTTAGTTGCTCGGATCGTCTAGGTTGCTCGGACTGTTTAAGTTGCTCTGACCTCTTGAGATGTTCGGCCCTCTTGAGTTGCTCGGACTACTTGAGCTGTTCGAACTTCTTGAGTTGCTCGGACCTTATTCGTCTAAAGTCTTCACATTCACCATGTAAATGGACACGTGCATTTATATGATTGGTCCATGTCAGCAGATTAAATTTGGTATCAACGGAAGCCCCCAATGTTTCACAGTTCGAGGTTGAGGAGGAGTGTGGAACATTCTTCTCGAAATATGATGAGATTAAATAGTCATCCTGAATTTTAGGAGTGTTTTCCTTGTATTTAATTCCTCTTTGAATTCATAGAATCACACTTCATAAATATTTTGAATTTTTCAAGCTACTTCGGTTTTCGTGCCCCCTTTTCTCCTTTTAGCCGTAGGTAACGCAAACGTCTTTCTCTATAATCATTGCTTTTCTTCATTCCCGAGGTAATGTATTTAAGTGCTACAAAAAATCCTATCGTCTTTCACTTTTTCAAATTAGTATTTTTGAACTCTTCACCTTCTCTCTATTTTATGCCTTCGTTCTTTCCATCGTTATTGACAACTGATCTCTATTTCCTCTATAAGATTTTCTTCCTTCTTTTTTAATTTCTTTATTCACCATGGTTTATCCTGTTGAGTCATTGGACAAGTTTCGGTCTGAGTTTTCAATCCCTTCACGGGTTATTTTGGAAGAACTCTCTGGTCCTTCTGATTTATTTTCTTTGGCTGAGTGACACTGGTTCCCAAGTATCTTTGTAGCCGAATGTGGCTTTTCTTTCCCGCCAAATCCACTGTGTTTGGAGTTTTGCCAATATTTTGATATTGTACCTGCAAAAGTAGCTCCAAATACATGGAGGGTAGTTAACGGTGTATATAGATTGAATCAAATCCATGGGACTTATTTAGGGATCCCAGAAATTATGTATTGGTATAGATGGGTCACTAGCGATAGTACTTTTTATTTAGAAACTAGATTTTTAAATAGAGCTTTAGTTGTCAATCTTCCTGATAGCAACAAAGACTATTTTGATCACGGGATAGTGATGAAAAATTGGCAACAACCTTCACTTGATGAAAATGATGTGTACCAAGGTCCCAAGTGTCCACCTTATGACAATGGGATAGGTTGTTTTTATTTTTATTTCATTTTTGAAATCATGTTTTCTTTATGTTTGATAAAATGCTTTACTGACATTTGGTTTTGTTTATTATAGTTGACAGTAAAAGGAAGCCCCCCAAAGAGATTGATGTCAATATAAAAGAGTTAAAAATTATTTGGAGTTTGCATAAATCTGTTGCTGGGGAGCATATTAGGAATGTATCTTATTTGCTGCAATACAGAACTTCGAGCTCTTCTTTCATTGCTCGTCCTGTGGTAGTTGACCTTGATCAAGTACCAGCTGCTGATACCAGCATGGAAGGCTCTTCTTCAGAATCGAATATTACCATTACTGATATAATGAAGAGAAGAAAAGCTCGTTCCTTTTTCGATAAGTCTGCTTCTCCTGCTGTGGAGGCAAAGAGAAGTAAAAAAGATGTCCCAGAAGAAGGGATAAAGACTGTAGAGGTACCCCCTTCTGATACTGCCAAGAAATTTAGCGAGAAGCCCCCTGTAGCTCTGAGCAAGATCGTTGAAAAGCCCCCTGTGGTCCTGAGCACGACTGTTGCTGTCATTGCTTCAAGTGATGTCATTGTCATTTCTCCAACAAAGACAACATCATTTATTGAAGACGCTTCTGCTCCTCTAAGGAGATTAAGGAAGGGTTCGTCTGAGAAAACTGTTGATCCTATATTTCAATCTTCCAACGTTGAAAGTAGTGTTCTAACCTTCATTCCTCCGAGCTCCGCTGTGGGCTTAGTAAAGTTCTGGACTATCCCAGAAGTCCATGACATTGAAAATACTCTCACGCGTGAGAGAGTTGCTTCTCTAGCTGCTCAACACATTGCCTCAGTAAGTATTATTGATCTGAACCTTTCACTTTTTAATACTATGTTCATACATTGACCTAGAATTATTTCTTTTTTAAGTTGGTAACATGTTTCAATAGAATTATAAAAAGGGATGAAGCCATCAGGGCCTCCAGTTCCTCGGATGGAGTAGAAAAGGCTTTTACTGGATTAACTCAGTCTTTGAAAGACTCTCATCAGAAGTATGAGGAAAATAAAGTTGTTTGGGAGAAGCAGATTAAGTCCGTTGAGTAAGAGAGAAATCGAGATGTGGATGCCTCCAAGGATTTGGAGAAGAAATTAAAAGAGTTTGAGAAGAACAATAAAGAGCTTGAGGAGAAGCTCAAGAATGCTGAAGATCTTGAGAATAAACTCAAAAATGCTGAAGAGGAAGTTGCTAGAGTTCATGATGTTGATCGCCAGAAACAGGAGGTGGAAGGGAAATTGAAGGCTGCCGAGGAACTTCTTATTGAGAGGACTTCCTCGGAGAAGGCAAAAATAAAAAATGCAGTTAAAAAGTCCTTCAGCGCTGGTTGGGACAAAGGCTGGAACAAAGGCCTGGCTGCCATGTCTTCTCAAATGGAGTATGCCAGCCTCAATTTTTTTAGGGATGGATGGGTTCCAGCCCTGCAAGAGTTGAAAATTACTGAAAATTCTGAATTGTTCTAGGGATACACTCACGGCCCCCCTCCCTCTCCTGGAGAAGAAGAAGAGGATGAAGCTGCCTCAGAGGAATCCTCCAAGATAATGGGAGACCAGTTCCCTGCTGTTCAACCTTGCTCTGAGAGACCTCAACCAGCAAACACTTCTGCCGAGCAGCTTTCCTTGCCTTCCGAGCAACCAACCTCTTCGTCCAAGCCTTCCGAGGAAATCTTAGGAAGCAAGGAGAAGGTGTAGAGTTGTTCGGATCTTTCTTTCGCTATTTTTTTTAATATAATTTTGGACTATGTACTTCTCCTTGTGATGAAATAAAATTTGAACTTTGGTTGTTCGTCTTGACTTTCTCTTGTCCTTGCTCTGCTTGTACCATCATTGATTCTTTTTATTTATTTCTCTTTGCTAGTTTATGGCCAGGATGGAGTTTTTATCGGCTCATGACACATAATTAATGAAAAATGCAACGATTATTTTAAGGCAGGTCATGCATATCTTGATGACCTTCAAATCATTGATATCCTGGGTTCAGATGCTTCTGAACAAGCAGTTGGAGCTTACCAGTATCTGAAGTGTTTATTCGATCGTGCCATCGTCAATAATGTGGCATATTATGAGATGATTGAGGACCTCCAACAGCAATATAAAGAATCTGCAACCCTTCTTCATCAAAGATATGAGAAAAAATATCAATAATTAAGTGCTGACAAAGGGTACGACCAATTCATCTCGGCCTATGAGAAGAAGGAGAGTATTCTAAAGCTTGAAATAGAGGATCATAGGAATATTGCCAAGCTGTTGGAGCAGGAGAACATTCTTTTGCAGGAAGAAATAAAGCAACTCAACTCCACTACATCTTCTTCGGGTGCTTTAGTCACTGTTAACGACGAAGGTTTTTCTTTTTTGGAGATAGAAAATGCCAAACTTCGAGACGAGTTGGAGACTTTGAAAAGAACTGGAACTTCCACGTCTACTCGTGGTCGAGCAAAATCTTCTTCTCGTGGGCGAGCAAGGGCTGTTCGGATTTCAGTTGAAGAGGCAAGGACTCAATCAGCCTTGGAGAACCAGGCATTCCAGTTTATGGCGAAGAACCAAGCCCTGGAAGATATGTTTAAAGAAATTCTGAACCTCTCCGAGAAACTTTCCAATCAAGCTTCTTCTCTAGAGAGTAAAGAAATTTTGGTGAAGAAGCTCAATGAGCAACTTGAGAGATTTACCTATCAATTCCATAAGCATCCCAGAGAATTTCGGATGGCTGGGTATAACGAAGCACTTTGTCATCTTGATGCTCGTTTAGAACAGTCAAACAACGAAGGGTATAAACAAGGATGGTTGAATGCTCTTTGTGTTCTAAAATTGGAGAGAGGTCATTTCTTGTGGGATTACTATACTCCTGGAGTTCTTGATCTACCCGTCCCCCCTTTCAAGCTTGACCTTAGTTGGATTCCAGCCCGGGCCATTCCTGGCTTTCTAATCTCTAAGTATCTTGGTGATTATAGTCTTCATTCAAATTTTGAAATATCTCGCCCAGAACACCTGCTTGATCGTCCATCTATAATGTACGTCAGAATGTTGCAAGATCTGAACTTCATAAATTCCCCTTATAGACTTGATGATCCTCCAGTTGGGGTAGACCTTGTGTCAAAGGCAGAGGGAAAGAAACCCATAGAGTAGGATTTGTTTATGTAATGAACTCCATTCATATTACATGTAATCTGTAATTTACGTCATATGTAATTTTTTCTGGTTTTAACGAAGAAATCTTTAGTTTTCTTTACAATTTAATTGTCATTGGTTTGGAAATACTTTATGAAATATCTCTTTTATTTACTGATGAACATGTACGTATATCTGTAGAAAGACAAAAATGTCCTGTTTGATTTTTAAAAATCCGACCAACCGAAGTTGGTGATATAAAGTTCTCGACCAACCAGAGTTGGTGGTAATTGAATTGTCGATCAACCGAAGTTGGTCGTATAAAGTTCCCGACCAACCGGAGTTGGTGGTAATAGAATTTTCGACCAACCGGAGTTGGTGGTATTTACTTCCCGACCAACCGAAGTTGGTGGTAATTTGCTTCCCGTCCAACCAGGGTTGGTGGTATTTGCTTCTCGACTAACCGGAGTTGGTGGTAATTTTCTTCCCAACCAACTGGGGTTGGTGGTAATTTTCTTCCCGAACAACCGGAGTTGGTGGTAATTGAATTGTCGATCAACCGAAGTTGGTCGTATAAAGTTCCCGACTAATTGGAGTTGGTGGTAATTGAATTGCCGATTAATCGGAGTTGGTCGTATAAAGTTCTCGACCAATCGGAGTTGGTGGTAATTGAATTACCGACCAACCGGAGTTGGTGGTATTTGCTTCCCGACCAACCGGAGTTGGTGGTAATTGAATTGTCGACCAATCGGAGTTGGTGGTATTTTCTTCCCGACCAACCGGAGTTGGTGGTAATTATATTATCGATCAACCGGAGTTGGTCGTATAAAGTTCCTGATCAACCGGAGTTGGAGGTAATTGAATTGCCGACCAACCGAAGTTGGTCGTATAAAGTTCCCGACCAACCGGAGTTGGTGGTAATTGAATTGTCGACCAACCGGAGTTGGTGGTATTTGCTTCCCGACCAATCGGAGTTGGTGGTAATTGAATTGCCGACCAACCGGAGTTGGTGGTAATTTATTTCCCAACCAACCGGAGTTGGTGGTAATTGAATTGTCGATCAACAGGAGTTGGTCGTATAAAGTTCTCGACCAACCGGAGTTGGTGGTAATTGAATTGCTGACCAACCGGAGTTGGTGGTATTGGCTTCCTGACCAACCGGAGTTGGTGGTAATTTGCTTTTCGACCAACCGGAGTTGGTGGTAATTTGCTTTTCGACCAACCGGAGTTGGTGGTAATTTGCTTTTCGACCAACCGGAGTTGGTGGTAATTTTCTTCTCGACCAATCGGAGTTAGTGGTAATTGAATTGTTGGTCGTATAAAGTTCCCGACCAATCGGAGTTGGTGGTAATTAAATTATCGACCAATCGAAGTTGGTGGTATTTGCTTCCCGACCAACCGGAGGTGGTGGTAATTTGCTTCCCGACCAATCGGAGTTGGTGATAATTGACTTGTATAGTGTGTAGCACTAATATTCCGAAAAAAATTTAACGAACAAAGAAAAATAGGGAAACATCACGTTATTCATATTGAAGAAATTGTATTACATAGAAATTTCAACTACTGATAATACTTTCGTAGATGCTCTGCATTCCATGCATTCTTGAATTCTTCTCCTTCCAAGGTTTCAATCCTGTATGTCCCTGGACGAACAACTTATGTCACTCTGTAGGGTCCATGCCAGTTGGCTTCAAGTTTATTATGCTTTTGGATGACTTTCTTCAGCACATAATCCCCTTCCTTCAAATCACATTTCTTAACTCTTTTATTGTAGAACGAAGTTGTTCGTTGTTGATATGCGGCATTCCCGATAGCTGCTTCTTCTCTGACTTCTTTTAGCATATCCAGGTCTAATCTTATCATCAAATCACTAACAGGAGAATTGAAATTAAGTACCCTATACGTAGGTAGGCCTAATTCAACAGGTATGACAGCTTCACTCCCAAATGCCAGCATGTATGGGGACTCTTCAGTTGTTGTTTGTGGAGTGGTGCGATAGGCCCAAAGCACAGATTGTATCTCGTTAATCCAATTTGCCTTTGCATCATCCAGCCATTTTTTTAAACCATTCAGCAGCGTTCTGTTTCTCACCTGAGTTTGCCCATTGCTTTGGGGATTAACTGGTGCAGAGTGGATCTTCAGTACATTGTATTGATGATAATATGCAGCAAACTCCTCGTTGTCAAACTAGGTTCCATGGTCAGCAATGAACGCATGTGGGAGGGCGTATATACAAATTATATTTTTCCAAATAAATTGATAGACTTTGTTGTATGTCATATCAATGAGAGGCTCAGCTTCCACCCATTTAGTAAAATAATCCACTGCGACCACTAAGTATTTGAATCTTCCCTTAGTTGTTGGTAGTGGTCCGACCAAATCTATTCCCCATATAGTGAATGGCCAAGGGGACGTGATGGGTGTTAGCAATTGTAAGGACACAAATTTCCAATTGAGTCCATATATAGTTTTGGCTCAATTCCGGACAAAAACATTTATTCATAGGATTTTATTTAATTGTAATATTCAAGACCTATGAAGTGTTTGTTGAAGACGTAGCGGCAAAGAGTTTAAAGCATCATCAACATGCCGTAGTTTATGTGCCTCGTTTGTACGTCATCAACTTAGGTTCCATGCTCCCAAGGTATGAATGTATTTATATGTATATAGGAGCTTGGAACAATTTGTATTGGGTGTTAGGTTAATAAAAACTGCATTTTATATTTCAGAAAGAATCAATTAGAAACTTAAAAATTAAGTATATAAAAGTTTATAAAAGTTTCTGGGCCAAAATCAAATTTTACAAACTTTCTGGATGTTCGTTAGAAATGTCGTTCGAACGAGTTTTGTCGTTCGAACCAAGTTCGTTCGAACGAGTTTGCCAACGACCCTAATCTGGTCAGTCGTTCGATATGTCGTTCGATAGTTCGTTCGAACGAGTTTTCGTTCTAACGAGATATCTAACGAGATTCTAACGAGCCCAAGCTGGTCGCTCGTTAGAAGTCTCGTTCGAACGAGAGTCAAGTTCGTTCGAACGAGACGTCAGGCGGGAACGGTTTTGAGCAGTTTTTGACAGTTTTTCCCCACTTCTCCACTTGGTTTTCAACCAACTTTTTCATACTTTATTATGTGCAGGAAACACATTTTCCAAGATAACTTTTCCATTCCATATCCAACTCTTAGAGAGAGTTTGAGAGCAAATTTAATTAGGGAAAATGTTCATGTTTTTGAGTGTTAATCTTTAATGGAAAATTCATACACACTCTAGTTTACACCCATTGTTGTTCCAAGTTCTATATATACATATCCTTACTTGGAGTTTTTGGCACCGGTTTTCTCTACCGAATTCAAGAGACGTTTCGGGTTTACTTCTACACCCCATCACAAAGAAGACATTTGTTGAGATTCTACCCGTTTGGAGAAAGGCTCCATGTTCGGGTGACGGTGACCGTTTAAAGTCCTATCGGTGTATTCCGAGACCACGGTGGAGCTCCGTTGGTTATCCGCTAATTGGAGGTTGATACAAGAAGGAGCATCACGGCTTGATAGGGTTCAAGTTTAGGAAGTAAGTCTTTTGTCTTGTATTTTGTAATACCATTTTTAGTGGATTTGAGGCTAGGGCCGTCCCGAGGTTTTTTCCCGTTAGTGGGTTTTTCCTCGTACATCGCGGTGTTGTGTGACTTTGATTATTTTATCTTGCTCATCATTTAGAACGCATGCTTTAGGTTTAATTCAAGATAAAATCGGGTTTAATTATCACACTCATTTAATTTGGGACTTAAATTAAATATTGGGTAAAATTGGTTTATTCAAGTCATTCGCTAAAATTGGTTTCGCCTAACTTTGTATAATTGTTAATCATGACTTAGGCAAATACTAGGACTTGAATTATGTTGTTTTAATTTGTTTTCTTAAGATATTAAAACCCGGCCTTCTTGTTTTGTTTTGTGGAACCATCACTTGTACTCAACGCTTCCGCATTTGTTTGAAAAAGGAAATTAATTATATTTTAATTTGAGATAATTATTATTTCAAACCCGGGGATCCATAAACTATCGCGTTTACAAATTGGTATCAGAGCCAAAAACGATAAATTATTTCGTTAAAGATCCTTTACTTTTTGGCTAAATATGGATTTTTCCCCATTTTCAAAATTTCCTATTTTTGATGGTTCTAACTACGCGTATTGGAAAGCGCGAATGAAATCGGCACTTAAATCTATCGATGAACGTGTTTGGATGTCTGTTGTTAACGGTTGGACCCCACCAACTCATTTAATTAAAAATGTACATGTTCCCAAACCCGTTGATAGATGGACTGAAAATGAGTTTAAACTTGCAAATTTTAATTCCCGTGGTTTAAATGCCTTATTTAGCGCTGTCGCACCGGATGAATTCCGTCGTATTATGACGTGTGAAACCGCTAAAGAAGCTTGGGATATTTTACAATTAACTCATGAAGGAACGAGTGTCGTTAAAGCTTCTAAACTCCAAAACCTCACCACTCAATTTGAAACTATCAAAATGGATGAAAAAGAAACTTTTGATAAATTTTATGCTAGACTTTCTGATATTGTCAATTCATCCTTTAACTTGGGAGAGAAAATACCTGACGACCGTGTTGTAAAGAAAATTTTAAGGTCCCTACCCGATAGATTTATTCCAAAGGTGACTGTTTTAAATTCTTTACCCACTTTAGCCTCTACGAAATTAGAAGAGCTTGTAGGTGATTTACAAACCTATGAACTGGATATGTTTCCCTCTAAAAATGAAAAGAAAATCGAAAAGGGCGTTGCTTTAAAAGCCCGCAAAGAGGTTAAACAAGTAGTAGAGAGCAATAGTGATAGTGACTCGGAAGATATGGCTTTGTTTGCTCGTAAATTTAGAAAATTTCTTAAATTTAACAAAGATAAAGTTAAAAATGATTTTAAGAAATTTGAATCTTCTAAACATGATAAAAACGAGAAGATTTCTAAAGCCGATAAGATCCCTAAACCTAGTAATGAAAATGTTGATAGGGACGAGTCTAATAAATGTTTTGGTTGTGAAGGTTATGGCCATAGGGCTTTTTAGTGCCCCACTAAACTAAGGAAATAGGGTAAACGACCCATTTCATATAATGCGACCCTTAGTGATAGTGATAAGGAAGAAAAGCCCGATTCCCCCACAAAGAAAAATTTTGTGGTTTTTATGGCACATGTGAGTGATAATGAGAACTCATCGGATGATGAAATTATAGCACATGCCACTTCCAAGGTCATTGTACATGATTCTCTTATTTTTGATGATAGTGAGAGTGAAAAAGAAGAAGAGAGTGAAAATGAAGAAGAGGTTGATATGAGTGAACTTCAAAATGCTTTTCATGAATTATATAAAGAATCTATTAAATTGAAAAGAGCTAATTTGAAGTTAGAAGCGAGTTTAAGAGAGAGTGTCAAGGTCATTGATGAAAGTGCCTTAATAGAAGACCTTAAGACTCATGAGAGGACTCTTCAAGAGAAGCTTAACTATGTAGAAGGCGAGAGAGATAGCCTTAGGGGTTTAATGGAATCCTTGAAAAAGGAGCTTCTTGTTTTTGAAGAGCGAAATGTTTTATTAGAATCTAAAATTTTGGATTTGGAAAATAAATTAAAAGATTCTAGTAATGTCAAATTTGATTTGGAGTGTCGTTCTGAAAAATTAGATAAAATGTTAGGAACGGTCCAAATTAAAAATGACACTTTTGGTTTAGGCTTCAATTCTTGTAATGATTTTAACCCTAAAGTCAAAACCAATGTTTTAGGAGAATCTTCTAGGAATACATTTAATGATCACTCCTTAGATAAATCTTTTCGACATGCTCTTACTTGTACACATTGTGGTCGACAAGGTCATCTTAGGAAATTTTGTTTAGATCTTAAACGAATTCCTAGAAAATCCCATAGTAAAGTAACCACGATAGCTAACGTTCCTACACCCCAAGATAGTAATTCTTCATTAATTTGGGTTAGGAAATCCGACTTGGTTGCCTTACAAAATAGGGATTTTGATTCTCATTTACTTTCACATCCTTCCTCCCTTGCTAAATCTAATGGATGAATGTGTTAGTGTTTGCATACTTTAGCGTTTGTACTTCATGCTATATTCATATGCTAAATGTATGCTTGTTTAGTCATTCTCTAATCATTGCCTTATTTCATATCACATGCTAGAAATTATGACTTGTTTATCTTTTTGTATTATATTTTGTGTTTGAATCGACTGCATAATATAAAAAGATTTTTGTTTATCATTTGTGTTTTATTTATTTCATTTAAGCTTAATGAAAAATACAAATGATTTTTGTTTGTCCTTTTGAGTAAATATTTATTTTTGATTAAAAATGTTATAAACTCAAAAAGATTTTGTTTTGTGTGTATTTTTGTTTGACACACTTTATGTGGCATATATTTGTGTTTGAATCCTATCGTTTACGCTTCCATGTGGCTAGAACTTTTGGTTTAGATTTTCAATCCTTAAAATGTTCTTTACCATGTTTTATATGGAGTAGTTGGATTTTGTATTGTTTAAATGGATTCTATTTCTATATGCCTCTATTCACACATGCACGAGCTCTTTTGAAATCTTAATGTCACATGTTATATTTGAGCTTTTTGAGGTGTTTTCCTATCAATCTAGTCATCTACATATCTATGACCTAAGAGGACTAGTGCATGTCAAAATCCGTTGCATGTGAGATTTGTGCGAAAAATGAAAACATGATAAATTTATATATGCACGGGGAAGGGCTCCGAAAGGATGAATTAAGTCCTTTGCGATAGTAAGCCACCGTTGATTGGATCTAAAAGAAATACGTGATCCAAAGGCCTAAAAACAGAATATTTGGCATTAAACAAAAAGCAATTGCCAAGGCCTATGTTTGTTTGATATATTCATTCACAAACAAAAGAATATATATGCTCTTTGAGGGAGAATTGGATGGTATATCAACGGTTTGCACAATGTCCGTTTATCCTAGTTGTCTTTAATGTCATCACTCTATTTGGTTTGTAGAATCATCATCATGCTAGGCTTGTATGCATTGTGTATGTTTGTTCATTGAGTTCAATCTTTATATTGTCACATGAGGTTATATTTAACTGTGATGAAGTTTGCAATCAAATGAGAACTCCGTGAACGTTTCTTAAGTGTTTGGGTCTAAATTTAATTGTTGCTTGTTCACACCCCTACACTTCCGTTTCCATATGACACATTTTTGCCATACGAGTGTGCAAACTTATTGTATTTTGTGTCATGTGTGTGTTTATATCTATATATATATGCAAGTGGTTCATTGATATATTTCTAGTATATATATATATATGATATTTGTTTGTCTTTGCCTTGTTTTTAATTGCCCATATGCTTTCATGTCTTATCACTTTAAGCTTCAACATGCTTTTTATTAGTTCTTTAATCCTTGCCATCTTCGTTTGGGGGAGATTTATCTTAGGGGGAGACGTCTTTCTAAGTAGGTCATGAGTTTAAAGGGAGAATTAATTTAGGGGGAGTAATTAATTAATTGCATTTACTATTTTGATATTCCTTATGCATTTGATGAGTTTGCTTAAGTGTGCAGGAATTATTCTAAAGCGGCATCTTTCTATGGCAAAGAGTTTGATCCTTGGGTTGAGTCAAGATTGGGCGGGTTATGTTTTGAGTCTAGTAGAGCTTGACGGCCCTTTAGGATTTTTGTTTGGTTTTTGTCCCGGAATAGCCAAAGGGGGAGATTTGTAAGGACACAAATTTCCAATTGAGTCCATATATAGTTTTGGCTCAATTCCGGACAAAAACATTTATTCATAGGATTTTATTTAATTGTAATATTCAAGACCTATGAAGTGTTTGTTGAAGACGTAGCGGCAAAGAGTATAAAGCATCATCAACATGCCGTAGTTTATGTGCCTCGTTTGTACGTCATCAACTTAGGTTCCATGCTCCCAAGGTATGAATGTATTTATATGTATATAGGAGCTTGGAACAATTTGTATTGGGTGTTAGGTTAAAAAAAACTGCATTTTATATTTCAGAAAGAATCAATTAGAAACTTAAAAATTAAGTATATAAAAGTTTATAAAAGTTTCTGGGCCAAAATCAAATTTTACAAACTTTCTGGATGTTCGTTAGAAATGTCGTTCGAACGAGTTTTGTCGTTCGAACCAAGTTCGTTCGAACGAGTTTGCCAACGACCCTAATCTGGTCAGTCGTTCGATATGTCGTTCGATAGTTCGTTCGAACGAGTTTTCGTTCTAACGAGATATCTAACGAGATTCTAACGAGCCCAGGCTGGTCGCTCGTTAGAAGTCTCGTTCGAACGAGAGTCAAGTTCGTTCGAACGAGACGTCAGGCGGGAACGGTTTTGAGCAGTTTTTGACAGCTTTTTCCCCACTTCTCCACTTGGTTTTCAACCAACTTTTTCATACTTTATTATGTGCGGGAAACACATTTTCCAAGATAACTTTTCCATTCCATATCCAACTCTTAGAGAGAGTTTGAGAGAAAATTTAATTAGGGAAAATGTTCATGTTTTTGAGTGTTAATCTTTAATGGAAAATTCATACACACTCTAGTTTACACCCATTGTTGTTCCAAGTTCTATATATACATATCCTTACTTGGAGTTTTTGGCACCGGTTTTCTCTACCGAATTCAAGAGACGTTTCGGGTTTGCTTCTACACCCCATCACAAAGAAGACATTTGTTGAGATTCTACCCGTTTGGAGAAAGGCTCCATGTTCGGGTGACGGTGACCGTTTAAAGTCCTATCGGTGTATTCCGAGACCACGGTGGAGCTCCGTTGGTTATCCGCTAATTGAAGGTTGATACAAGAAGGAGCATCACGGCTTGAGAGGGTTCGAGTTTAGGAAGTAAGTCTTTTGTCTTGTATTTTGTAATACCATTTTTAGTGGATTTGAGGCTAGGGCCGTCCCGAGGTTTTTTCCCGTTAGTGGGTTTTTCCTCGTACATCGCGGTGTTGTGTGACTTTGATTATTTTATCTTGCTCATCATTTAGAACGCATGCTTTAGGTTTAATTCAAGATAAAATCGGGTTTAATTATCACACTCATTTAATTTGGGACTTAAATTAAATATTGGGTAAAATTGGTTTATTCAAGTCATTCGCTAAAATTGGTTTCGCCTAACTTTGTATAATTGTTAATCATGACTTAGGCAAATACTAGGACTTGAATTATGTTGTTTTAATTTGTTTTCTTAAGATATTAAAACCCGGCCTTCTTGTTTTGTTTTGTGGAACCATCACTTGTACTCAACGCTTCCGCATTTGTTTGAAAAAGGAAATTAATTATATTTTAATTTGAGATAATTATTATTTCAAACCCGGGGATCCATAAACTATCGCGTTTACCGCAATGCTTGGGGAGTTCTTTGGACAGAGGAAAACGTTGACACTTATCGCATTTCTTGGCATAAGCCACGCAGTCGGCTCTCATTGTTGGTCAGTAGTACCCCTGTATTGTTATTCTCTGTAGAAGCATTCTACCTGCTACATGGGCTCCACAAGACCCTTCATGAACCTCTTCGATCAAGTCTTTCACTTCGGAGGGATGAACACATCTTTGTAGCGCTGTTATAACTCCTCGTCTATATAAAATACCATTGATTAATACATAACGAGCAGCTTTGAACTTCAATTTCTTAGCTGCAAGTTTATCAATTGGCAAAGTTCCCTCTTCAATATAGGCCCTGATGGGATCCATCCAAGATGGTCCCAAATCAAGTGCAATGAAGTTTATGATCAGATTTTCGTCTATGCTCCGACCAGCTAAAATCTCTATTGGGATTGTTCTTCGGAGCTCGGTGCGGGTGGCTGATGCTAATCGGGCTAGGGCGTCTGCCCTTGCGTTCTCAAATCTTGGTACTCTAACCAACTGAAAAATAATAAAACTTGATACCAACTCCATTGCTTTTGCATGGTACTTGATCATTAACTCTCCCTTTGCTGCATACACTCAAAGAATTTGATTTATGACTAACTGCGAATCGCTGAATACAACAATCTGTTCTGCCTTCATCATTCTGGCTAGACTTAAACCTATAATCATTGCTTCATATTCGGCCTCATTATTAGAAGCTTTAAATTGAAAGCGCAGAGCATACTCCATATCGACCTCATCTGGACTTTTCAAAACAATCCCTGCTCCACTGCCTGCAGTGCACGAAGAGCCATCTACATACAAATTCCATATGGGTAACTGATCATCAAAATTTTGATCCGAGAGAGTTCATCGATGAAATATTTGGTACTTCCTTTTATCCTCCTCCAATACTTCTCGCTGCTTGTCAGTCATCTTTCCTTCCTCGCCTACCGAAGTAAGTTGGTCGGGGTTTAATTTTGATGATCCTGTAACATCTACAGGTTGATCAGTTTTCAATTCCTGTTATTCGGCGGCATTTTCTTGAGTAAACTCTGCGATAAAGTCTGTTACTGGTTGCCCTTTGAGCGACGACCTAGGCTCATAAATTATATCATATTCTCCGAGCTCCACTGCCCAGTACATCAATCTTCCTGATTTCTCCGATTTATGTAGAGCTTGGCTTAATGGCATATCAGTATACACAACTATAGTATGGGCTTGGAAGTATGGTCTCATTCTTCTGCTGGCTTCAATCAGCGCTAATGCCAACTTCTCCAACCTTGCATATCTGATTTCTGCTCCTTGAAAAGCCTTGTTGGTGTAGTAGACTGGTTTCTGCACTCCATCCTCCACTCTTATCAATGTCGAGCTAACACATTCTCTGAGACTACTAGATACAAGTATAATCTTTCTCCCATCACTGGCCTGGACAACAATGGAGGTGTCCCTAGATATTTTTTCAATTCTTGAAAAGCCTCCTCGCATTCATCATTCCACTCAAAAGTTTTTCGGAGTGTTTTGAAGAATGGAAGGCATCTATCAGTTGCTCGTGACATAAATCTATTAAGTGCAGTAACTCATCCTATGAGGCTTTGCACTTCCTTCTTCGTGGTTGGAGATCGTAGCTCTAATAGAGCCTTGATCTTTTCAGGGTTCGACTCAATCCATCGTTGATTAACAATGTATCCGAGAAACATGCCTTCTCGTACTCCAAATATGCATTTGGTGGGATTCAGCTTCATTTGATATTTCTCTAATTGATCAAAGGTTTGACCTAGATCAACTAGATGGTCAATAGCTTTCTTGCTCTTCGTCAGCATATCATTAACGTAAACCTCCATGTTATGACTGATCTTCTCTGCAAACACCTTATTCAACAGCCGCTGATATGTTACACCTGCATTTTTCAATCCAAAAGGCATAACATTATAACAGTAAGTTCCCCTGGGGGTGATAAAAGAGGTACTCTCCCTATCTTCAGGCTTCATTTTAATCTGGTTGTAACCAGAATAAGCATCCATGAAACTCAACAACTCGTGTCCCGAGGTGGCATCCACCAACTGATCGATTCGAGGCAAAGGAAAATGATCCTTTGGGCAGGCTTTATTAAGATTCGTGAAATCAACACACATCCTCCACTTGTTATTCTTCTTCTTCTTCACCATCACCACATTTTCTAACCAGTTCGGATATTTGACGTCTTCAATAAAACAGGCTTTCTGAAGCTTCTCGACCTCTTTTTGTATAGCTTGGTTCTTTTCAGGGCTGAACACTCTTCTTTTTTGCTTCACTAGCTTGATTTCCTTTTTCACATTAAGCTCATGACATAAGAAGGCGGGTTTATCCCTGGCATATCTTCGTGGCTCCATGCAAAAGTTTGTTTTCTGCTTCTTAGGAAAGCTATCAATTCCTGTTTTAGTGAGGCATCCAACGACGCACCGATTTAAGTTGTTCGTTCCGGGCGTTCATTGTCCAGAATGACATTTTTAGTTGCTTCCACCACCTGGCCTTTTACAAGCTGCGACTCGTCTCTAGGATCTAATGTTTCAATTTTTGCACCTTCATCCACTTGATAGGTGGTAGTCTTTTTCCGAGATTCCTCCAGTTATTCATGTTCGGCAGATGAATAGTAGCATTCCCGAGCTACTTTTTGATCACCTTTCACAACTCCTACTCCAAAATTGGATGGAAATTTTAGTCATTTATATACAGTAGATGGCACTGCTTCGAACTTTTTTAGACCTACCCTTCCCATGATAATATTGTAGGCTGATTGGATATTTTTATCCATTATAAAAAAGCGTACTCTTGTTGTTCGACAAGCAGGCCATGTACCAATAAGAATATCCAACTTGATCGTCCCAAGTGGAAAAACTTTTTCTTCGGTCGTAAAACCGATGAGGGGCTTGTGATAAGGCTCTAACTGGGCTAACTTCAGATTTAAACTGTCAAAGCATGAATAAAACATGATGTCCGCCGAGCTGCCATTATCCACCAGTACTCTTGAGATCATTACTTTTTTCATTCTCATTTTGATCACTAATGCGTCATCATGAGGATATAATACACCTATTAGGTCGTTCTTAGAGAAACCAATGACCAGTTTGTCCTTATTCACCTTCCTCGGACGATCATCTTCAGCCAAATTTATTCGCTGTATGTATGAGCAAGCTTGAGCCTCATTAAGGTAAGCTTTCCTTTTTGCGGTAAGATCTCATCCTCCTGTATTACCACCTGTAATGACATTACATTCAAATGATCCAAAGTGGATTGAGAATACCTCGCGTTCTGGCTGTCTTGGTCTTTTGGGGAGATCGGGATCATCTTCTAGATCATCTTCATGATCTCTTTTCTTGTCATCTTTTGTCTAAAGATGAGATTTAGACCTTTTCCTTCCTCGTTCGCTGGTTCGACCATCGTTTTGGCGATCAACATACTTAGTCAATCTTCCTTGTCTAATGAGTGCTTCAATTTCATTATGAAGAGTTATGCAACGCTTGGTCGTGTGACCATGATCTTTATGGAATTCACAATATTTGGACCTATCTCTCTTATCAGGATCTGCCTTCATTTTTGCTGGCCAGGCTATCTCCTCGCTATTCTTGATCTCTTCCAGAATGTGATTTATATCCATCTTCAAAGGAGTATAATTTTCGTATTTCTCCATCTGTTACAATGCTTGTTTACCCTTTGATTTCCTGTTACCACCATTATTCTTTTGATCCATCTTTTCGGTTTTACCATCTTCTACCTTGGTCTCCTTAGTGTTTGCGTTCTTCTTCGCAGTCATGGCTTCCTCGGCATTCATAATTTTTGCTGCTTTTGCCATCAGTTCTGCCATGGTCCTGGGTGGATCTTTGGCTAAAGTGTAGTACAATTTATTGGGCAACAGTCCACTCATCAAAGCAGTAATTGCAATTTTCTCCTCATAATCAATTACTTCCAGTTTATCATTATTGAAACGAGTAATATAATCCCAGGTTGTTTCACCTGTCTTTTGTCTAACACTTAGCAAATGTGCTACTCGTTTGACTGGCTTTGCTCCAAAATAAAAATTTCCAATAAAGAGTTATGCTAGTTGAAAGAAGGTTGCAATTTTCCCTCGAGGAAGGTTATTGTACCACATCTGAGCAGATCCGATAAGAGTTCCTGAAAATGCCCTGCATCGCATCTCGTCTGGAACATTATAGATATCAACAGTTGCTTGGTATTGTTCTATATGGAGAACAAGATCAGTTTTTCCATCGTATTTTGGTGTTTCTATCGGGGTTTTGAATTTTGACGGTGTGGGAAAGTCCACAATCTCTTGTAATAATGGTGTTCCTCGGACAAAAGTCCTTTGTAGAGGATTCTTGGTTTTATCCATCTCCCCTAATCTATCCTCCAACCTCTGAATTGAGCCCTTTCATGCATCATTTCCCTCCTTCGTCCTATTGGTTCGAGCAGTTGATCGTGTTGAATTTGCCTCTTGGGATCTTTCATGACGAGCAGTTGGTCGTGACTGGCAGAGCCTTCCTTTAAATTAGATGGTCGTTGAGAGTTCCTCGACACAATCCTAGGGGGACTTCTATTCCTCCTAGGACCCAAACGATCAAAAGGAGAGACTCTACTCAACCTTTCAAGGGCACTTGTCCTCTCAGGAGATAGAGTGACGTTTTGTTGAGTATCTGTAGCTCATACTGAGGAAGTTCGTCCAGGATGATAAGAAGGATCAGCAGATCTCTCAGTACGATATGAATCGGTGCGTCTGGACTGAGATTCCTTTGGAAATAACATTCGCCTAGTTCGTGAAGAGAGTAAATGAGTATTTCTCTGAACACTTCGGTGTCCTGATTAGGCTGGCACTCCGCCTTGAACGGTTTGTATGAGTTGACGCATGGTTTCTTGCATGGCCGTTTGCCCTTGAGCCAAATTAGCCATTATACCAGGTAGATCTAGAAAATTTGGGGGAGCAGAAGGATTTGGGGGAATCCCAGTGTTTCGATTACTGGATTCCGAATTATCAGCCATTGATGATGAGTTGTTTTGGTGAAAAACGCTAATTACAGTCGTTTCCCACAGACGGCGCCAATCTGTTGATGTAAAAAACTATATTTGATCTAATTATTTTAGTCACAGATAAAAATGAATAAGTAAATAAGACAATAGATTTTTAGAGTGGTTCAGCCTTATGAGAATGGCCTACGTCCACTGTTTTTGTATTACTGATTTGTTTGCCTGGAATTCTCGATAAGTGATTTTACCAAGAGATTCAGCGTGTCCCTCTAATGAGGAGATTATAATGTATTTATAACCTTGAGGTTGTACATGTGAAAGAATAATGCATAGTTGTCCAGTGGCCATGTACATCTGTACGATAATAATGCACACAAGTATTTGAGTTGCTCGTACCCCCTTAGTTGCTCGGACCGCCTAGGTTGCTCGAACTGTTTAAGTTGCTCTGACCTCTTGAGATGTTCGGCCCTCTTGAGTTGCTCGGACTACTTGAGTTGTTCGGTCTTCTTGAGTTGCTTGGACCTTATTCGTCTAAAGTCTTCACATTCACCATGTAAATGGACACGTGTATTTATATGATTGGTCCATGTCAGCAAATTAAATTTGGTATCAACACTTATTTGATGGTTTAGGACTTGTGCGTCAAAATTGAAATGTAATTGTCAAGGGGGATCAGATGAGGTTAATATTTGAGATACTGAGTGTCGCGACATCGGAGAATATTAGTAGCAATTTGTATGCTGAACCAGACAAAGTGCGCGCAAAAGGATGTGGCAAACGATTTAAAAGAGGCAAGGAGAAAGCATTGGGTAAAGGCAAAAAAATCAAGGCAAGAAAGTGTAATGGTTGAGATTTGATTGACCAATCACACAATAAAAGAAATTGTCCATTGCAAAAAAATCGGTAAGTAATTTGTAATTTTTTATTGAAATACTTATGCCTTCGTAGACGTAGTTAAATTAACATGGTATTGTGAGATTATGGGTCATCTCATCAAGACATGGACAATGTTATGGATGATGAAAGTTCTTCTTCTTTTATATAGGTAATTATTTTATCAAATTAATTATGTTGTTGGTCACTTCGTAGTGTTATAATTAAGACTTGATTTAATGTATTTTAACATGTTATTTTTCTTTTCAGGGGCATTGTCAATTGGACGAAATTTTGAAGCGATTAGTTGGATATATTATTGCTTGCATGATACTGTTTTTCTAATTATATAATTTAGAGAACTTTTATTTTGTGAATTTTTTATAATAAAGCAACTAGTTAAGGTTAATATTTTAAATAGTGAATGTTAATCCTCGATTTAAGGTTACTGTTTCTAAACCCCTACTTCGTTTTATGCTCTGTTGGTTCAAAATGTCAATATTGAGGTTACTATTTTATATTATGTTCATTTTATGCTCTATTCATTTTATGCTTTGTTGGTAAAATAAACATCAGATATGTGTTCATTTCTTCGATAAGCTATGGTATAACACACGCACTATTAGTTAGTTGGTTATATTAGGTGTTTTCTTATTAAAGTTCATTGAAATGTTCATTTTTTAGGTTCACTTGTGAACCCCTCCCTCCTCCTCCTCTCTCTCTCTCTCTCTCTCTCTTTATATATATATATATATATATATATTTCAGCCAGACTCTCTCATATACCTCCTAGCAACACACCTATGAACATACCCTTTTTTTAAAATTGTAAAAAAAATAATTTCGAGATGATATTTTTATAATAGTTCATGATATTTCACTGTGCCACTGTAAAAAAAATCAACTAAAAATAATGTTTTTGTTATTATTAAAAAATAGGTAAAAAAAACTTTCAGTTTTTACCCTTTAAAACTGTCAATTTTTTTACCTATTTTTTAAAAATAACAAAACACATTAATTTGAGCTGAATATTTTTATTGGGTCACATTGATATCTCGTTAACCCACATAAAAAATATCCACTTATAATTATTTTTTTACTATTTAAAAAAAAATAGGTATGTTCATAGGCATGTTTAATGAGGTATGTTGGAGAGCCTGACTATGTGTGTGTGTGTGTGTGTGTGTGTGTAGCGTCGAACAATTTATATCATACTAAGCTTGAATGAATAGCTGATATGATCACAATCTTAACCATAAGCGATATAAAATGAGACAATAAGATAAAACCGAATGTAGGAGAATAACCAAATAAAGTAAATATCCATAATACAATTCCCAAACAAGAGTCCAATGAATAAAGAAGAACTTTGGAGTCCCCATAGGCCCATAAAACAAATAATAAAATGTATATTAACTACTGATGAAATAAAGTAAGCAGTAACTTTACATCTCCCACTTTAATAGTGGATAAGATTGACCCTGCAATCGACCTGTTCTTCCTTCCTCCTATAACTATTGAATCCCTGAAAATGGGTTTTAAGAAAAAATGTGGATCAGGCCCTATTTTTCTTTCAAGAAATATCGTGACTCATTTACGTATCATATCATCCACCCTGACACTCGCCCCTAAAGTATCTCACCTCATTTCTTACTAAGGTAATCCTAACTATACGTGCCCATCCTATTCTATGCATAAGTAACAACATTAGCACTTATATAGCATAGATATCTCTTAACTCAAACAACAATATAATATCGTCGTTGATAATCATATACTAAAGAGAATCCTAGCTCGTAGTGTCTTTACATCACATAATATCCAAAGAGGTTAAGTCCTTCAATACGGACTAACTACTATCCCACATTGTACCCACATAAATTATACACATTTCTAGGCTAACTATGGTACAACCGATTATCCCAGCACATCGTACCCATGACTAATCTAACTACTATGATATAAGATATCCACGCAACCTATCCCATACCTAGCCTAGCTACGCAATTATCCACTATACACGTAACTATTAAAGTCCACAAAATTAGCCATATAATCTCTCTCTAGTGCCACATCATAATATCATAATCAATAGCGATTCACTACTTATTATATGTATACGTAGCACTCATATACTACACTGTATACTATAAATAATAGCACAATCAAATATTATCATATAAATATGTCCATCGTCACACCAACTATACATATGAGCATAAAACGAAGGCAAAAATCCTTCGGGGACCTCTTGTGCCTCTAGCAAGTCAAGCTATAGGAGGTACCACCCCTAATAAATTGTAAATAAACACAAAAAAATGGACAAATCATTAAACCGTCACACCATCGTGTCATCAACGAACAAGATTAGACGTCATATCAAGCCTCATATGTTGCCTCTCACAAGATGGTTGAACAACTACACATAGGATCGGGATATTGACATATAAGAAACCTACGTTATCATCCAAGAGAATATTACCCAGTCCCATGATACAATCCCATAGCATCTCCTAGAAGCCAACACACAAGTGTCCACACATAGCATACAAATTATATAATATCCATTATATATATATATATATATATATATATATATATATATATATATACATACATACATACAAATATCGTATAAACATCTTCCAAGTGAAACTTACTACCAAATGCATAATGTCGACGTAAGAACATATGATCAGAACCCTAATATCCTAAGTAAAACCTTCTGGGAATATCCTAGGTCAAAACCCTAAGTCTCATTCAAAATCCACATAAAAAAAACAAAAGTCTCATTTTCATCCATTCTCGATCGTTCATCCCTCTATGTCTGATCGATCATCCCTAGCTTAGCGAATCCCGAAACGACATCATATTATAAAAAATTTCTCAGTGCTTGAGTAAATCGATTTTCCTTAAACGAGGTTGTATTAACCTATAATCAGTTCCAGAACACCCAAAATATGACTTCTAAGTTTTCCCAAACATCTTTGTGACAACATATAATCATTAATAAGATCAAATAAATTAACATGAGGTCTAAATTATCAATTTCAGCATGTTCTTCACATGGGGTCAACTTAATTATGGTATTAATCAATTAACATCATATTTAAATTATAATTACTCAACACAAGCATGTGAATCATTATTTTACATCAATTCTACAACAAATCTAAACAATATTAGGCATTTAACATGAATAAACCTAGTTTTCCACAATTTATCATAAGATTCCATTCTAGCATGTTATCAAACAAACCTAGATCATTATTTGCAAATAAACGCAAATAATTACAATTAATATATAGTAAAAAAGTTATTCCTTTCCTGAAATCCCAATGTTGAATATCCATTGATGAATCCCTATTATTAATGTTTCCTTACTCCAATCCTCCTCGCCACCAAATTGGGTTTTGATTTTCTCCAAAGTTATGTTGATTATGAGGGTTAAACACCTATTTCACTACACCAAAACAGTGAATTAGTAACACAACTGTAGTGTTATAAAAAAATTAGTAACACTTTTTTAATGTTATAAAAAAGGTGTGGGGAAGCAAATTACGAACACTTTTTTATTGTTACTAAATTATGTATTACTAACACATTCCTAGTGTTACTAAAGTGTTACAAATTTATTCAAATCCTAACACACTTTTACCATTACCAACATTCATAACACATTTCTAACAAAAAAATGTGTAACATTTAGTAACACTATAGGTCCGTTACTAATTTTTTAAAAAAATCATATTTTTAATTGAGATATTATTACTATTTAAATTACTCGCAAGTGCCTCTACAAATGCTTCAATTTTACACTAGAATTGTAAGGCAAAAGTTTTTTCCATAAATAAAATCATGTATTAATGTCGGTAGTGACGTCCAACTACACAAACATATACAAAGATATGTCAATGTGGGTTTACAAATAACACAATCTACAACACTTCGTGTCTAAAAAAATGGAACTACAACACTATGACACATCATCAAATCATTTGCTTGACACCAAGGGTGAAAGCAAGCAGAGCGTGTGCACGAGTCTAAGCATCCTTATAAATATCAACTTCAAAACTTCCGATGATGGAGTCAATAATGAGGACAGTAGAGTCGGCCTGTGAGGTACCCGTAATCATGTTCTTGATAACGTCACAGTGTCCAGGGGCATCAATGACTGTGCCATAGTACTTGGTGGTTTCAAATTTCCACAATGTAATAATACCTCCTTCTTGAACCTCTCGATGAGACGCTTGTCGATACCTCCAAGATTATAGATCAAGTGATCAGTGGTGGTTGACTTTCCAAAGTCGATATGGCCAACGACCATGATGTTGATGTGAAACTTTTCTTTACCCATTCTAGGACTTGAAATAGAAACCTGACTTAAGAAAAAACTAATGAGTATCGGTAATCTCAACAATAATTACTAATACATGTCTAACTGTCATTATTTTTTCATTCACTTGGTATAAACCACAACAAATCGATTTTCTCCATGTATGTTATCAAGTGAAAGACGCAAAAACTTGCAATAGACCTCCATATCTTGCTGGCTATCCAAATACATTAAATATTTAGTGTTTTTATCACCAATCTAGCACTATACTAACAAATAAAAAAGTCACATACTAGCAAATAACTAAGCTGGGAGATCAGTGCCAGCGGAACAGTCCTCGACTGGATCCTGACGAAGCTGAATCCCTCTCGTTTTAGTTGCTTGATTCGTTTTGCGAGCCATTAATTGATTCATATAATGGTAAAACGGATTCTGAAGTAGGAAAGGACATGGGATGCCTAGCTGGATCACTAGTTCAGTAAGAGGATGAAAAGGCATGGAAAATTAGGTGGAAGGTCTCAACTTCCCACAAAGGTGCTCATATCTTAAGGAAATTATTTTCTACGTTTATAAAAGAGATTGTTGAGGGAATAATAGGATATCTTCGCTTTCCAACTATCATGTTGAAACTCCTCTCTGATAATAGTAGCCAGGAATTTAGCGATTTTAAACATACCATATTGGGAATGCTTGGAACATATGACTTTGAAAGAAGAATTTTGGATATTGCAAAATCATTAATCGAAGATGATACATTTTATACCATGATCTTACTCAAAAAGGGGGCTTTTCATGGCCCATCTCTCTTGTCAGGAAAAAGAGGTATCTTATAGAGCTGGTTGCCCCATTTGTATGCCCAAAAAAAGGCGTATAGGTCTAAAATTAAGCATGTCTTTGCGGATAATGATGGATTAGTGAGCAAGACTTTGTCAAAACAACACCAGATATCACAAGGGACTATTGCTCTATACCCGCACGAAAGTGATGCATTTGAGAATTCCTATGGCTTGCACCACCAGCTGTGTATCATGAAAAGGTGAAGAAGCAAATTGGTAGTATGTTAATAGCAGGAAGTAGCAGTGGTCCTTCTGTTAAGCAAGAAAAAAAAAAGCAAAATCAGGCAGCTCAAAGATTTGAAAGTGAAGGGGTCATCCATTCGATTCCCCTTGAAATCAAATATATTTGGCAATGAGAAGACAATTAAGCGGTGACACAACTATATATATATGTATATGTTTAGAAAAGGAAAAAAGAATGATTTCTAGAGGCAGTCCAATCATAAATTAATGACCTTAAGGTCTCGTGAGTTCGAAGTAGCTACATTAACATTTTTGAATTTATATTTCATTCTGTATAATTGTTCCTAAATGTATTATATCTGTATATTACCAAAAAATAAGTTCGTCTTAGCGAATTGTTGTAGTCCAATAAATTGTAGTTTTGCCAAAAAAGAAGAAGTGATGACTCAGTTTCATTTTGAGCCTCACTATCAAATCCATTACATTAACTATACCCACAGCTATTTCTTAGGTGGCCAAAAGATTCACCTGCTTCTTTTTCCTTTTA
This sequence comes from Sambucus nigra, assembly GCA_949130495.1. Taxonomy (NCBI): domain Eukaryota; kingdom Viridiplantae; phylum Streptophyta; class Magnoliopsida; order Dipsacales; family Adoxaceae; genus Sambucus; species Sambucus nigra. Next base: position 693,877,385 of record OX422210.1, read on the forward strand.
ATTTGATGTTCTGAGTTCCTAAATTAAAATCTCCATAGGAGAGGGAAAGAACAATTATGGTTCGTCTACCTAATTAATATGATATGTATGAGGCAATAATAAGGTTACCAAACTCACCCTGATTCAGCAAGCGAGGACAATGAGGAAGCACATGCATAAATGGACTGAGTTTTTGACGCTCTTCTAGTAACTCTGAGAGATACCTATTAATGTGAAATTAAACCAATCAGAGCCTATTGTGCAATTACTTATAGAAGGAAAAAAACAGCATTTTGGGTAAAAAGAACAATCATATCTCATGAGTTTAAAAACCATATCAAATCAAACCTATTTAAGAGATATGAAAGTTGCTCGGGAATTGGGATTTTTAAATAAATCCAACGCGAAAAAATAGAGACATTAGCCAACATCTTGCATCTCATCCAACACGTTAATACATCTTATCATAGAGTAGTTGTAAACTGATGAAGATGGTTGGCGAGGGCCTTCAAGTTAGTAACAAAGAAGCCCTTAAAATTTGAATAGAGAGGCTAGTGAATGTCTCAGGATGGTGCTTGAAGACTAAATCTATTAATACCCGATCTTCTTTGCAAAATTTGTGCACATGACTCACAGGACATAAATCCTTCATATAAATGTCTGGAGCATCCATATCTATCTAGTCAAAATCAGCATCCATTGAACTCGCATTAGATTCAGCGGCAGACTCCTCTCCAGCATGCTCGTTATCAGCTATGTCAAAATGAGTAGCTTCAGAATCTCTCTCATCCTCATAAATTTCTTCTCATCCCTCTCTTTCTTCATCCTAGAAGAAAAATATACAAATGATAATTACACTAATCAAAAGGTAGAGTAATCAATAGTTTTAAGAGAAAATACTTTCATGCATGCCAATGGGAGTGAGCATACTACCAGAGAGCCTGTATTGGTCTCTCTCCTATAAGATGTTGAAGTATATAGTTAGAGAAATACTTGATAATATCAAAGGATGAATATGATCAAGAATTAAATAAGGTTGACCCTCTACTTAGAAGAAAAATCTATAGTGGAAATGGGCAAAATATCACCCTTCTGCTTGTTTTGAGGCTCCATGGATATAAAGCCACTCGCAGTTTCAATCTGAAAATAATGAGACAAATTGAGAAGAGTAGGAAATTACTTGAACATGTAGGAGAAAATAAATAAAAAGTACAAAAGAAAGTACTTAGGGCTGCATAGACAATGGAGGGCTCGCAATCTCAATCTAAAAATAGAGAACAAATTGAGAAGAGTATTCAAATGTTTGCACAGTATATGCAAATAAAAAAAGGGTACAACAGTTTAGTACCTGGGGCTTTGTAGGCACAGGAGTGCTCAAGATGTTCATCTAGAAGTAAGGAAATGTGATGAGAAAATTGAGCAAATATTTGCAAAGTATAAGTAGATAAAACATGAAAGGTTCCACGGTTAAGTACCTGAGATCCACTTATATAGGAGCACTCGTAATGTTCATCTGAAAACAAGGAAACATAATTGACCAATCGAAAAAAGTATTTATAAAGAATAAGAAAATAAATAAAGGGTGTTTCAGTTTAATACTTGAGGCTCCACAAGCATGGAAGTACTCATAGTACTCACCTGAAAACATAGAAACATGATGAGAAAGTGCTAGAGAATTTACCAATATGAGCAAACAAACACAAAGGTATGATGGTATAAATACATGAGGCTCTACTAGCATAGGAGCACTCGAATGTGGCATATGCTTACCTAAAAGTAAAGAAATGGGTTAATAACGTAAGGAAAAATTTATTAAGAATGAGTGAAAAAGAGAAATAATCACTAGGTTAGTTGTGAGAACTCATACTAATCCTTTTCTACAAAAGAAATTAAAATTTTAAACTCACATATCATGCTAAGACTGACGAGGACACAAACACAGAGTCCCTCTCTCTTTGAAAATGGGAATAAGGAGGGTAAGCAGACCGACGAGGACACATAAAAGGATTTGAATGTTTATTGGAAGTATCAATTGAAATCCCACCTGGAGATTAAAATTAACAAGCAAAGCATAGTGAATGCAAATGCATGCATTTTTGTACCAAATCCATGCATACATACACATACACACATACACAAATCAACCATACCTTTATCCCCTAACTAATAGTCCTCCCAGCTTAATTCATCATGGTTTTTATGATTGGAAGAGGGCATGGCAGATTCTGATAGCAGTGTTTATCCATCCACTATGGAAGTTCTAGTATAAGATGCTACTCAACTTCCTCCACGTTGGCTACCAAAAGCTGGTGTTTTATAGCAAGAAGATGCAGATTCTGATGCCAAGGATGACAGAAATGCACTTTCTCTTTTTGTAAGCATTCATAAATAAAAAATATCGTCATAATTATTAACTAGAATATGAAACACTTTTCAAGGAGATCCAATTCTCTGATTCTGGAAAATCACCTTTTCCCTCCTCCTTTATCTGGGCTTAGGACCGAGAATGCTCATATAAAATATTAGCATTGGCGGAGTTAAAAAAGTTTTTACAATACATAATCCAAGTATAGATAACTTAAGCAGAGTCCATAACAAAAGCATAGTATAAATTCAGTCCAAATCATAGTACAAATTCAGTCCAAATACCATAACAAAATCATACTACAAATCAAGTCCAAATCAAAAGCATGACAAATTAAATCCAATACAAAAATTAAATAATGGTCTTAACTCATAAACTAAACATATTTAAGCCAACAATCCATCCAAATCAAATATCCTCCCAAGACTAAATCGACGAAAGTGTCATTGCCACCTTGAGGAGAATCCAACCTAGCATCGAGCTTCATAACTTCCTCCGCATATATTTTCCTTTCTCCGACTCCAATTCACATCCCGTGACATATATCCTTTGTCGCATTCGTCACGACATACCCCTTTGCCAATTCTTCATTGTACCTATCAAGCAAGATGACATTGGGGTTGACGTAGGGGGAAGGACGAGGAGCTGATCCAAAAACATTATCTAGATTTTTAGAAAGATTTATCTACGGACGACTTTTATTAGACGCATGCTCACTTATTGGTGTCATTTGTGAACCATTTTCCTTTCGAGTATTAAAGGCCTGAACCAAACTTTGTATAACATCCTTGACAAACGAAATCAAACAACAGTAAGACTTTTACAAATAGATAGATATGTTGATCAAATAAAATTATGTAACATACAAATATACCTTCATAGATTGAATCTCTATGTTATTTTCATTCAATTTTTTATTCATAGAATCAGTGATATCTTTCTGTAATGAATCCGCACTATCATTTAACTTCTTTCTTTGTTTGAGTTTTGCCTTTGCCACCCCTAAACACATCAACTGCCTCTTCGAAACGAGGGGGCAAACTACACGAACTCTACCCTTTTTCTCATCTTCAAAAACTTCTATCACCTCATCATTTTCTAAACATTGGCTCTTGCTACTACCCTCTCCACTCTCACTCTTCCTTTTTTCAACCACGTCCTTGAGTTTATCCTATCACAACATAGTTATAGATCTAAATAAGAAAAACTCATTAATAAAAACAACGAAATATACATTAAAAAACTTTTACTTCTTATGTAAATACTGACATAGTAAATCTTATCACTTTCCAAGACATTCCCATTTTTGTTCTCGTGTCCCGCAAACCATACATCTACTCGCTTTACTTCTTGTTCTGGGTTTGCTTCAACCTATAATTTAATTGGCACATGTTAACAATTTAAATACCACTTGTTATAAACAATAGTGATGATAAGAATTTATAGTTCTTATGATACATACCATTTTATACTCCACCGCAACATATGTGCGTCGCCCAAGTGTATAGGCATGTTCTAATTTGGTCTGACTCTCGACATTTTTAATGTTTTGTGTCGTTTTTGTTTCTTTACTCTTATTTTCACAAAATGATCTCCATATATCAGGGTCAACACCTTTCGGTATAATTCCAGCGGTAGATAAAAAACATCTCATATTATTTTTGTGTGTCCTAAAATTTTTGTGAGAACCTCTTCTCCATCAATATGCGAGCCACCTCCAGTTCGATATCGAGCTCAAATTGCCCCTGCAATTAATATTAATAAATAATAAAACAATGAATATCATATAACCAACGGCTAAGTCGTTTTTATCTTTAAAATGATGATATTACCATTAAAGCATTCCAAACGTCAACTTTATAGTTTTTTGGCACTGCTCTCCAATCTTCATAATTAATTGGGATATAAGATCTAACAAAATCACCAACACGAGTACTCCATTTTCTACTCCACGGACTAACTACACTCCCATAAACTAGAGCGGTGATCATCATTTTACCATTCGGGGTCATACATTATAATTGTTTAGCCTTTGTTTTTTCATTTTCTGCTTGCTTCTTTTTACTCGGACTTGAAGATGGTTGGTTCGAATATCCATCGACGAATTCTTCTTGTAGCGGAACAAATGTTTATTGCATCTCATTTTCTAATGATGGTTGCTTCGAACCTCCTTCAGCACTAGAAGCCATAATGTACAAAACAATGCTACCAAAACAAAGAACAATATAGCAAAGTGAGGTTTTAAGTGAATAGCTTACAAACTATAACAAAAGTGAGTATTCAAGATCCATACAATCAATTGTCAAAATCGACTCTTGAAACCAAATTCATAAACAAGATTCATACAACCATGCATGTAAACTAAAATTTAAAACAAACAGTTTTTGAAATGAATATGAAAAAACTACTTGAGGCTTCATACAACCGACAAAATATTATATTATCAACGGGACAAAACAAATAATTTTTGAAAGAAAATTCGAAATAAACTAAACAGAATCGTAGTGCTTCAGCAAACTTTCTAAATGTGGTTGGTCTTCAAGAATATACTAGAAGCATGTTGGGATCTCTAAATCGTCCACTATACTCGTTAATCTCTTCGGTGAATGTATAACCACCCACCAATTTGGATTTTTAAGATCTTTAGAATAAAATACTTGATTAATCTCGGATGCGAGAATAGAAGGCTCATCGAACTCATTGTCAACACTCTTAAACTTGTCAAACTTTACCATCACTAAATTGGAGTTCGAAAAAAGCTTATAACCATTAGTCTTATCCTCCACCCTCACCCAATCACAATAAAAGACCACCTCCTTAAATGCGGTATAGTCTAGCTCAATTATTTGTTTAATGAATCCATACCACATAGTCCAAGTATTTGTGAGGTTCTTATCACTTTTTCTAGCTCAAAATTTCGTCCATGCCTTCAAACAAACACCACTATCCCGTGTAACAACCGTATCGTCATGATACTTAGGAGAGAATACAAAACCATTTACACGATACTTTTTGTATGTTTTAGCCTTGAATTGCGGTCCTTGAACTAATCACCACAATGTTTCTTTTGTCTTCGTCTCTCCTGATTTCACCAACTGTGTCCCATGAAAACAAATCATAATTACATCAATATATGTTTTTATCTCAGGAGGTTATGCAGAAAAGGCATTAAAATATTAGTATATATAGAATCACCTTATCTGATAACCAAGGAATAAAAGAAGTTTATTTCTCCACTTCTGTCATTCCAATCCCCTTCCCTTTCGCATGAGACACGGATTTTAATGATGCTTCATACTCACTACAATATGTCATTTGATATAAGTGATTATTAATCAAAATATTCATTAAATTTTAATTGATAATATAAGAAAGAACTCTAACCTATAGTAATCCTGAAGTCCATCAACATTAAGTCCAAATAACATCCATCGACGTATTTGTTGGAATTGTATTGATCCTAATGTTACAGTCTTATCACCAAGTAAAGGCCCTTCATTAGAGAACTCTCCATACTCCTATAGAAAGGCTTCACGTGAGCGTTTATGATTTCCATCTAACGAATTTGGCATGTATTCCATGCAATATCTAACAGATTCAGCTACGACAGAGGACTCTGTAATGGAATCCTCAACATACAACTTATTACTGGGTATACCTTTGAAATCTTTCATCGTCCTGTTTGTATAAATCAATAAAAATTAATAACAACAAACGTTAACCTGAATTGTGCATATTTTATTTTATTGAAAGACAAAAAATTACCTTTCGAACAGATACATCCAATGAGTGTTTGTTGGTCCACAAACCAAGGCTTAATCTGCTAGATGCACAGTGAGGTGAATGCTAATATCGAAAAACGCTGATGGAAAATATTTCTCCAACACGCAAAATGCTTCAACAACCATAATTGTTGGACTGCTATTCTCAAATCTCGATGTTTTGGGAAGGAATGTTGGAGCAACACGGGTAACAAGTGTTCCATTATGACATGATAGTCGTGGGAATTCAATGAGTGTAGATATGGGGGACTAAGACTAACAATATTGCTCAAGTTAGACGAAAAACTAGTAGGAAGATTTAAGTCTTTCAAAATTTGGAAAAATTATCTATTTTCCTCTTTATCCAAGATGAATGGTTCCATTGGTTTTATTTTTTTCCCCGTGCGCTCATCAAATTTAAGCCATTGCCCGCTGCGCCTACCCAGGTCCTTCATATCCAATCGGCCATTTTCAGTATCCTTTGTTTTATTACAACCAAGAATTATATTTATTAAATGCCCAGCAACGTTCTTCTCGGTGTGCATCACATCAAGGACATGTCGAACTTGATGATGCCGCCAGTATTCCAAGTAAAAAAAAATGGATTTTTTATACCATGATTCTTTAACTTCAACATTGTCGCTTTTATCCACATCAGTGTCACTTCCATTCGCATTATCAGACTTACGATTCTTAGAAGGAAATTTTGATGCTTTGCCAGGTACATACATAATTTTGCTCAACTTTTCCACAAGTGCATATCCATTAATTCGAACCAGGGGAGATCTAAGTTCTTGTGATTTAAGTCCCAAACCTTTACCACTCCTAAATGGGTGATCTCTATCAAGAAACATACAATAGTTTGTGTAAACTATTTTTTTGTTGTTAACCAGCCGAAGTGATGGTGTGTCATCACCACAAATAGGACATGCTTTGTACCCATGTGTTATACATCCATATAAGTTTCCATATACGAGGAAATCATGAATCCCCCACATCAACATAGCTCTCAATGTAAAGTGTTCCATTTTGTGCATGTCAAAAGCTGGAACTCCCTCCCATAATTGCTTCAACTCATCTACCAACGACTGAAGAAAAACATCAATGTCTTGACCCGGTGCCTTGTGCCCAGGAATCAACAAAGACAATATTTGAAACTCACGCTTCAAGCACAAAGATGGACCCACATTATAAGGCGCAACCATAATTGGCCAATAACTATAATTACTAGATTGTATACCATGGGGATTGAACCCGTCTGTATATATGGCAAGCCAAACAGTGTGCCTTTCTTTAGCAAAATCAGGCCATTTATTTTTTTATCACTGTCCATTGAACTGAATCACAAGGATGTCGTTAATTATCTTATGAAGTTTTTGCTCGATGGTGCCACATCATTTCATGCTCTATCCAAGGTATAGTGTATAATCTCCTTAACCTTGGAATTAAAGGTAAATGTCTCAATACTTTCATCAATTCTTTGCATACCCTTTTTCCTTTCCTTGTGGTCACTAAATATCTTGGTGTCCGACACTGAGGACATTCTTCTAAGTCTTCATTCTCTTTCCAGTACAAAATACAGTTATTCTCACATGCATGAATGTAGTTTTCTTTCATCCCTAAGTCTATCATTATTCTCTTCATTTGCGGATACTTTTCTGGTAAAGTGTTTTCTTTCAGAATCCACCTTTTTACAATCAACAAAAGAGCCGTAACGCTATTTCCCGACCAACCATACTGCTTCTTCAAATTATGCAATTCCACAATTGCAGAGAGAGTAGTCTCAGGACCATCACATGAAGGGTAAAATTTCTCAATCGCTAATCTATTGTACTCTTGATACTTCTCATTATTAACATGTGAATTTTCTTCCTGGTCAGGTTCTCCACAATGTTATTCGTGCACTTCGTAGCACGTGTCAACTAATACTCGAAGCCTTTTATTCTCAATGCTCTCATCATTTTCGACATGTTCTCCACAATCAATAGGTTCTATAATGGAATTCGAGGAGTTCGAGGATCTTATTTCATCGTGTAAAATCCATATAGTATATGTCGAATCTATACCATGCCGAATCAAATGACTCCTGATATCTGATGCACTGAACCGCTTCTTATTTTGACACTTAACACACGGACATGGAAACGTTGAGAGATGATGTCTATTATTTGAAATTGCAAAATCAAGGAAAGATGTTATTCCATTTATGTATACCTCACTTATTCTGTTCCTCTCAGTCATCCATCTTTTGTTTAATGTTTGGGACATTCTGCACTACCAAAAAATATCATTATTTTATATAAAAGGATAGTGTGCACCTTTGGACTTACATGATACACTTTACTGAAATGATATAGTAGCGTTGGTAACTCAAATTAAGTAAAGGTATAGTAACGGTATAGTAATGTTAGTAATCCTAAAATAAGTCTCTACGCAAGTATTCCCTCTAAATGAACAAAAAATATCTCAAAAGCATTAGTGCATGGACAATTGTGTTTTAGAAAAATGCAATGGACATTGAATGGGCAAAACATATAATTTGTAATAAACAATCATAAACCGATTCACAAAAAACTTTCGAAATCAAGACTAGCCAAGATTCGTGTTCTTAAAATAGGTTTCTCATTCAAAACGGAGGGATATGAGATTATCTAAGTAATTTTTTGTTTCCTCCCAAAAACCAGAGGGGACCAATTTACAGAATAATGGCATATATTAACCATTACTTAAAAAATCAAGATAACTAAAATATTTGTAGTACATATAATAAATACAGGTACATCAAACGGAATAAGGACCTCTTAACTTGTATATATAGTAAAAAAATGAAGAATGCAGATTTAGTACGGGACCCAAGAGTGCAAACAAATACTTCGTAACCAACAAACACAAGGGGAAAATAAAAGAATTATATGTGTTTCAGCTTCAACCAGTCTTTGTAAGACATGCTTACACAAAAAAGGTGCATAATAGTACACATTATTTTCTACTATGTAGGGGTGGAAATTTTAGAAATGACACGAAAAAATGACACGAAACGACACGACACGAAATTGACCCAAAATTGATACGATAAGTCGTGCTCGTGTCGTGTTCTTTTTACAGGAAGTCGTGTTGTGTTCGTTTCTGAATTATGAGTCGTGTCGTGTTATCATGCTGTCGTGTTTTTTAGGCATGGAATTTAAGAAATTTTGCTGTTCGTATCGTGTCGTGTTGTTTCTTATTCATCCGTGTTCCTGTCAACTAAAAAAATATGAATTCGTATCGTGTCTGAAAAACCTTGTCGTGTCGTGATGTGTCGGCCCATAAAATTGTTGCTTAGATTGTTTCTTATTAAATATCACTGCTCATAAAATAAATCAACATATACATACACACTCATAACATCATATATACATACACACTCATAACATATACTCATAACATATACATACACACTCATAACATCAGATATAAGAAAAAACATAAATAAAATGAGACAATTACAAAAAAAATCCTAACTTATCAAATCCAAAACAACTATGTTTATATATATATGTCATTTAGGGTTACTTGGATCCGATTAGGGTTACATGGAGAAAAATTTGTAGAAGAATCGATTTGGAGAAGAGCTTTCCCGATTTGGGATTTGGGATTTAGCAGTACCAATTTGGGATTAGCAGCTACCCATTTGGGATAAAGTAGCAATTGATTTGGGAGCTACTGATTTTCTATTTGGCACCAATGTTAGCCTTGAAAAATTTGGCATGAACCGATTTGAAGAAGAGCTTTCCCGCTTTGGCACGCAATATTTTGAGAAGAGCTTTCCCGCTTTGGTTCGAAGAGAGTCGGGACAATGTTTTGGTTTGGTGGGTAAAAATTAACCTTTTTTCAAGAAAAAAAAATTACTTTTAAATTATTAACTAATACTGCTAACACTTGGCAAAAATTAGTAACACTAATATATTGTGAGAAATAGTAATGGTAAAAGAGTGTTAGTAATATAAAAAAAAAGTGTGTTACTAAATGAGCATTTTGGTGTTGTGTTAATATAATTTGATTCCCGTAGGTCACCTAGAGTCCTAATTTAAGACCTCCAAATAAGCCCCATACAATATGCTCATGCTTCTCAAACTTACCCAAATATTTACCCATCTTTCGGGACTAACTTAACATATTTCCAACACTATTCTAGGCCTATAGACCTCATTAAATCCCAATCCAACAGTCCAAATATTGAAATATAAAACTTTTTAAATTAAATTCATTCAATAACATGAATACACACTTATTTTGAACTAATTAATTAAAATATACATGATATTACATTCTTTCCTTAATGATAAAATTTAGTCATCGAAATTTTACTCATTCTTAATTCAAAAAGTCCTGAATGTATCTCTCATATATATTACCTTAACGTATATCACGTCGTGCTAAAATCCTATATCGCCCAATTGAATATACTAACTCATCCTGTTATCTCTTAAGAAACTTCCAGTGATCAACTTTACTTGGTTGAATCTCTCTCTTACTGTGAGTAGTCCTCTTACTGTCCCTAATAAGGTTCACATTTCTCAGAGGTTTTCATTAACTCTTGATCAAGTATCTTGTTCTCCTTTATCTCAAATCCAATAACTGAGGAAATTATAAGGCCACCATCCAATAATTTAAAGAATTTTATGCCAAAAAGTTCAGTGCAAATGTCTTATCTTTGTCGAAAATATATAACACTATGTCCCTCTTCTTATGTTCTAACCAATATTGGTTCCCCATATCCTAATATGTCTCATTCCCCCTCTAGGATATAATGTGAACCTGGACCCATGTGCCTCCATCACAATGGATCACGGAAACCTTTAATGATTATTAATCCGTTAATATCCAACCATATCTACCGAGGTATTAGTGATGGTCAATATACGTCAACACGTCACAATACCACATCATCCCCTAATTTCCAACCATAACTAGAGTCTGTGAGAGGGATGTGGAGATTCAAATTAGGATCCCCTGACCCTATTCTGTCTAGCCCAGTCGAACTTCTCACTTTAATAGGTGTCGAACTTACAACCTCAAGGACACACCAAGACGTTACCTTACTAAAACTACCATTTTCAAAGACCATTACTAAATCCAATGCATTTATCTATATCCTATAGAGTTTAATCTCAACACTCCTTATTGTAACAAAAATGAATTATCCTAACAATACCCTCAATTTAAAGTTCTTGATTACTAATACCACATACACCTCAATTGAGGCTTCACATATTCTAAAAATGATACTCAACTCAAGGGTTTTAACTAATCCAATAGCGCCAGAAGATACCATTCTGTCACAATAACTAATAGGGCATAACTCTACCTATCCTATATCCAATAGAGCATTCCAACTGCTTATTTACACCCGTACATTTAATCACTTCAATAGATATCATACTATCACTAGTTACCCTGTCAACGCCACTATTCACTTATTATATTATCAACAAATGTTACCATACACAATCTCATAAAACACCAATAAAACTTCCCCTAGGAACCTAGTTCTCAGAATAATACAACTAATAACACTATATATACTTGTTATTAATCGCATTATCATGCACTAAGAGAACGTCATCACTAGATAACTAAGCCATATAGCTACCCCACCAAATATGAAAGTACTAAACTATCATAACCCAATTCGACTTTACTCATGGTCACCGCCAATTGCAACACTCTTGGACCATAAGTTAACCTCATTATTAATATCACATCCAACACATGAATCCATGATAAGGAACCACCATGACCCATAAGTAAATAACATAGCATATAGGGCCCTCACAGGTCCTACCAATCATTAACTCTAGGTCACTCCTACGACCCCTAAGAAAATAACATAATACATGGGGCACTCACACGGTCCATATATAACATAATATACACGTCACTCATATACAATCCAAAAAGTGAGAAATAGTAAGTTGTTGGATCCAAATCTTGACCCCCAATAATAATTCATATGTCGAACAAATAATCCAAATAAGGAAAAACCCCATAGTCATTCCTAACCTACCTATCGGTGTTTTTTTCCCAATAGGTTACGAAATGTCAAATATGAACACCAAACCTCGTATTCACTTCCATATGGAATAACGTCTCACTCCCATAACCATATCCTAATAAATTTTAACCTCCTAAAAAACATCATATTCACTACCATATGAGTCTGCATTATAAGACAAACCATATCCCAATGAATAACATAAGTCATAACCATGCGAACTTCATAAACAGCCAATCCAGACATAACACTAAGAAAATCAACCATACTTTTGCTGCATATAGAATTGTATCATTAGTTAGTACACATACAACGTGATATAATGAATCGTGCACTTCATTATATCCCCAATAAAAGAATTACACATTATTTAATATGTAATCTCAACACACCATAAGTTCTTACTCTACCCATGCATCCAAAAATAATATCACAAAAAAATCATACTCTAGGCTCATATATCCACTTAATAGCTACACACACCAAACTATATAACCCATATCATTACCATAGGCTCACATCTCAACCTATGCAACAGTAGGTGATGATCCTGAAAATAACCTCATATAGAAATTGAACTAACATGACCATTGGCCATAGACCCTCGACTTCTTAGGGTTGGCCACTTCATGACCTATAGTTAAAACAGTTTAGATTTCATGAAAAAGGGAATTTTAGACATTTTCCACCAACATTAACGTGAGAAAAGATCAACATTTCACGTGAGAGAATAAAGACATTTCTCACATTTTCTAGAAGTACATATGGCCACTTTTTAGAGGCTCTCATCAAGGATCATACAACATGTGACTTTGGGTGAATATTAGACCCGAAGTCCCCTATATAAACCCATAATTCAGTCACTTTTACTCTAAGTTAGCTATGTTAGTAAAACCCTAACATTACTATATATAATTATACTCTAGAGAGATAAATACTTCGTATGAGCTTGTACTACATAAAATATGATGTTTAACTATTGTTTCTATTAAAAAACAAGATTAATCACAGTGGATGTAGGCCTAAGTGCTTAAACCATTTAAATATGTGTGTCTAAATCTCCCTTCTCTCATTCTCTCTCTATTTTTACTTTTCACGTGCAAACCCAGATTGATGGCGTTGATAATATTTTTTACTAAGTTAATATAATTTCACATTTAACTAAGTTGTTGATCCTTTTTGTGCATCAATTATAGGTACTCATACCTATTTATCGGTCTCGATTTGTGGATTCACAAACGTTACTACACCCTAGCGTAGACTACAATATAATAACCTATCCCAGGTTCCCACGAATTTGGTAGACACAAATTCCCAATATACCACAAGTGATAGGAATAAAAAAAATAGACGATAACTTTAACAATCCATACAAAGATTAGACAAACTTTAGTTCACACACGACTACACCCTCCCCCAATGAGGTTCTACGTGGCCAACAAACTCATTAAAAATATATGGTAAATTTATACATGACAATTGAACCATCACTAATTACTGATCGTATTATTTTCAATTTATTTTTGAACACCTACTAATTGCATGGTTATACGTTAATCTCTTATATCAATATTTGTGAATTCTCTTGGGATCTCCTGCCATATGGTTCCTCTTTTTATCTATTTGCACTCCTTGTCTCTTCTCCCACTACCTCTATCAGGTATACTATTATTCCTTCTCTCCTGAATATAACCCTTAATCAAATCATGCCCTTCCTCTAATATTTTAGAACTCTTTTGGCCCTTAACCTTTTATATAAAACTGGTGCTTCCACTATTTATACTCAAGATATTTTTAAATCCCACCTCCTTAGGTGTAATTATAGATCAATTCCGTGATATTTATCTCATACTCTGCAATAATGTGGTGACACTTATCCACGGTAAACAACTCTCTTATATTCGCTACTCTAATCACATATGGGTTCTACCAAGTATCCAAAATTCACTCGAATTTGAGCATAATGCAAATACATCCTATCAGTGGAATTAATCATACAAATCTTCCTTACCACAAAACCTTTAACCCATTAAGACATAATAATCAAATGTTTTTGTTCCTTAATGCATTTAATCATATGAAGGCATCTCTTTATCCTAAATTGGCATTGCAACACCACCACAATGCATACAGAACCAAAAATCTACCCGGTTCCTTCGAATATCCAAATTGTCTCTTATCTTGAAGTCGACACAACATGAGGTACATAAACTATATGTTCCTAAAAATATCTCTAAATTTTTTATCTTTAATTGAGCATCAATAACTTACTTAATTATCTTCATATGTGTTTATAACACCATTGTCCAATCACTCGGTCCACCTTAAACTACTAACTCATCAACGTCTTCATTGTCGTGACCGCTATATGATCCCCTACTCCTCAAGTCCCACTAATTCCTAAGATAAAATTACTGACATCAGCACACAGTGCAACTAAAGAGTACAAAACCCTATAAAAAAACCTAATCCTATTAAATGAAACTTAAAGTAAAATAGAACGGGCTTACACAAACCCTAAGGCTCGAGATCATGCTCTGACATCGACCATATCATCCCCTATTTTCCACATGTCTGGTAACCAACTTAATACACCGAGAATAGGGAGTGTCGACCAATTTATATTATATCAATTATTAATTAATAACTAATAGTATAATAAAATGATACAAAAAAGATAAAACTGAATGCAAGAAGATATCTGAATAAAGTAAATCTCCATAATACAAATCCAGAGTAAGAGTTCAATAAATAAAGAACAATTATGGAAACCCCAAGTGATCATAAAATTAATAACTAAATGTATAAAGTCGAACTACAAAGGAAATACATTATGAGGTAACTCTACATTTCCTACTCTAATAGATGGATAAGACTGATGTTGTAATCGATTCTCTCATCCTTGATCTTGTAAACACGCGGGTCAAACCCTAAATTATTACAAGAAATATGTGATTTCACTTAAAAACTATTAAATGTGACTTAATTACGTCTCATGTCATCCTCATAGATACTCACCCCAGGGTATATCACCTCACCTCTAAGTAAGGTAATCATAACCATACATACCCATCCTACTCCCGGCATAAGTAACAACATAAGCACTAAAGTACCAAGACAATCTTGTGTCTCTTGTGTAGCTCTTAACTCCCATTACAATATAATATCATCACTCATAATCATATAGTGAAGTTAATAATAACTCGTAGTGTTCTACGCCATATAATGTTAAAATAGGTTCAGTCCCTGAATACATACTAACTAGTATCCCACATGGCACCCATATAAGATATACTTATCGTTGGGCTAACTGTGGTACTACCTAATATCATGTCAAATTGTACCAATGACTAATATAACTACTATGATATATGATATCCACAAGACATAGCCCATAACTGGCCTAGCTACCCAACTATACATTATAAAAGTAAATATTAAGTTCCATATAATTAATAACAAAATCTCTTTTTAGTGCCACAATACTATATCATAATCACTAATGATTCATTAAGTGTTATACATACATGTAGTACCGATGTATAACGTCGTGTGATATAAATCAAGCATATCACAATAACTAGAATAACACAATCCGATATCCTTGTATAAATATGTTCATTGTTGGACCAGTTATACATATAAGCATAACATGAAGCTGACAATCTTTTGGGACCTCTCATGATCGGTTTAATCAATAGGGTTCCATTTGGGACCTCTCATGCCTCTATCGATTCAATCAATAGGGATCCTACCTGAAATGGACTGTGGACAAACACATTAAAACTGGGAAAATTACTACGGCCTTACACCGCTGGTTCATCACATGCAAATATTACACAATAGATTAAACCCCCTATGTCCCCTTCTGGTGAAATGGTTGACCAATTGTACGCAGGATCAGGATATAAATCTATAAGAAGCCTACATCATTATCCAAAGGTGTAGAATATAGAGCATAAAACATCTAATACACATATACATATACAATATTTCACTCTAATCTTGTAAATCGGCTAAAAAAAATTTCGAGTTAACCTCGATCCCATATACATAACCTCCATGTAAGGACATAAGATCAGAATTTAAATATCATAACTAAAACCCTCTAGGAACATCCTAGGTCAAAACCCTACGTCGCATTCAAAATCCACCTCAAAATAACAATATTCCCATTCCCAGCCATACCCTTTCAATCGACCCTTTGAGCCCGAACGATCGGTCCTAGCCCAACGAATCCTAAAACGATGTTGTATTATAAAAAAATTCCCAAAACTTAATTAAACATATTTCCTTTATACCAGACCGTCTTTAATCATTCTCTTATAAGTCCCAAAACACCCCAAATATAATTTATGTTTATAACAATATAATCATTAACAATATTGATTCTATCATTATGAGGGCTAAATAATCAGTTTCAGCATGTTCCTTATATAAATTCAACTCAATTATAAAATTAATCAATTAACAACATATTTAAATTATAATTCATCAATATAAGCATGTGAATCATTACGATACATCAATCATATAAAAAATATATACGTTATAGGCATCTAACATGAATAAACCTACTTTTGTCATGATTGATCATAAGATTCAGTTATAGAATGTGATCAAACTAACCTAGATTATTGTTTGTAATTGAACATAAATAAGTTACAACTAATATGTAGTGAAGAAAGTTATTCATTGCCTGAAATCTTGGTGTTGAATTTCCATTGATGAATCCCCATTGTTAGTGCTTCGTTGTTCTAATACTCCTCTCCCACATCTAGGGGTTTGATCTTCTTCAAAGTTATGTTAATTATTAATTTTAAATACTTATTTGTATTCTTTAATTCCCGTAAGTCACTTATGTGTCTAATTTTAAAACCTTCAAATAATCCCAAAACAACATCTCCATGCTTCCCAATCTTATACCAAACAGTTACCCAACCCTAGAGCCCAACTTAATATATTTTCCACACTCTTTTAGGCCTTCAAACCTCTGTAGAGACCAATCCAATGATACATAGTTTAACATACAAAACAATTAAAATAAATTTATTATATAACATGAATATGCACTTATTTTGAACTAAATTCAAAATACTTAATTGATTGGAAAGCACAAGGTATTATGAAAATACACATATGGTTTCTTAGGAGTTGAAATTCTTAAGACGGTAAGAAAATCCAAACAACAATAAGATCGGAAGTCGAAAAGAGAAAAAGGCCTGTTTCATTAGAGAGAGATAGTTAGGTTTTTCAAAATTTAAAACTGGGAAAATTGACAAGCAAATATAACATTCCTCTATGCGATGTTTTATATTTAAGATAATTATTTATACTAACAAGTCATATAATTCACACCTTTAATATATGCGAATTTAGTTTTATTCCCTTTCAAAATAGGCATATGTCATATGAGAATTCAATTGGGGGTATTGACAACCTTAATCCAAAAATAATTTGCACATGAAAGATGAGGATGCATGCTATGTTCCACACTTTTATAAATATATTAGCTATTGTAATTTTTATATATAGTAACAGTTTTAAATTGCATTGTTTTAATCAAACTCTCTCTCTCTCTCTCTCTCTCTCTCTCTCTCTCTCTCTCTCTCTATATATATATATATATATATATATATATATATATATATATATATATATATATATATATATATATATATATATATACGCACACACCCCATAATTATCGTTTATATTTCTTCTATTTCCTATTCAATGTTTCTTTATTCATTAAATTCTAATTACTTGTATCATAATCAAAACACGTAAGTATTGTTCCAATGAATTTTCATCGGAGGTTTGTGGACATTGATACCCACTTTTGTTTCTCTATCTTCGTATCACTTATTTGTATTAAATTGTTTATCAAATTTGAGGATTCAACCCTTGTGATCAACCTCGAGAGACAATTCCATTTTTACATCAAATTATTAGAGGAAATTTGACTCCGGAGAGATAACTTCTATTGTTTTTCCCATTTATTAACAATGTAGGAGGTGAGTTCTTGAAATGATACTAATGTCAAGGGAGGCGTAACCCCTTATCAATATGATGATATGGGCCTTTGAACAAACATCAACAATAATAAATACAAGTCCCTAGTCGACACATTCAATGTATAAAACTCCTCTATTAAATATGTTATAACATAAATGCTATAATGAAACAATCAATGAGGGGGATCCCACAGTTGACTTGATTGGAGGGAATAGGAGAAAGAACCTTTAGTGCAATAAAGGCAAGGTAGTAACCTTAAACACAAATGGAGTAAATGAGGTTGGTCACACAATAAATGTTCTCACGATAAAGTCTCTTGTCTGGAAGTATTTTGGCAGCAGTTCTGAACTAGAAAAGTGTGATCCCTAAATAATATAATTGTGGGGGTAGTTGTAGGAGAGAAAGATCATTCAAGTGACCATCCAATAATAAATGCGTCTGATCCCCTTTTAATGCCAAAAGTCTTGTGAATTTAATACCAAAGATATTACGTTAAATGAAGTAGAAGTGATATTTTGGCGGGAACACTGTTTGGAGTCTCAAAGTTATGATACCATTAAATAGGACGTGGTTTGTCAGCTATGAACTTACCATTCTAGGAATATTTTCACTTGAGTGTTATTTTATCGAGTTCCTGAATGTCAGACATGCTGACATCAAAGAGTTGGTAAACAGTAACCTACAAAGGATGTGCTATCACATCACTCAAAAGGTAGTTCATCAAATTGAAGGTTGCTCGACTGATGATTGCTCAAGCAACTTGTGATGTACGTAAAAATCACCGGTCAACTTTTTAGACAACTGTTTAGGACTGGGGACCCTTGAGTGGGTTTCCAAATATGGTATCTCGAGGGACTACTGAACCATGTTGTGTGTAAACTAAGGTTTTGCCTAAGTACCCTAAAGGGGTTGGTCTCTTCCAATGTTGCTTTGCACCCAATCCTCCAAAACAAATCCCTACGAGATACCCAAAATGAGATTGTTCAATAGAGCAAAAATTAAGATTCATTTTAATTAGTAGATTATGTCTCACGCATATACCTTTAATAATTTATATTCATAAACAAATAAGTAAAAAAACAAGAAAAACATGTTCATTATATCCAAATTTGTAGGCACCAATAATTTAAATTCATCATGGGTAGGGATACTATTGGTGACATAATAACCTCTATTGCCTGACATGGTCCCTCGAGGGTACCGAGTAGGGGTGGCAATTCGGGTTAGTCGGGTCATTTTCGAGTCGAGTTGATTTTTATTTCAGTATAAGTTTTGGGTACTCCTTAATCTATACAAGCTAATCGTGTTATATTCGGGTCATTCCGGGTTATTATCATAAACGAATTATCGTGTCAAAAATTGCCAGCCCTAGTACCGTGCAACCTCACAACATTATAAAGTGAACTTTATATTTACAAAGAAATCTAAATACAAGTACATAAAAGTTGGTATTATAATTTATGTTTTCCCAAGTTTTTCTCCTGGGCTTGATCTTTGTGGGTAGGGGTGGGCGCGGTCCGGTCCGATTTTTTAGCATTTTAGGTGTCGGACCGAATTATTCGGTCCTACATTTGAGAAGACCGAATTCAGACCGATTTAATCGGTTTAGCCTATTTAATCGGTCTAGGCTATTTTTGGTCCGGTTCGGTTAATATTCGGTCCATTATTTACATTTATTTACTTTTTTTTCAATATGATAGTACTCCTATAACCAAACTGATAATTGATCATAAAAAACAGGGCTTGGTTACCACGATGTACTCGTATAACAACATAAATAGATACACAAACTTTATAGATGGTCTTCTGAATTGAGTCTTCTGAAACAGGGCATATAATAACATAAAAAACAGGGCATAAAGATCATGGTAAAAATACTAAAAGGTGGAGGCCGTCATATTCCCTCCTGAAAGTGGAATCATCATCGCACCCATATGCGGGACGATATAACCTGGGGACTATACTCTCGTTGCTCCTCAAGTTAGGGGATTCACCCACATCACGCAACCTCCCTAGATAGCACTAGAGATATATGTATGCATTAATTTATCATTCACATACTGATATATTTATAACCAAATCATATATATACAGTAACAATACCCATATATATAATATATATCATTTCTCAATATACCCTGGCTACAATAGCCAAACTATCATAGCGATAGCCAAAATCCCAAATATTCCCATTCGTAGTAGTATATAAGTATTCACACACTTAAACACTAAACCTATAAGTATTCTCTTACTTAAGATTTAACTCCCACCTTAATCACTCTTAAGGATTTTGTATAAACCCGAATATATCGATTCGTAATAATTAAATAAGGGTACACGCGACTTATTTTATGTTTCACAGGTATCGCATCGCCTATGATAATAATCGTCAATATAGACTTACCGAATAGTAGCTTAGTCCTCTCTAGCCCATATCCTAAATTCCATCCTACCCGTATCCAAGGATTCACTCAAATGTAATCGACCCAAATTTATTCTCTACGCATAAATATATAAACACATTTGCCGATGACTTCTCTCGAATGTTACTCGTCCTAAACATTCATTAAGTCCATACCCCGGATTGTACACTCAACTAATCCAAGGTTATCTCTTTCAATCCACGGTTTACCCACCCTCCATTATATTATTTAGGAGTCCTAATATCACATCTAGAATCCCCTATAACAATCTCCAATTTGCAATTTAACTCCCCCTAAACGTAAAGGAGGAAAACTATCAAATCCAGCTAAAGAGAATTGATTCGGTCTAAATCCTAATTGGTTCGAAAAAGGATCTGCAATCAGGTCTTCGAGGGCGAACCGATTCGATCTCAATCCGAATTGATTCGGCCTGAGACAGCCTTAGAGGTCTCCTTATGCGAATTGATTTGGTCTAGACCCGAATCGATTCGACCTGTTCGGAGCTCACTGTTTGGACTATTTCATCTTCTCAAAAAATCCCCAAATATCATCCCAACCTCCATTTGTGGTTTCTAATCCCAACCAACAACCATGTAATCATCTAATCACTGATTCATAACTAACACATCAATTATTTTATGGGATAGAAGAATTTCTCTTGGATTTAAACCGTAAAACAAATTAAACTCTCTTTTATCATTCCATCCCATTTCTACCCATATATACACACCATTAACATGGTTTTAACACTAGAAGCCATCAAGAGTTATCAATACATCAATTTGTAAACTCAAAATCAAATTTCCCAAATTTATTTCAAGAGTTTCAACCCAAAATCATATAGTTTACCAATTATAATATGAGATACCCACACTCAATTGAATAAAGCAAGTAAAAACTTGCCTCATGGATAAAATTCGACGACCTGGAGTCGAATCCCACAGAGTTTGGCCAAAAATCCCCTTTTCTCTCCTCTTTTCCTTCTTCCTTTCTTTCTTTCCTTCTCTCTCTATCTCTCTCTCTCTCTCTCTCTCTCTCTCTCTCTCTCACTCTCTCTCTCTCGTGCCTTATAAGAGAGAAATAAGGTCTTTCCCCTTATAAAATCCAAAAATGACTCGTTTACCCAATTACGAGTCCCTACTAGTCCAAACGTCTCTGGAACCCTAATTCTACCCCTGGATACTCTATTCTAACTTTCTTGGCCATTCCGAAACCAACCGTGCACTGGAAATCTCCATCTGAGTCAGTTAAATAAAATTCACTAATTAGACCCAACACTTCTCAACATGCGTTTTCTCCAATGTGAAATAATTCCCGTCGCTTTACCCAACTGTGACAGGACATAAAATTATTCTGACTCATTCACTTTGTCCCAAAAGTAGATGTAACACACATCAATAATAATCTAACACTCAAAAATTCCAAAATTACTATTCATAGTAATTCCTCCAATTATCAAATTACACTCACTTATCTAATTTAAATATTTATAAGAGTACGTGGTATTACATTCTCCCCCTTTACAAAGGAATTTCATCCCCGAATTCGAATACGACCTGTACCCAGAAGTTGAATGGTACTAACACAATGGTATCATTTTGTATACTCGTTCACGGTACCCACCTATCTCCAGGCTTATACTCCAACACACTAGCTTAATAATAAGCTTGACTAAGTTTCTATATGCTAAAACACTACCTCCGTCGTAAGGTTAACTCAAACAATGACACGTCACACCTAGTGTTTCCAAAACCGCATTTAAAGATGACGAGCCTACAGTCACAGATTTAACGTACCGATCCCATTGGAAAGATGCCACTCTCAGCATCCGTTCGCCTACATTATGATATAAAATTTCCCCAAAAAAAGAAACTACACTAGCGATTGACCACTCCCATTAGCCTTCTATTTCATCTCAGGTGTGCAAACTCTTACTGCACTTATATTATTGGATTATTGCGTACATCGTACAGTGTTCCATACAACAGACTCTATTTCCATTTATAATTGCCCCAAAGCATATTCTTCAGCTTTATATACTACGCCCCTTCTATCTCGAACGGTATATAAAATCAACTTATCAAGGTTCCCACACACCCTATAACCCGTGCATATCTGCACAACTATTTCGAACGTCGCATATGTAACACATTCTCTAAAAATGGGCCTCACTTCCTCGGCCTGGTTCTAACACCTAGGTACTCTCAACCAGAATTTCTCGAAATTCAATTCTTCCTATACCTGGAAATTTAATCCTTCTCAACGTTAACCGACTAATCTTCTCGTGGTTAACCCACTACAATTTCCCTATTTCAGCGCTACCATCCCCGCTAGCTTTTCATCATGATACTCTAGGATCGGTGTGTTTTCTTACACAGGTAAAATGAGCACTATACTAACTATATCCCTAGCGCCCAAGACCTTTCTCAACTTCTGACATTTCTCGGTTTCATGCGTGGGACGTCTCGCAAATCGAAATCCAAATAAGGAAACTCTCCCATTACACTACTAATTAGGCACATATTCTTCATATTTATCCCCTTAATTTCGGTATTTTTATGATCCCGTGCAGAGTAAATAGCTCGTATTTGTCTCGTATTTATGCTCCATTTGGGTAATATCTTTCTTTTCCTCTCTTTATGTTGTGTTCTTGATTCGCATTGAGGACAATGCAACATTTAAGTTAGGGGGTGTGGGATATTCTTCCCGTTTATTGTTTAGATTCATTGATTCGATCACATGTTTTAGATTTGAAACATTTTGAAGAAAGCAAAAAAAAAAATTTAAATAAATAAAAATTGGAATTTAAATTTTTCAAAAATATCATCTTTATTCTATTTAAAGTCTCAAATTGTAAAAAATAAATGCAGTAAGCCAAAATTGACCGAAGATGGAAATTGAAAGAAAATTGATGACTTAACGAATAAATGTGGAGATTGATCAAACCCGGTGAGATTTCGAGCCTATCGATCTTTTTGAGTTTTTAAATCAATCCGAGTTTATGATTAACTCAAAGTTCTTTTCAGTGTGTTAATAAGTCGTTGATGATCTCAATCCTTTGTTTTGATTGGTTATGGGAAATGTGTGAAATGTTATCTCGAAATTCGTGCTAAATATATCTCTAAACTTAATTAATCTCGAGATGCATATGGTAAGGTGATTAGCAATTTGGACAATGAAGTAGGCCCTCGTTTGTTTAACCCAAAAATATTATCCATAAAAAAACGTTGTGAAAAAAAAAGCATCCCTTTGCAACCCAATTTGAGCCTAGTAAAATATTTCTCTTTCGTTTGATAACTTGAAAAACCCAAATAGCCCGGAATTGGGAAAATGGAATATTCATTAAGTCCGAAAAGTGCAACAAAAAGGGGCAAGAAAAAAAAATAGATATGCTCAACAAAAATAGCAAGAAAAGAAAAAGAAAAAGAAAAAAAATAGAAAAAGAAAGAGAAAAATGAGCAAATGCCCGAAAAAACACTAATGGACATCATAAGGACATTTTCCAATTCCGAACATTCTGTCCATTCCCATTTTTACCCTTTACACTTTATAACCCGATAAAGTCCTAACTGAGTCCATATGGCGAAATTAATTACTGCATGGAGAGCTAAAACATGAAAAGATAATATGAGAGATTAAAATGGTGTGATTAATAGATGATGTTTCCCGTTTCCTAATAACTGTATTCCGATGATGAGATCTTTTCACCATATATTTCCTTCTTTTCAATTTTGTATGCATGAATTTGTGTCCATTATATTTACTCTTTATATCATGCATACCGAGAGAAAATAGCCGCAATTCGAGTGATTCATTTGTGAGTGCATCCGTAAGAATTTGAATCAACATGAATTTTTGAAAAGTAACGTAATGCTCAATCGGTGGAAATTTGAGGTTGAATTTTTGGCTTTGCACATACACACTGTGGTTTGAGACATTTGAATATGAATTTATGGTGATTATTTTTCGAAAAGTTTAAATTGTACAATTTTTAAGTATTTTGATATTTATTTGAATCAATAAATAATTTTGTGGGTATATTCGCTGCAAATCCTCACGAGACGAAACTCGTCCTACTAGGGTAACCCAGGGGTTTAAAGGCTTATTGCATATGCTCAATGCAATCGCTTACCTGCGAAAGTGGAATTTTATTTTAATAAAAGAATTTTCAAGAGTTGAGCCTTGATAGGATTCATTTAAAATGCTCGGGACGCGCAAAGTTCTAAGTTCGGGGGTGTGATTAGGCACATATTCTTCATATTTATCCCCTTAATTTCGATATTTTTATGATCCCGTGCAGTGTAAATAGCTTGGATTTGTCTCGTATTTATGATACTAACCTATTTTGGCAATTATTTCTTATTTTGTGTATTTCTCATGTGCTTTATAGGTATTTCATGCAAGTTAGTGCGAAGGAGAACTCAAAACAGTGAAAGAAAGCAATAAATAGAGAGTTGAAGGGCATTTTCGTAATTTTTCAGCCTTAGTCCGGAGGTGGAGCCAACTAAAAAGTTGAAGAGCTCTAAATTACAAGAACACTGGAAAAAACGGCACGTCAATCCGAGCCACGGTGAAGAAGTTACGAGGTTTTGAAGTTGCAAGATAATGAAGAGAAATGGACCAGAAACCAAACCGATCCAGATGGAACCAAACCGATCCGGATGGAAGCAAATCGGTCCGATCAGGAAAAAAAGAACCGATCCGGTACCAAATGGATCCGGTCTGAACCGGTCCGGTTGCTAAAATTTCTGGCAATTAATTATTCAGCTAAAGCGGTGCAACTCTTGGAATATCTTGCACAACTCATCGATATTAGCTGTCGAATTCGTGCTAGTTGGTGCTATAAAAGGTCAAGCCCTACATCCTTCCAAGGGGACTCAAATTAGGGAAATAAAGTCATTTTTTAGAAAGCCTTTTTAGTTCTTCATATTCTAAGAAAAACCCTAGTTTATAAGTTTGAAGAACAAGTAGTATTCTGGATTCAAGTTCATCTAGTGCCGATTTCAAGTATCAATTTATCCATTCAATTCAAGTATCAAATTCCATTCTCTTATTTAGTCTCAATTCTATTTTCAATTCTCACTAGTATTGTAATTGGTTAAGAATGTTTCTTAGATTCATAATTACATGCATTGTTATGAAATTGCTTTCTCATAAAACCATGTCAAGGTAAATTTTCAAGGGTTGGGGTACATGAACTCATTTCGAGGTAAATTACCCATGTAGAAAATAGAGGGTAAATTAAATATTGACCGAATCGTTTATGGAAATTCTATGAACATGGACAATCTTTTATCTCTCTTGCCCTATGTACTTGGGATGTTTAAGAACGCTTTGCAAGTGTAATTGTCCATTCACCGCTTTGTATTTACCTTTGATTTCATATGACGCGGGCTAGTTCCCTCATATATGTAATGCTTAGGATCTATAAAGATTGGATTTAGTCAAAAGTTCAATTTACAAGTCTAGGATTCTCTACGATAATTCGCTAAGGTTTGAGGGATTGTACTCCACCCTATTTTCTCATTCATCTTAATTAATTTAATTTCTTTATTTACCTATTTTTTTTTCCTTTTCAACCATCATCATCTTTTTCACTTTTTCTTTAGAAGTAATAAATCAATTAAATTCTATCAACCATTCCCTGTGGATTCGATACCCAGACTCACCACTATACTTCTTAAGAAGTGTATTTGCAAGTTTAGTTTTTTTTGTATTAAGGTTGGAAGCCGATAACAACGACTAGCGTATTACACGGACGCTAGGTTTTCGACTCGATCAACTACTACCTCGCATCGCCAGTCATCAAGATATAATGGCCAAAGGCACACAACCGGGACGTTCAAAATCCTACCTCGCAACCACACTAACGTGCTTCTACCTCTATGTCCTTCCATTTCAACGAAATAGAGAGTCTAACTAATCGAGGCGTTTATACTCTACACAAGTGTTACAACCATCACATATAAAACATATTTCCTTAGTGTTTTCCTTCTAATCACGGCATGTCTATAAGCCTAAATGAATATCCTTAACCTTACCTCACCCATTTACTCACGGTGAGAGAAACATTTCAGTGCTTTTCCATAGCACTTCCGTCTCCATAAGCCCTTTTTCATCACACGGCTCTCATTTTATAGTTCTTTCTCCACACTAGATAATAAAAACCAACATCTTTGCATCCAATAACATCTATCCACTCTCAATGTCGTTAAGGTTCATGCGTGGAATGTCTCGCAAGAGAAATCCAAATAAGAAACCCCTCTGATACACTACTACTTAACTTTGTCGATCGTGGAGGTCTGTTAGCTTAAAATATGCAATCGGGATATTCCCATCCTATATACCGCAAAATATGGTCAGAAATACTACTTCTCTTAAGGAGACACACTACAAAGAGCTTGTACTAACACTAAGTCCTTTGCACGAACAACAACGAGCTTGAACTCACGGCTCAACAATAAACACTGCATACCTTAAATCACATCTATAAGGTTGCCACACTAAAATCATGATAATGAAACATATACTCATCGAAGTTCCATCTAAACATATACTAAAGGCGAGCCCAACCCGTATCCAGGTGAGATGTCGCAAAAACAACCCATTCCACCTTGGAACCATGAATACGATAGCCTTGCAATCACTAGACTACTATCGCTCCGACCATCCAAGAATCGAATATACTCAGAATAATACCATACTCATAAAAGACACACAAGATGAGTAATGCAAACTAGATATAGGCTCATAACAACACCCGCTTCCATGCGAATGAAGAGAATAATAGAACCCCGCTACCGCGAAAAAATATATAGACATACACTCTATGATATTACCGATACTACCACTAAAATCGAATAATACAGACGAATCGAGGGCTAATAAAATACGGTGACTCAATCTTGTCACACAAGATATACCTCATTCATCCTAGGTGAAACTCATAATAACAACTTTGCTAATCACTCTGGCTGCTCCAAATGGTTCCCAGACATAGTACACTTGTCTTAATCAAACCAAAAATTACTTTAATCAATGCCCCATCTAGGAACCCTTTTCTTGTCCTTTAACTCATATCGGGCAAGATCAAAGCGTGTGTATGCTCCACATCACACTATTGCCCATTTCTGGCCACCCTGACCATGTTAAGGTTATCGGTATCTCGGACTTTTATAGCCTCAATTATGACAATCACCCTCATAGTTCCCTTAGCTCCCCCGACCAAAGGAAAGACACTACCGGCCTCAACTGCCCTATTTCAATTAATCCCCGGGTGGATGTCCACTCATGGGGTTTCACGAACACAAATTCTCCATAAGCATTAGCAACACCTACTAGTGAGCCTATCATTCCACTGAAGGACTCTCTATTCATTGTACCTACCTCATCAGGTACAAAGTTCACTTAACTACATAACTCTTTGCTCACTTCCGGCCCTTGACTGACCCTTATGTGAGAAATTTAGAAACTTCATTCTCTTCATTTCTGATAAATTAAAGGAACTCACGATTAAAGCCAGTCGTAAGATTCCTCTATGAGCAAAACATTCTGCTCCCCCAAATATGGTGACCACCGTTCCCACCATTTTAACATTGCTCCAACGAGTGAAATTTTTTTCTCAAATTTTCACATCACGACATTTCTATACCCTGCTCTAAGCCAAAGCTTCTTAGCATTATACTTCCATTGGATAACGCAACTTAAAATTTAACAAATGGTCCTTATCAAATACCCTTTAGACTTCTTCCCAATTAATCTTCACTGGGTAAGTCAAATTTAACATCACTCTCTGCTATAGAGGTACGGGGATAGTCATAGCTACTACACTTTAGTAGTCGTTACAGCAATACATGCCAATGCCATTAAGGGAGTGACCACAACTACGGTCCTCGTCCCCGAATATCCCCGCCTCCTGCTGCCCTCATAACGGCCTTCCCTGTTCATCCTCCAGCAATTAACACACGAATCTCACATGAGCGTTCAAAAGATTTACTATAATCTTACATAATAGCAAGAGAATGAAATCCAACAATAGGAATCAACAATCCTAATATTAAGGCTCTATCTCAAATAGAAAGCAACGCTGAAAGCGTAGTACATCCTCACAGATTCCTAAGGACACTAGAAGCTGATGCTTTGATACTATCTGTGACACCCCGCCTAATAAAATACCAGGTGATCAATCCGATACCAAATTAAAACAGGAATCTCATATAGTTCATTCTCAGCATCACTGTCGAAAACCCAATTAATTACTAATAACTTATTAGGCTGGCGTCAAAATTTTATTTAACTAATCTTTTTAACAAAACCAACTAAGTAAAAAAATCACATAGTTTATATACCACAACTGAAGTGAAATAAGGTAACCAAACTCTCGGTACAACATAATACAATCGAATCAAATTGTCGCAAACTAAAATGCGATAATAGAATAATTGAATACAGTTAGACTATAAGCCCGATTGTTTCTACAGTACCTTTTATCTAGATCACAAGGATAGAAGCGTCTAAAATAAACCTGCTTGCATCCACAGCTACTGCAGCAAATTTCTGACTCGAAAGAATCATTATCTAGGAGTCCCTATGTCTGTATACCTAATATATACATATATAGCAAGAGAGAGAAAATAGAGAAATGGGTCAGAGCCCGAGTTTTGAAAATATTTAGCAAGTGCATCAAATAGTATATTTTTAAAATTTTAAATCTCTCATATTTAAACTGGTATCGCACTCTCATGAGATACACCTCACCCCTCCTCTAATAGTGAACACCTATCGTATACATTTTAAACAACCTAGTTAA
This sequence comes from Sambucus nigra, assembly GCA_949130495.1. Classification (NCBI taxonomy): domain Eukaryota; kingdom Viridiplantae; phylum Streptophyta; class Magnoliopsida; order Dipsacales; family Adoxaceae; genus Sambucus; species Sambucus nigra. The sequence continues at coordinate 693,906,774 of OX422210.1, forward strand.
GCTACCTTACCTAACCAATCTCTTTCATCCATTCTCTGAATTCTCATAACTATCACTTACCCGACGTGATATAATATAAGTCATACCGTAAGCAAACACATGAGCTTTAATTGATATAATTATCGCTAATATATATATATATATATATATATATATATATATATATATATATATATATATAATTCTCATTATAATATACGAACCACGGTGGTATTAATCCGAATATAAATGTCCTAGAATGAGAATATAATCTTATTCATCTCACACTTTACACATGTCTAAATTATATGATTTCACATCTTCATATACGTTCAATATACTATACGCAATAGGTATATTTATACCTATATCACAATCATAAGTATAATAACCATCATGCCGAGCTATAACTCGTGGCTGCAGTCTCAAAGTGCTATCATCATCCAAGTATGCACAACTTAACCCTGGTACCAAGTCTGACTCACTCAAGATCATGGTAAAAATACTAAACGGTGGATGCAGTCATATTCCCTCCTGAAAGTGGAATCATAATCGCACCCATATGCGGGATGGTATAACCCGGGGATTATACTCTCCCTGCTCCTCAAGCTAGGGGATTCACCCACATCGCGCAACCTCCCTGGATAGTACTAGAGATATATGTATACTTAAGTATATCATTCACATACCGTTATATTTATAACCAAATCATATGTATACTGTAACAATACCCATATATATAATATATATCATTTATCAATATACCCAGGCTATAATTGTCAAACTCTCATAGCGATAGCCAACATCCCGAATGTTCCCATTCGTAATAGTATAATAAGTATTCACACACTTAAATACTAAACCTACAAGAATTCTCTTACTTAAGATTTAACTCCCACCTTAATCACTCTTAAGGATTCTTTACAAACCCGAATATACCGATTCGTAATAATTAAATATGAGTACACACGACTTATTTCATATTCCATAGGTATCGCATCGCCTATGATAATAATCGTCAATATAGACTTATGGGATAGTAACTTAGTCCTCTCTAGCCTATATCCTAAATTTCATCATACTCACATCCTATGATTCACCCAAATGCAATCGACCCATATTTATTCTCTACGCATAAATATATATACACATTTGCCGATGACTTCTCTCGAATTTTACTCATCCTAAACATTCATTAAGTCCATACCCCGGATTGTACACTCAACTAATCCAAGGTTCTCTCTTTCAACCCAAGGTTTACTCACCCTCCATTATATTATTTTGGATTCCTAATATCGCATCTAGAATACCCTATAATAATCTCCAATTTTCAATTTAACTAGCCCTAATTTTAAAGGAGGAAAACTATCAAATCCAACTAAGGCGAATCGATTCGCCCCAAATCCGAATTGATTCGGTCTAAATCCGAATCGATTCGGAAAAGGGTCTGTAATCAGGTCTTCAAGGGCGAACCGATTCGGTCTCAATCCGAATTGATTCGGCCTGAGACAGCCTTACAGGTCTCCTTCTGCGAATCGATTCGATTTAGACCCAAATCGATTCGCCTTGTTTGGAGCTCACTGTTTGGGCAATTTCATCTTCTCAAAAAATCCCAAAATATCATCCCAACCTCCATTTGTGGTTTCTAATCCCATCCAAAAACCATATAATCATTTAATCACTGATTCATAATTAACACATCAATGATTTTATAGGATAGAACAATTTCTCTGGGATTTAAACCCTAAAACCAATTAAACTCCCTTTTATCATTTCATCACATTTCTACCCATGTATACACACCATTAACATGGGATTAACACTAGAATCCGTCAAGAGTTAACAATACATTAATTTGTAAACTCAAAATCAAATTTCCCAAATTTATTTCAAGGGTTTCAACCCAAAATCATATAGTTTACCAACTATAATGTGAGATACACACACTTAATTGAATAAAGCAAGTAAACACTTGCCTCGTGGATAAAATCCGATGACCTCGAGTCGAATCCCGTGAAGTTTGGCTCCAGAAATCCCCTTTTATCTCCTATTTTCCTTCTTTCTTTTCTCTCTTTTATTTCTTTCTCTTTCTCTCTCTCGTTCCTTATAAGAGAGAAAAAAGGGCTTGTCCCTTATAAAACCCAAAAATGACTCCTTTACTCAATTGCGAGTCCATACTAGTCCAAAAGTCCCTAGAACCAAAACACTACCTCCGAGTACTCTATTATGACTATCTGGGCCATTATGAAACCAACTGTGCACTCAAAAACTCCATCCGAGTCACTTAACTAAAATCCACTAATCGAACCCAACACTTCTCAACACGCGTTTTCTCCAACGTGAAATAATTCTCGTCGCTTTACCCAACTGTGACAGGACATAAGAATATTTTGACTCATTCACTTAGTCCCAAAAGTAGATGTAACACACGTCAGTAATAATCTAACACTCATAAATTCCAAAATTACTATTCATAGTAATTCCTCCAATTATCAAATTACACTCACTTATGTAATTTAAATATCTATAAAAGTATGGGGTATTATAGAACCATCTTTTGGGGGATGTCAACCACTTCTTCAATTGTTCTAGAGCTGCATCGTGCGGTTGCTCCCATATGAACTTTGCCTTTGCTCGCAGAAGCTCCATCAGTGGGTGAGTAACTTCAGCCAGCCAGGGCACAAACCTCCTTAAGTAAAAAACTTTTCCCAGAAAACTCTTCAACTCTTTCGCTGTCTTTGGTCATGGCATGTTGAGGAAACCTTCTTGCTTGTCTAGATCCATCTGTACCCATTGCATGTTTACTACAAATCCCGGGAATTTTCCACTAGTTACCCCAAGTGCACATTTCAAGGGGTTCATCTTCAATTTGTTCTTTTTATACCTTGTGAACACTTTCCTCAAATTTGGTAAGTTAGTGGCCTCCACCTTGGACTTTATCACCACATAAAATTCAATAATCTCATGAAAAAAATATGGAATATAGCCATTGTGGTCCTTTGGTAGGTAGCCCCTACGTTCTTTAGTCCAAAAGGCACATAATAATATACATAAAGTTACCAAATGGGGTGCGAAAGGCTATTTTCTAGGCATCTTCTAGGTCCATTTTGATCTGGTAGTGTCCCATGTTGCCATCCATAAAGCTATATATTTCGTCTCCTATCATTGTGTCTATCAGGCTATCAATAGAAGATAAGGGGAACTTACATTCTGAACAAGCTCGATTCAAATCTCTGAAGTCCACACAAATTCAAATTTGGTTCTTGTCTTTCTTCCCTATAGGCATAATGATAGACAACCAAATGGGGTGTTAGATGAGGGTAATGAAACCTATAGCAAGTAACCTCTGTCCTCCTTCCTTGATTTTTAACTCTAGCTCTGATTTATATGTTCGAGTGGCCTGTTTCACTAGTATTGCTAACAGTATAACATTCAACTTATGGCAGCTTACCTCTTAGTCCACCACGAGCATTTTAGTATTTTTTCATGCGAACACATCTTTGAATTCTCTCAGCATCTCCGCTAAAGCTCCTTTGGTGGCGTCATTAAGGTCTTTCGAGATACACATTTGTATGGGGTCATCCCCTTTATCAGCTAGTTCTATCTGCTCTAACTCTTGAACTTGGGACCTTGGCCTATCCCTCATGTATTCTGGTTCTTTCTCAACCTCCTGCATAAATTCCTGGATATTGGAGTTGTTAATCACCAAGCACTGGCCTAAATTGTCCACTAAAAAACATTCATAGATCGGATCAGCCTCATCATCTAGGCCTTCGACTACCCGCTCACACTTTCAGAGTTTGTAGATAGTCTTGTCATTGGCTAAAACTATTCTTTTGCATTGGCGTGATTTCTCTTCCTGGCGAGGTCTTTTGTGAGCATTTTCTTCTAACTCTCTCACTGAAAATCTACCGAGAACACTTTGCTGCAGGACTTGATGTTCAATTGGATCAATTTAGGGCATCATTCGGTCATGAAGCTATCTCGAAAGGCTGGGAGGAATAACTATCTCGTTCTCCCTTTCTTCCTCCTCGTAAGTCACTACCGAGCGAGCTGGTGCACCTACCATTTCCTTAGTAATGGGGAACTTAATCCCCCCCGTGTATCGAGTGAGCATAGTAAATTCTATAGCTAACTCTGTGTATAATGCTGCATCTACTAAGTGAGCTTCCTCCTTCGCGAAAGGCTTCTAGAATACTCGAATGACTATCTCCTTCCCTTTGACATTTTCCTTTGAAAACGGATGATATATAGAAGGCACCAAACCATGGTTATGCATCCACACCCTCCCCACGAGCAACTGGTAGGAAGACTCACAATCCATGAGGTGGAATTTAATATGGGAAGTGATGTTTTCCATTGTGATCCCCACATTCACATAGCCTATCAATTTGCTCAACTGGTTATCATATCCTAATATTGACAATGGACTTTGCACAATCCTTGTCTCGAAGATGTTGTAGGCATAGAATAATCGTATAGGTATAATGTTGATACGGTCCCCCCATTCATCAAGACACAATTAAAGCTACAACCGTTCACGCTCACCGTCACATAAAGTGGCCTATTGTGAGGGTATCTAACCAACTAATCTGCGTCAGAAAAGGTAACCTACTAAAGGAACTTCTTTACTAGCTTGACCATTGGCCCTTACAATCGCAGGTTTGGGTGCATGTTTTTCTTGGCAATTTCTAAGATTGCTCGAGTAACCTCCAGTCGAGAATCCTCCGGCAGTCCCACTTGGTCGAAGGATTAGCTAAATTTGTGTTATCGTGCTATTGTAGCGCACTCTACCTAAGGGTAAGCTCATTCTTATTCTAGCTCATAGACCTCCTCCATATCTTTGTATACTAATTCGTCAAACGTTATCACCACATTTACTCCCCCAAGGAACAAGCCTTTAGTTGCCTACTCAAATCATCGATTGGACTCCACTCGTCTTTCATTTCCTCTTCCAGTGCCAAACAAGACATTTGAGATAAACAATCTTTTAGGGAACCTTCAAAATCTTCCTTTCGGGATTTATTCTCCATCATCAACCATTCTGCCTCCTCAACAAAGGCACCAGCCATGTTTGCTCCATATACTGGCAAAGGATTATTGTTCACGTTAACTTGCGATAGCTGAATATCTCTTTTCTTGACATCTATGTCTATTATTTTTCTAAGAGCAAAACACTTGATGGTTGGATGTCCCACCCGATTGTGTACCACGCAATACTTAGGGCCTTGTCTTTCTTCTCGAGTTATAGGTGCTGTGTCGACCATAATAGGCCGACACATGTTATCTCAAATTAGGAGATCGTAGGTTTCAATGGATTGCTCCATTGAGCAAGACAGCTCCAGGGGTCATCTTTTTAGAACTTCCTCTTGTTTTCTCCCCCTTTTGGCCATAATTTCCTCCTTCTTGCTTTCCACTTTCATCATTGAAATGGTTCACATGAGGAGGTAGCCCCTGTGACACCCCGACTAATTAAATACCGGGTAGCTACTCCTTTATTAAATTAATACAAAATGCCAAGTTGATCCAGTTAATAGCATCACTGTCGAAAACATTTTAATGATTACTAACCACCTAGTATTTAAAAAGTGAGTTGCCAAATTTTAAGTTAACTCTGATTAACATGCAATAAAAGGAATAATGATAGAATAACAACATTCACCATAACGAAACAATAGAATAATCAATGACATAATAATAAGTCCGGAGGAAAAACTCCTCACAACAAACCCACAACTGAACTAAATAAAATAAGGTATCCTGAATTAATTACATGCCAAAAGTCTAAAAATCTGAAATAGGAAATGTCTCTAATAGAAATGGGCAACATGCCCTACAACTGATGAATCCTGAATATGGAGTCAAGATGAAAGAAGCGTCTACTAGCAAGGTCCTGTAACTTCCACAAACAGCTACAGCTCATCCCCTGAATGAGAATCCTAAGCATGGTGTCCTTGTGGCTGGGCACCTAAAATGGTTTTTTACAAAAATAGATTTAAAAGAAAATGGGTCAGAGCCCGAAAGTGGAAATCATTTTAAAAACAGCAAGTGTTTTAATAACATTAAAACAATGAATGCAAAATACATGTTAGGACGTGCACTCACATGAAGTACTCACCTCTCGTCTAATTGTTCACCCCTAACGTACCGTACCCATCTAAGTGACGTACATAACTATCCAAACCGTAATAAGTTCTACCCCTTACTACTCAATTCCCATTATACATTCTAGTGTTATTAATATAATAGCGGCTATACTTAACTTAGATTCTCAAGTATTAGCAATACAATTCACTATCGGTTAACCCGTTATGTTTTCTCAAAACATTACATAATTATTTTCACAATACCAACATGAAAGTTCCCATTATTTAGGTGTATATTATTCACGTCATAAATATGCAATACAAGCACCCGAGACTAAGCTGCGGTGCATACATACTCTACTATCCATCTCGGTACATCACGTACATGAGGATCACGCATTCCGAATCTCTCAGGAATCGTTCTCAGATAATAGCAAATCACAAACAATGGAGGCGAACACAGTCACATCACATGGGTCACGCACATACCTACGCTCCCACGATCAGCAGACTTATTAACATCCCAATAATTCCTTCTCTGACCTATGTTCTCGAGGTACCAATCTAAATCCGGGCAACACAAGGATTAGAGGGCCCTAAGCGAACGTAAACCTCCCGTGATAGCAAGTATGGTAGGTATTGTCATACACATAAAATCACATACATATACTAAGTATGCACACATCTTAGTAATCACCATAATTTATTTGTGGTACACTTCTCATTCTCGTACCGACTTATAATGTCACACAATTACATAATCCCGGTTAATATAATTATTCAAGCCGTCAATCATTCTCACACCGTAATAGACACTCACGTCCTAATCCATACTTTCCATTTGGTTCAAATCACACACCTATGTTTTACTCCTCATTATGTCCCAAATATCCAAAATATATTAACTAATCATCGAGGAAATGTTATCTCTATGCTTGAACAAGATTACGGGACACGCAAAATCAAAACAAGCCAAAAAGCCTAAACTGTCAGCTCGTTAGAAGTCTTGTTCGAACGAGGCTGTTCGAACAAGAGTTCGTTCGAACGAACTGGGCATCTAACGAGATCTCGTTCGAACGAAAGGCATCGAATGAACATCCCTCTCATTAGAAGGCAAACTGTCAACTCGTTAGAAGCTCGTTCGAACGAGCTCATTCGAACGACCTGGGTAGGTCTTCTAACGAGAGGCCAGTTTCGAGCCCAGAACTTCCTTTTCTCGTTTTTCCAACTTTCTTCATCTCTAATCTCATATACAATTAGTCCCAACATTATTTTAAGGTTTTTAATCCATACCAAACAATCATAGGTCATAATTAAACAATTATATAGGGCCAATTTTTCCTAAACATCATTGAATCATCAAATACCTTCATTTATCCCCAAATCATATGAACATGAACCCTAAAATTTTAAAGTCACCAATGGGCATAATTAAATCCGTTTTTGTTATGAACAAGGTGTATTTCCATTAGAATAATCCTCCTAACACAATTCTACATGCAATCCTTTCATCAAAATATAAAGTTCTAATTCCAATTAATGGGTTTTTATCAAACTCCCAAGAACAATACAAATTTTGTCAATTTCCTACGCATGGAAGAAACATTCTTTGTAATAAACGAAATTAAACCACTTGCCTTTGATATATCTCTGAATTTGATGACGAATTGATGAGTTTCTCTCTCTCTCTCTGCAGAATTCTCCTCTCTCTACAAGCTCTTCTTCTCCAAGGTGACAATGGTGGCTAGGGTTTGCCTTAAGGAACTCTTGGAACTAATTCTAGTAACCTCCGTAGCCCATAAGGTCATAAGGTGTAGTTAGTGGGTTTAGTGGGTAATTACCAAGTCAGATTTAATTCCTAATTTTCGTTGGTTTTAATTCCCAAAAATTCAAAATTACCAAACTACCCTTATACGTTGCAGGCATGGCCTAAAAATGCCCCGGGACCCAAACTAAACCCCCGGCTAATGTTTTCTGTCTATCTCGACCCTTTCGTACGCGTTGGCGCACTCAAAACGACCATACGGTTAATAGAAATATAATTCAGTTTTTAATTAAATAATAATATTCCTGACGCGACTGTCACACGCGTCTCAACAAAATTTCCCAAATTGCCGTATATCAATTTCACGACAAATTTAATAATTCAACATTCATATATAGTCATATATACTCATTAAAATCAAATACCAACTCGCATCTCGCTAGTATTTTTATCCGGATTAATTTCCAATTGATACACATTTAAATTCAATTAATCCCCAAAAATAAATATCATAAAAATACGGGGTATTACAGCCCCCTCCCGAGCTACCTAACGACTTCAATAATAAGCTTGATAAGGCTGGCGATGGTGTTGGCAGTAGCTTCACAGCCATGGCAATATTCCTTGCGAATTTAAGGAATAAAGAAAATATACCCTCCTGAGTTTCATTTATCAAATGGCATATATATTCGGGTAACAAGCCTTTTGCACAAACCTGCACAAGCTTAGCCTCTCTTGTCTCCTCTATCATATCCAAAGAGCGCTCGTGAAACATTCTTGTGTACATCACTACATCCTCGTCGATCTTCTGTTTCTCTCGAGCTAATTATGTAAGGGTGAATTCATTTTTGGCCAAGAAGAACTTGCGTATAAAATGAACCTGAATATCCTCCCACGTGGCCATACTGCGTGGAGCCAAATGGGAGTACCATGTGTAAGCCTTCTCAATTAGAGACTTAGAAAATTCTCTCAACCTCAACTTCTTATTGTTACAGTGGGCCTTAAGATTCTCCACAAACCTTTTAATATGCTCCTTGGAATTCCCCCCTTTTCCTGTATACTTTTCAAAGATAGGGGGAATATACCCCGCAAGGTAGGGTTCATTATTGTACTCCGCAGGGTATGGATTACGAAAATCGTCATATACTGAAGAGGTGTCTCCTCCAATCTTAGAGGCCACCATCATTTTCAAAAGATCTTTTTTCATTTCCTCTATTGTAGGTGGGGTTGAGTTACGCTGCGTACGAATTATCGTCCCCGGGTTCTCCGTTGGTGGTGCAATCGGTGTTCTACTGGCTGGACATGCAGCTGAGGCCAAAGTTGGCGCAGTGGTGTTGTGCGTCCCTCCTCCTGCAGCAGAGGGTGCGTTCAACGGTGGAGTTGGCGGGGCCGCACTGTTGGTCGTTGTCTGATCCATTCCCGCTGAGATAAAGGGAGCTTGTAGTGCCACTGGTAGGGTCACGAATGAGATAGGCTCCACCCTATACCTTAACATTTCCTAAGATGTCGGAGTCTTGATGGACTCAGCGAACAATCTCATTAGCCCTTCCATCTGTGCAGGACCGCATCAGCTGTCCCACTAACAGTGGGCGTAACAGTCTCCTTTCATCCTACTCGCTATCTGTCTGGAAATATGGTGAGATCCTCCTCTTCCTCACGCTGTATATCATTGAAATCAATGTTCTTTTTCATATTATTATTGGCCATCTCTCCAAAGAGAATACCTCCCCAGCGCAGTCGCCAAATATAGGAGGTGAGTTCTTGAAATGATACTAATGTCAAGGGAGGCGTAACCCTTTATCAAGATGGTGATTAGGTCCTCAGAACAAACATAAAAAATATTAAATACAAGTCCCAAGTCGGCACATTCAATGTATAAAACTCCTTTATTAAATATGTTCTTAAAACATAAATGCTATAATGAAACAATCATTGAGGGGGATCCCACAGTTGACTTCATTGGAGGGAGTAGGAGTAAGATCCTTTAGTGCAATAAAGGAAAGGCAGTAACCTAAATCACAAATGGAGTAAATGAGGTTGGTCACATAATAAATGTTCTCACGATAAACTCTCTTGTCAGGAACTATGTTAGCAGCAGTTCTGGTCTAGAAAAGTGCGATCCCTAAATAATATAAGTCCGGGGGTATTTATAGGAGATCAAGATCATTCGAGTGACTTTCCTATAATAAATGTGTCTTGTCCTCTTTTAATTCCAACAATCTTGCGCATTTAATATCAAATATATTACAATAAATGAAGTAGATACGATACTTTGGTGGGAACACTGTTTGGACTCTCAAAGTTGTGATAGCATTAAATAGGAGGTGATGTGTCAGCTATGAACTTACCATCCTAAGAATATTTTCACTTGAGTGCTATTTTATTGAGATCCTGAATGTCAGACATGCTGACGTCAAAGAGTTGGTAAATAGTAACTTGCAAAGGATGTCCTGTCACATCACTCAAAAAGTTAGTTCATCGAATTGAAGGTTGCTCGACTGATGATTGCTCGAGAAAATCGTGATGTATGTAAACATCAGTGGTTAACATTTTGGAAACTATTTAGGACTGGAGACCCTCGAGTGGGTTTCCAGAGTTGCTATCTTGAGGGACAACTGAGCCATGTGGTGTATAAACTAAGGTGTTGCCTAAGTACCCTAAATGGGTTGGTCTCTTCCAACGTTGCCTTGAACCCAATCCTCCAAACCAAATCCCCGTGAGATACCCAAAATAAGGTTATTCGATAGAGCATGTAATCTCTCCCATTCCCTGCCAGACATGGTCCCTCGAGGGTACTGAACAACCTCACAATATTATAAAGTGAACTTTATATTTACAAAGAAAGTTAAATACAAGTACATCAAATTTCCTTTTACAATTTGTGTTTTCCCAATTTTATCTCCTGGTCTTGATCTTTATGGGAGATCCTTCGAGCAACTTAATCTTTGTGCGAGTGACCATCTTTACAGGAGGCTCTTCGAGTAGCTTCAGCTTTGTGCTAGTGACCATCCATAATCTTTCATGTGAAGTGTTGGTGTTGCTTTAATCAACTTTAAGCCGAGATCTCCCTGTGCATACAATACAACTTAAAATGGTAGAGTGTGTTACGGATTTATCCCATAAATTTATTAAAAATCCATCCATTAAGTGGGGTGATTTTATTAAAAGATAGTGTGAGTTTATTAAAAATAAAATCGTAAGAAAAAAATCCACTAATAAATTTAATAAAGATTTGAAAATTATACGCATGGGCATGTATGTTGGGAGTAAAAGAGATTGGACGAGGCTAAAGAAATAGAGTGCATTCTAATCTATACAATACATATTTTTTTATTAATGTAACAAATTTATATATTGCCGAATGGAAAAATTAGTCGGTGCATATGAAAATTCCCTATTGAAACGTCCATCATTTGGAATGACAATCATCCCTGGAATCTTCTTTGTTTTCTAGAGATCCAACTTATATAATCAAAATTCAAACTTAATGTCGTATTTATGTTACCCAATTATGTATATAGTTTTGGACCATTTATGATTTCGCATAATATTTTAACTTCAGACTACTTGAAAAATAGGGTACATGAATGGCAAACATTATACAATCTGTAGATGTTATTTTATCTATTTTCCCATTCCCCTGCAAGCCCAAAACTCATCCATTCGGCCCGACAAATTTTAAACCCGAACTATGATTCAGGTGGATCTTGAACTACATGTGGTTAAGCCCAATTTAAGTCCGGTTAAAAAGTTATTTTACACACACACACACACACACACACAGATATATATATATATATATAATGAAAATAAATTGTACACATAATGCGTTAATGCATTTAGACAGTACATTTAAAGAAAGTTAAACAATTGTCGATGTGTTCTAACATTTATAATGTTTATGTAAAGGTTGTGGATAATTTTATTTTATTATTTTTCTTTATTTTTTCATTTGGAAAATAAGATTTAAAATATTCTTCCATTTGAAATCAATATGAGGTCGGCCGAACTTGGGCTTGAAACTAGTAACCGAATGTGAGTCGAGGTTGAGTCAAGAGGATTTTTTCTACCCAGCTTGAGCTTGAGAAGACATAATTCAATTCAGGTCGAGCTTGAGAAACCTCATATCCGACTCAATCCATTTGATTTACCTCCTAGTTGTAGTTAACATTAGTCTCACTTTCATAATATAAGTCCTTATTAAATGGAGACAATATTAACGAAGTTTTGAATGTTTTTAGATTACTCGTTTGTATTAAATTTTTAATAGTCTTACCTTCATTTTTAGTCTATTCTAAAGTAATATCCTTGTTTTCTAGAAATATTATATAAAATTATGTGGAAAAATTAACCATTCAAACAAAACTCATAAGAGAACAACGTGAAAGCCTTGCAATCAAAAGTATTCATAGTTTTAGAGGGATATATTTGAAAAGTTATTTTTAATATTTTATTTTCAGATTATAACTATTATTTTGATGGGGAAAGAGTATTGAAATAAACGTCACTACACCAAAATGGGAGATTTGTGAGTGCTGTTAGAACTCACAAATGACCTTTATAACTGTTATTTACCGTCATAATTTAGGGTGTGACAAAAGAAAATTTATAACTCCTAACAGCAGTCACAATTTTTTATAACCCCTATGGAGTTATGACTGGTGACCCCAATTTGTAACTGCTATTCGTAACTGTTGTCAGCAGTCACAAATATAACATTCGTAACTCCTGTGAGCAGTTACGAATGTTATATTTGTGACTGCTGTCAGCAGTTACGAATCATATATTTGTGACTGCTGTTAGCAGTTACAAAATTAATAGTAGTGACAAATTTGTGACTCCTATTAGGAGTTACAAAATTAAATTTGTTAAATGTTGTAAAAGCTATTACAAATATCTTTATGTTTTCACAAAATGGTGAAATAATGAAAGTAAAATAAATATCATGATAACAAGTCTAAAAATTTTGACAACATTTCATTTATATTTCTCATATTCCAAATATCCAGTACACATAAAACTTGTTAAACTTAATTTAACATCAAACAACCCCTAAGTGGGCGCCAAGTACAAAATGAACATAGAATAAAAAATAAACTAAAAAAAGTAACGACACAACACTTCGATGACATGGAATGCCATGAACATGTAACAAATCATTCTAAATCTAGACCAGGAGTCACCACGGAGTGGATACGATTCGTGAAGTCTAGGTATATCAGCCGTGGGGGGTATTGATGCGGTGACATCCTCCCTCGTGTACTCGGAGTATGCCTGTTGAGCAAGTTCAATGGACTCAAATTTTTTGAATACGGCGCATCGATATCCATTAACTTGTGCTTGTGTTGCTTGCCACGAAGTGTAAACACCTGGATTTAGGCCTTTGAATACTACGTATGCCGGATATGCCATGTGTATGCCTGCAAATAATAAAATGTGATTAATATATATATATATATATACATTCATTTTTTGTGATAAAGAAACTACCATAGCATATATATATATATATATATATATATATATACTAGCGTATGCCCGTGCTTGAAGGCACGACGAAAATTGCAAAAAAAAATCGTTACCCGACAACAAAGTGAAATAAATGTACAATATTTCTGTTCTAATTTTAAAAAATTTGGGCAAAGTTCCCTTTATTTATAGGACTATCCACCCTGTTTAAAAAAATAAAAATACTCAACAACAGCAATACTACAATACTCGAGGTCCATATTGGACCTCATTTCAACCACTTCATCAATTTAACAATAATATTGACAACTATTGAATAGGATGTTGAGTCAAGAACCGCACGCATCACCGTCAAGAACCGCACGCATCACCGTTCAACTACATAGTAATCCCAAAACTTTGAATCTACAAATAACTACAAAGTAATCTATATAAGGGGTGGTGGTGGATATGATAGGAATGATACAAATAAACAACTTCCCCAAAGTTGGGTAAACATATATGAATTTCATTACCATCATCTTACCTTTTCTCGTCGTTAAATGATAGCTTCACTTATATCTTACCTACTCCTTCACCTGAAATAAGACATGTGAATTGATAATTAAAAATGATAGCACAACTTGAACCAAAAACCATCCATTTTACTCATAATTGAAACTACACTACACATGCTAGTTAACAATATAATTAAGTTAGTTATCTAGTTTAAACACAAACCAATACAAGAGATGGAATTAAATGCAAATTAAAGCTAGTAGAACAAGTAGAGAAGAAGTAAATGAGTAATTTCATTAATAATCACAAGTTGTGTACATGGGGCACAAAAACCAAAATTAGAAAATAGACTAAATGTACTCTCTCTTCCCCACACCACTACACAACTACAAAGTTACAAACCCAAAAATCAAAATAATGAACCACAAAAGTTAGCAGCAGAGAAAGCGGGATGACAACGCCCTACATATGGTCCGGATGGCGGCTCGAGGACTCGGGCGCGGTGGGGTCACGAGGGGCATAGGGATCATAAAGGTAAGGAGGCACAGCAGCCTCACCCCCACGAATATGAGAAAATAAATACATCTGTGCCCGGGCAATCATGGAAGTATCTCGCTGATAGTCAGCCCGTAAGGATGCGAAGTTCATCATATAAGTGTCCCGAAACTCGGTAAAATCACCCTGCAACGATGCGAAGTTTGCCATATAGATGCCCCGAAACTCAGTAAAATTAGCTTGTAACTCATCCATCCGCACCCCGAGATATGTAATGGGGTCAACAGTAGGAGGCACAGGAGGTGGGACTGGATGAGGCACTTCCGGAATATCCGGCATAGGAGCATCAGGGGCATCAGGAGCATCCAACATACGCTTTTTCCTCCTCTCCCAATAATCTTGCCCCAAGCTTTTAGCAATGGTCTTATCATTAAACACCTTGGGCAGCCTAGGTATCTTGTCGCTGCCCAAGACCTCACATCCGGCATCCCTGCAAATCCGGGAAATCAATCGCGCAAAAGGAAGAGTTGTGGTTCCCTTCTCGCTATAGGCAGCGTTCACTATTTGATGCAACATGAGGGCGGGAAGACTGATGACCGTGTCATCCCCTAAAAGACTGTATAAGAAGAGGGCCTGCTTGTAACGGAGGACATCCTTGGTCTGAGTTGGAATGATGGAATTAACGGCGATGAGATGGAGGATACGATGTACTTCGGGCATGCCCGAAGTGGGGAAAGTCTCCCCCGCCCAAATCTTGTCGGGTGCAAGACGCGCAATAAGTACCTCTTGTGGAAGTTGAGGCGCATCTGCGAGGACCGGGTAATGATAGAGCTCGGGGTTAGAAGCCCCACTAAGGTGCGCAGCCAAGATGGGCTTAGAAATAGTAATCCGCCTCCCTCTCACATACGCTTCATACGTGCCGCCACACGTAGATAGTAGAGAAGCATAAAAATGGCGCACGTGGTCCTCGTTGACCTCCCCTCTCATGGGCAGATGGGCCTCCCAATTGAATTTGGCTAAATACCGTCTTACAGAAGCCGGCATCTCATCTAAAATCACCTCCTTCTCAATAGCAATCGGGCGGCTGGTTTTGAACATGGCCCGATACCACTCCATCTCATCCTTGGAACGAAAAGATTCAAAACCAGCGCCTCCCCATCCAGTAATCGCATTGGATGATGGATTGGTGATTGAAGGAACCTACAAAACATTAATTCAATACACACACCATAAGTGCGATGCATAAAATCAAAGTAATCGTGAAATTTGGGGAAACTAGGTTCAGAGGGTGCACGTTGGGAAAAATTGGTCGAGTAGACGTAACCGACGCACACCACACTCAAACAAGGATAATTCAACAAGAATGTACGATAAAAGGTGCGAAGATGGAGCTTTAGTGCACAAAACCTTCACAGAGGCATTTTATCGAACATATAGCGTGCAATGTATAGAAAGTAGGGTGAAAATGGCATTTTCAAAGTGAAACAACCCCAACAAATACAACTTAATCATCAAAGCAACATAAACAAGTTATATTTGTTGGATTCACATCACAAATAATGAGAAAATATGAAGTTTCCTGCAGAAAATGTGGATTTTACAAGAATGCATTTAACCCTACTTTTATACAAAGAACACTAAATAAGATTTGAAAACAATTTAAGAGGGTTGAATTAGTAACCTTAGATGAGGATGCCCTGGATGAGGAAGCCATGAGGGTGAAAATGAATAAAATAAAGGAAATGATATGGGAGAGGAGGAGGTCTTCGGCTAAGGGAGAAGAGAGAATGAGAAGTTGATTTGCTGATTTTGAGGGAATTTTAAGTGACCAGGTGAACCGAATCGATTCGGTAGTTAAACCGAATCGATTCGAAACTCTTGAATTCAACACTGTCTAAGGGCGAATCGATTCGGTGATAAACCGAATCGATTCGGATGTAGAGACCTGACACTTTTGGTTTTTCGAATCGATTCAGAAGTCACCTGAATCGATTCGCACACCCTTAATTGGCTACTGGAAGGGGTCGAATCGATTCAGTGATAAACCGAATCGATTCGGATGCTGGGATCAAACTTTCTGCTTTGCTAATTTCCTAAATCTCATGAAATTTGATCATTGGGCCACCTTCAACTGAATTTCTTGGACCCATATGGTATATTTAATGTATGTAACAGGTCCGAAACCAAAAAATGCACCCCCACACATGCCGGGGGATACTCGGCACCAAAATTGAGAATTTATCGAACCCAATCACCCCTACTAACAGGGCTGCTGCGTACGATGTCCGGTTGTAAATCCGCAGATATAATTAGGACGTAATTCACAATGTGAACACCTATTCTTCCCATTCTTCCGACTTCGTTCCAACTAAAGTTCACACACTTAACAATTATGTCGGGTTCTAGATCGGAAGACATTCAAAACAGATTACTAATTGATTCAAAACAGATTACTAATATTTAAAATAGAGTTCAAACACTACTAATTGTTCACTTTGACAATTTGTTCAAATTTCTCAAGACAAATTTCTCAAACACTACTAATGCTTTATATGAAATGCCACTGTTTTGTTTTCCAATGAGTTTTAACTCGAGTGTGCTTGAAGAGAACACAAAACCGTTGACACGATATTGTCCAAACTCCTTGGCTACAAAACTAGGCCCATTTGCTAGACGTGCAAGCCTCGTCGATACTTCACCAGCTTTCAATAACTGAAACTAAGAAAGTATTTGCATTGTGAATATGTTGCAAAGACAGTAAATAAAAGTGAGGTATTACTGTAGTCACCTCGGAAGCTACTCAATGCCTAAAGTCATTGTCTGCGCTCGCGCCTCCCTTCCTCCTCTTGGCATGCCCGAACTCATTATATTGCCTAGGTTAAAACACAAAAAATATTAATTTCTAATGAATATAACATCGAACATATTACATTATTTTACAAAACACTTTAAATAAACTCACATTTTCCATTTATCTATGTCTTCATGCGTCTCGAATACATATCGAGCCACCTGGTTATATTGTGTACTTGTTAGCTTCAGTACCTTACCTTTCCCCAGGGCCTCCTCATCAGCAAAGTCTTCTAATTCATCAATAAAGCGTTCACGACCTCCAACGTTTGGGTTAGGCATATATTCCTTTGCATACAAGGAAGCCTCTTCCATAATGTACTCCTCAGCAATGGACCCCTCAACGTACCGTGTATTCGTAACGTAATCTTTAAAAGTTTTCATTAATCGTTCGAACGGATACATCCATCGGTACCTTACTGGTCCACATAAAAGTGCTTCATCGCACAAATGCACTAAAAGGTGGATGCTTATGTCAAAGAATGAGGGAGTAAAGTGTTTCTCCAAAACACATATAGCCTCAACCAAAGTTTCTTTCGCTACCATTATGTGCGTCCCGTTGACAACTTTCTCATACAATAGGGAGAAACATAAGCTAATTTGTAGAATGTCCCTTCAAAGATCCTTGTGTTCCGAAAAACAGTGTCCGAACAACAGAGGGATAAGTTGCATTATCACATGCCAATCGTGGAACTTGCACTTTTTCAAATCTTTTGTTGCGTCGCAGACAATCCTGCGTAAGTTGGATGAGAAATTAGAAGGGACCTTCAAGCCCTTTAATGTTTCTAAGAACATATTTCTTCCTTCAATGCTCAAAGTATAAGATGCAACTGGCATATGCTTTTTTCCAGTGTTTGTATCTTCTTTCAACCATAATGATCTTTTAATTTTCAAATCACGAAGATCTTCATGGGCTTTTCCTCCATCCTTGGAATGAGAACCACCAATGCATGTGCTTACGAGATGCTCAATGATATTTTTCTCAGCGTGCATTATGTCTATCACATGTCGGACAGGATGTTCCTTCCAGTATGGCAAATCAAACATTATTGATCTCCTGGACCACGCCGTTTTCACATTAACATCCTTTCTTTTACGCTTTTGGGCTAAAATTATGGGGTGTTGTCCCTCAACTTTTGATCAGCCTTTAATGACCTTTCTTCAATTTCCAAACCAGAAAGTCTTGGTGGAGCTGGTCGCGTCTCGGTGCCTTCTGGGAGAAAATTGCTTCGTATTGACCTGGATTTGTGACTTTGGGGCAGAAATCTTCGATGACTATGATAAAAAAGTTTACCACTTTTCTTAAGCCAGCTGGCTTCAATCTCCTCTCCACATATAGGACAACCTAGGTAACCATGTACATTGCACCCAGATAAGGTCCCATAAGCAGGAAAATCATGAATTGCCCATATCAACATAGCTCTCAAAATGAATTCCTCCTTTTTGTATGAGTCGAATGCTCTCAAACCTTCAACCCATAACTCATTCAATTCATCTATTAGTGGCGCTAAGAAAACATCAATGTCACTACCCAGTGCTTTTGGACCTGGTATCAACAACGACAAAATTGAAAACTCCTTTCTCATGCACAACGACGGGGGCAAATTTAAAGGCGCCGTAAACACAGGCCATATACTCTTATCTGTGCTCAATTTGCAAACGGGTTAAACCCATCGGTTGATATTCCGAGGCGAACGTTGCGTATTTCTGTAGCAAAGTTCGGGTATCGCTGATTTGCAGATTTCCACACAGATGAATCAATCGGATGTCGCATGAGATTCTCACCCACCTCCGCTCGACCATGCCAAGTCATTGCCTCTACTATCCAAGGTATAGTGTAAAGTCTCTTCAATCGAGGACCTAAAGGGAAATACTTTAACACCTTCTTAGGTATTTGCGTATCTACTTTCAACAAACGTTTATTATGTACTATCATCTTTTGTTCATATCTAGGTTCCTTACATACAGGACAAGCCCGTTTGTCCTTATGCTCCTTATAGTATAAAATACAGTCATACTTGCAGCAATGAATTGATTTGTATTTCATACCCAAACCTTTCAAATTATCCTTCATGATCGGATAATTGACTGGCAGTGTATTTTCCATGGAAATGTTAAAACGTGTAGTCAGCTTGCATACCCCAATAAAACAAATGTACTTTTACATCTACCCCTTTCAAGCGTTTCCCATTTTTACAACGATTGCACGGGCATGGGATAATATCAGTTTCGAGATTCTTCCTTGCATAATTCACAAAGTCTTTAACCCCATTAACGTATACTTGCCCCACTCTACAACTTTCACCCATCCACTCTTTATATTGTGGAAACCCCATTAATTCTACAATACAAACAAATAGAATCTCAGTAAATTATAAAACTAAATGAAGTTTGAGCTAATATTTAGAACATAATCTCTGACTTATCATTGCATTAATACTATCATTGCATTAAAACTCACAGGAAAACCCAACCAAGCACAAAACGTCAAAACTTCAACGAGCACAAAATAATGGTTATTTAATTAATTTTTAGATAAAATAAATATGAATAGCATAAAATGATTATTGAAAAAAATCTAACATATTCCCAAACAAGATAATATTCAAAAAACGAAAGAGGTTAAACGATGTGTAGATATACTCACAACAAAACAATCAGATTTGATTATATTTTGTCTAGAGAACGTTGACCACAAAGCTCGGGCAAAACTCGTAGTATTAAAAATCCATTTGATTATATTTTGTCAAAAAAATATAATGTCTAGAGTTTTTGAATAATATTTTGTCAAAAAAATAACCTCAATACAATTTCTAGGGCTTATTAACATAAAATACAATTTGTATATAGATACACTCATAAACACACATATAAACAGAAATCTATACATACACATAAATACACACACATGTAAACATAAATTTATACATACACACACACATATAAACAGAAATCTCTACATACACACAAATATACACACATACCCACACATAATAAGAATCGAAATTAGGCTTTAGACAGAAATTATACAACAAAATACCCAAAAATATACCTGTTTGATTCACAGAAAATTAGGGTTTTAAAATCGCAAATGCTTCTTCACATCAACGTCTTCTTCACAGCTAAGACAAAATTTAGTTTTTGGCAAATGAAATAACAAATGAAATTAGGCCAAAATTTCGTTTTTGGCCAATGAAAGAGAGAGGAAAATTAAAGCGGGAGCTCTTCACGTAAGATAGAGGGAAATTAAAGTAGGTGAAAAATTTTGTGACTACTAATAGCAGTCACAAATTTGTGACCGCTAATAGCAGTCACAAATTGAGTCTAAGATCAAAATTTGTGATTGCTGGGAGCAGTTACAAATTTATGACTGCCAATAGCAGTTACAAATTAAGTCTTAGGCCAAAATTTGTGACCGCTAATAGCAGTTACAAATTTGTGACCGCTAATAGCGGTCATAAATTAAATCTAAGACTAAAATTTGTGACTCCTCATAGCAGTTATAATTTCGTAACTGCTCATAAGAGTCATAACTTATGTCTACTAATAAGCTTGTGACAGTTATAAATTTGTGACTGCTTATAGGAGTCACAAATTAATTATATGGTAACATTTGTGACTCCCATTAGCGGTAACAAACTAATTGACTCAAATTTTTTTTAACCAATTAATTTTATCACCCCTAATGGCAGTCACAAATAATTTTGTGACTGCTCCCGGGAGTGACTAGTTTGTCACCCCTATTGGCAGTCACAAAAAGACAGTCACAAAATTAACATTTTGGTGTAGTGCGCGAAGATGGGGAAAAATGTCTTAGCTTTATTGTAATTAACTTTAAGGACACACATTTTTTAGACTTTTCAATAAGTTCATGTGCGTTACAGTTATTAATGTTGATACAGTTACACTCATAAGTATAGAAACAATTATACTTATTAATATTGATACATTTACAATGATGAATACAATTACAATTACAATTGTATCTACATTAATAAGTGTATCTATATTGTTTAAACTTGTCGTTAATTAATTGAAAATTTTATAGGTTTAAGATACCAATATGATTGCCATTTAGACTGATCATAAATAAACAGTCTTTCAAATAATTTATTTGCTAATGGCCTTAATATAAAAGAGTTGTAAAAGGAATGAGTGAGAAGAATGTTATCTAAAATGGTTCTTAATTAATTTACAAAAAGTATAAACAATAATTAATACATGCAAAATAATCGCAAAAAAACGTAAACAAACATATAGTGACAATAATGCACAATTACTTGATTGAGGCAAGTGTTCAAGACTCTGTCCTTAAGACGATATTTATCCCGTACTGGTTCTCTATGGACTCAACGACAAACTTCTCACAGAATACAACAATCACGACTTGCAATAGTAGCCCTTCAAATTGCAAGTTACTAGCTATATAATGAAATAAACTCTCTTTTAAGTACACGAAATGGGACAGACTTATGACAAAAAAAGTCTGCAAAATCAATAGAAAAAAAAACACAAACCACCTATTTATACTAAAATAAATGGCGGTTAAAAACAGTAAAACTTTCACAATAGTTGGGAACAAAATTGATAAAAATGAAATTTGCAAAGTGTTAAAAACCTAAAAGTCCCATAAAACTTGACACAAAAAGTTAATACTTTGTCCAAGTCAAATCTCAAATAACCCACAGCGCACACCCCCACGCCCTTGCCAACTCGGATCTTGCGCAAATACCAAATTGAGTTATAATATACTACACTCATTTTTCATATTTTATAAACGTGGGACAAGAGATATGACATGACACTTCAACAAAGTTTCATGTTTTAAGTAAGGGTGGTAATTCGTGTTTTTGGGCCGTGTTTCGGGCAATACGACACGATAAGAGTTTTTCGGAATGAACATGACACAACACGAATTTAAATTTTTTAGTTAACACGAACACGACTAAAATAAAAACAACACGACAGGAATAATACGATTTCTTAAATTTCACACTAAATTGAACATAAATAGACATGATAACCTGGAAAAAAAATCATGATTAACACGATAAGATACGATAATACGACTCATAATTTTGATACGAACACGACACGACAGGACTTCGTTTAAATAAAATTGACATGAACACGACACAAGCACGACATATCGTGTCAACTTCGGATCAATTTCGTGTCGTTCTGTGTCGTGTTTTCGTGTCGTTTCTAAAATTGTCACCCCTAGTTTTAAGTGGATACTTTAAGAAACAATTTCTCATTCATTAATTTATTATTTTACGTATGTGAATATGTCACGTTATACACCTCGCGGAGGAGAGCGCATTACCACTTCGAACTGTTTTAAAAGACGCGTGACTTCCAAGTTAAATTAACGCTAAAATTGATCAAAATATTATTTTGTCATCTTAATTAAATGCCATAAATTCGAACAAAGAATCATCATGGAATATTTTGCGTTGGGGCCTTTTAAAGGGTTATACTTTAATCAAACATAAAATACATTTTGAGGTAAACAGTCAAACACACTAAAAAATAATAAAATATGGATCAAATATCGAAAGTCCTTCAAATATTTCTTAATACAAATTTAGATCAAGCGTTTTTATTTTGTTTTAAAAAGTCCTTCAAACACTCATTTAAGAAATATTCTCTTATTTTTAAAATCTGCGCTAACGGCATGTTGAGAGACTTTTTAAAACAAATAAAAATTTGGACTAAACATATATTAAAAAATATTTGAGGAACTTTCTATATATATTCTAAAAAGTAATTATATTTTTCATAATTAGCTTGACAAATTTATCTACATTTTTTTTAATATTATATCACAAAATATTCGAATCAACTTTAAACGCAGATAAATTAATCTGCATTCGCAATTCGTACCCTTCGCCAATCATACAAAGTTTTGTTTATTTGTTTGCTTCTGTTGCTTTTGGACAAGAAAGTACTACATAAATTATGTTGGGTTTAGTGACAATATAGCATAGTTGCGGCCGAAAAGTACGTAAAGGCATCCACACGAATAAATAAATTAGTATTACAATAACATTTGTCATCTTTAGTGCTGGTTCGATTCTTGATATCAGAACAGCACATATATTTTCTTTAATCTAATATTTTTTAATGTTGATCATTCTAGCTCCCCTAAATCCAAGCGCATATTTTATTGTAAAATTTATTATATTTTTTTATCAATATTATATTATTGTTTTTGTAATTTTTGTCCGTTTTAAGTGCAATTCATTTTTTTTTAAAATTTATTGCATTATAAATATGAGGATTTTAGGCTTAATTACAAAATAAAAAATAAAATATGTTTTATATATTCTCTTTTCAATGTAGTTGTTGAACTTTTACTTTTCATAAACAATATTGAACTTTTTTTTACATAACATTTTGATTATACAGTCTCACCAAAATGCCTATGAGGGTTACAATGAAGTATGAAAAAAAAGTTATATATTATGAAAAAAAATGTTTAATGGTTAATAGTATAAAACATGTAAATATTTTTGAACTTTTTTGGAGTTAGAGATAATATAATGTACTTAGAGATAATATAATATAGTAGTGAAGGAGAGACAAGTTTACGAAATTAATGACATGAGTATTTTGTAATACGCTTTAGTTCCACCATGAAAGTCATCTACATTTACGGTCGAATCACGCCTATGCTTCTTTGTTCAATCTAATCCATTTGAAAATTTTAATTCATTTTTCTAAGTTCAATTTTTCCATGTTTTTAAAATTTTGTTTGTTTGATTATAGTTGTGAAAAAAATTTAAAAAATGATGCTTTTAGTTAAGCTAAATCATATGTATATGCCATGGAATGTTTCTTTAGAGAGGAAGTTGGAAAAATGAAAAACAAAACTTTTTCAAGTTGTCCTTAAGACAAGTGTATTTTTATTTTTCAAGACATATATGTATTATCAAACAATTTAAACATACAAAATGAGTGAAAAATTTAATTTTCAAGACAAATATTGACTATCTAACTCATCCTTGTTTTCTTATTTTGTTTGTTGAGTTACCCTCATATTTCTTCTAATTAGTATGAACTTCAAAATTATCTTTTCTTGATAGATTGCTATGTATAAATAAATTTCTCTCTCTTAATTACTTTAGTTTATTTTTTATTGCTGAGTTTATAAGTTTATGTAACTTTTGGGTTTGATTTAAATCTTGTCTTTGCCTAACAAACACCTTGAGTATTTAATGATTCACTTATGACCTCAAGTTCCTCAGGATTGGAAATTTTTTTACCCTTTGAAAATTGCCTTGAGGCTAAATCAGTCAAAACTTCCAACATACATATTTCATGAATTCTACTTAACTAACACCTTGAGTATTTAATTACTGTCATTAAAATTTAAAGAAACTGAAAGTTGATTTCAAAATCCTTAAAGACTAAAAAATTATTAAAAAATGAAAAAATAGCCTCAAGCACAAGGTCACGTTGTACCCTCATACACTAAATTATTTCTCCTTTTTTCCTTTTTTGAAACATTTTTTAATAACAAATACACTCCAGTCTCTAGGGGATTGAAATGATTAGTGCACTGTGCGATCCTCCACAATAAAAAAGTATAATTATCACTTTTGTAATTCATTGAAAAAGCAAATTGAATGATATAGTATTTACTTTACGCGGCCTTGTAGACTGGACCACACATGCATTAACGGTCAAGATCTTTTCACATACAATCAAGAAACAAACAAAATATATCTTCCTTCCCCACGTGGTCAAATTTGGTAATATCCACCCTACTTCGTTGGAACCACTGTCACAAAACCACACCCTGTACCTTTCCCTATAAATTCAAACCAATTTATCATTCTCAACAAAACCCCACTTCATCTCCTCTAACCATGGATGAAACCATAGATGAGTACACAAATTACTGGGAAACCCACAAGTTCCTCCAAAATGAAGAACTTGACAGGTAATCCAAACTTTTTCATTCAAAAACTTCAAAAGTTCTGTACATAATTACAAATAAATACGCGATCGAGTATTATAAGTATTTATTCTGTTTACTTTTTCTCTTCCCGGCAAGGGCTATACTACTTCCTTAAGTATGATAATAATATTGTTATCATGATCCACTGAGATTGACTCCTATGTTTGATTGTTTTAAATAGTTGGGGATTGGACGAGGCGTTTTCCGGGTACTATGATTCGAGTTCACCTGACGGTGCTCAGTCATCGGAAGCGTCAAGAAACAATAAAAACATTGTTTCGGAGAGAAACAGAAGAAAGAGGTTGAATGAGAGGCTCTTTGCACTAAGAGCAGTGGTCCCTAACATTACTAAGGTGACGCCATTCTTCAAATTATTGTTGCCCCACTTGAATGGAACTGCTTTAATTGATAAAAGCCAATGTTGGTTGATGCTACCTGCCTCATTCTTCAAATTATTGTTGCCCCACTAACATCGAAGATTTTCTGCTTTAATTTTTCGACAAAACTGTTTAAAATATAGTTTGGAAGTAAAAATCCAAATTCATCTTGTTTCTGCAAATTTAAAATGTTTTCACTTTTGTGCACTTGAAGTTTTCATTTTTTGGTTAAGAATTTTTGCACTTGAAGTATGCAGTTTTCAAAGAGAAATCATTTTAATTGTGATTTGTTTGCAAACAACATGTTGCTTAAAAAATCATTAAAATATCCCCAAATCTGGTGTTTGTCACAAAGTGCATATTTCAAAGGGAGTTCTTCATTAAAAAAAATTCAAATGGGTGTCTTACAAAACTTCATAGTTTGAGGAGTGTTTTTTTTTTTTTTTTTTTTTTTTTTTTTTTTTTTTTTGCACTTTCCAAATTGCAAACATGTTCAAATTACAAAACAGTTTTAAAAAATACACATGTTCATTGGTAAACATGTTTAAAAAATACACAGTTTTAAGATGTAAACATGTTCATTTGTCACCAACTAAATTAGTTTTCACTTAAATTTTTTGTATCTTGTAATAGACAGAAAAATTCTTGAATCCAATTTTAGACAAAAATTACATAAATTGTAAATGAAATGTATTGGCTTAAAATTATTGTTTTGTAAAAATATTTATTCATCGTTAAGTTTCAATCAAAATTTAACAAGTGGTTGTTGTAATGTAGATGGATAAGGCTTCCATAATTAGAGATGCAATTGCATATATCCAACACTTGCATGAACAAGAAAGAATGATCCAAGCCGAGATATCCGAACTTGAATCCGGGAAATTAATGAAGACTAATGTATTGGAGTATGATGATCAAGAAAATTCATCTCTCTCTAGATCAAAGAAGACGAGATTTGAGTATGATTCAGCGGGTTCAAGATCAACCCCCATTGAAGTTCTTGAGGTCAGTAACGCCCTCCCCCCCCCCCCACACACCCACACCCACACCCACACCCACATGCACACGCTCCTCTCTCTCTCATATATATATATATATATATATATATATATATATAGAGAGAGAGAGAGAGAGAGAGAGAGAGAGAGAGAGGGGTTCACAAGTGAACATAAAAAATAAAACTTTTTAATGAACCTTAATAAAATAACCCCTAACAACTCATTACTTTTAATTTTTATGTTGTAATGGGTCCGCGCCAGCGACAACGAACATGTGTGTCGATCGCTCCCAACTCCCTCACCCCCCGGTACCCCACCCCAACCACCACCATCACCATGGCAGCCCTTATAGCAGCCCTTATGGCAGCAGGGCTACCAGGGCCGGTCCTGAGATTTGTAGTACCCTGTGCGATACTCAATTTAGGGCCCTTCCAAAAAAATATTGTACAAAAGTATTAAATACCTAAAAACTCATTGAAAATTGTTCTTCTAGCATTTCGACTTGCAAAATCACTAATTAAAGTTTTACAATCAAGTTTATCTAGCAATTTTAGTCTAGAAATATCTCAATTGATTGAATATAAAAAATATGGAAAAATATCACCTCGTTTGAGCCTTTTATTCCATCTCCAATTTCATCGACTTGATTAATGTTGAAAGAAACTGCATAAAAAACAGATTAGTAAAACATTGATGAATTTAAAAAAAATAGATTATTAAAAAAAATAGTAATAAAAATGATTAGCATATATATAAAAAAATAATGAAAAAAGAAAACAACTTGCCTTTTGCTGCAAAAGAAGACAACAACTTGCAAATGAAAAAAGAAGACAACCTCCAACTTCTGCAAAAATGAAAAAAGAAAGCTTGCACTGCACAAAGAGACAGAGAGAGAGAGGGACGTAAGGAGAGAGGAGAGAGGGAGAGAGTGGGCCGGCGTGCAAAAGAAAGAGAGAGGGAACCAAAAAGATTTTGTGGGTAGTTGAAAAAATGGCTCCTAAAAAAATGGTAATATTAAATGAGTTGGGTGAGATTTTTTTGGAAGTTGTATCATTCTTTTTTTTGAATAGTTGAAAAAATGGGCCCCTAAAAAACTAAACTCATTTAAAAAATATATTTTTTAATATATATAAAATATTTTTGAACCCCTAAAATACACATATACCGATACTTATTATAAAATGGGCCCTGTGCCATTGCCCACCTGGCACATGGCCAGGGCCGGCCCTGAGGGCTACCATGGGGAGGGGGATCAATCAACAATGTGTCCGTTGCCGCTAGCGCGGAGCAATTACAACATAGGAATTAAAATCAATTAATTGTTAAGTATTTTTTGTTAAGGTTCATTAAAAATTTCATCTTTTAGGTTCACTTGTGAACCTCTCCCTATATATATATAAAAGGAGCAAGGTTTTGACAAAAATATTTTCACTTTTCAATGCATGATATTTTCTCATTTCATGTCCATGCAAAAAATGTTATGCTATGTTATTTTTTAAATATATATATTTTTAAATATATCTTTTTAAAAAACATTTTTTTAAATTTTTTAAATATATATATATTTTTTAATTTATTATTTTTTAAATAATTTATTATTATTTTTCATTTTTTGTATTATATATATATACTAGCGGATACCCGTGCCGAGAACACGACGATAAATTTGCCCACGTAATAAAACTCCGCCCATAAAAAAATAGTTAAAAAAATCCATATCTATTTAAAAAAAAAAATACTTTTAGGGGCATGAAATGTCAAAAATATCATACATGAATTTTGGCCATCCCCATATGGTGTTATATTATATATATATATATATATATATATATATATATAATAATAATAATAATAATAATAATAATAATAATAATAATAATAATGCTCTTGTGCGGACTATTCCGTATTTTAAGAATGCGGATCGGATATGTAATTCCTAACGGTATGACTAAAAATTATCACCTCAATTATAGGCACACTCTCTCTCTCTTTTGGGCCACCGCCAGGTAACATATGTCCAATCCGTACTTTTAAAATGTGGGATAGTCCGCACAAAAACATGACTATATATATATTAGTTTTTTTGAACAAACTCCTATATGAGAAGATTTAATGGGAACCAATCCCATGATCTTATTTGTTTAGGCATTGGTCCCATAACTGATTAACTGCAACAGTTTTATATAAAATAACTGGTGGGATTTTGAATGTGAGTGTAGTTGAGTTGTGCTTTGATTGGTTCAATTTAAATTAATGCGACTAACTTCAAAAATTTAAAATACACGAGATTGACAACTAGAAATTCTTAATTACCGGGACTAAACCCCAACAACACCTATATATATATATAAAACGTTCCATACATCACACTTATTTTTACGTCCTAAAAAACTTTTTTTTTTTTAATTTTTAATTTTTCTTTTGAAATCAACATTTCAATCAATACATATTAAAAAAATTAGAACAAATACATTTTGTAACTAATTTTTTAAGAAAATTGATATTTTATTGATACATACCTTTATAATAAGATATACAAACAATAAAAGAGGTATATTTTATGTCATAGAAGTCACGCATATGACACGTAACCTTAATTTACCGCTTTAGTTAACATAAAGAAAAAATCTATTTGCCCCGAGACAAATGTACCGAGATTTGTACATAGGACTAAAGACAAAAAAGTAAAGAAAGAGTTCATTAATACTTTTATTTGGATTTGTCTAATTGATTTTTTTTAATAAAAATTTAAAAAATTATTTTTAATAAAAACGTTTTTTAACTGTTTTAAAAAAAATGTTTTTAACTTTTCATAATTTTTTTAAAAAACAAAAAAATATTTAAATGACATGGGTCCGTGTCAGCAGCACTAATCAATCGCGATGATAATGTAGGTCCGCGTCAATCACACTAATAAAATGCGATGATGATACGGGTCCGCGCCAACGACACTAACCAAACGCGATGATGATGTGGGGCCGCGCCAGCGGCACTAACTAATCACGATGATTTTATGGAACCGCGTCAACGATACTAACCAATCGCGATTATGGTGTAGGTTCGCGCCAGCTTTAAAAAAATAATTTTTCATATTTTTAATTAAAAAATGCATTTCTTTAAAAATGCAATTTTTCATATGTTTTTAACTTTCTGTAGATGTTTAAAAAAAAATTACACTATTTTTTTTAAAAATAACTTTTATTGAAAATTTGTATATTCAATCAAAGTCATTTTATTAAATGACGTGAGTCCACGCCAGCGGTACTAACCAATCGCGATGATGATGTGAGTCCGCGCCAGCGGCACTAACCAATCGCGATGATGATGTGAGTCCGCGCCAGCGGCACTGACCAATCGCGATTATGTTATAGGTTCGCTCCAGCGGCACTAACCAATCGCGATTTTGGTGTAGGTTCGCCCCAGCCTTAAAAAAATAATTTTTCATATTTTTAATTAAAAAAATGCATTTCTTTAAAAATGCAATTTTTCATATGTTTTTAACTTTTTGTAGATGTTTGAAAAAAAACATTACACTATTTTTTTTAAAAATAACTTTTACTGAAAATTTGTATATTCAATCAAAGTCATATTATTAAATGACGTGAGTCCACGCTAGCGGTACTAACCAATCGCGATGATGATGTGGGTCCGCGCCAGCGGCACTAACCAATCGCGATGGTTATGTAGGCTGTGTCAGCGCCACTAACCAATCGCGATGATTGTGTGGGTTCGCGTCAGTTTTTAAAAAAATGTTTTTCACATTTTTGATAAAAAAATGCAATTTTTCATAAGTTTTTAAAACTGTATTTAAAAATAGTGTTTAAATCGATTTTTCTGAATACAGAACCAAACGGGCTCATATTTATAAAAATAGTGTTTTGACCATTTTATTTACAATAACATTTTTAAAAACATTTTCTACATAATTTTTTTTCTATATAAAAACTATATTTTTTCTTGAAAAACATTCTTTTTTTCGATAAATAAACTTTTTTTTATTTATAAATCTTTTTTTTCATTTTTTTTATATAAACATTGATTTTTTGATAATAAAAATATAATGTTATAAAACTATTTTTTTGTATAGTAATGTATTTAAAAATGAAGCATAAATGGATATGAAAAATATATAACAATATATTTAAATGGCACTTAGCCAACACATGCTTAAAAAAAAGAAACTATTTACTTTCAATAAAAAAAAAACTGCTTTTTTTATATTAATAAAAAATTGACTTTTTTTTATATAAAAAATTGTTTTTATATCCATTGTTGAAAACAAAAGAACAAGAAAAAAAAAATCTATATAACCACATCACTATATACATCCTATGTACAAAAATTCTATGCACAAATAGAAAAGCTCTAACATAAAAAATAGAAGTAGGTTCAAAAGTTTCGAGTTTTGTATTATGGGGGCATTAATGTCTGAAAACCCCATTAATGATTATTTACTTTTTAGTTAGTATTATTTTATGTCGTATTGATTTTTCTAGACTTTGCAACCTTATTTATCGCTAAATGTCACTATTGTTGACAAATATGCATAAAAAAGATGCCAAAGCCTGACAAACATTTATGACAGTACTTGAGTTTTGATATTACTCACTAGCGAGGCGAGGTACGTATTACTTGAGAAAAAAACAAATTTAAAATTTTACCAACTCAGGATTTTAAGATTTTAGGAATACTTAGTGAGAATCTACTGTGACACATGAGCTTTGGTTACCGCGAATTTATTTATTAATTTTGATAGTGTTGTTAACTCAACATGTGTATGATTTTATGAATTGAATTGACTTATTTGAAGTATTGAAATTTATTGGCAGTTGAGGGTGTCTTATATGGGACACAAGACAGTGGTAGCGAGCCTGACATGCAGTAAAAGGACAGACACAATGGTAAAGCTTTGTGAGGTTTTTGAATCTTTGGAACTCAAAATCATCACAGCCAACATTACAGCTTTTTCTGGAAGACTATGTAAAACTGTATATATTGAGGTGTGTCACTTTTCCCTTTATTCCTTTCTTCCTTTTCGAACAATAATATTAATGGGACTTCACTTTAAGACGTAATTTGACTGACACAATGAAATTTAGATAGTGACTAATGCATTAACGACACGGATTAAGCGCTCTATTATCGCACTAAGATACGACATCTAATTGTGTTCATATAGAATTACATTTTTATATTAAAAAATAATATAGTAATTATATATCATGTTTATATAATGTTCTATCCAACTAATTATTTCTTCATAAATTATATTCTTAAAGGAATTAACGAATTCATTTAATTTTTCGTTTAAATATGGATTCTTCGCCTTAACACAAAGAAAAGCAAGCCCCTTGATATTTGTATAATTATACATTACTCCCTTCTTGAACATATCCATTTCATAGCGTCAATAAAATATCTCAATTGATTTAATGTCCCATAAATCCTAATGTTATAGTGTTTTCAATTAAAACACTATCCATCAGCTAATTAATTATGTTATATTAGGGGTATGGAGTATTTGAACTTATCATTGACCTACTATCAAGATCTATATATTACAAGTTTTGCGACTTTGGGTTGTTTATTCTAAAAATTTTATTAAGTTTTTGAACCAATAAAATGAGAATTAGTAGAAGCAATTTGTATTACATATATAATTAAAATAGAGGAATTATTATTATTAGCGACATTAGTTTATTAATCACCTAAAAGTTTATTTATATGTGATTAGTCGTAGCGATACTCTATTTACATTAATAAGTATCTATATTAATAATTGTAACACATGTAGACTCGTTAAAAAAATATTTTTAATTTGTTTTTATCGTTAATTTTTAAAGAAATTAAGAATTTATCACCAATTTCCCCCTTATTATTATTATTATTGTTGTTGTTGTTGTTATTGTTATTATTGTTCAAAGTTCTCTAAAAAAAGATAAGCACAGTTACATAATTTACCTTGCAATTGCAAGGTTATAAAAAAAATTTGAACTTTAAAAGCTGAAAAGGCCTTTAATAACAAAAAAATATATAGCTGATGTCACAAAAAATCATTTTGGTTGACTAAAAATAGATCACGAAAGGGAAATATTACCCATATGTTGTGTATTTAATGTTTAATGTAATAATACAAATCATAAAATATTATTGAAAGAAAGATAGCATGTTTAATTTACTTAGATTATAATTAATGGTTGAGACATTTTGTCCCTTACGTCCGGAGTAAAATAATTAACAAATTTGTGAGCCACGTGTTATTATATTTTTAATTAAAGAGAAAGAATTTATATTAAAAATATCTTAATTACTTGATTAATAAATCAGATTGTTTTGTTAATTGTATACTATAATTTACGGTAGTTATGAATTATGTTTTTATCGACTAAGCCTTGACTAGATTGGGGCCTGGTGGCGGGCCCATTCTGGTGGATATAAAGACCACACCACCTTATTAAAGTCAGTAATATAATAATTATCCCTATATAAATACACATCGTATACGTGTATATTGCAGGTCAATGATTTGTATTGGATTCCATATTGATTCAAACAAATGCAATAATAGCTGCTGTTGATACAAGTTATTATTATTTAATTGTTAAGGGATTCAAAGAGCAAAATTAAGATGGTGAAGCTGTCAAAGTAGATATATAATAAGAATAATGTCTTTTAGGGTGATTTTGATTCAAGTATTTCACTAATTATAAAATTTAGATTTTGACACTATTATAATTATTCTTGGGAGTTTTATTATTCAATCCTTATATAATAAGATTTTTCCCTCTACTTGAAATGCATATTTTCTCTGCATGCACAACCCTCACACTGCTCATGTATATATTTTATGTTATTATATATTCAAACCTAACACGAATACAATATAAAAATTTATGTATACATTACATAAAAATTAAAGTATATATTATAACACAAGCATGACATTAAAACCCCACTCAACGCTGTCTATTACGTCAATAATAAAGGTGTGAAAAATGTGTGTAGTCGTGACATTTTGTTAACCGATTTAGTTAAGAGGGTGCTAAATACTCTTTTCGTCCCCTTCTTAATGTCTGCGTAAGAACCTATGTGAATATATTGGAATTGAAATGTTCGCCTTTTTGTAACAAGTAGACTCACGATACCGACTAATAGACGTTCCTATTGAATCTTGTTATCGGGTTCTAATCCAATAAAAAATATCTACTAGGAAGCAAGCCATGGAATTGACTACTAGCAGTGATTATGATATGTTAGAAATGGAAATTACTTATTGTGGCCTAAAAAATGTTTGAAATTTCTTTTTTGATTACAAAAAATGTTTGACATCGATTGTGACCTTAGCCATTCCAAAATTGTATAAAACACAGAATTGCCATTTTTGTTAATAAAATGAGAAAAATGACTTCAGAAAATCTGTCCGATATCATCTGACTTTAAAAATTCAATATCATATAAAGAAAAACTGAATAATATAGAATTACGGTTTTAGTCATTATGAGATATAAAATATCAATACTAGTCACTTAAATTTGTTTACATTGACACTTTTACTTTTTTGCCCTCAGTAGTTTAATTTTTACCTTGAATTCTTCAAAGCCAGTTTTTTTTCTTTTAGCATCTTTTTTCCAGCATTATTGTCCCCCCATATTTTATCCAAGGAGATAGAATCCAATTTTTCTTTTATCATATGCACTCAATTCAAACACAATAAACAAATTGGTACTTTGGGTCAACGGTAGTAAAGTGTGCATAATAATGCGTTGATTAAATTGATAACAAAGAGATGAAACATAGTATTCTAAACGTGTTTCTTGGTTTTTTAATTATGATCTATTGAAATATATTGCTTCCCACGCAGTTTTTTTATTTTAGTTGCAATTTCTTATACGTTTCCCACTTATCTAATTTATCATTTATAAGTAGGGGTATGAATTTGTACAATTCGTTAGATTTTTTTTAGTAATAAAATTACAATTAATCGAGCTTGATTAGATGCTCCAATTTAAAACAAAAACTGAAATATGTCAAAAAATTGAAATTTAACCAAATTAAGAGATGTTATTATTTTAGTTTGAGAACTTTAATCCTCAAGTGGTGGTTGTGAGTTAAAATTGTTGACTCTTTTTAGTTAGTTTTAACGTGACACTTTAATGTGATTGTTAACTTATAAAAAATTGTTGGGTTCATTACTGAGTAATTCATATTTTAGTCAATCATATTAGAGAATTATGTTAACTCTAATTTGAGTAGGATTAACAAATTTACACTCGATTGTTGTGACAAATATTTGTGTACTCTACTACTCACAATACAGAGCAAATTAATGCAACAAAGATTATTACTCATTTCCCAAATTAAGGGATTTTTTTCTTTTTAAAATATCTCAAACGAAGAGTTATGTTTTCAAATTCTACTTATAGGTTAATAAACTACTTCAACAATAACTAAAATTCGTGACAATTTTTGTATTATAGTTTTTAAGTTAATGTTTAAAAAATTAATTTTTTTTTCTTAAAATGCTCGACTGTTATACGAGTTTTAGTTATAGTTAAATGAAATATACACATTTTATTGATAATATATATAATTTTATTCAAAGTTTCTTAAAAAAAATAATCATGTGAAGTTGCAAGGAAAGCATAGAAGTTCCTTGAACTTAAATTCCACGTAGAAACCACCCTTACTTATGCATGTCGGAGAGATACCTCCTTGAGGAGCATTTTTTGAACAAAAATTATCATTTTTAGTGATACATGGAATCTGTGTTATAATATGCATAATCTCAGGAGCTTTGCATAAAAAGTAATTTATATGATCTTTTTTTTTGCACTTGACCTTAAATGTTGTCCCTAGTATAATGTCATTAGTGCACTTATTGGCAAAACGTGATATATAAGTAACAAAGGTATTTGGGGCGACAAGCCGTATTTCGTCCAAATGCCATATTTGTAATAATAATAACTCAAAACATGAGAGAGAGAGAGAGAGAGAGAGAGAGAGAGAGAGAGAGAGACCTTGGGGCTGCAAAGGACATGTCGCCCCATGGTTAATTTTTCTAGTTCGATTTTGGAAAAAAATTTGATCAAAATGACTCAAATTTTGGATTGTAGAGTGATTTTTAGTTATTTTATCTTTATGCCTAAATTCATTTTTGGTGGAAAAATAGCTTTTTGAGTATTCTTACTTTGTAAACAAAGCATCCAAGTAGGTTGAGTTGGTTTATACTTACAATTCCTACAATTTGGTTTTCTAGGCTGATGAAGAGGAGAAAGATCTTTTGAAGTTAAGGATTGAAACTGCCATAATAGCTCTAAATGATCCAGACAGTTCTATGAGCACCTAAGGAAATGACACACTTAGAATGGGAAGGATTGACACCATGCACAAGGTTTCTTATATTGTGAGAGTTTTTTTAGAAGTTTCCTTGTTTTTAGTGGATGGCTAGTTGTAACTTGTTTCACCAAGAAGGTCTCAATGATTGAAATAGTTTCCTGTTTTAGGTAATAAACATATTTTGGTATGGTGCAATGCATGTTGATTTAAAACTGCAAATTTTGCACATATACTCTGTCTCATATTAAAAGTGTTGCGTCTAATTAAGTGTCTTGTTTTTAGAATTAGTATATAAACCTCTGTGAGATTCCAAAGCCTTCAATCCCAATAATAATCTTGGAAAACAATGGCCTATATGCATGCGTTGCATTCTAAAGATATTCATAACCTCTTGATGATAAATTTGGAGATTAAACTATTTTTCATAAAATGATTGACTTTAAAACAATTCACAACAAACAAAGCATTACATTTAAATTTTGAAAATAAATATTCAAAGTCTCTAACGACGATACCAATTCCAACGATGTCATAAATACCATCTCGTATCAAACTTGATAAACAAAAAACTATGGAGGAGCAGGAAATTCAGTAACTCGTATAAATGCTTCAAGTGTAACAACACATACTCATGTGTGCGTGAATCATGTACAAGAGTATATGCAATACGAACACTCAAACTAAAATCCCAATAATCTAATTATAATCTAGGATGTCACCACGGCTACTACACAACCCAAGATCCCACATCAAAATTTCCGCCGCACTTCCCACAGTATAGTATGGAATACTGTCTACTATCCTGTTAATTATCATCAGAACAATTCAATAGAATCAAAGATGACCCATCATAACCTAGCATCACTGCCATAAAATATTGACAACATCGCCATAATAACACTTGGCATACTCGTCAACCGGGGTCCGTGGCCTAGTCCTTGGATAATAAACAAAATTGTAGCTGGTAGCACACACCGTCCAACGGGTGGTTTGGCTAAGGAATGCCTATACATTTTCCAATAACTTTCTCTCAATTCTAATAAATTTCAGATTCAATTCATGTAAATTAAGTGCACATATTTTCTACCCAATTTCTATAAGCTAACATGCACATAAAATCAACTAGTTTCGTTACCCAAATCTATATGGCGCGAAAATAACACACAAAATGGGTACAATAACGACTATAGTACACGGACATATAATACATATAAATGCAACACATAAATGGATATAACTATACAATCAATATTGAATATGTGTAGCACACAAAATTAACAAACGAGTCAAAATCTATCATTGTAGGCCTGTTTTAAAATACAGAAAAATAATATCCAAAAATTATCTGAGTCACTAATCCTACTTCAGATTTGGATTCTAAATGAAAAATTAGACCAGGTTTGTGTTTTGAGTTTTTCTTAAATCTCATCCTAAAGTACTCAAAAATACGATCTAAAACACTTCAAATTGACTATTCTCATTCATCTCGTTTTTGCCTCTTTGAATTTCATTTTTGGTCGTTCTTTTTCATCTTTCTTTCCTTATAACTAGCCATTATATTCCTCATATAACCCCTCTCTCAAACCCTAGCACAGAGCGTAAGCTAATGCATATTACAATATTGCCCTTTAAATCAAAGTTGTCGACTTTACATATTTAAATCATTATAAAATGTCCAAAAACGATTTAAACTTAAATTTAAATGTTTGATTCAATTTCAAACAAAAAGAAATTATTTTTAAATATAATATAAATAAACATATTTATTTATTTAAAATAAAATAACCCGACTAAAATCTTATATAATAATAATAATAATAATAATAATAATAATAATAATAATAATAGTAATAATAATAATAATAATAATAATAATAATAATAATAATAGTAATAATAATGATAATAATAAATAAGGCCTAAAAATAACGGGGTATTACATTCTTCGCCATACAAAAGGAATTTCGTCCTTCATATTAACTCAAAATTTTCTTCCATTGAATTCAAATTGAAAGTTTGGCATCACCCAAATAAGATGCAACATAAACAAAGTCTCTCTCAATGGATAAAGTATTGAGCCAATAACCCCAAGTCCGAGAATACGAATAACCTTTACTCTGATACCACTTGTAACACCATGAGAGGTGCTACTGAAAAATATTGATAAATTAGAGAATCAATGTTTTTTTAAAATACCATTCAGATTGAGCATAAATTTATGGAAGTATAAATATATAAATCAACTGAATATAATGTCTCAATTTGATCAAATCTTAAATGTCCTTTTACAAAAATAATTTACAATAAACAAATCTTTACATTTAAATTTGAAAATAAATATCCAGAGCCTCTAACGACGATACTAATTCCAACGATACCATAAATATCATCTTGAATCAAACCTGAAATTTGACAAAATATGGGGGTGAGTGGGAAACTCAGTAGCTCATATAAATACTCCAAATGTAACTACATATACTCGTGTATGTGTGGATCATATACAAGAATGTATGCAATATGAACACTCAAACTAAATGTGATACCCCGTCTATTTTAATCACGGAGAATTGCATTTGGTTCATTCTTAGCATCACTGTCGAAAACTTTTTAAATTACTAACCACCTATGTTAAATTAAGCTGGTGCCAAATTTGATCTTTTATTAATATAACAACATACGGAATATAAATACAATAACCAAACCATCCACACTATTAAATTAGTCTGAATTAACCACACGATAATGGGGAAAATAAATAGTACCGAATAAACCATCGATTCTCAAAATAAGGTCCAACAATGAATTCTAAGAAAATAAAACTGAATTCAAAACATAGTCTGATAAATAAACTGAAAATACCATATCAGTTGAAGGGGCAACATGCCTGAATGAAATAATGAAATGTAATTTCTAATCTATGAATGAATAACTAAAGTGTCTAAGCGAACTCCTGCAAGCCTCCACAAATGCTACAGCTACGCACCCCTGGAATGAGTCATCAAGCTTGACATCCCTCCGGATAAACACCCAAAATATTTTGAAAAATATTTTGACATGGGTCAGAGCCCAAAACCATTTGAAAAATATTTAACAAGTATTTAAATTACAGTTATAAAAGCAGTTGTTAAATACACACGTTAGTCCAGCGTATACTCTCTTAGGTTCTAATTATAGTGCATACCCAATGTCCCATATTTTACCCACCTAGTCATACCACACTGATTAATTAGGCTTAAGTATCTAACTAACCCCACTAGGTTGAGCTCCCCCGTACCGCCCATATGCGCTACTATTAAGCCAAGAATTCATTTTAACTAAATTGTTATTATTGCATCATCCAATTTAGTTTTCTCATACTTAAATTGCTTTTAGATATACACTATCTATCTTTTCTACGATCACACACAAGTAGAAATAATTATATATATATATATATATATATATATATATATATATATATATATATATATATACAACTACAGCACCCCTCGGAATGGCCATCGCGATGCATGCATACTCTGCTATCAAATCCATGTACCTCTTGTGCTAAATAAGGAACTATCGGTTCAGAATGTCAACTCGAACTATAAATCAAATAAAAATATATACAACTACATCATCCCCCAGAATTTCTACCGCAATGCATGCAGACTCTGCTATCAAGTCCATGTACCTCTCGTGTTAAATCAGGGACTATCTGTTCAGAATGTCAACTTTAACTATAAATCAAATAACACATAATAGAGGCAAACATAGTTCTAAGCCTTTGGGCTATGCACATACCTAACATACCCAAATGACCTACCAGTCCCACTAATATAGAACACATCGTGAGCCGACCTAAGTTCTATGTTCTAGGGCATAAATTCAGACTTCACTGGAATCGCCAAGGTGGGATCGCCCTCTGCGCCGAATCTCCCGTGATAGCAGGCAACAGAGGTATGTGAGACTCATTAAGAATTATCAAGACTTAATCCTGTACTGACAGACCATCTCTAAGTCTTTGTACAATTATTAAACCATTCCCAAAGTTTTTCCATAATTAATTTATTAAAGAATTTGGACAAATAAAAATTCTGGCAATAACAGGTCACGCGAATCGATTCTCGTATGTAAGCGAACCGGTTCGCTGATGAACCTGTTCTGGGAGGTGTCCAAACCGGTTCGAAGCCCCTAA
The DNA here is from genome assembly GCA_949130495.1 of Sambucus nigra. Taxonomy (NCBI): domain Eukaryota; kingdom Viridiplantae; phylum Streptophyta; class Magnoliopsida; order Dipsacales; family Adoxaceae; genus Sambucus; species Sambucus nigra. Next base: position 693,946,769 of record OX422210.1, read on the forward strand.
TAGATCTCCCTCTTCACTGTTATGGGTTTCTTCCTTTAAAATTCAATCAAACCTCTATAATAGAATCCCAAAATCCCATCCAACGTCATCAATCATCAAATGTAAGTGTATGGATGATTTCTAACGTAAATAGTACATTAAATCCATAAGAAGTATACCTAAAAATGGATTTAAACCTCAAAATACTCAAACCCCTGGTTTATGGTGTTCTTCATGTGTAACCATCAAAATACCCAGATTTCTTTCATTATATTCATCACCTAACATCGGATTTCGAATCCTCTACATATAGGATTTATTCTACTTGCATTCCTACATCAAATCATGGATTACCCCCATCTAATTGCCAAGAATTTATCACAATATGTAATTTAACCCCTACATTACATGGGTATTATAAGATGTTTAAATAAATCGCAAGATAAACACTTGTCTTATTTTTTCACATTTATTTTTTGTTCTGAGATGGTGACGATCTCCTTCCTTTGCTCCAAATCTCAATTCCGACGAATTTCATGGTGCCAAACGGTGCGGATTGGCCTAGGTTTCTTATATTTTTCTTCTCTTATGGCCTCATTTCTCTCTAAAGTGTTGTAACCCTAGCTCACACTTAAATGGGTTGATATACTTCTTCAATTTTTGGTGTTTCTCTACCCTAAACTCCTAAATGACCGAAAATCCCTTAAGGGGTGTCGGGTTGGTCTTCAATTGTCTCGGTACCCAAACTATACACCTGGGTACACTATTACAACTATTTCGACCCATTTGGAAATAACATTGACCTCGAAATCACCATTCGAGTCACTCTACAAAACTTTCATATCTTGACCTCATATTGTCTACACTGGACTCCCGGTTAAGATATAACACTATTACGTCACTATCACTTGTTATGAAGAAAAATAATTATTTACTATGGACTTAGTAATTCTATTCTATAAATATTAACCTTTATCTCTCCCGATTAATATTTTCATAAACACATAATATTTAATTCACTTAAATTACTTCACGCATGTAATTTAAGGTAACCAAATTAATTAAATTATAAAAGCTAAAAAATATAAGGTGTTACATACTTCCCCCTTACAAATGAATTTTTCCCTCGAAATTGAGACATACATGTGGTGAATAACTATGGATATTGATCACGTATGTCATCCTTTATCTCCTACGTCGACTCATCAACATTGTGGTTCCCCTACTGAACTCAAACTAAGAGTACCACCTTAGATCGTAGCTTATGATCACTACGATGAAGTATCGTCACTGGTCTATCCACGTAAGAAATATCTGGATGCAAGTCTATCTCCTCTCATGGGACGTTCCAAAAATCCCTCTCCCTCCTCTAGTACCTCTTCAACGATGACGCATAGAACACATCGTGAATCCGCTGTAAGTGCTCTAGTAGTCCCAACCTATATGCCACTGGTCCCACATATCTCGGCGCTAGCTTACCATTTATATTGAACCTCATAACCTCCTTTATAGAAGATACCTGCACTAAAACCTGGTAATGAACTCAAACGTTATGTGCCTCCTGTCTGCATCAGCGTAATTCATTTTGCCTATCTTGAGCTATACGAATGTGCCCTCGAATCAGGTTAATCTTGGAAATAGTGTCCTGAATTATCTTTGGTCCCAAAATCTTGTTGTCCCCTACTTCCAATCAGTAAGCGAGTGAATGACAAGTCCTTCCATACAGTGCCTCAAATGTTTCCATGCCGACGGTGAACTGGTAGGAGTTGTTATGCGCAAACTCCACCAATGGAAGATACTGCTCCTATCCTCCCCCGAAGTCATGTATGCACATCCTTAGCATATCCTCCATGATCTGATTAACTCTCTCCGTCTTCCCACCTATTTGTGGGTGATGCGTTGTACTCAACCGTAAATCTGTGCCTATAGCCTCCTGAAAGCTCTGTCAGAAGTGGGACACAAAGATCTTATCTCGATACGACACAAAATCAATCACAACACCGTGCAACTGCTCAACCTCAGCAATGAACAACTGCACATACTGCCTCGTCTTAAAATCTTTACGAACCGGTAGGAAATGAGTCACCTTAGTCAACTGATCCACTATCACCCAGATGGATTCGTAAACTCGTTACGATATCAATTATCATATAATGAAATCCATGTATATACTCTTGTGGCCATCCCCGATCCTCGCCCACGGGGGGGCTCACAGAGGAAGAATCCTCGGGTCCCGCTCGTCCCTCTCGGGAACGCTTCGGCCGGCGTCGTTTGAGGTGAGGTGTAAAAAAATATAGAGAGATTTAGAGTCGCAAGTCTATTACAGATAAAAGAAAAAGGGGAAGTCACCCCTAAGGATGGAATCCAAAGACATATTGGTGCATACGAAACAAAAATGATTCGAGAAGGGTTTGGAGGCTTAGTTATGAAATTGAAAGGTGTTAGGCACCCATTCCGCCCATTCGATCTCTCATGGATATTTGCTATTTTCCTTTATTTTTCCCCTTGATATGTGTGCATGTGTATATATATAGTGGAGAAAGGAATCCTCGACTTGTATCATGGAAGAGATCAAGCGAGTCATCCGTAGGAAGATATAAGAATAATATTATAAAATAAGATTTACGCGATTATCCTTACGTTGCTCGTTATAAGGGAACGATAATGCATATGGAGTAATATGTCACTAAGAACAAGTATATAGAATATAAGAAAATTGAATTTAAAGAAAAAAAAATGAGAGAGAAAGTGAGAAAAGGAATCGAGTCTCGGGTTTTACCTCGAGACGCCTACGTAGCCTATAAAGGCATCAAAGTCCACGTAGTTCGCATACAAAATGAGGGGTGGGGTGTATCCCATAAATCCAAATGGGGATCTCTTATTTGTGAGTGTGTGTGTGTGTGTGTAGGGAAAAGTGTTTTTAGTTGTGAGAAAAGTGTGAGAAAAGTATGAGAATCCCTATTTGGAATTTATGAGCAAACCCTCTTTTTCTTGTTTTTTGGATTTTATTTATATGAAAATAAGAGATGTGCAATAATACTAAATAAAAAAGCATATTAGGATGTGTGAAATGAGATAATAAAAGTGCTAAGTAATAAAATAAGTTATTGCGAATTTAAGAGAATTAGAAGAGAAAGGTGAGAAAGTTGGACCTTCTTGCTTGATCTTGAATGTTGGAGATCAACCCTTGCACTTGGATTATGATGGAGAATGTATAATTCACCAAGTTTGATGAAAAGGATGATGAAAGTAGAAGTAAAATAGGAATTTGGATGTTGAAATCAAGCTATCTTCGAGAGAGGTTTCTGGGATTCGCTGAGAGCAATTTTTATCAGATCTGGGCTCCCATTGAAAATGAGGTGAAGGCCTCCTTTTATAGGCCCAAGTCACTGCCGATTGGCATAGACCTGGTCCTGCCTATCGGCACCTGCTGATAGGCAGGGTTTGGAACCTGCCATTTGGTAGTGCGTTTCAGGCCTTTTCAAAAAATCAGCTGCCGAGGGTAAACCGTTGGTCAGAATTGCGCACGGGGTAGACCGTTGGAAATATAATTCAGAGACCTTTAAAAGTTATTTGGACCGCTCCTCGGTTCTATAGTTGAATTTGGGTCAAATATGGCTCGGAAGCGTTTGTCGGTCCATTGGACGGGGAATCGTTCGGACGCAAACGGATCGTTCGGACGCATGGTAAGTTCGAATTGCACATGGGGTGGACTGTTGGAAAGGTTAAGAGATGTACATCAACATTCTAAAGAGTTTGACCCAGTTTGGAGAGTTGACTTTGGTCAACCGGGCCCTGGAAGCATTCGGTGGTCTCTAGGAGTCAAACAGATCGTCGTCTGCATAGTAAGTCAAAATCGCGCACGGGATGGACTGTTGGAAAGGGGATTCAGTGATATTCAAAGATTCATTCAACCTCAGTCGAGCTGAAGAGTTGACTTAGGTCAAATAGGTCCCGGGAGCGCCCGGTGGCCTCTAGGTCAAGTTTCGGAGGCAAACGGATCGTTCGTTCTTATGGTAAGTCAAAATCTCTCACGGGACAGACCGTTGGAAAGGGGATTCAGTTCCCTTCAAAGATTCATTCAGCGTCGATCAAGATGAAGATTTTAACTTTTTTGTCAAACAGAGCATAGGAGTGCCCGATGGCTTCTAGGTCAGTACTCAGGGTACAACCTGGGTTTGTAATGATGAAAGGAGGTACTAGGAACCTAAGGAGAGTTAGGGGTAACATAATGGGGTGTCTACAGAGCCCCTTGACAGGTGAGATTGAAACAAATGGTAGTCGTTGAATAGACACCACATGATGCTTTTGAGGAAGTATGACCGATTCAGAGGGTCGAGGCTTATTTCGAGGACCTAAGGGGTGTGCTCAAAATGGAATGACGATCAAAGGTTTAGGTCAATTCGGAGGACCTGAAGTGGTGCTTGGGGATGACCAATTCTGCAGGTCAAAGCTAAATTTACGAGCTTAGGGTGAAAATCTAATAACCGAGGTTAATTCTGACCTAACAGTTGTAACGATCGAGGACTGAGGTCAATTCTGACCTAACTCAGGTGACGATCCAAGATCGAGGTCAATTTTGACCTGAGAATGGTGATGATCGAGGACCGAGGTCAATTCTAGCCTAACTCAGGTGACGATCTAAGACCGAGGTCAATTCTGACCTAAGAGTGGTGACGACCGAGGACTGAGGTCAATTATGACCTAACTCAGGTGACGATCCAAAACTGAGGTCAATTCTGATCTAAGAGTGGTGACAATCGAGGACCGAGGTCAATTCTGACCTATGACCTAAGAGTGGTGATGACCGAGGACCGAGGTCAATTCTGACCTAACTCAGGTGACGATCAAGACCAAGGTTAATTCTGACTTAAGAGTGGTGACGACCAAGGACCTAGGTCAATTCTGACCTAAGAGTGGTGACAACCGAGAACCGAGGTCAATTTTGACCTAACTCAGGTGACGATCCAAGATCGAGGTTAATTCTGACCTAAGAGTGGTGATGACCGAGGACCGGGGATAATTCTGACCTAACTCAGATGACGATCCAAGACCGAGGTCAATTCTGACCTAAGAGTGGTGACGATCGAGGACCGAGGTCAATTTTAACCCAACTCAGGTGACGATCCAAGACTGAGGTCAATTCTGACTTAAGAATAGTGATGACCAAGGACCGAGGTCAATTCTGACCTAACTCAAGTAACGATCCAAGATCGATGTCAATTCTGACCTAAGAGTGGTGACGACCGAGGACCGGGGATAATTCTGACCTAACTCAAGTGACGATCTAAGATCGAGGTCAATTCTGACCTAAGAATAGTGACGACCGAGGATCGAGGTTAATTCTGACCTAACTCAGGTGACGATCCAAGATCGAGGTCAATTCTTACCTAAGAGTGGATAAAGATTAAATTTTGATTTCGATGGAGAAAGTGCCTTGTGATTTTGATCTGAGCTGATAGTTGGGGAAGCTTTTATTTCTTTAGGAGACCTCGCAGGGGGGAACAACCTATTTTGGTGCTGTAAAAATTCTGTTGGGGAAGTGATCAGGCGATCCTTAGAGATCCGCTTGAGGGAATGCGAAATTTTCTTAGTGAAAATGTTCTAAATCCTTCCTGGGATTTTTAGAAATTTTTCGAGGATTTTTCGGGGCTTTCTGGTATTTTTTGGGAATTTTTGTACGAAATTTAAGGGGGAATTTGACTTTGGCAACCCTTTACTCTTCTCTGGATGCATTCAGCCGGGGCTGCCGGCAGACCTTTACTGGAGCCATGTACCTTCTTGAGGTATTCTTCAGTTTGTGCATTTCTGTTCATGCATTCACATTTTCCTTTCATGTACTCACATTTTTCTTATGCGTCTCTTTTTGTTTGTGAATTCAGACGTGGTTCTATGAGGTGATTGGGTTCAATACCTTGCTGATCGCTTTGAAGGACGACACTGTTGGGGACTTCTCCCAATTGTATCGATGGCGTAAGGCCAATTGGCAGTCGAAGGGATCTCTCTCTCCGGAGGCAGTGCGTCAGGTCTTGAATGACCTAACTAGTGGTAGAGTAAGACTCTTTCCATTTCAGTCTTGGTTTTTGCACCTTCTGATCTTGTATTGATTTATGCCTGCTTGGAGATTTTCAGGTGACCTTTTATCCCTGGGGGACAGCCATTCAGGATGTAGGGGCGACAGGGGTGAACGCGCGAATGAGGCATTTGTTGGTGCATGAGTTCGGCCATTCTTGGTATCTCGAGGAGTGGGTGGCTCACCAGATTGATGAGGAGGAGGTGGTGGTGCCACATGCGCAGCCTCCTACGTCTATGAGGCGGGAGCGACTGCTGTCGGAGGATGAGAGGATCGCGGTGATGATCGGTGAGTCCTACTTGTTGTACACTGATACATTTGCGCCGTATGACTATATGGACTTTATGACGAGCTGGTTGATGGCGCCCAACATATATGATGCCCTGCCTTTCCTTCCTACAGGTTCGAGTCACGCGGTGGGATCTTTCCACAGTGGTGGTTATCCGACGGCATCTGCGGCGGTGACTTCAGAGGTTACTTTTGTGCGGTTTCACACACCTTCGTATAACATTCGGCATGCTGATAGAGGCATAGTGCCGATGTTGCACCGTCCTCATGCGATGGATTCAGAGGAGTTGGGTTTGACAGAGGAGGTCCTCTGACCTGCGGTATACCTTTATATTCCTCTCTTTCTTTCTTTTCTGTTTTGTTCATCTCTGCTTCGATACTGATTTTGCCTTTCCTTGTAGCAAGTCCGAGTGTCGACCACTTGGCTAAGGGACATCAAAGACTGGATATCCTTAGCGACTGCCCATATTCGGGACGCGATTCCGGTTCCTTCTTGCTTGGTGTCGTCTGCTTCGTTCGGAGAGGACTCTGGCTCAGGTAGCGGTGGTGCATCATCTCGTCGTAGATTAAAGAGAGCACGTCACAGGGGTGGAAGCTCTTAGAAAGAAGAGTAGGCGAGAGAGAGAGAATGTGGGTTCGGGCTGAGTCCCGTTGTTTTTGCTTTTTTCTTTTATTTCCTACAAAATTTATGTAATACAGAAGACAAATAGATGCAATGCAATGGAGTTTTTTATTATCCTTTATTAATGATGAATGAATGCATGCACATGCGCTTTTTACTTTGCTGCTGAGACCGTAACAAAGAATTTTTTTTGGAATTTTTTTTTTTGAAGGAAAGTTTTTAATTAAAAAAGGGGAAATTTTATATGGAGAAAAGTGATTTTGAAATTCCGTTGTTTTTATTGAGTTTTCTGATTTGACAAAAGAGGGAAAAAGGGAAAATTCTAAAAATGGGGGGTTGCCGATCGGTAAGCACCCTGTCCTGCCTATCGGCAGTTCAGTCCAGTCCCATCAATTCAAAGCTTTGATTGGAATCCTTTTCATCCTTTGGTACCTTGTGGGGTAGGATTCCCTACGATTTATGCAGGGATTTTGTATCTTGTGAGGGTTCTCAAGTATAAAAGGGGTAAGAGTGGAGTTTTTTCATCACACCTTTTCATTCTTACCTACTTGTCCACTATCTCTTAGTCTTGCAAGATTGCTCTTCCTGGTAGCAATAAGTTTTTTAACTACCTCGAAGCCTTGGAAGTAATGCGCTCTTATAATGTCGACTATGATGCTTTGAACATGCGTCGAGTCTCTTTGTGGTGCAATCGGCCTATTGAGTGGAACGTGATGATGGCAGTGGTACAATTCTGGTACCCCGAAGACCATGTATTTCGCTTTGGGTTGGATGAAATTTGTCCTAACTACGAGGAGTTTTCTGCCATACTGGGTGTAAATACTAGTGTTGCTGCGGCTTTGGCCGAATTTTCCCGTTCTCATAGGGATTTGTTGGCCGGGCTTCTTCGTATTTCGCCTTCGGCGGCCAGATCATTAGTTGTCGGAGGAATGATCTCCCTCCCGGCGGTGCTGCAGTCCATGCATTTGCGAGAAGTAGGTGATGTTGGCTATGCTAGAGCCGTTGCTCTGGTCCTGGTTTCAAAATTACTGATGTTGACTGGGGAACTGCTGGTGGACCCCCAACTTGCAGCCATTACTTCATGGATGTCATACCGTCACAATCCTGCGGCGGTGATACTGGCGGAGACCCTGAATGGCCTGGATGCTTGGAGAGAAGGTCGTTCTGAGTTTTTGAGGAGTAGGCCTGTGATGCTGTTCATGTGGTTGTCTGAAAGACTCTGCCTGGCGACTCCTCCAGAGTATACTTTGTCGGCTGTACCCAACTTCTTTTCGCACAACTTCATCAGTGTTGGCCTGTATGTTGAGAACTGGGAGCATTAGCTTGTGGAATATGTGGCTCGGAGTTTACGCTGGTCAGTGCCTTGGTGGGGACAGTTGCAGCATGTTCTGGAGCTAGGAGAGTACTCATATATGCGGCTGGTTGGTCTCAGGTAAACCTCTTATTATTTCCTTTGATGTCTTCTGTGCCAATCTGGCTGGGCACAGGTCGTGCCACCTTGTACACTAAATTTCTTTCCGGTAGATGATTTGACTGAGTGCCTGCGTTTGTTGCTTGGATCTCTGTGGGAAAATAGGCACCCGTCGACCCATCCCTCTCAGTCTGTCGGGAGAGTTTGGCATGTCCCAAAAGATTATATGAAGTGGTTATGGAGGAAAGTAGTCAGCAAGATGTTGGCAATGGAGAATGAACGAAGATGGTTTGTTTTATCTAACACCATGGAAGGGGGCGTTGTGGTCTTTTCAAAGATGGTTCGGGCTCATCGGTCCATGGAGTGTTTACGACACTCTATTCAGGCAGGGGAAACTTGGGGACCTCAGGATGTAGATGCTGAGGGTGCAGGTTCCTCTGGTAGCTGTGGGTAGGACTCTTTGAGAGTTTATTTATGTAATAGGGAACATATGTGGGGATTTTATTTGGCATTTATGGTAATAGTGGGAAGGGAGTTATCCATTCCTTTTCTTATGTAATTCGTACTGTAATTTCTTATTAATGAAATAAACAAGTTTCGGATCATCCAGCTGTGCCTTTCGATGAATTTTGTATTTTGAATTATCTATAATGATCTCTAAGGCATATATAATCCTTTGGTTCAAGTATTTGCTAGAATGAACCGCCATTCTCGGAGGTAATAAAAGAATAGTATTTTGTGAAAAATAAAGGGTCGTGCCCTTGTAAGATGTATGATCTGCCTACGTACCTCTGGGATTTTTTGAAAAGTTTTTTATTTGTTTCAAAATAGTTTTTACAGAGGATCAGGCCCACGTAGTTCTGGGTAGAGGGAAATAATTTTTTTTAGAATAGAAGGGGGATGAGAAGAGTCGTAGCGTGCCGAGATTTCGAACTAGGGGTAGAATTTCTTGAGACGGTCGAGGTTGACTGGACGAACCATCTCTTCTCCATCTAGGTCAGTGATCATGGCGACACCACTGGATAAGATTTTCTTCATAATGTAGGGGCTTCTCCAATTGGGCTAGAATTTCCCTCTGGGGTCCCAGATGGGTTCTATTATCTCCTTGAGGGTTAAGTCCCCCTCTCAGACACTGCGGTCCTTGACTTTCTTGTTGAATGATAGTGATATTCGCCGATGATACCCTTGTATGTGGTAAAGATCTTTCAATCTCCTTTCATCTAGGAGGGTCAGCTCATCAAGACGGCTTTGGCACGAGTCTTCTTCTCTAATTTTTCTTTCGAGCATGACGCGTAGCGAGGGTATTTCCAGCTCCACAAGTAGGACTGCTTCTATGCCGTAGACCAGAGAGTAAGGGGTAGCCCCAGTAGAAGTTCAGATTGAGGTTCGGTATCCCCAGAGGGCGTACGAGATCCGGTCGTCCCAATCCCAACAACTTTCGATCATCTTGCAAATGATAGCTTTGAGGTTCTTATTGGCGGCTTCAACTGCACCATTGGTCTGAGGTCGGTAGGGAGAAGATTTGTGTCTCTGAATCCCGTACTCGTTGACTACTTCTATGACTTCTGCTTTGAAATACAACCCGTTATCTGACACTAGCTCGTGCGGGACCCGATATCGGCAGATGTTATTTTTCTTGAGGAATTTGGACACTTTCTTGGCATTCAATACTACGTATGACTCAGCTTCGACCCATTTGGTAAAGTAATCAATGGCAACTAGGATGAACTCGTATTCGTTTGAAGCCTTTGGTGTAACCTTCCCTATGATGTTGATACCCCGGGTGGAGAACGGCCAGGGAGAGGTCATGTTGTATAATTCTCACGGAGGCAGGTGTTGAAGATTGGAGAACTGTTGGCATTTGAGGCATCTCCAGACATAGGGGGTGCAATCTTAGGCCATGGGGGTCCAGTATTACCCCTGCTGGATGATCTTCTTGGCAAGCATGTGATCGTTCATGTGGGGCCCGCATTCCCCGCTGTGAATTTTTTGCATTATTTTCTCAATCTTAGCCCCTGCGATATAGTGTAGATGAGTTCCATGGAAGCTCCTCTTGAGTAGAGTTTTATGACAGATGATGTATTGGGCGGCCAGTCTTCGAAGGGTTATTCGGTATTTCTTGTTGGAACCCTGGGGATACCTACCATGTTTGAGGAGGCACCAGATATCATAGTACCAGCAATCGGCTAGTTCGGGATCTTCGGTGGAGACAAGCTCAATATAGTAGAAGTGGGTTGGTTTGTCTTGCTTTTGAACTAGGAAGGGGGTCATTGTTATTCCTTCGGGCATGTCGACCATGGAGGCCAAGGTAGCGATAGAATCGGCTAGGTTATTCTTTTGTTCGAGGTAGGTAATGGAATGTGATATCTCGGAATCGGGAGACTAACTCTTCTAAGTGGGCATGGAAGGGTTTGAGCTTTTCGTCTTTGACTTTCCACTTTTTGAGCACTTGACCAATGATGAGGAAAGAATCCCCGTAGACATCTAGGTATTGAATACCTTCTTGAGAGCAACTTTGAGGCCTACTGTGCATGCCTCGTATTCCGTCATGTTGTTGGTGCAAGGGAAATCCAATTTGATGGTGATGCGAGTGTAGGAGTCATCTAGGCGATCAGAAGTATCCCAACGCCATATCCCTTTTTATTGGCAATGCCATTAAAGAACATTTTCCATCGAAGGTGGTCTTGAGCGGTGCAAAGGATGTTTTCATCTGGGAATTCAGAGATACAGACATTTGCTTCTTCTACGGGGCAATCCACGAGGTAACCAGAGATGGCTATTCCTTTAACAACTTTCTGTGTGACGTATACGATATCGAACTCGATTAAGAGCATCAACCATCGGGCCATTCGACTGGATAAGGAGGGTTTCTCAAGCAGGTATTTGATGGGATCCATTCGGGATACAAGTTTGATGGGGAAGGCGAGCATGTAGTGTATCAACTTTTGGGTGACCCAGACAAGTGCGACACACGCCTTTTCTAAAGCTGTATAGTTGACCTCGTACCCGGTCAATTTACGACTAGCATAATAGATGTCTCTTTCTTTGTGGAAGTCTTCAAGGTATTGGGCTAGCAAAACCCCAGCTTCAGTATCGGTTATGGTTAGATACAGGAGCAAAGGGAGACCCGATTGTGGTGGTATGAACATTGGAGGTTGGGTCAGATATTGTTTGATTCAATCAAAAGATTCTTGGCAGGCCTCATTCCAAACCTTGGTTTAATCCTTTCGGAGGAGGTTGAAGATCGGTTCACAGATAGAGGTTAGCTGGCTGATAAACCAGCTGATATATTGTAATTTACCAAGAAAACCTCGGACTTCTTTCTCTGTTCGGGGCGATGACATCTCAAGTATAGCCTTCAGCTTTGCAGGATCTGCTTCTATTCACTTATCACTGACCATGAATCCCAAGAGGTTTTCCTTTGTAACGCCGAAGACACATTTCTGTGGATTAAGTCTCATCTGATACCGTCGCAGTCATTCGAAGAACTTTCGAAGAGAGGGAACATGACCTTCTCTAGTTTTGGACTAATTAATCATATCCACTTAAATCTCGACTTCTTTGTGAATAAAATCGTGCAGGATGGTTGTGGCATCCCTTTGGTAGGTAGCCTCAGCATTCTTGAGACCAAATGGCATAACGGTGTAGAAAAAGGTTCCCCGTGGGGTAATGAATGCATTTTTTTCTTAGTGGTCTGGGTGCATCTTGATTTGGTTGTATCCGGCAAACCCGTCGACGAATGACTTGAGAGCATGACTGGCTATGTTGTCCACTGTCATGTCGATATTGGGTGGAGGATAATCATCATTTGGAGAAGCTTTGTTTAAATCTCGGTAGTCCACACACATTCGAACCTTCCCTCCTGATTTCGGCACAGGTACTATGTTGGCTAGCCATGTGGGATATTCGATCATACTAATGAAGCCCACGTTCAACTGTTTGACCACCTCTTCTTTGACCTTGAGCGACCATTCGGTGCGAAGTTTTCTTAATTTTGGTTTAACCGGCTTGTAATCTGAGAGAGTGGGGATCTCGTGCTGAGCTATTTCAGGATCAATGCCGGGCATATCATCATAGGACCATGTAAAGACATCCACGAATTCCTTCAGCAATTCTTCGAGTTGTGAGCGCTCATGCTCGTCAAGGGTGGCCCCTATCCTAATCTCGCGCAGTTGGCTACTAGAACTGAGATTAATAACAACAGTCTCTTCTTCATTAACTTGAATGCGGTTATGTTGTTTATTATTAACCTTATTTAGATCAGTTAAGAATTGTTCATTTGCAAAATCATCATCATCAAAAGTTTGATTAGAATCCAAGCAGTTAATGTAAGGCACAATAAGATACTCAAAATCTTCGTTTATTTCTTTGATAGGAAAAACAGCATTGAGAACCTTATCAAAATAGGTCTCGATTAGATTTTAACAAGGATAGACAACAAAAGAAGAAATAGGGTAAACATTGGGGTTAGGGAAGATTTCAAGAGGTAGAACTGGCGCAACATGCCAGTTGAGGAGGGGTGTATCAGCAACTTTAATCAGATGGGATGGATCCACTGATGTAGTGCCTGAATGAACCATATAGAGTGACAGCCCCAGTGTCTATAAGTTGAAGTAATATTCGGAATCACTTTCCTCAGTCTCTTTGGTATCTTTGATGAGTGATTGTAGTCGGTGTGGGAAACTTTCGGCCCATGGGTAGCTATCTTAGAAAAAGATCTCCATTACAGGCTTCATCTTCTTGTCTGCGTGGTCATACCATGGTTATGGAAAACTGCAAAAGGGGAAGTCTTCGCCTTCTTTGATGCATCATCCATTCAAGGAGTCTCTTAGAATAGTTTGGATGTAGTCTAATCTTGTCTTTGGTCGATACTGGTGGATCATTCTGAGCCCTTGTTCTTATGGTTGATACCCCAAGACACAAGGAGGGAAATCTTTCTTCAGTTCGATTGGCTCAAGTATCCCTTGCTGCCTTTGGCTTAGCCCCAGTTCGGGCATGAAGTGCATGTTTCTGAACATCTGAATCACATTGACATTGCCATGACGGTTATAATCCGGACAAACCCTTTTTTTGAAACCGTCCCCTGCCGGGAGTAGGAATGGCTCAACTCAGAATCCTGATAGGAGCATATCATTTAATCCGTGCTGTATCTCAAGGATTGGACTGTTGGTGCTTGCACTCTTGACATTTTCGTCGTCGTCCAAAATGGTGATGACTCGTCCGTCGACGAAGAACTTCAATTTATGATGGAGTGACGAAGACACACCCATAATACTGTGGAGCCAGGGTCATCCGAGCAACAAGTTGAAACAAGTTTGGATGTCTATGACTTGGAATTCAACGACATGATTTATAGGGCCATCCTCTATTACAAGTTTTATGGATCCCATCACCTACTGATGGGTATTATCATAGGCACGTACAACGGTAGAGGTTGGAGCGAGGTCGCTTTCTTTCAGGCCTAAACACTTGAAGGTTCTCAGAGGGAAAACATTCAAGGAGGATCTGTTATCAATAAGAGAGAGTGGCACAACCTTCCCCATAACTTTGACAGAGATTTTGAGTGCATAATTGTGATTTGGCCCAATTCTAGGGATTTCTTCTTCGGAAAATGATAGCATTCGGGTAGAGGTCAAGGATCCGACCAGATTTACTGCTTCTTCTGGTGTGGTAGAAGGAGGAACTGTGGGTCCCATGAGCAGCTTAATTAAAGCATTTCTGTGCAGTTGGGAAGAGATGAAAAGTACCAATAGAGTGATGTTAGCTTGAGTTTTCTTCAGTTGATCGAGGATCTTGCTCTCCTCAATGGTTATTTCTGGCATAGGAAGGTTTTCAATGCCCTTCCCTTTTTCATTTGCTGGTAGCAAACTTGGAACCTGGTAATGTCTCCCTGATCTAGTCATGTGATTTACTAAAGAAGGGAAGAACATGAATCCCGTTTCCTCGTCAATCTCAGGTTGTTCTGTCACCCAGTTTATTTCTCTGAGGAGTTATTCAAATGATATCATCCCACATATGCCGTCTACTGGGCCAGTTCTTTCTGAAGCTTATTCTTCACTCGAATCTTCGAATTCTCCGCCCCCCCATTCGGTGGCAATAATTATGTCCTTCCATGTAAAGTCAATGATTCCACAACTTCAACGGCCTCTTCATACAGGTCTTCCCATTCTGTGGGGATATGTGTGGTAAAAGGGACCAAACGCCCTTGTAGCTTCAAAGTGTCAAGTAACCTGATGATGCTACAAATGTTGTTGGTTTGCCCGAATAATTCTGCCATAATCTGGACAACATCATCTAGGCTGACTTCATCGGTTGGTACCACCCACTTGTCTGAGTCTCGGGCCCATTTTTGTGCTTCCAAGAACAGTGTACTGAATCTCTGGCAATCGATGACCATTTGTGAGGGCAATTTCAGCCCGAACTCTAGGAGTTGGTTTAACACCTATGACAATTCCATACTTTTATTTTCAGAACGGGTACGGACAGCGATGCATGCTCTGGTAAGGAGTGACAGTGCTTGATCATCGAGGCTAGTAGGGTGTAGGAGGAAATATAGGCAAATTTAAAGACATTTTGGAGAGTATATGGGTGTGATTTGAGTTGAGGGATCGAAATCTATGTTTTCTTCTAAGAAGATGGCATTGGCATGATTTGGGAGTGGATTGTGAGTAGTGTTTGTCTTAGGATTGGCTGGTGGGGCGATGGTACCCCGGTCAATGAGATATTGGATTATGTTTCGGAAGTGAAAGCATTGGTCAGTGGTATGGCCGACAGTTTGGTGAAAGGCATAATGGGCATCGGCCTTGAAGTTTCTTGGGAGTGGATTTGTCAATGGACGGGGATCCAAGGGTTTGATGAGGTTTTGGGTTAACAGGGCTTAGTAAACTTTGGAGAGGGGAGCATGAAGCTCAGTGTATTCTTTTTGGATGGGGGCATGGCGTTTTTCTGGTGCCCATGATGTGGTTGGTTAAGAGATGTTGTTGATGGTTGAGACTGTAGCGCTGGAAGGCTTGTCATACTTTCTAGGGGTGAACTGTCCGGACACCTTCTTTGGTTCAACCTTTGTTTTAATAAGTCTTTCCTCGATTTCTACCCACGCCTCTCGGAGAGTTCAAAAGTGGGGATAGTATTGTCCTCCCATCGTTGCTCGGACATGGGCCAAGAAGTTCTTCTTCACTATGTTGACCTGTTCTTCTTCAGATGGTCGATTGGTCATGGTAGCTGCCTGCTCCCTCCACCGAGTTATGAAGTTACTAACTGATTCCCCAGGATTCTGTTTGAGCAGCTCTAAATCATGACGAGTGACCTCAAGCTCTTCGTTGTATTTGTACTACGACATGAATTTTCAGGCTACATCCTCCCCACTACGGATTCTGGATTCCTCGAGGGACAAAAACCATCGGAGGGCACTATCCTTCAAAGTTTATTGAAACAATTGGGACATCACTTCTTTAGAAGTCCCTAGTAGAGTCATGGGACGATGATAATCGTGAAGATGAACAATCGAGGGTCCACTCCCTTCGAACTTCTCAATATTTTGCATCTTAAACTTCTCGGGTAACCTCGCTTTAGGATAAGGAGACATGTGAGTGTAGTCCATGTAATTCCCAGAGATCCTGACTTGGTCGAACTTCTTAGTGAGCATCTTGAGATCCTCTTTGACCTTATTCAAATCTTCCTCTTTTGAATCAACGACCATAGGCAGGTTAGCCACAGGCTGGGAAATGTTTAGCATCGGATGATGGGTAGGTGGCGGCCCATTGATAGGAGGGGCACGTGGAACGTGTTGGTATTCTTAGGGAACCCAGATAGGCTAGGGTGGACCCATAGCATGAGGGAATAGGTCCTTGGGCCCTTGCGGAATAGGAATCTGGTTTCGTTGCATCTCTCGGACCTCAGTTTGGAGGTTGTCAATCTTGAACACGAGCTAAGCTAGGAATGCCGTCAGATCCAACTGTATGACTGGTACTTGATCTGTATTTTCCATGGAAAGTGGATGGATTCCGAGCTCGAAGAAGTAGTAAACAAACGGATGAAACTCCGGGGTGATTTGACTGAAGACCGAAGCTAATAGGGAGCCAGGCCAAGGGCTTGCGATCAACCTGAGAAGGCGTAGGATGGGATTTATTTTTTAGAAAAAAGGGAAGAAACTATTTTTGGATTTTTGATAAAGAAGAGAGAAATGTTTTTGGATTTTTAATAAATAAGGGATAAATGTTTTTGGATTTTTGATAAAGAAAGGAGAAATGTTTTTTGATTTTTGATAAAGAAAGGAGAAATGTTTTTGGAGACGAAACTCAGCATGATTATTATGATTATTATGTTCTCACATGTATTTAATTCTCCTAAATGCAATGTCGGACGGGACCCAAACCTAGAAAAGTGGGGTTTTTAATATATACGAAGCTACGGCTGGACTTGTAACCAGGCTCACGGATAGGGTCCCATTTTAAAAATGCGCAAAAATTTGGGCGGCAGGCCGACCCAAAATTTCGGCAGAGTTTCGGGTCGAAATCGGCATTCTAAAGTGCGTGTCCTAGGTTTGACACCTATATGCGGGTATGCAGTTGGTTGTGTGAATCGGAATAGGTTCCCCCCTTTGGCGTGACTTCCACGATATACGTCTTGCTCTTGCGGGCAATCGGTATGTATGGACAAGCCATTTGATATACCTGAGTGTACGTGAATTGCCTCACTATATACCTCGTGGGGACGATACGTGTGAGAGTTCGATATACTCGGCGTAGGTGAATGAATTCCCTGCAATATACCTCCCGTCATGACTTCGGTCAAGCGGTACGATGCGGGGGAACCGTTCGATATACGTCAAAGATATTTGGCCAATAGAAGGTAAGAGTCATATCGCTTATGCTAACTGCGCCCTGCCGGACCAGCGCCCATCACGAAGTGACCCTCCAGTTACTGGGTAAAATTTGGTCAATAACAATGCTCTTTGGTGATTTCGTGTGAACCATGCATGATTCTCTTATTAGTATCTTATGATGAGAATGCCTTTCTTGATTATGCCAAACAGGGAGCAAAGTACAAGTACCTAAAGTACACCAAGTAGGGATGGGTGATGCGTGCAACAAGGGGATATATGTGATCCCAGGTGCACGTGGTGTGAAGTGTACATGGAGAATTTTATACAAGCGTGTGAACAAAAGCATAAGCATGGGATACACATGGAAAAGGGGAACATGCAGATATAGGGGAAATATAAACAAATATAACATCCATATAAATAGAGGCAAGCCCTCAAAACACACACATATCCTCAGCAGAGTTGCCACTATGGCCATCCCCGATCCTCGTCCACGGGCGGGCTCACGGAGGAAGAATCCTTGGGTCCCGCGCGTTCCTCTCGGGAGCGCTTCGTTCGGCGTCGTTTGAGGTGAGGTGTAAAAAAATATAGAGAGATTTAGAGTCGCAAGTCTATTTTACTCAAAACAGACAAAAGAAAAAGGGTAAGTCACCCCGAAGGATGGAATCCAAAGACATACTGGTGCATGCGAAACCAAAATGATCCGAGAAGGGTTTGGAGGCTTAGTTACGAAATGGAAAGGTGTTAGGCACCCATTCCTCCCTTTCGGTCTCTCATGGATATTTGCTATTTTCCTTTATTTTTCCCCGTGATATGTGTGCATGTGTATATATATAGTGGAGATAGGAATCCTCGACTTGTATCATGGAAGAGATTAAGCGAGTCATCCGTAGGAAGATATAAGAATAATATTAGAAAATAAGATTTACGCGATTATCCTTACGTTGATCGTTATAAGGGAACGATAACGCATATGGAGTAATACGTCACTAAGAATAAGTATATAGAATATAAAAAAATTGGATTTAGAGAAATAGAAAATGAGAGAGAAAGTGAGAAAAGGACTCAAGTCTCGAGTTTTACCCCAAATACGCATGCGTAGCCTATAAAGGCATCAAAGTCCACGTAGTTCGCATACAAAACGAGGGGTGGGGTTTATCCCATAAATCCAAATGGGAGATATCTTATTTGTGAGTGTGTGTGTGTGTAGAAAAAAGTGTTTTTAGTTGCGAGAAAAGTATGAGAATCCCTATTTGGAATTTATGAGAAAACCCTCTTTTTCTTATTTTTTGAGTTTTATTTATATGGAAATAAGAGATGTGCAATAATACTAAATAAAAAAGTATATTAGGATATGTGAAATGAGATAATAAAAGTGCTAAGTAATAAAACAAGTTATTGCGAATTTAAGAGAATTTGAAGAGAAAGGTGAGAAAGTTGGACCTTCTTGGAGACCTTGAGCTTGATCTTGAATATTGGAGAGTAGCCCTTGCACTTAGATGATGATGGAGAATGGCTAATTCACCAAGTTTGATGAAAAGGATGATGAAAAGTGGAAGTAAAAAAGGGATTTGGATGTTGAAATCACGTTGCCGATCTGGGATTTGCTGAGAGCGATTTTTATCAGATCTGGGCTCCCCTTGAAAATGAGGTGAAGGCATCCTTTTATAGGCCCAGGTCACTACCGATCGGCATAGACCTGGTCCTGCCTATCGACACCTGCCGATAGGTAGGGTCTGGAACCTGCCATTTGGCAGTGTGTTTCAAGACTTTTTGGAAAATCGGTTATCGAGGGCAAACCGTTGGTCAAAATCGTGCATGGGGCAGACCGTTGGAAAGTTAATTTAGAGACCTTTGAAAGTACTTTGGACCGCTCCCAGGTTCTGGAGTTAACTTTTGGTCAAATATGGTTCAGAAGCGTTTGTCGGCCCATTGGACAGGGAATCATTCGGACGCAAACAGATCGTTCATCCGCATGGTAAGTCCGAATCACGCACGGGGCAAACCTTTGGAAAGGTTAAGAGATGTATTTCGACATTACAAAGAGTTTGACCCGGTTTGAAGAGTTGACTTTTGTCAATCGGTCCCTAGAAGCTTTCGGTGATCTCTAGGGGTCAAACGGATCGTTCGTCTTCATGGTAAGTCAAAATCGTGCACGGGACGGACCGTTGGAAAGGGGATTCAGTGCTCTTCGAAGATTCATTCAGTCTTAGTCGAGCTGAAGAGTTGACTTAGGTCAAATAGGTCCCGGGAGCGCCCAGTGGCCTCTAGGTCAAGTTTTGGAGGCAAACGGATCGTTCGTCTGTATGGTAAGTCAGAATCGCGCACAAGATAGATCGTTGGAAAGGGGATTCAGTTCCCTTTAAAGATTCATTCAGCGTCAATCAAGATGAAGAGTTTGACTTTTTGGTCAAACAGAGCCTAGGAGTGCCCGATGGCTTCTAGGTTAGTACTCGGGGTACGACCTACGTTTGTAATGATGAAGGGAGGTACTAGGGACCTAAAGAGAGTTAGGGGGTAACAGAAGGGGGTGTTTACAACTCTCCCACTTCCACATTGGAATCTCGAGTGGCTGTAACATCCCCGCTGGTCTGTTGTGATCTACCTTCACTATATGCTAGGTATCGCACTTCGATACAAACTTTGTTATATTTATTTTTATCCTCGACAACCAATACTACCTACACATATATTATTACATCTTATCCCTATCTAGATATATCGTAAACCTCGACCAGTGAGACTCTATCATCATTGTATGTCTCAAATCCTCATTATCTGAAACCGTGAGTTTCCCATTAAAGAGAAGATCTCCCTCAGAACTAATCGAATACGACTCCTCCCCATCAGCTAACAACTGGCAAACTCTGTCTTGGAAATACTTGTGACACCCCGACTAATTAAATACCGGGTAGCTACTCCTTTATAAAATCAATTCAAAATGCCAAGTTGGCTCAGTTAATAGCATCACTGTCGAAAACATTTTATTATTACTAACCACCTAGTATTTAAAAAGCAAGTTGCCAAATTTTTAATTTAAGTCTGATTAACATGCAACAATGTAAAGAAGAAGTAAATAACACCATTCACCATACTGAAGTAAAACGAATAACCATCACAATAGAGTAAATAAAGTCTGGAGGAAAACTCCTCACTACAATCCCATAACTGAAATAAATAACTGAAACAATACATGCTAAAGTCTGAAAACTGAAATGTATAAAAGATGTCTCTAAAGAAATGGGCAACATGCCCTACAACTGATAGATGGTGACCCTGGAATCCAAAAGATAGAAGCGTCTACATGCAAATCCCTGTAGCTTCCACAAGCAGCTACAACTCGTCACCTGAATGAGTATCCTATGCTTGGTGTCCTTGTGGCTGGGCACCTAAAAATGGTTTTACAAAGAAAAAGAGATTTGAAAAGCAAACGGGTCAGAGCCCGAATGTGGAGTTATATTTTAAAAACCTGCAAGTGCTTTAAAAACATTTAAAACATTAAATGCAAAATACATGTTAGGACGTGCACTCACATGATATTCTCACCTCTCGTCTAACTGTGCACTCCTAACGCAAGTACCCATCTACAATAATATAACCACTAGCTAAGTGACATCATAACTAGCTAGACTGTAATAGTTCCTACCCTTTTTACCCGGTTCTATTAACATATAAAGCTCGTAATTAAATAGAGGTTTAACGTAAACTCAGTTACTAAATATGCCATTGATATAGCTATCAGTTAACTCATTATATATCTCGAAACAATACCGTA
Organism: Sambucus nigra; assembly: GCA_949130495.1. Lineage (NCBI taxonomy): Eukaryota > Viridiplantae > Streptophyta > Magnoliopsida > Dipsacales > Adoxaceae > Sambucus > Sambucus nigra. The sequence continues at coordinate 693,967,741 of OX422210.1, forward strand.
ATATTTTTACAACATTAACAGGAGGATTTCCATTAATTAAATGTATATTATTCACAACATAAATATACGATACAATCACCCCGCAATCTAAGCTATGGTGCACACATACTCTGCTATCCATCCCGGTACATCACGTACATAAGGATTACATATTCCGAATCTCTCAGGAATAGTTTACCGATAACAACATCACAAATAATGGAGGCAAACACAGTCACCATCACATGGGTCACGCACATACCTACGCTCCCATGATCAGCGGACTTATTAATATCACAATAAGTCTTTCTATGACCTATGTTCATCGAGGTACCAGTCTATATCCCCCCCGTAGGCACACAAGGATTAGAGGGTCCTAAGCGAACGCAACCTCCCGTGATAGCAAGTATGGTAGGTATGTCATACACACAATCCATATATTAATACTAAGTAAACACACAACTTAGTAATACCGTATTTTAATCGTAGTACGTATCGCATTCTCATACTAACTATAATTATAATAATTTATACTAATCCGATTTGTGATTATACGCGCTATAATTTCTCACGTCATAATAGACACTCACGTCTCATCCCAAACCGTCCATGTAATACAACTCTCGTATATAATTTACTCTTCATAATTGCCCAAAAGTCCCAATTCTATCACTATATCATCAAAGGAATGCTAACTCTACCCTTGAACCAGTTTCCGGGACTCCAAAAGTCAAAACAGTTCTAAAAGGACCAAACTGTCAACTCGTTAGAAGTTTCGTTCGAACGAGGAGGTTCGAACGAGATCCTTCTGTCAACTCGTTAGAAGTCTCGTTCGAACGAGGCTGTTCGAACGAGATCCCAGTTCGTTCGAACGAACTGTTCCTTCTAACGATATCTCGTTCGAACGAGATATCGAACGAGATCCCTTCTCGTTAGTAACGACTGGTCAACTCGTTAGAAGCTCATTCGAACGAGTTCGTTCGAACGACCTGGGGGCTGCTTCTAACGAGCTACCAGTTTCGGCCCAGATTTTTCCCATCTCGTTTTTCACCTTTTTTATCACTTCAATCCTTCTCCAAAGTTCGTTCTAACAATGATTTAAGTCCTCTAATCATACTAAAACATGCTTAGGTCATAAACTAACGTCTTTTAAGGCAATAAGGCATCCTAAACATCATTAAATCCCAAGATTTTATACTTTTCCCCAATATCATCAAGAACATGAACCCTAGATATATATCAACATCAAATTCCAGAATTTAATTAGTTTTTCTTTCACCCAATCATGTATTAACATCAAATTAATTCCAAACTATTCTACATGCAATTCTCTTCACAATTTCTCAAGTTTTATGATCTAATCTACATGGGTTTTCATATTTATCAAGAACAAACCATAAATCCGAATTTTCTAACATGGAAAGAACATTTGCTGAAATTAAACATAATTAAACCACTTGACTTGGTTTGATTTCTGATTTGGTGTAGGTTTGGTGAAGATTCTGCAGAGTTTCCTCTCTCTCTAAGTTCCTTCTCCAATGGTGGCTCAAGGTGGCTAGGGTTTGATTTGGGGAAACTTAGAAAACCTAAATGACAACCTACGTAGCCTTTTAGGTTAATATGGGTTGGTTAATGGGATTAATGGGTTTAATCCACATCAGATTTACATCTCTAATTTTCGTCACTTTTAATTCCTAAAAATGTAAAATTACCAAAATACCCTTTAAGTTACCGGTATGGCCTAAAAATACCCCGGGACCCAAACTATACCCCCGGCTAGTGTTTTCTGACTATCTCGACCCTTCCGAACGCGTTGGCGCACTCAAAACGACCATACGGATTATAGATTTTAAATTCACTTTTATTAACAAAATATTATACCGTGACGCGGCGGTCCCACGCGTCTCAACAAAATTTCTAAAATGCCGTATATAAATCTCACGACAAATTTTATAATACCAAATACATATATAATCATATATGCACCTAATCAAATACCAATTCGCATTTCATTAGTATTTATAACCCGGATTAATTTCCAATTAATACGCATTTAATTAATTAATTCCAAAAATAAATATAGACAAAAGTACGGGGTATTACATACTTCCCCCCTAATAACTGAATTTCGTCCCGAAATTTGAAACTAGAAAGTACCTGCTAAAAATAGCTCTGGATAATGTTCGCGCATCTCATCCTCGCGCTCCCATGTGGACTCCTCGACATTGTGATGTTGCCACTGAACACGCACTAACGGGACTATCTTTGACCGCAGTTTCCTCTCGCTTCGGTCCAAAATAGCAATTGGCCCCTCCTCATAGGAGCTATCCGGCTGGAGATCGATGTCCTCCACAGCAATGTGAGAATGAGCCAAATCATCTCTAAGGTATTTCCTCAGCGAGGAAATATGGAACACGTCGTGAATCCGATGCAAGTGCTCCGGTAGTCCAAGTCTATACGCAACGGGTCCGATCCGCTCAATAATAGGAAACGGCCCCACATACCTCGGTGCTAACTTCCCCTTCTTCCCGAATCGCATAATCCCCTTCATCGGAGAAACCCTGAGCAAAACCTGGTCCCCCACTTGGAACTCCCTGAAAAACCTCTTCGCATCAGCATAACTCTTCTGCCTGTCTTGAGCTACCCGAATGCGACTCCGAATCAACTCAATCCTTGCCGAAGTATCCTGGATCACTTTCGGCCCAAGTAGTTTGTTGTCCCCCACTTCTAGCCAACATGCTGGGGAACGACAAGGCCTACCGTACAATGCCTCAAACGGAGCCATGCCAATCGTGAACTGATAGGAGTTGTTGTAAGCAAACTCCACCAGTGGAAGGTACTGCTCCCATCCACCCCCGAAGTCAATAATGCACATGCGTAGCATGTCCTCCAACATCTGATTGGTGCGCTCTGTCTGCCCATCGGTCTGCGGATGATAAGCCGTACTCAACCGCAATTCCGTGCCCATTGCCTCCTGGAAACTCTCCCAAAACCTCGAGATAAATATCTTGTCTCTGTCAGACACGATATTTAGGGGCACACCGTGAAGTCTCACAATCTCTGAAATGAAGAGCTGGGCATACTGTCCCGTAGTGTAGTCAGTCCTTACGGGTAAGAAGTGAGCGACCTTGGACAACCTGTCCATAATTACCCAAACGAAGTCGTGACCCCTCTGCGACGTAGGCAACCCCATGACAAAATCCATGGATATGCTCTCCCACATCCACACCGGAACCTCCAACGGCTGTAGCAATCCTGCTGGTCTCTGATGATCCACTTTTACAAGCTGACAAGTGGCGCATTTCGAGACAAACTCAGCGATATCTCTCTTCATACCACTCCACCAATATTACCGTCTCATGTCTTGGTACATTTTGTCCCCTCTGGGATGTACCGCGAACCGTGAGCCGTGCGACTCTGTCATCACATCGTGCCGCAATTCTTCCCCTTCCGGAACTACCAATCTCCCATTGAAGCGCAATCCCCCGTCTGAGCTAACGGTATAGGACTCGGCTCCCTCTGTAAGTAATCGAACTATCTGCTCTTGACAGAACGAGTCATTAGCCTGTTCCCGTACTATCCTCGTGATAATCTGCGGTGTAACGGTTAGTACAGACATGAAAGATCGGGCCACTGCATCCTGGTGTCCCAATTCCTTCCACTTAGCTTTCCACACCTCTGCCAGCTCATCTGCTGGCCTGCGGCTCAACGCGTCTGCTACCACGTTAGCCTTACCCGGGTGGTACTGGATGTCGAACTGGTAGTCCTTCACAAATTCAAGCCACCTACGCTACCGCATATTCAGTTCCTTCTACGTGAACAAATACTGTAGTGACTTGTGGTCCGTGAACAGCTGAAACTTCTCCCCCAACAGATAGTGCCTCCAAATCCGTAAGGCAAATACCACTACTGCCAACTCCAAATCATGCGTGGGGTAATTCTTCTCATGAGGCTTAAGTTTACGGGAAGCATAAGCTATGACCTGTCTCTCCTACTGCAATACACCTCCCAGTCCTTGCAAGGACGCATCGGTGTAAACCAAATACTCAACTCCCGGTCTCGGCAATGCTAACACAGGTGCTGAGGTCAATTTATCCTTCAACTCATCGAATGCCAACTGACAGGCATCACTCCAGATATATGGCAGACCCTTACGAGTAAGATGTGTCAAAGGACCTGCTATCTCCGAGAAACCCCGAATAAACCTCCTGTAGTATCCTGCTAAACCCAAGAAACTACGAATCTCCGTTGGCGTCGTGGGCTGTCCCCACTCCCTCACCGCTGATACCTTCCCCGGATCGACAGATATTCCCTGGTCAGAAATAATGTGACCCAAGAACTGGACTTCCTTCAGCCAAAACCCGCACTTCTCGTATTTTGCATACAGCTCGTTCTGACGAAGTTTCTGCAAAACCTGCCTCAAATGCTCGGCGTGCTTCTCCTCTGTCTGAGAGTAAACCAGAATATCATCAATGAAGACGATGACAAACTGGTCTAGGAAATCCCTGAACACTCTGTTCATCAAGTCCATAAACACTGCTGGAGCGTTGGTCAAGCCGAAAGGCATAACCCGAAACTCGTAAGAACCATATCTCGACAAGAATGCGGTCTTCGATACATCCTCCTCCCTGATACGCAACTGATGGTATCCCAACCTCAAGTCAATCTTCGAGAAGAAAGAAGCTCCTCTCAACTGGTCGAACAAGTCATCGATTCGAGGCAACGAATACTTATTCCGTATCGTGACCTTATTCAACTCTCGGTAGTCCACACACAATCTCAGTGAACCGTCCCTCTTCTTCACAAATAAAACTGGAGCGCCCCAAGGTGAGGTACTCCTGCGAATAAAGCCTTGTCCCAACAGCTGCTCTATCTGATCCCGTAGCTCTCTCATCTCAGCTGGAGCCATACGGTACGGTGCACGTGCTATAGGTCTAGTACCCGGTAGCAAATCTATAACGAAGTCTATCTCCCGACTGGGTGGTAAGCCTGATATCTCCTGAAACACATCTAAATACTCCCTGACAACCGGGATCGAATCCAAAGGAATCAAAACCTCCTTAGAGGTATCCTCCTCTATGTAATACAGATGAGCGGTCGATCCTCCCTTTGGGCGAGGCATCGCCACTATAAACATCTCTTGCCCCGGAATGGCAAAAATAATGCTCCCGCTGAAGCAATCAATCATGGCCCTATATGCTATGAGCCAATCCATACCGATGATCACATCGTGAACATGCATATCTAACACTAACATGTCTGCAGGCAATACCAAACCACCAATCTCTACCCCCACTCCCCGGCATATAAAGAAAATAAGTGACCCACTCCCTAATGGTGAGTCGACACATGTCACTGTGCTCTATGCCGTAGCTAACAATCCTAAAGCTTTCACGAAGTGTGTAGCTATAAAACAGTGTGTAGCACCCGTATCAAATAACACCCGACCCATAGTGCCATGGATAGGAAACGTACCCTCGATCGTGGGCGGTGCCTGTGGAACTGCAGCCTGGTGAACGTTGTATACACGTCCATACTGTAGCTTCCCCTGCTGAGCTGGGGCTGCTGGAATGGGTGGCAATGCTGCCATCTGCGGCGGTGCGGGAAGAGCGGCGGGAAACATAGGTCTCTGCGGCTCCTGGCGAGCACCCTGCTGCTGCTGCTGTGGGGCCCTGCCCCTATCAGGACAATCCAGCTTCTTATGGACAGTCTTGCCACAAGTAAAGCACTTCCCTAGGAAGTTCCCTCCCCTCTGCCCCTGCTGTCCCCGGCCCTGGTGGCCGTTACCGTTCCTCCCTTGGCCCTGCTGGCCCTGATGGAACTACTGCCCATTCTGCCTCTGCTGGCCCTGATGTCCGTTTGGGCCCTGATGGCCCTGACGGAAACCTCCCTGACCCTGCCTGTAGTTCCCTGATCGGAACCTCTTATTATCCCCCTGCTGGGTACCCTGCTCATTCTGTCTCTGCCCCTGACCGGTTTGTGCCCCGCTGGCACCATGTCCTCCAGTCCTGCCCTGATGGCTAGACTCCCCCGACCGCTTGCCCTCGGCCATATGAAAACGGTGGTCCTGGCAGTGTAATAATGCAACGTTAACCACATCAGAATACGTGGCCAATGATAGGTTCCCTAGCAGATGCTGACGGATCCTCTAATTCAACCCGTCGGTGAACTTCTCTATCTTCTTCTTCTCTGTTGGAATCTCGTCTGGAACGATATTCAACAGGTTAGTGAACTCGGCCTCATACTCGGCCACTGTCTTGCCCTCCTGCTTCAAACTCATCAGCTTCCTCCTCATCTCTGTATGAACTGCGGACGAAAAGTACTTGCGATCGAACCGCACCCAGAATTCCTGAATCGTGAGGGTATCCCTCTCCTCCGCGGTGGTAATAGACTCCCACCACTGTAGTGCAGATCCCACTAGCTTGAAAGTAGCTAACACCTATTTCTGAACATCAGTGCACTCATGCATCCTCAAATGCCTCTGTATGTCCTTCCTCCATTGGCTCGAGACTACCACATCTGAGCTACCTGCAAACTCTGGCGGATGCGCTTTTTGAAAAGCGTCTCGTACACGCTCCCAAGCAGACGGGAATGCATTAACCTATGCTGGCGCGGCAACCGGCGCCTGAGGCGGTGCCTGCTGAATCACGGCAATCGCGGCATTTACCGCTTGGGCTACTATAGCAGCAACCTCAGCGGCGTTCATCATGCCCTGAACTGGAGCGGGCTGGGGTTCGGGCATTGCATTCCTGGGAACTCGTCGTGCACGTCGTGGAGGCATCTGAAATAAGAACAAAGTTTATAAGTTCGCAGTTTATAAACTTAATATAGCTGAAGAACGAAGCATACACAAAAAGAGTACAACAGTCCTAAAATATAGGGCTCTATATCAAAGAAAACGTAGCGGAAACATAATAGCCGTACAGATCCTAAAGGACACTAGAACCTGATGCTCTGATACCACCTGTGACACCCCGACTAATTAAATACCGGGTAGCTACTCCTTTATAAAATCAATTCAAAATGCCAAGTTGGCTCAGTTAATAGCATCACTGTCGAAAACATTTTATTATTACTAACCACCTAGTATTTAAAAAGCAAGTTGACAGATATTTAATTTAAGTCTGATTAACATGCAACAATGTAAAGAAGAAGTAAATAACACCATTCACCATACTGAAGTAAAACGAATAACCATCACAATAGAGTAAATAAAGTCTGGAGGAAAACTCCTCACTACAATCCCATAACTGAAATAAATAACTGAAACAATACATGCTAAAGTCTGAAAACTGAAATGTATAAAAGATGTCTCTAAAGAAATGGGCAACATGCCCTACAACTGATAGATGGTGACCCTGGAATCCAAAAGATAGAAGCGTCTAGATGCAAATCCCTGTAGCTTCCACAAGCAGCTACATCTCGTCACCTGAATGAGTATCCTATGCTTGGTGTCCTTGTGGCTGGGCACCTAAATATGGTTTTACAAAGAAAAAGAGATTTGAAAAGCAAACGGGTCAGAGCCCGAATGTGGAGTTATATTTTAAAAACCTGCAAGTGCTTTAAAAACATTTAAAACATTAAATGCAAAATACATGTTAGGACGTGCACTCACATGATATTCTCACCTCTCGTCTAACTGTGCACTCCTAACGCAAGTACCCATCTACAATAATAGAACCACTAGATAAGTGACATCATAACTAGCTAGACTGTAATAGTTCCTACCCTTTTTACCCGGTTCTATTAACATATAAAGCTCGTAATTAAATAGAGGTTTAATGTAAACTCAGTTACTAAATATGCCATTGATATAGCTATCAGTTAACTCATTATATATCTCGAAACAATACCGTAATATTTTTACAACATTAACAGGAGGATTTCCATTAATTAAATGTATATTATTCACAACATAAATATACGATACAAGCACCCCGCAATCTAAGCTATGGTGCACACATACTCTGCTATCCATCCCGGTACATCACGTACATAAGGATTACATATTCCGAATCTCTCAGGAATAGTTTACCGATAACAACATCACAAATAATGGAGGCGAACACAGTCACCATCACATGGGTCACGCACATACCTACGCTCCCATGATCAGCGGGCTTATTAATATCACAATAAGTCTTTCTATGACCTATGTTCATCGAGGTACCAGTCTATATCCCCCCCGTAGGCACACAAGGATTAGAGGGTCCTAAGCGAACGCAACCTCCCGTGATAGCAAGTATGGTAGGTATGTCATACACACAATCCATATATTAATACTAAGTAAACACACAACTTAGTAATACCGTATTTTAATCGTAGTACGTATCGCATTCTCGTACTAACTATAATTATAATAATTTATACTAATCCGATTTGTGATTATACGCGCTATAATTTCTCACGTCTTAATAGACACTCACGTCTTATCCCAAACAGTCCATGTAATACAACTCTCGTATATAATTTACTCTTCATAATTGCCCAAAAGTCCCAATTCTATCACTATATCATCAAAGGAATGCTAACTCTACCCTTGAACCAGTTTCCGGGACTCCAAAAGTCAAAACAGTTCTAAAAGGACCAAACTGTCAACTCGTTAGAAGTTTCGTTCGAACGAGGAAGTTCGAACGAGATCCTTCTGTCAACTCGTTAGAAGTCTCGTTCGAACGAGGCTCATTCCGCTTACTGATTCCTTTCAGATTGAATCGATGATTCCTTTAATTCGAAAGTGTGGCATTGATAAAATCCATATAAGTCCTCAATGCGGGCTTACCTATCAAGTGTTGCCTGATCCTCCAGGTTAGCCCATCCATAAATCTTAGCTTCTTCTTCTTTTCACTTTTCACCTAATCTGGCACAAACTTAGCCCAACGTGTGAACTCCTCCTCATACTGAGTTATAAAATTATCTCCTTGAAACACCCCATTGAACCTCTTCCACATCTCTCTATCGACGATTGGTGGAAAGTATTTACGGTCAAATCGTACCTAAACTCTGTAATGGGCATAATATCCCTCTCCTCGACAGTGGTAACAGACTCCCACCACTGTGAAGCAATCCCTACTAGTCTGAAAGTGGCCAACATCTGCTTCTTCACGACGCTACAGTCAACCATGAACAGGTGGTGTTGAATATCTTTCTTCCATTGGAATGCCAAAATCACATCAGAACTTCTCTGAAACTCGGGTGGGTAACCCTTTCAAAATGCCTCCCTCACTCTCTGCCAATACGAGGGCCTCGGGTGGGCCTGGACAGCTGGTGCCACTGGCTGTTGTGGTAGTTGGGCCTGAAAAAAATGGAGTGCCATAGCAGTTATAAAGACATAAACTACCTACGCCACGATAGCGGCCTCATTTGCTGTCACAACTGTCCCCTGCGGTGGTTGTGGACGTGGTGCTTGTGGCTACTACTGAGCCTCTCTCTCAACGGCTTTCGTCTCTGCCCTCGCCGATCGTCCTCTCCTAGATGGCATTTGAAATCAGATTTAATTGTACGAGTCCACAGTTAATACAAAAATAATATTATAAGAACATAATCTTAAAATACGTAATCATGAATGCAACAATTATAATAATAAGCCTCTACGTCAAAGAACGCTAAGCTAAAATCGTAGGAAGTCGTACAATTCCTATGGAATCTAGAAACCTGTTGCTCTTATATCATCCGTGACACCCCGCCTATTTTAATCATGGGTAATCAGTCCTTTATCAAAATAAATAGGAATCGCATTTGTCTCATTCTTAGCATCATTGTAGAAAACTTTTTAAATTACTAACTACCTATGTTACATTAAGCTAGTGCTAAATTTTATCTTTTATTAATATAACAACATGCGGAATATAAATACAATAAACAAAGCATCCACATAATTAAATTAGTTTGAATCAACCACGTGATGATAGATAAATAAATAGTACTGAATAAACCATCAGTTCCCAAAACAAGATCCAAATATGAATCTAAAGAAAATAAAACTAAATCTAAAACAGAGTCTGATAAATAAACTATAAAGACCGTATTATCTAAAGGGGCAACATGCTTGAATGAAATACTAAAATGTAAATCCTAATCTAGGAATAAATAATTGAAGAGTTTAAGCAAACTCTTGCAAGCCTCCATAAAAGCTACACCTGTGCATCCCTGAAATGAGTCATCAATCTTGGCATCCCTGTGGCTGGACGCCGAAAATGTTTTGAGAAATATTTTGACACAAGTCAGAGCCCAAAACCATTTGAAAAACCTTTAGTATGTATTTACATTTTAGTTATAAAATAAGTTATTAGTTACACACGCTAGTCCAACATACACTCTCTTGGGTTCCTCTCCTCTCATCTATTGTGCACACCTAATCTCCTCTATTTTACCCACATATCCATACCACAGTGCTTAACTAGGCCTAAGTATCTAAGTAACCATACTAGGTTGAACTCCCCCGTACTGCCCATAAGATACGCTACTGTTAAGCCAATAATTCATTTTAATCGAATTGTTATTATTGCATCATCCAATTTAGTTTTCTCATACTTAAACTGCTTTTACATATACATTGTCTATCTTTTCTACCATCACACATTATGAGTGCATTATTTTGTATTATTTACACCCAAATCTAGAACTTATTACTTCTGTTGCACCATCAATAAAATGTTTTTAGAGCAATTTCTTTTATTTTAGAGAAATATACAAATTTAAGAATAATTGGGGTTAATAATACAATTTTGAGAACTTCAAGCTCACATCTTATATTCATTGTTAATCTCTTGTTCAAGGTTGTTAGTAAGTATTGACAGGTTTAGAATGCAAGCGGCGATGACGGGCCTACTTTTGAACATGAAATGGGCACCTACGCAACTTCAGAGGTAAAATAATAAATTCAAAAGATTTATTTTGGACTCGGACGAAACATGGAAATTGTAGGCCTCGAATCAAAGGACGCCGGGGTTCAAACGGCGTATCAATCAGAGTTGAAACGAAGAAGTTATGGCCGCGCAAAGTTCGGATTTGGAAGAAAGTCAAAGTCAAAGCCCCCAGCCAATGCCCGAAGACACTATTGAAATATTTTTGGTCTCGAATTGAGGGTCATGTCGATTTTTATGGTGTGTCTATCGAAGGTCGTATATGAAAGTTATGGCCCCATTTGGGTTATTGTGCAAATTTAGGTTTTAATATGTTGTTAATATAAACGGGTGTATAATTATTTCAAGGCGTGCTGTTAGATGAGCTTGTTGAGTGAGGGATAGATGCGCGTAAGGTCAGGAGTTCGACTCCTACCCTAGACTATTCAAATTTTGGATGAAATACTTCTACCAGCTTCTACCAGAGATTCAATTTATTTCACTTTACACCCCAGAATTCATTTCTTTACAATCCCATGCTTCTTCTTTCTTTTAATAACTTCTTCATTTTAAAACCTTTTAAGCCCATTTTTTAAATTTTTTTTTCTAAAAATAAAACCTATTATATTTAACAGCTCATGCCTATATTATTCAACAGCCTTTGCCTTTTAATTAAATAAACCCTTACCCATACCCCTTTTATTATTCTATTTAATAGAATATTACTTGGTAAAATTCCTAAAGTACCCCAAAACCCTACTTTTGCAACTATAAAAGGGGCATTTGGTCTTCATTTCGGGAGAGTTAATTTAGAGTGACTACGGGGGAGTAGAAATATTTTTGTACATATAGATAGGAATTTTTAGAGTGTGAAATTTTGTGTGCAAGTGTGGAGCGGAATTTATTATATTGGCAATCGGATATTCGGTCTCGAATTTTTGTAAGTTGACTATTATTAATGACGATTAGTATTTCATCTTGCAAGTTTTGTGTTTTAATTATGATGCTTGTTTAATTTAAATTGCTAGGATGAGGTGAAATTTACCATGATTATTTAGTGCATATTTAATTGGTTTAATTTGTTAAATTCCCAACTTGTTCCAAAAACGTTTTAAAAATTCGGTATTCATTTAAAATAGTCACGAGAGGGATATTTTAAACCTTCAAAATTAATTGTGCTATTCACATTCTTTGATTTTATGTGCTTACGTTTGATGGATTATGCTTATATTAAATCATTTGATAGTCCATGCTTAAATTTGACATTTAATGCTTAGGAGTGATATTTTTAATGGAATATGAATTTTTGGTATCTAAAAAGAGATGTAAAAATATTTATTTAAACTTTCACGTTTTCATCATCCGAAATTTACGCAACGAGAGTCGGTAAAATTTTGAGTTATAAAAGGGACTAACGAGTTAAAGTAATTAATAATAAACTAATAAAAATGGTAAACGGATCCAAAATCCTAGTAATATCTCCATACTTGTTACATAATTTATGTTCACTCATTTATTTTAATTTTATTTTGTTTCATCACTCAACCATATTTATATACACATTTGTCTAGTTGAAAAGTCGATACTTTATAAAAATTGACGAAATTTCTGTGGGTTCGACCCGTACTTACACCCGCTATATTTCAATAGCTCGTGCACTAGCGGTAGGTTTATAACAAATAAAACTTGGCAACAAGTTTTTGGTGCCGTTGCCGGGGATTTCGATCGATTTTAAGAATATTGATTTTCGAACTAGTTTTATAAATAAATAAAAAAACCCGAAAATAAAATTAATAAAAGAATAAAAAATAAATATTCCAGCAACATTTTTTTTAAAATTTATTTTCAAAATATAAAAAAAAAATCAAATTTAAGTCTTTTGTGATTAAATAGTATTTTCGACGCTAGTTTTGTCATAAACTACCTAAATAATTGTAAAATTCGAAATAAATTAAAAAATAAATTCTGAAAAATTTTCAGATCCAAAGCTGCTGTAATTTGTAAAAAAAGAATTAGACTGAAAGTGTTTTATGTAAAACTAGTTGTTTTAACACTAGTTTATCATAAAAGTACTCAAAATTACAAAAAAAAAAAAATTAAAAAATCCCAAAATCCCAAAAATAAAAAAAATAAAAACAAATTTCAGCACCATTTTTTTTTTCATAATGATTTTTTTTTAAAAAAAATATCAGATTTAAGTATTTTGTGAATAAATAGTTGTCTTTGACACTAGTTTTGTGATAAACTATCTACAAACTTTTAAAAAATCGATATTATTTTTTTTGAAATATTCAGAATTCAACGATGCTGTAATTTTTTTTAAAAGAAAAAAAAATAGGAAAAAAAATCAGATTTAAGTTTTTTTTAATAAATAGCACTTTTAGCACTAGTTTATCACAAAAATACATAAAAATTGAAAATAAAATATTTTTTTTATTAAAATATCCAGATTTCATTTTTTTTAATTAGTGGACAAAAAAAATAAATAAAAAAAAATTCCCAATAGTAATTTCCAGAATAAAAGAATTAAAAATTGTTTCATAAGTGTGCTTGATCATTTTTATTTGTGTGTTGAGTACACCATTAGTTCGCGTATCGTGTTAATTTTTTTTTCTTTCCTTTTCATTATTTTTTTGTGTCGCACTTTACAATTGGTGTATTTATTTTTGTGTTATTTTTCTGTGGCACACTAAATAAAATTAATTAAAAAAAAGGGATTTAAGTAATATATTGTAATGTGTGATCCGAAAATTGTTATCCCGTCATATTTTTCGGATTGCTATATTGATCCTTTGGATGTGTGGCTAGAAAATACTGAATATTCCTACGACTACATATTTCGATTTGAGTCAAATGGGTCGATAATAATTTTTAAAGAAATTAAAGATGGCATGGAGGAGAGTCCAACTCCTTTAATTACAATTTTCCCACCAAAGTGTATCAACTGGGAAGAAGTGAACCAACGTTGTAATGACGAGATTTATAAAAATTGTCATAAAATAATTGAATATGATCAATTTTATCTGAAGAAAATTGAGAAACTTGACACAAGTAATAATTTTGATGATTTAGATGTTGATTTTTGTCAAATTTCTTCTTATAATTCAATTGATAAAATTGCTACTTCACCTTACTTGTGGAAAAATCTAGTGGATGATTTGTTATCCGATTTTAGCGATTATTCTAGTGATTATGATGGTCCTCCCATTTTTGACGAAGAGAATACATTCCCGCGTGATACATCTTCATCCCGTATTTTTTGTAAAGTATCACATTTAGGACTGGAGTATGCATCTCCAATTTTACATGACTATTTTAAGAATAGGGATAGTAAATATGTGGATCCTTATTGTGATTTGTTACCCCAATGTGATGCATCGATACATGATTTATGTGCTTTGAAATTCTTTATTTGTGATGATGTCGGTGATCACCATGATGGTCGTGACTTTAATTTTTGGATTTATGTTGTGCGGTCATATTCACTAATTTATAGTACCATTTTATTTAGTACTATAAAGATTATTAATTGGAATGACCCACAACTACTTCGATTATTAATTTACGGTGATGGTGATAATTGTCATGGCCTTGTATATAAATAGTTTTTTTTTCTTTTCTTCTTAGATTTTTTTAGAGGTTGGTTAACTTTATTTTATGGCTAATACACACTTGTATAGTTTGAAAGTTATTGACAAAAGTGGAGAGCCACAAGTAATATCCTCTTTTCTCTTCTTTACTTTATTTTCTTTGTCCATATTTTTATTTGAGCATACATTGAGGACAATGTAAAATTTAGGTTTGGGGGTAAGGATGGTATTTTTGAAAAAAAAATGAGAGAAATTTCAAAAATCCAAATTTTTTTCAATATAAGTGAGTTTTGGAACAATTTCTTAATATAGAATTAATTCACAAATCTCTCAACTTATAAATTGTTGACACTTAGTCATATAATATAATCGAAAAAGGATATTAAGGCGAAAGTTATTAAGCTTGACGAATAAATGTGAAGATTTTAACTTGGTAAAATTTTGTGCCATTCATTATTTTTGATATATTTAAATCAATCTGAGTCAAAATAACTCAAACTTTCCTTCAACGCCTAACTCGTCGATGATCTCAAAATTTTTGTTTTGTTCGATTACTGAAAACTGAAAGTCAAAATGAGAATCATACACACTAAATGCTTTAGTAAGTTGACTTGAGACACAAAATTGACTAAACAGAACTTGATAAATGATATTAGGTCATCGTTTTGAAAGCCCCAAAATAAAGCTTAAATCGACCTTTTGACATTATTCCGTTGCAAACCCATTTGTGCCAAAATAAAAATGAGCCTTTTATTGAAAGCCCAAAAATCCATACCCATTTTTCTGAGAATATCAGGGTAAAAATATGGTTAAGGCCAAAAGAAGAATGTTTGCAAGAATAATATGCAGAGAGAGAGAGAGAGAGAGAGAGAGAGAGAAAGGGGAAAATCGAAAGAATGTGAATATAAAAGAGAAAAAGGAGTATGTGAATCGAAAAAGAAAAGAAAATGGAGGTTGAAAAAAGGTGCCTGAAAATTTAAAATACAGATAATCTTTGTATTCTCCGAAAATTTTAAAAACTCAAAACCCCGTTCTTTCTAACCAAAATCGAGCCTACAATACAACCGAAAGAAAGACCTAATTGATCTCAAGTGAAGTCAGTTATAGTGTGGAGAGAAGATGAATATGATATTTTAGTGTGATTAAAGTTTTCAAATGTAATCGATCATTCATTCGTGAGATCACAATCATCCATTACAAAATGTCCGTCTTTCATGTATGTATATGTGAAATTTTCTCATTGAATTTACTTTTTTATTCACATATACCGAGAGAAATTATCCAACTACGAGTGTTTGTTTGTGAGCGCATCCCTTGAGAATTTGAATCAAAACGAACTTTCGAATAAGAAATGTAACGATCAAATCTTTTAAAATGGACGATTATATTGGCTATTCACATACTACAAGAAAAATGAATATTAGGGACGGGAGTATTAGGGACGGTTTTAATTACCGTCCCTTATGCTATATAAAAAGGGACGGTTTTAATTACCGTCCTTTATGGTATGTATCAAAAGGGACAATTTTTAAAAACCGTCCATTTTGATACATACCATAAATGATGGTAATTAAAACCGTCCCTTAAAGTATATAAGAATTTTTAGCGCTGATTTTTCCCGTGTTAATTTAAGGGACGGAACGTAAAACCGTCCCTTTTGCTATATCAACAGGGATGGATTTTAAAAACCGTCCCTTTTGATATAGCAAAAGGGACGGTTTTAAGTTCCGTCCCATTTAGTATAAATTGATTTTTCATTTTTTCCAAATGAGTATTTGGGACGGATTTTTTTAACCATCCCTTTTAATATACCATAAAAGACGGTTTTAAAATCCGTCCCATTTAGTATAATTTTTTTTTTCCAAATGAGCATTTGGGACTGATTTTTTAAACCGTCCCTTTTGCTATATCAAAAGGGACGGGTTTTTCGACCCTTTTGGTAAATTTTCATCTTTTCCAGCACTCACATTTTTTCACTCAAGTTCTACACCAAAAAATACTCCCGCCGGTCTGCTCTCTCTCTCGCTGAACTCCCGATCTCTCTTCCCTTTCTTTCTCTCTCTCCGTCGCCCACCCCCTCTACCCTGTGCCGCCCCATCCCCTCTCCCCTGACCCGCCTCCTCTCCCCTGCGCAACCCCATCCCCCCGTACCCACATTACCGCCCCATCCCCCTTCAGTATTTGTTGGTTTCTTGGTTTTCATTTCTACCAGTTACGATTTTCATCTTTTAATCGTTCATTTTCATTTATACTTTTTCATTTATAGTTGTTCATTTTGTGTTCAAAATGTTTAGGTCTACTATTATTCAGTATTTGATTATCTCAAAGGTATGCATACTCATTTGTAGATGTTTTAATTTTTGACCTCATTGTTGTGGTGTCCTGATTTTGCTTGTATTTATTATATTTATCAAACATCTTATTTGATAATTTCTATAAGTTGTAGTTTTTTTGTTATTTTTAGTACTTGGAATATTTTTTTGAAAAATTACTAAATTTTTTATTGACTGTTTACTGTGGAAATGGTTTATTTAACCATTGCATTGAAGTTTTTTGCTAGTAATCTTGGACACTCTGAACTCAAATGCCACTAAAATTATTTAAAGAAATCATTTCAAGGGTAAAATTGTTAATAACAAATGTTTACGTGGAAATCCATGGAAATGTGTACCTGGTATGATCATAAATTCCTCAACTAATTTCAATATTTGTGATTTTTAGCCACGATATAGACATATTACATTTATATGTTTCATTATAATGTAGGCAAAGTGTTTGGTAAGACTGATTATTTAGATAGTAGCTTTTTTAAAGTTTAAGAATATGGTTATTGGTTTGTCTCTTTCAGGTATATGCTGATTTTTTTGGCCCTATACTGATGTTTGAGATGGAGTCGAAGTTATCCCATTCGCACAAATGTAAGCGATCCGTATCTGTAGCCAAAATCCGAGTGGATGTCACGTCGCACATCACACAAATGTAAGTAGTTTAAGCTTGAATCATTACCTGTTAAAGTTTGAAGTTTGAAGTGATAAATATATTCATGTTTGGTTGTTTTAAGTGTCGACGAGTGGTCAAATTTTGTTATTTAAGTCTTGAATAGTTTACACATAATTGGCGCACATTTGAGTATAAGTTTCGGGTCGGTTGATGCCTAATAATTTATTCTTGTGTTTTTTATAATTTTTAGAGTTGGCTGGTGCCTAACAATTTATTCTTGTGTAATGTATAATTTTTAAGATTGGTTGATGCCTAATAATGTTTCTCAAAGAGTAGTCATAGAACAATCATCTTCTTCTTCTTATTGGGTAAGTCTTTCAGTACTTTTCTGATCTAATTTTGACTTATTTAAATTTATTTTGTTAGGTTGTATTGGCATGTAAACTATTATTTATTTTTTTGAAAAATTAAACTGATTGTTAAATCTGTGCGATCGTGGGCGGAGATAACGGAGGGAGTTCAAAACATAGCGATCGTAGGCGATCAACACCGAAATGGTAATATTCCAGTTAGAGTTAAGATTTGAGTTTTATTTGTGATGATTCGATCGATCTGTTGTATTTATCTCGTCTTTATTTATGTGTAGGCTCTTCAAGCTCGTCATCGCTGCGGAACTACATTTGGAGTTCGATTGAGAAGTGATAGAAGTTTTTAGGGTGTTGGTCACTAATGTCAGCCACAACAACACCAGATCTCAGGTATAATAATATACACATCGCACATTCTCTAAGGTTTCGGATCTTCCAAATTTTAATCTCTCTTATATTTAGTTTCACTCCACAAATATTCCATCCAATTTTGCTCCAACTAGCTTGGGTATTGTTGGCGCATTTGTTTCTTGTCACTTCCAGGGGGACAGTACATAACTTTTGAACAAAGAATAGTTAGGGTGAACACTTGAAAAATAAGGCATTATCCAATGGATTACCACTTTCTAGGTTTAAGGCGTATCAATTTCTCTGCAATGGTCCACATTAAACTAATTGGTAACCATTTGTTTATTAGCTTAAATCTATTCTTCATTAGTCTGAGCTGAATAGGAGAGATGTCAAAATGGGAATAAAAATTATTCATAGTTCGAAAGTTATTCTTGGGTTTGTAATTTGTGACCGCCCATCTTATTCACTTGTCGCACAGGACCAATGTGACTCCTAGGAATCGACCGCATAGTCACGGGGCTACCGGTTTGAGTATACGACGTAAATTTGCAAAAAATTAGACTTGAGCATAAAAACATGTCATCGGAGGGTGAAAACCTAAAATAGCCACAAAAGGATCTGGTAAGAGTCACAAACACCTCGCACGGGACCAATGTGACTCGTAGGAACCAACTGCGTAGTCACAGGGCTCCCGGTTTGAGTGTACTACGTAAATTTACAAAAAGCTAGACTTGAGCATAAAAAGATGCCATCAAAGGGTGAAAACGTAAAACAGTCACAAAACGGGCCCGTAAGAGTCATGAACATCTCGCAACGGGACCAATGTAAGTCGTAGGAACCGACCGTGTAGTCACGACGCTCCCGGTTTGAGTGTACGACATAAATTTGCAAAAAGTTGTACTTAAGCATAAAAACTTTCCATCGAAGGGTGAAAATGTAAAAGAAACATAAAATCGTCATGTAAGAGTCACGAACAACTCGCATGGGACCAATGTGACTCGTAGGAACCGATCGCGTTGTCACGGGGCTCCCAGTTCAAGTGTATGACATAAATTTGTAAAAAGTTAGACTTAGGCATAAAAACTTGCTATCGAATGGTGAAAACATAAAACAAACACAAAACGGTCACGTAAGAGTCACGAACACCTCCCACGGGACCAATGTGACTCGTAGGAATCAACCGCGTAGTCACGGGGATCCTGGTCAGAGTGTTCGACATAAATTTGGAAAAAATTTAGACTTAGGCATGAAAACTTGCAATCGAAGGGTGAAAACGTAAAATAGCCACAAAAAGGTCTCGTTAGAGTCACGAACACCTCGCACGAGATCAAGGTAAGTCGTAGAATCCCACCGCGTAGTCACGGGGCTCCCGGTTTGAGTGTATGACGTAAATTTTTAAAAAGTTAGAGTTAAGCATAAAAACTTACCATCTAAGGGTGAAAATGTAAAACAAACACAAAACGGTCCCGTAAGAGTCACAAACATCTCGTACGGGACTAATGTGACACGTAGGAACCGACTGCGTAGTCACGGGACTCCCGATTTGAGTGTACGACGTAAATTTACAAAAAAATAGACTTGAGAATAAAAACATGCCATCGAAGAATGAAAATGTAAAACATCGAAAAAATGGTCAGGTAAAAGTCACGAACACCTCGTACGGGACCAATGTAACTCGTAGGAACCGGTCGTGTAGTCACGGGGCTCCCGGTTAGAGTGTACGACGTAAATTTTTAAAAAATTTAGACTTGAGCATAAAAACTTGTAATCGAAGGGTGAAAACGTAAAACAACCACAAAAAGGTCCCGTTAGAGTCACGAACACCTCGCACGGGACCAAGGTAAGTCGTAGGAACCCGCCACGTAGTCATGGGGCTCTCGATTTGAGTGTACGGTGTAAATTTGTAAAAAGTTAGAATTACGCATAAAAACATGTCGTCGAAGGGTGAAAACCTAAAACAACCACAAAACGGTCCGGTAAGAGTCACGAACACCTTGCACGGGACCAATGTGACTCGTAGGAACCGTTCTATTATGAAAACATGTTGTGCCAAATGAACATTTTCTAATACGTTGCTCCCATCCGCTTGAGAGCATTTTATAATGTGTTTCTCCCACATATATGTCGTGCCTCGATAGTGTGTGTGTGTGTATATATATATATATATATATATATATATATATATATATATAAGTATTACAGTATATATATGTTATACTGTACAGTATAACAGTAGTATATATTCATATATATACTGTTATACCTATATATATTTGTATTTACTGCATATATATAACAGTATATACTGTTAACAGTATATACTGCAGTATATATATGCATATATATAACAGTACATACTGTTATATATATATGCAGCTGGCATATATATATATATATATATATATATATAATAGTTGTATATAGCTATTATATATATATAATAGTCGTATATAGCTATTATATATATGTAGCTGCATATATATATATATGTAGCTATTATATATATATGCAGCTACATATATATAATAGCTATATACGACTATTATATATATATAATAGCTATATACAACTATTATATATATATATATATATATATATATATATGTATACTACTGTTATAACATATACATATAAAATGTATTTTGAAAAGGGTGAAGGAAATTTCAAGACCGAGGTGAGACTAATGTTAAAACTTCTTTCTTTTCTTTCGGAGTATGATGATATTGTTTTATTCATTTCACGTTGTGGAGTAAAAATGGTAGCTTGGATGGAGTAAACTTCTTTCATCACTGTTTTGTGATTAAACATGTCACCATTGGACTATCATCCCTGTAATGCTTTCTGAAATGTAATGTATTTTGAAATTGTAATGTATTCTATCATCCGTGTAATGTAAGTTATGGTAGACTATTACATCTGTGTGTATTCTGAATACATTACATCTTTGTGTATTATGAAATTACACACATATATTCTATCATCCCTGAAATGTGTAATGTATTCTAACATATATTCTATCATCCCTGAAGTTACATCTCATAGAATACACACACAAATACATTACATGTCGCAGAATACACACACAAATGTGTGTAACTTAGATACAAATGATGGGTGATGCCTTATCTGCTAGCATTTGCTTTATATGCTTCTATATGTTTTATAATATGAAATTGTGATTTTACATTCGTGCATTTGACATCTTCTAATCAAATATGTTTAGGTCTAAATTTATTTCAACTCTCCAGGGTTATGTTCCTCCAAATCTCACTTATGATCTCCTTTTAAATGCTCGGTGGTGGGGGATAATTTGCAAAAAATTAGACATAGGCTTAAAAACATGACGCCAACGTGTCAAAACGTAAAATAGCCATAAAACGGTCTTGTGAGAGGCACAATCAACTCACACGGGACCAATGTAACTCATAGAGACTGACCGCGTAGTCTCTGGCCTCTCGGTTTGAGTATACGACGAGAATTTGGAGAATTTATACAAAGGCTTGAAAACATGACGCCAAAGGGTGGAAATGTACTACAATAACAAAATGGTCCCGTTAAAGGCACCATCACCTCGTACGGGACCAATGTAACTCGTACGAACAGATCGTGTAGTCACAAGACTGCCGGTTTGAGTAACGACGGGAATTTGCAAAAAATTAGACTTAGGCTTAAAAACAAGACGCCAACGTGTCAAAATGTAAAATAACCACAAAACGGTCCTGTGAGAGACACGATCACCTCACACGGGACCAATGTAACTCGTAGAGACCAACCGCGTAGTCCCCGGCCTCTCGGTTTGAGTATAAAACGAGAATTTGGAAAATTTAGACATAGGCTTGAAAACATGACGCCAAAGGGTGAAAACATAAAACAATAACAAAACGGTCCCATTAGAGGCACCATAACCTCGCACGGGACCAATGTAACTCCTATGAATCAACCGCGTAGTCACAGGACTGCCGGTTTGAGTACACGACGAGAATTTGCAGAAAATTAAACTTAGGCTTAAAAACATGACGCAACGTGTCAAAACATAAAACAGCCACAAAATGATCCTGTGAGAGGCACGATCACCTCACACGAGACAAATGTAACGCTTAGAGATCAACTGCGTAGTCCCCGACCTCTCGGTTTGAGTATACAATGAGAATTTGGAAAATTTAGACATAGGCTTGAAAACATGACGCCAAAGGGTGAAAACGTAAAACAATAACAAAACGGTCCCGTTAGAGGCACCATCACCTCGCACGAGACCAATGTAACTTGTACGAACCGACCGCGTAGTCACAGGGCTACCGGTTTGAGTACACGCCGAGAATTTGTAAAAAATTAGATTTAGGCTTAAAAGCATGACACCAACGTGTAAAAACGTAAAATAACCACAAAACGGTCCCGTGAGAGGCACGATCACCTCACACGGTACCAACGTAACTCGTAGAGATCGATCGCGTAGTCCCCGGCCTCTCGATTTGAGTATATGATGAGAATTTGAAAAATTTAGAGATAGGCTTGAAAACATGACGCCAAATGGTGAAAACGGAAAGCAACAACAAAACGGTCCCGTTAGAGGCACTATCACCTCTCACGGGACCAATATAACTCGTACGAACCGATCGCGTAGTCACGGGACTGTCAGTTTGAGTACATGACGAGAATTTGAAAAAAATCTAGACTTAGGCTTAAAAGCATGACGCCAACGTGTCAAAACGTAAAACAACCACAAAACGATTCCGTGAGAGGCGCGATCACCTCACACGGGACCAATGTAACTCGTAGAGATCGACCGCGTAGTCCCTGGCCTCTCGGTTTGAGTATACAATGAGAATTTGGAAAATTTAGATATAGGCTTGAAAACCTGACGCCAAGGGGTGAAAACGTAAAACAACAACAAAACGGTCTCGTTAGAGGCACCATCACCTCGCACGGGACCAATGTAACTCGTACGAACCGACCGTGTGGTCACGGGACTGTCAGTTTGAGTACACGATGTGAATTTGTAAGAAATTAGACTTAGGCTTAAAAATATGACGCCAACGTGTCAAAACATAAAATAGCCACAAAACGGTCCCGAGAGAGGCGCGATCACCTCACACGGGACCAATGTAACTCGTAGAGACCGATCGCGTAGTTCCGGCCTCTCGGTTTGAGTATACGACGAGAATTTAGAAAATTTAGACATAGGATTGAAAACATGACGCCAAAGGGTGAAAACGTAAAACAATAATAAAACGGTCCCGTTAGAGGCACTATCACCTCGCACGGGACCAATGTAACTCGTACGAACTGACCGCGTGGTCACGAGACTGTCAGTTTGAGTACACGACGGGAATTTGGAAAAAAATAGACTTAAGCTTAAAAACATGACGCCAACGTGCCAAATTATAAAACAGCCACAAAACGGTCCCCTGAGAGGCATGATCACCTCACACGGGACCAATGTAACTCATAGAGACTGACCGCATAGTCCCCGGCCTCTCGGTTTGAGTATACGACGAGAATTTGGAAAATTTAGACATAGGCTTGAAACATGACGCCAAAGGGTGAAAACGTAAAACAACAACAAAACGGTCCCATTAGAGGCACCATCACCTCATAGGGGACCAATGTAATTCTACGAACCGATCGCGTAGTCACGGGACTGTCGGTTTGAGTACACGATGGAAATTTGTAAAAAATTAGAATTAGGCTTAAAAACATGACATCAACGTGTGAAAACGTAAAAGAGCCACAAAACGGTCACGTGAGAGGCTCGATCACCTCATACGGGACCAATGTAACTCGTAGAGCCTGATCGCGTAGTCCCAGCCTCTCGGTTTGAGTATATGACGAGAATTTGGAAAATTTAGACATAGGCTTGAAAAGATGACGCCAAAGGGTGAAAACATAAAACAAAACGGTCCCGTTAGAAGCACCATCACCTCGCACGTGACCAATATAACTCGTACGAACTGACCGCGTAGTCACGGGACTGCCAGTTTGAGTACACGATCGGAATTTTCAAAAAATGAGACTTAGGCTTAAAAACATGACGCCAACGTGTCAAAATGTAAAACAACCACAAAACGGTCCCGTGAGAGGCACAATCACCTCACACGGGACCAAGGTAACTCATAGAGACCGATCTCGTAGTCCCCGGTCTCTCGGTTTGAGTATACGATGGGAATTTGTAAAATTTAGACATAGGCTTGAAAACATGACGCCAAAGGGCGAAAACGTAATACAACAACAAAACGGTTCCGTTAGAGGTACCATCACCTCGCACGGGACCAATGTAACTCGTACAAACCGATCGTGTGGTCACGGGACTGTCAGTTTGAGTACAAGACGAGAATTTGTAAAAAAAAAAGACTTAAGCTTAAAAACATGACGCCAATGTGTCAAAACGTAAAACAGCCACAAAATGGTCCCGTAAGAGGCACGATCACCTCACACGGGACCAATGTAACTCGTAGAGACCGACCGCGTAGTCCCCGACCTCTCAGTTTGAGTATACGATGAGAATTTGGAAAATTTAGACATAGGCTTGAAAACATGATGCCAAAATGTGAAAACGTAAAATAACAACAAAACAGTTCCGTTAGAGGCACCCTCACCTCACACGGGACCAATGTAACTCGTACGAACCGATCGCGTGGTCACGAGATTTTCGGTTTGAGTACATGACAAAAAATTGCGAAAAATTATACTTAGGCTTAAAAATATGACGCCAACGTGTCAAAACGTAAAATTGCCTCAAAACGGTCCCGTGAGAGGCACGATCACCTCACACGGGACCAATGTAACTCGTAGAGTCCAACTGCGTAGTTCCCGGCCTCTCGGTTTGAGTATATGATGAGAATTTGAAAAATTTAGACATAGGCTTGAAAACATGACGTCAAAGGGTGAAAACATAAAACAACAACAAGACGGTCCCATTAGAGGCACCATCACCTCGCACAGGACCAATGTAACTCGTACGAATCGATCGCGTAGTCACGGGACTGCCGATTTGAGTACACGATGGGAATTTTCAAAAAATTAGACTTAGGCTTAAAAATATGACGCCAACGTGTCAAAACGTAAAACAGCCACAAAACGGTCCCGTGAGAGGCGTGATCACCTCACACGGGACCAATGTAACTCGTAGAGATCGATCGCGTAGTCCCCGGCCTCTCGGTTTGAGTATACGATGAGAATTTGGAAAGTTTAGACATAGGCTTGAAAACATGGCGCCAAAGGGTGAAAATGTAAGACAAAAACAAAACGGTCCCGTTAGAGGCACCATCACCTCGCACGGGACCAATGTAACTCGTACGAATTGACCGCATAGTCACAGGACTGCCGATTTGAGTACACGATGGGAATTTTCAAAAAATTAGACTTAGGCTTAAAAACATGACGCCAATGTGTCAAAATGTAAAACAGCCACAAACCAGTCCCTTGAGAGGCACGATCACCTCACACGGGACCAATGTAACTCGTAGAGACCGATTTCGTATTCCCTGACCTCTCGGTTTGAGTATACAATGAGAATTTGGAAAATTTAGACATAAGCTTGAAAACGTGACGTTAAAGGGTGAAAACGTAATACAACAATAAAACGGTTCCGTTAGAGGCACCATCACCTCGCACGGGACCAATGTAACTCGTACGTATCGATCGCGTAGTCACGGGACTCTCAGTTTGAGTACACGACGAGAATTTACAACATTTAAATTTTTAGGTTTAAACATTATTTGATTACTGACAACTTTTTTGTTTTATTTCTTATATTTTTTTGAAGGATAACATTTTTTTGTTATATTTTATTCGCGTGGAACACATGAACAAAGCAATGGTTTGCAACAGGTAGATTGTTTATTTATTATTGTTGTTGATAATGTTGATTTTCATGTATAAATAATGGAGACTCCGTCGAATTTTTTATAAAATTGTAAAGAATTGTTGATATGGAGATTTTTCATTTTTTTTTATGGTCGTGCAGGCTTTTGTGTTGATTAACAGGTTGGTTTTCATGTATAAATAAAGGAGACTCTGTCGATTTTTTTAAACAATTATAAAGAATTGCTGATATGTGAGATTCTTATAGCCGTACGGGCTTTTGTATTGATTAAATAGGTTGGTTTTCATGTATAAACAAAAGAGACTCTGTCAATTTTTTTTTTAAATTGTAAAAAGTTGTTGATACGATTAATTAATATATTTGGATATTTTATTTTACTATGATATAATTTTGATAAAATGATTATTTATTGATTGCAGGTTGTGCACACGAAGTTGAAGATACATGAAGTTGAAGATACATATTTTACTAAGAGAAGTTTTTGAAACGTGACAACCATACTTATCATCTTAATTTAGGGATAATATTTTTTTTGACAATTGTATATCTTATTAATTAGTTAAATTTTGTACTCATTTAAATATTTCGACTTGAATGTTGTTCAATGGAAGAGATTATTATTGGATACATGCTTCAATGAATGTGGTTGATATATTGAGTTTTTGATCGGATGATTTGATTTATAATACAAATTAGACGTCCATTATTATTGCAACATAAAACATATAATAATATAACTATTTATGATAATTTTTTATTTATCAATTGGGACGGTTATAAACCATCCCTAATACTTATTTGTATTAATTGAGAATACCTTTTGGGACTGTTTTTACCGTCCCTAATACCCATTTCTGCATCAATTGAAATTACCTTTAGGGATGGTTTTTACCGTCCTTAATTGGGTTGCCAGAATCTCAATAGTATTAGGGACGGATAAATCGTCCCTAATACTATTGGCGGGAGCGGGAATTTTTTTGCGGAAACCCCATTTGGGACGTTAAAATCCGTCCCTAATGTGAAATGCAGAGTGTCCATAAATTAAAATTTAGGACGGTAAAATCCGTCCCTAAAATATTTAGGACGCCTAGTATAAGGGACGGATTTTTTCCGTTGCAAAAACTATCCCTAATACTCTTTAGGGACGATTTTTGTACTTTTAGGGATGGTTTTTTACCGTCCTAATACTCATTTTTCTTGTAGTGACATACGCACAATAAGTTGAGATTGAAAAGTGAAATTTTACTATATTTATGAGATTTGCATTTAAGACTTGGTTATATTACCTTTGCGTCTTTTGTAAATAGAGTCAAGTCTTTGAATTTTGTGGGTATATTCACTACAAAACCTCACGAGACAAAACTCAACCACTAGGGTAACCTAGGGATTTAACGGCTTGTTGAGCGTGCTAAGTGCAACCGTGATTTCTACGAAAGTGAGTTAGATTTTAATTTTTGCTCGGGGACTAGTAAAGTTTAGGTTTGGGGGTATTTTATGAGTGCATTATTTTGCATTATTTACACCCAAATCTAGAACTTGCTAGTTCCATTGCACCATCAATAAAATATTTTTAGAGCAATTTTTATTATTTTAGAGAAAAAGACAAATTTAGGAATAAATGGGGTTAATAATGAAATTTTGAGAACTTCAAGATTACATCTTATATTCATTGTTAATCTATTGTTCAAGGTTGTTATTGAGTATTGACACGTTTAGAATGCAAGCGACGATGACGAGACTCATTTTGAACATGAAATGGGCACCTACTCAACTTCAGGGGTAAAATTGTAAATTCAAAAGATTTATTTCGGACTCGAACGAAACATGGAAATTTTAGGCCTCGTATCGAGGGACGCCTGGGTTCAAACGGCGTATCAATCGGAGTTGAAACGAAGAAGTTATGGCCGTGCAAAGTTCGGATTCGGAAGAAAGTCAGTCAAAGCCCCGGGTCAATGCCTGAAGTCAACCCCGAGACCCAAACACTATTGAAATATTTTTTGTCCCGAATTGAGGGTCATGTCAATTTTTACGGTGTGTCTATTGGAGGTCGTAGATGAAAGTTATGGCCCCATTTGGGTTATTGTGCAAATTTAGGTTTTAATATGTTGTCAAATATAATTTCCTGTATAATTATTTCAAACCATGCTATTAGATGAGCTGGTTGAGTGAGCAATAAATGGGTGTAAGTTCAGGAGTTTGACTACACCAGCCTATTTAAATTTTGGACGAGATACTTCTACCAGCTTTTGACAGCGATTCCATTAATTCCACTTTACACCCCAGAATTCATTTCTTTACAATCCCATGCTTCTTCTTTCTTTAATAACTTCTTCATTTTAAAACCTTTTAATCCCATTCTTTTTTTAATATTTTTCTAAAATGAAAACCTATTATATTTAACGACTCATGCCTATATTATTCAACAGCCTTTACCTTTTAATTAAATAAATCCTTACCCATACCCTTTTATTATTCTATTTAATGGAATATTACTTGGTAAAATTCCTAAAGTACCCCAGAACCCTAATTTTGCAACTATAAAAGGGGCATTTGGTCTTCATTTTGGAAGAGTTAATTTGGAGAGACTACTTGGGTAGTAGAAAGATTTTTGTACATATAGATAGGAATTTTTTGAGTGTGAAATTTTGTGTGCAAGTGTGGAGCGAAATTTATTGTATTAGCATTCGGATAGTAGGACTCAAATTTTTGTAAGTTGACTATTATAACTGACGATTAGTATTTCATCTTGCAAGTTTTGTGTTTTAATTATGATGCTTGTTTAATTTAAATTGCTAGGATGGGGTGAAATTTACCATGATTATTTAGTGCATGTTTTATTGGTTTAATTCGCTAAATTCCCTACTTGTTCCAAAAACGTTTTAAAAATTTGGTATTCGTTTAAAATAGTCACAAGAGTGATATTTTAAACCTTCAAAATTAATTATGCTATTCACATCCTTTAATTTTATGTGCTTACGTTTGATGGATTATGCTTATGTTAAATCATTTGATAGTCCATGCTTATATTTGACATTTAATGCTTAGGAGTGATATTTTTAATTGAATAGGGATTTTTGGTATCTAAAAAGATATGTAAAAATATCTATTTAAACTTTCACGTTTTCATCATCCGAAATTTATGCGACGAGAGTCGATACAATTTTGAGTTATAAAAGGGAATAGTGAGTTAGACTAATTAATCATAAACTAATAAAAATGATAAACGAATCCAAAATCCTAGTGATATCTCCATACTTGTTACATAATTTATGTTCACTCATTTATTTTAATTTTATTTTGTTTCATCACTCAACCATATTTATATACACATTTGTCTAGTTGAAAAGTCGATACTTTATAAAAATTGACGAAATATCTGTGGATTCGACCCGTACTTACACCCGCTATATTTCAATAGCCTGTGCACTTGCGGTACTTTTATAAGAAATAAAACTTGACAAGAACACGCAAGTAGAAATTATTATGTATGTATATATTTGATACACTATAATATATAATAATACAGTATCCCCCGGAATGGCAATCGCGAGGCATTCAGACTCTGCTATCAAGTTCCTGTAGATCTTGTACCAAATCAGGGACTATCGATTCGGAATGCCACCTCAAACCATAAATCAAAACACACACAATCGAGGCGAATTTACTTCTAAGCCTATGGGCTACGCACATACCTAGCGTACCCAAATGACTTGCCAGCCCATTAATACACAACACATAGTGAGATGCCCTAAGTTTTATGTTCGGGGACACAAATGCATACCTCACTAGAATCGCCAAGGGGGATCGCCCTCTGCGTGGAAGGCCCCGTGATAGCAGGTAGGGTAGATGTTCACACTCATAGAAAATTACGTAATAGGTATTCAGACAACCTATATATATTTATATATAACCACTACACCAAAAACAACAATTTGGCACACCTTGATATTAAAAATTTGGCTCAGTTTAAAATTGTGCCAAATTTTGGAACGGTTTAATGACAATCTGGCACACTTTAAAACAGTGCCAAAATTTGGCACTGTTTTAATGTGTGCCAAAATTGAGTACAGTTAACTAAAATATAAAAGACCCCCAAAAATAGTACCCCTCACTTCTTTTGCTATCCCCCTCTCCTCTCCCGCTTGTTCCACTCTCTCTGTTCACAGGTACCCGACTCTTACTCATTAGTCTGCCTCCCCTCTCTCTTAACAACCATCTTCGTTTTCTTCATCAACAACCATCTTCGTTTTTCTTTACTCCTACCCCGACCGCCCAGCGTAAGGTAAACAACTTCGTTTTTCATTTCATTTTTAGATTTCGTTGACACTCTTGGATAAAAGACTGATATGTATGTATAGTTTGAAATCGATGGAGTCAGGTTTTCAAAACAATTTGAGTTAAGTTTGAAAATTGATTTGAAATTGAATTGGGTTGGTTTGTAATCAAATAGATTTAGGTTTTGAAATCAATTTGAGTAGGGTTTTAAAATTGATTACGAGTTGGGTTTGAAGAGTTAGATTTCCGTTGGGGCTTGCAGAGTTGGATTTTCAATCAGGTTTGAAGAATTAAATTTTTGTTGGGTGATCCATGGTTCACCCCACCGTCGATAAGAGGGTCCGACAATCGAAAATTTCAAATATCTGTTAAGTTCTGTGGGCATGGAGGAGCAGGGTTCCACCTTCTGTTACTGAGAGGATAGAATGCCAAAAAATTTACGATTCAGCAGCTTGCGAATAAGCCAAAAAATGGAACTATAGTCGGATGAGTAAAAGAAGGATGGTAATTGCGTTTTTATAATTTATTTTTAGTGTGTAAATAAATAAAATCAACTTTATTCGAAAAGAAATTTATTTCTTTTTCAATGTGATATATGTAATGGATTTTTTTTAGTAACTTAAATGTAGCTACATCCTTTACCTTTGAGCTATTAACCATGTCTATCACAATGACTCGAGAATGTAATAAAATAATGTAATCAATCTATGGAGTGAGAATTGAATATTGGTTTAAATTTGATACTCATTCCATTAGCTTTAACCAATATAAAAAAGATTTCCGTTGTGTTGGTTCATTCCTTTGTTCAACCATTGTTCAACGTTTTCGTGATTTCAATAGATTTCATGGATTACAACTGTTTGTTTTAATCTATTTAAAAGATTTCTAATAATTATGCTATTTTTTTGTCCTTTCGCAACTTTTGCTTAGTTTTGTAATTTTAAATAATCCACTCGCCCTATGATCTTTATATAGCATCGATCGGGTTCATACTCCATGTGTATATCATATTCCATGAAAAAACTATAGGGGTGGAATGTAGACAATAGGGGGCTCATCTTCCTCATGTTGCGGGGATTGCTGGGCAATCGGTTGATGGTGGTCAATCCGTGGCACTCTCGGGAGGCTACCAAAATGATGACCACGGTGAGTGGTTCCTCTATACAGGAAGGTATGTGCCCTTTATTTTTATATTCACTTTTAATTTTAGATATTCAATACTTGTAATATGTGCCTTCTATATATGAAGTTCAAGCAATATAGTGCTTTTAATATCTTCATTGCATCTAACACATTTCATAATATGCTAATTTTCATCATTTATAAAGGTACCTTCTAAATTCAGATTGTGTTTGAATACCACTCCAATCCTGTTATTAAAAGAATACTTGAATTAAAGAGAGTTTTTATAAGGAAAAAAACAATACAAAATGAAATAAAACCGTTACGGCTGTGGTATAACTACTTGTGATACAACCTTCCGGTACTTATCGTTTTGGTGACGTATTGTATCGTATTTTACTATATATACAACTATGTCTCTGTGTTTAGTGACATATTTGTCTAGCACTTTACATTTTTTCCAGTTATTTTAAAGATAACACGAATACCTCTACTCTTAATTAATGTTATAAACTTGCACGTGTAAATTACTTCCGATATCTGTTGATTATGTTGGCAAAGTTTATGGCGTCAATTTGACATACCATTTCATATGGGCTTGTAGTTTTTCCTCATATCTTAACCTTATTCTCTGTTCTTAAGCCAAAATCCCCATGTCAATGGTCAGGTCCCACAAGGAGAAATGTTCTTCTTATGATCCAGAAACAGGAGTCCGATGTGATGGGGTTTATAGAATTGAGATATGTTGGCGCAAAGATGGAATTCAGGTAGGGTTACTTGCAAAATGATCCTTTACATGTGGCTCTTGCTATATATCTTTACATTTTGTCATACACTTCTGTTTTCCAGGGATTTAATGTATGTCCCTATCTTTTCGTTCGTTGCAATAATGAACCTGCTCCATGGACAAGGTTTGTAATTATTGTTGTCGTCTTCGTTTTGTATATGTATGTATCTATGTTTGTGCATATATAATGTTTACTTAAAATCTGCAGTGATGAGCCTGGGGACTTACCAACTTGATGCATGGGTACAAGAGGGAGTCTCTTGGCACTAGAGTACTTAAATCCATATGATAAAACATCTCAAAAAGTGAAAATAAAAGCTATAGAACATACAATGTTGTGAAACATAAGGTAATTATTAACAATTATTTCTCTATTTATACAGAACACTTCTTACCTCAACTTAAACAACAAAGGGTCTTACTAATGGAACATAATACACTTTCATATTCTAACATTTATATTTTTGTTTTTAATTGTTATCTATAATGCTTAATGTTTTTTTCATGAAGGTAATTACTAATGGAATGCGGTACGACACATTTGAATCATGAAGGCCACATTAGATGAAAGTGTATAAGAATAGTTCACTTCCATATGTTGAGAAAGAATGAAGTGCAAGTTTTACTCGATGACATCAAAGTGCCCGAGTATCCAGTTTGGGGTGGAAAACATGCTCATTGTGAGAATTTGGAAGATGTTGGTAAAAATGGAATTATGTATTGGCTCGACGACCTTTGTCCTCCCATTGGTGACACTGATGAATGACATTTGTCCTCCAATTGGTGACACCGGCGACCTACTCCACCTTGCTTCAAAGTACTTCCCTCTAAGTTACAAATCTGCAAAATCTCTAATTATATTCCTAATTTATGCTTCTATAATCCTGCTCCACCACCTATAGCATCAAGAAATTATTGACTTATCATTATGCAATCGACTATTGAATTGAGTTATCGTTATGCAATCAACTATTGAATATAATTTGCAAAAATCAACACTTAAACTTAAAAACAAGCCGTTAAGGGGTGAAAACCGAAATCAGCCCCCAAACGGACCCGTAAGAGGCACGCACACCTCGCACAGGACCAATGTAACTTATAGGAACTGACCGCGTAGTCTCGGGTCTCCCGATTTGAGAATATGACGATAATTTAGAAAAATAACACTTAAACATAAAAACAAGCCGTTAAAGGGTGAAAACCCAAACCAGCCCCCAAACGGACCCGTAAGAGGCACGAACACCTCGAACATGACTAATGTAACTTATTGGAACTGACCCCGTAGTCCCGGGTCTCCCGATTTGAAAATATGATGATAATTTTCAAAAATTAATACTTAGACTTAAAAACAAGCCGTTAAAGGGTGAAAATAAAAAACAACCCCCGAACGGACCCGTAAGAGGCACGAACACCTCGCACGGGACCAATGTATCTTGTAGGAACTGATCATGTAGTATCGGGTCTCTCAGTTTGAGAATATGATGATAGTTTGCAAAAATCAACACTTAGACTTAAAAACAAGTCATTAAACGGTGAAAACCCAAACCAGCCCCCAAACGACCCCGTAAGAGGCACGCACACCCCGCACGAGATAAATGTAACTTGTAGGAACTGACCGCGTAGTCCTGGGTCTCCTGGTTTGAGAACATGAAGATAGTTTGCAAAAATCCCACTTAGACTTGAAAACAAGCCGTTGAAGGGTGAAAACCAAAACCAGCCCCCAAACGACCCCGTGAGAGGTAGGAACACCTCGCACTGGACCAATGTAACTTGTAGGAACTGACCGCGTAGTCCCTGGTCTCCCGGTTTGAGAATATGATGATAATTTGCAAAAAATAACACTAAAACTTAAAAATAAGCCGTTAAAAGGTGAAAACCCAAACCAACCCCCAAACAACACCGTAAGAGGCACGAACACCTCGTACGGGATCAATGTAACTTGTAGGAACTGACCGCGTAGTCTTGGGTCTCCCGGTTAGAGAATATGATGATAATTGGGAAAAATCACACTTAGACTTAAAAATAAGCTATTAGACGGTGGAAACCCAAACCAGTCCCCAAACGACCCCATTGGATGCACGAACACCTCTCACGGGACCAATGTAACTTGTTCGAACTGACCTCATAGCCCCGTGTCTCCCGGCTTGAGAATATGATGGTAATTTGCAAAAATCACACTTAGACTTAAAAACAAGCCGTTAAAGGATGAAAACCCAAATCAGTCGCCAAACGACCCCATAAGAGGCACGAACACCTCGCACGGGACCAATGTATCTTGTAGGAACTGACCGCGTAGTCCCGGGTCTCCCGATTTAAGAATTTGATGATAGCTTACAAAAATCACTATAAGACTTAAAAACAAACCGTTAAAGGGTGAAAATCCAAACCAGCCCCCAAACGACCCCGTTGGATGCACAAAAACCTTGCACGGGACCAATGTAACTTGTTGGAACTGATCGCGTAGTCCCGGGTCTCCCCATTTGAGAATATGATGGTAATTTACAAAAATCACACTTAGACTTAAAAACAAGTTGTTAAAGAGTGAAAGCCCAAACCAGCCCCCAAACGACCCCGTCAGCGGCACGAACACCTCGCACCCAATGAAACTTGTAGGAACTGACCGCATAGTCCTGGGTCTCCCGATTTTAGAATAGTACGATACTTTGCAAAAATCAACACATAAGACTTAAAAACAAGCCGTTAAAGGGTGAAAACCCAAACCAGCCTCCAAACGACCTCGTTAGATGCACGAACACCTCGCACGAGACCAATGTAACTTGTAGGAACTGATCCCGTAGTCACGGGTCTCCCAATTTGAGAACATGGCGATAATTTGCAAAAATCACACTTAGACTTAAAAACAAGCCGTTAAAGGATGAAAACCCAAACCAGCCCCGAAACGACCCCATTGGACGCACAAACACCTCGCACAGGACCAATGTAACTTGTTGGAACTGATCGCGTAGTCAAGGGTCTCCCGGTTTGGGAATATGATGGTAATTTGCAAAAATCACACTTAGACTTGAAAATAAGCCGTTAAAGGGTGAAAACCCAAACCATCCCCCAAACGACCCCATAAGCGGCATGAACACCTCGCAGGGGACCAATGTAATTTGTAGGAACTGACCGCATAGTTCTGGGTCTCCCGATTTGAGAATATGACGATAATTTGCAAAAATCACACTTAGACTTAAAAATAAGCCGTTAAAGGGTGAAAATCAAAACCAACACCCAAACGATCCCGTAAGAGGTACGAACACCTCGCTCGGGACTAATGTAACTTGTAGGAACTGACCGCTTAGTCTCGGGTGTACCGGTTTCAGAATATGACGATAGTTTGCAAAAAACACACTTATACTTAAAAACAAGTCGTTAAAGGGTGAAAACCCAAACCAACTCCCAAACGACCCCGTTGGATGCACAAACACCTCGCACGGGACCAATGTAACTTGTTGGAACTGACCGCGTAGTCCCGGGTCTCTCAATTTGAGAATATGATGATAATTTGCAAAAATAACACTTAGACTTAAAAAAAGTCATTAAAGGGTGAAAACCTAAACCAGCCCCCAAACGACCCCGTAAGAGACACGGACACCTTGCACAGGAACAATGTAACTTGTAGGAAATGACCGCGTAGTCCTGGGTCCCCCGGTTTGAGAATATGATGATAGTTTGCAAAAATTCCGCTTAGTCTTAAAAATAAGCCATAACGGGTGAAAACCTAAACCAACCCCCAAACAACCCGTAAGAGGCAGGAAGACCTCGCACTGGACCAATGTAACTTTTAGGAACTGACCGCGTAGTCCCTGGTCTCTCGGTTTGAGAATATGACATTAATTTGCAAAAACAACACTAAAACTTAAAAATAAGCCGTTAAAGGGGGAACACCCAAACCAACCCCCAAACGACACCGTAAGAGGCACGAACATCTCGTACGGGACCAATGTAACTTATAGGAACTGACCGCGTAGTCCCAGGTCTCCCAATTAGAGAATATGATGATAATTTGCAAAAATCATACTTAAACTTAAAAATAAGCCATTAAAGGGTGGAAACCCAAACCAGCCCCCAAACGGACCCGTAAGAGGCACGAACACCTCATACGGGATCAATGTAACTTGTATGAACTGATCGCGTACTCCCGGGTCTCCCGATTTGAGAATATGACGATAGTTTGGAAAAATCAACAGTTAAGACTTAAAAACAAGCCGTTAAAGGATGAAAACCCAAACCAGCCCCCAAACGACCCCGTAAGAGGCTTGAACACCTCGCGCGGGACCAATGTGACTTGTAGGAATTAACCGCATAGTCCCGGGTTTCTCGGTTTGATAATATGATGATAATTTGTAAAAATAACACTTAAGACTTGAAAATAAGCCGTTAAAGGGTGAAAACCCAAACCAACCCCAAAACGGACCCGTAAGAGGCACGAACACCTCGCACAGGACCAATGTAACTTGTAGGAACTGACTGCGTAGCTCCGGGTCTCCCCATTTGAGAATATGACAATATTTTGCAAGAATAACACTTAGACTTAAAAATAAGTTGTTAAAAGGTAAAAACCTAGACCAGACACCAAACGACCCCGTAAGAGGCACGAACACGTTGCACGGGACAAATGTAACTTCTAGGAGCTGACCGCATAGTCCCGGGTCTCCCAGTTTGAGAATATGATAATAGTTTGCAAAAATGACTTTTAGACTTAAAAATAATCCGTTAAAGTTTGAAAACCCAAACGAGCCCCCAAACAACCTCGTTGGATGCACGAACACCTCGCACGGGACCAATGTAACTTGTTCGAACTGATCGCGTAGCCTCGGGTCTCTCGGTTTGAGAATATGTGGGTAATTTACAAAAATCACACTTAGACTTAAAAAAAAGCAGTTAAAGGATGAAAACCCAAACTAGCCCCCAAACGACCCCATAAGAGACACGAACACCTCGCACGGGACCAATGTAACTTGTAGGAACTGACCGCGTAGTTTCGGGTCTCCCAGTTTGAGAATATAACGATAGTTTGCAAAAATCACACTTAGACTTAAAAACAAATCGTTAAAGGGTGAAAACCCAAACCAGCCCCCAAACGACCCCATTGGATGCACAAACACCTCGCACTGGACCAATGTAACTTGTTGGAACTGACCGCGTAGTCCCATGTCTCCCCGTTTGAGAATATGATGGTAATTTGCAAAAGTCACACTTAGACTTAAAAACAAGCTGTTAAAGAGTGAAAGCCCAAACCAGCCACCAAACGACCCCGTCAGAGGCACGAACACCTCGGACGGGACCAATGTAACTTGTAGGAACTGACCGCATAGTCCTAGGTCTCCCGGTTTGAGAATATGACGATAGTTTGCAAAAATTAACACTTCAGACTTAAAAACAAGCCGTTAAAGCGTGAAAACCTAAACCAGCCCCCAAACGACCCCGTTGGATGCAGAACATCTCGCACGGGACCAATGTAACTTTTTGGAACTGATCGAGTAATCCCGGGTCTCCCGGTTTGAAAATATGATGGTAATATGCAAAAATAACACTTAGACTTAAGAATAAGCCGTTAAAGGGTTAAAACCCAAATCAGCCCCCAAACGACCCCGTAAGAGGCACGAACAACTCGCTCGGGACCAATGTAACCTGTAGGAACTGACCGCGTGGTACAGGGTCTCCCGATTTGAGAATATGACGATAATTTTTCAAAAATAACACTTAGACTTAAAAATAAGTCGTTAAAGGGTGAAAACATAAACCAACCCCCAAACGACCCAGTAAGAGGCACGAACACCTCGCACGGGACCAATGTAACTTGTAGGAACTCACCGCATAGTCGCAGGTCTCCCAGTTTGAGAATATGACGATACATTGTAAAAACAACACTTAAACTTAAAAACAAGCCGTTAAAGGGTGAAAAGTCAAACCATCCCCCAAATGACACCGTAAGAAGAAAGAACACCTCGGACGGGACCAATGTAACTTATAGGAACTGATCGCGTAGTCCCGGGTCTCTCTATTTGAGAATATGACTATAATTTACAAAAATCACACTTAGACTAAAAAACAAGTCGTTAAAGGGTGAAAACCCAAACCAGCCCCCAAACGGACCCTTAAAAGGCACGAACACCTCGTACGGGACTAATGTAACCTGTAGGAACTGATCGTATAGTCACGGGTCTCCCGGTTTGAGAATATGACGATAATTTGTAAAAATAAGACTTAAGACTTGAAAATAATCCGTTAAAGAATTAAAACCCAAACTAGCCCCCAAACGGACCCGTAAGAGGCACGCACACCTCGCACAGGACCAATGTAACTTGTAGGAACTGACTGCGCAGCTCCGGGTCTCCCCATTTGAGAATATTACGATAATTTGTAAAAATCACACTTAGACTTAAAAACAAGTTGTTAAAGAGTGAAAGCCCAAACCAGCCCCCAAACGACCCCGTCAGCGATATGAACACCTCGCACAGGACCAATGAAACTTGTAGGAACATACCGCATAGTCCTGGGTCTCCCGGTTTGAGAATATGACGATAGTTTGCAAAAATAAACACAAAAGACTTAAAAACAAGCCATTAAAGGGTGAAAACCAAAACCAGCCCCCAAACGACCCCGTTAGATGCACGAACACCTCGCACGAGACCAATGTAAATTGTAGGAACTGATCGCGTAGTCTCGGGTCTCCCGATTTAAGAACATGACGATAATTTACAAAAATCACACTTAGATTTAAAAACAAGCCGTTAAAGGATGAAAACCCAAACCAGCCCCCAAACGACCCCGTTGGACGCACAAACACCTCGCACAGGACCAATGTAACTTGTTGGAACTGATCGCGTAGTCAACGGTCTCCCGATTTGGGAATATGATGGTAATTTGCAAAAATCACACTTAGACTTGAAAATAAGCCGTTAAAGGGTGAAAACCCAAACCAGACCCCAAACGATCCCATAAGAGGCACGAACACCTCGCAGGGGACCAATGTAATTTGTAGGAACTGACCGCATAGTCCTGGGTCTCCTGATTTGAGAATATGACGATAATTTGCAAAAATCACACTTAGACTTAAAAATAAGCCGTTAAAGGGCGAAA
This sequence comes from Sambucus nigra, assembly GCA_949130495.1. NCBI lineage: Eukaryota > Viridiplantae > Streptophyta > Magnoliopsida > Dipsacales > Adoxaceae > Sambucus > Sambucus nigra. Next base: position 694,006,902 of record OX422210.1, read on the forward strand.
ATCCAAACCAGCCCCCAAACAACCCCGTTGGACGCATAAACACCTCGCACAGGACCAATGTAACTTGTTGGAACTGATCGCATAGTCAAGGGTCTCCCGATTTGGGAATATGTTGGTAATTTGCAAAAATCACACTTAGACTTGAAAATAAGCCGTTAAAGGATGAAACCCCAAACAAGCCCCCAAACGACCCCGTAAGAGGCACGAACACCTCGCAGGGGACCAATGTAACTTGTAGGAACTGACCGCATAGTCCCGGGTCTCCCGATTTGAAAATATGACGATAATTTGTAAAAATCACACTTAGACTTAAAAACAAGCTGTTAAAGGGTGAAAATCAAAACCAACCCCCAAACGACCCCGTAAGAGGTACGAACACCTCGCTCGGGACCAATGTTACTTGTAGGAACTGAACGCTTAGTCTCGGATCTCCCAGTCTCAGAATACGACGATAGTTTGCAAAAACACACTTATACTTAAAAACAGGTCGTTAAAGGGTGAAAACCGAAACCAACCACCAAACGACCCTGTTGGATGAACAAACACCTCGCAAGGGACCAATGTAACTTGTTGGAACTAACCGCGTAGTCCTGGGTCTCCCGGTTTGAGAATATGACAGTAATTTGTAAAAATCACACTTAGACTTAAAAATAAGCTGTTAAAGGGTGAAAGCCCAAACTAGCCTCCAGACGACCTCGTAAGAGGCACGAACACCTCACACGGGACTAATGTAACTTGTAGTAACTGACCGCATAGTCCTGGGTATCCCGGCTTAAGAATATGATGATAATTTGCAAAAACAACAATTAGACTTAAAAACAAGCCGTTAAAGGCTGAAAACCCAAACCAGCCCCCAAACGACCAAATAAGAGGCACGAACACCTAGCACGGGACCAATGTAACTTGTAGGAACTGATCGCGTAGTCCTAGGTCTCCCGGTTTGAGAATATGATGATAGTTTGCAAAAATCCCACTTAGTCTTAAAAACAAGACGTAAAAGGGTGAAAACCTAAACTAACCCCCAAACGACCCCGTAAGAAGCACGAACACCTCGCATGGGACAATAGGAACTTGTAGGAACTGACCGCGTAGTCCCGGGTCTCTCGGATTGAGAATATGATGAAAATTTGCAAACATAACACATAGACTTAAAAACAAGCCGTTAAAGGATGAAAACCCAAACCAACCCCCAAACGATCCGGTAAGAGGCAAAAACACCTTGCACGGGACCAATGTAACTTGTAGGAACTGAACGCGTAGTCCCGGGTCTGCCGATTTCAGAATATGATGGTAATTTGCAAAAATAACACTTAGACTTAAAAAAAGTCATTAAAGGGTGAAAACCTAAACCAGCCCCCAAACGACCCCGTAAGAGGCACGAACATCTCGCACGGGACCAATGTAACTTGTAGTAACTGACCGCAACGTCCGGGGTCTCTCGGTTTGAGAATATGACGATAGCTTGCAAAAATCAACACATAAGACTTAAAAACAAGCCGTTAAAGGGTGAAAACCCAAACCAGCCCCGAAACGTCCCCTTAAGAGGCACGAACACCTCGCACGAGACCAATGTAACTTGTAGGAACTGATCGCGTAGTCTCGGGTCTCCCGATTTGAGAACATGACGATAATTTGAAAAAATCACACTTAGACTTAAAAACATGCCGTTAAAGGATGAAAGCCAAAACCAACCCCCAAACGACCCCATAAGACGTACGAACACCTCGTTCGGGACTAATGTAACTTGTAGGAACCGATGGCATAGTCCCGAGTCTCCCGGTTTGAGAATATGATGAAAATTTACAAAAATAACACTTATACTTAAAAACAAGTCGTTAATGGGTGAAAACCCCAACCAGCCCCGAAACGATCCCGTAAGAGGCACGAACATCACGCACAGGTCCAATGTAACCTGTAGGAACTGACCGCATAGTCCCGGGTCTCCCGATTTGAGAATATGACGATAATTTGCAAAAATAACACTTAGACTTAAAAATAAGTCGTTAAAGGGTGAAAACCTAAACCAGCCCCCAAACGACCCCGTAAGAGGCATGAACACCTCGAACGGAACCAATGTAACTTGTAGGAACTGACGGCATAGTCCCGGGTCTCCCGGTTTGAGAATATGATGATACATTGTAAAAACAACACTTAAACTTAAAAATAAGCCGTTCAAGGGTGAAAAGTCAAACCATCCCCCAAATGACACCGTAAGAAGCAAGAACACCTCGGACGGGACCAATGTAACTTATAGGAACTGATCGCGTAGTCCCGGGTCTCTCGATTTGAGAATATAACGATAATTTACAAAAATTACACTTAGACTTAAAAACAAGCCGTTAAAGGGTGATAACCCAAACTAGCCCCCAAACGGACCCGTAAGAGGCACGAACACCTCGTACGGGACTAATGTAACTTGTAGGAGCTGATCGCATAGTCCAGGGTCTCCCGGTTTGAGAATATAACCATTGTTTGCAAAAATCAACACTTAAGACTTAAAAACAAGCCGTTAAAGAGTGAAAACCTAAACTAGCCCCTAAACAATCCCGTAAGAGGCACGAATACCTCGCACGGGACCAATGTAACTTGAAGGAACTGATCGTGTAGTCCCGGGTCTCTCGGTTTAAGAATATGACGATAGTTTGCAAAAATCACACTTAGACTTAAAAATAAGGCGTTAATGGGTGAAATCCCAAACTAGCCCCCAAATGACCCCGTAAGAGGCACGAACACCTCGAACTGGACCAATGTAACTTGTAGGAACTGATCGTGTAGTCACGGGTCTCTCGGTTTGAGAATATGATGATAGTTTGCAAAAATCACACTTAGACTTAAAAATAAGCCGTTAAAGGTTGAAAATCCAAACCAACCCCCAAACGACCCCGTTGGACGCACAAACAGCTCGCACAGGACTAATGTAACTTGTTGGAACTGATCGCATAGTCAAGGGTCTCCCGATTTGGGAATATGATGGTAATTTGCAAAAATCACACTTAGACCTGAAAATACGCCGTTAAAGGGTGAAAACCCAAACAAGTCCCCAAACGACCCCATAAGAGGCACGAACACCTCGCAGGGGACCAATGTAATTTGTAGGAACTGACCGCATAGTCCTGGGTCTCCCGATTTTAGAATATGACGATAATTTGCAAAAATCACACTTAGACTTAAAAATATGCCGTTAAAGGCTGAAAATCTAAACCAGCCCCCAAACGATCCCGTAAGAGGCACGGACACCTTGCACGGGAACAATGTAACTTGTAGGAACTGATCGCGTAGTACTGGGTCTCCCGATTTGAGAATATTATGATAGTTTGCAAAAATCTCACTTAGTCTTAAAAACAACCGTAAACGGGTGAAAACCTAAACCAACCCCCAAACAACCCGTAAGAGGCAGGAACACCTCGCACTGGACCAATGTAACTTGTAGGAACTGACCGCGTAGTCCCTGGTCTCTCGGTTTGAGAATATGACAATAATTTGCAAAAACAACACTAAAACTTAAAAATAAGCCGTTAAAGGGTGAAAACCAAAACCAACCGCCAAACGACACCGTAAGAGGCACGAACACCTCATACGGGACCAATGTAACTTATAGGAACTCACCGCGTAGTCCCAGGTCTCCCTATTAGAGAATATGATGATAATTTGCAAAAATCATACATAAAGTTAAAAATAAGACATTAAAGGGTGGAAAACCAAACCAGCCCCCAAACGGACCCGTGAGAGGCACAGACACCTCATACGGGATCAATGTAACTTGTATGAACTGATCGCATACTCCCGGGTCTCCCGATTTGAGAATATGACGATAGTTTGGAAAAATCAAGAGTTAAGACTTAAAAACAAGAATGTAAAGGGTGAAAATCCAAACCAGCCCCCAAACGACCTCGTAAGAGGCACGAACACCTCGCACGGGACCAATGTGACTTGTAGGAATTAAACGCATAGTCCCGCGTCTCTCGGTTTGATAATATGACGATAATTTGTAAAAATAACACTTAAGACTTGAAAATAAGCCGTTAAAGTGTGAAAACCCAAACCAACCCCCAAACGGACCCGTAAGAGGCACGAACATCTCGCACAGGACCAATGTAACTTGTAGGAACTAACTGCGTAGCTCCGGGTCTCCCCATTTGAGAATATGACAATAATTTGCAAAAATAATACTTAGACTTAAAAATAAGTTGTTAAAAGGTAAAAACCTAAACCAGATACCAAACAACCCCGTAAGAGGCACGAACACCTTGCATGGGAGCAATGTAACTTTTAGGAACTGGTCGCATAGTCCCGGGTCTCCCAATTTGAGAATATGATAATAGTTTGCAAAAATGACTTTTAGACTTAAAAATAATCCGTTAAAGGGTGAAAACCGAAACGAGCCCCCAAACGACCCCGTTGGATGCACGAACACCTTGCTCGGGACCAATGTAACTTGTTCGAACTGACCGCGTAGCCTCGGGTCTCCCGGTGTGAGAATATGAGGGTAATTTACAAAAATCACACTTAGACTTAAAAACAAGCAGTTAAAGGATGAAAACCCAAACCAGTCCACAAACGACGCCATAAGAGACACGAACACCTCGCATGGGACCAATGTAACTTGTAGGAACTGATCGCGTAGTTCCGGGTCTCCCGGTTTGAGAATATGACGATAGTTTGTAAAAATCACACTTAGACTTAAAAAGAAATCGTTAAAGGGTGAAAACCCAAACCACCCCCCAAACGACCCCGTTGGATGCACAAACACCTCGCATTGGACCAATGTAACTTGTTGGAACTGACCGCGTAGTCCCAAGTCTCCCCGTTTGAGAATATGACGATAATTTGCAAAAATCACACTTATACTTAAAAACAAGCTGTTAAAGAGTGAAAGCCCAAACCAGCTACCAAATGACCCCGTCAGAGGCACGAACACCTCGCAAGGGACCAATATAACTTGTAGGAACTGACCGCATAGTCCTAGGTCTCTCGGTTTGAGAATATGACGATAGTTTGCAAAAATCAACACTTCAGACTTAAAAATAAGTCGTTAAAGGGTGAAAACCTAAACCAGCCCCCAAACGACCCCGTTGGATGCAGAACACCTCGTACGGGACCAATGTAACTTTTTGGAACTGATCGAGTAATCCCGGGTCTCCCGGTTTGAGAATATGAGGGTAATATGCAAAAATCAACACTTAAGACTTAAGAACAAGCCGTTAAAGGGTGAAAACCCAAACCAGCCCCCAAATGACCTTGTAAGAGGCACGGACACCTCGCTCGGGACTAATGTAACCTCTAGGAACTGACCGCGTGGTCCAGGGTCTCCCGATTTGAGAATATGACGATAATTTGCAAAAATAACACTTAGACTTAAAAATAAGTCGTTAAAGGGTGAAAACATAAACCAACCCCCAAACGACCCAGTAAGAGGCACGAACACCTCACACGGGACCAATGTAACTTGTCGGAACTGACCACATAGTCCCGGGTCTCCCGGTTTGAGAATATGACGATACATTGTAAAAACAATACTTAAACTTAAAAACAAGCCGTTAAAGGGTGAAAAGTCAAACCATCCCCCAAATGACACCGTAAGAAGCAAGAACACCTCGGATGGGACCAATGTAACTTATAGGAACTGATCGCGTAGTCCCGGGTCTCTCTATTTGAGAATATGATGATAATTTACAAAAATCACACTTAGACTAAAAAACAAGCCGTTAAAAGGTGAAAACCCAAACCTGCCCCCAAACGGACCCGCAAGAGGCACGAACACCTCGTACGGGACTAATGTAACCTGTAGGAACTGATCGCATAGTCCCGGGTCTCCCGGTTTGAGAATATGATGATAATTTGTAAAAATAACACTTAAGACTTGAAAATAAGCTGTTAAAGAGTGAAAACCCAAACTAGCCCCCAAACGGACCCATAAGAGGCACGAACACCTCGCACAGGACCAATGTAACTTGTAAGAACTGACTGCATAGCTCCGCGTCTCCCCATTTGTGAATATGACGATAATTTGCAAAAATCACACTTAAACTTAAAAACAAGTTGTTAAAGAGTGAAAGCCCAAACCATCCCCCAAACGACCCCGTCAGCGGCACGATCACCTCTCACGGGACCAATGAAACTTACAGGAACTGACCGCATAGTCCTGGGTCTCCCGGATTGAGAATATGACGATAGTTCGCAAAAATCAACACATAAGACTTAAAAACAAGCCGTTAAAGGGTGAAAACCCAAACCAGCCCCCAAACGACCCCGTTAGATGCACGAACACCTCACACGACACCAATGTAACTTAAAGGAACTGATCGCGCAGTCTCGGGTCTCCCGATTTGAGAACATGACGATAATTTGCAAAAATCACACTTAGACTTGAAAACAAGCCGTTAAAGGATGAAAACCCAAACCAGCCCCCAAACGACCCCGTTGGACGTACAAACACCTCGCACAGGACCAATGTAACTTGTTGGAACTGATCGCGTAGTCAAGGGTCTCCCGGTTTGGGAATATGATGGTAATTTGCAAAAATCACACTTAGACTTGAAAATAAGCCGTTAAAGGGTGAAAACCCAAACTAGCCCCCAAACGGCCCCATAAAAGGCACGAACACCTCGCACAGGACCAATGTAATTTGTAGGAATTGACTGCATAGTCCAGGGTCTCCCAATTTGAGATATGACGATAATTTGCAAAAATCACACTTAGACTAAAAAATAAGCCGTTAAAGGGTGAAAATCCAAACCAGCCCCCAAACGACCCCGTTGGAAGCATAAACACCTCGCACAGGACCAATGTAACTTGTTAAAACTGATCGCGTGGTCAAGGGTCTCCCGGTTTGGGAATATGTTGGTAATTTGTAAAAATCACACTTAGACTTGAAAATAAGTCGTTAAAGGATGAAAACCCAAACGACCCCGTAATAGGCACGAACACCTCGCAGGGGACCAACGTAACTTGTAGGAACTGACCGCATTGTCCTGGGTCTCCCGATTTGAAAATATGATGATAATTTGTAAAAATCACACTTAGAATTAAAAACAAGCAGTTAAAGGGTGAAAATCAAAACCAACCCCCAAACGACCCGTAAGAGGTACGAACACCTCTCTCGGGACCAATGTAACTTGTAGGAACTGACCGATTAGTCTCGGGTCTCCCGGTTTAAGAATACGACGATAGGTTGCAAAAAACACACTTATACTTAAAAATAATTCGTTAAAGGGTGAAAACCCAAACCAACCACCAAACGACCTCGTTGGATGCCCAAACACCTCGCACGGGACCAATGTAACTTCTTGGAACTAACCGCGTAGTCCTGGGTTTCCCGTTTGGGAATATGACAGTAATTTGTAAAAATCACACTTAGACTTAAAAACAAGCTGTTAAAGGGTGAAAGCCCAAACTAGCCCCCAGACGACCCCGTAAGAGGCACGAACAGACTAATGTAACTTGTAGTAACAAACCGCATAGTCCTGGGTCTCCCGGCTTAAGAATATGATGATAATTTGCAAACATAACACTTAGACTTAAAAACAAGCCATTAAATGGTGAAAACCCAAACCAGCCCCCAAACGATCCCGTAAGAGGCACGAACACCTTGCACGGGACCAATGTAACTTGTAGGAACTGAAAGCATAGTCCCGGGTCTCCCAATTTGGGAATATGATAATAATTTGCAAAAATAACACTTAGACTTAAAAAAAGTCATTAAAGGGTGAAAACCTAAACCTGCCCCAAAACGACCCCATAAGAGGCACGAACACCTCGCATGGGACCAATGTAACTTGTAGTAACTGACCGCAACGCCCGGGGTATCCCGGTTTGAGAATATGACGCTAGCTTGCAAAAATCAACACATAAGACTTAGAAACCAGCCGTTAAAGGGTGAAAACCCAAACCAGCCCCGAAACGTCCCCTTAAGAGGCACGAACACCTCGCACGAGACCAATGTAACTTATTGGAACTGATCGCGTAGTCCCGGGTCATCCGGTTTGAGAATATGATGGTAATTTGCAAAAATCACACTTAGACTTAAAAGCAAGCCGTTAAATGGTGAAAACCCAAACGAGCCCCCAAACGAACCCGTAAGAGGCACGAACACCTCACTCGGGACCAATGTAACTTGTAGGAACGGATCGCATTGTCTTGGGTCTCCCGGTTTGGGAATATGATGATAGTTTGGAAAAATCAACACTTAAGACTTAAAAACAAGCCGTTAAAGGGTGAAAACCCAAACCAGCCCCCAAATGACCCCTTAAGAGGCACGAAAACCACGCACGGGTCCAATGTAACCTCTAGGAACTGACCGCGTAGTCTCGGGTCCCCCGATTTGAGAACATGATGATAATTTGCAAAAATAACACTTAGACTTAAAAATAAGTTGTTAAAGGGTGAAAACCTAAACCAGCCCCCAAACGACCCCGTAAGAGGCACGAACACCTCGCACGGAACCAATGTAACTTGTAGGAACTGACCGCATAGTCCCGGGTCTCCCGGTTTGAGAATATGACGATACATTGTATAAACAACACTTAAATTTAAAAATAAGCCGTTGAAGGGTGAAAAGTCAAACCGTCCCCCAAATGACACCGTAAGAAGCAAGAACACCTCGGACGGGACCAATGTAACTTATAGGAACTGATCGCGTAGTCCCGGGTGTCTCGATTTGAGAATATGACGATAATTTACAAAAATTATACTTAGACTTAAAAACAAGCCGTTAAAGGGTGATAACCCAAACTAGCCCCCAAACGGACCCGTAAGAGGCACGAACACCTCGTACGGGACTAATGTAACTTGTAGGAGTTGATCGCATAGTCCAGGGTCTCCCGGTTTGAGAATATAACCATTGTTTGCAAAAATCAACACTTAAGACTTAAAAACAAGTCGTTAAAGAGTGAAAACCTAAACTATCCCCCAAACAATCCAGTAAAAGGCACAAATACCTCGCAAGGGACCAAAGTAACTTGTAGGAACTCATCGTGTAGTCCCGGTCTCTCGATTTGAGAATATGACGATAGTTTGCAAAAATCACACTTAGACTTAAAAATAAGCCGTTAATGGGTGAGGTCCCAAACTAGCCCCGAAATGACCCCGTAAGAGACACGGACACCTCGAACGGGACCAATGTATCTTGTAGGAATTGATCGCGTAGTCACGGGTCTCTCGGTTTGAGAATATGACGATAGTTTGCAAAAATCACACTTAGACTTAAAAATAAGCCGTTAAAGGTTAAAAATCCAAAACCAGCCCCCAAACGACCCCGTTGAACGCACAAACACCTCGCACAGGACCAATGTAACATGTTGGAACTGATCGCGTAGTTAAGGGTCTCCCGATTTGGGAATATGATGGTAATTTGCAAAAATCACACTTAAACTTGAAAATAAGCCGTTAAAGGGTGAAAACCCAAACCAGCCCCCAAACGACCCCATAAGAGGCACGGACACCTCGCAGGGGACCAATGTAATTTATAAGAACTGACCGCATAGTCCTGGGTCTCCCGATTTGAGAATATGACGATAATTTGTAAAAATCACACTTAGACTTAAAAACAAGCAGTTAAAGGGTGAAAATCAAAACCAACCCCCAAACGACCCCGTAAGAGGTACGAACACCTCGCTCGGGACCAAGGTAACTTGTAGGAACTGACCGATTAGTCTCGGGTCTACCGGTTTCAGAATACGATGATAGTTTGCAAAAAACACACTTATACTTAAAACACAAGTCGTTAAAGGGTGAAAACCCAAACCAACCCCCAAACGACCCCGTTGGATGCACAAACACCTCGCACGGGACCAATGTAACTTGTTGGAACTGACCGCGTAGTCCCGGGTCTCCCGGTTTGAGAATATGATAGTAATTTGTAAAAATCACACTTAGACTTAAAAACAAGCTGTTAAAGGGTGAAAGCCCAAACTAGCCACCAAACGACCCCGTAAGAGGCACGAACACCTCGCACGGGACTAATGTAACTTGTAGTAACTGACCGCCTAGTCCTGGGTCTCCTTATTTAAGAATATGATGATAATTTGCAACAACAACACTTAGACTAAAAACAACCCGTTAAAGGCTGAAAATCTAAACCAGCCCCCAAACGACCCCGTAAGAGACACGGACACCTTGCATGGGAACAATGTAACTTGTAGGAACTGACCGCGTAGTCCTGGGTCTCCCGGTTTGAGAATATGATGATAGTTTGCAAAAATTCCACTTAGTCAAAAAAACAAGCCGTAAACGGGTGAAAACCTAAACCAGCCCCCAAACAACCCGTAAGAGGCAGGAACACCTCGCACTGGACCAATGTAACTTGTAGGAACTGACCGCGTAGTCCCTGGTCTCTCGGTTTGAGAATATGACAATAATTTGCAAAAATAACACTAAAACTTAAAAATAAGCCATTAAAGGGGGAACACCCAAACCAACCCCCAAACGACACCGTAAGAGGCACGAACACCTCATACGGGACCAATGTAACTTTTAGGAACTGACCGCATAGTCCCAGGTCTCTCTACTAAAGAATATGATGATAATTTGCAAAAATCATACTTAAACTTAAAAATAAGCTATTAAAGGGTGGGAACCCAAACCAGCCCCCAAACGGACCCGTAAGAGGCACGAACACCTCATACGGGATCAATGTAACTTGTATGAACTAATCGCGTACTCCCGGGTCTCCCGATTTGAGAATATGACGATAGTTTGGAAAAATCAAGAGTTAAAACTTAAAAAAAAAGCCGTTAAAGGGTGAAAACCCAAACCAGCCCCCAAACGACCCCGTAAGTGGCTTGAACACCTCGCACGGGACCAATGTGACTTGTAGGAATTAAACGCATAGTCCCGCGTCTCTCGGTTTGATAATATGACGATAATTTGTAAAAATAACACTTAAGACTTGAAAATAAGCCGTTAAAATGTGAAAACCCAAACCAACCCCCAAACGGACCCGTAAGAGGCACGAACACCTCGCACAGGACTAATGTAACTTGTAGGAACTGACTGCGTAGCTCCGGGTCTCCCCATTTGAGAATATGACAATAATTTGCAAAAATAACACTTAGACTTAAAAATAAATTATTAAAAGGTAAAAACCTAAACCAGACACCAAACGACCCCGTAAGAGGCACGAACACCTTGCTCGGGAACAATGTAACTTTTAGGAACTGGCCGTATAGTCCCGGGTCTCCCAGTTTGAGAATATGATAATAGTTTGAAAAAATGACTTTTAGACTTAAAAATAATCCGTTAAAGGGTGAAAACCGAAACGAGCCCCCAAACGACCCCGTTGGATGCACGAACACCTCGAACGGGACCAATGTAACTTGTTCGAACTGACCGCGTAGCCTCGGGTCTCCCGGTTTGAGAATATGAGGGTAATTTACAAAAATCACACTTAGACTTAAAAACAAGCAGTTAAAGGATGAAAACCCAAACCAACACCCAAACGACCCCGTAAGAGACACGAACACCTCGCATGGGACCAATGTAACTTGTAGGAACTGACCGCGTAGTTCCGGGTCTCCCGGTTTGAGAATATGACGAAAGTTTGCAAAAATCACACTTAGACTTAAAAACAAATCGTTAAAGGGTGAAAACCCAAACCAGCCCCCAAACGACCCCGTTGGATGCACAAACACCTCGCACTGAACCAGTGTAACTTGTTGGAACTGACCGCGTAGTCCCAAGTCTCCTCGTTTGAGAATAGGACGATAATTTGAATAAATCACACTTAGACTTAAAAACAAGCTGTTAAAGAGTGAAAGCCCAAACCAGCCACCAAACGACCCCGTCAGAGGCACAAACACCTCGCACGGGACCAATGTAACTTGTAGGAACTGACCGCATAGTCCTAGGTCTCCCGATTTGAGAATATGACGATAGTTTGCAAAAATCAACACTTAAGACTTAAAACCAAGCCGTTAAAGGGTGAAAACGTAAACCATCTCCCAAACGACCCCGTTGGATGCAGAACACCTCGCACGGGACCAATGTAACTTTTTGGAACTGATCGCGTCATCCCGGGTCTCCCAGTTTGAGAATATTATGGTAATATGCAAAAATCACACTTAGACTTAAAAACAAGCCATTAAAGGGTGAAAACCCAAACCAGCCCCCAAACGACCCCGTAAGAGGCACGGATACCTCGCTCCAGACCAATGTAACCTGTAGGAACTGACCGCGTAGTCCAGAGTCTCCCGATTTGAGAATATGATGATAATTTGGAAAAATAACACTTAAACTTAAAAATAAGTCGTTAAAGGGTGAAAACCAAAACCAGCCCCCAAACGACCCCGTAAGAGGCACGAACACCTCGTATCAGACTAATGTAACCTGTAGGAACTGATCGCATAGTCTCGGGTCTCCCGGTTTGAGAATATAACCATTGTTTGCAAAAATAAACACTTAAGACTTACAAATAAGCCGTTAAAGAGTGAAAATCCAAACTAGCTCCCAAACGACCCCGTAAGAGGCACGGACACCTCGCACGGGACCAATGTAACTTGTAAGAACTGATCGCGTAGTCCCGAGTCTCTCGGTTTGAGAATATGATGATAGTTTGAAAAAATCACACTTAGACTTAAAAATAAGCCGTTAAAGGGTGAAATCCCAAACTTGCCCCCAAATGACCCCGTAAGGGGCACGAAGACCTCGAACGGGACCAATGTAACTTGTAGGAACTGATCGCGTAGTCCCGGGTCTCCCGGTTTGAGAATATGACGATAGTTTGCAAAAATCACACTTAGACTTAAAAATAAGCCGTTAAAGGGTGAAAATCCAAACTAGCCCCCAAACGACCTCGTTGAACGTACAAACACCTCGCACAGGACCAATGTAACTTGTTGGAACTGATCGCGTAGTCAAGTGTCTCCCGATTTGGGAATATGATGGTAATTTGCAAAAATCACACTTAGACTTGAAAATAAGCCGTTAAAGGGTGAAAACCCAAACTAGCCCCCAAACGACCCCGTAAGAGGCACGAACACCTCGTAAGGGACCAATGTAACTTGTAGGAACTGACCGCATAGTCCCGGGTCTCCCGATTTGAGAATATGAAGATAATTTCTAAAAATCACACGTAGACTTAAAAATAAGCCGTTAAAGGATGAAAATCAAAACCAACCCCCAAACGATCCCGTAAGAGGTACGAACACCTCGCTCGGGACCAATGTAACTTGTAGGAACTGACCGTTTAGTCTCGGGTCTCCCGGTTTCAGAATACGATGATAGTTTCCAAAAAACACACTTATACTTAAAAATAAGTCGTTAAAGGGTGAAAACCCAAACCAACCACCAAACGACCCCGTTGGATGCACAAACACCTCGCACGGGACCAATGTAACTTGTTGGAACTAATCGCGTAGTCCCGGGTCTCCCAGTTTGAGAATATGATAGTAATTTTAATATTCACACTTAGACTTAAAAACAAGCTGTTAAAGGGTGAGAGCCGAAAGTAGCCCCCAAATGACCCCGTAAGAGGCGCGAACACCTCGCACGGGACTAATGTAACTTGTAGTAACTGACCGCATAGTCCTGGGTCTCCCGGCTTAAGAATATGACGATAATTTGTAAAAACAACACTTAGACTTAAAAACAAGCCGTTAAAGGCTGAAAACCCAAACCAGCCCCCAAACGACCCCGTAAGAGGCACGAACACCTTGCACGGGACCAATGTAACTTGTAGGAACTGATCGCGTAGTCCTGGGTCTCCCGGTTTGAGAATATGATGATAGTTTGCAAAAATACCACTTAGTCTTAAAAACAAGCTGTAAAAGGTTGAAAACCTAAACCAACCCCCAAACGACCCCGTAAGAGGCACGAACACCTCGCACGGGACTATTCTAACTTGTAGGAACAGACCGCGTAGTCCCGGGTCACCCGGTTTGAGAATATGATGAAAAGTTGCAAACATAACACTTAGACTTAAAAATAAGTCGTTAAAGGGTGAAAACCCAAACCAGCCCCCAAACGTTCCCGTAAGAGGCACGAACACCTTACACGGGACCAATGTAAGTTGTAGGAACTGAATGCATAGTCTCGGATCTCCCGATTTGAGAATATGATGATAATTTGCAAAAATAACACTTAGAGTTAAAAGAAGTCATTAAAGGGTGAAAACCTAAACCAGCCCCCAAACGACCCCGTAAGAGGCACGAACACCTCGCACGGGACCAATGTAACTTGTAGTAACTGACCGCATAGTTCGGAGTCTTCCGATTTGAGAATATGACGATAGTTTCCAAAAATCAACACATAAGACTTAAAAACAAGCCGTTAAAGGGTGAAAACCCAAATCAGCCCCGAAACGACCCCTTAAGAGGCATGAACACCTCGCACGAGACCAATGTAACTTGTAGGAACTGATCGCGTAGTCTTGGGTCAGCCGATTTGAGAACATGACGATAATTTGAAAAAATCACACTTAGACTTAAAAACAAGTCGTTAAAGGATGAAAGACAAAACCAACCCCCAAACGACCCCGTAAGAGGTACGAACACCTCGTTCGGGACCAATGTAACTTGTAGGAACTGACCGCATAGTCCCGGGTCTCCCGGTTTGACAATATGATGAAAATTTACAAAAATAACACTTATACTTAAAAACAAGCCGTTAACAGGTGAAAACCTAAACCAGCCCCCAAACAATCCCGTTAGAGGCACGAACACCACGCACAGGTCCAATATAACCTATAGGAACTGACCCCGTAGTCCCGGGTCTCCCGATTTGAGAATATGATGATAATTTTCAAAAATAACACTTAGACTTAAAAATAAGTCGTTAAAGGGTGAAAACCTAAACCAGCCACCAAACGACCCCGTAAGAGGTACGAACACCTCGCACGGAACCAATGTAACTTGTAGGAACTGATCGCATAGTCCCGGTTCTCCCGATTTGAGAATATGATGATACATTGTAAAAACAACACTTAAACTTAAAAACAAGCCGTTAAAGGTTGAAAAGTCAAACTATCCCCCAAATGACACCGTAAGAAGCAAGAACACCTCGGACGGGACCAATGTAACTTATAGGAACTGATCGCGTAGTCCCGGGTCTCTCGATTTGGGAATATAATGATAATTTACAAAAATCACACTTAGACTTAAAAACAAGCCGTTAAAGGGTGATAACCCAAACTAGCCCCCAAACGGACCCGTAAGAGGCACGAACACCTCATACGGGACAAATGTAACTTGTAGGAGCTGATCGCATAGTCCAGGGTCTCCCGGTTTGAGAATATAACAATTGTTTGCAAAAATCGACACTTAAGACTTAAAAACAAGCCGTTAAAGAGTGAAAACCTAAACTATCCCCCAAACAATCCCATAAAAGGCACGAATACCTCGCACGGGACCAATGTAACTTGTAAGAACTGATCGCGTAGTCCCGGGTCTCTCGGTTTGAGAATATGATGATAGTGTGAAAAAATACACTTAGACTTAAAAATTAGCCGTTAAAGGGTGAAATCCCAAACTAGCCCCCAAATGACCCCGTAAGAGGCACGAACACCTCGAACGGGACCAATGTAACTTGTAGGAACTGATCGCGTAGTCACGGGTCTCTCGGTTTGGACGCACAAACACCTCGCACAGGACCAATGTAACTTGTTGGAACTGATCGCGTAGTCAAGGGTCTCCCAGTTTGGGAATATGATGGTAATTTTCTAAAATCACACTTAGACTTGAAAATAAACCGTTAAAGGGTGAAAACCCAAACCAGCCCCCAAACGACCCCATAAGAGGCACGAACACCTCATAGGGGACCAATGTAATTTGTAGGAACTGACCGCATAGTCCGGGGTCTCCCGATTTTAGAGTATGACGATAATTTGCAAAAATCACAATTAGACTTAAAAACATGTTGTTAAAGGGTGAAAATCAAAACAATCCCCCAAATGACCCCGTAAGAGGTACAGACACCTCGCTCGGGACCAATGTAACTTGTAGGAACTGACCGCTTAGTCTCGGGTCTACGGGTTTCAGAATACGATGATAGTTTGCAAAAAATACACTTATACTTAAAACACAAGTCGTTAAAGGGTGAAAACCCAAACCAACCCCCAAACGACCCCGTTGGATGCACAAACACCTCGCACGGGACCAATGTTACCTGTTGGAACTGACCGCGTAGTCCCGGGTCTCCCGATTTGAGAATATGACAGTAATTTGTAAAAATCACACTTAGACTTAAAAACAAGCTGTTAAAGGGTGAAAGCCCAAACTAGCCCCCAAACGACCCCGTAAGAGGCACGAACACCTCGCACGGGACTAATGTAACTTGTAGTAACTGACCGCCTAGTCCTGGGTCTCCCGGTTTAACAATATGATGATAATTTGCAAAAACAACACTTAGACTTAAAAACAAGCCGTAAAGGCTGAAAATCCAAACCAGCCCCCAAACGACCCCGTAAGAGGCACGAACACCTTTCACGGGACCATTATAACTTGTAGGAACTAACCGCGTAGTCCTAGGTCTCCCGGTTTGAGAATATGATGATAGTTTGCAAAAATCCCACTTAGTCTTAAAAACAAGCCGTAAAAGGGTGAAAACCTAAACCAACCCCCAAACGACCCCGTAAGAGGCATGAACACCTCGCACTGGACCAATGTAACTTGTAGGAACTGACCGCGTAGTCCCTGGTCTCTCGGTTTGAGAATATGACGATAATTTGCAAAAACAACACTAAAACTTAAAAATAAGCCGTTAAAGGGTGAAAACCCAAACCAACCCCCAAACGACTCCGTAAGAGGCACGAACACCTCGTACAGGACCAATGTAACTTGTAGGAACTGACCGCGTAGTCCCAGGTCACCCGATTAGAGAATATGATGATAATTTGTATAAATCATACTTAAACTTAAAAATAAGCCGTTAATGAGTGGAAACCCATACCAGCCTCCAAACGGACCCGTAAGAGGCACGAACACCTCGTATGGGATCAATGTAACTTGTAAGAACTGATCGCGTGCTCCTGGGTCTCCCGATTTGAGAATATGACGATAGTTTGGAAAAATCAACAGTTAAGACTTAAAAACAAGTCATTAAAGGGTGAAAACCCAAACCATCCCCAAACGACCCCGTAAGAGGCCTGAACACCTCGCACGGGACCAATGTGATTTGTAGGAATTAACCGCATAGTTCCGGGTCTCTCGGTTTGATAATATGATGATAATTTGCAAAAAGAACACTTAAGACTTGAAAATAAGTCGTTAAAGGGTGAAAACCCAAACCAACCCCCAAACGGACCCGTAAGAGGCACGAACACCTCACACAGGACAAATGTAACTTGTGGGAACTGACTGCGTAGCTCCGGCTAGCCCTATTTTAGAATATGACAATAATTTGCAAAAACAACACTTAGACTTAAAAATAAGTTGTTAAAAGGTAAAAACCTAAACCAGACACCAAATGACCTCGTAAGAGGCACGGACACCTCGCACGGGACCAATGTAACTTGTAGGAACTGACCGCGTATTCCCGGGTCTCCTAGTTTGAGAATATGATAATAGTTTGCAAAAATGACTTTTAGACTTAAAAATAATCCGTTAGAGGGTGAAAACCCAAACGAGCCCCCAAACGACCCCGTTGGATGCACGAACACCTCGCACGGGACCAATGTAACTTATTCGAACTGACCGCATAGCCTGGGGTCTCCCGGTTTGAGAATATGAGGGTAATTTTCAAAAATCATAGTTAGACTTAAAAATAAGCCGTTAGAGGATGAAAACCCAAACCAGCCCCCAAACTACCCCATAAGAGACACGAACACCTCGCACGGGATCAATGTAACTTGTAGGAACTGACCGCGTAGTCCCGAGTCTCCCAGTTTGAGAATATAACGATAGTTTGCAGAAATCACATTTAGACTTAAAAATAAATCGTTAAAGGGTGAAAACCCAAACTAACCCCCAAACGACCCCGTTGGATGCACAAACACCGCGCACTGGACCAATGTAACTTGTTGGAACTGACCGCGTAGTCCCGGGTCTTCCCGTTTGAGAATATGACGATAATTTGCAAAAATCACACTTAGACTTAAAAACACGCTGTTAAAGAGTGAAAGCCCAAACCATCCCCCAAACGAACCCTTAAGAGGCACGAACACCTCACACGGGACCAATGTAACTTGTAGGAACTGACCGCATAGTCCTAGGTCTCTCGGTTTGAGAAATGACGGTAGTTTGCAAAAATCAACACTCAAGACTTAAAAACAAACTGTTAAAGGATGAAAACCTAAACCAATCCCCAAACGACCCCGTTGGATGCACGAACACCTCGGACGGGCCAATGTAACTTGTTGGAACTAATTGCATAATCCTGGGTCTCTCGGTTTGAGAATATGATGGTAATTTGCAAAAATCACACTTAGACTTAAAAACAAGCCGTTAAATGGTGAAAACCCAAACTAGCCCCCAAACGACCCCGTAAGAGGCACGGACACCTCACTCGGGACCAATGTAACTTATAGAAACTGACCGCATAGTCTTGGGTCTCCCGGTTTGGGAATATGATGATAGTTTGTAAAAATCAACACTTAAGACTTAAAAACAAGCCGTTAAAGGGTGAAAACCCAAACCAGCCCCCAAATGAACCCTTAAGAGGCACGAAAACAACGCACGGGTCCAATGTAACCTCTAGCAACTGACCGCGTAGTCTCGGGTCCCCCGATTTGAGAACATGACGATAATTTGCAAAAATAACACTTAGACTTAAAAATAAGTCGTTAAAGGTTGAAAACCTAAACTATCCCCCAAATGACCCCGTAAGAGGCACGAACACCTCGCACGGGACCAATGTAACTTGTAATAACTGACCGAGTAGTCCCGGGTCTCCCGATTTGAGAATATGACGATACTTTGTAAAAATAACACTTAAACTTAAAAACAAGCCGTTAAAGGGTGAAAACTCAAACAAGCCCCCAAATGACACTGTAAGAAGCACAAACTCCTCAGACGGGACCAATGTAACTTATAGGAACTGACCGCGTAGTCTCGGGTCTCTCGATTTGAGAATATGACGATAATTTACAAAAATCACACTTAGACTTAAAAACAAGCCGTTAAAGGGTGAAAACCCAAACCAGCTCCCGAACAGACCCGTAAGAGGCACGAACACCTCGTACGGGACCAATATAACCTGTAGGAACTGATCGCGTAGTGCCGGGTCTCTCGGTTTGAGAATATAACAATTATTTGTAAAAATCAACACTTAAGACTTAAAAATAAGTCGTTAAAGGGTGAAATCCCAAACTAGCCCCAAATGACCCCGTAAGAGGCACGAACACCTCGCACGGGACCAATGTAACCTGTAGGAACTGATCGCGTAGTCCCGGGTCTCCCGATTTGAGAATATGACGATAGTTTGAAAAAATCACACTTAGACTTAAAAATAAGCCGTTAAAGGGTGAAAATCGAAACCAACCACCTAACAACCCCGTTGGACGCACAAACACCTCGCACAGGACCAATGTAACGTGTTGGAACTGATCGCGTAGTCAAGGGGGTCCCGGTTCGGTAATATGATGGCAATTTGAAAAAATCACACTTAGACTTAAAAATAAGCCGTTAAAGGGTTAAAACCCAAACCAGCCCCCAAACGATCCTGTAAGAGGCACGAACACCTCGTAGGGGACCAATGTAACTTGTAGGAACTGATTGCATAGTCCTGGGTCTCCCGGTTTGAGAATATGACGATAGTTTGAAAAATTCAACACGTGAGACTTAAAAAAAGCCGTTAAAGAGTGAAAACAAAAACCAACCCCCAAACGACACCTTAAGACGCACGAATACCTTGAACGAGACCAATGTATCTTGTAGGAACTGATCGCGTAGTCCCGGGTCCCCCGATTTGAGAACATGATGATAATTTGCAAAATTCACACTTAGACTTAAAAACAAGTCGGTAAAGGGTGAAAACCCAAACCAGCCCCCAAACGAGCCCGTAAGAGGCACGAACACCATGCACAGGTCCAATGTAACATGTAGGAACTGACCGCGTAGTCCTGGGTCTCCCGATTTGAGAATATGAGGATAATTTGTAAAAATAACACTTCGACTTAAAAATAAGTCATTAAAGGGTGAAAACCTAAACCAGTCCCCAAACGACCGCATAACAGGCACTAACACCTCGCACGGGACCAACATAACTTGTAGGAACTAACCGCATAGTTCCGGATCACCCGATTTGAGAATATGATGATACATTGTAAAAACAACACTTAAACTTAAAAACAAGTCGTTAAAGGGTGAAAACTCAAACAATCCCCCAAATGACTCCGTAAAAATCAAGAACACCTCGGACGGGACCAATGTAACTTATAGGAACTGATCGCGTATTCCCGGGTCTATCGATTTGAGAATATGACGATAATTTACAAAAATCACACTTAGACTTAAAAACAAGCCGTTAAAGGGTGAAAACCCAAACTAGCCCCCAAACGGACCCGTAAGAGGCACGGACACCTCGTACGAGACTAATGTAACTTGTAGGAACTAATCGTGTAGTCTCGGGTCTCCAGGTTTGAGAATATAACAATTGTTTGTAAAAATCAACACTTAAGACTTAAAAACATGTTGTTAAAGGGTGAAATCCCAAACTCGCCCCCAAATGACCCCGTAAGAGGCACGAACACCTCGCACGGGACCAATGTAACTTGTAGAAACTGATCGCGTAGTCCCGGGTCTCCCGATTTGAGAATATGACGATAGTTTGCAAAAATCAAACTTAAACTTAAAAATAAGCCGTTAAAGCGTGGAAATCCAAACCAGCCCCCAAACAACCCCGTTGGACGCACAAACACCTCGCACAGGACCAATGTAACTTGTTGGAACTGATCGCGTAGTCAAGGGTCTCCCGGTTTGAGAATATGATGGTAATTTGCAAAAATCACACTTAGACTTAAAAACAAGCTGTTAAAGGGTGAAAACCCAAACCAGCCCCCAAGCGACCTCGTAAGAGGCACGAACACCTCGCAGGGGACCAATGTAACTTGTAGGAACTGATTGCATAGTTCTGGGTCTCCTGGTTTGAGAATAAGACGATAGTTTGAAAAAATCAACACGTAAGACTTTAAAAAAGCCGTTAAAGAGTGAAAACCAAAACCAACCCCCAAATGACACCTTAAGATGCACGAATACCTCGAACGAGACCAATGTATCTTGTAGGAACTGATCGCGTAGTCCCGGGCCCCCGATTTGAGAACATGACGATAATTTGCAAAAATCACACTTAGACATAAAAACAAGCCGTTAAAGGGTGAAAACCAAAACCAACCCCCAAACGACCCTGTAAGAGGTACGAACACCTCGCTCGGGACCAATGTAACTTGTAGGAAAAGATCGCGAAATATCGGGTCTCCTGATTTGAGAGTATGACGATTGTTTGCAAAAAATATGCTTAGACTTAAAGGGTGAAAACCCAAATCAACCCCCAAATGACCCCGTTGGATACACAAACACCTCGCACTGGACCAATGTAACTTGTTGGAACTGACCGCGTAGTCCCAGGTCTCCCGGTTTGAGAATATGACGGTAATTTATAAAAATCACACTTAGACTTAAAAGCAAGTCGTTAAAGAGTGAAAACCCAAACCAGCCCCCAAACGATCCCTTAAGAGGCACGAACACCTCGCACGATACCAATGAAACTTGTAGGAACTGACCGCGTAGTCCCGGGTCTCTCGATTTGAGAATATGACGATAATTTGCAAAAATCACACTTAGACTGAAAAATAAGCCGTTAATGGGTGAAAACTAAAACCAACCACCAAACGACCCCGTCAGAGATACGAACACCTCGCTCGGGACCAATGTAACTTATAGGAACTGACCGCATAGTCCCGGGTCTCCCGGTTTAATAATATGATGATAATTTGCAAAAATCACACTTAGACTTTAAAACAAGCCATTAAAGGGTGAAAACCTAAACCAGCCACCAAACGACCCCGTAAGAGGCACGAACATGACGCATGGGTCCAATGTAATTTGTAGGAACTGACCGCGTATTCCCAGGTCTCCCGGCTTGAGAATATGACGACAATTTGTAAAAATAACACCTAGACATAAAAATAAGTCGTTAAAGGTTGAAAACCTAAACCAGCCCCCAAACGACCCCGTAAGAGGCACAAACACCTCGCACGGGACCAATGTAACTTGCAGAAACTGACCGCGTTGTCCCGGGTCTCCCGATTTGAGAATATGATGATACTTTGTAAAAACAACACTTAAACTTTAAAAAAAACCGTTAAAGGGTGAAAACTTAAACCAACCCCCAAAGGACACCATAAGAAGCACGAACACCTCGGACGGGACCAATGTAACTTATAGGAATTGACCGCGTATTCCCGGGTCTATGGATTTGAGAATATGATGATAATTTACGAAAATCACACTTAGACTTAAAAACAAGCCGTTAAAGGATAAAAACCCAAATCAGCCCCCAAACGGACCCATAAGAGGCACGAACACCTCGTACGGGACTAATGTAACTTGTAGGAACTGATCGCGTAGTCCCAGGTCTCCCGGTTTGAGAATATAACCATTGTTTGCAAAAATTAACACTTAAGACTTAAAAACAAGCCTTTAAAGGGTGAAAACCCAAACCAGCCCCCAAACGATCTCGTAAGAGGCACGAACACCTTGCACGGGACCAATGTAACTTGTAGGAACTGATCGCGTAGTCCCGGGTCTCCCGATTTGAGAATATGACGATAGTTTGCAAAAATCACACTTAGACTTAAAGATAAGCCGTTAAAGGGTGAAAACCCA
Source organism: Sambucus nigra (assembly GCA_949130495.1). Classification (NCBI taxonomy): domain Eukaryota; kingdom Viridiplantae; phylum Streptophyta; class Magnoliopsida; order Dipsacales; family Adoxaceae; genus Sambucus; species Sambucus nigra. Next base: position 694,029,653 of record OX422210.1, read on the forward strand.
AACCAGCACCCAAACGACCCCTTTGGATGCACGAACACCTCGTACGGGACCAATGTAACTTGTTGGAACTGTCCGCGTAATCTCGGGTCTTAGAGTTTGAGAATATGATGGTAATTTGTAAAAATCACACTTAGACTTAAAAATAATCCGTTAAAGGGTGAAAACCTAAATCAGCCCCCAAATGACCCCGTAAGAGGCACGAACACCTCGTACGGGACCAATGTAACTTGTAGAAACTGACCGCATAGTCCTGGGTCTCTCGGTTTGAGAATATGACGATATTTGTAAAAATCAACACTTAAGACTTAAAAACAAGCCGTTAAGGGGTGGGAACCTAAACGACCCCTTAAGAGGCACGAACACCTCGCTCGAGACCAATATAACTTGTAGGAACTGACCGCGTAGTCCCGGGTCCCCCGATTTGAGAACATGACGATATGCAAAAATCATACTTAGACTTAAAAAAAACCCGTTAAAGGGTGAAAACCAAAACCAACCTCCAAACGACCCCGTAAGAGGCACGAACACCTCGCTCGGGACCAATGTAACTTGTAGGAACATACCGCGTAGTCCCGGGTTTCACGATTTGATAATATGATGATAGTTTGCAAAAACGACACTTAGACTTAAAAACAAGTTGTTAAAGGGTGAAAACCCAAACCAACCCCCAAACGACCCTGTTAGATGAACAAACACCTCGCATGGGACCAATGTAACCTATTGGAACTGACCGTGTAGTCCCGGGTCACCCGGTTTGTTAATATGATGATAATTTTCAAAAATCACACTTAGCCTTAAAAATAAGTCGTAAAAGGGTGAAAGCCCAAACCAGCCCCCAAATGACCCCGTAAGAGGAACGAACACCTCGCACGGGACCAATGTAACTTGTAGGAGTCGACTGCATAGTCCTGGGTCTCTCGGTTTGAGAGTATGATGATAGTTTGCAAAAATTAACACTTAAGACTTAAAAACAAGCCGTTAAAGTGTAAAAACCCAAACCAGCCCCCAAGCGACCCCTTAAGAGGCACGAACATCTCCCAAGAGACCAATGTAACTTGTAGGAACTCACCGCGTAGTCCCGGGTCTCCCGACTTGAGAACATGACGATAGTTTGTAAAAATCACACTTAGACTTAAAAACAAGCCGTTAAAGGGTGAAAACCAAAACCAACCTCCAAAGGAGCCCGTAAGAGGTACGAACACCTCGCTCTGGACCAATGTAACTTGTTGGAACTGACCGCATAGTCCAAGGTCTCCCAGTTTAAGAATATGATGATAATTTTTAAAAATCCCAGTTAGACTAAAAAACAAGCCGTTAAAGGATGAAAACCTAAACCAGCCTCCAAACGATCACGTAAGAGGCACGAACACCACGTACGGGTCCAATGTAACTTGTAGGAACTGACCGCGTAGTCCCGGGTCTCCCGATTTGAGAATATGATGATAATTTGTAAAAATAATACTTAGACTTAAAAATAAGTCGTTTAAGGGTGTAAACCTAAACCAGCCCCCAAACGACCCCGTAAGAGGCACGAACACCTCGCACGGGACTATTGTAACTTGCAGGAACTGATCACGTAGTCCTGGGTCTCCAGGTTTGAGAATATGATGACACTTTGTAAAAAAAACACTTAAACTAGCCCCAAATGACACCGTAAGTAGCTTAAACACCTCGGATGTGACCAATGTAACTTATAAGAACTAACCGCGTAGTCCTGGATCTCTCGATTTGAGAATGATGATATTTTACAAAATCACATTTAGACTTAAAAACAAGCCGTTAAAGGATAAAAACCCAAACCAGCCTCCAAACGGACACGTAAGAGGCACGCACACCTCGTACGGGACTAATGTAACTTGTAGAAACTGATCGCATAGTCCCGGGTCTCTCGGTTTGAGAATATAATCATTGTTTGCAAAAATCAACACTTAAGACTTAAAAACAAGCCGTTAAAGGGTGAAAACCCAAACCGGCCCCCAAACGACACCGTAAGAGGCACAAACACCTCGCACGGGACCAATGTAACTTGTAGGAACTGATCGCGTAGTTCCGGGTCTCCCGGTTTGAGAATATGACGATAGTTTGTAAAAATCACACTTAGACTTAAAAATAAGCCGTTAAAGGGTGAAAACCCAAACCATCTCCAAACGACCCCGTTGGATGCACGAACACCTTGCCCGGGACCAATGTAACTTGTTGGAACTGTCCGCATAATCCCGGGTCTCCCAGTTTGAGAATATGATGGTAATTTGTAAAAATCACACTTAGACTTAAAAACAAGCCGTTAAAGGGTGAAAACCCAAACGAGCTCCCAAATGACCCTTTAAGAGGCATGAACACCTCGTACGAGACCACTGTAACTTGTAGGAACTGACCGCATAGTCCTGGGTCTCCCGATTTGAGAATATGATGATAGTTTGCAAAAATTTACACTTAAGACTTAAAAACAAGCCAATAAGGGGTGAAAACCCAAACCAGCCCCCAGACGACCACTTAAGAGGCTCGAACACCTCGCACGAGACCAACATAACTTGTAGGAACTGACCGCGTAGTCCCGGGTCCCCCGATTTGAGGACATGACGATAATTTACAAAAAATCACACTTAGAATTAAAAACAAACCGTTAAAGGGTGAAATCCAAAACCAACCCCCAAACGACCCCGTAAGAGGCACGAACACCTCACTCGGGACCAATATAACTTGTAGCAACATACCGCATAGCCCCGGGTCTCACAATTTGAGAATATGACAATAGTTTGCAAAAAACGCAATTATACTTAAAAACAAGTCATTAAAGGGTGAAAATCCAAACCAGCCCCTAAACGACCCCGTTAGATGAATAAACACCTCGCATGGGACCAATGTAACTTGTTGGACCTGACCTCGTAGTCCCGGGTCTCCCGATTTGTTAATATGACAGTAATTTGCAAAAATCACACTTATACTTAAAAATAAGCCGTTAAAGGGTGAAAGCCTAAATTAGCCCCCCAAATGACCCCGTAAGAGGCACAAACACATCGCATGGGACCAATGTAACTTGTAGGAACTAACCGCATAGTCCTTGGTCTCCCGGTTTGAGAGTATGACCATAGTTTGCGAAAATCAACACTTAAGACTTAAAAACAAGTCGTTAAAGGGTGAAAACCCAAACCAGCCCCCAAACGACCCCTTAAGAGGCACAAACATCTCGCACGGGTCCAATGTAACCTGTAGGAACTGACCACGTAGTTCCTGATCTCCCGATTTGAGAATATGATGATAATTTGTAAAAATAATACTTAGACTTAAAAATAAGTCGTTTAAGGGTGAAAACCTAAACCAGCCCCCAAACGACCCCGTAAGAGGTACGAACACCTCGCACGGGACTAATGTAACTTGCAGGAACTGACCGCGTAGTCCCGGGTCTCCCGGTTTGAGAATATGACTATATTTTATAAAAATAACACTTAAACTTAAAAATAAGCCGTTAAAGGGTGAAAACTCAAACCAGCCCCAGATGACACCGTAAGAAGCACGAACACCTCGGACGGGACCAATGTAACTTATAGGAACTAACCGCGTAGTCCCGGGTCTCTCGGTTTGAGAATATGATGATAATTTACAAAAATCACACTTAGACTTAAAAACAAGCCGTTAAAGGGTGAAAACCCAAACCAGCCCCCAAACGGACCCGTAAGAGGCATGAACACCTCGTACGGGACTAATGTAAGTTATAGGAACTGATCGCGTAATCCCTGGTCTCCCGGTTTGAGAATATAACCATTGTTTGCAAAAATCAACACTTAAGACTTAAAAACAAGCCGTTAAAGGGTGAAAACCCGAACCAGCTCCCAAACGACCCCGTAAGAGGCACGAACACCTCGCACGGGACCAATGTAACTTATAGGAACTGATCGCGTAGTCCCCCGAGTCTCCCGATTTGAGAATATGACGATAGTTTGCAAAAATCACACTTAGACTTAAAAATAAACCGTTAAAGGGTGAAAACCCAAACCAGCCCCCAAACGACCCCGTTGGATGCACGAACACCTCGCACGGGACCAATGTAACTTGTTGGAACTGACCGTGTATATGATGGTAATTTTCAAAAATGACACTTAGACTTAAAAACAAGCCGGGTGAAAACTCAAACAAACCCCCAAACGACCCCGTAAGAGGCACGTACACCTCGGACGGGACCAATGTAACTTATAGGAACTGACCGCGTAGTCCTGGGTCTCCCGATTTGAGAATATGACGATAATTTGCAAAAATCACACTTAGACTTAAAAACAAGCCGTTAAAGGGTGAAAACCCAAACCAACCCCCAAACGAACCCGTAAGAGGCACAAAAACCTCGCACGGGGTCAATGTAACTTGTAGGAACTGACCGCGTAGTCTTGGGTCTCCCGGTTTGAGAATATGATGATAATTTTCACTCCTATATGTAATTTTTTTGTTTGAGTAAATTTTTTTTGTAAATTATTAGGTTACTAATATCGTCTCTTTTTTGTATCCTATTTTTTTTTTGCAGGATAACAGTTTATCGTTGGCATTTATTCACGTGGAACACATAGAGAACTCAATGGTTTACAACAAGGGGTTTATTCATGATTCCATTTTTTTGTATTATGGTCGTGCGGGCTTTTGTAGTTTTATTGTTAACTTTTATGGCCGTGCTAGTTTTTGTAAGTTAATTTTTATATTTTGTGGCCGTGCGGACTTTATGTTAGGAAGGTTTTGTATTAACATGTTTTGGAATGTTCAGAAAATAGAGGAAACTCTACCCAATTTTTTTTGGCCTGTGAAATATTAAAGACTTGTAATATGTTGAAGTTTGTATGTACATTAGTTTATCAACAATGTGCAATATTTTTAATTTGTGAATTTTTGTGCTTTCAAATAATTATTTTTTTCTTTTTGTAAAAAAATTTGGCACAGTTCAAAACTGTGGCCAAAGTGTATCATATTTTGGCACGGTTTTGAACCGTGCCAATTTTTTTTAAACTGTGCTGAATCTGGCACAGTTAAAAACGGTGCGAAAAGTGTGCCTGAAATATAAAATTCTGGCACGGTTTAAAAGTGTGCCAGAAGTGTTCCTGTTTGGCCAAATCTGACACACTTTTGAGCCGTGCTAGAAAAAAATGGCCATTTTGGAACACCTAATTCTGGCACAGTTCAAAACCGTACCAAATTTGATCTGGAACAGTTTTAAATCGTTCCAGATTCCTGTTTTTGGTGTAGTGAACACACACACACAACCTATTATATATCATGTATGTAGTAATTATATCTCTCGAATATTCGACGCACTTATAACTCTGGCATATAATTATTTTTGTACTCTCCGAGGATCACTCTCTACCCATAGGGTCCCAACTTTTCCTTTAAGTAAATTTTAGTAGTACAACATCTTTATCTTACTAGTACAGGTCTTAGGTTATCATTTTCACTTCCCGTAACCTAAACTTCATAATTTCTTAATACGCGACACAATTGGTTAGTTATTATCGGTTTTAATTCCCAATTTTACACTCATTAATAATAACCAAGCCTTAATCATGTACCTACTGACCGTCCCCAAGTCTTTGTACAGTTATTAAACCGTCACCACTATTTTTTCATAATAAATTTCTTGAAGAATTTAAACAAATAAAAATTCTGGCAATAACAGGTCAATTGAACCAGTTCTAGTATGTAGGCGAACCAGTTCACTAACGAACTGGTTTAGAGGCTCTGGAGGGTGTCCAAACCGGTTCAAAACACCTGACATATATCCCTCTTCGCTATTACGAATTTCTTCCTTTAAACATCAATCAAATCCCTATGATACAATCCCAAACTCCCATCCAACATCATTAATCCTCAAATATAAGTGTAGGGATGATTTCTAACGTAAACAGTACATTAAATCTATAAGAAGATTACCCAAAAATATATTAAACCTCAAAATTCTCAAAATCCTAGGTTATAGTGTTCTTTATGAGTAACCATCAAGTTACCCATATTTTATTCGTTATATTTATCACTTAACATCTGATTTCGAATCTTCTACATAAGGGAATTTATTCTACATGCATTCCTACATCAAATCATGGATTACCCCCATACAATTCCCAAGAATTTATCACAACATTTAATTTATACTCTACACTACATGAGTATTATAACATGCTTAAATAAATCACAAGATAAACACTTGTCTTATTTTTGCAAGTCTGATTTTTGTTCTGAGATGGTGAGGATCTCCTTTCCTTGCTCCAAATTTCAATTCTGATGACTTTGTGGTGCAAAATGGTGTGGATTGGATTAGGTTTCTTATCATCTTCCTCTCCTATGGCCTCATTTCTTTCTAAAGTGTTGTAACCCTAGCGTCACGTTCAAATGGGCGGATATACTTTTTTAATTTTCAGACTTTTTTTACCCAAACTATACACTCGGTTACACTATTTTGACCCATTTAGAAACAACCGTGACATTGAAATCACCATCCAAGTCATTCTATACAAATTTCCTATCCTAGCCTCATATAGTCTACACTCGACTCCTGATTGAGATATAATATTGTCACATCACTATCACTCGTTATGATGAAAAATAAGTATTTAATATTCATTTAGTAATTTTATTCCCTAAATATTAACCTTTCTCTCTCCCGATTAATATTTTCATAAACACATAAATTTTAATTTAATTAAATTACGGCACGCGTGGAATTTAAAGCAACTTAATTAATTCAATTTCATAAGCTTAAAAATACGAGATTTTGCACTAAAATCCTAATAATATAATCATAACCTAGGATCTCACCATGGCTACTGCACAACCCAAGATCCCATATCAAAATTTTGTTATACTTCCCACTGTACTGTATGGACTAGTGTCCACTATCTCGTGAATTATCCTCAGAGAAATCCAATGCCCCCCTAAAAAATACGTAAGTTGGGCACATGACCCATCATGACCTGGCATCACTGCCATAAAATATTGGCATCACTGCCATAATCACACTTGACATACTGACCAACTGGGGTCCATGGCCTAGTCATTGGATAATAAAAAAATCATTGCCGAAAGCACACCCTGTCCATCAGGTGGTTTGGCTAAGGAATGCCTGTGCATTCTCCACTAATAATCATAATAATATCTTTATCTCAATTCAATTAAATTTCAGATTCAATTCCCATAAATCGAGTGCACATATTTTCTACCAAAAATCTATAACCTAACATCCTCTTAAAATCAACTAGTTTTGTTACCCAAATCTACACGACATGAAAATAATGCACAAAATGAGTGCAATAACGAATATAGCACGAGCATATAATATATGAAAATGCAACACATATCATGGATATAACTATATAATCAATTTTGAATATGTGTAGCACACAAAATTAACAACGGGAGAACAAAACTACCTTAAGTGAGTCAAGATCTTCAATTATAGGCTAGTTTTAAAATCCCAGAAAAATTATATCCAAAGATTTTTTGAACCACAAATCCGACTTCAGATTTGGATTCTAGACGAAAAATTGGTTCAGGTATGTGAGTTGAGTTTTTCTCAAATCACGTCCGAAAGCACTCAAAAAGAAAATCTAAACCACTCCAAATTTACTCTTCTCATTCCTCTCATTTTTGCCTCTTTGGATTTCATTTTTGGCCTCTCTTTTTCATCTTTGTTTCCTTATAATCAACGATTATATTTCTCATGTATCCCCTCTCTCAAACCCTAGCTTACAGAATAAGCTAATGCATATTATAATAACCCCTTTTAAATCAAAATTGTCGACTTTACATATTTAAATCACTATAAAATGTCTAAAAACCATTTAATCTTATATTTAAATGTTTAGTTCGATTTCAAACCAAAATAATTTTTTTTCAAATATCAATAGTTTTTTTTTTATTTAAAATGAAATATCCCGACTGAAACCTTATATAATGATAATAAATAAGCCTTCAAAATAATTGGGGATTACAAAACTTTAATTCGTATCTAAATTAGTTTTTGTATTTGGGGAATATTATTTAATCCTATTAAAAAGAAAACATTTATTTGTAATTGTGATAATAAATGTGATATTTATTGTTATTATTATTATTATTATTATTATTATTATTATTATTATTATTATTATTATTTGTATATATTATGACTATTGAAAAGATAAGAGGAATAAACAAATAGTTTGAAATTGATATTGTACAAACCTCACACTGAGATTAAAGATGTTGTAAAATGAACTTTACAAATAATTTGAAATTTGACGCTGTATAGCCTGCAGATAGATTATTCCAGCTACAGTGCTTTCGCGGTTGTTGATGTTTGTCTCCCAAGTTACAACGATCTTCTTCTTCTTCTTGTAGTATAACTCCAAATAAGGAGAATTAGATGAATCAAACAAAGAAATTGTATATGACATTATCTCTCAAAGAAACACAAATGAATGAAATAATTTGTATTTAGTGGGAAGAAAAAATGAATGAATAAAAAATGTAGACTATAATCCCTATTTTTTTGGATTGAAAATTGCATATTCATAAAGTTTGAGACAATAAAAAGGTTCGTTCTGATACTTTTAGTTATGCCTACAGGACTTTGTGGTAATTCACGTATTAGTGACGATACGCATCATGTTCTAAGGGAGATAATATTTCGTATTGGCTATTGGCGATGATTTTAGACTTTCAAATGATCAGACGTGCGAAAGTATATGATTGAAATTGTCCCATAATTGAGGACCAAAGTTTAACTAAAATTTGAACAAAAAACATAATATATTTCTAGAATACCTACGGACCTTGGAACCAGGCACGGGTTAGGTTGGTCGACTGAACAACAACACGCAAGCACATTTGATTTTGGTTTAAAGCCCAAACCATACACCATCGTAGATCATCACCCTTTAGAGGCGTTTAATACCACAAGGGGATATAAACCCATATGCCACTTTTCGGTTAGATATACAACTCATATTTGATATATTCGTCCTATGTGGGACAAACCATTTATATTAATTTTCACCACTTTAAGAGGGTCACTTTTGAGTCAGTAATCATTCACCCATGAATGGTTTTGAGTATATGAGTATACTACGTTTATCTTCTTGTGGAGGGGAACGTGCTCCAATGAAGACGCAACCCAATGGATGAGCGGATATCATTTTTTGTTTAGATTAATGTTGAGCAAAACTAGATGGTCAATACCCATTTTTTAACAATCCCCCACAAGAATGAAAATTGACTTAATAAATACAAATGGCAATGCATCTAAGTTAGGTTGACATCATGGTGACTCTTTAATCGCCTTTTATTACATTCCTCTTGATGGGTGGTAAACTTGTTCTCTAGAAAAACCTTAGTAAGTTGACTCCTTAAATAGTCCTTAGACTTTTCATAGATTTAGAAATAAGTCCATTTAAGAGAAATTATTTAATAATATTGTGTCCACGAGGAATATGTCAGGATTTAAACTTATATATATGATTATGTGCACTGCCAATTGTTGATTTTCTATCCCAATGTATGCATACTATTATCATAAGTTATGTCCATATTGGAATATTTTCTAAAAAATGGATTAGCGATTTGACCCTTATTCATTTTTATCCAAAGAAATATATTAAAATTTCATAGTGGATCTTTCTAAACATATTTTCTTTACGGATTTCCAAGAGATGCGCGCTTGATGGTAAAGGTATGCCCACTTATGGACTTCATGTTCCTCGAATAGGTATCCAAAGAAATATATTTACACTTGAATTATCGTCTATAGTGTCTGATTGACTGAGTTTTATCACAGTTTTGCATCACCGACCACGGTCGTTTGCTATATTCAGCTCACTAACTCAATACAAAAACCTAAACTATGACTACACTTTTTTAAGGGAATATAGAGGCCAGTCCAGGTATCAAAAATCCACAGAAATAAGTTTCTAGAATTTAATCGGTTTAATACTTCTGAAATAAATGTGTAAAAAGTGATTTTTAACAAAAACAAAAATATAACTAGGAGAATGTATTTTAAACTAAGATTAATAAAGGGAATAAAAACTATAGGTTGCGAGTAATATCCCTCACCTCAGTTTAATGCGTATAAATGGTTACACGGGACTACGAATTTACTAAGATTAAATCTCATTTCAACGGTTAATTAAATCTAGAGTTGTCACCACCTAAATTTACATAAAAACCTACTATGATTTTGGTGTGAATAAATACCCCGAAAATTACGCACGCAGGGTCGTAAATACGGAACATACATGATATACCCCGTTAAATCTCCTAGGTGTAGTAACAAGGACAACCCAATCAAATTAAATGCATAAAATCCATCACCGTAGCAAAGCAACACATTGAAACCAAGTTGAGTTCCATTAATCATAACCTAGGTTAAACTAACTGTAACGCTTGTAAATGGCATGTAATTAAATGCAACAAATTAAACCTAATTAACAAAACAAGTAAATAAAGCGAGGTAAAGAAAGTAATAAATCTACACTACAAAGTAAGTAATTAAATAGCAAGACAAGAAATAAAGAAATAAACAACTTACATAAATGGAGAAGAAATAGAAATAGTGTTCTTACACAACCAGAATTGGGTAAACCCACTATAAGAGTAAACCCTAGGAGGGAGAAAATGGCACACTCACAACTTCCTTTCTAAACCCTAAACTAACCTAATTAAAGAGAATGAAAAAAAACTAGATATCCCTTACAAATAAACCAAAACTCCTACTTATAGTAAGTTACAAGTAAAGAAACGAAAAATAAATGAAAAAGAAAATAGAAAAAGGAAAGAAAAGGGACACAGCAAAACGTGACCAAAAATAGCAGGACCGATTGGCTGGGGATGAAGGTCGGTCGACCATAGATAAGGGGAAGAGCCCACTGTAAGTGACCCAAGAAAATATCTCATTCCTTGATCGACCGGTGGCCAGGGGTTGGTGGACCAGTCCTCTGCTATCAAGCTCACTACTGCAATTTTTTATGATGAGACCAATCCATCTCCCCATTTGTTCTTCCAACTACAAACCAAGACCTGTCATTATTGGACCAAAGTCCAATCCATATCCTCTGCATTTGTGGAGACCTGAACCATCAATTCAACAAACCCAAGACCACGCTATTATCTAGTTAACGGCAAAAGACCCAATAATTTATGCATGGATGGGTGGCCAATAACTAAATTCCAGCTGAATTCGAAGCCTCGTAAACCAATGTTTCCAATAATGCCAATTGCAATTCCATAAACCAAGACTCAAGCCAGAACTCTAAATCTGCTATCAAAATTGCAGAACTGCAATTACAAAAGAAACCCAGGAGAAATATGTCATTTATTAAGTTTTTTGTTATTAAATTGTTTTCATTTTTATAATTCCATTTATAATTATTGCTCCGCTAAAAGGCCTGTACAATATTCATTTGGACTCGGATTCGAGCACCGTTCACAGCCATGCAAAGCTTGGCCCGAGAGATTCAACTTCTGTGAGGACTTTAGGCACAAATCCCAAAGTGTGAAATGACTAAATTGTTGCTGAACGTGCGATATTCGAAGGATCTTTATCGGAATGCAATCAAACTCCACACTAAGCACCGTAACACCTACAAACACTCAATGATACCTCAAATAACATGTTAGAATATAAAACGGATGTTTTTTGGTTAATGAGCATAATTATAGGCATTAAAGTACTCGAGGGGGCTAAAATGCATAACTATCGAGGGTATAAAGTGCAATGATTCAGGACGAAACTGTAACATATATTTCAGAGTATATCTTAGATTCTTATGAACTCTAAATAATGCCTTATAATGGTAGATTCTTAGATTCCTCGTGTATTTACTCAACTTATTATCTACAAGCACAATGTTTGATTGAGTGTAGTTCATGACGTACATTATAGTATTGATTATACGAGCATACCCCAGTTAAGATATTATTCCTATAGTATTCTTGGTTAAGTAAAACTTTGATTGACTTATGTTATTGTTGAATTACTATCGTACTATCATACTTTTTAAAATTTAAATCATTTTCTCAATGTAATGAGATTGAGACAACATTTGTCCTTCTGTTGTTCTAGAAATTATAATTCCTAATATGACTTCAGAAACACATATATCTTTCAATTCAAACCTATTTGTTAACATTTTCTTAATATCTTTTGCTATATTAATATCGATACAAAAATAAGAATATCATTAATTTAGAATAAAAAAAGTGACATATCCCTTCTTAGTGCTTTTTTATATAAACGCATTTGACACATTCATTAGTTATGAAAATATTTCACATAATTACAATTATCATATTTTATGGGCCATCAGTTGGGAGCTTGTTTCAATGCATAAAGGGATTTAGTAAGTTCACACATATTCTTTTTTTTCTTGGGAAAGATGAACATTTATAGTCATTTCATACAATTTTCTTTACATAATTCACCATTTAGGACAATTGTTTTAACATTTATTTAATGTATCTCAAGATTTTGCAATGCAACCACTACTATTAATATTATATTGAATGTTATCCTTGTAATTGGTGAATAAGTATCAAAACAATTTATATCTTTTTTTTTTCTAATTCTTTTATCAACAAGTTTGGTATTATATTTATCAATTGATACCTTAGGATTCATTCTAATTTTGAATATCCAAGGTTTGTTAAGAAATCATAGATTTATTATTTGAACTATTATACGAATATTACATCTTCAATGAGTATAGCCAAACTTGAAAACTATAATAAGTCCATGATTGCTCAACAACTACCAAGAGATAAGATTCTTTCAAATGTCGGGCACATGAACCACATTGTTAAAAGTAAGTTCTTTTCCAAAATTCATCTTTGACAAAATATTTCACTAACCTTCAACCTTTATACTGGAAGAGTTTCCCATGCATAGTTGTTATCTATTATTGATTGTGTGATATGAAAAGAAAATCATCTTATTCGAACATATATGGCAATTTTCTCTGGTGTTCACAAACAATTCTTGGGTATTCCAACCAAATCAACTTCCAGTACAACGACTATTAAGTTAAAAACATTGGAATATTATCCACCTCAATCACATTTGTTTGGGAATTATTCTTTCTCTTAAATCATTTTTCTTCGTAGTCTTTAGCAATATATCCCTTATGCCTGTAATTATAGATTTTTCCTTTAAACTTTTTTAAATTCCCCCTCCTTAACTTCGACTATCGTTAGAGTTCTCCCACTTCTTATTGGTTTTATTTTTAACAAATATGGGCCTTTTACTCTATAGAATGATTTCGAGTTTTCTATTCAAATATATATTATCCTACTCAACCCTCAAATGGAAAATCAAGTCTCCGAGCCCCATTTCCTTACGTTTATATTTTAAATAACTTTTGAAGTTTTTTCAAGATAGGGGAATTTTATTGCTAATTATTGGAACTTCAAAGCACTCACTCAAATTCATATTTTAAAGAGTTTTACATAAAATAAGTTATAGCTCTTGTAAGCTATTCATAATAGTCTTGAAATAATTCACTTTCAAATTAAAAAAATGACCTTCCATGAATTTATTCAAGCTGACATGTTTTATTTTATATATTTTATTCAATTGGTGCCATACTTTTTGTCCAATTTCAATGGATTATACATGTTGTATAATGTGCTGTCCAACTATTTGAGGATGTAATTTTTGCAAAAGAAATATGCATTCCATGCTTCCATAGTTGCCACCATTTTGCTTATACGTCTCCTGTTCATTAAGAGTGAGAACCTCCCTATTAAGCAACTTTGCAAGGTTTGATTTAGTGAGATTGTACAACATCCTTTATTGTAACCTCTAAAATCATTTTCTATGGTTTATCCCCCATGATGTACATGGTTAGGGATAATGACAAGAAGTCAGGTGTTGGTAAAGTTGCTTTTCATTCTCTTAAATATAAAAGATACAAAAATTGGTTTAAGATTAATGTTTATCAAATGGTTAAATTTCAAAAGGCAAATGCACTAAGTGCAAAAATTTTCTAAATCATATTAAAAGAATATAATTTATTCTTAACTTCAAATATTATTTAAACATGGTTTTTAATTTTCTATTATGTTTCAATGATATATATATCAATGGCATTTTTTTAATTTTCTAAAAGTAGAAACATAATACAAATAAAAAGAAATGTGTCTTAAGTTCATTGTTATTTTGTATGTATTTTGTGCTTCTAGAAAATAATAAGTAAATAAATAAAGAATCTCCAATTAGTTTTGTAAAGTAAATAAAATCATAATAATGTTTAAGATGCTATAAAATAAACTTGGCAAATATTTGATGCTAGTGTTTGATAATATGGTATTAATACAACCCAATGGCAATTCAAAATTCTGAAGTCTTCATCTTAACTTACAACGATATTCTTTCTAGGTAAATTACACCAAACTTTCCTTAACTATCTTAGATTTATGGGTCATCCCGTCAATTAAAATACCTTACAAACTCACCTTTTAAACTATCAGCCAGTCACAAATAAGTTCAAAATTCGAGTTTCCCGTATTTTCGGTCCAAACGAACAAAAATACACCTGAAATAAAATAAGGATAACACTTGGTGGACTCTTGATTGGGACTTAAAATTGGGACTCCCGCTTACGTGGCGTGATATCATTGGTTGATCCTTTATAAACGTGGGTCCATGTCTGCGGAAATAACTAATCCCGACACGCCATGTCAGCGAGTCGCGATTTTGAGTCCCAATTTTAAGTCCGCCTTGCATTACTCATAAAATAAAACCTAATTTTTGTTTGGCTTTTTCGTGTGAACAAACCCAAGAACCCAAACTCAAAACATTTTGACCCCCACCACCCCTCTTGACCCGACCACCCTCTACCCCACCTTAGGCCACCCCACCCCACCCCCATCATCATCACGTGGCCTAAAATCCACCAACCACTGTAATACGCCGTATTTTTGTGATATTTATTTATGGGATTAATTAAATTAAATGCGTATTAATTGGAAATTAATCCGGATTAAAATACTAGCGAGATGCGAGTTGGTATTTGAATATAATGTGCATATATGATTATACATGAATATTGAAGTATGAAATTTGTCGTGAGATTTAAATACGGCAATTTGAGAATTTTGTTGAGACGCGTGTGACATTCGTGTCAGGAATATAATTATGTTAATTAAAAAGAGAATTTTATTTCTATTAATCGTATCGTCATTTTGAGTGAGCCAACGCGTC
Organism: Sambucus nigra; assembly: GCA_949130495.1. Classification (NCBI taxonomy): domain Eukaryota; kingdom Viridiplantae; phylum Streptophyta; class Magnoliopsida; order Dipsacales; family Adoxaceae; genus Sambucus; species Sambucus nigra. Next base: position 694,044,858 of record OX422210.1, read on the forward strand.
CGGAAGGGTCGAAATAGTCAGAAAACACTAGCCGGGGATTTAGTTTGGGTCCCGGGGCATTTTTAGGCCATACCGGCAACCCAAAAGGGCAGTTTGGTAATTTTAGAATTTTGGGATTTTTTATTAACGAATTTTAGGAGTTTTTAATGGAAAATTAAAAGACCCACTAACCCATTATCTTCCATTAACTGATTAGAGGGCTACGGGGGTTATTAGAAGAAAACCCAAAAGTTCCTTAGGCAAAAAAAAAACCCTAGCTACCATTGTTACTTGGAGAAGAAAGCTTGTAGAGAGAGAAGAGAGGAGGATTCTGCAGAGAGAGAGAGAGAGAAAATTTCATCAGATTCGTCATCAAATCCAGAGATACACTTAAGGCAAGTGGTTTAATTCCAATTAATTTCAGAGAATGCTTCTTCCATGTGTAGGAATTGATAAAATCTTATCATTCTTGGGAATTAATGAAAAACCCATTTTAATTGGAAGTGAAAATTACATTTTTGATGAGGAATCGCATGTAGATTTGTATTTAGATGATTATTCTGATGATATTATAATTTGGATGAACTGAAAACGGATTTAATTAGGCTCTTGGAGGATTTATAAATTTTAGGGTTCATGTCCTTGAAATTGGGGATAAATATATGGATTTGATATTTAGATGATGTTTATAATGAATTAACCCCACAAAAACGTTAGTAGGTGACCTATGTATGTTTAGGGACGATTAGGAACCTTGAAAAATTGTTGGACTAATGTTTAGATGAGATTAGAAGTGAAGAAAAGATGGAAAAACGAAATAAGGAATTTATGGGCTCGAAATTGGCCACTCGTTAGAAGACCTGCCCAGGTCGTTCGAACGTCGTTCGAACGAGCTTCTAACGAGTTGAACTTTGACTTCTAATGAGGGTGAAGTTCGTTCGATGTTTTCGTTCGAACGAGACCTCGTTAGAAAGCCCACTTCGTTCGAACGAACTCTCATTCGAACAGCCTCGTTCGAACGAGACTTCGAACGAGTTGACAGTTTAGGCTTTTTAGCCTGTTTTGATCTCGAGTGTCCCGTAACCTTGTGTATACGTAGAGATAACCTTCCCTTGATGATTAATTTTTACATTTGGGATGTTTGGGATATAATGAGGAGTCAAACCTAGAAGTGTAGTTTGAACCTAAGGGAAAAATATGAAGTAGGACGTGAGTGTCTATTACGTTGCGAGAACTATTGACGCCCTAATTTATTATATTAACCGGGAACATATAAATTGTGTAGTATTATATGTCGGTACGAGAATGAGAAGTGTACCTCCAATATATTATGGTAATTACTAGGAGGTGTGCATACTTAGTATATATATTGATTTTATGTGTATGCCATACCTACCATACTTGCTATCATGGGAGGTTTACGTTCGCTTAGGGCCTTCTAATCCTTGTGTTGCCCGGATTTAGATTGGTTACCTCGATGAACATAGGTCAGAGAAGGGCTTATTGGGATATTAATAAGTCTGCTGATCGTGGGAGCGTAGGTATGTCCATGATCCAAGTGATGTGACTGTGTTCGCCTCCATTATTTGTGATGTTGTTATCTGAGAACGATTCCTGAGAGATTCGGAATACGTGATCCTTATGTACGTGATGTACCGGGATGGATAGCAGAGTATGTGTGCACCGCAACTTAGTCTTGGGGTGCTTGTATTGTATATTTATGATGTGAATAATATACACTTAATTAATGGGAACTTTCATGATTGGTATTGTGAATAATATTATGGTAATGATTTGAGAAAACAAAATGGGTTAACTGATAGTGAATGGTATTTCTAATCGAGAATCTGAGAGTAAGTAAAGCCCTTTATTTATTTGATAACGCTAGAATGTAATATGGGAATCGAGTAGTAAGGGGTAGAACTTATTACGGTTTGGTTAGATATGGATGTCTTATAGATGGGTACGGTACGTTAGGAGTGCACATGTAGTCGAGAGGTGAGAATTTCATGTGAGTGCACGTCCTAACATGTATTTTGCATTTAATGTTTTAATGTTATTAAAACACTTGCTGTTTTTAAAATGATTTCCACTTTTGGGCTCTGACCCATTTGCTTTCAAATCTATTTTTGTAAAAACCATTTTAGGTTCCCAGCCACAAGGACACCATGCTTAGGATCCTCATTCAGGTGACGAGCTGTAGCTGTTTGTGGAAGTTACAGGACTTTTCTTGTAGACGCTTCATCTATCTTGACTCGATATTCTTCAGTTATCAATTGTAGGGCATGTCGCCCATTTCTTTTAGAGACATTTCATTTATTTCAGTTATTCAGACTTCTGGCATGTAATTATTCAGGATTCAGACTTGTCGTATTATTTCTCAGTTGTGGGATTGTTGTGAGGAGTTTTCCTCCGGATTTATATTTATGTTGTTGGTTTTCATTACTTCATTATAATGCATGCTTGTTATTCTTCCATTATTCTTTTACTGCATGTTAATCAGACTTAACTTAAAATTTGGCACTTACTTTTTAAATACTAGGTGGTTAGTAATTCTTAAAATGTTTTCGACAGTGATGCTATTAACTGAACCAACTTGGCATTTTGAATTAATTTAATAAAGTAGTAGCTACCCGGTATTTAATTAGTCGGGGTGTCACAACCACAAGAACCAAACATACTAAAATTTATACTGAAAGCCGATATCTCCGGCGAGTTGATAGAGACGAGAGAATGAGGGGGACAAATGGAGGAGTAAAGAGGGGAAACCGAGATGAAAAAGATAGCCCACCGTCGCCTTGCTCTCGGGTTTTTGTGCCGGTAGAGAGCATCGGAGAATAATTATTTTTTGTGGGTTTACTGTATCAGATAGGTTCATGGGGTGGGGGTTTTTTCGGTTTCTAATTTTAAAAAAAAAACTGTTTTATTATAAAAGATTTTTTTTTATAAATTAGAAAAATTATATTGTTAAAAAACACTATTTTAATTTAAAAAATTTGAAAAAACCAAGGTTCTAAGAAACTCGAGGCGTCGAGGCCAAATGTTAAGCCTTAGAAGCCTAGGTGGGCCTTAGGCGTGAAAAGGCGTTTAGGCCTTCTTGATATATTTTAATATTTTTTAACCATATCAAGGCTATTAAAATACTAAAATTATACATATCATAAAAATATGTCTGAATATATGAAAATTAAAATACTATTTGATTATTTTGGATGAGATAATGGTCCGTTTTGTAAAAAAATTATTTAAACGGCGATATCGTTTAACTAAAACATTGTTGTTTTTAGAAAAAAAGTGCGCATTAAAGGTTTTACCAAGAATAAGGCGTAAAATTTTTAAGGCGGATCGTTTCTCCCAAGCCTAAACCCTAGACGTGCTGCGTGCATACGCGGAGCTTAGGAGGGTTTTTAGAACAGATGAAAAAACTATTTTAAAAAAAAATAAAAGTTAGTTTAATATAAATAATAAAAAAAACTTTTTTTTACAATTTTAAACAGTTTTAAGAAATACAAAAATTGTTTTAAATATTGTAATTTTTTTTTAAAAAAAAGATTAAAAATGAGGAGTCTCGCTGCCACGGACCTTTAAAAAAAGAGAATATTGAATAAGTGGAACCAAATGAGTTAAAAGTAATTAAAAAAAAATTTATTATTAGATTAATTTTTTAACGTAGAAATACAAAAATTGTTTTGAATGTTGTAAAATTAAAGAAATAAGTTTATAAATAAGGGGTGTCATTAGCGCGGATCTTTAAAAATAAGAGAATATTGAGTTAAAAGAGTGTTTGAGGGAAAAATAAGGAGTGCGACTAATGCGCACCTTTAAAAATAAGAGAATATTTGGTAAATGATTGTTTGAGGGAATAAATGAGTTAAAAGTAATTAAAAATGAAAAAAATATTGTAATAAGAAATTATTTTTTTATAATTATTTTTAACTCGTTTCACATGAGATATCAATGAAAAAGAAGAAAAAAAAATAATAAAACAAAAGGCATCCCAGTACTAACCCGGGGTGAACAACCTGGTAGTTTAACATTATTCATTTTGAAATGGATTTGTTTTTTTGGGGGGGTTATTTTATTTCTAGGGTATTTTTGTCCATTTGGAGTGAAAAATGGTCGAACTATTTTATTAACTTATATGAGGTTGATAATTTAGGGGGTGAGTTGTCGGGTATTTTAATTGAGGGGCAACCTATAAACTCGAGATAGTTCGGAGTATTTGGGTTAATTTATCCTTATTTTTATTATATAAGCTCTCCAAAGAAGTAGATACAGGAAAAAAAAAGAATCATGATATCCTTATTTTTAGACCAACACATGTGAATGCAAGCTCTAGTATATGGAGAGAAAAAAATTAAATGAATAAAAAATGCATCTTAAAGGTTCATATTTATAAGATGTAAAATGGTTGTCCTAATAGTACTAGATTGTGAAAGTGGTGTATATTTTCAAACTTTCAGTGACACTTATGAAGTGTTACAGTAATTTGCATTTTAATGACACGTCATGTGTTAAGGGTCTCTATTTTCACATCGACTATTGATGATGCTTCCGACCTTCCAACGGTTGAACACGTAGAAATAAAATGATATCTTTCAAAAATATCCATAGATCATTAGACGAGATCCGTCTCGACTGGTGAGCCAAACAACGAATAACACGTTCACGTTTGTATTTTTCTTCAAATCCTAAGACACTTACCATTGTAGGTTATCTCCTTTCAAATCCTTGGGATACTTCCAATGGGATTCAAACCCATTTTCACTTTGGGGGATAAATATATCCCTCACATTTGAGATATTCTTCCTTTGTGGAACATACCACTTCTTTTAACATTTAACCAAGTTTCACCAATTCAAATTTGTTACTTTAGAGATAATTTTCAATTTATCCATTAATGGTTTTAAGCATATGGGTATACTAAGTTTATCTCCTCGAGGAGAAAAACATGTTCCAATGCAAACCCATCCCAATGGACGAGTTGGACTCACCTTTTATTTAGCTTAAATTTGACCAAAACTCGATTGTTAACATCCATTTTCCACTATTAACATAAATAAGATTATGCTTACGTTATGTTGAATGAATATTATATATCTACTAGAATAATAGGTGTAAGATAATTATAAACAAATGCATCAGATTAAGAGATATTAAATACATGTAAAATTAAATATCATACTTATTAGAAATATAAAATTAGATCGGATTCTTAGTGGATCAGATTACTATTAATCCATATCCGATATATTCATTTAAAAAGAATAAACACATAATTTGAGAGGTTTTTGACTAATCCAATTACAAACCTAAAAGTTTCCCCATTGTATTGTTGTGTTGACATGTATATAAATGAATCACACCACACCAAAATAATTATGGAAATTAAACCACAATGACATGGATGAAAATGAGACAAGTAATACAATAAGAATTTATAACAAGTACAAGAAAATGTTGTTCTTAAATACGATGTAATAACCCTCTCTTTTGAGAGCCTATTTTACATTTATTTACTCTATGTAGTAATTAATTATAAAATGATGGATGTCGAGTAAATATTAATTTAAAATGAAAAAGGTTTATATTTACTGAAATGTTGTATGATTTCCTGATAAGTGGGTAAAAATATCCATGTGGTAATTTATAGTGTCATAACATATAAAAAGACATTTTAGTTTAATAAGAAACCGGAACTTAAAATGAGTTATAAAATTTCCAAATGATAATTTGGATAGTGCAGTTAGTCCCGGTATGTACGAGACAGTCAAAATAAGTGCCATGTTGCATTTTGGTATTTCGGGCACTTTTGACTAGTTATAGCTTAAATGTGTAGTTGCGATTTATTATATCGCGTATCAGTCGTTAAAGTTGAGCTTTTTAGACGTAAGACACGTTTAAGTCCCCTATCCTATTTCTATTCTTCCATTACACACAATTGAGCCTTAGAGAGGAAGAGAACTTTGGGAGAAATTGAGAGATTTGGAGATTCAAGCTTGGATCATTGCCTACAACAAATCAAATCTGCATTTGCATGATCAAGGCAAGTTATCTACTTGCTATTGTATGATTTAAGGAGAGTAATTATTATTGATATTGGTGAATTGTTATGAATTATCATTTTAGGGTTTTGTTAGATTAATTGCGTATTTACCCTTGGAAATTGATTTGGAAGATAAATATTGTAAATAATGGTAGTTGGGTGGATTTATGGAGTTTTAGTTCCATTAAATGATGTTTGTTTGGTTGATTTTGGGTTTAGGAATAAATTTGGAGTTTAACACTCCATAACCAAAACTAGGAATTTTTGCAGAACTGAATCGATTCGGCCTGGCCGAATCGATTCGCTGAGAGACAGCTTGCAAGCCTGGGTCGTCCGAATTGGTTCGGCTCGTTCGAATTGATTTGGCAATGTCAATTTTCCTGACCGAATCGATTCGTCTAGTCCGAATCGATTCGCTTCTCTTAATCCAAATCGATTCGGCTAGGGCCGAATCGATTCGGAAACCCTGTATTTTTCCTTCTTGTTTTCCTTTTCTAATTTTAACCAATTTTTTTTAAGGATTAGGACCTAGGAACCTTCTTGAAAGAATTAAACTTAGAGTCTTGGAGTTGTAATTGAGTTTGGTCACCACCCTAGACTAGAATGGGGTCATCTGGGGTGTATTCCGGGGAGGTTTAAAGTGATGTTAAGGCATTACTTATTTTAATTCAAACTTTTTGAAGTTTGGAAGTTAAATGCCCATATTTGGAGACTTATGGGCCTATTGGAATTATATGAATTTTGGGAATTGTAGGATCATAATGTCTACTTGGAGATTTAGTCGGGACTTGTAAATTGAGGAATGTTAATTTCAATATTCGATGGAAATTAGGTTCGCATAAAATGAACCCAAATGGTTTAAAGATGATAGTTTCCACTAAAGTGAACCCAAATGTGTTTAAAGATGATAGGTTGAAATAAAATGAACCCCGTTGTTTAATGATGTTAAATTCGAATAAAAAGAACCAATCACATGGATAATGGAAATGGAAATTGGTAATGAATATTGGATATGATAATGAGATTAAAAATGTAAATGTTAATTTACTGTTAAACACCTCTCTAAATGACATCATAAGGGAAGTTCGCGCGCATGGTAATGCCCCCTGGATAATGAATGCAGGGTGGATATAGTCCTAGGCCATGTAAGCGTTTATTTTATATATATTTTTTGTGATGGGTAGGAGATTTTGGGTGTGGTCTTGACTATCCCGCAGGCACATGTACGCTTCCCGACGTCTTACGTTGTAGGATCCCAAGTTGTCTTATGATAGGCCCTGGAAGATGATGGTCATTTAGGGGCGGGCACAGTGGGGAAACCCGGACGGGAGGTCTTAGAATCGTTATATGTATATGAATATAACTATATTTTTATCAAGTGGGACTTTATGGTTGCTAAATGCCACAAAGAGCGTATGATAAATACCACAAGGAGCATGGATACGTGCCATAAAGAGCACGGGATTGAGATTTATATGCCATAAAGAGCACTTGATATTAATGGTATTCCTATTAAGGAATGGAAAGATGAAATGGTAAGATTATTAACTATGAAAGTTAATAAATGGTTTTATTCCTATTAAGGAATATAAAAGAAAATGTAAAATTTATAAATGAGGAAAGGTTTCAAATTTAAGTTAATTACTTTTCTTTCTTTTATGTAAATGCCATTTCATTTCATCATTTAGTTAAATTGTAATGCAAGTTTATCATCCTTATCATTCATGCATAACCATTCATTTCTATCATGATTTTTGTTTCTTGTGGTGATCATATAGAGCCCGACCCTGACCGGTTTACTTTCCTTGTTGCATATATGATTGTATCCGCTCAGGTGCTCCCCCATAAGGACACCCGTCTTGATGTTCCCATTCCTTTCCTTTCGATGAGCTGTAAGATTTTGTGGGTTATTATAGTATTTTGGATTAGACGCTTTTATCTTTGTGTTCTAGATATGATCAGATCTTATATTCGGGCGTGTGGCCCAAACTTTTGTATTTGATTAATGAATGTATTATGTAAGATATTTAAATTGTTGTACTTCGTTGTATGTTGCTGTGGATCGACAGCCTTTTCGGTCCTTTTGTATACATTCGTCTTAGTTGTATTATATATATTCTTGTGGAATTCCACTTGCTTATCAGATGGGGTTATTTTAATTTAAATTTCTTAACTGCATTTTAAATTTTGAAACTTTTTGGCAACCCGTTTTTCTGATTTATTGGGTACTTTTCCCGTATACTCAGTTTATATTTTGTGATGCTGAGGATGATATCCATCCATGATTCCTGTTACATTTGGGTATCGGTCTGGCCACCCCTTATCTCGGATCGCGGGTTGTCACAGATGGTATCAGAGCATCAGGTTCTAGAGTCTTTAGGATCTATGTGGATTTGTCACGTTCTACTATAGCGTTCTTTGATATAGAGCCTAATATTAGGACTGTGTAGCTGTCTATGTTTGTTATCTTCTGCAAGATAGATAGTTTCAAGCAGTATTTTAACTCTATTGTTTCTTCATCTCGAATGCCGCCTAGAGAGGTCGCCTTGCGAGACGTTATAGGGTTGTAGAAGAGGAGGTAGATTCTCCACCATCGCCACAAGGGACCGTAACGCTGCGGATGTAGCAAACATAGTAGCTCAAGCGGTTAACGCCGCCTTGACCGTAGTGGTCCAACAATTTGCCACAGGCTCAACAATGGGCTTATGATGTTCAAGCTCCTACGAGACTTACGCCGTGGGAAAGGGTTAGGGAGTCCTTTCTAAAGGGCAATTCCCCGAAATTCGAGGGAGGCACGGATGTTATTATAGCCAACTGCATGGAAAGAGAAAAGACAATGCCACCTTCGAATGATAGAATGTAGCGAGGAGAGAAACAAGTCCTTGCCACTTTTAAGCTAGTCGGATCTGCATTATACTGGTTGGAAACAATAACCATGCCAGAGCAGAGAGACAAAATGACGATCACTGAGTTTTGGGCTTGTTCGATCGTGAGTATGTTCCTCCCGCAGTTCATTGGGAGATGATAAGGAAGCTCCAGGATGTTGTGCAAGGAGAGAGATCTGTGGCGGAACATGAAGAGGAGTTCACCCGCTTGGCGAGATTTATACCGAATTAGGTGACTCCGGAAGATAGGAAGATCTCAAAGTTTATGTGAGGCCTAAACTGGAGAATCCGACAACAATTACTGGGTAATCCAGCTTTACAAACTTTTGGTGAAGTTATGAATGCAGCATTGCTCCATTGCTATGAGCATCGGTTATATACATCGGGTAGCAAGAAAGCTACTGTCGTGGGGCAAGTAGGAAAGCCTGGAGGGTATGGGATTTAAGTAGGAGCATTTCCCTTATCCTAATCTTCGGGTAGTAAGCATAAAAAGAGGGACCCTCGACAAGGGGTTTCGTCTAAGAGACAACGTTTTGGAGGGTTTATTGCTAGTGGCAATAACATTAGGCACAGTAATGGTGCTTTGCAATACATAGGTCAGGGTGGTCATGGAGGTAAAGACCCTTTGGGCCAAGGTATTTCCCAGTTTAGAAATAACAGGGGTCGAGGTAGAGAGGATATGAAGGGACGGTGCTTCCTATGTGGGGAGGCAAGTCATTAGGTGGAGTGTCCTCGATGGGTTGGGGGTCAGTTTCTTAGGACTCCGCAACAGCCATACGTTCAGTTTTTACCTCAGGTACCTGATCCGATTATTCCCATGCAGCAGGGACAGTTACTGTATGGGAGACTTTATCAAATTTGGTAGGCTATAATTCCTCCAGTTTCGTTAGCACCGCCCACTATTAAGGGTAAGCTTTTTTTTTATAATTTCAGAGGTACTTGAGTTATGTGTTATTCGATGCGAGTGTTATGTGCTCATTTATTTTTTGAGCTCCTCTCAGGCTACAGATTTGATAAAGTCTGCTGAGAGTAATTTGTCTACCGTTGAGTTTTCTTCGAGTGATGGTTCGCTCAATTCCTTGTTTGTAAACATATAGGGATTTCTTATGGTACATTATGCTTTAAGGCCTATTTACTCGTCCTTAACATGGCCGGGTATAATGTGATTTGTATACCTTATCCCCACGACCGAAAAAGTTGAGTAGTAGCATATAGGAGGGGTTCCTTGTTTGGATTCCGCTTTTGCGGGACGCTCCACGCGTGAACCTCAACGACGTTGGAAGTGGAGAGATGTTGTTCTTTCTTCTGTTAGTTAATTTCATTTTATTTTAGTTTATTTTTGTTAGTTAAGAGATGGGTGGAAAGGTTTAGCCGAGAATCACGTAGAAGAGTGATTAGTGGCTATTAAAGTGCGAAATAGAAGCACTGTATACAGTTCTCTCCTCTAAACGATGTGAGGGAGACTAGGATGCGAAGTTGAGTAAAGGCTTCGGGTTATTCCTTGATAAGAAGGAAAATTTAAAAAGGTACCTATATTGTGGGATATATAATTATAGGGCTTTAGTTTGGATTTGTTTGATTTGTTAAGTCTTCAGTTATTTATATGGTAATGTATATAAGTAGAATCTTTTCGGTCCTGAACATGTGTCTTAGACCTGTATACCTTGATGACTGACAACACGAGGTAGTAGTGTAACGAGAGGGTTCCTTGTTTGGATTTCGCTTCGGCGAGATGTCCCACGCACGAAACCGAGCAAATATCTGGAGTTGAGAAGGGTCTTGGGCACTAGGGATATACTTATTATTAGGTGCGTACGACTTAGATAGGGTATAGTATAGGTAGGTAGACTTTAGGATTGTTTGGATATAGGGTCTTTAGTATGTGACATTAGTTTAGGAGGGCTGTTGGGAGTTGACCATGAATAAGTCGTGTGTTAACTCTAAGAGGGATTTGGTTCCCTGATAATGAGAAGTGGGAGGATTTCGAGAAGTTTGGTAGTTAAGGCCGAAGGTGATGAGGCCTCTCGTAGTAGAGTGTTATGGAGGTAACGAAAAGGGTGAATTGACTCGCACCCCTGAGCCATGTTGTTAAGCTCGAGGGTGGATTCAATTGACAAGCCTCTGCCAGGATTGGGAGTAATAATACTGGAGCATAGACCTAATGTTTATGTGACTCATAAGCTAAGACTTGTGAGAAGTATTATCCCATACTTGAATTAAATTCAGTGTGGAGGTGACTGCTGTGTAGGAAAGGGAAGTGCTACATCCTGGGAAGAATTTAATCCTTCGTGCGAGCAACATTTTTGTTGCAAGATGTCGTAGGAGTGACAAGGGTGGTTAAAGCCACATACACAAGCTGTTGGTTGAGGGAACATAACCTTGCTCTATTGATTTTGGAGGGAGGGGTGCGTTTCCATAAGAGAATCTTTGTCCCGAATGAGAGGGACTTTAGAAGGGCAGATATAGAGAAGTTTTATGGTTCTAGGGTTGCGTTACACCCGGGTAACGACATAATGTGTCAAGTTATGCGCCGCCAGTAGTAGTGGTCGGGCATGACGAGGTTGTTGGACTGCATGGGGTGCCTTTGATTTTAGTTTCCGACTGAGACAAGATTTTCATTTCCCATTTGTGGCAGGTTTCCAAGAAGCCAGGGGAACCGAATGGAGGTTAAGCACTCCTTATCATCCTCAAACAGATGGCCAGACCAAAAGGGTAAACCATATGTTGGGGGATATATTCCTTATATTTGTGCTTGACTTCAAGAGTAGTTGGGAATAGTGTCTTCCATCAGTTGAATGAGCTTAAAAATGATTCGTATCGATTCACTATCGGGATGGCGCTTTAAAAAGCCTTGTATGGTAGGCCTTGTAGATCTCCGCTTGTTGGTTAGTGGGGCGAGATGATAAGTCTCTTGGACCTGGAATGATCCGAGATACTTCTTCGAAAATTGATCTCATTCGAAATCGCATTCTTATAACCAAGATAGAAAAAAGAGCTATGTCGATGCGGGGATAAGGTATATGTAGATGGAGGTCGGGGACCAAGTGTTGGTGCGAGTGTCGCCTATTAAGGGAATTAAGCGTTTTGGGAAGAAGGGGAAACTTGTGCCACGTTATGTTGGACCTTTCGTATAAATGTTAAGGTGGGTCCGATAGCCTATTAACTTGCTTTACCGAAAGAATTGCAGCAAATTCATTACGTGTTCCATATCTCCTCTGTAAAGTAGTACAAGAGATGTGATGGTGCCCTTATGCACATTCCTATCGAAGTAGATGCAACTTGGCGGTTCTTATTAGATGTATCCGGTTGCTATTTTAGAGCGTGGAGAGCGGCGATTAAGACCGCATGTAGTACTTTTACTTATGGTGTAATGTAATCACCATAGTGTCGAGGAATCGACATGGGATCGCGAGGATGGCATGCGGGAAAAGTATCCGCATTTCTTCTTGTGTGGTATGCCTGAATTTTAGGGGCAAAACTCCCTCATAAGGGGGGGGGGGGGGGAGTATGTAATAACACTCTCTTTTGAGAGCCTATTTTATATTTATTTACTATATGTAGTAATTAATTATAAAATGATGGATGTTGAGTAAATATTAATTTAATATGAAAAAGGTTAATATTTACTGAAATGTTGTATGATTTCCTGATGAGTGGGTAAAAATATCCATGTGGTAATTTATAGTGTCATAAGATATAAAATGACATTTTAGTTTAATACGAAACTGGAACTTAAAATGAGCTATAAAATTTCCAAATGATAATTTGGATAGTGCAGTTAGTCCCGGTAGGTACGAGACAGTCAAAATAAGTGCCATATTGCATTTTGGTATTTCGGGCACTTTTGACTGGTTATAGCTTAAATGTGTAGTTGCGATTTATTATATCGTGTATTAGTCGTTAAAGTTGAGCTTTTTAGATGTAAGCCACGTTTAAGTCCCCTATCCTATTTCTATTCTTCCATTACACACAATTGAGCCTTAGAGAGGAAGAGAGAGGAAGAGAACTTTGGGAGAAATTGAGAGATTTAGAGATTCAAGCTTGGATCATTGCCTACAACAAATCAAATCTGCATTTGCATGATCAAGGCAAGTTATCTACTTGCTATTGTATGATTTAAGGAGAGTAATTAGTATTGATATTGGTGAATAGTTATGAATTATCATTTTAGGGTTTTGTTAGATTAATTGGGTATTTACCCTTGGAAATTGATTTGGATGATAAACATTGTAAATAATTGTAGTTGGGTGGATTTATGGAGTTTTAGTTCCATTAAATGATTTTGGTTTGGTTGATTTTGGGTTTAGGAAGAAATTTAGAGTTTAACACTCCATAAGCAAAACTAGGAATTTCTGCAGAACCGAATCGATTCACTGAGAGACAGTTTGCAAACCTGGGTCGTCCGAATTGGTTCGGATCGTCCGAATCGATTTGGCAATGTCAATTTTCCTGACCGAATCGATTTGTCTAGTCCGAATCGATTCGCTTCTCTTAACCCAAATCGATTCGGCTAGGCCGAATCGATTTGGAAACCCTGTATTTTTCCTTTTTGTTTTCCTTTTCTAATTTTAACTAATTTTTTTTAGGATTAGGACCTAGGAACCTTCTTGAAAGAAGTAAACTTAGAGTCCTAGAGTTGTAATTGAGTTTGGTCTCCACCCTAGACTAGAATGGGGTCATCTGGGGTGTATTCCAGGGAGGTTTAAAGTGATGTTAAGGCATTACTTATTTTAATTCAAACTTTTTGAAGTTTGGAAGTTAAATGCCCATATTTGGAGACTTAGGGGCTTATCGAAATCCTATGAATTTTGGGAATTGTAGGATCATAATGTCTATTTGGATATTTAGTTGGGACTTGTAAATTGAGGAATGTTAATGTCAATATTCGATGGAAATTAGGTTCGCATAAAATGAACCCAAATGGTTTAAAGATGATAATTTCCACTAAAGTGAACCCAAATGTTTTTAAAGATGATAGGTTCAAATAAAATGAATCCCGTTGTTTAATGATGTTAAGTTAGAATAAAAAGAACCAATCACATGGATAATGGAAATGGAAATTGGGAATGAATATTGAATATGATAATGAGATTAAAAATGTAAATGTTAATTTACTGTTAAACACCTCTCTAAATGACATCATAAGGGAAGTTCGCGCGCATGGTGATGCCCCCTAGATAATGAATGCAGGGTGGATATAGTCCTAGGCCATGTGAGCGTTTGTTATATATATATTTTCTGCGATGGGTCGGAGATTCCGGGTGTGGTCTTGACTATCCCACAGGCACATGGCCGCTTACCGACATCTTGCGTTGTAGGATCCCAAGTTGTCTTATGATAGGCCCTAGAAGATGATGGTCATTTAGGGGCGCGCACAGTGGGGAAACCCGGATGGGCGGTCTTAGAATTGTTATATGTATATGAATATAACTATATTTTTATCAAGTGGGACTTGATGGTTGTTAATCGCCACAAAGAGCGTATGATAAATGCCACAAAGAGCATGGATACGTGCCATAAAGAGCACGGGATTGAGATTTATATGCCATAAAGAGCACTTGATATTAATGGTAATCCTATTAAGGAATGGAAAGATGAAATGGAAAGATAATTAACTCTGGAAGTTAATAAATGGTTTTATTCCTATTAAGGAATATAAAAGAAAATGGAAAATTTATAAATGAGGAAAGGTTTCAAATTTAAGTTAATTACTTTTCTTTCTTTTATGTTAATGCCATTTCATTTCATCATCTAATTAAATTGTAATGTAAGTTTATCATCCTTATCATTCATGCATAACTGTTCATTTCTATCATGCTTTTTGTTTCTTGTGGTGATCATATAGAACCCGGCCCTGACCGGTTTACTTTCCTTGTTGCATATATAATTATATCCGCTCAGGTGCTCCCCCGCAAGGACACCCGTCTTGATGTTCCCATTCCTTTGATTTCGACGAGATGTAAGATTTTGCGGGTTATTACAGGATTTTGTATTAGACGCTTCATCTTTGTGTTCTAGATATGATCGGGTCTAATATTCGGGCGTGTGGCCCAAACTTTTGTATTTGATTAATGAATGTATTATGTAAGATATTTAAATTGTTGTACTTCGTTGTATGTTGATGTGGATCGACAACCTATTTGATCCTTTTGTATACATTCGTCTTAGTTGTATTATATATATTCTTGTGGAATTTCACTTGCTTATTAGATGGGGTTGTTTTAATTTAAATTTCTTAACTGCATTTTAAATTTCTAAACTTTTTGGCAACCCGTTTTCTGATTTATTGGGTGATTTTCCCGTATACTCAGTTTATATTTTTTGATGCTGAGGATGATATCCATCCATGATTCCTGTTACATTTGGATATCGGACTGGACACCCCTTATCTCGGATCGCGGGTTGTCACATACGAGTACACTCCATTTTCACCCGTAGAGCCAAAGTTCCTCTACATAAAATACTCTATCAGTAAAGCTTGAATTTGTCTTAAGAATGGATGCTCCCAAATATCCCTTAGCAACCCTTCAAAAATATTTAAATCACATTTAAATCTAAATTATCTAAATAAATTGTGTGTCCAATTACGTGGATCTAATTTTCCATTATAATGACTTAATCCTAATTCAACTAAATTAAGAAAACCAATTAGGTGTTAGATTAAAATCCAAATCAAATAAAAGATGGATAAACAAGCCCTATTCAAACCTATTTATTAGAATTATAACTAAAATATATAACCAACCATCTCCCCTTTTTTATTTTACCAATACCACGATGAAGTTTTTATTACCAAGACTCTTGTTTGTTTCACACACAAATGTTTTCAATTGGCCTTACTTATTCCAACTACACATACCTGAATCAAGATAGGATATTATAAATCCCTCTTTATTCATGTTGGCAAATGCACATGTACACTTACTTTAGTCTACTTTACATACTGATTTTAAAGGGGGCCTCAAAGATTTAACAATCACCTTTTATAGTATTTTTTCTTCTCACGTTCACTTGTTACCTAGAAACATCACACCCATATCTAATCCATTACCCACAAACAAAACACATCACGCTCAGTTGAAATCTTGAGCACACTACTTCCTAAATTTCCTTATATTCTAAATCATGTGTCATAAATTGTATCTTTTATCATCCTTCGTTCGTACCATGCAACCACACAGGGATTTAAAAATCCCCCCAAAATTAACACCTTGTAGCCTTGGAATCTAAGAGTTTAACCCAAATTAACTTCATATGTACCACTGGGAGTATACACCACTCCATCAAACATGTTGATCTTTAATATCCCCACATCATGGATGGTGTATATATATATATATATATATATATATACAATGCAGTGTATAATGACTATCAAGACTCAAATGAAATAATGCATGGAATCTGAATCTAATATCCAATATCTAGAGAAAGATAGAGTTACCTTTTGAGATCATGAGAGATTCCAAAAAATGTCATTTTTAAAAAAAGCGAGATCGAAAAAGGCCACTAGGCGTGATACGTGGCATATATTTCCCATTTTTTCTATAGACCTTAGTCGGTTACCAACTCAACAGAGGATGATTAAGGTTGAACTCTTTCGTGATCAAGAAGGCAATGCTCAATAAACTTATTTAATATCACATTCCTATACTATCTCAATCATATCAATGAAGATAAGCATTATTAGAGACCAACTACATTAAAGCTTGATCACATAAGATGTTTGAAGGAGTTAGGATTATTGGTTGTATAAAGAAGACCCCACATTATGAGGGATAACTCATTACCAAACTATGAATATTCACAATAAATACTTATGTATTGGACTTTTAGTTAAAAACTCTAGTACTCCAAATTTTATTTTCTCACAATAAACAAATCCTTATTGTTCCCTATGGAGGCAGGCAAGGCTGACTTGATGAACCATGTATATCCTAATGTTAATTTACCATTTAAATTACATTTTGGTCATATTTGGCATTTAGTGATATTATAGGTTCGACTCCCCTACACTTTTTCAGAATCACTAATGAAATATTATTTGATCCGTATCCATCTTTCTTATTTCATTAAGGACATTCCCTATTTACATGATCATTAAATAAATATATGTTCTTCGTTCCCATGTTATGTACATGAGAAAAGGTTGGAAAGGCAAAAACATATTGTTTTAATCGATGATGTTGATTGAGGGTCAGTTGGCGATGAATGGCATGGTGAATAACCACATGTATATGGTTAAATTAAGCCTTGCGGATATGGTTAAAGTAAAATGGTTAGTAGCGAGGTACTGGAAACCATGTTGATTAAAATTATGTAGTTGTGTCATTTATATAATGACTTTTGAATAAATTTTGAATATTCACTCTATGACAATCGTTAATCTAATTATAACCTTTTGTTTTGTTAACTTTTGATGGAAATCTTACTTCTTATCGAACATAGGTTGTTTTTAACAGGAAGAAAATAAGCAAGTCTATATGCATTACCGATGCATTCCATTTGGGGAAAGATTAATATTTTTATGATAACTTTCTTATTCGTACTTTCTTAACTTTTAGTTCATGATAATCAAGTTGAATACATTTTATATTTTTATTTTCGCCTAACCTATATCTAGGTCATCCAGTTACGGATAATTGTCATATCAAAACATTATTCCTTATAGTACTGAAATCAGTTAAGACCTCAACTACGCCAAATATACCTCATAAGGGTAGGAGGATGGTTTAGGTTAAAATAATAAGGACATAAGTATTTTTAGTGGTTTAGTACCTCTATTGAGGTACCTACATCCACTTTTAAGGCGCTTCTCTTTTATATATTCAATGTAATGGTGAATAGTACAAGTGTACCCAACCTTAGACTTGGGTTAAGGTCGACGGGAAAAGTTTTTGGTTTTGTAATGAGAATATAGCCCTTAGTAAATAGATTAATGACTTCTCCAAGTGCTTATTACTTTCTTAGGACTCAGAAGACTTAAATAAAGCAAAGCCGCCCAAGATTAGTGCTCATAATACAATATAAAAGTCAGAAATAGACTTAACTCTTTATTCAATTCTAAGTATCCATATTATATTCAAGAATACTCCATGATAACTTGAATTCAGATCCCTGTAACCTTTTCCACGCACCCCTTATATCGCCAACTGATGTGAACTGGTGAGAAATGATGTTTACAACATGTACGACCATGGAAAATTTGTATTACTAGGTATTAGTGAAAGGAGTTATATGTTGGTAGTGATGGTTGTTAAGAGCAATAAATTCCATTTAGTTCTCTAGGAAAAATTATTATGAGTGGGTGGGGATTGATAGAATAGTGAGTGCACTTCTTAGCTACCTATCAGGTTAGTCTATAAATCCTTGTCGAGCTGTTTACGAGAAGTCCTGACCTTAAGGTTGTTGATATGAGGTAATGATGATATATTGTCTTTGGGCAAGATTTCTCAGACCTTGTTGCGATGTTTTGACAAGATCACTCAAGATATCGGGTTCACTGGTGGGACCTAAAAGGCTCCCATCATCACTTTTAAGAACCTTAAAATTTTAGGTTGGAGTTATAAGATCCCAAAATTCGTACTTCTAAGTGTCGTTGAGCCCCATGAAAGCTTTTGATCTCAGGTGCCCAGGTTTATGTACTTTAGTAATCTCTTCCTAAAATAAAGAGTATGTCTTCCTTTCCCCTCTACTATGGGAGAGATCTTCATTACTTTTGGGTTATCCCCAACTCATACAGTAGCCAATTCTCAGAAGCGTTTGATGGATGCAATCCTTTCATTCATGTAGTCGGTCAAAGGGGAGTATAATAGGGCCTTGTCCCAGTTTTCCACCTATATCTCTTTCAGATACAAAGAAAGGATAATGATGTATGATTAAAATGCATGGATACCAAGAAAGAAGTCCATGGTATTTTTAAATATGGTTTCCATAAAAAATTAGAACAAGAGGTTTTTCTTTACTGGGTGTAATTGGGAAACGAGAACCATCTCTGGTGTGGGAATTATGACACTTAAGAACAAACCTCTTATGGTTGGGCACTTGCCCATTACCTCTTATGATATCTTTAGAATCCATGATGTTGGGATATTGGCGGGGATTTATTTTGAATCACTTGTGACTCTGTCCAAGATCTTCAAAGTTTTAATAGGGTTGGACCCCATGCTACAAGTATCAAACTGTTTTATTGGTACTGGTGATGCCGAGGTATATGCCTTAGCTAACTTCAGGCATGGACATAATGGTTTTTTTTATCTATAATAGAGCATCCCTAGATGTTAACATCCTAGAGTCTAGTTATGGAGAGGACGAAGATTCTGATGGTGATCATATTTACCCTTCGTTCTTTAACACCACGATAAAAATTTAGTTGATCAGTTGATGAAGTTTATTGGGGCCTAAGAACCTACGCCTAATAAACATCTTTAACATAATTATATTTTGTTTGAAATTTCTTATTCATTAAAATTTCTTTCCCTTCATGTAGTGTCTTTCCTGGAAAACAAGGCTCATAAAAGATTGCGAAACCAATGCTAGAGAAAAACATAGTTTCCCCGGCGATGTAGAAGTGAAAGAGATATAAATGAAGTACTTGAATCTTTCCCACCCTCATAATGTCATTATTATTTTGAATAATAAGGGTGACGCATCTTTTGGTTTTTTTTACCCTTCTAATGAAGTTGCTAACATTAAAGACCTTCCTAATAATCCAACTATTAAAACGTATGCCCAATTGATACCAAAAATTATCCATCCACGTGGACCATTCAGATACTGACACATGTTGTACAGTGGGAGATTAATCCCAGTCATTGAGGATGAAATACCGACCAGCACCAGGAATACTAACCAACACTAGGAATATCGACAAACATCAGGAATAGCGACCAACACCAGGGATGCCGAACAACGATGACGGGCAGACACCAATAGTTGTATACATTAGTGATTGTACAGATGTAAATGTCTATGATATAAAGACATTCCATCTTCCGATATTCCAGCTCTTTCACACCCCCTAAGGGCTATAAATACATTGTAAACCCTACATCCAAGGGAGAACGAAAGGAGAGGCAAATGGACAATCCTAAGAAAATACACAAAAGTGGATGTAGGCTCTTCCCTTAAGCCAAACCACTTTAAAATTCTCTTGTCTTTTATTCTATTTATCTGTGATAAATTAATTAGCCTAGTCTAGTTTTTTGAATCAACAGAATGGCGTCGTCTGTGGGAATGATATTTCTAATCGATCTCACTCAATCAAACATCTAAAAGAGTAAAATTCCTGAATCAAGTCTCAAGAACGAAGGTATTCCTCTTGCTCCTTCTGCTCCTCCATCTATAAATGATTTAACCGAGATTTTGGCCAGTTTTGCAAGAGGCCATGCAAGATACAATCAGGCAACTTGCACAAACTCTTCAAGTTGGGGAACCTGCTCTATTGGATCAAGGAAATATTCTAACACCCCCACCAAGAGGTGGTTAGCGCAACCAATCAATATCGACAAGAGATGTGTCCTACCATCCGAGGTCAACTTCATTACTTTGGACATCTGAATCTTTCCACACACTGTATTATTCTCCAGAAAGGCTAAATGCCTTAGAGAGATTAAGTCATGCTTGTCCCTTCGACCGTTTAGGACCTAAGGGGAAAAAAACGTTCTTAGGGCAAGATCTGGTAACACCCTATGACCATCTGATCAAAGGGAAAGTACAGGTCAATCTAGATCAAACTCCCGATGAACTGCTACTCGGACCGAGCAACGATTTTAGGAAGAAAGCTCAACAACTAATAAAGTTACAACGCATAAATTTGGTGCTACCAAAAATGCATGAAAAGGATCCATATAGATTGGAAGATAGATTGGGAGAAATGGCGAAGACAAGAAACCCAATAAAAAGAAGTTTTGTAAAAGAGTCTTCATTTATGCAAGCAATTATGGATTTCCCTACGCCATCAAAGTTTAAGGCTCCAGTAGTAACAACCAAATATGATGGAAAAACTGATATAGTCCTCCATATAGAACAATACCAGGCAACTGATGATATTTATTTTGTCTAACGAAGTGAGGTGTAGAGCATTTTCAGGAACCATTACTGGATCTGTCCAAATCTGGTGCAATAGTCTTCCTCGAGGATAAATTTATAGGTTTAACCAATTGGATGAGCTATTAATTAACAACTTTTGCTTTGAATCAAAGCTTATGAAAATGATGACACACTTACTTAGTGTGAGACAGAAAGAAGGAGAGAGCACCAGAGATTACATCACTCATTTTAATAATGAGAAACTAGAAGTCATAGATTATAAGTAAAAAACTGCAATAACTACCCTCATGAGTGGATTGCTTCCCAAAAAACTGTATTACACTCTTGCCAAGGATCCTACAAATACAATGAAAGAATTGATGGCTAAAGTAGAAAAGATCATGAATGTCGAGGACGCAATGGCAGCCAAGCATAGCTCGGGCAAAAAAGTTGATGGGAAAAATGATAAGAAAGATTATAAAGACCTCAGAGAACAAAGGGAATCAAGACAGAAAGGAGTTTTGGAGAGAATCAAGAAGTACAATGACTATACTCCACTAACCATGGGAATTCATCATGTTTTGGAAGAAATCAGGCATAATAAAGATGTGTGTTGGCCTGATAAGTTGAGAAGTTCCCCGACCAAGAGAGATAAAACTAAGTATCGTGAATTCCACGAGGATCACGATCACACGACGAAATGTTGCATAGCTCTTCAAAATGAGATTGAAACTATCATTCTAAGAGTAAAGTTGAATCAGTATTTTGATCTACATAACAACAAAGGAATTTAGTTTCTCTAAAAATGGAAAGTTGAATCAGTATGTTGATCCAAAGAGGATCAATCTTGCAGAGGAAGATCGACCAAGGAAGGTTAACAAAGATAAAAAAGTAATTGGTTTCTCTAAAAATGACCTTTTAGGAGTACTGTATCCTCACGACAACCCATTAGTAATCAAAGTTAAAAAAGTAAGAAATCATTGTCTTTAGAGTATTAGTAAATAATGGTAGCTCGGTGAATATCATGTTCTATCCTTGTCTCAACAAATTAGATTTTAAGCTTAGTCCATTAGAGCCCTATCATCGACCACTAATAGGCTTTACAGGTGACAAAGTCTTTCCACTGGAAACTATTAAAATGGAGGTGATGATTGCCACCTGTCTAGCTAGCCGAATAGAGAAGATCTATTTCATTGTAATTAATAAAAACGTTCATTCAGGTTATAATATAATCATTGAAAGAGTAGGTCTAAAGAAGTTCGAAGCATTACCATCCACTGTTCATCAATGCCTAAAATTCCCAACTAACTTTGGTGTGGGAACTGTGAAGGGTGATCAAAAAGTAGCTTGTGAATGTTACTACTCTTCTGTTGAGAAAGAAGACTTAGAAGAAATAAAGAAGAAAACCACTACCTACCAAGTGGATACTTTTGAGATTGATAAAGATTCTGAGGTTGAAACCTTAGATCCAAGAGAGGAAATAGAGCTGGTAAAGGGACAGATTGTGAAAGCAACTAAAAGCATTATATTGGACGATGACAGATCGGAGCGCATCACTCAAACAGGATAACGTTGGATCTTGTTCTTAAATAGGAATTGGTGAGATTCCTTAAACAGAGAAAGCATATGTTTACCAGGAGTCATGAGGATATGCCTGGGATAGATCCCAATTTTCTTTGTCATGATCTTAACATAAGAAAAGAAGTTAAACCAGTAAAATAAAGACGAAGCGTGTTTAATCCCGAGAAGGACCAAGCCATGCAGGAAGAAATTGAAAAACTTCATAAATCATCTTTTATTAATGAAGTGAAATATCCAGACTGGTTGGCCAATGTAGTTATGGTAAAAAAGAAAAATAACAAGTGGAGAATATCGGCAGACTTCATCGATTTAAATAAAGCATGCCCAAAGGATCATTTTCCTTTGCCCCGAATAGATCAACTCGTGGATGCAACATCAGAACATGGGTTACTCAGTTTATGGATGCTTATTCTGGTTATAACTAGATAAAAATAAAATTTGAAGATAGGGAAAGCCCTTCTTTCATCACTCCTCGAGGAACATACTTTTATAATGTCATGCCTTTTGGTTTGAAAAATGCACCTGCAACATATCAAAGGATGGTCAATAAGGTGTTCGAGGAGAAGATAAGCAAGAATATGGAGTTCTACGTAGACAATATGCTAAAAAAATAAAAAGGCGTCCAATCACATTGCAAACCTCAACCAAACTTTTGATCAACTTGAGAAGCACCAGATGATGCTGAATCCGACCAAATGTGTTTTTGGAGTGCAAAAGGGAATGTTCCTTAGGTATATAGTAAATCAAAACGGTATTGAAGAAAATCTAGACGATATCAAGGCATTAATTGAAATTCAATCTCCAACTTGCAATAAGGACGTGCAAAGACTGACTGGACAAGTAGCAACCTTGAACAAATTCGTGTCACGAGGTAAAGATAGATGCCTGCCATTCTTCAAGGTGCTCAGAAAAATCTTTGAATGGAACAAAGAATGCAAGAAAGCTTTTATGGAGTTAAAAATGTATTTGGGTTCACCTCCATTACTCTCCCGACCAATCACAGGTGAACAGTTATACATGTACTTAACATTTTTAGAATTGGCAGTAAGTTCTGTATTGATACGAGAAGAGAATGGAGTTAAAAAACCCGTCTACTATACCAGTAAGGCTTTCCGAGGAGCTGAAATCAGGTACCCTTGTTTGGAGAAATTGTCTTTATCAGTAATTGAAGTATCCAGGCATATGAAACTTTATTTCCAAGCCCATACAATCATAGTTTACACTGATATGCCTATAAGGCAGGCTTTGCATAAACTGGAGAAATCTGGTAGATTAATGTATTGGGCTGTGGAATTAGGAGAGTATGATATCATATATGAGCCAATGTATTATTTGAAAGGCTAAGCAGCGACAGATTTTATAGCGGAGTTCACTTACTCTAAGGTCCCCGAGTAACAAAGTAAGCAGACAGAACAAAAATTAGGATAAAGTGATGTCAGCAAGAACGCTCATGAAGAGCCTCGTTCAAAAGAAGCAATTGTAGACCTACCACATTCCTCTTCCTAAACAGATGAGATAAACATGAAGTATGAAGAAGTAAAGGGAAAAATATTCCACTATAGGAGTTTGACAGATCAAGCATTCGATATTAACGTTCCAATATGGAACTTATATGTTGATGGATCATCTTGTTCAACTGATAGTGGAGAAAGTATAATACTTAACACTCTTGATGATATTGATATTGAGTATGCACTACGTTTTGAATTCCAGACTTCAAATAATGAAGCAGAGTACAAAGCTCTTATTGTGGGCCTAAGTTTAGGCAAATCATTGAATGCCGAGCAAGTTGTGGCACACAGTGACTCTCAGCTGGTATTAAACCAAACATTGGGTTTATATGGATCTAAAGGAGAAATGACAACTAGGTATTTATCCAAGGGGATGGAAGTCATTATAAAATTGCCAACTGTTCAGATGAACAGAATCCCAAGGTTGGAAAATGCCTGAGCTGATGCCCTTGCTCTGCTAGCCTCTACTACCAGAGTTAAACTCTAATAAACTATCCCTATTGAGATTTTGGCCAATAGGAGCATAGATTAAGATTTGAAGATTAATTTTATTGCCATAGATAAGATGCCATCATGGATGTACCTTATCAGAGCATACATTGAAGAAGGAACTCTACCAACAGATATGGTGGAAGCAAAGAAGTTAAAATACAAAACAACTCGGTATGTATTAGATAAAGGTGTCTTGTACAGGAGATGATTAACAATCAATTTATAATGCTTTGTGTATCCATTAGAGGTCCAAGATCTAATTCAGTAGGTGCATAAAGGATCATGTCGAGCTCACATAGCAGGGAGAACACTTCTGTAAAGAATAAGTACTCAAGGGTATTACTGGCCAACAATGCGAGCAGACTGTGCAACTTTTGCCAAGAAGTGTGATAAATGTCAAAGATTCTCTTCCATTCGAAAACTCAACAGGATGCTCTCACTTCAATCACTTTTCCATGGCCATTTTCCATGTGGGGGTATAGACTTGGTCAAACCACTTCCAATAACCCGAGGAAGATTTAAATACTTGGTTGTCGTTGTTGATTATTTTACAAAATGGGTTGAGGCAAAGCCTATGATAGACATGCCTTATGAAAAGTTCTATCGGTTCATATAGAAAAGCATCATTTGTATGTATGGGCTACCCTATGATTTCATTACCGACCACGGAACACAATGTGATGATGATGAATTCATATATTACTATGCTTAGTCCAATCTTCAAAAATTGCATTCAGCTCCAGGATATCCTCAGAGTAATGGACACATTGAAGTTACAAATAGAACCTTTCTTAACGAATTGAAGAAAATACTTGATGATGCCAAGGGAAATTGGACATACGAGTTACACTCTGTCTTGTGGTCATACTGAACAACACTGCGAATAGAAACTGGAGAATCCCCATATATGTTAGCATTTGGGACTGAAGCTATCATTCCTGCTGAGCTAGGCTTTCCATCCCATAGAGTTTTAAATTTTAACTCTCTTGTAAGTGACTTAATGAGAAGGTTGGATCTAGATATGCTGAAAGAAGTAAGAGAAGATGCCGCTCTAAGAAATGTAACCTAACAACAAAAAAATCTTATTTTTACAATAAAAGGATTAAACCGACCAACTTGAAGGAAGGAGATTATGTGCTGAAGAAAATGCTACAAGAAAGCAACAAACTTGAGGCCAATTGGTATGGTCCATACCGTATTTCAGCAGTGATCCAACCTGGAATGTATCGAATTGAAACCTTGGAAGGCGAAGAATTCAAAAACCCATGCCATCCAGAGTATCTCAGAAAATATTTTCAATGATGTTGTAATCAGTTTGAAATCAACTTGCAGAATTAATAAAATCTTCAGTTCTTTCCATTTTTGTTGTTAATTTTTTTTTGGATCACTAGTGTTATGCACTACTATCGTTGCTTGGCTTAGTAAATATTGCCCCGAATATTGCTCGACAGAAGCAATAAGTTACTCAGAGCAGCCACAAACTTGATCGTTGATACACAAAGTCCAAGTTAACAGGTTATCAAATCCTCAAGAAACTTGGTCCACAAACATAAGGATAAAATAAGATCTTTATACTAATGGGAAACGTACAGGAAGAATGTTGCAAAGATTCCTCAAAGAGGAACGTAAGCACATACTCCAAAAACTCTTGGTTAGACCACTAGTATCTAATGAAAAAACCCTAATATTTGGGTGCATTAATAAAACCTTTGGAGACATATGGGTAAATAGATTTAAATTTAGATTTTAATCTAAGTAAGTTAGTAGAACCTATGTATTCATCTAACTAGCTCTAAATTTAGATTTTAATCTAACTATGCTAGTATAACATCTACACTCATTGGTCATTGATACTCAAATTAATCAAAATGTATTAATAGAACTAATGATAAAGAAAGGATTAACATTCAACATAAGATAAGTTAATCAAATTTCCATTTTATTCAAGCAAATTAATTACATGACTGTGTTAACAAAATAAAATACAAAGCTTCATTCAGCAGGATGCTTCCCTTCAACTTTGGAAACAAAATCCATTCCAGCAGGAGGATCATATAAAGTATAAGGATAATTAATGAAGTTAAAATCCTAAAGCATTCTGGTATTGCTGATGTTAGGACGATCAAGTAGGTGAGGAGGTCGAACGATTTCTAATTCAGCATGAAGCTCGTAACCTCCCAAGTATTTCGAAATCAAGCGTTGAGGAATACTCTGGACTGGAATCCAATTGACATCTAATTTAAAAGGAGGATTGCCAAGATCAAACAAACTTGGATCATACCAATCCCACAATGAGCCGTTTTGATCCACTTTCATCACTGTCAGAGCATTTATCCAACCCTATTTATAGCTCCCATTCTTAACTTGTTGAAGCTTATTATCAAGATGCCCCAGAGCTTCATTATACCCATCCATCCGGAATTCCCTTTGTTGTTTATGGAATTGAAAGGTTAATATGTCAACTTGGTAATGCAGTTTCTTCAACACTCCATCCTTAGCTGGTAACCGAGAAGATTAAGTGAATAGTTATTCGGACAAGGCCTGTAGCTTCTGGGACATCTCAGTAATGGCTTGATCTTTAGATTTTAATTGTGCAGCTTGATTGGTAAGGGCCTGTTGGGTCCTGACTTCCACTGTAGTACCTCGGCCAGGTTTGAATATATCTTGGGAAGATGAAGAAGTAGGTGTTAATTTCTTCAGAGTCTCCAACTCCCCACTCAACCTTGTATTTTCATCCTCTAAGAAGAAATGACCCTCCTCTGTAGTCGCAACAACAGCAGTGGATGACTTCAGGGCATAAAGTTTATTTCTCAAGTTATTATTCTCTTCCTCTAGAAGCTTGGCAATGTCCTTTGCTTCATCCACTTCACGTTTCAGCAGGAATTCTTGCCTTCGAAAATGAGAAGCAAATTTATCCAACTTTTTCTTAAAGTCCCAACCTTCACTAAGGGCCAGGAATTTTTTCTCATAATCCTTATGCAGAAAGGCCCTAGTTTCATTATGCTTATGCTGCAGTTGTTCAATCATTTCATAGTAGGCAACATTGTTGGCCACTAGTCGATCAGGAAGACACTTAAAGTAAACCTAGGCTTTCTTTAGCTTGTTCTGATACCCCTTCCCCGTGCAACTTAAGTAAGTCAGCATCAGCTAGAGATAAGCGACCAACTTTGAAAAGCTCATTACACCTCTGGAGTATCTCGGAGTTAGTAGATGATAAATATTCCAATTTATCCATAAACTATTAAGAAGAAGAAAGTTATCAATCAATAACGTGCAGAGTATTGAAAACATAAGAAGAGGAACAAAGGTATTTCTCTTTTTATCAATAAAAAAGGGAAGTACAAATACATCTTTAAAAAGGAAAAAGTACAACTATTGAAAAAGCAAAAAAAAAGCTGCTCGTTTTTACACCTTCTTCTTATCTGCCTCAGGATTAGCCGAAGAAGAAGCGGGAGTTGAAGGAAGAAAAGGATTAAATTTGGAGGGTGAACTAGAATTAACATCCTGGTGTTGATCGGTAGACTCCACCACTATCAAAGATTCACTGGAACCCCCATCATCAACTTCCTCCTTTAAGTTTGGAGTAGCCCCAGTATCATATTACAAGAATAGGTTGTAATCTTTTAGAGTGCCGACCTCCACCAGAGCAACAAACTAACCATCTTTGAAGAATTTCTTCTTCACAAAATTAATTTACGAAGAAGATGCTCCAAAGGCCTTATCTCAGCCTCTGTTGAAGCCAGCCTCTCTGGCCTTAGTCTCCTCACCTTCTCAGCACCCCCAAATCCTTTTGTAGTTGGGCAGACTTGACTTTCTCAGCATTTAAGTCTTTCTGCAACTTGTCAGCCAGACCCCGAGCAGTCTCAACAGCTTCTTCAGTAGCTTTTATCTTCCCCTCCCATTTCTTTTGTTCATTAACCAATGCTTGTTGTGAATCAAGAAATAACTTTTTTATCTCGTTAAAAGATTCTTCAACTTCACTAGAGGAAGAAGCTCTCAAAGCCTCATCTTTCTCCAACATATTATTGAAGTCAATAAGGAACTTGATGAGACCAAAAATGTGTATCTAGTGTTCGTGTTGATATAGGCTCAAGTTTAATCCTGTCGCGTTAGTAATAAATCGGGTAAGTCAGGATCGTCTCCACAGGGAAATAAGACAAATAAACGTAACAACGTTGGCCAGGCTGAGAATCCTAGATCGACTCTAATAAGAACGAAAAGGTGATTATGGGAGATGGACTAACTATAAGAAGAAATAATAAATAAAATTACCTACAAAATTTAAAAATAAATTAAAAGCTTTTTGACCTATTAAAGAAAATTAAAAATTGTAATGAAAAGTGCAAGTGTGAAAAACGAGTCAGGATACACTCCTCCAACCCATTTATCAATTTTAGAACCTAATTCGAAATTGAAATATCTGAGTAAACCCAGTCTTTAGTACTCCCAAGCATTACATATATGAGGGATCGTAGCTTGTAATATACATAATCAAGAGACGAGTAAAGCAATATCATATTAGTTACACGCGTGTTGCATTCTTAAGCATCTCGGTTACCTAGGGAAAACGAGATCAAAAGTCCTACAGTGGTTATGATCTCCATACAATACGATTAACTCAGTTATTTAATTCAAAATCAAATTTTACGCATTCATCGAGAACATCAGGTTGGATTCATGCATCCTAACCCTTAGAAAATTAGCCGAACATAGTAAAGCAAGAAGAAAGAATGGTTTAAGTAAAAGAAGACATCTTAACTAGTAACTTAGAATTAAGAAGAATGAAATTATTAAGTAATCAATTAACTAAAGCAATTATGAAAGAAATAATGGAATAAATTTACTTGAATTGCAGAAGCTTGAATCAAATCCTTACAGCAAACTCTGTAAATTAAAACTAGGGTTTTTTATTGTTCTCTCTTCAAAACTAAGAAAAAGAACTCCTTTAAAAACTGATTAGAAGCCCCCTAATGTTTGGGAGGACATTGAAATATATACACTATGAAATTTGCAAGAGTTGGAGTCATGCATGTCTGTAGCTTGAACAGGATAAACTCAAATCTAGAACCCCGGATCGATCCAGTGGTAATATTTCGAATCGGTCCATTGAGACGGGATCGATTCCTTTATTTTGGAAAATGGATTGATCCGTTAAATGGCCTTGATGTAGTGAACTTTGGGGGCCGGATCGATCCCTTTTTTATGATGACCGGATCGATCAGGTAAATGTATCCTTAGACAGCGGCTTCTAGTAACCGGATTAATCCCTTTTTTAGGCCATCCGGATCGGTCCGGATTTCCTTCTCAATTTCTCTTCATTTTTTCATTAATTTCTCATGATTATCTCGTATCTTTAGATCTTAATAACTTCTACTCCAGAACTCGGATTGAAAAACTGTTTCTTCCTATGCACTCATAGACTCGAGATCTTCGACTTTTTTTGGGTCCTTGATCAAATTCCTGGTGAAGATTACACTTTTTCCCTTTTGATTTGTCTTATTTCTTCTCTCTCGCTTCTTCCGATTTCTTTCTTTCTTTCATATATTAAATATCTGCAAAATCAATAAGAAATACACGAAGCTCGGGATACTTGTTAGATGAAGCCATTAACAATGTTATGAGATAAATCAACTCGTTTTACCTTGTCTGAGGTAATAAAAGCATCTAAATTAAGGGAAAAAATTGAAAGAATTTATGCCTAATCAGACCCTCCTAACTTAGAACTTTGATCATCCCGAGCAATGTAAAAGAATCAAAACATGGTCTAACTTTAAAATGAGATAGCATACCTCTTTCGCGGGCGAGAGATTGCATTTTGCATATGCAACAAGCCTATAAACCCCTAGGTTACCTTAGTAGGACGAGTGGTGTCTCGTGAGGTTTATAGTGAATATACTCAAAGAAAAATTCGTTATTGACTCAAAGAAAAATCAAAATACTTAAAAATTATACAATTTAAACTCCCAAAAAACTGGTCACTATAAAATAATATTCACGAGTCTCAAGCCATAGTGTGTGTATGCGAAGCCAAAAATCAAACCACTAATTTCCACCGATTGATCCTTACATTACTTTTTGAAAATTGCTTGGATTTCAAAATCTCAACGAATACACTCACAAACGAATCACTCAGAAGTATGGTTATTCTCCCGGTGTGCATGATACAAGGAGTAAATTATATGGACACAAATTCACGCACCCCATTTTGAAAGATGGAATTTTTTATGGTGAAAAGATCTGTTCGTCGGGATATAATCATAGGGAAACGGGAAACATCATATCTTTTTCATGCCATGTAATCTCTTTTATTATCTTTTGTTCCTTAACTCTCCACGCGGTAGACAATTTCGCAATTCGAATTCGGTTAGAACTTTCTTGGGTTTAAGGTGTATTTGGGTAACATGGAAATGGTTGGGAAATCTGGAATTAGAAAATTTTCTTATGATGTCCATTAGTGCTTTTTCGGGCTTTTACTCATTTGTTTTTTCTATTTTTCTATTTATAACACTTTTTCTTTTCTTACTATTATTGTTGAGCATTTTTCTATTTTTTTTCTTGCCCCTTTTATGCACTTTTCAAACTTTATTTAATGAATATTCGATTTTCACAATTCAGGGCTAATTGAGTTTTTTTCGGGTTGTCAAACAAAAGGGAAAAAACTTATTCGGCTCAAATTGGGTTGCAAAAAGGTTATTTTTTCACGACTTTTTCTGGCCAATATTTTTGGGTGACAAACGATGGCCTACTTCATTGTCCAAATGCGAGTTATTTAACCATATGCGTCTCGAGATTAATTAAGTTCAGAGATATGTTAGCACGCTTTATTCAACACAATATCTCACACATTTTTCGTAACCGATCAAAACAATAAAATAGAGATCATCAATGACTTTTTAACATGCTGAAAAGAACTTTGAGTTAACCATTAACTCGGATTGATTTATAAACTCAGAAAAATGATTTGCTCAAAATCTCACCGGGTTTGTCAATCTCCGCACTTATTCGTAAAGTCGTCAATTTTCTTTCAATTTCCATCTTTGGTCAATTTTAGCTTTGTGTATTTGATTTTTACAGCTTGAGATAAAATATTTGTGACATTTTTGAAGCTTTTAAATTCCAATTTTTATTTATTTTGAAGAAAAATATTTTTGGATTTTTTAAAAAATTTCAATTTTTTTGAAATTTCTGGGCATATTTGAAAATTTGTGCAGTTTTAGAAAGACACACTTGTGACCCCCTAACTTAGACTTTTGCATTGTCCTCAAGTAAAAAGGACTAAAATCTAACTCAAAGTGAATTAAAAGTGCAAAGAAATAAAATGAACAAGCACTGAAAATGAAGAATTTTATATAGAATGACAAACATGAGTTACAAAGGAAAAGGAAGACGAACAACCAACTGTGATAACAACTAACAACTTCACAACCAAACTGCAGAAATGGAATCACTGGGGTAGGGCATGGTATCCAACGGGCGCATTCGGGTCATATAGGTTATAGAAATATGGCGATGGTGGTGTACCCATAGTCATCTGATGCATCTCCGCTTGGAGACGGTGCATCATACTGGTGTCGTGATAATAAGCCCTTTGGTCGACCACCCTGCCAGTGTTGTATTGATTTATGAACCCATTGAGTCATGTTTCCACCGTCGAAATACGTCGGTTAATTTCTGCATTTGATAGCGAAAAATTAGAGTCCTCGCCACTATCATACTCCTCGTTACCATCATACTCCTCGTCACCTTCACTCATTTCGATATCCTCCTCTTCTTACTCCCTACTTTCTTCATCATCACTTGCGTCCTTTTCTTCATCACTTGTGTCCTCTTATTCATCATTATCCTGCTGTGCTAGTCTGTCTTAGATGTTTTCCCATTGGCTTTCACTTCTAGTTCGGGTGGTTTCCCCAAAAGGAGCTGGGAGGAGAGGGAAATCCTGTGGGTGGAAATTCTGACGTCCGCTAGCATGGACGTGATGAGCCGAGCATAGGGGAGAGGGGTTTTTCCCTTTTTATTCATGACTGCAAAGAATATGTCCTTATAAATGCAGGGAGCCAGGTTGATGGGGGTGTTGTGGTCGAAGAGGTGATATACGAGGGTGGCTTGACGTGGGCGCATTGCCGAGTTATTTCCCATTGGGAGAATGTTCGTGCATATGATTTGGAAAGTGAGGCGGGCTTTCTCATTTAGCTGGCCCACCGAGAATGTCTCAGTGAACCAGCTAGTGTTGGGGTCAATGCGGGACATGCACACATCTTTGTCAAGTGGGAGAAGAGGGTTAGGGTATGTGTATGGATGGGGACATAGGACATCTTTGGCAGCCAACTTCTCAAGCAGAAGGGACAAAGAGAATGGGACGCGGATGCCGCCTACATATGCTTCAGCCTTGTTATGCCCGATGCAAATAAGTGAGCCATAGAATGCTCGCACTTCATTGGGCCACACAGCATCATGAGGCTCATTTAAGAAATGACACATCCCCCGTGCCATAAAACGTGCAGTGACGGAGTTTGGCATGTCATTACAAATGAATTGACGCTCCACTTGGCGCTTGTGAGTTTGCCCAAAGAAACGCTCACACCACAATTGTTCTTGAAGGGAACGGTAGCCGGTGGCTCCGTCGTCGAGAATTTGAGTGGACTCGTATTTTTGGGGAATTGGTTAGTTGGCCATGGTACCTAAAGGTAGTAGAATTTTTGGACAGAAAGAGGGAAAGAGAGAAAAAGAGTGAGTAGTGGTGGAGAGGGTGTGGTTTTATAGGTGGTGAGGGAAGAGTGTAGGGTAGGTTTTGGAGGGAAAAGGGGGAAGTATTTTTTTTTGGGGGGTGGGGTGGGGGGTAAGGTGGTTGGGAAAGGTGGTGGACTAAATTTGGAGGGAAAGAAATGGATTGGGGGAAAAGGGTGGTGAACCTTGGGAATGTAAAGGGTTACAGAAACCGGATCGATCCGAACAATTTTTATTTTGATTTTTCCCCTAAACGGATCGATCCGGGTTCCCAGGACCAGATCGATCCGGTTCCCAGATCATCTTTGGTTCACCTTTTTGATGACTTTTGGATGCTCCTACTAATGGTCCTACACACGTTTGACTTCGAAACCCACTGACCTCGACACTGCGACCCTAAATATTTTCCTCATAATGCGTGCTGGTTCTCCACTTACTCTCCTTTCGTGATGTGAACCTACGGACTCTACTACCGTAACTTATGTGAAACTACTATACACAAAAATTAACCCCATACATGTCGTGGGTGCGACGACCCTTTAATTTCAGCTCACTTTACCCCATAAACGGGGTCTGATAACCAAATGGTGTCCATCTCTTGTACGCACGCCTCTACATATGGATTTAGGCGTTGTCCATTGACTTTGAACGTGTTCCCCCTTTTGGATCTTCCAATTCCACTACTCCATCGGGGAATACGCTTCTCACAACGAATGGACCAGTCTACTAAGACCGCGATTTACCCGAAAATAAATGAAGCTGGGAGTTACAGAGGAGTACTTTTTGTCCAGGTTAAAACTCTTTCTGTCAAATAACTTATCATGCGTGAGTTTCATCCTTTCTTTTGAAATCTTGGCATTATCATACGCATGATTGCGTATCTCCTCTAACTCATTCAATTGAATCTTGCGAGCTTCACCGACTTTGTCCATATCGTAATTTACCCTCTTAATGGCCCAATATGCTTTGTGCTCCAACTCAACAGGAAGAAGGAAATGTGTTCCATACACAAAGCGGAACGGGGACATGCCGAGTGGGTTCTTGTAAGCGGTACGGTAGGCCCATAGCGAATCTTTCAATGGAAGGGACCAATCTTTCTTGTCTTCTCGAGTATGTTTTTGATTTCATGATTTGCTAACTGGGCCTGCCCATTCACTTATGGGTGATACGTCGTTCCAACTTTATGAATGACACCATACTTTCTCATGAGCTTCTCGAATGGCTTGTTACAAAAATGCGTGCCATTATCACTAATTATCGCTTTCAGCGCATCGAAGCGAGAAAGTATATGTTCATGTCGGAATCTTATCACCACTTTATTGTCATTCATCTTGGTAACTATATCTTCCACCATTTAGAAATATAGTCTACCGTGACTAGGATGTATAGGTAGCCAAAAGACGGGGGAATCAGTCCCATAAAGTCAATACCCCAGTAGTCGAAAACCTCATTAATGAGAATTGGGTTCAATGGCTTCATGTTTCGTCGGGTTATTTCCCCCATCCGTTGACACATGTCACAAGACTTGTAACAGGTTTTTGCATCCCATAATATTGAGGGCCAATACAAGCCGCTTTAGAGAATCCTAGCGGTTGTCTTTTTTATAGAAAAATGGCCTCCACATGCTTTCGAATGACAGAATTGGATGACTCTCAAAATTTCATCACTCGGTACGCATCGTCGAATGATTTGGTCGGGGAAATATTTAAAAAGGAATGGATCGTCATAGAAAAACATGTACAACCAAGTGATGAACCTCTTCTTATCTTGTGGTGTCCAATCGGGAGGTACGTCTCCCGTGATAAGATAGTTCACTATATTTGCAAATCAGGGCAAAGAAGAGGTGGCAAAGAGTTTCTCATCCAAGAAGTACTCGTTTATGGGTGTAGGATCACTAGGTACGTCGGAAAAAAGCCGTGATAAGTGATCAGAGACGATGTTTTCTACTCCTTTTTTTTATCTTTAATGGAGAGATTAAATTCTTGTAGGAGTAGGATCCACCTTATGAGGCACGACTTTGCGTCTTTCTTTGCAAGTAGCTATTTTAAAGCCGCATGGTCGGTGAAACAGGTGATGGGGGAACCGATAAGATAGGATTGAAATTTGTCTAGAGCAAAGACTACCTCTAGGAATTCCTTCCTCCGTGGTGGAGTAATTGAGTTGTGGTCCGATGAGAGCTCGACTAGAGTAGTCGATGACATGAGCCTTTTTATCTTTTTTTTATCCCAAAACAGCCCCTATCGCATAATCGTTAGCATCACACATGAGCTCGAATAGTAAGGACCAATTTTGGGCTTGCATAATGGGAGAGGAAACAAGTATGCTCTTTAATTTTTCAAAATAACTTTGGCATGCTTCATTCCAATCGAGCGGGTTTCCTTCATAAGAATATTTCTTAATGGTCTAACGATGGTGCTAAAGTCTTTATTGAACCTTCTATAAAACCCTGCGTGGCCCAAGAAAGAGCGCACATCTTTTAGCGATTTAGGTTGGGGTAGGTCAGCTATGACATTGATTTTTTCTCTATCAACCTCGATCCCTTTGGATGAAACAATGTGGCCAAGAACTATGCCTTCAGTTTCCATGAAACGACATTTCTCCCAATTCAACACTAAGTTCTTATCCACACATCAGGCTAGTACTTTGTCAAGATTGGTTAAACATAGATCGAAAGAGGTGACAAAAACACTGAAGTCGTTCGTAAACACCTCTAGTCCTCTCTCAGTCATGTCACTGAATAAGCTCAACACGCACCTTTGAAAGGTTGAGGGTGCATTACATAAGCCGAATGGCATACGTTTGTAGGCAAATGTACCAAAGGGACAAGTGAAGGCCATCTTCTCTTGATCAAGTACATCTACCTCAATCTCGTTATATCCGGAATAACCATATAATAAGCAACAATAAGGGTGGCCCGCTACTCTTTTAAGTATTTAATCAATAAATGGTAAGGGGAAATGGTCTTTCCTAGTTCCTGCATTGAGTTTTCGATAATCAGTGCAAAAGCGCCACCCAGTAGGGGTACGTTGGGGAACTAACCCTCCCTTAGCATTTTTAATCACTGTCATGCCCGACTTCTTCGGGACGACTAGAATGGGGCTCACCCACTTTCTATCTGAGATTGGGTAGATAATCCTGTCATCCAATAATTTTATGATTTCTTCCCTCACCACCTCTTGCATAGTGGGGTTTAGCCTTATTTTCATTTCTCTCGAGGGTTTTACATCCTCCTCGAGGTGAATTTTTTGAGTGAAAATTAGAGGGCTTATCCCCTTTAGATCAACTATACACCAACCAAAAGTACTTTGGTGCTTTTTCAAGATTTTTAATAGCTTACCCTCATGCTCTTCATCTAAGCTAGAGGAGACAATAACAGGAAATGTCTTACTTTCACCTAGGAAAGCATATTTAACTGTAATGACCCCATTTTCTTATGCCAATATATAATTATCTTCTTTCAATTTCATCACACTTACTATCTAATAATGATAGTCCGAGTTCTTAATATGAAAAAGCCCGTTTTTAAATTTGTAGAATCAATGGTAAAATGGGTCAAATTGCTATTTTATGGCACATCTTAAGCTAAGTGATAAATTTTGGGGTAGAAAATGTAATGTTATGAAACTTTAAGGACTTGGTTTTAATAAAGAAAGTTTTAGGCACCACAATGAAAAATAAAAAGTGGCCTTTTATTAATAAATATTTCCAGGGACCTAAAAGAAATATTGAAAATATATGGTGTGAAATTACCAAAATGCCCTTTAGGTGCAAAATAACCCTTATACCCTTAATACATTTCCACCTCGTGCTCGACACCTCGTTCTTGGTTTTGACCCCTCCACCGTACACGTGTCATCATTAGAGCAGAAGCCAAAACACGTGTCGTCGTTAGAGGAGAAGCTAAAACACGTGTCGCAATCCAGTGAAATAAGACTGCAAGATGCATCCGTTACGCGACACGTCAACACTGACTCCCATTATAAAAGCTTGGTCATCATGGACACATGTCAATGCCGTGATATCTTTGGAAAACTATAAATAGGGTCTTTGGGGATCATTTGAAACTCACACCAAATTCTTTGAGAATTATAGAGAGAAGTAGTGAGAGAAAGTGTGGAAATGTTTAAGAAGAAGTTCTTAGGGATATTCATCTTAAGGTAATCTTAATGTTACAATGCATCTTTATAATTTTAATTTATTGTTTTATATCTTTACTTAGTAGTTATGCTGGTAAAATACACTAAAGGATTCACTAATTAAAACTTAAAATTTAGAACAAATCTAAGTTGATTTTATAAACTTGTTTGAAATTATACGCTTTTAAAAATGATTCCTTTTAAAGAAATTGCAGGTCATAGACCCACTAAGTCGCTAGCTATATATATAATTTGCTCAAGTGTGAAAGCGGAAGGTCCTGCACATAAAAAATATTCCACTTTCTTCCTGGGGAACGATTGGCATCTTCTTGAGAAATTCAAAATGAACGTATATATGCTAACCTTCCTTGGAGAGATTTGAGCTCTTTCAGTTCCTTGTCAAGTAACTCTATAACTTTCTTTTCATGAAGTTGAATGTGAGATAATTGATTCGATCCATCATTTCCTATTTCTTTCCCTCTTTCCATAGAGATCTATCTAAAAGGTTCAGCAGCAGCCGGAGAAGCATAACTTATCCTTCCGGGGCGCATAATAGATTGATATGAACATCATGAGCTGTCCCGTAATAAAACCAGTTGTTGTTGATACCTTCTTCTCAGTTCTTTCTTCCATAACCCGAGCTCGGAGAAGGAAGAGATAAGAGGGCCCTATGGAGAATGTGGTCAGAAATCCATAATAGAGTCTGACCACAACGACCGAATTGATTATATTCATGCATAAGGAATCACATAGTTTGGGCTCCTAGAATATGGCGCCCTTGGGGCTTTTTATTTGATTGTATTGAAAGGCCCAATGAATTGGGATTTCCCTATTGGTCCAGGTCATTTCGGGGCAAGTGGATCATTTATGATAAAGAGGATGAGCTTCAAGAGAATGATTCAATCCATCATTTATCACTTGGGGGAGGAACAATAGTATTTCATTGCTACAAGTATGGATTATTGAAAATAATAAGAAATGTATTTGGATATTTCCCTTGAACTCCGCAATATTATTTATTTGGAATCCCATTTAAGTAATTCCAAAGTGAGGCCAGGTGAAGTTCTGTCTAGATGAGATGGTATTTAAGTGGTGCCCCTGTGACCCTCCATCTCTACTGGGAATGAATTCGGAAATATTCGATCTAGATGAGATGGTATTTAAGTGGTGCCCGTGTGACCCTCAATCTCTACTGGGAACCGACTGATGATGAAGGACTATGAATTGAATTCTTCAATTACGATCAATGAGTTTTAAAAGTTGACAAATGGGGATTCAGTAATACTTTAAAAGAAGAAGTTATTATTAAAGTATAGTATAAACTGGACCTTAGAACGTGTACTTAAATCTTTATCAGATTAACTTGTGATCGAAGACTCAATACCAGTAAATTTGGCCTCCATTTTGGGTGAGTACTCTGACATTCCTTGTGTATTTTGATTATATGATATTATGCAAACTATATATATTTTGTGAACTGCGTTTATTCTCAAAATTCATGTGATATCGATGATTGATTCATTTGTGATATGTTTATATTTGTCCATATAAACATACTAATTAAAATGATTATTGAAAAGGATATTGAATATTGAAAATCTGATTCGGCCTAAGGGACCTCTTTACTTACTGACCTTCCTAGCTGGGTTATTGTTGGTGTGCCCTCAATAAGGCTTTGTGATGAACTAGTTCGATTGACCCTCAACTACCGGCATATAATACTGTATTAGAGTGTACTTTTCCATCAAAATGATATTATTAAAAGAAAAAGATATCACATTTGATTTGTTGCATTCGTCTTATTCTGAGCTATCCAATTGTGATATATATACTTTCATTTCAAAAAATATATCTATTTACTGCAAGTTCCTATCCATATATGTATATGCCTTCTCTTTTGACTTGAATAGGTATCTATTTTTTGAAATCCTTGGACTGTCTGGAGATCGAACCTCATTCGGCTTTTAGTTGGTGTTGTATAATTAACCATTTTTTAGGAAACGTTTAGGCTCACGGACGAAACGAAAATGGACTATATTGAAGATTTAGCTTTTAGAACACTTTTAGTAAAATGTTTATTTAGAACATGTCTGGCTTTCTTGTAATAAGGTTTAAATTTTCTCTTAAGTTGTAACTTATTGTTACTTTTAATATATATGAAGTTTCCTTTAGAAAGATCTGATGATGTAATTCCTTTACTTTCAGTATTTTACGATTCATAACTATGTGATAATATTTCCGTTGCATTTATTTAAGGAAACAATTAAATCAGAATATTTGTTGCCTTGGTGGCATGTCAAGACACTCATTCCCCACTACTATTTTGGGACGGGGTCGTGACAGAGGTGGTATCAAAGCATAGATTATGAAATCGTAGACTACTGAACATAAGTTTCGAACGTTATAGATTTTAAGTTCCAAACATAGGATACAGGATTAAATATCCGACTTATGTGATGACCCTCCACATGTATTACAATATATATAATTATTTATATATCATTGTTCTTCTAAATTGCAAGCTTGGACTAGTATAATACATCTTACGTTTGGCCATAATTGTAGAAAATGACCAAGGCAAGATCAACTCCAGGAACTAGTGGTTCGAGTATGGAAGGACTGGAAGGTGCATATAAGGCAATTGAAAGTCTAGCAAGAATTGTGGAGCACCAAGGAATCTTGAACTAAGTAGTTGTACTATTGAACAGTTCAAGAAGTTGAATCCGTCGTCTTTTAAAGGTACTCCTAACCCCACTGAAGCTAAAAATTGGGTGATGTAAATGGAAAATATGTTCGATGTTCTTAAGTGCACAGATGAACAATGGGTTTTATTTGGAACATTCATGTTAGAAGGTGAAGCCGAACATTGGTGGAGAATGACTAAGAGAATGCACGGGGAAATGAATAATCCCATAGGTTGGAATGACTTCTTAGTGATCTTCTACGAGAAATACTTTCCCGAAATAGTGCAAAACCAAAAGCAGCTGACTTCATGATTCTGGTTCAAGGAAATATGACGGTTAGTCAATATGAGGCAAAGTTTATTGAGTTATACCGTTTTTCACCTCATGTTGTGATAACCGATGTTTTTAGAGTCAAGAAGTTTGAACGTCGGTTAATGTTGAATATTCGTAGCCAAATTTCCATCCTAAAGTTAACATCATATAATGACGTGGTGGCTAGGTCAATAATAGCTGAGAAGGATAGTGAAGAATATAATCAGGTTAGAGAGGGGAAGAGGAAGTTTGGAGAACAAAGAGGAAGGAATCCCAATAACAAACCTTTTAGGACTATACCTAATATAGGAAAACCTTTAGTAAACAAACCTTTAATGTTGATAAATGCCAACGTTGTGGTAATATTCATAGAGGGCGACTGTGTTACCTGGAGACTGGAAGTTGCTTTGGGTGTGGCCAAAAGGGATATAAAATGCGAGATTGTCCTAACAAAGGTAAGGCGGAAACAAATACTTCTAATGACAATAAGGATCAGGGCAGACAAGGTAGAGTCTTTAATCTTTCTGATGCAAAGGATTCTAATGCATTAGTGTTAGGTACACTTTCTATATGTGCACAACCTTTTCAAGTTCTAATAGATCTTGATTCTACCCATTAATTTGTGTCTGTGCATTTTTTTAATCGCTTTCCTAATATTCTTGAATCCTTGAATCATATCATACACGTTTCTACTCCTTCGGGTGAGTTATTGACGGGAACATTAGTATATAAGTCTTGCCCTATAAATGTCAGTAGTCACAAACTATTCGCTGATTTGATAGTTTTAGACATATGATATTTTGAAGTCATTTTGGGGATGGATTGGTTGGCATCATATCATGCTAGGGTGGATTGTTTTGAGAAGAGAGTTATTTTCCAAATTCTTAACCAACTAGAATTCAGTTTTGAAGGAACTAGCATCTTATCTCCCATGCGTATTATCTCTGCAATGCAAGCTTGTAGTTTTCTTAAGAAGGGATGTCAAGGATTCCTTGCCAGTGTTATTGATTTACAAATAAAAGATCCTAGTTTAGAAGATATTCCTATAACTAAGCTTTTTCCAGATGTTTTTCCAGATAATTTGCCCAGTCTACCTCCTAGTAGAGAAGTAGAATTTACCATTGACCTTATTCCTGGAACTACACCAATCTCAAAACCACCTTACCTTTAGAATTAAGGGAATTAAAAGTTCAATTATAAGATCTATTAGACAAGGGTTTTATTAGACCTAGTATATCCCCTTGGGGTACTCCAGTGTTATTTGTTAAAAAGAAGGATGGGATGATGAGGTTATGTATAGATTATCGTGAACTAAATAAGGTGACCATTAAGAATAAATACCCCTTACCTCGTGTATATGATTTTTTTGACCAACTACAAGGTGCGCAAGTATTTTCGAAGATTGACCTTAGGTCAGGCTATCTCCAATTGAATATTAAGGAAGAGGATATTTCAAAATCATCTTTTCGCACTAGATATGGTCACTATGAATTTCTTGTGATACCATTTCGATTAACTAATGCACAAGACGCTTTTATGGATATGATGAATAGAGTGTTTAGGACATATTTGGATTAGTGTGTGGTTGTTTTCGTTGATGACATCCTTATTTATTCCAAAGGTATTGAAGAATACGAGAAGCATTTGGAGATAGTATTACAAATCCTTAGGAAAGAGAAATTATATGCGAAATTAAAGAAGTGTGAATTTTGGTTGTGTAGTCTTTCTTTTCTACGACATGTCATATACAAGTATGGAGTGTCGATTGATCCTCAAAATATTGAGGCTATACTAGATTGGCCAAGACCAACTAATGTGACGGAGATTCGTAGTTTTCTAGGATTACCAGGTTATTATCGAAGATTTATTGAAGGATTTTCTAGTATTGCCAAACCTCTGTCTAGGTTAACACAAAAGATGGTGAAATATGAATGGTCTGAGGAAGTTGAGAATAGTTTTCGAGAACTTAAGAATCGATTAGTAACTGCCCCAATTTTGACCATTCCTTCCGGTACAGTAGGATTTGCGATTTATTATGATGCTTCTAAAAATGGGTTGGGATGTGTGCTAATGCAAAATGTAAAAGTAGTAGCTTATGCCTCGAGACAGTTAAAACCACATGAGCAAAATTATCCAACCCATGACTTAGAATTAGCAGCGGTAATTTTTTCTCTTAAGATTTAGAGACATTATTTGAATGGTGAGACTTGTGAGATTTATACCGATCATAAGAGTTTGAAATATATCTTTACTCAAAAGGAACTGAACATGAGACAAAGGAGGTGGTTATAATTGATGAAGGATTATTATGTAAATATTCACTATTACCCGGGGAAAGCTAACGTAGTTGCCGACGCTTTGAGTAGAAAGTCTACACCAAATTTAGCATGTCTTATTACCAGTCAGGAAGCTCTTTTGAAAGATTTGAGAAGTATGGAAATAGATGTACATATTTGTAGCGAAGGAGGAATAATCGCAAACTTACAAATACAACCCACGTTAATGGAAAGAATTAAAGTTGCACAAGTAAATGACCCACAACTGAAGAAGATTAAAGAAGAGGTTATTGAAGGGAAGAGAATTGAATTTGAGATACGAGATGATATATTAAGGTTTGGAAATAAAGTGCGTATACCGGGTGATGCCCAATTAAAGAGGCAGATTTTGGAGGAAGGTTATTACTCGAGATTTACAGTTCATCCCGGAAATACTAAGATGTATAGAGATCTTCGAGAAGTTTTTTGGTGGAATAACATGAAAAGGGAGATCTCAGAGTTTGTATCTCAGTGTTTGATCTGTCAGCAAGTAAAAGCTGAACATCAGAAACCATCAGGATTATTACAACCTTTACCTATCCCTGAGTGGAAATGGGAACATATTACCATGGATTTTGTGACAGGGCTACTAAGGAGTTCCAATGGTAATGATTCCATTTGGGTAATTATTGATAGGTTAACTAAATCTGCTCATTTTCTTGCCATTAAGATTACCCATTCCTTAGAAAAGTTAGCTAAATTATATATACGAGAAATTATTAAGCTTCATGGAACCCCAGTTTCAATTGTTTTTGATCGTGACCCTAGATTCATGTCTCGCTTTTTGAAAAGCCTACAAGTAGCCATGGGAACAAAATTGAATTTCAGCACTGCTTTTCATCCTCAAACAGATGGACAATCTGAGAGAACCATCCAAACCTTAAAGGATATGCTTAGGGCATGTGTACTTGATTTGAAAGGGAATTGGGACGATCATTTAAAGTTAGTGGAATTTGCATATAATAATAGCTATCAAGAAAGCATTCAAATGGCTCCGTATGAGGCACTCTATGGTAGAAGGTGTCGTTCTCCTGCATGTTGGGAAGAAGTTGGAGAAAGAAACTTGTTGGGACAAGAATTGATTCAGATCACAACAGAGAAAGTGAAATTGATACAAGACCGACTTCAAATGACTCAAAGCTGTCAAAAGAGTTATGTTGAAAATTGTCACCGACCGTTAGAATTCCAAAGAGGAGACTATGTTTTCTTATGAGTATCACCGATAAAGGGAGTAATACGATTTGGGAAGAAAGGAAAG
Organism: Sambucus nigra; assembly: GCA_949130495.1. NCBI lineage: Eukaryota > Viridiplantae > Streptophyta > Magnoliopsida > Dipsacales > Adoxaceae > Sambucus > Sambucus nigra. The sequence continues at coordinate 694,088,811 of OX422210.1, forward strand.
TTAATTCCAAGATACATAGGGCCTTTTGAAATCCTTGAAACGGTAGGTGTTATTGCGTATAGAATAGTCTTACACCTTGAACTCTCGAGTGTGCATAATGTGTTTCATGTTTCAATGATGAAGAAATACATCCCTGATCCATCACATATCTTAAGTCACGATCCTCTTCAAGTTAAAGAAGATTTGACATACATTGAGCATCCAGTGGAAATCTTGGACCATAAAGATCAAATATTACGAACCAAGGTTATTCCACTAGTCAAAGTATTATGGAGGAATCATTCTGTTGAAGAAGCAATATGGGAGGAAGAAGATGAAATAGAAGAGCGATATCCATAACTTTTTGGAAATTAATATAAGTAGAGTTTCGGGACCAAATTTTTTATAAGGAGGGTAGGATGTAATGACCCCATTTTCTTATGCTAATATATAATTGTCTTCTTTCAATTTCATCACACTTACTATCTAATAATGATATATTATTATATATATATATGATATTTCGAGTTCTTAATATGACAAAGACCATTTTTAAATTTGAAGAATCAACGGTAAAATGGGTCAAATTGAGATTTTATGGCACATCATAAGCTAAGTGATAAGTTTTGGGGTAGAAAATATAATTTTATGAAATTTTAGGGACCTGGTTTTAACAAAGAAAGTTTTAGGGACCAAAATGAAAAATAAATGGGGCCTTTTCATAAATAAAATATTTTTAGGGACCTAAAAGAAATATTGAAAATATATGGTGTGAAATTACCAAAATGCCCTTCAGGTGCAAAATAACCCTTATACCCTTAATACATTTCCACCTCATGATCGACACCTCGTTCTTGGTTTTGACACCTCCACCGTACACGTGTCATCATTAGAGGAGAAGCCAAAACACGTGTCGTCGTTAGAGGAGAAGCTAAAATACGTGTCGCAATCTAGTGAAATAAGACTGCAAGATGCATCCGTTACGCGACACGTCAACACTGACTCCCATTATAAAAGCTTGGTGATCATGGACACATGTCAATGCCGTGATATCTTTGAAAAACTATAATTAGGGCCTTTGGGGATCATTTGAAACTCACACCAAATTCCTTGAGAATTATAGGGAGAAGTAGTGAGAGAAAGTGTTGAAACGTTTAAGAAGAAGTTCTTAGGGATACTCATCTTAAGGTAATCTTAATGTTATAATGCATCTTTATAATTTTAATTTATTATTTTATAGCTTTACTTAGTAGTTATGCTGGTAAAATACACTAAAGGATTCACTAATCAAAACTTAAAATTTAGAACAAATCCAAGTTGATTTTATAAACTTGTTTGAAATTATACGCTTTTAAAAATGATTATTTTTAAAGAAATTGCTTGTTATTATGGAATCCCATTTAAGTAATTCCAAAGTCAGGCCAGGTGAAGTTCTGTCTAGATGAGAAGGTATTTAAGTGGTGCTCCTGTGACCCTCCATCTCTACTAGGAATGAATCCGGAAATATTCTGTGTAGATGAGATATTATTTAAGTGGTACCCCTGTGACCCTCCATCTCTACTGGGAACCGACTGATGAGGAAGGACTATGAATTGAATTCTTCAATTACGATCAATGAGTTTTAAAAGTTGACAAATGGTGATTAAGTAATCCCTTAAAATAAAAAGTTATTATTAAAGTATAGTACAAACTGGACCTTAGAACGTGTACTTAAATATTTATCAGATTATCGTGTGATTGAAAACTCAATACCAGTAGATTTGACTCCATTTTGGGTGACTACTCTAACATTCCTTATGTATTTTGATTATATGATATTATGAAAACTATATATATTTTGTGAACTGCTTTTATTCTCAAAATTCATGTGATACCGATGATTGATTCATTTGTGATATGTTTATATTTGTCCATATAAACATACCGATTAAAATAATTATTGAAAAGGATATTGAATATTAAAAATATGATTCGGCCTAAGGGACCTCTTTACTGACTGACCTTCCCAGCTGGGTTATCGCTAGTGTGCCCTAAATGAGGCGTTGTGACGAGCTAGTTCGATTGACCCTCAACTACAGGGGTATAATACGGTAGAAGAATACGGTATTAGAGTTTACTTTGCCATCAAAATTATATGATTGACAGAAAAAGATATCACATTTGATTTGTTGCATTCGTCTTATTCTGAGCTATCTAATTGTGATATATATACTTTCAATTCAAAATATATATCTATTTACTGCAAGTTCCTATCCATATATATATATATGCCTTCTCTTTTGACTTGAACAGGTATCTATTTTCTGAAAACCCTAGAATGTATGGAGATTGAACCTCATTTGGATTTTAGCTGATGTTGTATAAATAACCATTTTTCAGGAAACGTTTAGGCTCACGGATGGAACGAAAATGGACTATATTGAAGATTTAGCTTTTAGAGATCTTTTTGTAAAATGTTTATTTAGAGCATGTCTGACTCTCTTGTAATAAGGTTTAAATTTTCTCTTAAGTTGTAACTTATTGTTACTTTTAATATATATGAAGTTTCCTTTAGAAAGCTTTGATGACGTAATTCCTTTACTTTCAGTATTTTACGATTCATAACCATGTGATAATATTTCTGTTGCATTTATTTAAGGAAACAATTAAATCGGAATATTTGTTGCCTTGGTGGCATGTCAAGACACTCATTCCCCACACCTATTTTGGGACGGGGTCGTGACATTAATGTTGGAGGCTAGTTTCTTCAATTTGAGAGTTGGGAATGTGTCGCTAGAGGGCACCGCACGTGTATCTCTTGGCGGTAACTCTTCGAATCGAGAAACCCAACTAACATCTCTCGCATCCTCGTCCGATGCTCTCTCATCAAGAATATCTCTCAACTCCTCAACCTCTCTCTCAAACTCGGTATAAGCTCCCTCGCTCTCATGAGTAAACACTAGGCAAGCTTCTAAGGCATCTCCACATAAATTTTCCTCAATATGCTCTTCTACAATCTCATCAATTAAGCTCACTGCTTGAACATCATCTTCTTCCCCTGCTTGTTGGGATATATTGAAAATGTTTGTTTCTAATGTCATGTTCCCAAAAGTGAGTTTCATCTACACATTTTAAGTATTGATAAGTGCGTTAGACGTAGCTAAGAATGGGAGCCCAAGAATGATGGGAACATGATTCTTTGAGGCGAATGAGCGCTCCGTGTCTCAAATGATAAAGTCTACTAGGAAGTAAGAAGTGTCCACTTGGACTATCATGCCCCCTCAACTATACCTCTCGGTATCTTCACCGTTCGATCCGCCAATTATAGAATGATCCTTGTGGGCTTATGTTTGCCTAGATCAAGCTGCTTATAAATTGAATAAGGGAGCATATTAACACTTGCCCCCAAGTCGAGTAAGGCCCTCTCAATTTTGTTCTCTCCAATGGTACAGTAAATCGTGGGTGCACCGGGATCCTTATATTTAGGTGAGAGGTCGTTAAGAAGAACGGAGCTCACGTTTTGTGTTAGGAACACATTTTTCTTTACCTTCATACTTCACTTAATAGTCAATAAATATTTAATAACCTTTGCATAAGCTGGAATTTGCTTTATTGCATTGAGGAAAGGTAAGTTCAATTTCACGGTTTTAAGAACCTCTAGCACTTCATCACTTATGGTCCCTTGTGGGAAGGAACCTATCTTTGAGGGAGTGGCGTAGCGGAGGGTGGCTTTACAATTACCTCGGGCTCACTAGTGTCTTCCTTTTCACTCTCGTTCAAGGAGATAACTTCGGCCTTTTTCGTGCCGGGCGAATTCTCCTTGACTTTTGAAGTGTCGTGTGGGGGAGGTGATAAATCAATAAATCTACCACTACAAAGAGTGGTTACCGCTTAGTAATAATCCTACTATTCTGTAGAGGTGGAGCTAACACTAGGTTGACCTTGGGGAGGAAATTTCCCCTTTTCTTGGATACTCAATGAGGATTGCAACTTGGAGATGTTCGTATTCATGTCGATGAACATGAGATCATATCTAGCATTGGTTGCACTATAGGAGTTGATGAACTGGTTTATTGTATCCTCGAGGTTCCTCCGCGGTGGAGTAATATACGGAGCTGGAGGAGGTGGTGTTTGCTGAAATTGAGGAGGCGATGGAGGTGGGACAACCTGCGAATGTGGGTTCATTGCAACTTATGGTTGTCTGTAAATAAAACCAGAATGGTTTCTCTATAAAGGGTTGTACGAGTTCCCATGCGGGGCATTAAAATTTCACTTGAATCCTCCTATGGCATCCACCTGCTCGGTGTGCATGGACTTATAGGCGAAAATCGTTGGGCATGCATTTGTGGAGTGGACCGCCTCACAAATAGCACACACCTTTTTTTTCGAAACACGGTTGGGTCCAGAGATATCTCTCTGTCGGCTATCAAGCAAATCTTTCATATCTTTCTGAAATTGATCGAATTGTTGGTCTATTAAGGTATTACTATCTAAATGGTATAGACCGGATGCAATCGAAGCGATAGATGCTTGTCTAGGCCGAACTTGGGGGTTATGATCAGATGTGTCCCATGCTTGAGTAGTCTTTACGACATACTTAATATGGGCCTTGGCATCGCTGGAGTCTAAATCCCAAAAAGGTCTTTCACACATTGTTTGCACAAGTTGTTTGGGAGCCACTGTCAACCCATTATGGAGGAAAGAGATCAAATGATGTTTTTCAAAACCATGATGGGGGCATGCATTTACTAACTCTTGGAAATGTTCTCAACACTTGTCAAAAGTCTCATTATCGTGTTGTCGAAAACCTTGGATCTATGTCTTGGCAGAGTTGGTCTTCTATTGTGGGTAGAATTTTTAGATAAATTTGGATTGCATATTACTCGAGGAAATCACGGAGTTTGGAGGTAGAGACCATAGCCAGGTCTTGTCTTTATCCTTTAAGGAAAAAGGAAAAATATTTAGGCGAACGACATCCTGCGTGCAAGCTTAGTCACTAAATGTGTCGCACGCCTCTTCAAACTCTCTTATGAGAAGGTATTGTTTCTCCGAATCCATGCCATGGAAAGTATGAAGAATCTGTATCATCCCATTGCAAAAGTGGAACTGATCGGCATTATATGGGACTAAAATGCAACCGGGGATGACAGTTCGTTTAGGAAAGAGTAAGTCTTTCATGGGACGATAGGGTGGATTTCCCTCTCTAGTGCCAAAACTAGCGGCGTCATACATTGCTCTGTCTTCAAATGGCTCGGAATACTCAATCGGTGTCCTAGATATGTGACTCGAGGGTTGGCTCAGGGTGTAACTAGAAATAGATTGCTTAGGGGTAGCAGGTGGAACCAAAAACTATGGAACGCGAGGTGTGTGGGGACAGTCAGAGTTATACTCAACGATTGGATTTTCGTGAATTCGAGTTGGAGTATTTTTAGGAGTTTGAGTTTGTTCAGGATTTTGCATTAAACGATTTTGAGAGATGATTTATTTATTTATTTATTTGGATTTTTGGTCTAAGCTTTAAATTGACTCAATCTAACCTAAGTCTACCTAAATCCCCGGCAACGGCACTAAGAACTTGACGCGACCACAAATATGTATCTAGAGTTCGTGCTGATATAGGCTCAAGTGCAAGCCTGTAGCATTAGTAATAAACCCGGTAAGTCAGAATCGTCTACATAGGGAAATAGGATGAATAAACGTAACGACGTTGGACATAATTAGAATCCTAGCTCGACTCTAAAAAAAACGAAAAGGTGATTATGGGAGATAGGCTAACTATAAGCATAAATAATAAGAAAATTATGTACAAAATTTAAAAAAAAATTAAAAGCTTTTTGACCTACTTAAGAAAATTAAAAACCGTAATGAAAAGTGCAAGTGAGAAAAATAAGTCAGGATACACTCCTCCAACCCTAGTTCATTTATCAATGTTAAAAGCTAATTCGGAATTGAAATATCTGAGTAAAACCACTCTTTAGTACTCCCAAACATTACATATATGAGGGATCATATCCTACGCCATACATAATCAAGAGATGAATAAAGTAGTTTCATATTATCTACACGCGTGTTGCATTCTTAAGCATCCCAGTTACCTAGGGAAAACGAGATCAAAAGTCCTACAATAGTTGTGATCACCATACAATACGATTAACTCAATCATTTGATTCAAAATCAAATTTTACGCATTCATCCAGAACATCGGGTTAAATTCATGCATCCAACCCTCTGAAAATTAGTCGGACATAGTAAAATAAGAAGAAAGTAAGATTTTAATAAAATAAGACATCTTAACTAGTAACTTAGAATTAAGAAGAATGAAATTATTATGCAATCAATTAACTAAAGCAATTATGAAAGAAAAAATGGAATGAATTTACTTGAATTGCAGAAGCTTGAATCAAATCCTTACAGCAAACTCTTTAAATTAAAACTAGGGTTTTTTATTGTGCTCTCTTAAAAACTAAGAAAAAAAGATCCTCTAAAAACTGATTAGAATCCTCTCTAATGTCTGGGAGGACGTTGAAATATATGCATTACGAAATTTGCAAGAGTTGGAGTCATGCAAGACTCTAAATGGAACAGGATAAACTCAAATCTAGAAACCCAGATCGATTCGGTGGTAATATTTTGGATCGGTCCGCTGAGACCGGATCGATCCCTTTATTTTGGAAAACAGATCGATCCGTTAAATGGCCTTGATGTAGTGAACTTTGGGGGCCGGATTGATTCTTTTTTATAAAGATCGGATCGATTCGGTAAATATATCCTTAGATAGTGGCTTCAAGTGTCCGGATTGATCCCTTTTTTAGGCCATCCGGATCGGTCCGAATTTCCTTCTCAATTTCTCATGATTATCTCGTATATTTAGATCTTCTTAACTTTTACTCTAAAACTCATATTGAAACTCCGTTTCTTCCTACACACTGTAGACTCGAGATGTTCGGCCTTTATTTTGGGTCCTTGACCGGATTCATGGTGGAAATTGCACTTTTGCCCTTTTGATTCATCTTCTTTCTTCTCTTTTTCTTCTTCCAGTTTCTTTCTTTCATATATTAAATACATGAAAAATCAATAAGAAATATATGAAACCGGGGATAGTTGTTAGACAAATCCATTAGCAATGATATGATATAAATCAACTCGTTTTACATTGTCCAAGGTAATAAAAGCCTTTAAATAAAGGGAAAAAATTGAAAGAATTTATGCCTAATCAGAACTGCACAAGAACGACAAGGAAAGTCAATATTATGAAGAACAAATCAAGAGACAGGAAATTAAAAAAGGCAAAAGAATGTACGAGAGGATGGCTTTGAGAAGCCCTGTCAGAACTTTTGGAATGAGGTAATGCAGTTGCAGCACCCTTGACTTGGTCTATATATCTTTTTTTGCCTATCCAATGGTTCTTGGCCCAGGCTTTATTACTTGTCTTGCCAATCCAGGGCCAAGAATCATTGGATAGGCAAAAAAAGATATATCGACCAAGTCACGCTGGTCGGGAAGAGTAGAATAACCTTCTGCTAACTTAGGAGGGAACCCTTTCTTTATTCTTTTCAGGGAGCTCTCTTCAATTTTCTTGGTTGGGGGATTCTTCCCAGTCTCATCTTTATTTTTTACCCCTATATCAGCTTGTTTGGAAGGGGGATTGTAAGCTATGTCTCCCAAAATATTGGGAATCTTTCTCTTCCTCATGGATACGACAATGGGAAAATTTGGATCTAAGGAAGAGGGGGAAAGGGCAGCAAGATCACCACTACTAGATGCAGTATCTGAGGAAGTGGAAGGAGGTTCTTGCTCAAGGTCAATTATAGGGGAGGAAGTAGGACAAGCCATAAAGGAAGAAATAATGTTCTTATACTGCATTAAATAAGATGAAGACCTAACGTGCTCCTTGTCAATCCTTTGATGAAGTCCCCAAATGAATTTCAACTCCCTAAGATTCACATCACTTTCCTTGGGACACGTTCTATTCTAATCAACTGGAATAATAATTTACAGATCAATAATTAGTGTTACATTTAAACAGATATGTATAGGGCAAAATGATAAAATGAGTAATAACCTATCCCATTGCCAAAATGAGGGCATCTAGGCCCCAGGTACTCAGCTTTTCTGGTCAAAAGGGTGTATTACCAACATTTTATAATAACTCTATGCTCAAAATAATCCTTAATGGAGTCTGGAAGATTAACTACTAACGCTTTATTTACAGCACTAGTCTTTAAATAAAAATTGGTGTCACTAGTCACGACACAACATAATTTCTGGAATCCTCTGATGGGTTCCATGAATTTGATTCAACCTATACACTCCATTTACTACGCTCCAAGTATTAGGGGATACCCTAGTTGGGACAACGTCAAAGTATTGACAAAATTCAAGGTACAGTGGGTTGGGAGGAAAGGTAAGCCCACACTCAGCTAGAAAAATAGAGGGAAAACAGTGACCCTCAGCAAGTGAGAAAAAATCGACAGGTAAAATAGTGTGTTCCAAGACAATCCAGGAGGGATTCTTAAATTCATTTATGAATTAATCAAGAGAATCAATGATGTAAACCACGATGAAGAATAAAAGAGAAGAGAAAGAGTTCTTACAGGAATTAAGGATTCAGGAAGAACTAAAGAATAAAAAATGATCGCAAAAGAGAGAGAAAAAAGCTTGAAGACACTGTAGCAAAAAACACTCAAAAAATTTGAGGTAGTAAAAGTTTATGGCTTTTCTCGGTTATAGGTTGCCTCGAAAAATGGGAAAGTTAATGATTAAAAGTCAGCGTCGATTGAACTGGTGACGGCTAAAAGAAAGAAAAAATGGATTTTCCCCAAAACGATTCATTTAAGTTATGGATAATTTCAAAAATTCCACGCGCATTATATTTTCATAATTAAATCATACATTTTTACAAGTATGGGAAGTCAGTAACCGACCATGCCTAAAATTGTGGCCCGAGAAACTTTAAGAGCCAAATGCTCTATACTCTTGTAATAACATCAAGCATGAAACATTGGGGGATTCTGTTGATACCAAAAAATTTCCATCTATATGGACCATTCAAATACGGACACGTGTTGTACAATGAAAGATTAATCCTAGTCATTAAGGATAAAATATCGACCAACACCAGGAATACCGACTAACACAAGGAATATCGACAACATTAGGAATAACGACCAATATTAGGGATGCCGACCAACGATGACGGGCATACACAAACCGTTGTATACATTAATGATTATACAAATGTAAATGTATGTGATATAAAGACATTCCATCTTTCGATATTCTAGCTCTTTCACACCCCCTGAGGGCTATAAATACATTGTAAACGCTACATCCAAGGGACAACGAAAGGAGAGGCAAATGAATAATCCTAAGAAAATACACAACAGTGGATGTAGGCTCTTCCCTTAAGCCGAACCACTTTAAAAATCTCTTGTTTTTTATTCTATTTATCTGTGATAAATTAATTAGCCTAGTCTATTTTTTGTATCAACATGCTCCATAATCTACAAAGGCACCAATCAAAATCCAATCTCCACTATAAGTTGTGAAGGAGGACCATTCAAGGTGATAATTTTATTTGACGGTATTTATTTCCCCTGATCTCAAAGAATAAATATGAGGAAGGGACCAACTCCCGTGTTGGGACCTCTAAAAAGACAACTGTAACACCCCAGCGCATCCTGGCGAGCGAGGTGGCCAGCTGTTGCCGTCAACCTATGTCGAGGGTCACCAATAAAATACCATTCTCAGCATGTGACAGAAATATGAGACAATAAAAACATTATTTACACAAAATATAATCAAATTTAATCCAACGAATATAAGCATCCATATATAAAATCCATCACCATTCTAAGTCAAAAATAAATATCCGACTCGAAATGTCAGATTAATACTCAATATAAATATTCCAACTACAATATCTAACTGAAAATCATAAACAATTATGGAACTGATTGGACCATCAAAATCCATAAATAACTATCTCATGAATAAAACGATGGAATGAAATCTAAACTAATAAAGTAATAAGGATAAATATCCATCTGCACTCCACAAGTATCCAATCCATCATGTGAAGTTACTCCAACAACTATACCTGAAATATTAGTCGACACAATGGGTTAGAACTCACCGCATGAACACTAGCTACGCCTCCCAATTAGGGTCCGTAAACCCAGATATAAGCATCATACATAATAAATACTAAAATAGAGTATTTAAAATTAAACGATATAATAACATGCGAATAAAGTAAAACATCACTAACTATCCATATAACTAAGTCACCTCACTATTCGAGTCCAATTATGTTATTATAAATTCACAATTATTAATTGAATTAATGTAACCAATTTTATCAATGCACCCTATTACGAGTCCTGCACATACTCCTGGTGTGCCCACAATTTTACACCACACACATTCCCTTCACTATAGCCAATTCACCCAATTTCGTTAGGACTGCACATACTGTGAGGTTCCACGCATGACAACTCACTATAGTCAGTCAACGCAATTATCGTTAGCTATGCACACGCGAATTCATTTTAATACCCATTCTTTATCTTTGGCATTGATTACAAATTTTAACATCGAGTTCTTTGTTCTCAATCAGTCCCACCTTTTTATTCGGGGATTGTATCATAAATCATCCCTAGTCCCATACCTAGAGATTACCAAAACACAAGTATTTCCAAACCTATCACTTAGGAAGAATATCAACTAATAATTACCACCAATCTTGCACCTAAGCTAATGGAACAACGGAATGATGTACTACCTAGCCCTACCTAGGAAATACCAAACCATATGAATCTACACTCATTAGTCCCATACCTATAAAGTGTTAATAATAACGAGGTTGACCTACCGACTAGTCCTATACCTAGCAAACATCCTAAGAAATAAGGGTAACAGCATAACTATCCCAAAAATCCCAATGTCTTCGTGGTGTCGAAATATTAACCCAAACAACATTCACATAAAGTATATTTTTAATTAATAGCTACAATTCTTCCAATTAATTCTCCTATTACAATATCATCCAAATTACACCGTCTACTTATATAATTAAACAAGTTCTACCAAAAGTCACACAAGTTGTCAAATTTCATAATTTTCATAGAAGTGATATTTTACCGATTAACACATAATTCCACATTAACATGCGTATTCACAACATTAGACCTTACTAATTCCATTCTACAACCTACACATCAGTATCGCAATTATGCGAGTTGAAACATTATAATAATTTCATATTTTTAGTTCTAATACGTGAAACGTCCCACAATTCTATCAAAATCCAAATCTCTAATCTAAGCGAGCGATTGTCTCAAGTCATAATTATATTTTCAGATTTGAATAAAAACAGCCTCGTAATTACTTTCACTTGCCCTAATTAGTCTTCCTAATTTATTTTAAGAAAACACCATTCATTAAGGCTTAGGCAATATCTAAAACGTATAACATTTAAGGGGAACGATAGAAGTATTTATGCCTATAAAGAAGTCATCTTGAAAATATAATTACACAGTTGAGATCTTCTCGCGAAAATAGCAACGACGCGTTCTTGGTTATTCTTGAGAAAACTTGATTTAGATATTCAAAATTTGGGTTGGAACTTGTGTTTAATACGGTTTAGGTTTTGTAGAAGACATGATATAATATCTTGGGAGGCTAATGCTTTTTAAGAAGGGTTAAAAATGATTTAAAAAGCCTAAACCCATGCCTTTATATTTTAAGAAAAGATAAGTTTTTGATTCCTACATAGGCTCAAAAAGAAAAATCCACATGTTGAACCACTGTAGGTGCGAACCGATTCTCCCCCAGGGTCGAACCAGTTCGGTCGGCCTGCCAAATCAAGATCCCCCAAGGTTATATATATAAATCTATAAATTCCAAATTTTAATTCCGAATTAAATTCCACGTAAAACCTTATTTTAAATATATAGAAACTAGTATTTTTAAATGCTAAAATTAGATAAATTCCAAAAAAATACTTTTCCCGATATTTAATTTAACAAAGATTTTTACCGCTAAAAAATCACGGGGTGTTACATACTCCCCTACTAATCCAGGAATTCCTTCCTCGAAATTTGACGAAGAGTAAACGCAAACGTAAAATCGCGCAAACAAAATAACGCTTACATATGCCTACCTGTAGAATGCTAGGATTTGGCACACATACACCCAATCCTACACGCACCTACCCCACGAGCAAAAATATAATATTTATCTTAACTATATATGTAAGCATAACTAAGAAAATATCATTGTACCACGTTCTCTCATGAATCACCATTCGATTCAATCTCCAAAAGTCATCGCAATGCCTAGTCCTCAATCAAATCACATCACCACATTGATTCTAGCAATACATAACATTTGTACTAACAATCTCCAAAATAAATATCATCTCCAAAATCAACTCAAAGTATCCTCACGTCGAGATTACTAGTTGTAACCTCAATTCCTACAATTGTCCTAAGACAACACTCCTTATCTCTAAGAAACACAACTAACATGCAGGCTAGACCCAATACCTTAAAGAGTACGAATCAACAAGGAGAATCAAAGATCGATAACGTGAAAGCTATAATGGACTCAAAACCTATGAGACCTAAGACCATGCTCTGATACCATTTGAAACACCCAACGCATCCCGGAGAACGCGGTGGCCAGCTGCCGTCGCCAGCCTATGTCAGACATCAAAAATAAAATACTATTCTCAGCATGTGACAGAAATAGGAGATAATAAAAACATTATTTCCACAAGATATAATTAAATTTAATCCATAAAATATAAACATACATACAATAAAATCTATCACCATGCTAACTCCAAAATAAAATATGACTCCAAACGATAGATTAATACTCAAAATAAATAATAAATACGATCTTTTATTGAGGACCGTAAACAACTGTGGAACCGATTGGCCCATAAAAATTCCTAAATAACTGTCATATGAATAAATTGACGGAATGAAATCTAAACTAATAAATCAATAAAGACAAATCTCTAGTTGTACTCCACAAGCCTCTAATCCATCTTGTGCAGCTACTCCAACAACTATACCTGAAATATTGGTCAATGCAATAGGTCAGAGCTCACCACATGAACATTAACTACTCCTCCCAATTAGGGTCCGTAAACCCAGACATAAGCATCATACATGATAAATATTATAGTAGAGTATTTTAAATTAAACGATATAATAACATGAGATTAAAGTAAAATATTACTAACTACCCACACAACTAAGTCACCCACTATTTAGGTCCAATTATATTATTACAACATTTTATTAGAAATTAACAATTATTAATTGAACTAATGCAACCAATTTTATTAATGCGACACTAGTATAGCCTATTCACCCTATTACAAATCCTGCACATATTTCTGACGTACCCATAATTTTACATCACACATATTTCCCTCACTATAATGAGTTCGCCCAATTTTGTTAGCACTGCACATACTATGAGGTTCCTTGCACGACACGTCACTATAGTCAGTCAACCCAATTATCGTTAGCCCTGCACATACTTGCGACACAAAGTTATTTTAATACCCGTTCTTTATTTTAGGCATAAATTATTAATTTAATATCGAGTTCTCTGTTCTCTATTAGTCCCACTCTTTTATTCAAGCATCGCATCCTAAACCATCCCTAGTCCCATACCTAGAGATAATCAAAACACAAGTATTTGCTAACCTATCACCTAGGAAGAATACCTCCTAATAATTATCACCTAGTCTCGCACCTAGGCTAATAGAATAAGGAACGACGTACTCCTTAGCTCCACCAAGAAATACCCAACCATACGAACCTACACTAACTAGTATTATACCTAGAAAGTGTTAACAATAATGAGTCCTACCTACTAGTCTCATACCTAGCAAGATACCTAAGAAATAAGGGTAAAAGCATAACTACCCTAAAAATCCCAACGTCACTGCAGTGTGGAAATATTAACAGAAGAAACATTCACATAAAGAATATTTTCAATTGATTGCTACAATTCTTCCAACTAACTCTCTGATTATAATATCATCCAAATTACGTTCGTCTAATTATATAATTAAACAAGTTCTACCAAAAGTCACACAAGTTGTCAAATTTCATTACGTCCATACAAGGGATATTTTACTGAATAACACATAATTCCACATTAACATGCATATTCACAATATTACACCATAATAATTTCACTCTACAACCTACACATCAACATCACAATTATACGAGCCGAAACATTATAATAATTTCATATTTTTAGTTTTAATACGCGAAACGTCCCACAATTCTATCGAAATTTAAATATCTAATGTAAGCATGCGATTGCTTCAAGTCATAATTATATTTTCAGATTTGAACAAAAACAGCCGTAATTAGTCTTCCTAATTTATTTTAAGAAAACACATTTATTAAGGTTTAGGCAATATCTAAAACGCATAACACTTAAATGGAACAATAGAAGTATTTATGCCTGTAAAAAAGTCGTTTTGAAAATATGATTACACAGTTGCGATCTTCTCGCAAAAATAGCAAATACACATTCTTGGTCGTTCTTGAGAAATGAGAAATGTTTGATTCCTGCTCAAACTCTAAAAGAAAAACCCACTTGCTGAACCACTGCCGACGCAAAACGGTTCGCCAACAGGGCCGAACCGGTTTGGTCGGCCTGCCAAACTGAGATCCCCCAAGGTTTTACATATATAAAATTAGAATTTCTAAATTCTAATCCCGATTTAAACTCCACTTAAAATCTTATTTTAAATATATAGAAACTAACATTTTTAAATTCTAAAATTAAATAAATTCTAAAAAATTATTTTTCCCGAAATTTAATTTAACAAAGATTTTTATGGCTAAAAAATCACGGGGTGTTACAATAACCTTTTTTCCTAGAATCCCCTAGCATACCTTTAGAGGTGATGAATCAGTGCCGCCTGAGACCTCTACTTTTGTGAGGAGGAAGCTTGTGAGTGTTTAATAATTACCTAACAATCTAGAGAGGGAAAATTATAAGACCCAAGGGAATGGAAAGCCTCTAAAACTCCCGAGGAGGTCCCCTACCCTTAAAAATATCTCAAATGACTATTCGCTTATAAATGTCCTAAAACCTCTAGGGGTCTAAATTCCTATGCTTTAGATAAGGATGCTTTGAATGTCATAGTGAGAGTAATTACTTTCCCGTGGTTCAAACCTTGAAGGCCAAGGCCAAGGATCTTTTTCACCTGGAAATGTAGGTATACTTTATATATTTACTTATTTTTTATGTGTTTATACATCAGTATACTTATACTTATGATTTTCCAGCTTTTTTGTAGGTCCAAAATTTATCTAAAGTCTTGACAGCCTCTTCCTTGAAAGGAATTTGTAAGAGGGTAACGTTTTTGGGGCCTATTATTATTGATTAATGGAGAGCCATGACTCGCTCTATTGAAAGAATTTCTAAGGCAATAATAATCAGGTGGTTAAAAATTAATAAAAATGAACTTTTGTATATAGTAGTTTGGATCTTTTCTACAAGAGGATATCAATCATTAAATACAATAACCTTTAACACAACAACAACTTTACAATAACAAATGGTAAACAAGACCTTTTGAGGATGATGATTCTTTGAGGGAGAAGAAGTAAGAACTTCAATAATTATGAGTGAGAAGCAGGGATACTATCTTTGATTTTGTGAGATTTGTGTGTCATAACCGTGCTATGTTATGTGATGAACTTTAGTATGTAAGTGAGGTCCTATTTATAGGAAAATATTAGGTATGATGTGTCATTATGCGGCCTTTAAATATTCAATGTGATAAATCTGGGGAACATTTTATCACCTATAATTGTCTATCACTGTCAGACCACCATTACCTTTTAGTGGTGACACCTGGTGTAATACTGACAAAAGGTAATCTTGTCGACCAGTTGCCTAAAATGAGTTTTTTTTTAAATATTTTACTTTTTATATTATGCAAAGGTTGCACACGAATATCAATGTTGATAAAAACTTAGTATGCATGTATGAAATCTTGTGAATAACCCTAAGGGTAACTCATTCGTATGACTTTTTGTGAATATCTGTGCAGCCTTATTGGTTACTCTCTTTAATGGGTAACAACTACTTTCGCGAGTGACTTTTACGGTAACTCGCTGGCTTTTTAATGTATGAGTGACCTAAACGGTCATACCATGTGTGTTTACGCTAGTGACCCTTTGGATCTCTTGCACTATTATTCTATCTTTATTAAATTAATCAACTGGTTGAGTCTTAGATTTCTCAATAAGTCTTACCTCTCAAAAGGTCCCATATTGTTCCATTTCTCAAAATCGTGTTTTCCTGGACAAGGCATATTTTTAGTTTCACATGTAATAATATAATGATAATTTGTTTGTTAATGAAGGTTGACTCATTTACCTCTACAGATTACCCCCTCGTATAGAAGTCTCTCATTCTTTGTGTAAAATGAGAGTTGTGTAAGAAGCGTCTAAAATGTTTTGATTTGATATTTTCTATCATTACATTTATGGGTTATTAAATGCTCCAACACTCTTAATTTCATTCAGCGCATTTACCTATGTGATAAACTGCCACTTGTCATACTGGGGGAGCTTATGCTCAGCTCCTAATGATTATCCTCTTTTTTGAACTAATGCCATAGTTATGTATTCCACATTTATAAATATACTTTGTATTCACTTTCAAAACCTTTACCCTATTTCCTTTGTTTTAGAGAGATAAATTTTCTTAGCTTATTATGTTTAAGCATTTTCTAGCCAAAACATCCTCTTTCTTGTTCAAGCTTCTCCAGTTTTAATGGCATCTTCAAGCTCACTCATCTCAGCATCACCATCCTCCTTTTCTACTATTGTGACCATTATCCTATACGCACCGTGACTATTTAGGTTCCTATTTTTGGAGTTTTATATATGGTTTCATTTGCTACTCACCCTATCATGGCAGTTTTTGCTAGCATCTCTACCGGAGGGGGTGGCGCTATCACCATAATGAGGGTGGCAGTTCTATTGTGCTGAACAAAGTGCAACATAAATAACTTGAGCAACGCTTTACTATAGATTTTAACATTTTTCGATGTGCCACTTTCTTTGGGGATGAATACAAATTATGACCTCTCTCGTGGAAAGAAAATTCATCTTATTGATCTAACTTTGGGCAGATTATTCACTGGGTTAGACCCTGCTCATATTGACATGGAGAGGTCGCACAGGCATTTTGTCATAGTAAATTCTGGTAATACTTTCATTCTGATGGGATTTTTGTTTTAGGATTTCCCAAACTGGGCTCCTAAACCCCACTCATTATCTCACCACAATTCTCGTATTGACAGGTGGCATAGGAAAATGCCGAAGAACCCCCTTAAGTCAATTTTGGATGATGATGAGAAAATATGCTTTCATCCTTACGTGAATAGGAAGGGTTGTGTAACTTCTTTCCCTTTATTCAACAAGCATTTGTTCCTCCACTTTCTGTTAGAGGTGTATCGAACAACCACTTTGTTATCATCATGGCTATCATTTTACCTTTTATATTTCCATCGTTAATTGAACAAGGTTAAGGTGTTGGATTTTACCACCTCGGACGAGTTAGGAGGTATATTGGTAATGACCAAGGTACTTCTTTATCTCATTTTGCAGCTACTCGTCTAGCCGATCAATTGTATGGTAGTTCTTATGTAAAATTTATCCCTAAGGGGGTATTCAAGAGGTTCTACAAGTTGAAATATTTTCCTATTATGCCACACGATTAATTGCTTACCATGAGTTTGGCTTGGTTTTCTTTGTGGCAATGTCAAAATGAGACTATCAAGACGTGCGCATAAAACTTTCCCCAAGAAACCTATATTAAATCCATCCTTGTTTCAAATATATTTTTAGTAAGCGCATTCATAAGGAAACGTGACCTTATAGTCGACCAACCAGGCCTGCCTTAGCATTTGTGACTCTAATACTTGTGGGGCATTTTTATGAAGAGACAATTTCTTTAAAACATCATGTTGTGGAGGTGAAGTAATAAAATACCAAGATCAAAACCAAAATTAATGACAAAAGAAAAGATATCATTCAGACTTAGATGTTTACTTCAGGTGTGGGGCCTTCCTCGCTAATGTCGCGTATCCATAATCGAGCAGGTAGGAGAAAGAATCGAACCACCAAGGATGGTGGGATCATTATACCAACTGATTAAAGTTCAAACACTAAGATAGATGGCATGGAAGAGACATATCAAACCATTCTCGAGAGAGGTTATGTTGCATTTGAACCAGAACCTTCACAACCACGTGTTGTCCCAACCACTTATCATCCTGTGGAAGGTACTTGTGTTATCTCTTGAACTAGTTATAAAGGATATATCTAAGAGAATATAAATTCCCATTCGAAATCTTAGTCACCTGAAGAAAAACATGTTGAATGTTGAAGTAGCCCTTCCTATGATTACTGTAGTTCGTTTTCAAATGAAATTGGGTCGCTCGCAATTGTTGAAGGTCACTTGTGTCACTCTATATTTTTTATACATGTTCACGAGTAAGTGATAGTTGATATTGGAGATAGTTTTCCTAGTCACAGAAAAGAAGTAATGGCCCCATCTACTAGAAACACTAGTCCCACCACTAGGCTGCTACATGATGGTCAAGTTCCTCTCCATAATATTATAAGTTGCTTTTGTTGATCTTGGTATTCTTTGTTATTTATGAATCGGGCTCTTGACCATATTTTACTTAGTTCTTGATAGGCTACTTATAATAGAGAAAACATGATCCCATGGGTGAGAACTTCCCCATAATTCACTCAGTCAGAGCTCCCCCTATTTGCATTCTTTTTTATCGAAAAAGGAAATATATGATTCTGACATCCAGTGGCGGACCCAAATTTTTTGTCTGTGAGTGCGAGAATTTTTTACAAATGTTGGGGGTTCGGGGGCGAGAGCTCCCGAAGCGAATATTTTTGGGTTAATTTTATTTGTTTTGCAATTTTTAACCCTTAAAATCTTGTAGTTAATATTCACCAATTTTTTACCCCTATGTAATAAACAAACATTCTTTAACAACCGAACAAACCAATATTTCTAACAACCCAACAATTAATAGCCCTAATTTACAAGTAGTATATATTAATTCAACAATTAAATATAACAAATGGCAAACACTATATTCACCGATAAGCAACAAATATTTTAATCCCATTAGCAAACATAATATTAAATCAACAAAGTTTCAACAAATTTCAACAAATATTGATAAACAAAATTTCAGCAAATTAGGCTAATATCATTCAATAATTAATTCAGTATGTAGTATTAATTGAACAATATAAGCTAACATTATTCAACAATTAATATTTCACAAAACATTAAAACATTAATTAACATATCCATTCCATACAAAAAAAAAGAAGAAAATAAACTAAAAAAAAATTACCAGTGGTTGTGGCACTGTTGGCCGACGCCGACGAGAGATGGAATAGGAGAGGGGATTTCCTCCGATCAAGAGAGAGGGAAGCCGCCAGACGGTGTTGGGTCTGTCCACGAGAGCTAAGGCAGGGGAGGGAGGGAGGAGGGAGGGAGGCAGGCAGAGGGGAGAAGGAGAGGCCTATTTGCGCGCGCGCACACACACAGAGGGAGAGAGAGCAAGCGGTTGTGCAAGGGGAAAAAAATTAGGTTTGGTTTTGGCAACGCAAGAGACAGAATCGTGTTTTGTTTAAATCTCAGTATGTGTATTTATACTATTCGCCCCCACAGATTGAACATCTTTATCTTGTTGCCTTATGCTTTAAAAACTTACACATAAATCCATTATTTATTTTTTTACACTATAGGCAACATAAGTCCATAAATCTTACACTATTCGCCCCCACAGATTGTACCTTTTTCTATTTTTAACATTTATTATTTTATTTTTTAGGTTTCAACCTTGTTTTCCACCTATATGATGATCCAATTGGGGATTGTCATTCTGGGTGCCATTCATCTAACATACCCACTTCTCATCTACTATTACTTTGCAAAAATTTCTTTTACAAGAATGCCTTTCTTTTTATTAATTTTATTATCCATTGATAGACTTCATCTTTGCATGTTGTTGTTCATAATGTTGGTCCTACAACTTCTTCGAGCACCCATGTTATACGAATAACGATCAACACATACGTCCCCACTATATAGGTAATTTTAGTTATTCATTTGTTAACTTTTGTTGGATTGTTTCTTTAGCCCTACTTTTCAAAGTGTCTATTATTTTGTGTTGACATATTCTTTCTATTGAGGATGTTGTCATTCAGGATTGTTCGTTTTTGACGAGAAGACCCCTTGCCTATGTTGGCATTTCTTTACCAACTAGGGTAACTTCTCAAGGACCAAATGCCTTAAGTAGGATATCCATTTTTAGGGTGAGACTACCTATAGATTACAATTCATTGGTTTAGGAGATAGCTACTCGGCCACTTATGCACATCACTTTCAGTGGACCTTCAATGTTAACAGAGGCCTCACTTCGTGCCTTAATAGGACATGTGGGTTTTGTTTATTTCTTTTGCTCGTATCTTTCAACACTCAAACATTTCCTTTGATCATTGATGGAGGAGTTGTTCGTGTTGATCATTTTTCTCATTCCTCACGGTTTGATGTGGCTACTTCTTTAGTGCCTAACATTCCCTACTCTGTAAAACCTTGAGTATTTAATTTTCTTTGCATTTACTTTTCAAATGATATTCGTGTAACTAAACTTGTTTCTTTGTGACTAGAGGTTGAGGTTATTCTTGTTAGCATAGACCTTGAATCACCACTTCCTTTAGATCCCCATGTATGTACTTTTACGTAATCTCTTTTTTGTTCATTTTCTTTTCCATATTTGCTCATTTGCATCACCTTCCTTGTTATCAGATGGAGAGGCCTTAGGAATTTCCAATGTTCCACTTTTTTTGGAACCTCAAGTATCACTATTCATATCCATTTATTTTAGATACAATTACACTTATTAATGTACATATAGTTACATTTATTAATCTACATTAATAAGTGTAATTGTATCTACATTAGTAAGTGTAACTGTATTATTTTGACTTATCGTTAATTAATTGAAAAGTTTATGAGATTAAGATACCCAAAAGATTGTCGCTTGAAGTAATTATATTTAAATATACTTTCAAGGGATTTTTTTATCTAACTCCCCTTTGTTTTATTTTGCATATACAGTGAAAAGTGAAAACATCATTCGCTTGGATCAGCCTGTTTATTTGTTCTCATGCTGAAACTCTAGTGGATTCGAGTGTCCCCGTGCCTTTAGGACCTCGGGCACTATCTTTTGTACCATATTTTCTTCCTTTGCAAATATTATTTCTTGATCTCAATTTATTTAGTTTCTTGCCATACTTAGGCGAGCACGGAGCCATTTAACTTGGGTACCCCTCCTTGTTCGGAACCTTAGGTACATTGTATAATATCATTTCATATATTTTTTAAAAATTATTTTGCTTTCCAGGACTTTGTTCGTTATTCCCTTTTTTTTTGCAACTGATCAACAGGACGGCTGAATTGAGTGCTCATGTGACTTTAGAGCCTTAGGTATAATAATGATTTTCCTCGAGTTAAATATTTTTTGAAACTATGATCATTCTTATTTGATTCTTTAGGTTGACGATAAACCTCGTGTCTTCTCATGTGATTCTTTAGCTGATCGTTTCTTATATACAAACATCATTCCAATTGACTTTTATTCTTATCCCATTTTGTTGTCTTGTAGGAAAGATGACATCATAGGTAATCGGGCAACATGCTCATTCTTGTAGGACTTCGAGTGAGTTATCTCTTTCTATTGAATGAAACAACTTACCTTTTAGATTTGTTATCCTTTTGACTTTCGTTTTTTCTCTTCCTTTTTTTTTAAATATGAGGAAGGAGACGAAGGTTCAGAGGACACCCAGTCTGGCAGTGGTGAAGAGAAACGTGGTTAGGGATCTGGATTTGACTCGAGGGAGGAGAGTTCAATGAATATGGGGTTTATCCACACAGATATAGAAGCTCCATAAGAATATCTGAGGACACTACACTATGGTCTGATCATTTCGTAGAGAATTTTTAGGAAGATGATCATACTATTGATGAACACCCATAGACCTCATGAGTGGATATGTTCAAATTGTTGAAGGCCTCATCATTACTAATTTGAGGGCTCGGTTAATCAACTATGACGATTCACATCTAGTTCCCCAAAGTACACATGCTTGCCACTTTCTAGAGTTGATTGATTGAAGGCATTCACTTTTTGACACTAAAATCTAGCAATACCCTGACTTACATACTCCTCTAATCATAAATGGTCCTTTCCAATTAGTACTGAACATGGAAGAAATCATGCTCTTCATATAATGATCGGATGCTCGAAGTGCCAAATCACCCATTGAAACTACCTTGGTTTATCTAAATTCTCATAGGCCCGTGATAGCTCCTGGGTATAGATTTGAAATTCTTCTTTGATTTAGCTTTGTGCTGGTCCATTTCTTACAATTACATGTGTCTAGAATAAGGTAAAAAGTCATGGTCCAATCCCATCCTTTAAGAGGCTACCCTTAATTTCAATGGTAAGACAATTTATGTTTCATACATAAGAGAACATGGAGTAAATCCTATAGGTTTCCTCTTTTAATTTATATAATCCCATAAAACCATTAGAAACGTGTTATCCCAAGTCCATGGGAGGTCTTCCAGCATCTTTTTAAGGATATTTATCAATATTTTATTGGTTTACTTTGTTTGCATGTTCCCTTTTTTTTTTATAGGAAATGGTAGAGCTATTGTGAATTATCTTGTATGTGTATGCCAACAAACCCATTTATTTACATACAAATTTCTTCCCATTATTAGTGAGGATGACTTTGGAAATACCAAATCTATAAATAATGTACTCGCGAATGAATTGGGTTAATACATGAGCAACTAACCTCCTCATTGGGATTGCCTCTACCAACTTGCTATATAAATTTGTGGCTAGAATAATGAAAACTTTACCTTGAGAGGCTGGTTTTATCTTCTTACCACATCGAACGCCCATGTGTGACAATGATGTGGATCATCCAAACATTGTAAGCTTATTGACGGGGCGTGTACCAAATTTACATGCACTCGGTATGCTTTGCACTGTTTCACAAAGTTAATAGAATCAACATCCATCGTGGGAATATAATATTCCAATGTCATCAATTGGTCGTAAAACTTAGTTTCACCCATACTGGACGGTTTATCTGCTTTCTTCAACACCATCTCAGTTTCCTCTTTGGTTATACATCACATGGATTTTTCATTGTAACCTTTCCTGTATAATTACCCATTTACTAAATGGAAATTAGCAACTTTTTTCTTTAAATAAATCTCATTTTCTCTTTTAATGGACAACTCTCCATCTTTTAGATAAGTTATGTATTGTTTCCTCCAACCATCTAGATCTTCCATGAAGTTAGCTTCTCTAGCTTAATCAAATTGAGTGTGGTACTTTAGACAAATTTATCGTAACTGAGTAGTGTATTTACTCATATTGGGCCAATATTATCCCCCATTTGCAAGCGCTTATAGATAGGGATATCAGTGTCTCCACAATGGACTCTGTGCACTACTCGCAACTTGTCTTGGGCTTTTTCATCTCCTATGCATCTTGCTAAATAACCTCTAGAGTTTTAAAATTACAAGGTGACTTATAAAAAAAGAAATTTTCTATTTCTGGTTACTTTATCGTACCTTCTCGCATTTCCAACTGCTCAGCAATTAGGGTCCTCCAATCTTGTTTTTTTTATAGGAAATGGAGATTTGACTGTAGCGAGAATTATTCTTTTGTGAATAGTAGTTGTGGCTATTGGCTCATCCATATCTAATTTATGTGAGACTGTTGCTAGTGCATATGGATGTGTATTCATTGTATGGGGATGTCTTTCAATCTTCACTGACAAAATTGTTTCAGGAAGCGTTGAATGGATTCTCAATATGGAGCTAAGTTTTCATGCTTTAGAGAAAATTATCCCTATATATATATATATATATATATATATATCATTTTCTCAGTGCCTCAAGCAATCTAGTTTTTAGTTATACACATTCATCCTCATTGTTCGAACACTTGAAGTCTAGTTTGTAAGAAAGAGTAATTTTTTCCTTTGTGTTTGAGAGTATAATTCTTGCTCTACCCGTGACTTGTACGAAAAATCCGTAAAACTAGATCTTCTATTCTTCCATTTATTCAGATTTAAAATCATGGAAATCGTGCCTTGGAAAATTTTCATTTAAAGGTTTGGACAACTGACTAGGGAAGTTGGCTAACAAATCAGCTACAACTTGACTCTTGATGGCATTTGGTGCGAGACATTTTAAGTCATACACATACAAGATAAGAACCCATATGGATGCTCACTAGACCAATATATTTCTATCCATCAAATACTTGATCGAATCACATTTATTGGTGATGTGCACCGTAAATTCGAACATGTATTGACTTAATTCCCGAACCACAAATAATAGAGCTAGGTAATGTATTTCCACACATGTGTATCCAGAATAATCTCCAGATATAGATCTTGACAAATAATATATTGTCTTTTAATGTCTTTCCATGCTTGTGTATCTGGAATTATCTCCAGATATAGATCTATACAAATAATATATTGTCTTTTCCTATTCTTCTCTTTGTTACATAAGCAACACTCTAAAAGATTTAGATATGGAAGTTAGTTAAAGAGCAAAGGCTTTTCTTCCTCAAGTGGAATCATCATTAAAGGATATGTTAATATTTCCTTGATCCTCTCAAATGCTTTATGCTTCTTATTTCCCCATATCCAATTTACTTTAGCTTTCATCAGTGGAGAAAAGTGATGGGTTATATCTATTAGAGCAGGTATAAAATATTCTAAAATAAATTTTTTTTCTTAGTAAATGTTTGAACTGACTCTCACTCTTTGGAGGTGGCATCATTATGATTTCTTTCTTCTTCTCCATATCCATTTGAAATCCTTATCTATTGACAACAAAACTAAGGAACTTTCTTATCGTGATGCCGAAAAGGTATTTGGATGGATTCATTCCCATATTGTATTTTTTACACCATTCGGAACTCTCCTTAAGTCTTTAACGTTCATGTATTTTTTCTTGGACTTCACCACAAAATCCTCTACATAAAATTCTAACACTTCATGAAACAGGTCATGAAATATGTCTGTCATAGTTCACTGGTAGGCTGCGCCATCATTCTCCAAATCGAATGGCGTCATTCTCCAAGAGGCAATCGAAAAATCTTCTTCTTTGCATTTGTCGAATCCATTTTGATCTGATTATAACCAAACATAACTATCCATAAACTTGTACACCAAATTCATGGAAATATAATCTACCAATCTATCTATGTTTGCCAAAGGTAATTCATCTTTTAGACATGCGCAATTTCAATCTCTGAAATCCACAAAAATTTAAATTTTCTTGTTATCTTTATTAGATACCGGTATAGTGCTCGAAATCCATATTGGGTGTTGGATGGACTTTAAGAAACCTATTGCAAGTATCTTATCTACCTCGGCTTTTATCTTCAAATCTATCTCTCATTTATAAGTTCGAGTGGCCTATCTCATAACAAAGTGTTAGGATATATATTCAACTTATAAGAACTTAACTAAGGATATATTCTTAGCATCTTTGTGTATCTCCAGGAAAACACATCAATACATTATTATAATAAGCTCACAGTCTCTTATCTTTATTTTAGATTCAATTTTTTATATGAAAATGGAGCTCTCATCCCCATCTTTTTCACCAAAATTCAAATCCTATTATTTTAATAATTGCTCTTTTAGTCCATCTTGCATGCATTCTAAAGCGTCCTCTACCTCCTCAATGCATTCCAATATATAAGAGTCGTCGATCATGAAACATTATATGACCGTTTTAGTAACCTCATTCCAAAGTGCAACCCAACAACACCGTTATAAATGATATATCACTTTCCACTCGTGGTCCCAGCTGATAAATAGAAAAAAATGCATCTCCATTGTATTTATCATTGTGCAATTCCTCTTTCCATCAAAAATCTTCACAAACCTATAAAAGTAGAACAAAACTAGAATATAGTGGTAAGTGAGGTATCAATCCAAATCTAAGGGTGAAACATAAAATAAGCGAAACCATATCTGTAAAATCATTTGCATTTTATTATTCTTTTTCTATTTTTGCTATTTATATTTTTATGGATTTTTCAAGGGATTTTTTTAACTAACTAACTATACTAATTTTTATAACTACTAATTAAGAAGTAAAAACTAATTTAAGAAAATTGAGATAAACAAAATTATCCTAATAAGTAAACTAACAAAATTTGACTAATGAGGACTTCAAAATTTCATCCCATAAATAGGAGATTAATCCTCAATAATCATCATTGTTGATACCAAATTTAGTTTGCTGGTGTGGACAAATCACTTGAAGACACGTGTCAACTTACGTAGCAAATACAAATACTTCCAATGAACAACATATTGTCACTGAGCTACTCAGGCACTACGAGCAACTTAAGCATACCGAGCAACTTAAACGGTCCGAGCTACTTAGCCTGCAGAGCATCCAAATCAAGAGAGTCAAAAGACAACTACGCATTAAATGCGCATTATTATCGTACAGATGTATATGTCTACTAGATAACAGCGCATTATCCTTTCATATGTACAACCTCAAAGCTATAAATATATTGTAACCTCCTCATAAGAAGGGGACTTTGGATCTCTTGGTAAATCTATTATCGAGATTCCAAGTAAACAGTCAGCAATACAAAAACAGTGGACGTAGGCCAATTTCATCAGGCTGAACCACTTTAAAAATCCTTTGTCTTATTTATCTGTGATTGATTAATTAGATATAATCCGGTTTTTTACATCAACAGATTGCTGCCGTCTGTGGGAACGACTGTACTTAGTGTTTTTCACCAAAGCGATTCATCATATATGGCTGAGAATCCGGAATCCAGTAATCAAAACACTGGGGTCCCTCCAAACCTTTTTACTGCCCCAAATATTCAAGATCTGGCTGGCATAATGGCTAATTTAGCCCAAGGCCAAACGACCATGAAAGAAACTATGTGTCAACTTATACAAACTGTTCAAGGTGGAGTGCCGGCACAATCAGGACAACGAAGTGTTCAGAGGAATACCCATTTGCCATTTTCAAGAACTAGACGAACGCTATTCCCTGAGGTCTCTCCATCTAAACGTACGGACTCATATCGTACTGAGAGATCTAGCGATCCTTCGTATCAACCTGGCCGAACCTCATCGGTAC
The DNA here is from genome assembly GCA_949130495.1 of Sambucus nigra. Lineage (NCBI taxonomy): Eukaryota > Viridiplantae > Streptophyta > Magnoliopsida > Dipsacales > Adoxaceae > Sambucus > Sambucus nigra. The sequence goes on from OX422210.1 coordinate 694,116,102, forward strand.
AAGCTACAGACTCTCAACGGAACATCACTCTAACGCTAGAAAGGACTAGTGCTCTAGAAAAGTTGAGTAGGGTCTCCCCTTTTGATCGATTGGGCCCTAGGAGGATAGAAGTCCTCCTAGGATTGCATCGAGGAACTCTTAACGACCATCCGACCTAAGGGAAGGCTCTACCCAATCATGCCCAACAGCCTGTAATGAAAGGTCCTAAGAGGAAAACGCAATGCGATCAGTTGCTCGAACAAATAGGCCCGAGGTGGGAAACGATGCATGGAAAGGCTCTATTCAAAGGTTGGAGGACAGATTAGGGGAAATGGCTAAGGCCAAGAATCCTCTATAAAGAAATTTTATCCAAGGGACACCATTCGTACATGCAACTGTGGATTTTCCCACACCATCAGTATTCAAAGCTCCTATGGTGACACCTAAATACGATGAGAAAACGGATCCTGTCCTCCACATAGAACAATACCAAGCTGCTGCTGATATCTATACGGTTCCAGATGAGATGAGATGTAGGGTGTTTTCAGGAACTCTCATTGGGTCAGCCCAGATATGGTACAACAATCTTTCTCGGGGGAAGATCGCAACTTTCCTTCAGCTGGTAGAGCTTTTTATAGGGAATTTCTATTTTAAAGCAAAACCAGTTAAACGAGTAGCACACTTACTAAGTGTTAGATAAAAGCCAGAAGAAAGTACCAGGGACCACATTACTCAATTCAATAACGAGAAACTTGAGGTAATAGATTGCGAGGAAAAATAGCAATTATTACTCTGATGAGTGGATTGTTACCAGATAAGTTGTACTATACTTTGGCCAAAGATCCACCTAGGACCATGGTAGAATTGATGAAAAAGGCAGCCAAAATCATGAACGCTGAGGAAGCCATGGCTGCGAAGAAGAATACCGACACTAAGGAGACTAAGGTTGAAGCTGGTAAAACCGAGAAGAAGAATCAGAAGAATAATGGTGGAAACAAGCAATCGAAAGGCAAGCAAGCGTTGGAGCAGATGAGGAAGTATGGAAATTATACTCCCTTGAAGGTAGACATAAATCACATTCTGGAAGAGATAAAGAACAACGAGGAGTCATCCTGGCCAGGGAAAATGAAGGCAAACCCCGACAAAAGGGATAAGTCCAAATACTGCGAATTCCATACAGACCATGGTCACATGACCAAACGTTGCATAGCTCTCCATAATGAAATTAAAGCACTCATCAGGTGAGGAAAATTAGCCAAGTATGTTGATCTCCAAAATGGTGGAGAGACCAGCGACCGAGGAAGGCAAAGATTTAAATCTCCCCGTCGAGCAAAAGAAGATAAAAAGAGAGATCACGGAGATGATCCAAAAGATGACCTCGATCTCCCCAAAAGACCAAGACAGCCAGGACGCAAGGTATTTTCAATCCATTTTGGGTCATTTGAATGTAATGTCATTACAGGTTGAGATGCAGGAGGTGGAGATCTAACTACGGAGAGAAAACCTACCTCAATGAGGCTCAAGCTTGCTCGTACATACAACGAATAAACTTGGCTGAAGATGATCACCCAAGGAAGGTGAATAAGGAAAAACTGGTCATCGATTTCTCTAAGAACAACCTGGCAGGTGTACTATATCCTCGTGATGACCCATTGGTAATTAAGATGAGAATGAAGGAAGTGGTGATTTCACGGGTACTGGTGGATAATGGTAGCTCTGCAGACATCATGTTCTACCCATGCTTTGATAGTTTGAACCTGAAGTTAGCCCAGTTGGATCCCTATCATAGGCCCCTCCATGATTTTACTGGCGAAAAGGTTTTTCCACTTGGGACGATCAAGTGGGATATGCTTATTGGTACATGGCCTGTTGTGACACCCCGACTAATTAAATACCGGGTAGCTACTCCTTTATTAAATCAATACAAAATATCAAGTTGGTTCAGTTAATAGCATCACTGTCGAAAACATTTTAAAGATTACTAATCACCTAGTATTTAAAAAGTAAGTTGTCAAATTTTAAGTTAAGTCTGATTAACATGCAAAAAGAATAATGGAAGAATAACATAAATCCATTCACCATAATGAAGTAATGAAATAACCACAAATAGTAATAAGTCCGGAGGAAAAACTCCTCACAACAATCCCACAACTGAAAATAATATGACAAGTCTGAAACCTGAATTCATTACATACCCGAAGTCTGAATAACTGAAATAAATTAAATATCTCTAAAAGAAATGGGCGACATGCCCTACAACTGATAAATGCTGAATATAGAGTCAAGATATATGAAGCGTCTATAATCAAAGTCCTGTAACTTCCACAAACAGCTACAGCTCGTCACCTGAATGAGGATTCTAAGCATGGTGTCCTTGTGGCTGGGCACCAAAAATGGTTTTTACAAAAAAATAGATTTGAAAGCAAACGGGTCAGAGCCCGAAAGTGGAGAGTATTTTGAAAATAGCAAGTGCTTTAATAACATTTAAAACAATAAATGCAAGATACATGTTAGGACGTGCTCTCACATGAAATACTCACCTCTCGTCTAACTGTGCAATCCTAACGTTCATGTACCTATTCATGTGTTTTCTCATAACTATCTAGTTCAAAAGAGTTTCTAACACTTCTACTCGGTTCACGTTTTTAATTTCCAACCTTAACAATTAAATAGAGGGTTCTACTTTAATTCTTAGATTCCCAATTATTAACAAAACCATTTATTGATATCCGTCCCCTTTTATCTTTTCATAACGTTACAATTACTATACTCACAATTTAACATAGCAAATTCCTTACCATTTAACCGTATATTATTCACATCATAAATATACAATACAAGCACCCTGAGGCTAAGCTGCGGTGCACACATACTCTGCTATCCATCCCGGTACATCACGTACATAAGGATCACGCATTCCGAATCTCTTAGGAATCGTTCTCAGATAACAACATCACAAACAATGGAGGTGAACACAGTCACATCACATGGGTCACGTACATACCTACGCTCCCACGATCAGCAGACTTATTAACATCCCAATAAGTCCTTCTCTGACCTATGTTCATCGAGGTACCAATCTAAATCCGGGAAACACAAGGATAAGAAGGCCCTAAGCGAACGTAAACCTCCCGTGATAGCAAGTATGGTAGGTATGTCATACACATAAAATTATATGCTAAGCATTCACACATCTTAGATATCTCAATATTAATAAAGGTATACTCTACATCTTTATACCATTATTCCAAATTTGTATATTTTACGTCTCCCGATAATATAAAAGTTAAACTGTCGACACTTCTCACGTCGTAGTTTCTTATACTTAAAACCTATCTAAAATAGATTATTAAGTTCCTATTATTCCCACATATAACATCTTTATTCCTAAGGTCCTTACTTCTGCCCCAAACCTCATTTCATCAAATTATTCAAATTTACACTATTAACCCAAATATTATCTCACTTATCGAATTTCATTAGCTTAGAATGATTCCTCAAATTGAATTCTCATTAAGGTCCAAATTTCATAACCATGCCCACTGGTCTTCCTTAAGTTTAAGGGTATACATAAGGGCTCCAATAAAATTTTCCAAGGGTTACCACCATTAAAATTTAAAATAGGGAAAACTTTACTCATTCTGGGAAGGTCGATCGATCGACCTTTTCCTTCGATCGATCGATGGTGGTCTATCGATCGACTGATGAACATCGATCGATCGAATGCACCAGGTATGGCTACGGACTGCTTCGTTTTGCAGTTTTCAAATCATCCTAAAACATACTTTTAATGCATGAAACTCTAATATAACGTTATAGTATCATCATACAACCATCCTACAACATTATTAAAGTTCTAAAATTAATAATTCATCAACCAAGGGCTATATTTGGATCAAATCTTCATCAAGAACCCTAGCTTTTTACTTCTTTCAAAAACATTGATAAACCTCTTCTTAAATCCGTTTTTAGATCATCAAGGGTCATAATTTTGAATTCATAATTCGTCCAGAATGTTTCTACATGCAGTCCCTAACATAAATTCATAGTTTTAACCTTTCAATTCATGGGTCTATATCAATCTTCCAAGATAATTTCGATAATTCCTAAACATGGAAAAGCATAGCATTGAATTAATTATAATTAAACCACTTGCCTCTAATCTTTCTCTGAATTTGAGGTTGAATCTTGAAGGTTGAATTGCCTTCTCTCTCTCTCTGCAGAATCCTTCTCTTTCTCTCTCTCTCTACAAGTTCTTCTCAAGGTGTTAATGGAGGTGGGGTTGGGTTTTGCCAAGTTATAAGGTTTCTAACTTCTCCCGTAGCCCACTACCTAAATTGGGGTTGGAAATGGCTTAGTGGGTTAATACTAAGTCAGATTTTTAACTCTAATTTTCGTGGGTTTTAATTACCCAATTTCCGAAATTACCAAAATGCCCTTATAAGTTACCGGTATGGCCCAATAATGCCCCGGGACCCAAACTTAACCCCCGGCTAGTGTTTTCTGACTATTTCGACCCTTCCGAACACGTTGGCGCACTCAAAATGACCATACGGGTGATAAAAATAAAATTCACTTTTTAATTCAAATAATTATATTCCTGACGCGACTGTCACGCGCGTCGCAACAAAATTTCCCAAATTTCCGTATTTCAATCTCGCGACAATTTCAATATTTCCAATATTCATATATTGCCATATATACACATTTTAATCAAATACTAACTCACATCTCGTTAATATTTTTATCCGGATTAATTTCCAATTAATACATGTATAATTCAATTAATCCCAAAAATAAATATCACAGAAAATACGGGGTATTACATACTTCCCTCCTAATAACTGAATTTCGTCCCGAAATTCGGAACTAGAAAGTACCTGGTCAGAAAAACTCCGGATAACGTTCGCGCATCTCATCCTCGTGCTCCCATGTGGACTCCTCGACATTATGATGTCGCCACTGAACACGCACTAATGGAACGATCTTTGACCATAGTTTCGGCTCACTTCGGTCCAAAATAGCAATCGGCTCCTCCTCGTAGGAACTATCAGGCTGGAGATCGATGTCCTCCAAAGCAATATGAGAATGAGCTAAATCGTCTCTAAGATATTTCCTTAGCGAGGAAATATGAAACACATCGTGAATCCGATGCAAATGCTCCAGTAACCCAAGCTTATACGCAACCGGTCCAATCCGCTCAATAATAGGAAATGGTCCCACATATCTTGGTGCCAACTTCCCTTTCTTCCCGAAATGCATAATCCCCTTCATAGGAGATACTCTGAGCAAAACCTGGTCCCCCACTTGGAACTCCCTGAAGAACCGCTTCGCATCAGCATAGCTCTTCTGTCGAACCTGAGCTACCCGAATGCGACTCCGAATCAATTCTATCCTCGTCGAAGTATCCTGAATCACTTCCGGCCCAAGTAGTTTGTTGTCCCCCACTTCCAACCAACATGCTGGGGAACGACAAGGTCTACCATACAATGCCTCAAATGGAGCCATGCCAATGGTGAACTGGTAGGAGTTGTTGTAAGCAAACTCCACCAGTGGAAGATACTGCTCCCATCTACCCTCAAAATCAATGGTGCACATACGTAGCATGTCCTCCAACATCTGATTTGTACGCTCGGTTTGCCCATCGGTCTACGGGTGGTACGCCATACTCAACCGCAACTCCGTGCCCATGGCCTGCTGAAAACTTTTCCAAAACCGTGAAATAAATATCTTGTCTCTGTCAGACACGATATTTAGGGGTACTCCGTGAAGTCTCACTATCTCTGCAATAAAGAGCTGGGAATACTGTCCTGAAGTGTAGTCTGTCCTTACGGGTAGAAAATGAGCGACTTTGGTCAACCTGTCCATAATTACCCAGATGGAGTCGTGACCTCTCTGTGACGTAGGCAACCCCGTGATAAAGTCCATGGAGATGCTCTCCCACATCCACAGCGGGACCTCCAACGGCTGTAGAAGTCCTGTCGATCTCTGATGATCCACTTTTACTAGCTGACAAGTGGCGCATTTTGATACAAACACGGCAATATCTTTCTTCATCTCGCTCCACCAATACTGATGTCTCATGTCTTGGTACATTTTGTCCTCACCGAGATGTACCGCGAACCGTGAGCCGTGCGACTCTGCCATCACCTCGTGTCATAATTCCTCCGCTTCCGGAACTACTAGTCTCCCATTGAAGCGTAATCCCCCGTCTGAGCTAACGGTATAGGATTCAGCTCCCTCTGCTAATAATCGAACTATCTGCTCCTGACAGAACGAGTCATCTGCTTGTGCCTTTACCACCATCGTGACAATATGAGGTGTAACAGTCATCACCGACATGAATGATCGGGCCACTGCATCCTGGTGTCTCAACTCCTTCCACTTTACCTTCCACACATCTGCTACCTCATCTACGGGTCTACGGCTCAACACGTCTGCTACCACGTTAGCCTTCCCCGGGTGATATTGGATATCAAACTGATAGTCCTTCACAAACTCAAGCCACCTTCGCTGCCGCATATTCAACTCCTTCTGCATGAATAGGTACTGTAGGGACTTGTGGTCTGTGAATAATCGAAACTTTTTCCCCAAAAGATAATGTCTCCAAATCCGAAGGGCAAATACCACTGCCGCTAACTCCAAGTCATGAGTGGGGTAATTCTTCTCGTGAGGCTTAAGCTTGCGGGAAGCATAAGCTATGGCCTGACTCTCCTGTTGTAACACACCTCCAAGTCCTCGAAAGGACGCATCGGTGTAAACTAGATACTCAACTCCCGGTGTCGGCAATGCTAACACAGGTGCTGAGGTCAACTTGTCCTTTAACTCATCGAATGCCAACTGACAGGCATCACTCCAAATGTACGTCACACCTTTACGAGTCAGATGTTTCAAAGGACCTGCTATCTTCGAAAATCCCCGAATAAACCTCCTGTAGTATCTTGCTAGACCCAAGAAACTACGGATCTCTGTCGGTGTCGTGGGCTGTCCCCACTCCCTCACCACGGATACCTTCCCCGAATCAACAGATATCCCTCAGTCGGAAATAATATGCCCCAAAAACTGAACCTCCTTCAGCCAAAACTTGCACTTCTCATATTTTGCATACAGCTCGTTCTGACGTAGCGTCTGCAAAACTTGCCTCAAGTGCTCGACGTGCTCCTCCTCTATCTGGGAGTAAACCAGAATATCATCAATGAAGACAATGACAAACTAATCTAGGAAATCTCTTAACACCCTATTCATCAAGTCCATAAACACGGCTGGAGCATTGGTCAAACCAAAAGGCATAACCCGAAACTCATAAGAACCATATCTCGATAAGAACGCAGTCTTCGAGACGTCCTCTTCCCTGATACACAACTGATGGTATGCCGATCGCAAATCAATCTTCGAGAAGAAGGAAGCTCCTCTCAACTGGTCGGATAGGTCATCGATTCGAGGCAACGGATATTTATTCCGTATCGTGACCTTGTTCAACTCTCAGTAGTCGGCACACAATCTCAGTGAACCATCTCTCTTCTTCACGAACAGTACAGGGGCACCCCACGGCGAAGTACTCCTTCGTATAAACCCCTGACCCAACAACTGCTCAATCTGATCTCGTAGCTCTCGCATCTCTGTCGGAGCCATACGGTACGGTGCGCGTACTATAGGTCCCGTATCTGGTAGTAAGTCTATGACAAAGTCTATCTCTCGACTGGGGGGTAATCCAGGTATATCCTAAAATACATCGGTAAACTCTCTAACAACCGTAATCGAATCAAGTGGTATCACCACCTCCTTAGAGGTCTCCTCCTCTATATAGTACAAATGAGTGGACGATCCTCCCTCGGAACGAGGCATCGCCACCAAAAACATCTCCTGCTCGGGAATGGCAAAGATAATACTCCTACTGAAATAGTCAATCATGTCTCGGTACGCAACAACCCAATACATACCAATAATGGCATCATACTCGGTCATCTCTAATATTAACATATCTGCAGGTAATACCAAACTACCAACCTCTACCCTCACTCCCCGGCATATAAAGAAAATAAGTGACCCATTCCCCAAGGGTGAGTCTACACACGTCACTGTGCTCTCTGCTGTGGCTAATAACCCTAAGGCTTTCGCAAAATGTGTAGCTATAAAACAATGTGTTGCCCCCGTATCAAACAAAACCCGGCCCATAGTACCATGGATAGGAAACATACCCTCAATCGCGGGTGGTGCCTGTGGAGCTTCTGCGTGGTGGACGTTATAAACACGTCTATACTGTAACTGCCCCTACTGCACAGGAACTGCTGGAATGGCTGGTAGTGCTGGCACCTGGGCTGGAGCTGGGAGAGCAGGTGGAAAAAGTGGCCTCTGTGGCTCATGTCGAGCACCCTGCTGCTGCTGCTGCGGGGCCCTGCCCCTATCAGGACACGCCTGGCGTTTATGGCCAGTCTTGCCACAAACGAAACACTTCCCCGGGAAATTCCCCCCTCTCTGTCCCTGCTGCCCCCGGCCCTAGTGGCCGTTACCGTTCTTCCACTGGCCCTGCTCAAACTGCTGTTGACCATTCTGACCCTACTGGTTCTGATGGTCGTTCGGACCCTGATGGCCCTGCCGGAAACCTCCCTGTTCGTGCCTGAAATTTACCGACCTGAACCTCTTATGATCCCCCTGCTGGGAACCCTGATCACCCTGCCTCTGCCCCTGAACAGAATGTACCCCACTGGCACCATTTCCCCCCAGTCCTGCCCTGATGGCTGGACTCTCCTGACCTCTTGCCTTCAGCCATGTGAAAGCGATGATCCTGGCAGTATAACAGTGCAGCGTTAACCACATCTGAATAAGTGGCCAACGATAGGTTCCCCAACAAATGCTGACGGATCCTCCAAGTCAACCCGTTCGCAAATTTCTGTATCTTCTTATCTTCCGTAGGTATCTCATCTGGGATAATATTCAGTAAATTGGTGAATTCTGCCTCATACTCGGCCACAGTCTTACCCTGCTGTCGAAGGTTCATCAACTTCCTCTTCATTTCCGTGTGAACAACAGACGGAAAGTACTTGCGGTCGAACCGCACCCAGAACTTCTGAATCGTGAGAGTATCTCTCTCCTCCATGGTGGTAATAGACTCCCACCACTGTAGTGCAGATCCCACTAGCTTAATAGTAGCTAGTACCTGCCTCTGAACGCCAGTGCACTCATACATCCTCAAGTGCCTTTGTATATCCTTTCTCCACTGACTCGAAACAACAACATCGGAGCTACCAGTAAACTTCGGTGGATGTGCTTTCTGAAAAGCATCACGTACACGTTCCCAGGAAGACGGGAATGCATGTGACTGAACTGGCGTGGCAACTGGCGCCTGAGGTGGTGCCTGCTGAACTACGGCTAGTGCAGCATTTACCGCTTAGGCTACTATGGCTGCAACCTCAGCGGCGTTCATCGTGACCTGAACTGGTGCGGACTGTGGTTCTGGCGTTGCATTCCTGGGAACCCGTGGTGCACGTCGTGGAGGCATTCTGAAACAAGAATAAAGTCTATAAGTTCGCAGTTATAAACTTAAAATAGCTGAAAAATGTAGCATATACAAAAGAATACAACAGTCCTAAAATATAGAGCTCTACATCAAATAAAGCTCAGCGGAAGCATAATAAGCCGTTAAGATCCTAAAGGACACTAGAACCTGATGCTCTGATACCACCTGTGACACCCCGACTAATTAAATACCGGGTAGCTACTCCTTTATTAAATCAATAAGAAATGTCAAGTTGGTTCAGTTAATAGCATCACTGTTGAAAACATTTTAAAGATTACTAACCACCTAGTATTTAAAAAGTAAGTTGCCAAATTTTAAGTTAAGTCTGATTAACATGCAAAAAGAATAATGGAAGAATAACATAAATCCATTCACCATAACGAAGTAATGAAATAACCACACATAGTAATAAGTCCGGAGGAAAAACTCCTCACAACAATCCCACAACTGAAAATAATATGACATGTCTGAAACCTGAATTCATTACATACCCGAAGTCTGAATAACTGAAATAAATGAAATATCTCTAAAAGAAATGGGCGACATGCCCTACAACTGATAAATGCTGAATATAGAGTCAAGATATATGAAGCGTCTATAATCAAAATCCTGTAACTTCCATAAACAGCTACATCTCGTCACCTAAATGAGGATTCTAAGCATGGTGTCCTTGTGGCTGAGCACCTAAAATGGTTTTTACAAAAAAATAGATTTGAAAGCAAACGGGTCAGAGCCCGAAAGTGGAGAGTATTTTGAAAACAGCAAGTGCTTTAATAACATTTAAAACAATAAATGAAAGATACATGTTAGGACGTGCTCTCACATGAAATACTCACCTCTCGTCTAACTGTGCACTCCTAACGTTCCTGTACCCATTCATGTGTTTTTTTATAACTATCTAGTTCAAAAGAGTTTCTAACACTTCTACTTGGTTCACGTTTTTAATTTCCAACCTTAACAATTAAATATAGGGTTCTACTTTAATTCTCGGATTCCCAATTATTAACAAAACCATTTATTGATATCCGTCCCCTTTTATCTTTTCATAACGTTACAATTACTATACTCATAATTTAACATAGCAAATTCCTTTCCATTTAACCGTATATTATTCACATCATAAATATACAATACAAGCACCCCGAGGCTAAGCTGCGGTGCACACATACTCTGCTATCCATCCCGGTACATCACGTACATAAGGATCACGCATATCGAATCTCTCAGGAATCGTTCTCAGATAACAACATCACAAACAATGGAGGCGAACAGAGTCACATCACATGGGTCACGTACATACCAACGCTCCCACTATCAGCAGACTTATTAACATCCCAATAAGTCCTTCTCTGACCTATGTTCATCGAGGTACCAATCTAAATCCGAGCAACACAAGGATAAGAAGGCCCTAAGCGAACGTAAACCTCCCGTGATAGCAAGTATGGTAGGTATGTCATACACATAAAATTATATGCTAAGCATTCACGCATCTTAGATATCTCAATATTAATAAAGGTATACTCTACATCTTTATACCATTATTCCAAATTTGTATATTTTACGTCTCCCGATAATATAAAAGTTAAACTGTCGACACGTCTCACGTCGTAGTTTCTTATACTTAAAACCTATCTAAAATAGATTATTAAGTTCCTATTATTCCCACATATAACATCTTTATTCTTAAGGTCCTTACTTCTGCCCCAAACCTCATTTCATCAAATTATTCAAATTTACACTATTAACCCAAATATTATCTCACTTATCGAATTTCATTAGCTTAGAATGATTCCTCAAATTGAATTCTCATTAAGGTCCAAATTTCATAACCATGCCTACTGGTCTTCCTTAAGTTTAAGGGTATACATAAGGTCTCCAATAAAATTTTCCAAGGGTTACCACCATTAAAATTTAAAATAGGGAAAACTTTACTCATTCTAGGAAGGTCGATCGATCGACCTTTTCCTTCAATCGATCGACTGATGAACATTGATCGATCGAATGCACCAGGTATGGCTACGGACTGCTTCGTTTTGCAGTTTTCAAATCATCCCAAAACATACTTTTAATGCATGAGACTCTAATATAACGTTATAGTATCATCATACAACCATCCTACAACATTATTAACGTTTTAAAATTAATAATTCATCAACCAAGGGCTATATTTGGATCAAATCTTCATCAAGAACCCTAATTTTCTACTTCTTTCAAGAACATTGATAAACCTCTTCTTAAATCCATTTTTAGATCATCAAGGGTCATAATTTTGAATTCATAATTCATCCAGAATGTTTCTACATGCAGTCCCTAACATAAATTCATAGTTTTAACCTTTCAATTCATGGGTCTATATCAATCTTCCAAGATAATTTCGATAGTTCCTAAACATGGAAAAGCATAGCATTGAATTAATTATAATTAAACCACTTGCCTCTAATCTTTCTATGAATTTGAGGTTGAATCTTGAAGGTTGAATTGCCTTCTCTCTCTCTCTGCAGAATCCTTCTCTTTCTCTCTCTCTCTACACGTTCTCTCAAGGTGTTAATGGAGGTGGGGTTGGTTTTTGCCAAGTTATAAGGTTTCTAACTTCTCCCGTAGCCCCTACCTAAATTGGGGTTGGAAATGGCTTAGTGGGTTAATACTAAGTCAGATTTTTAACTCTAATTTTCGTGGGTTTTAATTACCCAATTTCTGAAATTACCAAAATGCCCTTATAAGTTACTGGTATGGCCCAATAATGCCCCGGGACCCAAACTTAACCCCCGGCTAGTGTTTCCTGACTATTTCGACCCTTCCGAACACGTTGGCATACTCAAAATGACCATACAGGTGATAAAAATAAAATTCACTTTTTAATTCAAATAATTATATTCCTGACGCGACTGTCACGTGCGTCCCAACAAAATTTCCCAAATTGCCGTATTTCAATCTCGCGACAATTTCAATATTTCCAATATTCATATATTGCCATATATACACAGTTTAATCAAATACTACTCACATCTCGTTAATATTTTTATCCGGATTAATTTCCAATTAATACATATATAATTCAATTAATCCCAAAAATAAATATCACAGAAAATACGGGGTATTACACCTGCTTGTCGAACAGAAAGAGTACGCTTTTTCGTAATGGATAAAAATGTCCAATCAGCTTACATTATAATCATGGGAAGGGTAGGTCTGAAGAAGTTCGATGCAGTACCATCTACTGTACATCAATGTTTAAAATTCACAACCAACTTTGGAGTGGGAGTGGTGAAAGGCGACCAGAAAGTTGCTCGGAAATGCTACTATTCATTTGTCGAACAGGAGGAATGAGAAGAATCTAGGAAGAAGACTACTACTTATCAAGTGGATGAAATATAATATGCAGAGATTGAAACATTAGACCCTAGAGACGAGTCTCAACTCCTGAAGGTCCAAGTAATAGAAGCTACCGAAAATATCATTCTGGACGATGAACACCTAGAACGAACAACCCAAATTGGTGCGTCATTGGATGAATCGATAAAAAGGAACTAATAGCATCTCTAAGGCGCAAAAAATAGACTTTTTCATGGAGTCATGAAGACATGCCAGGAATAGACCCGAATTTCCTGTGTTACGAGCTCAACGTGAACAAGGAAATCAAGCCAGTGAAGCAGCGAAGAAGAGTATTCAGTCCTGAAAAGACCCAAGCTATACAGGAAGAGGTAGAGAAGCTATAGAAAGCCTTTTTTAATTGAGGACGTTAAATATCCAGATTGGTTAGAAAATATGGTGATGGTAAAGAAGAAAAACAACAAGTGGAGGATGTGTGTGGACTTCACTGATCTTAATAAAGCTTACCCGAAGGATCATTTTCCTTTGCCTCGAATCGATCAGTTAGTTGATGCTACCTCGGGGCATGAATTATTAAGCTTCATGGATGTTTACTCTGGTTACAACCAAATCAAAATGAAACCTGAGGACAGGGAAAGTACCTCTTTTGTCACCCTAAGGGGAACTTATTGCTATAATGTTATGCCTTTCAGACTTAAAAATGCAGGTACAACATATCAGCGGCTGATGAATAAGGTGTTCGCAGAGAAAATCAGTCATAACATGGAGGTTTATTTCGACGATATGCTGAAGAAGAGCAAGAAAGTTACTGATCATTTAGTTGACCTAGGTCAGACTTTTGATCAATTAGAGAAATATCAAATGAAGTTGAATCCTACCAAATGCATATTCAGAGTACGAGAAGGCATGTTTGTCGGATATATTATTAACCAACGAGGTATCGAGGCGAACCCTGAAAAGTTCAAGGCCCTATTAGAACTGTGATCTCCAACTACGAAGAAGGAAGTGAAAAGCCTCACAGGGCGAGTTGCAGCACTCAACAGATTTGTGTCACGAGCAACAGGCATATGCCTCCCATTCTTCAAAACACTTCGAAAAACTTTTGAGTGGAATGATGAATGTGAGGAAGCTTTTCAAGAGTTAAAGAAATATTTGGGAACACCTCCATTATTATCTAGACCAGTGATGGGAGAGAGATTATACTTGTATCTGGAAGTTTCAGAGAATACAGTTAGCTCGGCATTGATAAGAGTGGAGGACGGGGTACAAAAACCGATCTACTACACCAGCAAGGCCTTCCGAGGAGCAGAGATCAGATATCTAAGACTGGAAAAGTTAGCACTGGAACTAATCAAAGCAAGGATAGGGATGAGGCCATACTTCTAAGCTCATACTATAGTTGTGTATATTGATATGCCATTAAGGCAAGCTCTACATAAATCGGAGAAATCAGGAAGATTGATGTACTAGGCAGTAGAACGTGATGAATATGATATAGTTTATGAGCCTAGATCGTTGCTCAAGGGGCAGGCAATAGCTGATTTTATCGCATAGTTTACTCATTCTGATACCTCAGAAGAGAAGGAGTTTAATTCAGATCAACCCGTGGATGTTACAGGATCATCGGATTTAACACCCGACTAACTTCCCTCCGTGGATGATCAAGAGAAGATAATCAACGAGAAGGGAGAAGTGTCGGGGGAAGACAAAAGGAAGCATCAAACATTACACCGAGGAACTCTATCTGACCAAGAATTTAATAATGAATTACTTGTATGGAATTTGTATGTGGATGTCTCTTCTTGCGCTACAGGCAGTGGAGCAGGAATTATTTTAAACAGTCTTAATGAGCTTAATATAGATTATGCTCCACTCTTTCAGTTTAAAGCCTCCAATAACGAAGTTGAATATGAGGCTATGATTGTGGGCCTAAGTTTGGCCAAAACCATGAAGGTAGAGAAGGTCGTGGTGTTCAGTGATTCACAATTAATTGTAAATTAAATTCTCAGATTGTATGCAGCAAAGGGAGAAATAATGGTCAAGTATCATGCAAAGGCTATACAGGTCATCTTGACTTTTACTGCAGTACAGTTGATCAGAAGACCGAGATTGGAGAATGCAAGAGCCGATGCCCTAGCTCGACTGGCATCAGAAACACGCACTGAGCTACGAAGAACTATCCCAATAGAAATCCTGGCTGGTCGAAGCATAGACGAAGATTTGATAGTGAACTTTATTACCCTTGACTTGGGACCATCTTGGATGGACCCCATCAGGGCCTATATCGAAGAGGGGGATTTTGCCAACTGATAAACTCGCAGCCAAGAAACAGAAGTTTAAAGCTGCTCGTTATGTATTGACTAGTGGCATTTTGTATAGAAGAATAATTATAGCAACACTCTAGAGATGCGTCCATCCCTTCGAAGTTAAGGAGTTGATTGGAGAGGTTTATGAAGGGTCCTGTGGAGCCCATATAGCAGGTCAGACGCTTTTGCAGAGAATAACAACGCAGGGGTATTATTAGCCAACGATGAGAGCTAACGGCACAGCTTATGTTAAAAAGTGGGATAAATGCCAGCGTTTCTCTTCCACCCGAAGAAATCCCCAAGCATTATTAACACCCATCACCTCCCCTTGGCCATTCGCCATGTGGGGGATAGACTTATCCGGGCCACTTTCAACGACTAAAGGAAGATTCAAATACCTCGTGGTTGCTGTGGATTATTTTACTAAATGGGTGGAAGCTAAACCTATCATTGATATGACATATGACAAGGTCTATCAATTTATTTGGAACAGTATTATATGCAGATATGGTCTCCCCCACGCATTCATTATTGACCATGGAACACAATTTGACAACGAGGAATGAGCTGCATATTTTCATCAATCCAATGTACTAAAGATCCACTCCGCGCCAGGCCATCCCCAGAGCAATGGGCAAACTGAAGTGATGAACATAACCTTGTTGAATGGTTTGAAAAAATGGCTGGATGATGCAAAGGGAAATTGGATTAACGAGCTACACTCTGTATTGTGGGCTTATCGCACTACACCAGGAACTGCAACTGGAGAGTCTCCATACATGTTGACATTTGGAAGTGAAGTTGTCATACCTGCTGAATTGGGTCTACCCACACATAGGGTGCTTAATTTCAATTCTCTCATAAGCGATTTGATGAGGATTTTAGATCTGGATATGTTCGAAGAAGTTAGGGAAGAAGCAACAATCAGGAATGCTGCATACCAACAACGAACAACCTTATTCTATAATGAAAGGTTTAAGCAGTGTGATTTAAAAGAATGGGATTATGTGCTGAAGAAAGTGATTCAGAAGAATAACAAATTGGGGCTAACTAGTATGGACCTTACAGAGTAGCTGAAGTTGTTCGTCCTGGGACATACAGAATTGAAACCTTGGAAGGAGAAGAATTCAAGAATGCATGGAATGCAGAGCATCTGCACAAGTACTATCAGTAATTAAAGTCCACATTTAACACAGTTTCTTTCAATATGAATAAAATGATGTTTCACCCATATATTCCTCCTTTGTTGATTTTTTTTGGAATATTAGTGCTACACACTACACGAGCACACATTCAAAGCAGCAACCACCAACTCCGATTGGTTGGCAACTCATAACCACCAACTCCGGTTGGTCGGTAACTCATTAGCACCAACTCCGATTGGTCGGTAACTCAATTACCACCAACTCCGATTTGTCGGCAAATCATAGCCACCAACTCCGATTGGTCGGCAACTTATTACTACCAATTCTGGTTGGTCGATAACTCAATTACCACCAACTCCGGTTGGTCGACAACTCATTACCACCAACTCCGGTTGGTCGATAACTCTATTACCACCAACTTCGGTTGGTCAGTAACTCAATACCACCAACTCCGGTTGGTCGGTAACTCAATAACAACCAACTCCGGTTGGGCGGTAACTCAATAACCACCAACTCCGGTTGGTCAGTAACTCAATAACCATCAACTCCGGTTAGTTGGTACCAAACTAGGCAAAAAGTTGGACGACCTCCCAGGGCATCCACTATCTAAGCAACAAGGTAATCCAGATGAGATTACTACAACTAAGAAGGAAGATGAGATAAAAATCATTCCATTGCTTAGGCCCAAAGAGTGACAAGTCACTATAATTAAACAACAAACGAGGACATTTTACAAATTGTTTCGAAGAAAATGAAATGGTAAAATACTAAAAATCTCTTCATTAAAACTAAGCAAATTACATATGATATGAAGTTTGAATCATTACATAAAAATGTCCTATTCTATGGGTTTCTTTCCCTCTGCTTTTGAAACAGGTTCCACCCCAACTAGAGGATCATATAATGCATAAGGAGAATTTATAAAGTTAAGATGTTGTAGCATTCTGATATTCATTATGGATGGCCGATCAAGCAAGTGTTCTGGATGAGATATCTCAAAATTTGAATGAAGGTTGTAGTCACCAAGATACTTGGAGATCAAAATTCGAGGAATAGCACGGGCTGGAATCCAATTAAGTTCAAGTTTGAAGGGAGGCACTGGTAAATCAAGAACTCCAAGATCATAATAATCCCACAAGAAGCGACCTTGATCCAGTTTCAGAACATATAAGGCATTCAACCACCCTTGCTTATATCCTTTGTTGTTCGACTACTACAAACGAGCATTAAGGTGATACAAAGCTTCATTATACCCAGCCATCCAAAATTCCCCGGGCTACTTGTGAAATTGATAAGTTAATCTCTCAAGTTTCTCGTGGAGCTTCTTTGCCAAAATTTCTTTACTTTATTTCTTCTCTAAGGCAAATTAAGTTCTCGTTTCTTCAATAGTAACCCGACCAACCCTTGCTTGTCTACGAGAAGAAAATCTTGCTCTTCCACGAGCAGGTGTGGAAGATCCTGCTTGTTTCAAAGTTTTTAACTCATCCCTTAAGTTAACATTTTCTACTTCTAAAAAGGAAAAACCATCATCATTAATTGGGACTAAGGCTCCCGAAGAAGAAGAAGCAGTAGATTTGAGTTATTTTATTTCCTCCCGTAAAGCGATGTTGTCCTGCTCCAGTAGCTTGGTGATATGTCTATGTTCTTCAATTTCAAGCTTTAACACACTTTCCTTTTTCTCATGAGAAGAAATAAACTTGTCATATCCCTTGTCAGCACTTAATTGTTGGTAATTTTTCTCATAACCTTGATGTAAAAGTGTAGTAGATTCTTTGTACTGCTGTTGAAGCTCCTCGATCGTTCCTTAAAGATATTCAATCATCTCATAATAGGCCAAATTGTTGGCTATAACACGATCAAGTAGGCACTTCAGGTACTGATAAGCATCAATGGCTAGCTCAGAAGCATCTGATCCGAGGATATCAATGATTTAAGCCTCGGTAAAATCTGCATGACCAACTATGAAATAGTCATTGCATTTCTTCATCAACTCTGTATCATGAGCTGATAAGAGTTCCATCCTGGCCACAAACTAGCAAAGGAAAAATGAAAAATAAAATCAACAAGGATGCGAACAGAGCAAGTAAGAAAGAAATTCAAGACGAATAATAGAAGTTCAAATTTTATTCATCATGATAAAGGAAAACATAATTCAAGGTTACATTTAAGAAAATAGTAAAATAAAAGACCCAAATAACTTTACATCTTCTCCTTATTTCCTATGGCTTCTTCAGATGGTTTGGATGAAGGGGTTGGTTGCTCGGAGGGCAAGGGAAGCTGCTCGGCAGATGTGTTGGCTTATTTGACTTACTCAGAAGGTTGAATAACTATAACAATAGGGACTTGCTCTCCTGTCATCATAGAAGATTCATCTGAAGCAGCTTCATCTTCTTCTCCAGGAGAGGGAGGAGGCTCTTGGAACAACTCAGAATTCTCAGTAACCTTCAACTTATTCAAGGCTGCTACACATCCATCCCTAAAATATTTAACACTGGCATACTCCATTTGAGAAGACATAACGTCCAGGCCCTTATTCCAACCCTTGTCCCAACCAGCACTAAAAGATTTTTTAACTGTAGCTTTCTTTTTTGCTCTCTCCGAGGAGGTCTTTTCCCTAAGCAGCTCTTCGGTAGACTTCAGCTTTTCTTCTACCTCTATCTTGTGTCGCTCAACATCTTGAAGCTTGGAAATATTTTCCTCAGCAGATTTAAGTTTGACTTCAAGCTCGGTATTATATTGTTCGGCCTCCTTCAATTTCTTCTCCAACTCTTTGGAGGCAGTCACAACTTGATCTCTATTTAGTTTAACAAATTTGAATTATTTCTTCCAAGCATATTTGTCTTCCTCGTACTTCTGACGAGATTCCCTCAAAGATTGAGTTAGTCCAGCAAAAGCTTCTTCTACCCCACCCGAGGAGCTGGAAGCCCTAATGGCTTCATCCTTCTTCAAAATGCTATTGAAGCAAGTCACAAGCTAAAAAAATAAAGAATTTTGAGTCAATATATGAATATAGTACTAGAAAATAAAGTAGTCAGGCTAACGATACTTACTGAAGTAATGTGTTGAGCAGCCAATGTAGTAAGTCCCTCACAAGAAAAGGTGTCTTTAACACCTCGAGATTCTGGAACAGTCCAAGATCTTATCATGCCCATAGTAGATCTCGGAGCAACAAGAGCTGGAACACTACCTTCAACATTTGAGGTTGAGAGATAGGTTCAACAGGTCTCTCATAAGAACTTCTTTTTAATCTCCTCAGAGGAGCAGGAGCATTTTCGATTAAAGGTTTTGTCTCTATTGGTGAAATGACAACAGTATCACTCGAAGGTGAGATGACAACAGGCACAGGGAGCTTCTTGCCTGCTTCCTTGGCAGAAATAGAAGGGGGTACATGTATAATCCTTATCCCTTTATCTGGGACATCTTGTTTATTCTTCTTTGCCATCTCAATGGCAAAGGCAGACTTGTCAAAAAAGGCAGGAGCTTTTCTCTTCTTCATCAGATCAGTAATAGGAATGCTTAAGTCAGAAGAAGATCCTTTCGCACTGGTTTCGGAGCTCGGTGTCTGATCAAGATCAACCACCACTGTACAAGCAATGAAAGATGAAGTGTAGCTTCTGTATTGTAACAAATAAGAAGCAGATCTAATGTGTTGACCAACAACAGATTGATTCAAGACCCAGATAAGTTTTAAATGTTTTATATTAACCTCGGTTTTGGAGGTTTCCTTTTACTATCAACTGTAACAAACAAAATTAATGTCAGTGATGCATTTCATCAAATACAAAGAAAACAATATTTTAAAAACAAAAAAAAACTATCCCATTGCCATAAAGCGGGCACCTGGGACCTTAGTACACGTCATCTCCATTTAATGGAGGGTGTTGCCAATTTTTCATCACAACTCCATGATCAAAATAATCCCTATTGTCATCGGGAAGATTGACAACTAAAGCTCTATTCGAAAACCTAGTTTTTAAATAGAAAGTATTATCACCAGTAACCCATCTATAGAAATACATAATTTCTGGAATCCCCAAACGATTTCCATGAAGTTGGTTCAATCTATGTACGCCATTAACTACCCTCCATGTATTTGGAGCTACTCTTGCAGGTACAATATCAAAATATTGGCAAATTTCCAAACACAGGGGATTTAGCGAGAAAGAAAAGCAACATTCGACTACAAAAAGACTTGGGAACCAATGTCCCTCTGCCAAGAAAAATAAATCAGAAGGACAAGAAAGTTCTTCCAAAATGACCCAAGAAGGAATTGAAAACTCCGAACGGAATTTATGCAACGATTCAACAATATAAATCATGGCGAATAAAGTAAATAAAGAAGAGAGAAGAAAATCTTACAGAATAAAGATTAGTTAACAATGAACGATGGAAAGAATGAAGGCACAAGATAGAGAGAAAATGAAGAGTTCAGAGATACAGATTTGAAAAAGTGAAAGACGATAGGATTTCTGTCGTACTTAAATACTTTACCTCGGGAATAAAGAAAAGTAATGATTTCAAGGGAAGATGTTTGCGTTTCCGGCGGCTAAAAGAAGAAAAGGGCACAAATATCGAAGTGATCGTGAAAATTAAAAATATTAATGAAGCTTGATATTATGCGCTCAAAAAGGAATTATATACAAGGAAAACCTTCCTAAAATTCAAGAATACCAGTAATCCAAGTAATTTTCATGCAAAATATTCCACACTCTCCTTCAACCTCAACTGTGAAGCATTGGGGGCTTTTGTTGATACCAAATTTAGTCTGCTGACGTGGACCAATCACTTGAAGACATGTGTCAAACTACGTGGAAAATACAAATACTTTCAATGAACAACATACTGTCACCGAGCTACCCAGGCGCTCCGAGAAACTTAAGCATACCGAGCAAGTTAAGCGGTCCGAGCTACTTAGCGTGCAGAGCATCCAAATCAAGAGAGTCAAAAGAAAAATACGCATTAAATGCGCATTATTATCGTACAGATGTATATGTCTACTAGATAACAGCGCATTATCCTTTCATATGTACAGCCTCAAGCCTATAAATACATTGTAACCTCCTCATAAGAAGGGGACTTTGGATCTCTTGGTAAATCTCTTATCGAGATTCCAAGTAAACAGTCAGCAATACAAAAACAGTGGACATAGGCCATTTTCGTAAGGCCAAACCACTTTAAAAATCCTTTATCTTACTTATTTGTGATTGATTAATTAGATATAATCTAGTTTTTTACATCAACAATCATCCAAAAAATAAAAATAAAAGTATACAAAAAAAAGCATGAGAAGATTAAACTAAAAGTAATCAACAGGAGGAGATCAAACTCATTTAAGCCTTGAATTGAAATGGAATCTTCAATTATACATCAAAAATCTCTCAATCACAATCCCTCACTAATGTATTTATTGAATCTAAAATAAAAATTACAAATAAAAAAAAAAAAAAAAAAAGGACAATGGATGAATTCATAATGGATAATTAAATAATAAAAGATATTTGCTAAAAATGCAAATCCTAATATTATAAAATTGTACATTATAGCTCATCCAAAGAAATAAACTCTAAATCATAACTTTATGTTGAGATAATTGCTAAAAATGCAAAATCTCAACATAAAGGAATGGATTAGAATTTATCTCCCATAAGGGATGAATTTAACTACATCAATCTATTATGAAGTAATTGCTAAAAATGCAAAAGTTCATTATAGATGGGTGGGTTGGAATTCATCCTAGAGATAAATTTAACTACACACCTCTATATTGAGATATTTACTAAAAAAACAAGTACTCTCTAAAGAGGAGTGTAGAGAAATTTATCACACAAAGCTTAAAAAGGAATTTGGAGATCATATTCAATGACACCAAGTCTTGCATTTATAGGTGGAAGAAGCTAGGGGTATTTTTTGACAATGCACACATGTGTGCGTATGTGTTGAGTGAGGTAACAATCTGATTTGGGTGAGGGAATGCACATGTGAGAAGTGGGGGCATGTGAGGGTATTTTTGGAAATGGGTTAAAATGGGATCAAACATGTGGGTTTTATTTATTGGTTTGTGTTTTGGAAATTGGCAGGTGATAAAAATTGTGAGAAGAAATGGGTGAAAAAATTGATAAATGTATCTTGTGGCTTGGAAGTTAAAATGGGTTTAACCAGACCCGGGGTTGAGCAGGTGTTATGGCCGATTGGGATAGTGGGGATTCGATTGGAGCTACCCGGTTTTGATTCGAACTAATGGG
Source organism: Sambucus nigra (assembly GCA_949130495.1). Classification (NCBI taxonomy): domain Eukaryota; kingdom Viridiplantae; phylum Streptophyta; class Magnoliopsida; order Dipsacales; family Adoxaceae; genus Sambucus; species Sambucus nigra. The sequence goes on from OX422210.1 coordinate 694,138,621, forward strand.
GTTAGGTCAGGTTTGGAATTGGTTGGGCAGAGTTTGGTTAGGCAGCGGGTAGTGGCGAGTCGCGGGGCTGGTTCGGGTACCGACGATAGGTGGGTTAAGTCACCGGAGGTCGGAGCTAGGTTAGTCGCTGGTAGGTGACGACGGTGGTTCAAGGGAGGTATGGGTTGGGGTCGGAGAGTTTGTGGTGAAATGGGCTTTGGATATTGGGATGTTTGGATGGTGTGAGTGGAGGTGTGATGTGTGTGTTTTTGGTTATGGAGGATAGAGGAGAGAGAAAAGGGTGTGGTGAGAAGATGATGAAGGGGAGGGTTGTGTATGTGAGGGTGTATGGTAGTTAGGGTGCGTGTCAGTGAGTGAGTTTAGGTGTGTGGAGCTATAGGTTATGTGCGTGTGTGTTAAATTTGTACCATAAAAACAAGTAACTCTAAAAAGAAAACTAATAAAACTAAAAATCTAAAAATAAAATGCCACTCTAAAATAAAATAAAGATTCAATAAAAAAAATGAAATTAAAAAGAAATAAAAATAAAAATCTATTAAAACTAAAACTAAAATCCTAAAAAATGTAAAATCTAATAAAACTAAAAAATAAATGAAATCCTAGAAAAAAAACTAATCCTAACAAAATAAAATAAAATAAAAACTAAAAACTAATAAAAATCAAAATAAAAATAAAAATAAAATAGAAAATAGAAAATAAATTTTAAAAAATTATAAATAAATCCTAAAAATAAAACGACACAAAGTAAAAATCTAAAAAATAAAATAAAAAGGCACAAACTAAACACACATGGGGTGCAGGGTAGGTTTAGGCTCGGGTAAGGTTCAAAAATGGGGAATTATCTCCATTTGACTGCAAATTGCCTCGAAATAATGCTTTTGACACCGCAACCGCAATCAAGCCTGCACATTGAACATTTACGCTCGTAAGACCATTATTGTCGAGAATTAGCAACTAAAATACGTCTATTCGGGGTATAAAATGTACAATTTTGGGTGTTTATCACTAGCTTATCATGGATGAACTTCCTTTCTCGATCCCCTGATGAGTTGCTCGTGGTTCTCCCACGTCTTTTATCATGCGGGCATTCTTTTATTCATCTAACTTAGTACAAAATACATCATCAACCATGTGAAATTCTTCCACCGGGAAAGGCCTTTTCATTACTTTGATAATAATATTTGTTACTTGAATATAAATTTTTCACATTGATGAAATGTGGAAGGAACAATCCCATATGTGTGCATCTAAACTATTTCGATTAGTAGCTGATATCTTGTGGGAGTATTGATGATATGGAATTTGATGTGGGAAGTAAAATTCCTCAATTTAATCCCAACATTTACATATCACAAAGATAGAAACCTTGCATTGTTAAATCCCAAAATTACTAAAGGAATTGACACAATCTTTCCTTCAGATATTCCTGTCTCATAAAGTGCAATGGGCATGTTATTGATTGAATCACCTCCATCCAATAATGCCTGAGGCAAGATAATCCTATTACTAGTGCAGTCATATATAGTGACCTATTATGAAAGAATGGAACTTATCTATCAACCTCTGGGAATACAACCTCTGATATCTACCTCTTTATGAGCCTCCCAATCGGCCCGTGCCAATTTATTGAGGGATATTCTTTGTCTTGAACAAATTCTAGAATTTTCTTAGTGACTACCACCTTTGTTTCTTCTTTAACTCCTACTTAATAAAAAAAACCACTTGAACTTTGAAGTTATAGAGATCACTGCACATTTTGAGTCCAACTACACTTCTTAGGTGTAAGAGAGTAGTTCTTTTAGTTCTAGGGTGATTAAATATAAACTGATGTGTAACCTGTATTAATGATAATAACTTAATAGTCAAAGTGTATTGATAATGAAGGATTAAACTTAGATGGAATGAGAAAAATTCTTTAGTGTAAACTCATAAACTCTCATGTATAACTCAATAATAAATAATAAATGCGATATGTTTAGAATAATAAATGAACCCTTTAAACAACTATTTAGATGAGGGGAAAAGCAAGAACTAAGGTACAAAGGAATAAGGGTCAAAGTTCAATAAATACCTATGTTCTTGGTGTAAAGCTTGGACAAAGGTATTAATGGTGAAGTATAAAAGCTTTGGTTCTTATAATAACTCTCTAAGAAATATCTATATACCACTCTGAGGTGTGATCCCCCTATCAAAGGGTGGTTGGGTGTATATATAGTCCGTCAAGTACACTCGAGTAGTCTCAGGATCATTAAATGCTAAGTCAGACCATTGTACCTCTATGTCACTAGCATTAAATGCAAAGTTGAGTCACTATGCTTCCACGTCACCGGCATTTTATGTTAAGTTGTGCCACCAAGCTTCCATATCATTGGCATAAAATGATGGGAAAAGACTTAAGTGACTAGCTATGTGTTAGGTGACAGCCCACCAGTGGTATCTTACAAAACTATCTATCAGTCACCAAGCCACCATCGTTCACTCAAGTTTGTATTGGAAATGGGATAGATCATAAATGATGTCACTATTGTGGAAAGATATTAGTTATTTTGGACAAAGACTGTTTGTATTAAACTCTGTGGATAAAGGAACTCGTGATTACTCAGATGATGATCTTTCGAATTTTACTCTCTCAGATGAGTTGGTGTTTTATCTAGGGTATATAAATATGTTAAGCCGTGACTTAACGTTGCCTTTCCTCTCAACCCTCTGAACAAATTCCCTTATAGGCTCCCTAGGTGAGGATGTCGATAATGAAAGCTCCTTAAGTGCTTATAGATATGGTCCCTTGCGAATATCAAGTAACCTCATCCAATATTACACATGACTTAAGTTAAAATAAAATACAAAGGTTTTTTGAACAACTCCTTTGGTAAGTCTTCCTATGTGCCTCTTTTTATTGTTTGGACTAGTTTGCTTGATTCCAACTTCTTCTGTTCTTGCTCTAGTTTCCTATGTGCTTTCTCTATCTTCCTCTATCTTTGTTCGAGCTGACTTATGAGAAATCTAGATTAATTCCTCATACTCCTTTATAATCTCACTAATATTTATTGAATCCTTCTCTAGTTTCTTAATCAAGGGAATTTACTCTAATTACAGGTTTATCTTTAAGCCCCCCAATATTTACCCCTTCATAGAGAAATTTATTTCGTGGGAAAGAATATTTGTAAACACCTTGCTTCAAAAATCCCCCCCTCTAATTAAATCTCTCCTTATGTGAACTTCAAGGAAAATAATTGTGACTTGTCATCCTCATAGTAAGAAAATACTATTCTTGAAAAAACTTGGTCTATGGACTCTCTTTGCGATCCGACTTGATCCATGGGAACTCATTACATACAAACTTGATTCGTGGGGACTCAATGCGAATAACACTGGCTTTATTTATTTTTTTTTGAAAAAATGGCATTTTAAAAGGCCGCAAAACTCTTCCTTTGTAAAACAAGTTATCCTCTTTTTGGTGCATGTCATCAATTAATTCTAGAGTTTAATTGTCCGACATTTCTGCCACTATTTGCCACATTGCGAGTTGGGGTGATCTCATTTACCCAAAAGCCATAATTTGTATTATAATACCCAGCGTGGGAAATCAAAATGTAAGGATTCCAAACATCTAGTTCTCAATCATTTAAAACCCAACACTTAATCATTTTTTTTCCAAACCTTCAAACTTTGTGCTATTAAAACTCATAGCTCAAACTATTCTAAAGATAGAAAGTGTCATTTTCTCTTAAATCCCACTAGAAACGACCAAAAAGTCATGTCTCAACCAGTAATTTATTCTCGCCTTCCTTTCTGTGTTATTTTCACATCATTTTATCCATTAAAACCTTCACTTAGTAGCAATGGATTTTTCAAATCATCAACCTAAAATTTTCAACCAAGCTCTAGAGGCCCAAATAGCGGCGCGTCAAGCCCAACTACAGTTATATTTTTGTTCCCCATGATTTGGGGGAAATGAAAAGTTTAGAGAACAATACAAAGCATTTTTCAACCATTTGCAAGTCAAATTTTATACTCTAACGCTGGTGGAAGAACCAGATTAATGTGAATAATAGGGTTATCTAGCCATATCTAGCATTCTTTGTTTTAGGTTGGACTGTTGGGACTTCCTTTACTTCTACATTTTCAAAACACCTGGAGGCTCCGTAGAAGGCTTTGATGCCTAGTAAATCTATACTCACCAAACCTATTCTAGGATCCTTAAAAATGTGAGTATTCTAAACACTTATTAGACTGGGGACTTCACTTTGTCAAAGAATTACGTTGCCATCCAAGTATTGGTCTCTCGATGGAAAAAATTCTCAAACACTTTTGTTATAACTTGGGGTGAATTCACTATCACCGTCGAGGATGTTTGTGAGTTAATGGGCCTTGAGCCTTATAGTTCCCTTTCTTACAACAATGAAACTCTTGATGCCAATGGAGATACAACACGAGAAAAATTGTATAAAATCTGTCATGAATGTGTTGGGGATTACAATAAAGCTACCTTCACTCAACTTATCAAATTTTATTATATGGTTCCCCCGAAACCCAACAAAGATGATAATGCCAAAGGTATCATCCTTGATTAAGCATTTGGTGGTGGAAAAGGCTCCTCGTTGGAGCTAGATTCTTATATCTTGTGCTTTCTCACTCACTTCTTTTTTTGGCAAGCCTAATGATCAACCCCATAGAGACTTGTCCAATATTTCCGTGAGGTTGGATCGTGGGTTCAATCTTCCTCCTGCTATCATGTTAGTGAGGTTGGCTCAAGGTTCCCCATTATTACCCCTTAGAAGCGTTTTGTTTGCAATTTCTTCGTGAGATGTCCAAAGCTACTTCATTGGAATAAAGTGAAAAATAAGGAATTATTTCCTTTTGTTCAAAAGTACCCTTCCTTTGTTGCTAGGCCTTATTGTGGGAAAACTAAAGCCCAAACGTGCTCGTTCATTGATGAGGCCAATCTTTCAGTTAAAGCAGTAACATAAGAAATGATTATCGAGAAATTTGCTTTATTTATTTTTCTTATGCTTACTCCTAGTTGTCTTCCCTCAATCATCGAGTGGGGAGTTGAAAGTGAGGCCTATTATCCCCATCGTTCTGCCAAACAGTTTGGGTACTGTAATACCCCGCAGTTTTATTGATATTATTAAAGGGATTAATTAAATTAAATTGGATAATTAATTAAAAATTAATTCGAATTTAAATACTAGCGAGACGTGAGTTGGTAATTGATTATGATGATAATGTTGAATATTACTGGGTGAATATGGTGATATATGATTATTGAATTTACTAAAATTGTCGCGAGTTATAAATACGATAATTCGGGAAATTAAGTTGGGACGCGCGTGTCAGTTGCGTCAAGAATCTTTTTAAATAAATTTTAAAGTAAATTATAATTTTATCCTCCGTATGATGATTTTGAGTGCGCCAGTGCGTTCTAAAGGGTCGAAATAGTCAAAATAACACTAGTCAGGGGTTTAGTATGGGTCCTGAGGTATTTTCAGGCCAAACCGGCAACCCGGGAGGCTATTTTAGTCATTTTAATTTTTAGGGAATATTAACCCACGAAATTTAGGATTTATTTATTATCCAATATTAGGGCCATTATCTATCAAAAATCAAGGAGTGGGCAACGTGAGAAACATGAGAAGTTACAAGAAAGCTTTCAAGGCCATAACCACCACACACCACCACTATTCGCCGGATTTGGGACCGGAGAGAGGAAGAGAACCAGCCTTATCGTCATGAAAGGATCAGAACATCAAATTTCCAGGAAAGTTATTTGATTCATTAAGTTTCAGCGAATAATTTATCCATGATAGTTTAGGATTTGATGATATCCATGATAATATTGAAAACTAATGACATTTGGAGATGAAACTTTAATGTTGGATAGGATTTGCATGTAGTTTGATTCTGGAAGTATTCCATTAACAAAGTCATAAAACTTTATTAATTATAAACGGATTTAGGAAGAGAAGTATGATGATTCTTGAAGAAAATAGAAAAATAATATTTTTCATGATATCATGATGATTTAATCCAAGAAAAGTATAATTGATGATGATTTAAGAGATATGGAACGTTAAGAATCATGTAATTAGGTTGTATAATGACCCAATATGCTGACCTTAGGATTTGACATCTTATAATGAAGATTTGGGACAAAATTGGGCCTGAAAACGAAGGAAACCCATAACCTGCACCTGATTTTTCGATCGATCGACTAGGCTCGATCGATCGATACCCATAGGTCGATCGATCGATCTCCCCAGAAACTGTGACTTTTTGCCCCTTTTTAAATTGAAGTGATTTCAATCATCTAAAGTTATAAGTGAGGATTATGTGAATGCATTAGGACTCGAGGGAAACCAGTAGGGATATAATTGAAGCCTGAAACATATTTGAATTTGGTTGGAATGTAGTGTCGAATTTACGAGTGTCCGGTGAGTAATTTCCTATTTTTATGATGTGAGAACATGATATAAATTCTTAGGAGTGATAAGTTAGGATTTGGGACATGAATAAGGACTTCGGAGTACTGAATTAACATGTGGGAAAAAAAAGAGTCTTAATAATCTCTTCAGTTAGGTTTTAAGTACTCGAAACTACGACATGAGACTTATAGGCAAACTATATTATGGAATAATAATAGTGTACGAATTAGACTAATGGTATAGGGATGAGAATAAACCTTTAATAATATAATACGTTATCTAAGTTGTGTGAATGCTTAGTATATGGACTATGGTGTGTATGGCATACCTACCATACTTGCTATCACGGGAGGTCGGCTTTCGGAATATGACCATCTGATATTTGTGTGCCGACGAGGGAATTTAGATTGGTACCTTAAGGACATAGGGCTATGAATGTCTTATTTGTGAGTTGATAAGTCAGCTGACCATGGGAGCATATATATGTACGTGACTCATAGTTATGTGAACAATGTGAACAATGTTCGCCTCCAATATATGTGATTTTGTTTATTGAAAAGGTTCCTGAGAGATTCAAAACACGTAGTCCTTATGTACGTGATGTACCGGGATTAAATAGCAGAGTATGTGTGCACCGCAGCTTAGCCTAGGGGTGCCCTATTTATATATTTATGCTGAGAATAATATACTTGTGATTGTTGATACAAAAATTAGTCAGCTGACGTGGATCAATTATACGAAGACGCGTGTCATCCTGCGTGGCGCGAAATATATTGACCAAGCAACTTTGAGTGCTGAGCTACTCAATATAGCGTGCTACTCAGGATGTCGAGCTGCTTAACGTATCGAGTTACTCAGCACACCGAGCAGCGTACCGAGCATTTAGTCAGGAAGATCAAACGATAAAAATAGATCCAATGAACATTCTTATCATGTACAAATGTATATGTCTATCAAATAACGGCATATTGTCTATTCATACTGAGAGCCCAAGGGGCTATAAATACTTTGTAACACCCCTACTAGCGGGGCAAGCTTCCATAAGCACACAAACTGAAGACTAAGGCAAATACCCAGCAATACACAACAGTGGAAGTAGGCCATTTCATTAAGGTTGAACCACTTTAAAAATCCTTTGTCTTATTTATTTATTCATATTTATGAGTGATTAATTAATTAGATCAAATCTAGTTTTTTACATCAACAGATTGGCGCCGTCTGTGGGAAATGACTAAACGTAGCATTTTTCACCCAAAAACTCATCCAAAATGACCGAAATCCCAGAATCTAGCAACATGAATACTGACGGGGTTCCTCTTAACCCCTATGCTCCTCCAAACGCAAGCGATATCACAGGAATCTTAGCCATTTTAGCCAGAGGGCAAACAACCATGCAAGATACTATGCGGCAGTTCATCCAAACTTTTTAAAATGGAGCTTCCATCCAGTCCGGTTAACGAAGTGTCATGCCGCTACCGTCTTCACGATCCATACGTCCTAAGCCTCACCGTATTGGAACCTCAGGTGATCCATCCTATCAACCCAGCCTGACATCTCCTATAAGAATTTTAGAGTCTCAATAAAACATCACTTTGACTCCAGAACGAATGAGCACTCTGAAGAGATTGAGTAGAGTCTCCCCATTTGACCGTTTGGGCCCCAGGAGGAATAAAAATCCTCCTCGAATTGCGTCAATAAATTCTCAATGACCAAATGAGTTAAGGGAAGGATCTACCAAATTACGTCCAAATATCAGGCTCACAGCTCGCCCAGAAAGGTCCCAGGAGGAGAATTCAACGCGATCTGTTGCTCACACCCATAACTTCGAAGCTAGAAAGGAGTTATGGAAAGGATCTATCCGGCGGTTAGAAGACAAGTTAGGGCAAATGGTTAAGGCCAGAAATCCTCTCCAAATAACTTTTGTCCAAGGGTCACATGCCATATCGATGAGAGGCTCAGCTTCTACCCATTTTGTGAAATAATCAATGACTACCAAATATTTTAATTGGCCTCCTATAGTCGGCAGAGGCCAAACAAAATCTATTCCCCACATGGAAAATGTCCAAGGATAAGTGATTGGCATTAGCAATGCCTGAGGAATTCTTCCTATAATAGAAAATCACTAACATTGGTCGCATTTCTTAGCATAAGTTGTACAGTCAGTGCGCATTGTTGGCCAGTAGTATCCCTGCATCGTTATCCTCTGTAAAAGTGTCCGACCTACTACATGAGCTCCACAATAGCATTCATGAATTTCTTCAACTAGATCTTGGACTTCCGCTGGGTGAACACATCTTTGCAAACTTGCGATTATTCCCCTTCTGTATAAAACTCCACTATTTAAGACATATCTAGCAACTTTAAATTTCAACCTCTTGGTCGTGAGTTGATCGGCTGGTAAAATGTCTTCTTCAATGTAATCTCTGATGGGATCCATCCAGGAAGGTCCCATATCCAAAGTGATGAACTTTACCATTAGATCTTCATCGATACTTCTACAAGATAGTATCTCAATTGGAATTGTTCTTCATAGCTCGGTATGAGTGGCTTAACTAACCGAGCTAGTTCATCTTCCCTTGCATTCTCCAGTCTTGATATTCTGATCACTTGAATTGCTATAAAATTGGACACAATCTCCCACTACACCAAATCCTGTGAAAGGTCATGCCCAGTGGGTCACGACCCAAGTTCGCGACCAGCTGGTCGCGGACTTAGGCCATGACCAACTCAATAATTGGAGTGACCATATTTCTTACCACACTAAATTATCGATGCTCTGGAGGTGGTCACGACACAAATACCTGACCACTGTGGTCACGGACTTGGGCTGTGACCCTGTCGTGACCATCTTGGCGCCAAAATCATGCCAAAATTCCCTCCAAGCTTGGTCGCAAATGGGTCACGAACTTGGGTCATGACCAAAGGCAAAAAAAAGTACAAAAATATATGCATATGGGTCACAGCTAGGGGCCGTGACCATTTTTTGGTGTGGGTCACGGTTATGGGTCGTGACCATCCGCCAATGCAATATATATTGTTAGTCACGCATGGGGTCACGGCTGTAGGCCGTGACCATTCTTCATTCCAGGTACAGGATGGCGCCAACACCTCCCACGGGACCAATGTAACTCATAGGAATTGACCACGCAGCCGCGGGTCTCCCGGTATGAGAATATGACGATAATTTGCATATTTCAAGACTTAGGCTTAAAAACATGACGTTAGTGGGTGAAAACCCGAAACAGCCCCGAAACGGCCCCGTGAGTGGCATCAACACCTCGCACGGGACCAATATAACTCGTATGAACTGATCGCGCGATCATAGTACTCTCGGTTTGAGAATGAAATTAATATGTTGATAATTATAACTCATATATGCAATTTTTTAGCTTGAATATTTTTTTGTAAAACTACTTGCTTACTGATATCATTTTTTTGTATTCTATCATTTGTAGGATTTTTGCACGTGGAACAAATGAAGGAGGCAATGGTTTACAACATGAAGATTGCTTATATAATGTTGTGGACATTCAGGATTATATTTTTTAAGTGTTACAGCCGTGCGGACTTTTATTGTTTTGTTTTATGGCCGTGCGGGCTTTTATAATTTGATTGTTAAATTTTATGGCCGTACGGACATTATAATACGCAGGTTTTACATTTACAGGGTTTGGATTGTCCAGAAAATAGAGAAAACTCTACCCAATTTTTTTTTGGGTTTGTGAATTATTAAGACGTGTAATATTTTTAAGTTTGTATATATATATTAGTTTATTAACAACATTCTCCATTCACGATTTGTGATTTTTTTTTATTGTTTTACCAATAATAAATATTTGTAACACCTCGTACGCGTCCAACGTTACTCGTAACAACCGACAGTGCACTCACAAGACACCCAATTTTAGGATTGGACCAAAAAAAGACATTTTTTTTAAATTATAGTTAAATATGGTCATGGACTTTGTCCATGACCATTTTTATTATTTCCGTCGTGAGTAAAAATGGTCGCGGTCAAAGTCTATGACCCCCCACCGTGACCAAGAGTGGTCGTGGCCAAAGTCTGCGACCATTTTTTTTTGTCGCGGTATGGGTCACGGACTTTGGCCGTGACCATTTTTGGTCGCGGTTGGGGGTCACGGACTTGGACCACGACCATTTTTTTGTCACGGTTGTGGGTCGCGGCCAAAGTCCGTGACCAATTTGTCACGGTTATTGGTCACGGAGTTGGACCGCGACTATTTTTTTCTTTTTTTTATCATGTTTGTGGGTCGCGGACTTGGGTTGTGACCAATTTGTCACGATTGTGGGTCACGGATTTGGGCCGCGACCTGTCACGGCATGGGTCACGGCCCAAGTTCGTGACCATCTGCCGTGACCCCCTGTGGGCCGTGAGTGTTTTTTGGTCACGGACTTGGGCTGCGACCCACGAAATTGGTCACGCCTGAAATGGTCACGGCCCAAGTCCGCGACCCATAGTCTTGGTCAGGGATTTTGGCCGTGACCAATCGTCAGTTTTGATGTAGTGTCCATGGCTTTAGTTAAATACCTTGACATGAATTCTCCTTTTGCCGCATAAAGATTTAGCATCTGATTCACCACTAGTTGCGAATCACTAAACACCATTACTTGCTCTGCATTCAATGACTTATCTAACCCACAATTACAGCTTCATACTCAGCTTCATTATTGGAAGCTTTGAACTGAAAATGCAAAGTATATTTTATATCTATCCCATCCGGACTATTGAGGATAATTCCACCTTCGCAACCCATTTCACACGAAGAACCATTGACATACAAACTACATATAGGGATACAATTATCAAACCCTTGGTCTGATAGAGTCCTCTGATGGACTATCTGGTGCTTCCTTTCATCATCCTTTAACTCTAGGCTTTTATCAGAGGATTCTTATTATTCAGTAATTGTCCCTTCTGGCAGGTCAGCTACGAGGAGTTGATCGGGGACAGTTTCTGATGACCCTCTGGCATTTGTGGATTGTTTTATGTTATCCCCTGTTGGTCGGAAGTATCTGGGTAAGTGACTTCAGCGATGAAATCTTCCACTGCCTGTGCTTTAAGAGAAGACCTTGGCTTGTAGATAAGGTCGTATTCCCCCAACTCCACTGCCCATTACATTAGTCTTCTAAATTGTTGTGGCTTGTGTAAAGCCTGTCTGAGTGGCATGTCAATATATACCACTATTATATGGGCTTAAAAATAAGGTTTCATTCTCTTGCTCGCCTCAATCAATTCCAATGCCACTTCTCCAATTTTGGATATCTGATCTCGGTTCCCTTGAATGCTTTGCTCGTATAATAAACCGATTTTTGTACTCCACCGTCTATTCTTATCAAGGCTGAACTGACTGAATTTTCTGAAACAACCAAGTTCAAGTATAAATTTTCTCCTAACACTGGCCTGGATAGTAAAATAGGTGTCCCCAAGTATTTCTTTAACTCCATGAATGCTTTCTCACACTCTTCTTTCCACTTAAAGGCCTTTTTGAGCACCTTAAATAATGGAAGACATCAACCAGTTGATCGGGAGACAAACCTTTTGAGATCCATTACACGCCCCGTAAGTCCTTATACTTCCTTCTTGGTGGTTGGAGATCGTAATTCTAGCAAGGATTTTATCTTGTCAGGATTCTCTTCGATACCTCGTTGGTTTACAATATAACTAAGGAACATGACTTCCTGTACGCCAAAGACTCACTTAGTCGGGTTAAGCTTCATGTGATACTTCTCCAACTGGTAAAATTAATTAGCTCAGATCAGCTATGTGGTTAGTAACTTTCTTGCTCTTAGTCAGCATATCGTCGACGTAGACCTCCATATTTTTGTCGATTTGCTCTGCAAACACCTTGTTCATCAGCCACTGGTACGTAGCACCTGAATTTTTTAGACTAAAAGGAATCACATTGTAACAGTATGTTCCTCATGGGGTAATAAAAGAGGTTCTCTTCCTGTCTTCTGGTTTCATATTAATTTGGTTGTAGCTGGAATAAGCATCATTGAAGCTCAATAATTCATGCGCTGAAGTATCGTCGACCAGCTGATCTATTCTGGGCAGAGGGAAGTGATCTTTCGGTCAAGTCTTGTTCAGATTTGTGAAATCCATGCACATTCTCCATTTATTTTTCTTCTTTTTTACCATCACCACGTTGGCTAACCAATCAGGATATTTGACATCCTCAATAAAAGAAGCCCTTTGTAATTTCTCTACTTCCTCTTGAATAGAATGGTTCTTCTCTTGGATAAAGATCCTTCTTCATTGCTTTATCGACTTGATTTTTTTGTTAACATTGAGTTTGTGGAACAGGAAGGCTGGGTCTATCCCCAGCATATCTTCATGACTCCACGTAAAAGTTTGCTTTCTATGCCTCAAAAGTGCTACCGACTCTTATTTTATTATCAGATCAAGTGAAGCACCAATCTGAGTTATTCTTTTTGGTCATTCATTGTCCAGAATAATATTCTCCGTTGCTTCCATGACTTGACCCTTCACGAGCTCTGATTTATCTCTGGGGTTTACTGTTTCAATCTCCGATTCTTCAGACTCATCCACTTGGTAAGTGGTGGTTTTCTTCATGGCATCCTCCAATTCCTCTTGTTCAGCAGGTGAGTAGTAGCATTCCCGAGCTACTTTCTGATCGCCCTTCATAATTCCCACCCCAAAGTTGGTTGAGAACTTTAAATATTGGTGTATAGTGGATGGCACTTCATCAAACTTTTTCAGGCCTACTCTTCCCATAATTATATTTTAGGCCGATTGGACATTTTTGTCCATTATAAAGAATCGTATCTTCTCCAATCTACAGGCAGGCCAGGTACCAATCAGCATATCCAACTTGATCGTCCCAAGCGAAAAAACATTCTCACCACAGAATCCGATAAGGGGCCTGTGATACGGTTCCAACTGGGTGAGTTTCAGGTTCAAACTGTCAAGTTAAATGTAGAACGTGATGTCCATCGAGATTCCATTATTTACCAATACTCTTGAGATGGTCATACCCTTCATCCTCATCTTGATAACCAAAGGGTCTTCATGAGGATACAAGACTCCTTCCAGATCATTTTTAGAAAAATCGATGAGCAGTTTATCCTTGTTAACCTTCCTCAGACGATCCTCTTCTGCCAGATTTATCCACTATATATAGGAAGAAGATTGGGCCTTATTGAGGTAAGCTTTCCTTTTAGTGGTATGCTCAACACCACCTGCATCTTCACCTGTTATCATAGTACAGTCAAATGAACCAAAACGGATTGAAAATTCCTCGTGTTATGGTTATCTTGGATTTTTTGGGGAGATCGGGGTCTTCTTCTGGTTCATCTTCGTGATCCATTTTCCTGTTATTCCTTGGTCGGTGAGGAGATTTTGACCTTTGTCGTGCTCTGTTGTTGGTTTTCTCATCGTTATGACGATCAAGACCCAGTTCAGCTTCCCTCGCCTAATGAGTGCTTCTATCTCATTTTGGAGAGCTACGCATTACTTGGTCGTGTGACCATGATCCTTATGGAACTCGCAATATTTGGACTTATCTCTTTTCTCAATAGTTGTCCTTAATTTTCCAGGCCAATTTAATTCCTTGTTGTTCTTGATTTCCTCCAATACATGGTTTATATCCACCTTCAGTGGGGTATAATTTTCATATCTCCTCAAGTGCTCCAATGTTTCCTTGCCTTTCGACTGCTTATTCCCCCTATTTTGCTTATGATCTTTCCTCTCAGACCTACCTTTAACTTTAGTCTCTGCTTTTGACTCATCATTCTTCTTCGCATCCATAGCTTCTTCGGCGTTCATTATCTTGGTTGCTTTAGCCATCAATTCAGCCATGGATTTGGGGGGATTCTTGGCCAGAGTGTAGTATAACTTCTCTGGTAGAAGACCGCTCATGAGGGCTGTAATAGAAGTTTTCCCCTCATAGTCAATTACTTCCAGTTTCTCATTATTAAAACGAGTTATGTAATCCCTTGTGCTTTCTCCTTCCCTTTGCCTTACGCTCAACAAATTTGCTGCCCTTTTGATTGTCTTCGCACCAAAACAGAAGTTTCCTATAAAGGGCTCTACCAGTTGATGGAAAGTAGCGATCTTCCCTTGAGGAAGATTGTTGTACCATATTTGAGTAGATCCAATGATAGTCCCCGAGAATTCCGTGCACCTCATTTCATCAAGAACTGCATAGATATCTGCAGCAGCTTGGTATTCCTCTATGTGGAGGACAGGATCAATTTTTCCATCGTACTTCGATGTAACTATAGGAGCTTTAAACTTTGATGGTGTGGAAAAATCCACAATTTCTTGTACGAAGGGTGACCCTTGGACAAAATTTCTTTGGAGAGGATTTCTAGCCTTATCTATTTCCCCTAACTTATCTTGTAACCGCCGGATAGTTCCTTTCCATGACTCCTTTCCATCTTCGGAGTTATGGGTGCGAGCAACAGATCATCTTGAACTCTCCTCCTGGGACCTTTCTGGGCGAGCTGCGAGTCTGATAATTAGACATGATTGGGAAAATCCTTACCTTAATTCATTTGGTCGTTGAGAATTTCTCGATGCAATCCGAGGACGATTTTTATTCCTCCTGGAGCCCAAACGATCAAATGGGGAGATTCTACTCAACCTCTCCAGAGCGCTCGTTCGTTCTGGAGTCAAAGTGATGTTTTGTTGAGACTCTACAATTCTTATATAAGATGTCAGGCTAGGCTGATAGGATGGATCACCTGAGGTTCTAGTACGGTGATGTTCAGGACGTCTGGATCATGAAGACGGTGGCGACATGATACTTCGTTGATCGAACTGGATGGAAGCTTCATTTTGAAAAGTCTGGATAAACTTTCGCATAGTATTTTGCATGACTGTTTGCCCTCTGGCTAAACTGGCCATGATTCCTGTGATACTTGCAGAGGATAACGACTCAAGGATACTACTGGCCAACAATGCACGCTGATTGTACAACTTATGCTAAGAAATGTGACAAATGTGAGCGATTTTTTACTATACAAAGAACTACTCAGGAATTGCTAATGCCAATCACTTCTTCTTGGCCATTTACCATGTGGGGAATAGATTTGGTTGGGCCTCTGTCGACTACAAGAGGAAGATTCAAATATTTGGTGGTCGCAGTTGATTATTTCACAAAATGGGTAGAAGTTGAGCCTCTCATAGATATGGCATATGAAAGGGTCTATCAATTCATCTGGAAGAATATTTTTTACAGATATGGTCTTCCACATGCTTTGATCACTGATCATGGTACCCTATTTGATAACGAGGATTTTGTAATGTACTGTATACAGTCTAACATCCAAAAGATCCAATCTGCTCCAGGTCATCCCCAGAGTAACGGGCAAACAGAAGTAACAAACATAACTTTGTTGAACGGGTTGAAGAAAGGGTTGGATGATGCGAAAGGGAATTGGACTAACAAACTGCATTCTGTGTTGTGGGCTTACCGAACAACTCCTCGAACAACAACTGGGGAATCTCTTTACATGTTAGCCTTTGGGAGTGAAGCAGTCATACCCGCTGAACTGGGCCTACCTACTCATAGGGTGCTTAATTTCAACACTCCAATAAGCGATTTGATGAGATGCTTATATTTGGATATGCTCGAGGAAGTCCGGGAAGACACAGTAATACGAAATGACGCTTATCAGCAACGGACTGCCATGTTTTATAATAAATTCATCAGGAAGTGTGATCTCAAAGTAGGAGATTATGTGCTAAAGAAAGTCATTCAGAAGCATAATAGGATGGAGGCCAACTGGCATGGGCCTTATTGTGTCACAGCGGTTGTTTGAAAATGCATAGAATGCAGAGCACCTGCGCAATTATTATCAATAATGAAATTAACATGTATTCAATTCTTTCAATTTGAATAAAAATGATATTTTCCCCATATTCTTTTTTGTTTATTTTTTTTTGGAGTACTAGTGCAACACACTACAAAACAACCACAACCTATGGTTGGTCGCTATCAACAACCACCAACTACGGTTGGTCGATATATCAACAACCACCAACTATGATTGAACGGCATATCAAGAACCACCAACTACGATTGGTCGGCATATCAACAACCATCAACCACGTTTGGTCGGCATCCAATAATGTTTCCACAACAATCATACAAGGCAAGGCCTGTTTGATTATGGGTGACCTCAAGGGGCATCTAAAACAAGGCAAGAAGATGGGTAAAATATCCACTGCATAGGCACCAAGGCAATCTAGATAAGATTGCTACAACTAAGCAGGAACATGTGATGAAAATCATTCCATAGCTTAGGCACTCATGCGTGATAAGTCACTATAACTAGGCCAATAACTGGGGCATAGCTCCATTGTCTAGGAAATCAAATCAAATCAATACAGGACAAATTGTCCCTTTATAGGACTAATTATCCCCTTATAGATATGGACATTCATCAAAATATAGCATAATAAGAAAAACATCTTACAAATTATTTCCAAGGAAAGACAATTATGAAACAAATGAACTTTTCTTCATTATATGATTAATAACGAAATAAAAATGTCCTACTCTATTAGTTTTTTTCCTTTTGATTTAGGTACAGGATCCATTCAAGCTGGAGGATCATCTAGAGCAAAGGAAGAGTTGATAAAATTCAAATCTTACAGCATCTTGGTATTTCTCGAACTTGGTCGGACAAGAAGATATTGAGGTTGAGATATCTCAAAATCTTCATGAAGATGGTAGTCACTAAGATACTTAGAGATCAAACACTGAGGAATGGAACGGGATGGAATCCAGCTGACATCTAGTTTAAAAGGAGGCACAGGCAGATCAAGTAATCCAAGTTTATACCAATCCCATAAGGAATTTCCTTTCTCAAGTTTCATCACAGTTAATGCGTTCAACCATCCATATTTGTATCCCTCATTATTTGATTGTTTCAACCGAACATCAAGATGGCATAAAGCTTTATTGTATCCTCCCATCCAAAACTCTCTGGGCTATTTGTGGAATTGATAAGTCAATCTCTCCATATGCTGATGAATCTTTTTCACCAAGTTCTCTTTACTCTCCAATGCAAAACTTTAATGGCAAGCTGATCGGTAAGACTTTGAATTTTTTACGACATTTCAGTAAAGGCTTAATTTTTTTGCCTTTAGTTGAACAACTTGATTTACTAACGCTTGTTGGGTCCTCGTCTCTTCAATACTTCTCCGACCAGCTCTTGCTTTGCCACGAGAGGAAGATGTAGGTATGGCTCTTTTCAAAGCCTCCAATTTTTCTCTCAATGCATCATTTTAAGTTTCCAAAAATTAAAAGCTCTCATCACTGATTGGGATCAGAGCTCCAGAGGAAGAGGCATATTTCAGTTGTTTCAATTCTTTTCTCAAAGCATTATTTTCTTCTTCCAACAACTTAGGGATGTTTGTGTGATCTTAAATCTCAAGTTTTAGGACACATTCCCTCTTATTATGGGTTGAAATGAACTTGTCATAACCCTGATCAGCACTCAATTGTTGGTACTTTTTCTCATAACCCTCATGTAAAAGTGTAGTGGCTTCTTTGTTATGTAATTAAAGTTCTTCGATCATTCCTTGAAGATCTATAATCATTTCATAATAAGCCACATTATTGGCCACAACCCAATCAAGCAAGCACTTTAAATATTGATATGCATAAATTGCTCACTCAGAAGCATCAGACCTCAGGATATCGACTATTTGTGCCTCAGTGAAGTCTGTGCGACCAACTTCGAAGTAATCATTACATTTCTTCATCAACTCTTTATCATGAGCTGATAAGAGTTCCATCCTGGCAATAAACTAGCAGGGAAAAGTAAAATCAAATCAATAACTGTACACTTATACTGAACAGGTAGAGGAAAAAACTCAAAGTAAATGACAAAGTCCAATTTATTGATTAAAAGCATAGAGTGTACAGCCAAAAGGTACAAGATGTAAAGGAAAAATAAAAAATTAAGACAAGTAAAGAATCAAATAACTTTTCACCTTCTCTTTATTCCCTACAACATCATCAGTCGATTTGGGAGAAGGAATTGGTTGCTCAGAAGGCAAGTGGCATTGCTCGGTAGAGGTGGTCTGCTGAACTTGCTCGAAGGATTGACGGATGGTAACAACTGATGTTTGTTCTACTATCAACATATGAGATTCATCAGATCCAGCTTCATCATCTTCTTTTTTTTCAATAGTAGGAGGAGGGCCATGAGTGTGTTTCTGAAACAGTTCAGAATCATCAGCAACATTCAACTCCTTCAAAGATGCAACCCATCCATCTCTGAAGTACTTCAAACTTGCATAATCCATCTGGGAAGAGACAACAACTGAGGCTTTGTTCCATCCTTTATCCCATCTAGAGCTAAAAGACTTCTTCACAACATCTTTTCTCTTTACCCTCTTCGAGGAATTTTTCCCCTTTAAAAGTTCCTCAGCGAACTTCACCTTCTCCTCAAGGTCTTCCTTACGCCATTCAGCCTTTTCAAGCTTGCCATCAGCCTCCAACTTACTGGAAATGGTGACTTTTAATTTCTCCTCCACCTCTTTGGAAGAATTTATAGCTTGTTGCAGAGATGCGTCATCTTTGTGTCTTGGTGTAATCGCCACTTGCCGAGTTGTGTCAACATCTTTGGCCGCTTCAATAACTTACTGACGAGCTATCTCGACAGATTGGATTTTATTTTCCCAGGCATCCTTATCCTCCTCGTACTTCTACCGGGACTCCATCAAAGACTTAAATAACCTAGAAAGGGCTTCCTCCACTCCACTGAACGAGGTTGAGGCTTTGATAGCTTCATCATTCTCCACAATATTATCAAAGTAAACCAAAAACTGCAAGAAGAAGAAGGGCACAAATTAGAGCATGAACATGGCATTAAAGAATCGGATGAAAAAGTACAATAACACTTACTGATGCAAGTTGTTGGGCTGCCAAATTGGTAACTTTGCCTCGAGAATTTGAAGTTTCAGTAGCTCAAAAATCAGGAAGAGTCCCCGGCCTAATCAATTTCTTAGCCAAGTCAGGAGTAATGATGTTTGGAGAACTAGTCTTTAAAAAATTAAGCTCAACCCTAGTAGGTTGGGAAGTAGTGTCCATAGGCTTTTCAGCAAGACCCGTTCTCAATCTCCTTAAAGGAGCAACTTCAATCAAATGTGTTGTCTCTTCTTGAATATGACAACCCCATTAATCAAAGATGTTGCCTCTTTAGGGGCAATAGAGGGCTTCTTGCTAATATCTTTGGCAGGAGGAATAACATCCTTTTTCTTAGTTCCTTCAGCTGGAACGTTGTCTTTGTTTTTCTTCGTCCCTTCAGTACCAAGAGCAGACTTGGTAAAGAGGCTAGACACTTTCCTCTTCTTCTTGATCAGGTCAGCAATAGAAGTACCCAAATCAGAAGAAGATTCTTCAGTATATGAAAAAGATGTTGGAGCTTGCTCAAGGTTAATCACAAAAGGAGGAACAAGAGGATGAGCAATAAAAGAAGAAGTGGTGTTCTTGTATTGCAGCAGATAGGAAGCAAACCTCACGTGTTCCCCAACTATTTCTTGATGAAACCCCCAGATAAATTTCAAATCTTTTATATTAACATCACTCTCTTTTGGGGATTTCCTTTTACTGACAAATCCAATAAACAAAAAATAAGTGTCGGTGATGCATTTCATCAAACAAAACAGAGCTAAATTGAAAAACAAAAAATAACCTATCCCATTGCCATAAAGTGGACATCTGGGACCTTGGTACACATCTTTCCCTTTTAATGGGAGGTGTTACTAGTTTTTCATTACAACCCCATGTTAAAAATAATCCCTATTGGCATCAGGGAGATTGACCACTAAAGCTCTGTTAGAGTACCTACTTTTTAAATAAAAGGTGGTAGCGCTTGTAACCCATTTATAACAATACATAATTTCAGGAATCCCTAAATGAGATCCATGAATTTAATTCAACCTATGTATGCTATTAACAACCCTCCGTGTATTTGGAACTACTCTTGCAGGAACAATATCAAAATATTGGCAAAATTCCAAAGACAATGGGTTAGGAGGGAAAGAAAAATCACATTCATCTACAAAAATGGAAGGAAACCAATGTCCCTCAGCTAGAGAAAATAAATCAAAAGGGCAATGAGGTTCTTCCAGAATAACCCAAGAAAGAATCTCAAAATCAGCCCTAAACGTATCCAATGATTCGATAAGGTAAACCATAGTGGCTAAAGCAAGGAAATAAGAAAGAAGAAATTCTTATAGAAACTCAAGGATTCAGCTAAGGCAGATGACAGAAGGAACGATTGTAAGAAGAAAAAGTGAGAAGATAAAGATTTTAGAAGTCTAAAGGGAAAAATGTGAAAGATGATTTGATTCTATCACCTTTAAATGCATTGTTTTGGGAAACGAGAAAAGTAATGATCACTAGAGACGGCGATTGCATTTTAGGTGGATAAATGATGAAAAAGACGCATATACCCAAGCGTCTGTCAAAGATTCAGAATATTTACAAGTTTGCCATTTCACGCTCAAAACCATTAAATGTCACAAGTGTTGGAGATCTATAATCTAACAAGATTGGGTAAACATGCCCGAGAAACTTCTGGCCATAATGTTCCACACTCTCATATCTAACCTCAACTGTGAAACATTGGGGGCTTCTATTAATACAAAAATTAGTCAGCTGATGTGGATCAATTATATGAAGATGAGTGTCATCCTGCGTGGAACGAAATATATTGGCCGAGCAACTTACAGTGTCGAGCTACTCAACACAACGAGCTACTCAAGATGCTGAGCTACTTAACATACCGAGCTACTCAGTACACCGAGCTACTCAGTGTACCGAGCATCTAGTCAGGAAGATCAAACGACAAAAATAGATTCAATGAACATTCTTATCACCTACATATGTATATGTCTATTAAGTAACGACATATTATCTATTCATACTGAGAGCCCAATGGGCTATAAATACTTTGCAACACCCCACTCTTGGGGCAAGCTTCCATAAGCACACAAACTGAAGACTAAGGCAAATACCCAGCAATACACAACAGTGGACATAGGCCATTTCATTAAGGCTGAACCACATTAAAAATCATTTGTCTTATTTCTTTATTTATATTTATTTTTGATGAATTAATTAGATCAAATCTAGTTTTTTACGTTGACAGTGATTATAACGATCTCTTTGCTATAGTAAGAATACGAATAATTGAGACATTTTAAATGGGATTAAAGATGAGTTCTTCCTTTAGTAATTGTTATAAATTAATCTGATTAATAAAAAGGTGAGTTACACGCAGGATATTTTATAATGATATGAATAAACCCATATATTATATTGTGAGGACAGGAAGTGGTACATACTAGTTAATTAACGACATAATTAGGATGGGTTAAGGATATACGTTAGCCGTGCACAATAGTTGAGGGGTAAGGAACTTACGTGAGAGCACGCAACTAACACGTATATAATATTTATTTTTTTAATGAAATTAAACACTTGATATATTTTTAAATTGTTTTCACCTCGAGCTCTGTGTAAAACCTTTTAGGTGTCCAGCCACAAGGACGCCAAGCATAGAAGTTCCATTACATTGACGTGTTGTAGCTATTGTGGAAGTTACAGGATCTCGGTATTAGATACCTCCACATTCTGTATTTGATTCTATTCAGGGTCATTCATTAGTTAGGGCATGTTGCCCATTTCCATTTAGAGATAGCATTCTCAGACTTTTAGTTTCATTTCAGTGTTGGATTTATTTATTTATTCAGACTTTGTATTGGGATTTATTCAGTATTTGAATTATTCAGGGGAGTGTTACTCCAGACTCATTTTATTTATTCCATTATTATTCTTTTGTTATTGTGATGTGGATGTGGTGCATTTAGGTTATAATTTAATTGGTTTCATGTTAATTTAATTTAATAAAATTTGGCAACTCACTTTTTAAATATTAGGTGGCTAGTAATTGTTTAAAATGCTTTCGACAGTGATGCTATGAACTGAACCAACTTGACATTTTGTATTAATTTGAATAAAGGAGTAGCTACCCGGTATTTAATTAGTCGGGATGTCATAGGTGGTATCAGAGCATCAGGTTGTAGAGTCCTCAGGATCTTTACGGCTTTTTATGTTTTCGTGTAGCATCCTTTGATATAGAGCCCTACATTTTAGGATTATTGTACTCTTTTGTGTATCTTACGTTCCTCAACTATTTTGAGATAATAACCGTGTACTTATAACATATGGGGGGTATTTTGGGTTTCGCCCCCTAACATCATGTTTTTAAGCCAAAGTCTAGATATTCACAAATTTTCATCGTATTCTCAAGTTGGGGCCCATTGATCACGCAGTTAGTTCCTGCGAGTTACATTAGTCCCGTGCGAGGTGTTCATGCCTCTAACGAGACCGTTTTGGGGGTGTTTTGGGATTTCACTCTCTATCGGCTTATTTTTTAGCCTAAGTCTGGATACTTACAAATTACTATCATATTCTCAAACTGGGTGTCCCGTGACCTCCCAGTCAGCTCTTGGGAGTTACATTGATCCTGTGCGAGGTGTTCGCACCTCTCACGGGGCCTTTTGGGGTTTGGGGTTTTTTCCCTCTAATGGCATGCTTTTAAGCTTAAGTAAAATGTTTTCAAATTATCATCGTATTCTTAAATCGGGGGTCCCTTTACCACATGGTCTGTTCCAGCGAGTTACATTGGTCCCACGCGATTTGTTCACACCTCTAACGGGGCCGTTTGGGAGGTGTTTTGTTTTTTATGATTTTAAACCTTAGTTTAAATATTCTTATATTATCGTCATTTTCTCTAACTGGAGATCCCGTGACCACACGGTCAGTTCCTATTAGTTACATTAGTCTCATGCATTGTGTTCACGCCTCTTACGGGGCCGTTTGGGGGGGGGGGGGTGTTTTGGGTTTTCACCCTCTAAAAGTATGTTTTTAAGCCTAAGTCTAGATATTTTTAAATTATCATCATATTCTCAAAATGGGGGTCCCGTGACCATGCGGTCAATTCGTGCGAGTAACATTGGTTCCGTACGATTTGTTTGAGCCTCTCATGGTGCTGTTTGAGGAGTGTTTTGGGTTTTGCCCTTTGGCGACATGTTTTTATGCCTAACTCTAGATATTTTGAAATTATCAACATATTCTGAAACTGTGGATCCTGTGACAACGCACTCAATTCCTGGGAGTTACATTGGTACTGTGCGAGGTGTTCATGTCTCTTATGAGGCTTTTTGGGGTTGTTTTGGGTTTTCGCCCTCTAGTGGCATGTTGTTAAGCCTAAGTCTAGATATCTTAAAATTATCATCATATTAGTCCCGTGCAAGGTGTTCACGCATATCATGGGGCCGTTTGGGGGTGTTTTGGGTTTTCTTGCTTTAACGGCATGTTTCTAAACCTAAGTTTCGATATTTCAAAATTATCATCATATTCTCAAACCTAGGGTCCCATGACCACGCGGTCAATTCTTACACATTGATCCTGTGCGAGGTGGTCGCGCCTCTCACGGGGCCGTATGGTGGGTGTTTTTTTTTTTGCCGTCTAACAACATGTTTTTAAGCCTAACTTTACATATTTTTAAATTACCATCATATCTTGAAATCGGGGGTCCCGTAACCGCGCAGTCATTTTCTACGAGTCAGATTGGTCCCGTGTGAAGTGTTCACAGCTCTCACGAGGTCGTTTAGGGGGTGTTTTGTGTTTTTACCTTCTGACGGCACGTTTTTAACCCTCGATGAAAATATTTTCAAATTAAAATCATATTCTCAAATCGGGGGGTCCCGTGAACACGTGGTCCGTACCTGCGAATTATATTGGTCCCGTGCGAGGTGTTCGCGCCTCTCATGCAGCCGTTTGGGGGGTATTTTGGGTTTTTTCCCCTCTAATTGCATGTTTTTAGGATTAAGTCTTGATATTATTAAATTATCATCATATTATCAAACCAGGGATGCTGTGATAATATGGTTAGTTCCTGCAAGTTACATTGGTCATGTGCGAACTGTTCACACCTCTCATAGGGCGGTATAGGGGGGTTTTGGGGTTTTGCCCTCTAATTGCATATTTTTAATCCTAAGTCCAGATATTTTAAAATTATTGCCATATCCTCAAATTGGGCGTCCCATTGCCATGTGGTTAGTTCCTACGAGTTAAATTGGTCTCGTGCAAGTTATTCGCACCTCTCACAGGGCCTTTGGGGGGTGTTTTGGTTTTCGCCCTCTAACGGCATGTTTTTAAGCCTATGTCTAGATATTTTCAAATTATAGTCATATTCTGAAACTGGGGTCTCGTGATCATGCAGTTAGTCCCTACGAGTTTCATTGGTCTCGTGCGAGGTGTTCACACCTCACACGGGGCCGTTTGGAGGGCATTTTTAATTTTCGCCCTCTAGTCGCATGCTTTTAAGCCTAAGCCGAGATATTTTCTAATTATTATAATAATATCAAACCAGGGGTCCCATGACTAGGCGGTGAGTTCCTGCGAGTTACATTAGTCTTTTGTGAGGTGTTCGCGCCTCTCACGAGACCATTTGGGGGGTGTTTTGGACTTTCGCTCTCTAACGGCATGTTTTTAAGTCTAATTCTGGGTATTTTCAAATATGTTCATATTCACAAACTGTGGGTCCCATGACCTCGTTGTTTTCTCCTGCAAGTTATATTGGTCTCGTGCGAGGTGTTCGTGCCTCTCACGATGCCATTTGGGGGGTGTTTTGGGTTTTTGCCCTCTAACATAATTTTTTTAGGCATAAGTCTAGATATTTTTAACTTATCATCATATTCTCAAACTGGGGGTCCCATTACCACAAAATCAGTTCCTGCGAGTTACATTGGTTCCGTGCGATTTGTTCGCACCTCTCACTAGGTCGTTTGGGGGTTGCTTTAGTTTTTCTCTGTCTAAGGGCATGCTTTTAAGTATTAGTTCAAATATTTTCAAATTATCATCATCTTCTCAAACTGGCGGTCCCGTGGCCATGCAATCGGTTCTTACCAATTACATTAGTCCCGTGAAAGGTGTGTGTGCCTCATACCGATGGGGTGGGGTGTTTTAAGTTTTTGCCTTCTAAAGGTATGTTTTCAAGCCTAAGTCTAGACACTTTATAATTATCATCATATTCTCAAATCGGGGGTCCCGTGATCATGCAATCAACTCCTGCAAGTTAATTGGTCCCGTGCAAGGTGTTTACGCCTCTCACGATGTCATTTGGGGGGTTCTTTGGTTTTTGCCCTCGATGGCATGTATTTATGCCTAACTCTAGATATTTTTAAATTAACGTCATATTCAGAAATTGTGGGTCCCATGACCATGCGGTCAATTCCTGCGAGTTACATTGATCTCGTGCAAGGTTTTTGTGCCTTTTATGTGGCCATTTGGGGGGTGTTTTGGGTTTTCATCCTCTAACGACATGTTTTAAGCCTAAGCCTACATATTTTGAAATTATCATCATATTCTCGAACCGGAGGTCCTATTTGCAGGGGGTCAGTTCATGCGAGTTGCATTGGTCCCTTGTGGGGTGTTCACGCATCTCACGGTGTCGTTTGGGGGGTGTTTTGGGTTTTCTCCCTCTAATGGCATTTTTTTAAGTCTAAGTCTAGATATTCTCAAATTATTGTCATATTCTCAAATTGGCGGTCCATGACCATGCAGTCAGTTCCTGGGACTTACATTGGTCCCGTGAGAGGTGTTTGCGCCTCTCACGGAGCCGTTTGGGGAGTATTTTGAATTTTTTTCACTCTAACGAAATGTTTTAAATATTAAGTCTAGATATTCTCAAACTATCATCCTATTATCAAACTGGGGTTCCCATGATCACGTGGTCAGTTCCTGGGAGTTACATTGGTCCCGTGCGAGGTGTTCTCCCCTCTAACAGAGACATATGGGGGTGTTTTGGGTTTTCGCCCTCTAACGAAATGCTTTAAGAATAAGTCTAGATATTCTCAAATTATCATCATATTCTCAAAACGGAGGTCCCGGTACCACGCGATCAGTTTTTGGGAATTACATTGGTCCCGTGCGAGGTGGTCACGCCTCTTACGGGGCCGTTTGGGGTTTTTGCCCTCTTACATAATGGTTTTAAGCCTAAGTCTATATGTTCTCAAATTATCATGATATTCTCAAATTGGGGGTCCTGTGATAATGTGGTCAGAACCTGCCTATTACATTAGTCCCGTGCGAGGTGTTCGTGCCTCTTGTGGGGCCGTTTGGTTAGTGTTTTGGATTTTCACCCTCTAACTAAATGTTTTTAAGCCTAAGTCTAGATATTCTAAAATTATCATCATATTCTCAAATTGGGAGTCCCGTGACAACGCGGTTAGTTCCTGCAAGTCATATTGGTCTCGTATGAGGTGTTCATGCCTTTTATGGGGCCGTTTGGGAGGTGTTTTGGGTTTTCGCCCTCTAACGATATGTTTTTATGCCTAAGTCTAGATATTTTTAAATTATCGTCATATTCTCAAATTGGGAGTCCCGTGCCCACGATAAATAATAATTATCCAACATATTATCCAATATTCAAACGAATAATTATCCCATACTCCTTCTAATTATCCCGTATTCCTTCTAACAAACTATCCAATAACAAGCCAATAACCAATAATTATCCAACAGCCAAACCAAACAAATCCAATAATTATCCTGGACTCCTTCTATCACCTAAAGATTTAAATGGTAATAATATATATCACTTATATAAATACTTTTGTTAAGGTAATGAGTACGTGGTTTCTGCAATCCAAGAACGCCATTAAATAGAGTCTTCCGAATGTGTGATTACACCAAATTGATCCTAGAGCCCCCATTGCATTCTTTTACATGCACATTTTTTGATTAGTTTCTTTGATACAATCTTTATAAAATGAATCTAATTTAACTTCATTTTATGAATGTTGCATCAATAAAAATGATCAGCAAATGTATATGTACAGGGGCACGTGGAAATTGAGTTGGGTCGATTTGATCTAATAACAAACTCAAATGACTCTATTCTTAAACCTAGCGTCTTATCAAAGTAACTAAACATTCGACCAAACATAACATATTATTAGAAGTTAACTTACATAAATCATATTAAACATTCGTAAAAATAGCTAAACATTTATACATCAAAGTAAAGTGCTAACACAATGTCAATATCATAATGGGATATAAAAAAGATTGATGGGGATAAAATAATATTTTGAGACTCAATCTTCCTCTAAATCAACTAAAAGATCCCTTAAATTAGGGTTGTCATCAAGGGCTGACTGAACTCTTTTGGATCCTTTAATGCCTATACTTGTGTAGTCAAACCCTTTGGTACATACATAACAATATATCAATTACCATTGTTTATGAACTTCGAGCATAATACCATCTTTATGTTCTGAAAGGCACAAATAAAAGGCTTGTAGACTATGCGATATTTACTCTTCACCTTTGATAAATCGAAGTTTGGAGTCAGGATCAACTTTGGAAGCATCTGTTGTATCCTCCAACTTTACCCAATCATAATAGAATACGATTTATGTGAAATCTAAGTAATCAAGTTATGAGATTTGTTGGATTATCCCATAATAGGTTAGCACCGTATTCTTTGGATTTTTATCACTTTTCCTAGTGATATAGGTGGTCAAGGAAGAAATTGATATTCCACTATTTTGCGTCAAAATCTTTTCCTTGTATGGATATGAAATAAAATCAAAACCTTTGGTGCGAAATTTCTTAAACTCTTTCGCATGAAAACTAGGACCTTTTTCTAAGCATGAAAGTATAGAAGAGACATCACCTCTTTTTAGAAGCTGCATTTATTAATGAATTTCTATTAGGGTATATTTTTATTACACATGAATAAATAGCCGCACACTTAAGATGTGAACATTACTTCATTTGACATCATGCCCTAAAATCAGTTGTCGTGTAAATTCTCTTTCGATTTTGGACAATTTTATTCCCGTACTTCCTAATGATAAGTTATAGAGTTTAGATCATAAAATATAAATACATATAATCAAAGAACAAGAATTCAGTAGATACTCACTATCTCAATCACTCCATCTCCACGAGGATTGAACCTCCTCACCTCTTGTTCTAGCGTATATTCGCTAGCATATAGCGATGATTCCACTTTTACATATTCTTCAGCAATTGACCCTATAATATACCATGTATTCTTTACATAATATTTTAAGGTTTTCATCAAGCGCTCAAAAGGATACATCCAACGATACCTAATGGGACCACATAATAAAGACCATCGCATAAATGTATAAGAAGGAAGATTCTCATATCGAAGAATAACGGAGCAAAATATTTCTCTAATACACAAATTGCCTCGACTAAAATTGATTTCGCAACTTTAATGTGCCTATTATTTACCACTTTTGCACAAAGTAGGGTAAAACACAAACTGATTTGAATAATTGCCTGACGGAGATCTTTGTGTTCAGCAAAGTGATATCGAAATAATAGAGGGATTAATTGAATGATTACGTGGAAATCATGAGACTTGCACTGTTTCAAGTCATTTGGTTAGTAGCTTACTACCCTACGTAAATTATCAGAATAATCGGTTGGAGTCTTCAAGTTTAACAACGTGTCTATGAGGATATTCTTTTCACTAGTAGTCAAAGTGAAAGCAACCCAGGGGGTAGAAATTCTTCCTATTGTAGTATTAGTTTTTAACCAAAGTTTCTTCTTCATTTTTATATTTATCGATCTTAGCGGGCCTGGTCTCCATCTTTGGAATGAGATCCACCTAGACATGTTCCTCTCAAATGTTCTGCAACATTCTTCTTAGTGTGCATCACATCAATTACATGCCTTACACGATGATCTTTCAAATACGAAAAATCAAAAAATATTGATCACCTGGACCACGACTTCGCTTTACTAGGGTTGTTTGGATCCCCCTAGCTTTGCGCTTCAGGTTTACAAATTGGGGGTGTTTTCCTACATACCTATTCCCTGTAGTCACATTCGTCTCCTTCTCCTAGATCTACTGACCAAAAGACGAGCAGGTGGCATTATGTGCTCGTGACCAATAGGCAAAAAGTTAGACTTATTATTCCTAAAAGGGTGATTGGTCAGCAAAAATCTACGATGACCCGTGTAACTCATCTTACTACTATTATATCCAACAGTCTTTAGTTTCCTCCCCACATATGTGACATCCATAATAACCATGAAATTTACAACTGGATAAGGTCCTATAAGAAGGAAGGACGTGGATTTCCCATATCATTATTGCATTAAGTGTGAACTCTTCACCCTTATGAAATTATAACACTATCATGCCTTTATCCCATAAATCTTTAAGTTCTTAAATTGATGGTGCTAAGAATATATCAATATCATCGTTGGGAGCCGTTGGCATGGGCATCAACAAATATAACAATTTGAACACCTTTCTCATACATAGTGTAGGCGAGAGATTTAAAGGCGCCATGAGAAATGTCCAATAACCCTGACTAGTACTTAAATTACTAAAAGGGTTAAACCTATCGATTAAGATTGCAAGATGAACGTTGTGCGGTTCCTTTGCAAATTCATGGTGTTATGCGTTCAAAATTTTACCAGATGATGAATCAACTGGATAACGCATTTGATTCCCACCCACCTCGCATCGAGGGTGCCATGTTATGGCCTCCGTTATCCACGGTATAGTAAAAATCAATTTTAATCATGGCCCAAGTGGATAATACTTCAAAACCTTTTGTGGGACTTGCGAGAACTTGCAGTTTTTTGCAGGTTTGTCTTTTCCATGATCACAAACCACATATCGAATATCATTGCATATAATACATTCATCGTTCTGTTCATGCTCGTTGTTGTTCAATATGCAATCATACTTGCATGCATGAATATATTTGTATTCCAATCCCAAACGCTTTAACCTCTTCTCCATGGTAGTATAATTATTTGATAACGTGTTCTCTTTTAGGAGAATTTCTTTAACCCACTTAAGAATTCCGATTATGCTGTTCCCAGACAAACCAAATTGACTCTTCAAATTATGCAAACCGATAATTGCATATAATATCGAGTGATGTTCATCGCAATCTTTATATAATGGTCTAGCCACATAGACTTTCAACCGTATGTATACCCGATCTCCTGGTAGTTCAGCATCAAATTGTTCATTATTCATATCCATATGTTGGTGATTTTGATGGTTATGGAGTACTTAAGCATCATCAATTAAGTCGTTAAATGGATGATGTGTTGGCGAATCATGTACCACTTCCACTTGTTGGGGTTCCGTTCACAGTCTTGTACTGGCAAGTCTTCCGAAACATAAGGTGTATTTTTTTCACCATGGTATGTCCATATTTTATTGTCTTGAAATATTCCCCACTTTATCAAATGTAACTCAAAGTCCTCCAATAGCTTATATTTTATGTTCATAGAACGGGTGCACGGATACGGAATCTTGTCACTTTTAAGATTTTTGAAAGCATATTTAATAAATTCTTGAACGCCCTTTAAATGGTTATTTGGTATTCGATTAGTCTTTCCCATTTACTCTTTGTATTGTGGGAAATCCATATATAATAATCTTCAAATTTCAGTCCTACGGTAATAGGTTAAAAAATATTCTTATAACTAAAACCAAAAAAAAAATATTCTTACAACTAAAATAAAACCAATATTCTTACAACTAAAGAAAATTAAAACTTGGTTAGAACTTGGTTATTACAACTGAAACAAAAGAAAATATTATTAGAACTTGGTTAGCAAATAAATTGTCCAAACAATAAAAGAGTTAGCATAATTCCTCAATTCCCTCCATTCTCCACTGTCAACAAGCATATATAGATCTCTACAACTGGTCTATATTTCATTGACCATTATTTGATCCCCACCCCACCCCAAATCTTGACAATGTACTGGAGTTTCGGTAACCATTTACATGAGTGTGCACACCCCTTGCAATCCTCATATTGCTCAGATTCTTCAAGTAGAACTCTTTGCCATAGTCATCGTGTGTTGTTGATGATGATCCAAGTTTCATTACAAGCGGAGGCACAGGTAAGGGTAATATTCGAGGAGTCGGCATTTGGGAGGTGAATGCTGGATAAGGAGGTATTTGTGTGGGGAATATTAAAGGAGACGGTGCTTGGGAAGGGAAACTTGAAGGGGAAGAATATGGGAAACCTTAAGGAGGAGGGTAAGGGTAACCTTGAGGAGGTATTGGTGGCCTATAACCTTGAAAAAGTCTCACAAGCTGCCCAATTTGATCCGACAATATTCCAATGTTTTTTTTTATCTCCTGGACGTCGTTCGTTTTTCCTCAATGAACAAGACACGATCCTGAATCGAAGAAAGCCCGTCCGCGAGAGTTGCGGTGTGTTATAATTTTTATTTTGGCATATGTGAGCCAACACCTCTCATCCTCCCCCTATTGTCATTTCTAAAGGTCTGGGTCAGGGCATCATTTCTAAGGTCAAAGTCATCAGTAGGGCTCGAACCGGACTGAATGCTGATGTCGTCTATTGATTCCAGCGTCTTAGCCAAGTGCGGAAAGAATTTATTATCTTTTTCCCATTTAGCATTAATGAATAAGTTGGCTCGATTTGGTTGTTTACCGACATCTAGACCATCCTTTGTCCTACTCCCTCATTTATTCTTTAAATCCTCATAAGATTTGGATCCCAGCCTGTGGATATTAGTTTTTTGTGCCCTTTTTTGTTTTGTTCCCTTTCCACCTGATGAGTGCATAATTTTGTATATTTTATACTCAAATTTATACTTTGTTAGTCCCATTTTATTTTATTTACTAAGTTCTTAGGAATATTTTATTAAAAAGGGAAAAAAATGCAAGAATAATTGAATTTTGATTCAAAATGGCAATTTTTAGTAAAAAATGGGTGCTACGATAATTTTATAATATTCTTTTGCTAATTTGTGAAAGAAGTTGCCTAGTGAAATTTTAGCAGGTAATTATGGAATTTGGTGCAAATTGATAATCAACTCGAAAAAGGCGCGAAAAAGCTAATTTTTACGGTCGTTCGAAAAAGACCCTTGGGCTCATTATTTCGGGGGTAGAATTTTAAAGAGAGCTTTGAGAGATAGTTTTTAGTTCCTTTATTTTGAGAGTATTTTATTGAGGACCAGGAATTATTTTGTGGGAGAAGTGTTGTCAACATCAATTCTAAGACTTGATTATTTTTATTAGTTGATTTATTAATAAAAATTACTATTCATTCTTGCAATTTTATTATGTCTTCAATTTTGCTAGCTTAATTTCTTTACTAGGACTATGTGAAATTTATCATTTATGATTAATATTGTGAGTGATTTAAACTCGTCTTTATTCCCGATATGTGCTAAAGGTTTTAAAAATTCGATATACATTTAAAACGACACGAGAGTGTGTTTTAAACTATCGACTTTGTTCGGGTAAAAAATCATATTTTTATCTTAAGTGTGAGTAATTTTTGATGGATTATACTTGCACTCGGTTGTTTTGATAGTCCATGCTTAAAGACTATATTTTGAAAATTAAAAGTGAACTTTTAAGGAAATGGGTATTTTTACCGTCTAAATTTAGAGACATTAAATTTTAGTGTGAACCTAATAGTGTTATTTTTCGAATTAAATGCGATGAGTGTCGGTTTATTTTAAGTTATAAAATTGGGAATGGCGGGTTTATATTATGATATAATATTAGTTGAATCTTATAAATGGATCCAATGTCCTAGTTTCTCACACGGTCTATATTTTTTCGTAGTCACACTTTTTTTGTGTTTGCTTAGTTTAATATTACACCTCTTCTCTACACCCATTTCATCTAGTTGGACAATCAGAATTATTTTGAATGAAAAATTGAAAAATCTCTGTAGGTTCGACCCGTACTTACACTCGCTATTCTATAATAGCCCGTGCACTTACGGTATTTTATAATATTGACAACAAGTTTTTTGTCCTTCTCCACATTCTCCAAAAATTATTTAACTACCCCATCGGCATTTCAACATTAGGAGGCACTCTCTCTTTCAAAGTCAAAATATCGGAGCTCGCTGCCTCCTTCGAGAAATGTTTCTTCCGAAGGTTTCTCTTATAGGTCCTCAATGCTTCAGCAACCCGAGGTCGGTGCTACGTCAAAAATTATGTGTGTGAAATATTTTTTCTATAACGTCATTCAAGTTTTCTGGTAGGGAAAATAAAATATGATCGAACATATAATCTTACTGGACATTAACTCCACGATTTACAAGGTAGTTAAATTTTTCGATCGTTTTATTTTTATATCTATAAATACGAGTACCCTCTATACGCCGCGCACTAATAAAAGAGTTATGTGCGCGGTCCAATTGCAACCTCTCCCACTCTTCTGATAGTGATTATCACCGTTCCTCATTTTGACGTGAATATGAGTCCTACAACTAAGGGCTCTAATTAATTAATATCTATTAATTCAAACATATGAGGTATAAGTATATATTAGTTTGATTAAGGTTTTGATTCATCACCACCCTTCTCTTAACCCCTGGCATTTTGGATCTCATCAATGCGAAATCCCAACAATAACTCGTCATAATTGTTTCGAACACAGTTGGTTAGGGTTTATTATGAGAGAGTTTAAAAGTATATGTGTAATATAAATCGAATAAATCCAACATAGTATCCAATAACCAAAACAACACAGTTATTGATGTGCACACGTGTATACGACTCATAGTATCTCACTATAGTATCCAACATGGTATCTCACTATAGTAAGGTCATGTCTCATTATATATATGATAAATTGAAAAAGGACACAGTTATTAATATGCACACGTGTCTGCGACTCATATTTAAAGTTGAGAAGTAAAGAATTGTCACATAAACACAACATGGTAGGAGTTAATCTATTAAAAAATAATGAGAAGATCATAAGCAAATAATTTCATCAAAAATTCAATCGGGAAGTGGGTGAAATGCCAAATTGACAAGTATGTAAATTATGAGTCATTAAAATTTTGGGGCATTTACACTTTGGGGTCCACTAGTTCTTCATATTTAATTATTAGGGTACACTAGTTCTCGTATTTACTCATTAGGGTCCACTAGTTCTTTTCTTTTAATATTTTTAATAATTAATTTTTTTTTCTTGTTACTTAAGATCCGTTTTAAATTCTCCCTCATATGTATACTAGAATTAATAAATTTGAAAAGTCAAAAACTAAAACTCACGGATGGATATCCCTTCAATACCTTACCCATATACACCGAGTATATAACCCCCAATATAATATGATGACCAGCATATAATCCACAACACAGTAGACGTAATTTTTTTTACTCATTAAAAATCCATTTAATTATTTTTTGTCAAAAAAATATAATGTCTAGGGTTTTGAAAAATATTTTGACAAAAAAAATAACCCCCCAATACAATGTCTATGGTTTATTGATTTATGCATCCCCTTTTCTTTAAAAATAACTATATACACATATGCACACATATACATAGAAATACACACACATATACAGAAGTAACATAGAAATACACACATACACACATATATATAGAGAGAAATATAAACGTTCATGCACATACACACACATTAGGGTTTAACACACAAATACACCAATAAAATGAATTAATGAACATGTCATGCTGAAACACTTATAGAAATACTAAATCTACATACATATATACACATGAATACATGAACATTATGGTTACCTTTGAGATTGAGTGAGAAATCGCCGAGAGAGAGAGAGAGAGAGAGAAGAGGGTTTGAGGCGGTAAGGTAAATCAGGGAGTTGTAGTTTTCTTATAAGAACACTGGTCACGACCTAAGGCGGTGACCAACCACCATAACCCTTTAAAAATTCATGTAAGCAACAAAATGGTCACATTATTTAGCCGTGACCCATGCATTAATATAGTCATGGCCCAAAGACATAACCCATTGGTTTTGTATTCTAGCCTTGGTCACGGCCTTCGTCCGTAACCCTACCGTGACCAAACATGGATGGAATTTTGGAGCAACTTTGGCACCAAGATGGTTATGCCTTGGTCTCGGCATAAATCCCTGACCCGCGTTGGTCACGGATTTGGTCCGTGAGCACTTTCAAGAGCATCCATGACCACACTGGGTCATGGATATGGTCACGCCAGATTTGATATGATCACGTCGTTAGGCCATGACCCCCTGGACATGTCCATTCACAGGATTTTGGTGTACTGATCCCATGAACTAGCCATTTAGCCTCGATCACAAAGAAAAAGGCAATACTCAAGATGTAATACTTCTATCTGGCATGTCAATGCCATTGCCTCAACATTAGAAATACATTGGGACAGAAAATCAAAGTAAGTCACAATATTATATTGTCTATGTCCGTGACCTCAACGAATGAGTTGTAACTGCTATTGTTCAAACGATAAGGTTAATTTAGTAAAATTATAGTTTTAGATAAAAAACGATTTATATTTTGGACTCTTGAGGATGAAATTATAAAATCCTAACAAGACACTTAAGAACGCACGGATAACTCAAAAATCATTTTATCCTCCAGGCTTTTAAATCCATCCCATTCAAGAAAAAGAACTTTATAACAAGAACTTATGATGGAAGTAAAAGTCCATGGTCATTACCCAAAAACTCAGATTTACACTAAGGGGTCTCATCTCAATAAAGAAAACATAGATTCTATAGTTTATGAAATAGAAGACGAGGGGGAGGAAGAAATATCTTAGCAAAAGGATTAGTTTGACAATGAATATTAATGATTTCCCCCCTTAAGTATCTCTACTCTAACTCTTGAATAGTTATACCCCTTGATTTCCTTCCGACAACACCTTTACTTTCCCCTAATTTCTTACTTTATCTCTCTAGAAGGTTATCAATGGTTATCTCTATTGTTCTAGAAGTTTTGGGAAGGGAGACTAACAATCTTATTTATAGGAAGGGGGGAACTTAGGGTTTCTAAGAAAGTCACCACTTCTCCTAAAAAAACCCTTCAAAAATACTTCAAAAAGCTCTAAAACTTAGTCATTAAGAACTGACATGATTGGTCCACATTATTGATTCATATTCTGGGTTTCATTTATGCTTCAAATGTGTAAACTCTATGGCCTCATTATCATAAGTTGCAACCTAGTTGTATTAGTCATGTCCTCGATAAAATGTTATGGTCTCAGTATCTCAATGTCTTATCTATATACTTTTTACCTTCTTATGACACACAAGACTAAAATAAAGCTATGTTTACCAGATGCGCCGTTCAGAATACAATATACAAGATAAAAGTGGTCCTAACACATTTGTTAATGATAAGTATCCATGCCATTTAAAAAAATATCCCAATATAACTTGAATTCAAATCCTTGTAACATTTCTCAAGCCTCTTTTATATATCCAACTATTGTAAGTTGGTGATAAATTATATTTACGACATTGGAAACCATGGCAGAAGTATAATATCCAGTATTTTCTATGCATTATTTAATTGTGAAAATTAATTATGTGTGCTTGTTGTGACATGTGATGTCACTGTTTATATTCTGTTTGATTCATATTTGAAATTGGATTTAATACACGATAAATTATTAATTAAATATTTAAAAGTGACTTAGTATTATGGGTGACTATGAAATGGTTATGGGTTTGGTGTTAAGGGCTTCCTTACTTATATTATCCCTTCAGTTTTGGGTTCCAACGATCATGAAGTAGTTTCTTATAATGTCAAGTCACACTAAATTAATAAATAATTAATGTTTAATGTTTCAAAGTAATATGTTTTTTTATGTGATGATTAATTAGTCGGTGATTGTTATTTTTTTCATTTGTATTGGGATGAATATAATGTCCATACTTGACTTAAAATAGTGGGTTTTAGGCCTATTGTGTTAGTATATGGATTGGGTAGTCTTTTAGGCTATTTGAAGTGTTATTTGGAAACTTTGGATGGAGTGTTTTATTGGTCCCAAGGGCCATTCCGTGGGAAAAATATTATAAGGTTAGAAGTCTTAACCTAATGCATTCATTTGTCATTTAGAGAGGCATCCTAAGGCTAGAGAGAGGAGGAATCATGAGGAGAAAAGGATGTGGAAGATTTTGGGAATGATTTTTCAATCAATCCACGAGGCAAGTTTATTTAGAATTTGATTATGATTGATTTTGTGTTATAATATTTATATCCATTGAAATATAAACCTAATTCAGTAGTAAATATGATTTCTATTCATTTAATTCATAATTTTTGTAACTGGGTTCAAATTAAGAATTTAACTTTAATCATATGTATATAATTGAATATATTAATCAAGAAATCCTTGGATTATAACTATAATTTGTGTGAATTTATTATATTATTGTAAATCTGGATTAGATTGGTTGATTTATAAAAACCCTTAAGTTAATTTCAAGCTTGAGTAAATTTTGGGGAAAATATTCTTAATATAGGATCTGAAAATGTTAGGTTTTGATTATAAAAGGTGCAAATATCATAATAGGGTGTTCATGAAGGGTTAGAACCTTGGGGTAAGTCATCCATAGAGGATTAGTGTTTATAAGTTCATAACTTGATGTTTGGGGAAGAGAAAACTGTTATTTTTTAAGCCACGGTTGCACCATTCCGTGCACATGTTAAATTTTTTGTGAAAACAAATCCATGCGCACGGTTATCATTCTGGGGCTTATGCATAGTTTTCAAAATTGGACTTGCAAATAATTTAATTACAAACATGTCAACACTGGTTTCATATTTTTGGATTTTTATTGAATTTCTCATGAATATTTTACCAACAGTATACAAGACTGAAATTCTGGGTTGGTGATTTTGGTTTAGGCTTTGTGTCATGTTTCGTTGGTTAGAATTTTTTATTAGGGTGTTATTTTGGAGTTGAATTCAATTTAGAAGAGTTTACATGAAATACGTTTGAGTATAGAAACCAAGTTTAAGGATATAAAGATTTAAGTCATAAAGATTTAAATCAATGCTATGAAAACAAGTAACGATTATCGATAGCGATTATCACATAAGAGGTGAAAATGTGGTTGTCACCCACTGAGTAGAATAACAGTTGTTTTATAATGATTCTTATTGATGTTAGGTGAGTCAAAACCTATACTTAGAGATCTTTGAGAGTTAGGGCTAGTATTATATAGGGTCGAATATAA
Source organism: Sambucus nigra (assembly GCA_949130495.1). Classification (NCBI taxonomy): domain Eukaryota; kingdom Viridiplantae; phylum Streptophyta; class Magnoliopsida; order Dipsacales; family Adoxaceae; genus Sambucus; species Sambucus nigra. Next base: position 694,177,135 of record OX422210.1, read on the forward strand.
TTAATAAGAGTATCAACTTTAAAAAAATAGAGATATTATGTGTGAGCCGATAGCATTGGGTTTGTACGTGTTTGTTTGCTTAACCTGAGAGTGAAGGGTTATAATTGCCTGCATGTTTTACGTGAAATTCATATCATATGTAAGTCTCGTGAGCTCCCTACTAGAGGGGATATCCTTTATCTGGCACACACGATGACGACAACGCTAGTACCCTGGTGATGGATACGGGTTTCACCTTAGTCGTTTTACCTTAGACACTAGGTACTAATGTACCCGTGTTATCCCGTGGTGATAAAACAGGGGAACTCTCCCATATAGCTTAGGTATGGTGGGGAGATGTGAGTGGTGTGAAGTTGTAGTGATTACCCCTTATTGATTTTTTGGGGTTATAGGTATGGAACTACTTATAACTATGCCAAGTATGCGTGAATGGTCCCTGAAGGAAATAGTGATTGGCCTTCGTTATGTGCGGGTGTAATACCCGTGTAGTATTAAACCCTAGAAGGATTAAACTCCGATAACTTAATTATATATATTACCCTATGTCCCCTTTATAACTTAGTCAAATTCAAAAACACCCTAAATAAAGTTGAGACTACTCATGAAACCCTAAAGAGTATACCCCCCCACCCCTCCCCGAGGTTATGAAATGAGAAAAATACCCCTACAAATTTTAAAAAAACATAACTTGATCTATATTTCACCCAAACACCCAAAACTTATATAAAGTTGAATATGTATATCTCAATTAATTTAATTTTATAATCCTAACCCTTTAACTTAAATAAAATTATACAAATAACCTTGAAATATGGAAATTAATCAAATATAATACTAAATAAATACTAAACATCTTCTTTAATGACTAAAATCAAAACCAACGTATTTATACTTTCCCCTGACCAACAATGCATCCAATTGGGCAAAAATTTCCAAAAATCACATGAGTAATACCCTCCACACATGTGAAAACCTCGTGCTTCATTTTTATCTTCTTAAAACAAAGAAGAATGCACATCCCTTGTAAACTAATCAACTGTGCTTGGTCTATACTATAAATACCCCATGAATTTCAACCTTGAAACTCATCTGTTCAGTATAACAAAACTTATCTTTTTTCACTGCAAATTACTAACATATGATTTTATTCACCATTCTTCGTATTTATTATCCAAAATATTTTATTCGCTATCAAAAGCACAACCCAATAAAGGAACTCTGACTTTTGCATGTAGAGTGGCCTCGATAGGCAGAAACACCCAAAACCTCCATTAAAGCCTGAGCTTTAATGGTCAAACTCCATTTCTTGACTTTGAACCTATTTCAAAGTGAGGAATAAGTTCTTTATGAGCCCAGGAGCTCGAATGCAATAGCCATTTTAAAAATAAACAAGTTTTGAACCCCAATTTCTCAAAGATGTTTTCAAAGTTTAGAAACTTCAAATTCAAAATTCTCAAAACAGAATACCTTAACCCTTCAAACCAAAGGCAAACTCTTCCATAAGATAGCAGAAACCTTACCATAAGCTTACAAGACATTGTCATATTATGTTACTCCACGAATGTTTGGTCAAACTTTTAGAAAAAATACAGTAGTCGAAACTCAATCATTTCTGAACCTCAAACCGTGAAACCTATATATTTGGATTCCTCATGAAAAATTATATTGGACTGGTTCAAGAATTATCTTAAATGATTTATGAAAACACGAGATTTTTGAGCTCGAAGTTTTGTCAAAACCTAATTCAGCTGACAAGAGGTTGAAGGTGAACTTTTCAACCAGAAACATAGATCAATCGCGTGAGGGCGCATAGCGAATCATTTTTTTTTATTTTTTTCCAAAACTTTTATTAAATTTTCCTGTTCAAAATGGTTTGAGGTAAGGTAATATCTGGTCAAACCTATCTCAAATTATAGAAAACCAAGGTTTTGGTTTAAAAATATTTTCACTAAATTACAAATTAATCCCTCCTATTTTTTATTTTTTGAATTTCTACCCCGACTTTTGTCCACATATTCTTTGATAAATTTTGAGCCAAAAAGTCTGTTACACCATTTTCCAAATATGAACTTAATACATACATTTTTAAATCTAAAAATAATTACAAAACATCCCTTAAACTTTAAAAAATATTATTCTTTCATTTTTTTTAAATTAGATCTTATTATAAAAATATACACTTACAACTATGTTGATTGATTGATAATGACCCTCCCAGTCCCAACTTGAGTCAGTTTTAAACATGTTCTCTATAATCGACAAGTATGTTTTTCACATTCGACAGTAATTTCATCGTATTTGATATAACTGCTATTGATATCACTTTGTGATAGCCATAAATTACTCTTATTATGTGCATGTGATGACATTGTCATATTATATATATTATTACACATCATTAATATATGAATATGGTACATTTGGATAAATTTAAAACCTTCATTGTAATAAATGATTTCATGAGGATACTAAAAATGATTAAATCAGTCCATCCAAGCATTTATGTGCTAAATATCGTTATTACAAGCATCCATATAACATAGGGAGTATACTATCATGTTATTATAGGGAACTTTTTCTTCTTTTCCTATAGGTCTAACGATGTTTTGAGAACCTAGTTATGCTATATATATATATATATATATATATATATGTCATTCCTGCAAAACATGCGTAGCCTCGTTATTTAAAATCCAAAGGTTTGGAATATTATTTGGTTATACCGATATACTTGATTCTTATATACCTTCTAGTAAACATATAATTATGGGATTATTCATTTAAAACTCCTTGACATTCATATCTATCTATAAGAATTATTGTTTATGCCTAATTCATAACGTTTCTTTAATAAACAGTCAAATCCATACATGCCTCAAACCTTTATATAAGTATATTTGTTATACAATTGGTTAAAATATAATTATCATGGTTGTGCTAATTCATTTTACCTCCAGATGTTACAGGATAAGAAATAAGTACCCCTCTCCCTTTTATGATATGCATGGATCACTTGTATGCCTTTATAATTATATGGAAGTAGGTTAAGGAATATGGAAGCAAAGAATGGTATTTCTCGATGGCCTACATCTTTTTTCATTTTGGTGATAAAATGTAACACTTGTAATTCACCCCTATGTTTGGTGATACAATATATGTAATACAATGTTAGTTATTGCCATAATGAATAAAGTTATGTGTTTTGTTTTAACTTTAGTTTCATTTATTTTTTATTATCTTTTACATTCATACCAAAAGTAGGATGTGACAAGTTAGTATTAGAGCACGATTATAAAATGTGCCAGGTTAGACTCCTGTATGGGAATAATATATAATATTTGTTATTTTACATTTTTCGTGACTTCTTTACTCTCGGCATATACTAAATCTATTTTGCAGCATGAATATATGAGGTTATCAGCTCTTTAATTTCAACATAGATATGACAAATCTATGAAAAGATACTGTAAAGAAAGAAGAATTTCTCAAACTCAGTGCCATGGTTCGAGAAGTAGACGATGATTGGATAAACTCTAGTTCCACCGTAAAACATCTCGTATTAACCAATCGAATATTTGGCAAAGAACAATCTATGAGAAACATGAGATAATATATCGATGACCCGATTATCCTCTAATAAGATATTAATTTTTCTTGGAATGATATATTCTCTTCGCCCCTGCTCCAAAATTAAAACACCTCAAATGGAGAAATTTTCATCGAAGTTTCCTCTTACTCCTCTAGTAGCTCAACCGACGATGATCCACCAGAACCCAACGGCTTTGACTTTGTCTCTGACACTGATCCATCTAAAATAGATTTGTTATTCTCGAGTGAAAGAAAAATTTATGTCCTCCTCCTATTAGTAGTATAACGAATAAGTAACCTATAGATATTGTGGAAATGCTACAAACATAAATGGATTTTTATGCTAATAATGTGTCATATAAAAGTAAGTGTGACTAGTGTGTATATATACTTAGGATGATAGTGTGACAATATGATAATGTAACATAAATTGCTAGTTGTAACAACTTTTCTTATATAATATAACCTAGTTAAAAGTTGTAACTACATACTCTGTCCCTCGAACCTTACGCTTACGCATCATATTTATTTAAATGTTATAATTTATTATAATTTAGGATGGTTAACTCTCACACTCCTTTTAATGAAGCACGAACTGAGCAGACTCATATTGAAGGAATTATGAAATGCCTTCAAGAATTAACATCTCTCTCTAGGCTGCAAAAAGCATCAACTAAATGCCCAATATATGAAGAAGTCATAGAAGAAACACGCTGAATGAATGCTCTTAAGGAATTTATGAGGCAACGACTTCCTTCTTTTCTTGGAATGCCTGAAGCAAGTGAATATGATAAATGGATACACCAAATCATGAAAATATTCAACGGGGTAGGAATTATTGCCAATATCAAAGTAGTTTTAGCATCCAATATGTTTGAAGGTGAAGCTAATTTCTGGTGGCAAGTTGTACCCCAAGGTCATAATGTAGTCGCCCTAACCTGGGAACAATTTGAAGAAATATTCTTAAAAATTTACTTTTCTGAGATCGAAAGAGAATAGTTGATCGTGGATTTTTTTAGATTACAATAAAATAACATGTTCGTAGCCTAGTATGAAGACAAGTTTACAGAGTTATCCCCTTATGCCGCTGAGTATGTGAGAACCAAAGCCAAGAAATGAAAGCATTTTAAGAGAGGATTACACCCAAGGATTAAGACCTCTGTCATACCTTTATAAATTCGGGACTTTTCCCAACTTACTGAAGTTGCCTCAAATGTTGAATGTAACCATGCATCAGGTGGATATGTACCCCCATCCAATCCCATCAATAGGAATAATTATGTTTCTAGAACCATACCCACACCTCGAAAAAAAGTATCACTTAAGTCGTTTAATTCTAGATTAAACTGTCTGAATGGCTCCGAATAGTTTGTTGAAGAAATTATTTTCTGAAAATAATTTTTAACACAAGATGTGTAAAACAGTATGAACTAGTTATTTAAGGTATAGGTTTACCAGTTTTGAAACTAAAACATATAAGGAACTTAAATCAACAAGCAATGTTATAAACCTCCGTACTTCGATTGGCCATGCAACAGTTATCTGGAGTACGGAGTCCTATAATAATGCAATCACCTTTTTCATTTAATTTTTTTTAATTGTTCTTTGAAAAAGTGACAGTATGGTTAGAGTCACAAAACTGTGATATACTCAGTAAATTGGATTTAAAACCTCATACTAAGAGAACATCTTCAAGAATGGGTAATACTTCTTCATGGAGTGTTCCTTTACCAATGATCTGGGCTGATACACCATCTAGAAACAAGACTTTTCCTCCGAAGAAATTTTTTTTTTTTAAAAGTTTAGAATCATCCCCGGTCATATGCTTGGAACAACCTGAGTATAAATACCATCCAGTTGTCGTATGTTCATCTTTAAAAGCACTGATAATAATGTTGCATTTAAATTAGGGTAATAGATCATACTTTCTAACCCAAATTTCTCTAGTTTTCAATTTGCGCTTATTAGCTCGTATTTGATAAAACTTGCCAGCTTTTGTCCTTTCTTTAAAAGATTTTTGCGCATATTTATTAGCATCATAAAAAGTTTGAGAAATTGGTTTAGAAAAAAAATCTAGTATTCCTTCTTGTTGATGGTCTTTTAGTATTAGTCCTTTTCCTTCCATTATGATAGTTAGAATTCTTGTCCGACTATCTAGGAAGGATATAGTTGTTTTGGCTTCTCCTATAATAGTTGAAGTTATGGTAAACAGGAGAGTTATAGACTCGATTACATAGACATTTGGAATAGCAACCATTAAGGAAACGTTCATAGACATCACAATAAGACCAGTAAATATGGCACGTGGAACTCACAACCTTATGAAAATTATTATTCGAAGGTTTGCCTAGGTTTTGATCTCTAGTCTTGTTCCTAGGTGGCACAGGATGAAATGTAGAATCTTCTTGTGGGATAGGGGGCAAACGAATTTAGCCTTTTATTTAACATTATGCTTAGAGTTACTTGATTCACCAATGTCTAACTTCATTTGTTTTATATCAAACTCATTTTTCAAACTTTGAAAGTCTGGGCAAGTTTCAATAGGTCTTTTGCCACTAGACACAAACTTTATTGTTTCAATGTTATTAGTTTGGGTCTTAGAGTTGGGATAAAATCCTATTCCAGTTCTATCATCAGAAATAGTTTTACTTTCAGCAACACAATCTTCAAAACATTTGGAATTATTTTCAATTTTTGCAAATTCTTTGAAGACTGTGGATGTCTTTTCTTTTGTTTGTTCCAATTCTAACAACGCTCCTTTGTATTTCTTTTCCAGGATTTCATTTGAGTTAGAAAACTCTTTCAGTTTTTGTTCAAAAATTTTGGTTTCATTCTCATGAGTTAGACATTGAGTAGTGTACTCTTCAACATTCTGTTTGATCATCTGACTTAGGGTTTCTATTTTCTGGGTAAGATCCTTGACAATATTTTCAACCCTAGTGCTTTTCTTGAGAGTTTTTGTGTACAGTGTGTGAATGTCAGGAAGGTCATCGTTATCGGAGTCACTAAGTGTGTAGTGTGTAGTGTCCCCTAGAGGTTAATTTTTAGGACTCACACACCCATTGACATCAACAATAGAGCATTCCATTTGACTTAGACACACAGCGTTTGAAGCATTATCAATATTTTCAAGCAATAAGGAAGATAAACCAGTAGGCATATTATTAGTTAACATAGCATGATTAGATTCCTCATCATCAGTGTAGATTATCTTAGCAAAGAATGAAATACAAGGATCAAAAGTGTTAGATGATTCAAGTTCATTTTTTTCAGAGTTACTTGAGTCTTACCAAGTCTTTCTCAGATGAGACCTATTATGTTTGTGAATTTTGTCTAAGTTAACTCTACAGTCACTAGCCATGTGTCCTAACTTCCCACATCTATAACATTCAACATTTTTAAAGTCTCTCTCATCTCATGTGATTGTCAGTTTGGTGTTTATCCTATCTTCTCTCATGAGGCTTATTCTTAGACTAGTTTGGATAAGTAGGTTTGCCTGGTCTTTTTGCTATTTTATTTCAAAAGTTCACAATTTTCTTAAACTGTTTAGACATTAAGGCAATCTGATTGTCCAAAGTATATAAATTACGGTCCTCATCAGAGTCTAAGTCAATGTTAGGTGTGCCAAGTTTAGGTGTGGTCGACTTAGATGAAAAAACAAGATTGGAGGCAGATTGTTTCTTTTGGGTCTGGGTAAATTTTTTCTTAAATTTTAATTCCATTTCCACAGTTCTCAATTTGCTACTGACGAGTTTAGGTGTGATATTTTGATCATCCATCTCCTCAATTGCATATCTCTTATTATCAAGTTTTTATGGAAGTGATCTTAGTATTTTAGAGACAATTTCCTTTCTATCATAAACAATTCCATTAGCACGCAATTTGGTCGCAATGTTTGTCAGTCTAATATAAAAGTCATCAAATGACTCAGTCTCAATCATGATCAAGGAGTTGTACTACTGAATCAACATTTGTGTATTAACAGCTTTAACTCTGGTATCACCCTCATGTGCAATCAGTAGGGCATCCCATGCTTCCTTAGAGGTAGAAGATAATGATATCCTCTTAAATTCGTGTTCATTAATAGACATGAATATGACATTATTGGCTTTGTTGTTGTTAAGGGAAGTCGGTTTCTCTTCTTTAGTGAATTCACTTAGTGTAATACCCTGTATTTCTGAATATTCTATTTAATTAGATTGGAGAATTAAATGAGAAAATACGGCTTAATTTAAATTACGTAAGAGGAGTAATTTAATGAGATTTATTAGAAATTGTAATTATGGAATACTAATCGAGAGATAGTTACCGATTTATATTGCCTCATTATATTTACTTAGTGGGAGTGGTAAATAGTTACTTAACACCTGTAGACCGTGTTGGGGTGAGAACGACTAATATTTTTTAAAGTGACTCAAATGATAATTTAGAGGTCATAGATGAGTCCTGAAGGGTCAAATTAGTCAAAATATTATACTCGGGGGTACTAGTTGAGTCTCGGGATAATTTTGGACTAAACCGAGACCGTTCGGGGGCATTTTGGTCTTATAACATGAGATGGTAATGAGACCTACGAATTTGATAGACTTTTATCAGCCGCATGAAAGAGGGGTTAGGGTTAGAAAACCGATGAAAACACACTATAGCTACTGGAGATAAGAGAGAAATAATTCTCAAGGCAAAAGAAAGAATTGGGAAGGATTAAAAGGAAATTGTCACCAGAAACTTGTTGGGAAGGAGGATTGAAGGAGAAAAACAATCAAACATCATCAACAATCACGAAATCAGGAACCCTCTATCAAGGCAAGTTGTTTATTGCAAAGATTATAAAGTTGTAATACCCATGTGTATGGTCTTTGGAATGATTTTGTTAAACTCATATTTTGGAAAGAAATTAATGATATTTATACATGTTGAGATAGGTATTGCATATAGAATGATGTAACATATGTAGAGGAATAATATTCATATTTGACTTGATGAATAATTCGGAATAAAATCTGGGTTTTGAATGAAATTATGGGAAGAACACCATAGTTAGGGTTTTCAAGAAATCTTAGGTTTAATCCACAATTCCTTTAAATATATTGAGGTTTTAACGTATTTGAAACGTTAGAAATTGTCCTAGTATATGTGGAAACATGTTAGGATCATTGGGTCGAAGTTTGGTGGAATATAATGGAGTTTGGAGATTCGTTAATGGAGGAAGAGGTTAATGAAGAAGACAAACTGCGTATGTCCTTGTTCGATCGATCGATCGATCTTGAATGTCGATTGATCGACTGTGTTGATCGATCGAACCCAGTAGTCGATTGATCGAAGTAAGCTATTTTTCCTGAATTTTTCGTGTTTGAAGTTTCTTTGATTTTCGGGAACGAATGGGTATTCTAGGATTCCTATTATACTTATATGGGAGTGAGAATAAGACCTGTAGGTATATTGTTGAGGTCCAATAAGGCCATTGGGTGTAGGACTTGAATTATGGACCGACGAGAATAACTCGATTTAATAGAGTATCAGAGAATTTGGAATTGAGTTACGAGGCGAGGTAAAGTCAATTCAAGAAATAGACCATTAGGGTAAATAATAACTACTGAAATTATATGTGAGGGGTAATTAGGACCCTTAGAGTTGTGTGAATACTCAAATAATTGCAATTAATGAGATAAATCGTAAAGTGAATAGTGTATGGGAAATATAAGAGATTAAAATATTACGTACGAACGTAATAAATGGGTCGGGCGTGTACCTACTGAATTATATGATCTTTTAGGTCTAGAGAGGTATACCTAAATTAACTATGTTAGAGTCGATGAGATATTCCTAACTAACATAAGGTTATTATATGTTTGGGGTCGAGGTAAAATGCCGAAACAAACCTTTGAACTGGTGGCGTGATGAAAGAGTTTGAGCCAGAATTTGTGTATATAAATAATTGGGGTCGATGAATCATTCCGAACCAAGAGTCCTTACATGTGTAAAAAGGACAAAATAATAATGATTGATATTTAGTATACATTGTGTGTGAAATATATACTTGATGATATTCTACTTCTGTGTATTAGTAGATTGATATATATTATGTATTTAAAGAATACATACCGAACTGGTAAATTAAGTAGTGAAACTTAATTACAAATGTAACATTTGAAAGAGAATATCTATTTAGTAAATTAAGTAGTGCAACTTAATTACAAAAGTGGGAAGATAGAAATTGAGATAATTGTAGAAATTTAGTAGTGAAACTAAATGAGAAGTTTTGAAACATAACATTGGTGAAATGTTACTTGAGTATTAATTAACCTTCGCGAGATGTTAATGAAATGGATGTACTGTGTGGGCGATACGAGAACTTAAGTATAGATAAGTTCAGATGATTAATTAGTCCTAGTTAGCTTGGAAGATATGATAAGGTGGGCTAAGTGTAGAATGCTAGGTGTGCACAAAAGATGAGGGGTGAGTAAACTCAAGAGAGTGTACGAGAACCTAACATGTGTAATCAATAACCGCATTTTATATTGTGATAAACGCTTGCTAAATGTTTTCAAAATTTTTTAAGTACTAACTCTTGCTATAAAATATTTTCAAAACCTTTTAGGTGTCCAGCCACAGGGACGCCATGTATGATGATTTCATTCCAGAGACTCGAAGCTGTAGCAGAGTGGATGCTTACTGGATTTTGACTAGACGATATCTCCCATTCAGATCTAGTACAGGATCTCACATTATTCTATGTATGGACTTGTAGTCCGATATTAGTATCAGATGTTAGTTGTAGATTAGTAGTTATTATATCGTTGTTTGGTATTTTTAGCCGATGGTTTATTCGGTAATACTCTTGTGCTGTTGTACTTATACTTTGTTGGTTTGAGTTTTAGCATGGTATTTGTTTTACTATTTTTCCGCAAGGTTGATCTATCTGGTTAAGAAAGATAAAATTTTGGCACTGGTCTAATTTTCACTTAGGTGATTAGTAATTAAAAAGTTTTCGATAGTGATGCTAAGAATGAACCATTTGAGAAACGTGTTTTAATTTAATAAAGGCCTGATCACCCGATGTTTAATTAAGCGGGGTGTCACAGATGGTATCAGAGCATCAGGTTCTAGTGTCCATAGGATCTGTATGGCTTACTTCGTTTTCAGCGTATTATTTGATTGATATAAAACCCTATCTTAGGATTGCTGTACTCCTCTATGTACATAGTTTACGTTCTCCTACTATTTAGTAGTTGTAGTGTTATATATACAAGTTCGATTGGGAATGATACGTCGAAGGTGGCGGTAGGACTAGCATTGGCATTGGAAGGACTACAGGAGGGAGGAGGGAGGCATGAAGCATGGAGTGTTCGAGGATGAAAATCGTAGAAGAGATGACCGTTGTCGAGGTCTCTCCAGGTGTGAAATTGTATTTAGATGCTGCAAGGGCTGTTGAGGCATAGTAGGCATTTTCCAAGTGTCCTGGCAACAAAGGGGATGCTAATCTAGACCCGCCCAATGCAGTGAAAGTGAGAGGAGGTCTATTAGGTTTTGATGAGAACGAACCGTAAAAAAAATAAAAATAAAATTGATAAAATGGCGACTGTACATGTTAACCAAGGGAAGTTGAATGCCTAGAGATCTTGGCATGTAGGATAGAGTAGGAATACCCAGAAGTGAATATTTGGGTAAAGATTTTTTTTAAGCAATGTGGTGGGGATACCAGTCACCACATCCGGACCGAGGGTCGTATACAAATAGAGGGACCTTACGTATAGTTTAACCGTAAATTCCTCCAATGATGGTTCAGAAGTGAAGTGAATGGAGATTTCTGAAACCATCATGTGAGAGCCTGGTAGAGGCCAACTGTGAGAAAGAAATTTATCTGTCAAAGTGAACTTGTATCTAATGAGATAAGTATAAGGAAAAAGAGCCCTGGAGAGAAAGGACTCTCGAGTTGTCATTCGCAATCTTGGTAAAACTCTCCTTGGACAACTTATGTGTATGAAGGAAGTGTGGAGCTTCTTACAAGGTTGAGGTAAATGCTCCAAGGTGGGCGGAGCTTAAAGAGTTTAAGGATTTAGTCAGAGTAAGACTGAGTGTAATGGGGCTAGTGCAAGCCATAAGTGGGAACCCACTAAGGTATTCATTGATTTGATCCTAAGTCGGGACTGTTAATTCTAATAGTGCGTTCCTTGGTCAGTGAAACTAAGGGAACCCTGATGATAGTGTTAACAATCAAGGTTGCCAAGTCCTAGAGGAGGAATACCCTAAACCAGTCGGTGTGGCCTGGAATGAGGGGATTTATAAAAAGATGTCCTATGTGGGACGTAAGACCATGTGTTTTGAACTTGTTCGAAGTTATTTAAGGAAATAATAACTTCGATAAGTTTTGCATTACGGAAAGGACAAGCGTGTTATGTCCGGGAACCAGTTGAACCACCAGAGCGATGGGCAACTGGTATATGAGTTTTAGGCTCGAGTGAATGGGGTATGCGACGATGCATCACCTGAAAGAGGGTCGAGCTGCTCATTAATATGTGGGAGACTCCAGAGATTATGGATGTCTCATAGTGATTGATTTCGGTGTGTAGGAACCTTAATGATGTGATTCAAGGTATATCGTATGACCGCTGGGCAGAGAGATCGATCTCGTTGTTGTAACAAGAGCTAAGGATTTAGTATTAGTATTAGCGCAGTGCCACTTGACTCCTATAGAGATGATGGAGTATGGTTGTACTTATTGTTGGGGGATGGAATTTGAATATTTCAACTATGTGTTGTTCTGGAAATGCTCCGTAAAAATGCATTGGGAGAAGTTCCTTGTTTAAGTTTGGTTGCAAAAGGGTATACAACTAAATTTTTATTCATGTCACGAGAAGAGACGTTAGATGCTACAGCATCAGTGGATCCGATAGTGTTGTGGGGAAACACTAAAAATCTAATCTTACCACAAAGGGATACGTGGGAATTTGTGGATAATAATTTGATTTTGGTCTATAGGGGATTGAGAATACCCGCAAGATTGTAGTCACGCCGTGAAGACAAGGCGAGAGCGAGGAAAAGCGTGTCATGAGTGCGACAGTTGCAATGATTTTTACAAATGTGCACGGAGAAAAGGGTGTATGGGCTTCCTAGTTAATTGGATTTCTTAATAACTTGAGAAAGAGGGATGCGATTAATTATTTATTAAGTACGCCGATAGGGGAAGTTGCGACTAGTCGTGTTGATGAAATGGATTGAACGTCATGGGAGATAGACGATTATCCAAGATTTTATGTGCTGAGAGAGCCAGCATACCCCATGGGATAAAAGTTGGTGGGAATCCGTTCAAAAGTTATATCTTGATATGGGAGGCCTAACTATTGTGAAGAAGTGACACAAGGTTCTACTTAACTGTGTGTTGAGAGTGACTTACGCGTTACTAAAAGGTTGATTCTTATATGGTAATCAACCCTAAAGGTGCGCCAATTACGAAGAGTGCACAGATTGTAAAGTATAATATACCCATAGGGAAAGGGGAATAGAGGACCACTTGAGGAAAGATGATGTAAGTGGGAAGCGGTGTTGAGGAAGAAACATAGTGAAATTGTCTCCAAACGCACCACTAGTTGATATAGAAAGATGTACTCGAAATGAGCAACCAGAAATTTGGTAGTGAACCTACGTTTCCAATGATGGAATGAGGAGACAGACTTATATATTATTAATGGGCTATGAACATCATAACTAAACCAACATTTCATTGGGATATCGGAATGGGTTGACCGGGATGAATTAGTATGTAGTTAAAAAGGAAGAGTGCACAAGTGCACGGTGTCGTTCTACATGGTTGTGAATCAGGATGAAATCCTAAAATCCCACCCTGTGAGAGATGGTCAGGGAAAAATAAAGATAAAGTTTTATTTTGATTATGTTGTGTCGCCTACGACTCAGTGTTAGTGAGAAAAGATGATAATACACCCTTACGATAGTAGAATTTTGGAGAAGCCCACTGATTAATTCATAGGTTGAATGTATACCTATATGAGAATATTTATAGGTAGTGTAAGTGCCTATATGGACTGTACATAAGGATTAGGTTCGTGGGTACCTATTACGAATAATACATGTTCTTTGAGGTGTGGTTCGAGGAGAAATTCCAAAATCTTAGTCCTTAACGCGTGATATGAGGACATTCTATTGGGGTATGACATTTTAGAATATATGAAGTGTGAAATATATGGCTCACAAATTTTCTACTCATGTGCGATGAATATATATATTTATATTGTGCTCGAAGTGTGATTCCGATACAATATAACCAATCACTATTGGTGATCGCGGTGGGATTCCGAACTAATAACCCCAAAAGTGTTATAAAAGGGGGGTGATTATAAAGAAGTGTCGATAGTATATGTTATGTGTAAGATATATATACCTTATGATTTTCCTACTTATAAGCGATAATAAGTATGCTTAAATTCTTTATTGGGGTCGATGTTCCGAACCAATACATGAAGGATCGATTTGGGGTCGATGATTTCCGAACCAAATTGATGATTAAATTGGTATCGACGGAAGGTCTGAACCAACATATGCATTACATTTACCTTGGGGTCGAGGGATTCCCAGACCAATGTAAATGATAGGATGATTGGGGCCGATGATTTTGCCGGACCAATTTCCCTTATAGTATATATTGTGTGTGAAATATATACCTTATAATATTCTACTTATGAGTGATAGTAGACACATAGATGGTATATATAGAGTTATACATCAAAAGTATAAATTAAGTAGGGAGGAACTTAATTTCAAGAGTTAACGTTAGACTGGAAAAAATCTATGGAGAAATTAAGTAGTGAGACTTAATTATGATATATGCACATGGGTAACATGCAATAAGAATTTATAATGAAGAAAGGCATGTACTTGGGGCGACCGTTATGATGTTATGATTTGGTTTTGGGTATTATAGGATGCAATGATATTTAAGGTCCTTAGCCTTAATACCAACCTTATCCTAATTTCGAGGACAAAATTCCTTTGCAAGGGGGGAAGTATTTAATACCCCGTATTTCTGAATATTCAATTTAATTAAATTGGAGAATTAAATGAGAAAATATGGCTTGATTTAAATTACGTAAGAGGAGTAATTTAATGAGATTTATTAGAAATTGTAATTATGGAATATTAATCGAGAGATAGTTACCGATTTATATTGCCTTATTATATTTACTTAGTGCGAGTGGTAAATAGTTACTTAACGCGTGTAGACCGATTGGGGTGAGAACGAGTAATATTTTTTAAAGTGACTCAAATGATAATTTAGAGGTCACAGATGAGTCCGAAAGGGTCAAATTAGTCCAAATAGTATACCCGGGGGTACTAGTTGAGTCTAGGGGTTATTTTGGACTAAACCGAGACCGTTCGGGGGCATTTTAGTCTTTTAGCATGAGATGGTAAGGAGACCTACGAATTTGAGAGCCTTTTATCAGCCGCATGAAAGAGGGGTTAGGGTTATAAAACCCATGAAAACACACCATAGCCACTAGAGATAAGAGAGAAACAATTCTCAAGGCAAAAGAAAGAATTGGGAAGGATTCAAAGGAGATTGTCACCACTGTAAGGACACAAATTTCCAATTGAGTCCATATATAGTTTTGGCTCAATTCCGGACAAAAACATTTATTCATAGGATAGTATTTAATTGTAATATTCTCAAGCCTATGAAGTGTTTGTTGAAGACGTAGCGGCAAAGAGTATAAAGCTTCATCAATATGCCGGTTTGCGTGCCTCCTTTCTACGTCATCAACCATAGTTCCATGCTCCCAAGGTATGAATGCAATATTATATATAGGAGCTTTGAACAAAGTTTATTGGGTGTTAGGTTTTATAAAAACTGCATTTTGTTTTAAGAAAGAATTCATTAAAACTTTAAATAAATGTTTATAAAGTTTTCTGGGCTTAAACAAGAATATTCAAACTTTCTGTTTTTTCGTTCGATAGAGTCGTTCGAACGAGATTGTCGTTCGAACGAAAATGTCGTTCGAACGAACCTGCCAACGAGTTCCCATATTAGGCCACTGACATTTCGTTCGATATGTCGTTCAAACGAACCTTTTGTTCGAACCAGATATCCAACGAGATTCTAATGAGTTCAATCTGGAACGTCGTTAAAAGTCTCGTTCGAACGAGATTTCATTCGAACAAAATGTCGTTCGAACGAGATGCCAGGCGGGAACAGTTTTTGGGAAGTTTTGCACCCACTTCCCCACTTGGTTTTTAACCAAATTTTTCAGATTTTAATATGTGTGGGAATCACTTTTGATAATCAATCTTTTTCACAACCTTCTAACTCCTAGAGAGTGTTTTGAGAGAAAATTCAAAGAGGGAAAAAGATCATGTTTTGAGTGATATTTTTAGAGAAAAATATTTTATCACTCTAGTGTTTACACCCATATTGTTTATCCAAGTTCACATATATACATATCAATTGCTTGGAGTTTGGCACCGGTTTATCTCTTCCGTTTTAAAGAGAAGTTTTGGTTTGCTTCTACCTCCATCAAAGAAGAAGACGTTTTGTTGCGATTCTACCGACTTGGAGAAAGGCTCCTTTCTCGGGTGACGGTGACCATATAAAGTCCTATCGGTGGATTCCGAGACCGCGGTGGTATTCCAAGGTTTACCGCTAGGAAGAGGTGTCTACAAGAAGAATCTTAAGGGCTTGAGAGGGATCGAGTCGTGTGTTGTAAGTATTTTTTCTTGTACTTGTAATTCCGTATCTTGTTTTTTTGATGCTAGGGCCGTCCGAGGTTGTTTCCCGTCTTGGGTTTTTCCTCGTACATCGCGGCGTAGTGTGATTGATTTATTTTATCTTGCTTAAATAATGTAGAACGTATGTTTAGAATAATGCAAGATAAAATTTGGTTTAAATCGTCACACTCACTTTAATTGGGACTTATATTAAATATTGGGTAAAATTTATTTAATTCAAGTCATTTGCTAAAATTTGGTTTCGCCTAATTAGCAAATATTGATAAATATGACTTAGGAAAATTCTAGGACTTGGATTGAATTCATTGGTGTAAGTGAATATATTAATTGATTAATTTTACTTCACTTAATGTAATTTTAATTTGTTTAACAAATTAAAATTTTTTGTTCTAATTTTAAGTTGAACCATCACCTTTACGCTTCCGCATCATCTTCGAGTTTATCCAAAAGGAAATTACATTATTGTTAATTGTGTTTAAAATTGAAAATCCATTTTTTTTTTCAAATTGGTATCAGAGCCGGAGCGCTAAGTTATCGCGTTAAAGATCCGTTTTTCAGCCTTTTGTATTTCCTTACCTTTTTAGGTGGTTCAATTTTTTATCACTCTCATATTTTTTTTTTCTTCTCAATGGGACGTCTTAATGAAAATTTGTCCAATTTTAATGAAACTAAAATATTTGATTTTCGAGAGGAATTAAATGGGCTTATCAAATGTAACGAAAATTTAAAGGAATTAAATTTGAGATTTGTAAAAAGAATTAAATTTCTTGAAAATGAAAATTCTTGTTTTAAAGCTCACATTGAATCTTTGCAAATCTCCTTATCTCAAAAAGATATTTTTCGTGAAAAGCTCATGGACTTACATTCAAATTTTGATATTTTTGAAAAGTCCAAGAAAGAGAGTGAAAATTGTGAAAAGACTCTTAGGGACAAGTTTTCTCATATTGAGGGAGAGCGTGTTAACCTTCTAGGAATGATTGAAAATTTAAAGAAGGAGTCCCATAATTTTGAGGAGTCTAATTTATTACTTGAGTCCGAAATTTTAAAAATGAAAAATGATTTTCAAGACTCTAGTAGTAGTTCTAATGGTTCTAGGACATCATGCTCAAATTCTTCCATTGCTAAAGCTAAAACCATTGTTTGTTTTAGAGGGTCAACTTTGTCCAAGGTCTTTAAAAAGGGTCACACCTTAGGTAACATTCCTCGTGTTTACACATGCTTGCATTGTGGTAGGAAAGGTCACCTTAAGTCATATTGTTTTGATCTTAAAAGAAGTCCAAGGAAATCTTTATCTAGCATTTCATTATTTCCCAGTCCCCATCATTTTAAATATAAATCTATATGGGTTAGGAAATCATTATTAAATGCGCTAGATACAAGATTTGTTGATTCTCATTTACTATCACATGAAACCTCCCTTGCTAAATTTAAAGGTTGAATGTGCTAGTGTTTTTTGCATACTTTAGCATTTGTACTTCATGCTATATTCATGCTAAATGTATGCTTGTTTAGTCATTTTCTAATCATTGCCTCATTTCATATCATATGCTAGAAATTATGACTTGTTTATCTTTTTGTATTATATTTTGTGATTGAATTAATTGAAAAATATAAAAAGATTTTTGTTTATCATTTGGATTTTATCTCTTGGTAATTTAAGCTTAATGAAAGATTCAAATGATTTGTGTTTATCTTTTGAGTATGTATTATTTATTTTTGGTTAAAAGATTTCAAAAACTCAAAAAGATTTTTTATGTGTGTATTTTAGTTTGACACACTTGAAGTGGCATATACTTGTGTTTGAATTCCATCTTTTACGCTCCCACGTGGCTAGAACTTTTGGTTTAGATTATCAATCCTTAAAATGTTCTTTAGCTTGTTTTATATCGAGTAGTTGGATTTTGTGTTGTTTAAATGGATTCTATTTCTATATGCCTCTTTTCACACATGCACGAGCTTTTTTAAATCTTAATGTCACATGTTATATTTGAGCTTTTTGACGTGTTCTCCTACCAATCTAGTCATCTACATATCTATGACCTCGGAGGACTAGTGCATGTCAAAATCCGTTGCATGTGAGATTTGTGTGAAAAATGAAACCATGATAAAAATAAATATGCACGGGGAAGGGCTCCGAAAGGACTAAGTGATCCTTTGCGATAGTAAGCCACCATTTTGAATGGATCTAAAAGAAATACGTGGTCCAAAGGCCTAAAAATAGAATATTTGGCATTAAAAAGAAAACAATTGCCAAGACCTATGTTTGTTTGATATATTCATTCAAAAGCGACAGAATATATATGCTTATTGAGGAAGAATTGGATGGTATATCAACGGTTTGCACAATGTCCGTTTATCCTAGTTGTCTTTAATGTCATGACTCTATTTGGTTTGTAAAATCATCATCATGCTAGGCTTCTATGCATTGTGTATGTTTGTTCATTGAGTTCAATCTTCATATTGTCACATGAGGTTATATTTAAATGTGATAAAGTTTGCAATCAAATGAGAACTCCGTGAATGTTTATTAAGTGTTTGGGTTTAAATTTAATTGTTGCTAGTTCACACCCCTACACTTCCGTTTCCATATGACACATTTTTTCCATACGAGTGTGCAAACTTATTGTATTTTTGTGTCATGTGCGTGTTTATATCTATATGTATATATGCAAGTGCTTCATTGGTATATTTCTAGTTTATATATATATGATATTTGTTTGCCTTTGCCTTGATTTTGTTGCCCATATGCCTTCATGTCTTATCACTTTCAGCTTCAACATGCTTTTATGTTTATTAGTTCTTTATCCTTTGCCTATTCCTGAACAAAAAGGGGGAGAATCATGATAGGGGGAGAAATGGTATCTAATCCTATTATTATCGTATCTTAGTTTAGGGGAGATTTATCTTAGGGGGGGACGTCTTTCTAAGTAGGTCATATTTTTTATAAAGAGGAGAATTAATTTAAGGGGAGTAATTAATTAATTGCATTTAATATTTTGATATTCCCTATGCGTTTGATAGTTTGCTTAAGTGTGCAGGAATTCTATTAAAGAGGCATCCTTCAATGGCAAAGCGTTTGACCCTTGGGTTGAGTCAAGTTTGGGTGGGTTATGTTTTGAGTCTGGTAGATCTTGACGACCCTTTAGGATTTTTGTTTGGTTTTTGTCCCGGAATAGCCAAAGGGGGAGATTTGTAAGGACACAAATTTCCAATTGAGTCCATATATAGTTTTGGCTCAATTCCGGACAAAAACATTTATTCATAGGATAGTATTTAATTGTAATATTCTCAAGCCTATGAAGTGTTTGTTGAAGACGTAGCGGCAAAGAGTATAAAGCTTCATCAATATGCCGATTTTCGTGCCTCATTTCTACGTCATCAACCATAGTTCCACGCTCCCAATGTATGAATGAAATATTATATATAGGAGCTTTGAACAAAGTTTATTGGGTGTTAGGTTTTATAAAAACTGCATTTTGTTTTAAGAAAGAATTCATTAAAACTTTAAATAAATGTTTATAAAGGTTTCTGGGCTTAAACAAGAATATTCAAACTTTCTGTTTTTTCGTTCAATAGAGTCGTTCGAACGAGATTGTCGTTCGAACGAAAATGTCGTTCGAACGAACCTGCCAACGAGTTCCCATATTAGGCCACTGACATGTCATTCGATATGTCATTCGAACGAACCTTCTGTTCGAACGAGATATCCAACGAGATTCTAACGAGTTCAATCTGGAACGTCGTTAGAAGTCTCGTTCGAACGAGATTTCATTCGAACGAAATGTCATTCAAACGAGATGCCAAGCGGGAATAGTTATTGGCAGTTTTTGGGAAGTTTTGCACCCACTTCCCCACTTGGTTTTTAACCAAATTTTTCAGACTTTATTATGTGCGGGAATCACTTTTGATAATCAATCTTTTTCACAACCTTCTAACTCCTAGAGAGTGTTTTGAGAGAAAATTCAAAGAGGGAAAAAGATCATGTTTTGAGTGAGATTTTTAGAGAAAAATATTTTATCACTCTAGTATTTACACCCATATTGTTTATCCAAGTTCACATATATACATATCAATTGCTTGGAGTTTGGCACCGGTTTATCTCTTCCGTTTCAAAGAGAAGTTTTGGTTTGCTTCTACCTCCATCAAAGAAGAAGACGTTGTGTTGCGATTCTACCCACTTGGAGAAAGGATCCTTGCTCGGGTGACGGTGACCGTATAAAGTCCTATCGGTGGATTCTGAGACCGCGGTGGTATTCCAAGGTTATCCGCTAGGAAGAGGTGTCTACAAGAAGAAGCGTCGGGACTTGAGAGGGATCGAGTCGTGTGTTGTAAGTCTTTTGTCTTGTGCTTGTAATTTCGTATCTCGTGGATTTGTGGCTAGGGCCGTCCGAGGTTGTTTCCCGTCTTGGGTTATTCCTCGTACATCACGGCGTAGTGTGATTGATTTATTTTATCTTGCTTAAATAATGTAAAACGCATGTTTAGAATAATTCAAGATAAAATTTGGTTTAAATTGTCACACTCACTTTAATTGGGACTTATATTAAATATTGGGTAAAATTTATTTAATTCAAGTCATTTGCTAAAATTTGGTTTCTCCTAATTAGCTAATATTGATAAATATGACTTAGGAAAATTCTAGGACTTGGATTGAATTCATTGGTTTAAGTGAATATATTAATTGATTAATTTTACTTCACTTAATGTAATTTTAATTTGTTTAACAAATTAAAATTTGTTGTTTTAATTTTAAGTTGAACCATCACCTTTACGCTTCCGCATCATCTTCGAGTCTATCCAAAAGGAAATTACATTATTCTTAATTGTGTTTAAAATTGAAAATCCGTTTTTTTTTTCAACCAAAAACTTATTGGGAAGGAGGATTGAAGGAGAAAAACAATCAAACATCATCAACAATCACGAAATTAGGAACCCTCTATCGAGGCAAGTTGTTTATTACAAAGATTATAAAGTTATAATACCCATGTGTATGGTCTTTGGAATGATTTTATTAAACTCATATTTTGGAAAGAAATTAATGATATTTATACATGTTGGGATAGGTATTGCATGTAGAATGATGTAACATATGTAGAGGAATAATATTCAGATTTGACTTGATGAGTATTTCGGAATAAAATCTGGGTTTTGAATGAAATTATGGGAAGAACACCATAGTTAGGGTTTTCAAGAAATCTTAGGTTTAATCCACAAATCCTTTAAATATATTGAGGTTTTAACGTATTTGAAACGTTAAAAATTGTCCTAGTATATGTGGAAACATGTCAGGATCATTGGGTCGAAGTTTGGTGGACTATAATAGAGTTTGGAGATTTTTAATGGAGGAAGAGGTTAATGAAGAAGACAAACTACGTCTATCCCTGTTCGATCGATCGATCGATCTTGAATGTCGATCGATCGACTGCGTTGATCGATTGAACCCAGTAGTCGATTGATTGAAGTAAGCTATTTTTCCTGAATTTTTAGTGTTCAAAGTTTCTTTTATTTCTAGGAACGAATGGGTATTCTAGGATTCCTATTATACTTATATGGGAGTGAGAATAAGACTAGTAGGTATATTGTTGAGGTCCAATAAGGCCATTGGGTGTAGGTCTTGAATTATGGACCGACGAGAATAACCCGATTTAATAGAGTATCGGAGAATTTGGAATTGAGTTACGAGGCGAGGTAAAGTCAATTCAAGAAATAGACCAGTAGGGTAAATAATAACTAATGAAATTATATGTGAGGGGTAACTAGGACCCTTAGAGTTGTGTGAATACTCAAATAATTGCGATTAATGGGATAAATCGTAAAGCGAATAGTGTACAGTAAATATAAGAGATTAAAATATTACGTACGAACATAATAAATGGGTCGGGCGTGCACCTACTGAATTATATGATCTTTTGAGGTCTAGAGAGGTATACCTAAATTAACTATGTTAGGGTCGATGAGATATTCTGAACTAACATAGGGTTATTATATGTTTGGGGTCGAGGTTAAATGTCGAACCAAACCTTTGAACTGGTGGCGTGATGAAAGAGTCCAAGCCAGAATATGGGTATATAAATAATTGGGGTCGATGTATCATTCCGAACCAATTCTTACTTGGGGTCGATGAATCATTCCGAACCAAGATTCCTTACGTATGTAAAAAGGACAAAATAGTAATGACTGATATTTAGTATATATTGTGTGTGAAATATATACTTGATGATATTCTACGTCTGTGTATTAGTAGATTGATATATATTGTGTATTTAAAGAATACATACCGAACTGTTATTAAGTAGTGAAACTTAATTACAAACGTAACATTTGATAGAGAATATCTATTTAATAAATTAAGTAGTGCAACTTAATTACAAAAGTGGGAAGATAGAAATTGTGATTATTGTAGAAATTTAGTAGTGAAACTAAATGAGAAGTTTTGAATCATAACATAGGTGAAATGTTACTTGAGTATTAATTAACCTTCGCGAGATGTTAATGAAATGGATGTACTGTATGGGGGATACGAGAGCTTAAGTATAGATAAGTTCCGATGATTACTTAGTCCTAGTTATCTTGGAAGATATGACAAGGTGGGCTAAGTGTAGAACGCTAGGTGTGCACAAAAGATGAGGGGTGTGTAAACTCAAGAGAGTGTACGAGAACCTAACATGTGTGATCAATAATCGCATTTTATTTTGTGATAAACGCTTGCTAAATGTTTTCAAAATGTTTTGAGTACTAACTCTTGCTATAAAATATTTTCAAAACCTTTTAGGTGTCCAGCCATAGGGACGCCATATATGATGATTTCATTCCAGGGATTCGAAGCTGTAGCACAGTGGATGCTTACATGATTTTGACTAGACGATATCTCCCATTTAGATCTAGTACAGGTTATCACCCTATTCTATGTATGGACTTGTAGTCCGGTATCAGTCTCAGATGTTAGTTACAGATTAGTAGTTGTTCTATCGTTGTTTGGTATTTTTAGCCGATGGTTTATTCAGTAATACTCTTGTTATGTTGTACTTATACTTTGTTGGTTTGAGTTTTAGCATGGTATTTGTTTTACTGTTTTTCCACATGGTTGATCTATCTGTTTAAGAAAGATAAAATTTTGGCACCGGTCTAATTTTCACTCAGGTGATTAGTAATTAAAAAGTTTTCGACAGAGATGCTAATAATGAACCATTTGTGAAACCCGTTTTAATTTAATAAAGGCATGATCATCCGATGTTTAATTAGGCGGGGTGTCACACTTAGTAACTTTCTAATCCTCACAGTACTTGCTTTAGCGGCTCGTTTAGTAGGGAAATGTAACCATCTTCAATAACTTCCCAGACATCATCTCCCAATGTCCTTTGGATGAAGGTAACCATCCTTACCTTTCAGTTAGGAAAGTTGGTTCCATCAAAGAGAGGGGTCCTAGACAGGTTACCTAGTCTTTCAAATTTATCGTCCATAATTTGTTTTGAGAAAATAATTTCAGAAACTCAAGATCTAAAGAATTTTGAAAAACCAGAGCTCTGATACCAATTGAAAAAAAGTACCATTTAGATAGTTTAATCTAGAACTAAACGACTTAAGTGGTACTTTTTCCAGTCCAAACTTATCCCAACCCTAGTGGATAAATATATTCCCAAATTCACCATAGCACTACCCATAAAATGATTCGATGCTTTGAGTGTGATGAGGTAGGACACATATGTCAGCAGTGTCCTAAGTCGTACCCGCCAGTGATAAAAAAATAGACCCGTTACTTCCTTGAGACCCAAAGGAACAACTCCTTCCTACAATCAGTGAATGCCTTATAACGATAGTAGAAAGCCTAAGAGGATCCCAAATTTTAGGAAGAATTGTACTATATTGCTTGTATAGAATTTACACAACATGGTGGAAAGTACCATAATCTTTTGTAACTATCCCGCTCATATCTTATTTGATTATGGATCAACTCACTCATTCATTAGTCTTAAACTAACTTTTTTTTTTCAAATTTTACGAAAATCATTAGATACTCCCTTAGAGATAGAATTACCTACCAGTGAAACTAGAAACCTACTCAATGTTATGACAAATGTAAAATTTATCTAGGTATAGATACACTTTTTATAAGTTTAATAATCTTAAATATACGTGAATAAAAATGGATGTGTTATCAACACACCATTCTTATATCGATTTTTATCTAAAAAGAGTAACTGTTGAGACCAATATAACCACGCTTTAATGTTCAAAGGAACTATTCAGACCGAACCTTCGACATCTCAAATCCAAAGTACCAATTCCCCCTTAATTTCTAGAATCTTGGAACGGTTTAATGATTTTTTTTCCAGAAGAGTTGCCCAGAATACCACCCTCCTAAGAAATTGAGTTTACAATTAATCTTTTCCAAAATACTTCCCCTATCTCGATACATCTATATCGAATGTCCCCTTTAGAAATTCGTGAACTTCATACCCAATAAGATTATCTACTTGAAAAATGTTTTATTTGCCTTAGTTTATCTCCTTGGGGAGCACCCGTGTTGTTTTTAAATAAGTATGATGGATGCTTTTTATTATATGTGGACTACCGTAGATTGAATTTTATAATGCTTAAGAATAATATCCCTTACCCAGAATTATAGATTTATCCAATTAACTTAAGGGTACTGGGATCTTTTCAAAGATAGACTTGCGATCTCGTTACCATTTTTTATGAGTTAGAGAAGAGGGTATTCCAAAAACCGTAATTCGATCTGGTTATAGACATTTCAAATTTACCATAATGTGTTGTGGATTAACCAATGCCCTTTTAGCCTTTATGAACCTGATGCATCGAATATTCTAACCTTTTCTCGATGAATTTGTAATCATATTCATCGAAGATATTCTCATTTACTCCCATAATCCCGAGGAACATGCCCAAAGTCTAAAAAAAAGTGTTAGTTACCTTAAGGAACCATTGTTTGTATTCCAAATAGACCAAATGCAACTTCTCTATGAAGAAAAAAAAATTAGGACATGTGATTCTGAAAATGGAATCCAAGTCGATCCAGCAAAAATCAAAAACATTTTGGGATGGAAAATTCTGAGCAGTGTCACCGAGATTAAAAGTTTTCTTGGACTAGTTAGTTATTATCGTCGTTTTGTGGAAGGATTTTCCACAATTTCACTTCCGTTGATGAAGTTAAATAGAAAGGAAATAACATTTATATGGAAGTTTGAGTGCTAAAATAAATGTTGACCTCTGCTTTCATCCTAATCATTACTTCTAGTAACGTAAGTTATGACATATACACTAATGACTAGTTACAAGGTTTAGGTTGTGTACTGATGCAAAAAGGATTGGTAGTTGAGTATGGATCTCCCTAAGTTAGGACTTATGAGTGTAGTTATCATGTGCATGGCCTTGAGTTAGCATCCATAGTGTTTTTCTTTAAGAATATCGCGTTGTTATACGATGAAAATTTCAAGTTTGATACCAAAAATATTTAAAATACATCATTACCCAAAAGGAGTTGAATTTGAGACAGAGACGCTGGATAGAATTTTTGGAAGATTACAAATAAAAGTTAGACTACATCCTGGAAAGGAAATGTTGTAGTCTATGCCTTAAGTCGTAACCCCATTAAAAGACTTAACAACCTGATTATTTATGATGTTGCTTCTGCGAACCATAGAGCAATATAATCTTCAGCCAACCCACCCTTTTTCAAAATTCATAAATATAATTGCCTACCCAAGCCTGGGAAAGAAAATTTTAGAAAAACAACTTCGATACCCCTTTGTTAT
This sequence comes from Sambucus nigra, assembly GCA_949130495.1. Taxonomy (NCBI): domain Eukaryota; kingdom Viridiplantae; phylum Streptophyta; class Magnoliopsida; order Dipsacales; family Adoxaceae; genus Sambucus; species Sambucus nigra. Next base: position 694,203,231 of record OX422210.1, read on the forward strand.
TAAACACCAAATCAGAAGTAAGACCAAAGAGTTGTTATATAAGAAAGAGACAAGTTTATGATTTACATATAGATTGTATGCACCTGATGATTCGTCTTTACGAGAAGAAGTGTTACAAGAAGCTTATCGTTCCAAATTTATGATACATCTTGGAAGATAAAATATGTATCATGAATTGAGGAAATAGTTTTGGTAGCCGAACCTAAGGAACAATATTGAGAACTTTATTAAGAGATGTCTAACATGTCAATAAGTGAAGACAGAACACCAGTGCCCTGGTGGACTCCTATATCCTCTTTTAATCCCTGAGTGGAAATGGGATCACATAACGATGGAAGTTTTCAATGGATTACCTCATACATACCAAGGATACAATTTTGTTTGGATAATAGTAGACCAAGTCACCAAGTCGGTCCATTTCCTCCGAGTAAAGGCTGTTGATTCTTTCCAAAAACTTAGCAAACTCTACATCCAAGAAATTATTCGATTATATAGAATTCATTTATCCATAATATCAGACCGAGATTCTTGTTTCATAGGTGGATTTTGGCAAGCACTCCAAATCGTATTGGGTACCAAACTTCACTTCGGTACCGTATTTCACCCACAGACTGTTGGACAATCTGAATGCACTATCCAAACATTGGAAGGTCTATTGAGAGCCTGTGCTTTAGATATGACTGATAGTTGAAGTGAGAACTTGTGTTAAATAAAGTTTTCGTATAATAATGGTTACCGATTAAATATCAAAGGCTCCCTATTTGAAGCATTGTTTGGAGGACTAGGCTAATCACCACTATGTTTGACCGAATCAAGAAGTAGCAAGAAATTTGATCTTGAAACAATTTAGAAACTACCAAGAAGATACAGCAGATCAGAGATAGATTTAAAATTGCCCAAGATCGACAATAGAGTTACGCTAACCATTGTAGGAAGCCCTTAAAATTCAAAATTTTTGATAAGGTATTTCTGAAAGTTTCTCCTCGAAAGGGAAGTTATCATCAAGATACATTGGATCCTCTAGCATCACCAAATGTGTTGTCCCTATGGCCTACGAATTGGAATTACCTCCAAAATCATCGAGTATTCATAATGCATTCCATGTTTCCCAGTTACGTCAGTGTATTTCATATTCGACACATGTGATTATGTGGCACAAAAATCTTTATTCAAACAAACCATGAATTTGAAGAGCGTCTTATTCAAATTATGGACCATCAGGTAAAAGTTCTTAGACATAAATAAGATCCTTTAGTAAAGGTACTTTAGGAACACCAAAATCTGCAAGAAGCTACTTGGAAATCATAAAAAGCTATGAAGAAACAATATCCTGAGCATTTTGCAGGTAAATTTATGGATGGATTTTTTATTAGGTAGGTAGACTATAAAACTCGCATGGTATCAAATCCTAGAACGATCAAACTTCGAACAGTTAATTATATTTTGCCCTGTATCCCCCTTATAACTTAGTAAAGTTCAAAAACACCCTAAATAACGTTAAAAATGCTCATGAAATCCTATAACTTTTCTTAATTCCATAAGTACTCCCTAAGGTTATGAAATGATCAAAATACACCTATAATTTTTTGAGGAAGCATAACTTGACCTATATTTCACTCCAAGACTCAAACCTTATATCAAATTGAACCTTTGGACCTCATCTAATTTAATTTTGTAATCCTAACCCTTGAACTTTCATAAAATTATACAAATACCATTTAAATATGGAAACTAATCACATAAAATACCAAATAAATACTAAAAATCTGTTTTAACGACCAAACTCAAAACCAAAGTATTTATACTTCCACCTGCCAACAATGCATAAAAAATAGCAAAAAATGTAAAAAATCATATGGGTAATACCCTCTACACACGTGAAAACCTTGTGCTTCATTTTTATCTTCTCAAAACAAGGAATAATCCACCTCCCTTGTACAACAATCGACTGCCTATGGTCTATACAATAAATACCCTATGAATTCCAACCTTAAAACTCACCAGTTCATCAAAATAAAACTTGTCTTTTTTCACTCCAAACTATTGAACTATGATTTTATGCACCATTCTTTATTTTTATTGTTCAAAATATTTTTGTGCTATCATAAAGAAAAACCCAATCAAAGAACCCAAGCTTTTATGTGTAGAGTGGCAACTATAGGTAAAACTACCCAAAGCATCTATTAAAGCTTGAGCTTTAATGGTGAAACTCCATTTCTTGACTTTGAACCTATTTGAAAGTAAGGAATGAGTCCTTACGAGCTCAGGAGCTCGAGTGCAGGAGCTCGAGTGCAATGGAGATTTTCAAAAAAAAAATAAATTTTGAACCCCAATTTCTCACATGTGTTTTGAAGCTTAAAAAGTTCAAATTCAAAATTCTCCCAAACTAGAATACCTCAAAACTTCAAACCAAAGCCAAACTCTTCCATAGGATGGAAAAAAACCAACCATAAGCATAAAAGATATTGCCATATTTTGTAACTCCATGAATGTTTGGTCAAATTTTTTGGAAAAAAAAAACACAATGGTCGAAACTCGATCATTTCTTAATCTCAATCCACGAAAACTATATATTCGGATTCCTCATGAATGAATAAATTAGATTTGTTCTAGAATCGTCTTAAATGGTTTAGAAAACCATGAGATATTTGAGGTCAATGTTTTGCCAAAACCTAAGTCAATTGTCGAGAGGTTGAAGATGAATTTTTCAGCCAGATACATTGACTAAGTGCATGAGGGCGCATGACCAATAAAAAAAAAATTGGTAAAAATGGTATAAGGTAAGGCAATGTTTGGTCAAACCTAACTCAAATTACTAAAAACAAGGTTTGGGTTTAAAGGTATTTTCATAAAATTACAAATTGATCCCTTTTATTTTTTTATGTTTTGAATTTTTGACCCAACTTTTTGTCTTCATATTTTTTGATAAATTTTAAGCCAAAATGTCTTCTACGTCAATTTCCAAATATGAATTTAAGACCTACATTTTAAACTCTAAAAAAAATCTTAAAACAACCCATAAAATTTAAGAAATATAATTTTTCATTTTTTTTCTTTCAAATTAGATATTATTCTAATAATATACACTTACAACTATGTTGATTGACAGATAAAGAATCACCTAACCCTCCCGGTCATGACTCGAGCCAGTTGTAAACACATTCTCCATAGCCTACAAGTAGTTTTTGCCCTTTCGTTTGTAATTTCAACGTATTAGATATAAATTCTATTAATATCACACTATGATAACCATTAATTACTCTTGGTATGTTCATGTTATGATACTACCATAATGTATACTTTGTTAGATATCATTACTATCTGAATATGGATCATTTGGATGAATTTAAACCCTTCTCTCTAATAACTAATTTCATGAGGATACCATAAAGGATTGAATCAGTTCACCCAAGTAGTTATGTGATAAATGTCTTTATTATAACTATTCATTTAACTTAGGGACTAGACCGTCATGTTATCCTAAGGAACTTTTTTACTTCATCAATAGGTATTAAGATGTTCTGAAAGCCTAGTTATGCTACATATATATATATATATATATATATATAGAGAGAGAGAGAGAGAGAGAGGTTCACAAGTGGACCAAAAGAATGGACTTTTTAATGGACCTTAACAAAAAACACATAATAACACATTAATTTTAATTCCTATAGTGTAATTGGTCCGTTCCAGTAGCACCCGAGACCATACCTTCACCCCACTAACCCCCCACCCCACCCCCACCGCCCCCCACCCACCCCCACCGCCATAGCAGCCCTTATGACAGTAGGGCTACCATGGATGTGGGGGTGGGGGATCGATCTACACGCGTATTTGGTGCCGCTGGCGCGGACCAATTACACTATAAGAATTAAAATTAATGTGTTATTATGTGTTTTTTTGTTAAGGTCCATTAAAAAGTCCATTATTCTGGTCCACTTGTGAACCTCTCCCTATATATATATATATATGAATGTCATTCTTGCGAAATGTGCGTAGCCTGGTTATTTGAAATTCGAAGGTTTTGAATTATTATTTGGTTATACTGATATGCTTTATTCTTCTATACCTTATAGTAAACTAATAATTATGAGATTATCCATTTAAAACTCCTTGAGTTTTTTATCTATCTATAAGAATTATTACTTATGCTTAATTCGTAATGTCTCTTCCATAAACAATCAAATCCATAAATGCCTCAAAACTCTCTATAAATATATTTGTTATCAAATTGGTTAAAATCTACTTAGTATACTTGTGCTAGCTAATTGATTTTTACCTGCAGATGTTCCAAGATAAAGAAATAATACCCCCCCCCCCCTCCCCCCCCGGTCCTTTTTTGTGATACGCACATATCACTTGTATGCTTTTATAACAAATGGAAGGAGGTTAAGGAATATGGAAGAAAATAATGATGTTTCATGATAACCTACGTCATTTTTCATTTTTGGGATACATGTAACACTTATAATTCACCTTGTGTTTGGTGATACAAAATATGTAATAAAATGTTAGTCATCGCCATAATGAATAACGTTTTGTTTTTTGCCTTAACTTTAGTTTCATTGTCTACTTATTATCTTGTACATTCATAACAAAAATAGGGTGTTGATAAACTGGATTTTTCCTGGATTTTTCCACGGTGTCGCGTCAACGACATCGGTTGTTAGTTATATTCATCACACCAACTCTATGAAAAATCCTAGACTATTTACGACACTCTTTTAAGGGAGTATAACAGCCAGTACAGGTTTTGAATCCACAGAGACGAGTTACTAGAATTTAATCAATTTAATACTTCTAAAAACAAGTGTAAAAGGTAATGTAAACGAAAATAAAAGATAAATAAAGGAAACGATCATACTATGCGAGTGTATTTAAACTACAATTAACAAAGTGAATAAAAACTTTAAGTTGCGTCGGATATCCCTCACCCTGAGTTAATTGGTATAAATGGTTACATAGGTTCACGAGTTATTAAGATTGAGTCTCATTTCTTAAATTAATTAAATCAAGGGTTATCACACCCCTAAATTCACATAAAAGTCTACTATGATTTTGGCATCAACAAATAACCGGAAATTATGCACGCAAGGCCGTGAATACGAAGCATACGTGATATACTCGCTAAATCCCATAGGCGTAAAAACTAGGGCAACCCAATCAAAATAAACAAGTAAACTCCATCACCAAAGCAAAGAAACCAATCAATCCTAGGTGAGTTCAATCCAACACAACCTAAATTAAATTAGACACTACACATAATGAACTACATAAATTAAAACAACTAACTAATTAAGGCAACACTAATTAAATTAACAACAAAAACTATTTAGGCTTGAAATAAATAACAAAGCAAGAATACAATGAGTAGTTAAAGGGAGCTTACATATATGGGTATTTACCCACAAAAATCGAGGAGCGGGGTTATCTCCAACAAAATCCTCAAAGTGCTCAAACCCTAAAACTAAACTAACTAAGAGAGAAAAACTAGATATCATTATATGGGACCTAAGGTTGCTATTTATAGTAAGCTACAAAAAATAAATAAAAGAAAAATGAAAAGGAAAGAAAAATGGGAAAACGGTACATGGCACATCTCATGCAAAACAAAACAGAGCCCCGATAGACCAGCGGTCAAATCGCGATCGATCGGCCCCAAGGAAAAAGTTCACTGCAAAGCTCGTAGGCCAAAAATCCCAAACCCGATCGACCGCCGGAGTTGGGCCAGTCGACCGACGGCGCTGAACTAATTTTCCTTCTTTCATATACAAAATGAGATATGCTACCAACACAAAATAATCCCCCAAATGGGTATGAACCAAGACCATGGCCAAGCACCAATCCGGATAAGCCGAAACCTGCTCGCTGCTGCTACAAGCTGCTGAAATTGGCGATTCAAAACAAGACCTAATACCCGCTCAAGATGTGTGTGTAGTAACACAAAGTCGGTGCCTACTTTTGGTCCAAGCTGAGACCCATATCCATGATTCGAGCTCCATAGGGTTGGCCAAAGTCCCCCACAATCGTGCGTGACCAAACCCGAGTTCTAATTTCACAAACCAAGTCTCCAATTTGATGAATTGTAGAGCCAAGCACAAACCTGAGCACAAACCCCAAATCGCCATTGTTGTAAATAAGAAGCTTGCTGCAAAAGATGGAAAAGGGACATGGAGGGAATTATTAAAATTATTAGTTAGTAAATTAATATATTAATTTCTTATATTTCTTCCCCGATCAAAGGCCTGTGGAATATTAGTTCGGACTCGAATTCGAGCACCGTTCACGATTACGCGAAGGTTAGCCCGAGAGATACAACTTCCGAGAAGACTTTGGACAAAAATCCCAAAGTGTGAATTTACCGAATTGCCCCTAAACGTGCGATTTACGAGGGGACTTTACCGGAACGCCACCAAATTTCATATTACGCACTTTAATACCTAAAAACCCTCAATAATACCGCAAATAACATGTTATCAGATAAAATGGAGATTGTATAATTAACGAGCATAATTATAGACATTAAAGTACCCGAGGGGACTAAAATGCATAAGTATCGAGGGTATATATATGCTATGATTCGGGACGAATCCCCCCCCCCCCCCCCCCAAGTTACACATTGATAGTCCCTAGAAATGAAGTTAAAACAAAGTAAAATTGTTAGAAAACCACAAGATAGGAGATATATACAAAAGTGATAAAAAAGATAAAGACCATTTTCGCGGGAGAACGATTGCATTTAGCTTATGCAATAAGTCATTAAACCCTTAGGTTAGCCTAGTGGACGAGTGTCGTCTCGTGAGGGCTTTAGGGATGAAACCCAAAAACATCATATGTCTTCCTCAAAATATGCCCAATCACATGCGACAAGCCCGACAATACGAACAAGATTTCAACATGTTATTAGAAAGTGAATGAATTCACACAAAAGTCTGTATTATTAACATTATAGAATGAACTTCGTAGAATTGAAATCTTAAAACGTGGGAGGGGAGCAATCACATGAATAATATGATTTGGTAAAAACTTATATAAACCGGATAATAAATATTATAGCGTGAATATAGGTCAATCCTCACCGGGCATCACACTCAACAAATGAAATTACTATGAATGGGGAGGTAATACACAGGACTTGTGGGCATAAAGAGTAAATGTAAATGGAAACTATGCCACGCACATGTAACAAATGAAGAACGTTATATATAAAATAAAAAATTATAATCTCAATGAAAGATACCGCTCATTAAAGGAGGAGAAATGCATTTTCACAGATTATCAAAACAATTTAAACTTTTGAATTGAATCACACTAGGATCACATATGACTTTATAGGGTTGTAGTGTAGGTATGGGGTTAAAGTTATGAAATGAAAGGACTATATACAGATTCAAAGTGTCCAGGGATGAAAATTCGGGATAATGGGAAATTCCAAAAATTGAGAAATAACTTCCATAAAAGGCATTGAATATAACAATGGGGAGAGTAAACAAAGCTTATTGAACACTATACACAACATATAAAAATTTCTCTTTCTCTTCCTTTTCTTCTTTTTTTCACGTTTTTATTTGTTTTCTACTTTCTCTTTTTCTTCTCTTTTTCACTTCTTTCTTTTCTTTAGTTTTCTCACTCTCACATGCTTAATTGCATCCAGAAAATAATAACGTCATTCAATTCCAAGTATAATTCCAAACAAAGGTATGGAAAGTAATATATATGGTTTAAAACTTCAATTTGGAGTTGGTTATGGGATTTTGGGTAATGAAACAAAAGGCTATATTAAGGCTCAAAAGGGTTGACAAGGGAAAAAATTTAAGGTGAGGTTAAGGCCAATATGGTTGATATAACAAAGAGGGCCTATGATCATTTCATAAAGTTTACGCAATTCTCGAGTGAAAACAAAATTTGAAAATATGCTCAAGTAACACATTTTAAGTATGAAATAAATTAATGAATGATCAAATAAAAAAATAAAGAGATTACCAATGACTGTAGCGTTTTCAAAAAGGAAAGAAAAGTGTATAACACTCACAAATGATGAAAATCGCAAAGCTCACTCGGTGTAGGTATGTACAATGCAACAAAAGATCACCGAGTTATAAAAATCTTAAACCAAATCAATACAACAATAAAGACATATGTGCTCATAGGATTAAAGTTTAATTCATGAAGTTATTCATAATATCATTAATTACGGACAAAAGTCTAATAACTTCTAAAATCAAGAACATGCAGGATTGAGTTGTCTATTTGATCAGGAAATTAATAAATTTATCATCGAAAACAAAGGCAAAATGCCTAAAGAGAAAAAAGAAAGAAAATCTTTTTCAAATTTTCAATTTTTTACAAGAAAAGAATGCTTGGAAATAACATATAATCAAATCAAAGAAACTACCAATGAATGGATAGAATATCCCACACTCCCTAACTTAAAAACTCACAATGTCCTCAATGTAAATTAACAACCAAGTTGAAGAGAGAAAAAAAGTGGTATTACCCAAAAACGGAGCGATCTCGTGAAAGTACAAGTCCAATGATTCTATAAAACATGTTAGTAACAAGCATATCAAAAGAAAGAAATACAACTTTAACTAATTACACTAGACAATAAGTAGAAAGTGAGAAATAAAACTGACTATTTACAACCTACAATTTTAACCTCTAACTAACTATACACTTGAAGTTAAAATTTTTGAGGGTCCACCCAAAATACGATTTGATTTTGGAGAATCAACGGGGCACCCTCCCTTTCATGCATACCTTTCGAAAAATAGGAATTTCCTTCAAACAACGGAAGGCATGTGTAAGGAGGAAGAAGTGAACCATCCCTAATTAAAAAATTTGGAGCGAGGATGGGGGACTTGGATAAAATGGGTGACAAATATACAGGGGGACAAGAAAAATAGAATTTTCTCCTAAATATTTTTAAGTTGGAATGGGAGGGGGTGCACACGGAGGCAAAAATGCCTCCATGGAAATCAACTCGAGCGAGTACTCCTCATTAGTGAAAATTTTAAATGTTTTTAGGTTTTGGACCTATTCATCGGGTACTAACGTCGGTGTGACAGTATAGAATAAGGATGGGGATGAAAAATTCAATCTCAAGAGATGAGTTATCATCACTTGAATATTGAATTTAGAAAGGAAATTGGTTCATTTTCAATGAAACTTTCTTCTTTGAGAATCAAAGAAGAAACCATTTTCATTGAAAATGGATACTATGCCCATTTCTTCCTCATTTTCATTCTTTACTATATCATCGGTCAAGTCAAGAATAATTTGTTCCAAGGTAGGCACAAAGTCCTCATCTGGTTCAAAATATTCCTCGATTTCAAAAGTCTCGGAAGAAAAATCATCGTCGGATTCAAATAATGAATCCAACTCATGCTCCCAACAATGATTTTCTTCCCGATAACGATTTTCAATTTTTTAATTTTTAAGAAGCCGCAAGCCCTCACCGAAAGTCATAGGGCGAGGTGCAGATTCTTGCAAATGAGAACTTTGAAAATCGTTCTCAAAACTATATTCAAAATCATTAGCATAAGAATTTTGAAGCCTAATGCATTTAGTTTCAAAATTATTATCAAAAGGATCTTATGACCCAAAATCGAAATGATCATTCCCAAAGTTCCCATAATCCATACATTGACTTTTGTAATACTCACCCAAAGACATTTTAGATGTTTAATTTTTTTGGGTTTGTAAATATTGACCAAAAGTCATAGGGATAGGGGGATTTTGAGAATTATCACAACGAATCTCGAAGGGGTTGGAACAAAACATGCTTATCCCAACGAAGTCTCGAAGTGGACAATTCCACAAAGTAATGTGCGGCCAAAGAAATTCAAGCGGTTCTTAGCGCTCAAACGTAGAAGTCTAACAAAAATGCGAGCAAAAAATACAAATAGAAATAAAATACTATGAAATTATAAATAAAAAAAAATCTAAAGCATCAAGTCCCTAACAATGGCGCCATTTTGATCACATGTGAAAAGTAGCGTCGTGCCAAACTCTTATCGTTGTTTTCGATTCACCACCTCAATATAAAAAAAAACAAGATTATTGGCTACACTCTTTTAAGGGAGTATAGCGGCCAATTCAGGTATCGAATCCACAGAGACGAGTTGCTAGAATTTAATCAATTTAATACTTCTAAAAAAGTGTAAAAGGTAATGTTAACGAAAATAAAAGATAAACAAAGGAAACGATTATACTAGGTGAGTGTATTTAAACTACGATTAATAAAGCGAATAAAAACTATAGGTTGCATCGGATATCCCTCACCCTTAGTTAATTGGTATAAATGGTTACATGGGTTCACGAGTTATTAAGATTGCATCTCGTTTCGTCAATTTATTAAATCAAGGGTTGTCACACTCCTAAATTCACATAAAAGCCTACTATAATTTTGGCGTCAACAAATACTCGAAAATTATGTACGCAAGGTCATAAATACAGAGCATACGTGATATACCTCATTAAACCTCCTAGGCGTAAAAACTAGGACAGCCCAATCAAAATAAACGAGTAAACTCCATCACTAAAGTAAAGAAATAAATCAACCCTAGGTGAGTTCAATCCAACACAACCTAAATAATTTAGCCACTACACATAATGAACTACATAAATTAAAATAACTAATTAATTAAGGAAACATTAATTAAATTAACTATAAAAACTCTCTAGGCTTGAAATAAATAACAAACTAAGAAGATAATGAATAGTAAGAGGGAGCTTACATAAATGGGTATTAACCCACAAAAATGGAGGAGAGTGATTATCTCCAACAAAATCCCCAAAGTGCTCAAACCCTAAAACTAAACTAATTAAGAGAGAAAAACTAGATATCATGATACACGACCTAAGGTTACTATTTATAGTAAGTTACAAAAATAAATAAAAGAAAAAGGTAAAAGAAAACAGAAAAAGAAGGAAAAAAGGGAAAACAGGACATGACACATCTCGTGCAAAACGACCAAGAGCCCCGGTCGACCGGCAGCCAAATCACGGTCGACCGGCCCCAAGGCAAAATTCCACTGCAAAGCTCGTTGGCCAAAAAACCAAAACCCGATCGATCGGCAGCACTGAACTACTCCTCCTTCTTTCCTTTGCAAAATAAGAGATGATACCAACACGAAACAATCCCCAAAATGGGTATGAACCAAGACCATGTCCAACCACCAATTTGAAAAAGCTGAAACCTGATCGATGCTGCTACAAGCTGCTGCAATTGGCGATTTAAACCAATACCCAATACTCGTTCAGTCCATGTGTGTAGCAGCACAAACCCCGCGCCCACTTTTGGTCCAAGTTGAGACCCATATCCATGATCCGGGCTCTATTGGGTTGGACAAAGGCTCACAATAATCGTGTGTGACCAAACCCGAGTTCCAATTTCACAAACCAAGGCACCAATTTGATGGATCATAGACCTGAGCACAAACCCAAGCATAACCCCCAAATTTCCATTATTGTAAATAAGAATCTTGCTACAAAGGATGGAAAAGGGACATGGAGGGAATTACTAAAATTGTTAGTTAATAAATTAATAAATTAACTTCTTATATTTCTTCCCCGATCAAAGGCCCGTGGAATATTCGTTCGGACTCGGATTCGCGCACCATTCATGGCCACGTGAAACTTGTCCCAAGAGATACAACTTTCGTGAAGACTTTGGACCAAAATCCCAAAGTGTGAATTTATCCAATTTCCCCTGAACGTGCTATTTACAGCGAAACTTTACCAGAACGCCACCAGGCTTCATATTAATCACTTTAATACCTACAAACACTCAATAATACCTCAAATAATATGTTAGCATATAAAACAAAGGTTGTCTAATTAGCGAGCATAATTATAGACATTAAAGTACCCGAGGGGGTTAAAATGCATAGGCGAGGGTATATATGTGCTATAATTCGGGATGAATCAGGTGTGATAGCATGTGAGAAAGTAGCTCATTTACATGTACATGCCTAGGGTTGTACCTATGTGTGAATGTTAGACGTTGATATTTTCTTCCTCCTACGGTACGTGATTATGTTCAACGGTACTAGAGATAACCAATATATGTGTTAAACTAGAGATTTATTCGACTTATAAATGGGATGTATACCTATATACTTATGACTTGGGGTTTATGTACCTTATATACAAGAAGAATATATATAGCTTAGTGGCATAATATATCCCTATACTATTAGGCATAAGATATTTATTCATAGATGGTTAGTGGTACTTTGATTAGTTAGAGAGATGTGCCTTGAGCATGAGACTACCTTACAATATAATATTATTAATGCAAGAGACTGATCTAATAACGAGATTGTAAATAATAAAATGATTAAGAGATGAACTTTATTCACATGAGCCATATATGGGTTTGGGATTAGAATCTCATGTTATTTTAAGTTATTCGATCGGATAACTAGTAACTTAAACTCCATTTAAGACGAGAGGAAGATGCGTAGTTATATTGTAGCCCAAAATTATTATAATCCTATTTTACATAAATTTGTTGTTTATGTTGTTGTTATATAAGTTTTCAGATGTTTTAGGTCATTGTTACTACCATATACTTGAGTTGATTATTGGAGGAGCACATATAGTGGCATTCGACTCATCCTTCATAGGTTATAGAAGTCGAGCATTATAGCTCACCTACCATTGTAGTTGATTTATAGTTCAATGCAAACAACTTTATTTGTACCATTTTCTCGAGTTAACTTTTGTACACATGGTACTTGTATTCAGAGATGGATATTTAATTATGATACATTTTATATTCCATAGTTGGTTTTATTTTGTATCGATAGTTATATGGTATTAGAGTTAGTTTTTTCCATTCAACATTTCATTACCTATTTATATTACTTATTCAATATTAGTTGTTTCACTTATGCTAAGAACATTACCAATTATTTTGAATTCCCATGATTTTGTATTAGAACTGATCAATTTGTTTATGAATTTTACGGGATGTCATAAGAGCTTTTAGGCTATAATGGAAGGGTAGAGTATTAATGTAAAGAGTTCTCGGATGGTAGTGATGGTCGTTGGGATAATGAAATTCCATATAGTTATTTAGGACAAACTGATGTACGTGAATGATGTTTGATAGAACAATGGGTGTACTTTTTACCAAATGATCAGATTGGTTTAGGAAGCCTTGCCCACCTGTTTGACAACATTCATAAGATTTAGGTTTTTGGTATAACGTATTAAGGATGTATCAACTTTATACAAGAGCACTCATACCTTGTTGTGGTTTTGAGAGGGAGAATGGAGTATATTTTGACTTGAAGGGACTTAGTTGTACCTCTGCAATCACTCCCCTACGGTTTTTACCCTTTATGGAGAGGTCGAAACATGTTGATGAACGTTTTTCACTTGAGTAGCCATTGTGAGGGACTATTGAGGTCCTCACTTTATGATCCACCTCTACTTCTAGGAGCAAAATGTTTGTTGATAGTTTTAAATGTTTGATACAGTCTTATAGGAGACTTTGAGGGTCATTTGCTTGAGCTATGGGATCTGAATTTCCACAAGAGTTATGGACTAATAGCTTGTGGTTCCATTACTCATGTTTTTACTTCAGCATAAGGCCTAAGACCTATTCTTGATTCTTGAGGTTGAAGATAACATTTGGTGTCATCAATTAGTATTTTTTATTCATGAAATATGATAAAATATTAATAAATACATAAGAGGTGCCTTGAGTGTAAAACATTAAGGTAGTTAGAGTTGATAAGTATGGCCAATTCATCGTCTTCCAACTCGAGTAAGATTTTTGTGTCGATTGGCATAATTTTTTTACCCCTATAGGATCTAATATAATTAATCTTGAATTTCCCCATGATATCCCATATTGGGTCCATAATTAATTTCTTTCTCTCCTTTGAACAATCCTCTTTTCATACTTGCTTTGCCACCAATCAATTTTTTTATGACCTAAATTTCTTAGATCATTCATGAGGAAGGTATATCTAATTTAGTATCTCATATAATAGTCCTAATCAATGATGGAAAATTCTATTTGTATAGAGGATTCGTATAGAATCTTACATACAGACACGAGACATCAATTTATATGTACGATTCTATACGAATTCTCTGTACGAATAGAACTAGCCAATCAATGATTAGTAGATCCATAATGTGTACATAAATATAGTATCCTAATCTCTACTATTTTGACCATTTTTTTATATATTGGTGTTGATGTTTTGTTTATTCCTTCACTTTTACCATTGGTCTGTTTCTAATAAGATAAACATATGTTACTTTGAATCACATATTTTTCCATTATTTGCTAACTTTGGCTTCAAATTTAGGTCATTATTAGATAAGACTCGAAGGAACTTAGTATCAACAAATAATATTATTATGGATGAACTTGGTGACTTTTTTAACATTTAAGAATACATTTCATTCATATCTCATTCATGTAGTGACTCAGTGAACAACTAATAAGATATGATCATGAAAATTTATTTCCTTGATAGTTAATTAACTATACCATCAATTAAACAGGTTGATAATGACATTAATAAGGTCATTATAGGGGCTCGTGTGAGGCATATGAAGTAAGTTTATAAACTATTTAAAATTCATCCATATATTCAATACTAGTGATATCGTTTTCCATAATTTTCTAATAATAAACTTGGGGTGAACTTCTTATCGAGCATATGTCCACTCATGGGTGGACCATAATCCTGACATAATTATTTGTCATAGTCTCTTCAACCTAATTCCTCATCACATAATGCAAGTTCAGGTCATTAAAATTGTATTAAAGTAGGATACCATTTCATATTATGAACTCGGTCTCCCATATTTTAATCATATTTTTCCTTCTTCGCATCCCCTTCGAGTATATTTGGTGTTCTTTACCAAGCACCACATGTTGTAGTACAAGAATATAAATTTTTCGTATCATCTTATAATATTTCTATGTTGTACGATTGCGAGAATTTTGGTGAACTTTGTTCTAAAAAAGTTTTTATTTATGTCTCATGTAAGGACACAAATTTCCAATTTGAGTCCTCTTATAGTTTTGGCTCAATTCCGGACAAAAACATTTATTCATAGGATTTTATTTAATTGTAATATTCAAGACCTATGAAGTGTTTGTTGAAGACGTAGCGTCAAAGAGTATAAAGCATCATCAACATGCTGTAGTTTATGTGCCTCGTTTGTACGTCATCAACTTAGTTCCATGCTCCCAAGGTATAAATGTATTTATATGTATATAGGAGCTTGGAACAATTTGTATTGGGTGTTAGGTGAATTAAAACTGCATTTTATTTTTCAGAAAGAATCAATTAGAAACTTAAAAATAAGTATATAAAAGTTTATAAAAGTTTCTGGGCCAAAATCGAATTTTTCAATCTTTCTGTTTGTTCGTTTGAAATGTCGTTCGAACGAGTTTTTTTCGTTCGAACCAGATTTCGTTCGAACGAGTTTTGTCGTTCGAACCATGTTCGTTCGAACGAGTTTTGCCAACGACCCTAACTGGACAGTCGTTCGATATGTCGTTCGAACGAAGCTTCGTTCTAACGAGATATCTAACGAACTTCTAACGAGCCCAGGCTGGCCACTCGTTAGAAGTCTCGTTCGAACGAGAATCAAGTTCGTTCGAACGAACTTCCAGCGGGAACAGTTATTTGGCAGTTTTTTGCAGTTTTTCCCCACTCTTCCACTTGGTTTTCAACCAATATTTTTCATGCAATATTATGTGTGGGAAACACATTTTCCAAGACAACTTTTCCATTCCATATCCAACTCTTAGAGAGAGTTTGAGAGCAAATTTAATTAGGGAAAATGTTCATGTTTTGAGTGTTAATTTTTAATGAAAAATTCATACACACTCTAGTTTACACCCATTGTTGTTTATTCCAAGTTCTATATATACATATCCTTACTTGGAGTTTTTGGCACCGGTTTTCTCTACCGAATTCAAGAGACGTTTCGGGTTTGCTTCTACACCCCATCACAAAGAAGACCTTTGTTGAGATTCTACCCGTTTGGAGAAAGGCTCCATGTTCGGGTGACGGTGACCGTTTAAAGTCCTATCGGTGTATTCCGAGACCACGGTGGAGCTCCGTTGGTTATCCGCTAATTGGAGGTTGATACAAGAAGAAGCATCACGGCTTGAGAGGGTTCGAGTTTAGGAAGTAAGTCTTTTGTCTTGTATTTTGTAATACCGTTTTTAGTGGATTTGAGGCTAGGGCCGTCCCGAGGTTTTTTTCCCGTTAGTGGGTTTTTCCTCGTATATCGCGGTGTAGTGTGACATTGTTTATTTTATCTTGCACATCATTTAGAACACATGCTTTAGGTTTAATTCAAGATAAAATTCGGTTTAATTACCACACTCATTTAAATTGGGACTTTAATTTAATATTGGATAAAATTTGGTTTATTCAAGTCACTTGCATTAATATGGTTTCGCCTAACTTTGAATAATTGTTAATGATGACTTAGGCAAATTCTAGGACTTGATTTATGATTTAATTTGTTTCTTAAGATATTAAAACCTGGCCTTGTTGTTTTGTGGAACCATCACTTGTATTCAACGCTTCCGCATTTATTTAAAAAGGAAATTAACTTTGATTTTAATTGAAGAAAATTTAAAATCCGGGGATACATAATCTCTTGCGTCTTCAGATTGGTATCAGAGCCAAAAACGATAAATTATTTCGTTAAAGATCCTTTACTTTTTGGCTAAATATGGATTTTTCCCCATTTTCAAAATTTCCAATTTTTGATGGTTCTAACTACGCGTATTGGAAAGCGCGAATGAAATCGGCACTTAAATCTATCGATGAACGTGTTTGGATGTCTGTTGTTAACGGTTGGACCCCACCAACTCATCTAATTGAAAATGAACGTGTTCCCAAACCCATCGATAGATGGACCGAAAATGAGTTTAAGCTTGCAAATTTTAATTCCCATGGTTTAAATGCCTTATTTAGCACTGTCACACCGGATGAATTCCGACGTATTATGACGTGTGAAACCGCTAAAGAAGCTTGGGATATTTTACAATTAACTCATGAAGGAACTAGTGTCGTTAAAGCTTCAAAACTCCAAAACCTCACCACTCAATTTGAAACTATCAAAATGGATGAAAAAGAAACTTTTGATAAATTTTATGCTAGACTTTCTGATATTGTTAATTCATCCTTTAACTTGGGAGAGAAAATACCTGACGACCGTGTAGTAAAGAAAATTTTGAGGTCCCTACCCGATAGATTTATTCCTAAGGTGACCGTTTTAAATTCTTTACCCACTTTAGCCTCTACAAAATTAGAAGAGCTTGTAGGTGATTTACAAACCTATGAACTAGATATGTTTCCCTCTAAAACTGAAAAGAAAACTGAAAAGGGCGTTGCTTTAAAAGCCCGCAAAGAGGTTAAACAAGTAGTAGAGAGCGATAGTGATAGTGACTCGGAAGATATGGCTTTGTTTGCTCGTAAATTTAGAAAATTTCTTAAATTTAACAAAGATAAAGTTAAAAATGATTTTAAGAAATTTGAATCTTCTAAACTTGATAAAAACGAGAAGATTTCTAAAGCCGATAAGATCCCTAAACCTAGTAATGAAAATATTGATAGGGACGAGTCTAATAAATGTTTTGGTTGCGAAGGTTATGGCCATAGGGCTTTTGAGTGCCCCACTAAACTAAGGAAAGAGGGTAAACGACCCATTTCATATAATGCGACCCTTAGTGATAGTGATAAGGAAGAGAAGCCCGAATCCCCCACTAAGAAAAATTTTGTGGTTTTTATGGCACATGTAAGTGATAATGAAAACTCATCGGATGATGAAATTATAGCACATGCCACTTCCAAGGTCATTGTACATGATTCTCTAATTTTTTATGATAGTGAGAGTGAAAAAGAAGAAGAGAGTGAAAATGAAGAAGAGGTTGATATGAGTGAACTTCAAAATGCTTTTCATGAATTATATAAAGAGTCTATTAAATTGAAAAGAGCTAATTTGAAGTTAGAAGCGAGTTTAAGAGAGAGTGTCAAGGTCATTGATGAAAGTTCCTTAATAGAAGACCTTAGGACACATGAGAGAACTCTTCAAGAGAAGCTTAACTATGTAGAAGGCGAGAGAGATAGCCTTAGGGGTTTAATGGAATCCTTGAAAAAGGAGCTTCTTGGTTTTGAAGAGCGAAATGTTTTACTAGAATCTAAAATTTTAGAATTGGAAAATAAATTAAAAGATTCTAGTAATGTCAAATTTGATTTGGAGTGTCGTTCGGAAAAACTAGATAAAATGTTAGGAACGGTCCAAATTAAAAATGACACTTTTGGTTTAGGCTTCAATTCTTGTCATGATTTTAACCCTAAAGTCAAAACCAATGTTTTAGGAGAATCTTCTAGGAATGCATTTAATGATCACTCCTCAGATAAATCTTTTCGACATGCTCTTACTTGTACACATTGTGGTCGACAAGGTCATCTTAGGAAATTTTGTTTAGATCTTAAACGAATTCCTAGAAAATCCCATAGTAAAGTAACCACGATAGCTAATGTTCCTACACCCCAAGACAGTAATTCTTCATTAATATGGGTTAGGAAATCCGACTTGGTTGCCTTACAAAATAGGGATTTTGATTCTCATTCACTTTCACATGCTTCCTCCCTTGCTAAATCTAAAGGATAAATGTGTTAGTGTTTGCATACTTTAGCGTTTGTACTTCATGCTATATTCATATGCTAAATGTATGCTTGTTTAGTCATTTTCTAGTCATTGCCTTATTTCATATCACATGCTAGAAATTTGATCTTGTTTATCTTTTTGTATTATATTTTGTGTTTGAATCGACTGCATAATATAAAAAGATTTTTGGTTTATCATTTGTGTTTTATTTATTCCATTTAAGCTTAATGAAAAATACAAATGATTTTTGTTTGTCCTTTTGAGTAAATATTTATTTTTGACACATGTTAAAAACTCAAAAAGATTTTGTTTTGTGTGTATTTTTGTTTGACACACTTTATGTGGCATATATTTGTGTTTGAATCCTATCGTTTTACGCTTCCATGTGGCTAGAACTTTTGGTTTAGATTTTCAATCCTTAAAATGTTCTTTACCATGTTTTATATGGAGTAGTTGGACTTTGTATTGTTCAAATGGATTCTATTTCTATATGCCTCTATTCACACATGCACGAGCTCTTTTGAAATCTTAATGTCACATGTTATATTTGAGCTTTTTGAGGTGTTCTCCTATCAATCTAGTCATCTACATATCTATGACCTAGGAGGACTAGTGCATGTCAAAATCCGTTGCATGTGAGATTTGTGCGAAAAATGAAAACATGATAAATTTAAATGTGCACGGGGAAGGGCTCCGAAAGGACTAAGTGATCCTTTGCGAATAGTAAGCCACCGTTAATTGGATCTAAAAGAAATACGTGATCCAAAGGCCTAAAAACAGAATATATGGCATTCAAAGAAAGCAATTGCCAAGGCCTATGTTTGTTTGATATATTCATTCAAAAACAAAAGAATATATATGCTTATTGAGGGAGAATTGGATGGTATATTAACGGTTTGCACAATGTCCGTTTATCCTAGTTGTCTTTAATGTCATGACTCTATTTGGTTTGTAGAATCACCATCATGCTAGGCTTGTATGCATTGTGTATGTTTGTTCATTGAGTTCAATCTTTATATTGTCACATGAGGTTATATTTAACTGTGATGAAGTTTGCAATCAAATGAGAACTCCGTGAACGTTTCTTAAGTGTTTGGGTCTAAATTTAATTGTTGCTTGTTCACACCCCTACACTTCCGTTTCCATATGACACATTTTTGCCATACGAATGTGCAAACTTATTGTATTTTGTGTCATGTGTGTGTTTATATCTATATATATATGCAAGTGGTTCATTGATATATTTCTAGTATATATATATATGATATTTGTTTGTCTTTGCCTTGTTTTTAATTGCCCGTATGCTTTCATGTCTTATAACCTTAAGCTTTCGCTTGTTGTTTCTTAGTTCTTTATCCTTTGCCTATTCCCGCACAAAAAGGGGGAGAATGATGATAGGGGGAGAAATGGTATCTAATCCTAGAAATGGTATCTAATCCTATTATTACCGTATCTTCGTTTGGGGGAGATTTATCTTAGGGGGAGACGTCTTTCTAAGTAGGTCATGTGTTAAAGGGAGAATTAATTTAGGGGGAGTAATTAATTAATTAAAAAAATTGCATTTAATATTTTGATATTCCCTATGCATTTGATGAGTTTGCTTAAGTGTGCAGGAATTATTCTATAGCGGCATCTTTCTATGGCAAAGAGTTTAATCCTTGGGTTGAGTCAAGATTGGGCGGGTTATGTTTTGAGTCTAGTAGAGCTTGACGGCCCTTTAGGATTTTTGTTTGGTTTTTATCCCGGAATAGCCAAAGGGGGAGATTTGTAAGGACACAAATTTCCAATTTGAGTCCTCTTATAGTTTTGGCTCAATTCCGGACAAAAACATTTATTCATAGGATTTTATTTAATTGTAATATTCAAGACCTATGAAGTGTTTGTTGAAGACGTAGCGGCAAAGAGTATAAAGCATCATCAACATGCCGTAGTTTATGTGCCTCGTTTGTACGTCATCAACTTAGTTCCATGCTCCCAAGGTATGAATGTATTTATATGTATATAGGAGCTTGGAACAATTTGTATTGGGTGTTAGGTGAATTAAAACTGCATTTTATTTTTCAGAAAGAATCAATTAGAAACTTAAAAATAAGTATATAAAAGTTTATAAAAGTTTCTGGGCCAAAATCGAATTTTTCAATCTTTCTGTTTGTTCGTTTGAAATGTCGTTCGAACGAGTTTTTTTCGTTCGAACCAGATTTCGTTCGAACGAGTTTTGTCGTTCGAACCATGTTCGTTCGAACGAGTTTTGCCAACGACCCTAACTGGACAGTCGTTCGATATGTCGTTCGATATGTCGTTCGAACGAAGGTTCGTTCTAACGAGATATCTAACGAACTTCTAACGAGCCCAGGCTGGTCACTCGTTAGAAGTCTCATTCGAACGAGAATCAAGTTCGTTCGAACGAACTTCCAGCGGGAACAGTTATTTGGCAGTTTTTTGCAGTTTTTCCCCACTCTTCCACTTGGTTTTCAACCAATATTTTTCATGCAATATTATGTGCGGGAAACACATTTTCCAAGACAACTTTTCCATTCCATATCCAACTCTTAGAGAGAGTTTGAGAGCAAATTTAATTAGGGAAAATGTTCATGTTTTGAGTGTTAATTTTTAATGAAAAATTCATACACACTCTAGTTTACACCCATTGTTGTTTATTCCAAGTTCTATATATACATATCCTTACTTGGAGTTTTTGGCACCGGTTTTCTCTACCGAATTCAAGAGACGTTTCGGGTTTGCTTCTACACCCCATCACAAAGAAGACCTTTGTTGAGATTCTACCCGTTTGGAGAAAGGCTCCATGTTCGGGTGACGGTGACCGTTTAAAGTCCTATCGGTGTATTCCGAGACCACGGTGGAGCTCCGTTGGTTATCCGCTAATTGGAGGTTGATACAAGAAGAAGCATCACGGCTTGAGAGGGTTCGAGTTTAGGAAGTAAGTCTTTTGTCTTGTATTTTGTAATACCGTTTTTAGTGGATTTGAGGCTAGGGCCGTCCCGAGGTTTTTTTCCCGTTAGTGGGTTTTTCCTCGTATATCGCGGTGTAGTGTGACATTGTTTATTTTATCTTGCACATCATTTAGAACACATGCTTTAGGTTTAATTCAAGATAAAATTCGGTTTAATTACCACACTCATTTAAATTGGGACTTTAATTTAATATTGGATAAAATTTGGTTTATTCAAGTCACTTGCATTAATATGGTTTCGCCTAACTTTGAATAATTGTTAATGATGACTTAGGCAAATTCTAGGACTTGATTTATGATTTAATTTGTTTCTTAAGATATTAAAACCTGGCCTTGTTGTTTTGTGGAACCATCACTTGTATTCAACGCTTCCGCATTTATTTAAAAAGGAAATTAACTTTGATTTTAATTGAAGAAAATTTAAAATCCGGGGATACATAATCTCTTGCGTCTTCATCTCATATGACCTACCATAAAAAATTAAGCGGGGAACTTGTGTGTAACGAACATCGACCATCAACTAGGATTAGGGGTGGGAGTCCCTAAGGTGGATATTTTAATACTTCATTTTAAGTTTTTAGGATATTCAATTTACAATTAGCAATTTTGAATAATTATAACTCAAAGAAAATAACCTCGCATCGCAATAGCACAAATTTATAATATACAAAACACAATAATCAATTGCAAAATCCTGAACAACAATAAGATAAATTTGTATAAAATAATTTTTTTAGGATGAAATAAGTTAAAAACAAATTTTGAGTAGGTCATGTAACATCCCGTGCAATCTGATAAGCGAGGTGGTGAACCGTCGCCTCTAAACTACGCCAGGCGTCACTAAATAAGAAATCATTCTTAGCATGTGACAGCTATGAGACATATAAAATTCATTCCACAAGAGAATAATTAAATTGATCCAAATAATAATAACCATTCATGAAATAATAAAATCCATTAGCATGCTAACCTCCAAATAAATCCAAACTCTAATGAATATAAATTCGAATACAATGATCCAACTATAAATGTCTGAATAAAACTGTAAACAACTATAGAACCGATTGTCCCACCAAATCCATAAGTAAAGTCTCATAATAGAAATGAGATGGAAAGAAAAATAAATCTAAACTACTAAGCATCTATAATAAACTCCAGTTGCACCTCCAAAATATCTCTAATATTCCCATGCAGCTACTCCAGCGCTAAACCTGGAATGTTAGTTAACGTAATGGGCCAGAGCCTACTGCATGAATACAGGCTACTCTACCCAATTAGGATCCGTGAACCCAGACAGTAGCATTATACATAATAAATACCACAATAGAATATTTTAAATAAAATAAAATAATTTTAAACAAGCAAATAAATGTAAACTACCACTATTAACAATATAACCGATCCACCCAGAAGTGTAAGCCCAAAATATTCCTATAACATTTATTTATAATTTCATTCTTATCCTCGCTCATTTTAATTAATTAATTATCTTACTTTATGCGAAACCAATATGGCCAGTTAACCCTTTCTCGGCCCTGCTCACACTCTTGGCACGCTTAAAGTTCTACACATCACACCCATTCTCCTCACTATATCCAGTCAACCCGTATTCTACCAGTTCTGCACATACTCGTGAGGTTCCATGCATAAAACATCACTATAGCCAGTCGACACATTTAAATGTCAACCCTACACAAACACATTTTAACACTCGTTTATTACCTTAGGTATTAATTCTCAATTTCTTATCTTCTCATTATCTCATTATTTTATTTTAGCCCCACCCTATTATAGAGTATAATCCTCGAATCTACCCATAGTCCCATACCTAGAGGTCCCCAAAAACACAAACACGTCCCATCCTATTTTGTAGGATGAATTTCTATCATTTATCTATTCCTAGCCTCGCCCCTAGGCTATTTAAATCAACAGAACGACACCAAAATCATCCCCACCCCAGAATATCTGATCCGTAAAAATCTACACTAACTAGTCCCATACCTAGAAAGTGTTAACCGCAACTAAGGCATACCCACTAGTCTCATACCTAATAAGTATTACTAAAGTTAAGGTGAGAGCATACTACCCAAAATTCTATCGTCACCATAACTTGAATATAATTAAAATAATAAGTCATACAATCCAATTTATCAACAAATGCACAATTTCTCATATAATCACAATTAATCTCAATTTAATTTATTCATCCATCATCGTATTTAACACAATAATTTTAATAAATAAATATAATCTCAACATCATGTGAATTTATGAAGCACACAATAATAATGCATTTTAATCATACCTATGTAATTTTATGTGGTTGTACAAATCTAGTTTTCATTTAAATCAAATTACTACGATTTCTACATGCAAAACTATACCCATATTACCCAAAACCCAACGTCTACCCTAAGCACACAAGGGTTATAAGTCTTAAATCAGATTAAGATTTTTCAGAAAAACAGTCCCAAATTAGTTTTCACTTTTCCTAATTAACTTGCTAATTTATTTTAAGAAAATCATATAAATTAAGGTTTAGGAGACATTTAAAACACATAATACTAAAGAGAGAGAATAGAAGTATTCATGTCTGCAGACAAGTTAGTTGGAAATTATGATTAGACGGTTGCATTCCTCTTAAAAAATTAAGAAAGATTTGTTCTTGGACAATCTTGAGAAAACAACAATTAAGCCTTCAAATCTTGAGTTCAATCTTGATTAAATTTGGGGCTAGGGTTTGTAGGTGAAAGGCGAAAAAATTGTAGTAGTCTTCTAGTTGTAAAGTTTTTGAAAAAGTTATTAGAAAAGTCTAACCCCGAGTTAATTTAAGTCGAAAAAAGATTAGAGTTTGATTGTGATTACAATTCAAAGAGAACTACAAAACTGTCGCCCCCGACTAAATCGAATCGATTCCACTATAAGGCCGCATTGATTCTCCCCTAATTTGGTGCCAAGATGCCCCAGAATGTACAATGTCAATAAAAACCCAATTTTTCTCCCGATTTCAATTCTGATTAAAATCCTATTTTCATGAATGAAATCCAACATATTAAATTACTGAAAATAATAAATCCAAAAATATTATTTTTTCGGATTCCCAATAAATTTAAAATTTAATACAGTTTAAAATCTACGTGGTCTTTCATCATGAAGTAAGATAATTAATTAATTAAAATGTGTAAGCATAAGAATGAAATTGTAAATAAATATGTTATAGGAGTATTTTGGGCTTACACACTTCAAGGTGGATTAGTTATATTGTTGATAGTGGTAGTTTATGTTTATTTTCACGTTTAAAATTATTTTATTTAATTTTTATTGTGGTATTTATTATGTATAATACTACTGTCTGGTTTCATGAACCCTAATTGAGAAGAATAAATTGTATTCATGCGGTGGACTTTGACCCATTGTGTTGACTAACATTTCAGGTTTAGTGCTAGAGTAGCTGCAGGGGAATATTGGAGATATTTTGGAGGTGAAACTTGAGTTTATTATAGATGCTTAGTAGTTTAGATTTATTTTTCTTTCCATTGCATTTCTATTATGAGACTCTATTTATGGATTTGGTGGCCAATCGGTTCCACCATTGTTTACGATTTATTCAGACATTTATAGTTGGATCATTTTATTCGGATGTATATTCATTGGAAATTGGATTTATTTGGAGATTAGCATAATGATGGATTTTATTATTGCATGAATGGTCATTCTTATTTGGATCAATTTAATTATTATCTTATGGAATGAATTTTATACGTCTCATATCTGTCACATGCTAAGAATGATTACTTATTTAGTGACACCCGGTGTAGTTTGGCGGTGATGGTTGGCCACCTCGCTTGTTAGATTGCACGGGGTGTTATAGATGGTATAAGAGCACGATCATAGGTCTTGTAGATTGTGTTCGTTTTAGCTTTTGCGTTACTATCTTTGATTCCTTTTGATGATTTGTAATCTTAGTTATTCCGAATCTAATATTTTATTCCTATCTTTTCAGATGGCGAACACTAGGAGAGTTAGAGATAGGAGAGAGGGTTCAGTTGCTGGCTCCACCAATCAGAAGTGTTCGAGGCAGTTTGTGTTGGATGTCGAGGAGTTAGCGTCGATTGTGCGTGAGGCCACATCGTTCGGTATCGAATTAGGAAGGCATATATGGGTGACTTTAGAGATGTGGCAACAAGGTACACTCGCTTCGACTTGCGATAGGGTGAGGGTCAGTTTCCACAAGGGAAATCCTCCAACCTTTCCAAACGAATCTGACCCAAAAGTTGCTCACCAGTGGAGGAGACACATGGAGAGCCATTTGAGGATGTTGGATTCCAATGATGTGCATAAGCAGATGTTGGCTATATTCATGCTGATAAGAGATGTTTTACAGTGGTGCGAGAGTGTCACGACATCGGAGGATAGGGATCGCTTGAATTATGGAGATTTTCTTATAAAGTTTAATGATAAGTATTTCATGAATCTGATTAGGAGTGCGAAGAAGAGGTAATTTTTGGACTTAGATCAAGGATCAAATTCAGTTGTTGAATATGAGCAGGAATTTATGAATTTATCAATGTTTGTACCAGAGGAGGTGAATATGTAAGGACATTTTTGTCCATTATCAATTTATTATGTCGCACGCCGTTACACCGTTCAAGAAATTCAAGATTCATACATTCATCAACAGATCCAAATATCAAAAGAAGAAGAGGAATCAAAGTCTGACAGAACCAGACCGGTCCGCCTGGAATAAAAGAACCGATCCGGTCAACCGGACTGGTCCGCCTCAGACCCGGACCGATCCGACTGCTGAAGGCCAGTATACCCCGAACCGCAAGCGAACTGATGAAGCCTGGAAAAGAACCGATCCGATCATCAACGGACCGATCCGCCTCAGAATAAAAGAATCGATCTGGTCAATCGGACCGATCCACCTCAAACTTGGACCGGTCCTCCTGGGATAAACTTAAACATATCGTGTTCAGATCGTGTTCAGATTTTTAAGGCCCGAGACTTCTTATTTAATCCCACTACGGGAAGTGGTTTTCTAAGACTTATACACACGATTTTCAGAGTACAGAAAGACCTAAGTCTTCACCTTTTGAGTATCTAGACTCTAGGTATTTGATTCACACAAATTTCCAATCCTTTGTGAATCACTTTGCAACCCAGGAACGCACTTTTACTGTTCACACCCTTGTGGAGAAGACCGTTCTTCTTCTCCATTGCAGCCCTACTGGAAAGGGATAGTTCCAGCCGCCGACTACAGAATCCGACACCTGAGGGTAATTCTTAGTCACTTGTATTTTCATTGTAATCTGAAATTGTACAGCCTACAATATTATAATGAAAATAAATGGTATTTACCCTTTGGGGGATTTTTCCTCACAAGAATGTGTTTGAATATTCTTGCTTAGATTATCATCTTATTCAATCACATATTGTTCCATGTTTAGGGTTTATTTGGGTTAAAAGGTGTTTAATATATAAGTTTATCATTTGAACGCGAGCACATACGTTCTCAGAATACTGAGGCTAAGAAGACAGAGTGCTTTATTAAAGGATTGTCTTAGTCTATTAGGAAAATGGTGTTGGGGAATCTGGCCTACACTACATACACTTAGGTGGTGGACGTCATAATATTATTGTGGTAGGAGAAGGTAAATTATCAAAAGATGGTCGGGAAGTGGTAGGAGTCAAATGGTCAAGGAGGAGAGAACAAGGGTCACGATGACCAAGCGTGGAAGCGATAAAGGACATATCAGGAGCAGTAGGGCAATAATATCCTGCAAGGCCCTTAGGGACAGGGGCAAGGATAGTCTGGTGAGGGAGCATCAAACAGGAAGTATGGACCTTTTAGGGGCACGTATTTCAGTTATGGAGAGATAGGGCACCAAGCTTCTAGGTGTCCAAAGGCGCAAGACCAGCAGGGTCAAGGCACAGGGCCAGCAGGGCCAAGGGCCTCTAGCACCGGCAGTGCCAGGTGTATAGGGAGCATCAGCGGAAGCAACACCAGCAGTGATCGCATTGGGTAAGTTCTAGATGCTTTCGACTCGGGAGCCTCAAGTAGGGTAGGCATCGCAGGAGCCACAACGTGGCTAGTGGAGTATCACGGTACGTACTATTTTATTTTATGTATATATATATATATTGTATTTTTTATCATGGAGTACGTGCAGGTAGGATTGGTTATATGGGCGCCTAATCGTGGTATTTATGGCTAGGCATATGTGAGCCTTATTTTATTCTGCACGTTTACACTTCGTCGAATTTTGAGGACAAAATTTCTGTGCTAGTGAGGAAGTATGTAACACCCCTTAGATTTTAAACCGAAATAAATTTTAAATTTAATAGGAATTCGAAAAAATAAAATTTATGGATTTAATTATTTTTAGTAATTTAATATGTTGGATTTCATTTATGAAAAATAGGATTTTAATCGAAATTGAAATCGGGGAAAATTGGGTTTTTATTAACATTGATACATTATGGGGCATCTTGGCAGCGAATTAGGGGCGAATCGATTCGGCCTTACAGCAGATTGATTCGGTTTAGTAACGGGCGACAATTTTGTAGTTCTGTTTGAATTCTGATCACAATCAAACTCTACTCTTTTTTCCACTTAAATTAACTTGGGGTGGGACTTTTCTAATCACTTTTTCACAAACTATACAACCATAAGACTCCTACAATTTATCACCTTTCACCTACAAACCCTAGCCCCAAATTTAGTTAAGATTTAACTCAAGGTTTGAACGCTTAATTATTATTTTCTCAAGATTGTCCAATGTAACAACCCTCGATTTTTGGAGACTGAGATATTAAATTTTGGGAAAATAAAATTTAATTGAATTGGAGAATTTCAAAATTTGGGACTTGAGGCCCAAAAATAGAGAATATTTTAAAATATTCCGGATGATATTTTTTAGGGTACCATCGATTCCGGAAGGGTCGAGAGAGTCAAAATGACTGTCATTGGGTCTTATTTTGGCTCCGGAATGTTTGTAGGTTATTTTGGATCGAATTGGAGTAAACGAGTCATTTAAAGTGTGTATTAACTTTTAAAATTGGGATTTTGTTTCAAAGGTTTATGTGGCTTACGGATTAAGCCACTTCTCATTTGAGAGAAAAGAGAGAAAAGCCCTAGAGAGAAGAAGAAAGGAAAGAAGAAGAAAAGAGAGAGAGAGGAAGAAAGCTTGGGGATCTCCGTCCCAAACCGCGTCATCGAGGACGATCCAACCTCTACAAATCTGAGGCAAGTGTTTAATCTTGCTAAATAGCTATTGTGTATTTCATTTCATAATTTGTGGGGGTAAAGAATTGGATTTTTGGGTATAAATATCAAAACCTAAATTTTTGGGTTTAAATCTTGAAATGAATGTTTAAATATGGATTTAATGGAATAAAAATGGTTGGGATCAACTTTAGGTTGATTTATTGGCTTAAAATCATGTTGTGATAAAGATTTGGGGATTGGAATGCAAATTTTAGGGTTTAAATTCGTGGGGTTTGCTGAAAATGGTAAATCGGCCAAGGCAACTGGTATGGCCGGTCGATCGCGCCTTAAGGGAAAAGCCTACTGCATTTCTTCCTAGGCAAAAATAAGGACCCGCGGTCGACCGGGGGTCTGGGACCGGTCGATCGGTCCCCTGTTTTTAGCCCAAAACTTGGATTTCTTCTCCGCCCTTTTTTTTGGAGTTTATTCTTAGGGGCTTCCTTAATGGGCTGTTTTATGGGTTTCCTAAGATGACTTCTAGCCCTTTTTGGTTGGGTTTGTTGATTTGGGGTTCTCTCTTATAAAGTAAGAGATATCCTTTGGTGACTTGTAAGGGGTCTCTCACTTAGTATCTGATAGTGGGAACTTCTTGGAATTCATTGGATAAGAAATATCCATGTATGTGGTGAAATTTCTAGGCCGACATTTATGTCAAATCCTTATAAGGATAGGATATGGTTAAGATATAATTTGGGGCCAAATAAAAGAGAGTGGTTGCATACTCTTTAAGAGTGAGGGGTCTCATATCCTTAGAAAAGTTTATTCTAAGGAGCAATGGATAAATCACTAGGAGTGAGGGTTCCTGAGATCGATTCGAACCATAGGTGACATTGGGAACACTTGGGATCATACTATCGACTAGAGTAAGCGGTAGCGTAAATCCTAGTTAGGATAGTTTACACGTAATCATGGGGATATGACCATTGAGATTCCAATACTTGAAATGAGGTTGGAAAAAAAATTGGGGTTTTAGACTATTAAGTCACGCGTGTGCCTATGGTTAAATAGTACTAAAGGTAATTATGTACTTTTGGTTATGGATGAGATGTGTAGTGATAGATTCCTACACAAACTTTTGGGTGATAACCCAAATGTTGAATATATATGTATAGATATATACATATGGTTCTGGGAGACTATTCAGTATAGGAAAAATGATTGAATATGCTTCAAGTGAGGGATTGTATTCACATATCGAGGTACATTTAATGGAAATTGTGGTGACGGCTTGTATATTGAGGATTATGTATACTTATAGCCGAGTTTATATATCTTGTACATAGGAACAAGAATTAGTTTGTATATATATTGATATAGCGATGTGTAAATTTATGTATGTATATCTACGTATGAATGTGAATATATAGATATATTTTATGTTGTGGACATACATGGTATGGATATTTAAACCGTATATGATCGTTTATTATATTGGATCATATGATGGGATCATATGGATGTATGTATATTGCGTATGTGAGCGACATATATACTTATGTGGTTAGGCATACCCCGCTCATGCTATCATTGGGAAGTTTTCGCGCAGAGGGTGAGCTTCTTGGCATATTGAGCAGGGTGTGGATATTCCCCAGGTCATAGTCGTCCCTTGTGTTATACGATATATACATATATATATATATATATACATATATATATATATATATACATATATATATATATACATATATATATATATATATACATATATATATATATATACATATATATATATATATACATATATATATATATATACATATATATATATATATATATATATATATATATATATATATATATATATATATATATATATATATTTTGGGGTGAGACGTGGGGGGTGTGTTTCGTCTCATTGCCGGTTGGATCTATGACCGCTTCCCGGGACGTCGTGTGTGAGTTACCACGAGGTGGGTGTCGTTGATCCCCACCAGGTGGTCCCCAGTTGTTACGTGAGCCAGATTATGGGAAGATGATAGCTTTGATACAGTTTTATTGGTGCTATATATAGTCGGGTATTATATGTGCATGGCCCCTGTACATCATATATGGTATGTACACTGGGTCATGGGTATGGATGATAGTATGTATATATATGGTGAGAATAAAATACCTATATATATATATTTATATATCCTAGATGAAAGGATATGGTATTTCTATAGGGTACATCTTGGATGATTATGGTGTACCAGTTTTATTGGGGTTTGATGTATCGTATTTGAGGAATACTTCGGTTACATCACACCAAGGATATTATTGGAGATTCTTTTATTTGATTTTTATTTGTTTTCTTTTTTTCTTTTCTTTCTTTTTTCTTCGGTAGTTTATAGTTTAGTAGTAATGGTAGTATTATATAGTATGTTAAGGATTATTGATCTCTAGGATCGACATTGCCCAGGAGTAGTGTAACGAGGTGGTTCCTTGTTTGGATTTTGCTTTGCGAGACACCTCACGCACGAAACGCAGTGCCATGTCGGGATTTGAGAGAAGTAATTCTAATTGTGGCATCTCGGATCTCTGGTCTTGACCTTGTCAGGAGTAGTGTAACGGGGCGGTTCCTTGTTTGGATTTCACTTTGCGAGACTCCCCACGCACGAAACGTAGCACAATTTTGAGATTAGAGAGAGATTTTGCCAATATTCCATGTGCTTGATATTAAGAAAATAAATTCTTATATTTTAGCCTATATATATGTATATATATATGTGTATATATATATATATATATATATATATATATATATATATATATATAAGGGTAACGTATTAAGAATTGTAATTCATGAAATTATAAATCGGAATCCATAAAGCCTATGATGGCATAATTGTTGTAATCGTAATCTAGTAGGATTAGAAAGGGTGGATCCTTAGATTATGACGGGAAAATAGCTCTCGTGGGTATAGGCTAGGCCTATGATAAGTTAGGTTGTCCTTAAAAATATGGGGGTAATTTAACTAAAACTTGAGGACGCGAATAGGTGCGCGCCTTTAGATGAGAGGTGAGTTGAGGTTTCACGAGAGTGCGGCCTCACTTTAATTATGAAATAAGTGCACCGATAATTATTATGCACGGTTAACACACTTGCTAAATATTTTTCACATTCGGGGCTCTGACCCGTTTACTTTTCTCTCCTCCTTGTATATATATATATATATATATATATATATTACCATAGGTATCCTACCGCATGGATGCCGGATGACTTTCTATCCAGAGTCTTGGGAGCCGTGACAGGTGCGGACTGTTGCGGGATGTTTCATGTAGCCGCTTCCTACTTCTTTAAAATTCTAGGTAGGATTCAAGTTGTGTATCGGGTTTGTACCCAAGGGATATTTATATACATGTTTATATTTATTCCATTTCAGTTATTGTATTGGCTGTGACCCGACAGCTTATTCGGGTCTACTTTGTGTAGTACATTCGGTTGTATTTATTTAGTTCATTTTATTTCTAGCATTTCATTTATCCTAGTTCTTTCATGCATCTTTCTTTTCTTTTGTAGTGTTAGTTGGTTGGTTGTTGCACATTCTATTTAAATTTTCATACCCCGCTTATATGATTTCGGGTAGTTAGTCCTATATTGTATAGTACCGGCAGTTGATGTTGAGACTGGACCATCTGAAACTCCTGATTTAATATAGTATAGGGCTGGCCACCCGTTATTATTTTAGGTGGGTTGTGACAGATGGTATCAGAGCATCAGGTTCTAGAATCTTTAGGATCTGTGCGAGTTTCTGCATTCTTCCGTTAGCGTCCTTGACATAAAGCCCTACAAATAGGACTGTTGTGTTCACTGCGTTGTTTCTTCTGTGAAGTATATTCACTTGATTGGCGTTCTGATAACAGTTGCTCTTGCTTCATTTCAAACATCGCCTAGATTATGTCGCCAAGGAAAGGATAAGATTAGAAGTACAATACCCATATCATATTTTGGGTATGCTGTAGTCGGGGGTATTTGTTTTCCCCGATTCCAGAGGAGTTATTGAGGAGATTTCTAGCAGTGGTTCGAGGTGATTTATCGGCAGTTGAGTAAGAAAGGAAATTTACTCAAATGGCTAATCTTGGTCCTAGTAAGGTAAACCCGAGGAGAGGCATGTAGGGTAGTCCTTGAGAGGTTTAGACTGAGAATCTGTTAACCTTCGTTGGGAAACCTAATGTTGGTGACTCTTACCGGGGTGAGGTTGGTGTAGTTATCCCAATATCAGGAGTACCGCCCTCTAAGATGAGGGAGAATGCCTTTGGAGACTCAGTTTCATTATGTAGGACGAAGGGAGTTTTCGGCAGTTGCAATCGCGCATTTCCCTTCAAAATGGTTAGGAAGGGTTTTGAGGAAGATGTTTCTCTTGTGGAGAAATAGGCTTAGGGATGATGATTGTCCTGGAAGAAGTTGAGGACCCTGAGTTGAGATTCTAGGACAAGGGGAAACCATTGAGTTACGAAATTATAAGGTAAAGTACCTTTCTTTGGGTTTAAGTTACGCTTTTTGCGATATTGGGAACATCGCGTGTGAGATGTGATGGGTAGCTAGTTGCTATACCGCTAGGGTGTATGGAATTTTTCCTAGAGGAGGAAGTGAGCAAGTGTGGCCTTTGTATGGCGTCTTTGGAGATGATACACCTTTTCATAACTGAGAGGTTCAGAGTTTGGTAGATTCTGTGGAGCGGATAGTTTAGCTCATAGTTGTGCTAGTTTTGAGAACTAGATATTGGTTAGCCATATTGTATTTATTGAAGCCTTGTGTTTTAAACATAAGGTGTTGGTTTGGCGTGTCGAAAGACGCGGGATTGATTTATATAGTATTGTTGCATAGGGCCCTCGGGAAATATCTAAAATATGGAAATCTTTCTTTTTATAAAACCTTAACCCTGGTTCAACTAATCTCAATCCCCGACCTAGCTACACAGTAGTGTATTGGGAGGGTTCCTTGTTTGGATTTCGCTTGCGAGACCTCCCCCGCACGAAGGTGGCTAGTGTCAGGAACTGAGGAGAGTTCTACCATTGGGAAATTTTTAACTTGTATATATTTAGTATGATGTTATAGATCATATTGCTGAGGGTATATTATGATTTGAGACTTATGGAGCTTGATCATAATTTCACGAGTGAAAACTCGGGTGTATGGGCGCCCTGGGTAGTAGTTGATTTAAAACTATATGGTTCGATATGAGAACCAGGAAGGATCGGTATAGTGATCCTACGAATTGATGTGAGGTTTAGATGATATTGAGGTCCTAGGCATGTCTTAAATTTCGCGGACAAAATTTTTGTAAGGGGGGAAGTATGTAACAACCCTCGATTTTTGGAGACTGAGAAATTAAATTTTAGGAAAATAAAATTTAATTGAATTGGAGAATTTCAAAATTTGGGACTTGAGGCCCATAAATAGAGAATATTTTAAAGTATTTCAAATGATATTTTTGAGGGTACCATCGATTCCGGAAGGGTCGAGAGAGTCAAAATGACTGTCATTGGGTCTTATTTTGGCTCCGGAATGTTTGTAGGTTATTTTGGCTCAAATTGGAGTAAATGAGTCATTTAAAGTGTGTATTAACTTTTAAAATTGGGATTTTGTTTCAAAGGTTTATGTGGCTTACGGATTAAGCCACTTCTCATTTGAGAGAAAAGAGAGAAAAGCCCTAGAGAGAAGAAGAAAGGAAAGAAGAAGAAAAGAGAGAGAGAGGAAGAAAGCATGGGGATCTCCGGCCCAAACCGCGTCATCGAGGACGAACCAACCTCTACAAATCTGAGGCAAGTGTTTAATCTTGCTAAATAGCTATTGTGTATTTCATTTCATAATTTGTGGGGGTAAAGAATTGGATTTTTGGGTATAAATACCAAAACCTAGATTTTTGGGTTTAAATCTTGAAATGAATATTTAAATATGGATTTAATGGAATATAAATGGTTGGGATCAACTTTAGGTTGATTTATTGGCTTAAAATCATGTTGTGATAAAGATTTGGGGATTGGAATGCAAATTTTAGGGTTTAAATTCGTGGGGTTTGCTGAAAATGATAAATCGGCCAAGGCAACTGGTATGGTCGGTCGATCGCGCCTTAAGGGAAAAGCCTACTGCATTTCTTCGTAGGCAAAAAATATGGACCCGCGGTCGACCGGGGGTCTGGGACCGATCGACCGGTCCCCTGTTTTTAGCCCAAAACTTGGATTTCTTCTCCCCCCTTTTTTTTGGAGTTTATTCTTAGGGGCTTCCTTAATGGGTTGTTTTATGGGTTTCCTAAGATGACTTCTAGTCGTTTTTGGTTGGGTTTGTTGATATGGGGTTCTCTCTTATAAAGTAAGAGATATCTTTTGGTGACTTGTAAGGGGTCTCTCACTTAGTATCTGATAGTGGGAACTTCTTGGAATTCATTGGATAAGAAATATCCATGTATGTGGTGAAATTTTTAGGCCGACATTTATGTCAAATCCTTATAAGGATAGGATATGGTTAAGATATAATTTGGGGCCAAATGAAAGAGAGTGGTTGCATACTCTTTAAGAGTGAGGGGTCTCATATCCTTAGAAAAGTTTATTCTAAGGAGCAATGGATAAATCACTAGGAGTGAGGGTTCCTGAGATCGATTCGAACCATAGGTGACATTGGGAACGCTTGGGATCATACTATCGACTAGAGTAAGCGGTAGCATAAATCCTAGGTAGGATAGTTTACACGTAATCACGGGGATATGGCCATTGAGATTCCAATACTTTAAATGAGGTTGGAAAAAAAATTGGGGTTTTAGACTATTAAGTCACGCGTGTGCCTATGGTTAAATAGTACTAAAGGTAATTATGTACTTTTGGTTATGGATGAGATGTGTAGTGATGGATTCCTACACAAACTTTTGGGTGATAACCCAAATGTTGAATATATATGTATAGATATATACATATGGTTTTGGGAGACTATTCATCATAGGAAAAATGATTGAATATGCTTCAAGTGAGGGATTGTATTCACATATCGAGGTACATTTAATGGAAATTGTGGTCACGGCTTGTATATTGAGGATTATGTATACTTATAGCCGAGTTTATATATCTTGTACATATGAACAAGAATTAGTTTGTATATATATTGATATAGCGATGTGTGAATTTATGTACATCTATGTATGAATGTAAATATATAGATATATTTTATGTTGTGGACATACATGTTATGGATATTTAAACCGTATATGATGGTTTATTATATTGGATCATATGATGGATTCATATGGATGTATGTATATTGTGTATGTGAGCGATATATATACTTATGTGGTTAGGCATACCCCGCTCATGCTATCATTGGGAAGTTTTCGCGCAGAGGGTGAGCATCCTGGCATATAGAGCAGGGTGTGGATATTCCCCAGGTCATAGTCGTCCCTTGTGTTATATATATATATATATATATTGGGGTGAGACGTGGTGGGTATGTTTCGTCTCATTGCCGGTTGGATCTATGACCGCTTCCCGGGACGTCGTGTGTGTGAGTTACCACGAGGTGGGTGTCGCTGATCCCCACCAGGTGGTCCCCAGTTGTTACGTGAGCCGGACTCTGGGAAGATGATAGCATTGATGCAGTTTTATCGGTGCTATATATAGCCGGGTATTATATGTGCATGGCCCTTGTACATCATATATGGTATGTACACTGGGTCTTGGGTATGGATGATAGTATGTATATATATGGTGAGAATAAAATACCTATATATATATTTATATATCCTAGATGAAAGGATATGGTATTTCTATAGGGTACATCTTGGATGATTATGGTGTACCAGTTTTATTGGGGGTTGATGTATCGTATTTAAGGAATACTTCGGTTACATCACACCAAGGACATTATTGGAGATTCTTTTATTTGATTTTTATTTGTTTTCTTTTTTTCTTTTCTTTCTTTTTTCTTCGGTAGTTTATAGTTTAGTAGTAATGGTAGTATTATATAGTATGTTAAGGATTATGGATCTCTAGGATCGACATTTCACAGGAGTAGTGTAACGATGTGGTTCCTTGTTTGGATTTTGCATTGTGAGACACATCACGCACGAAACGCAGTGCCATGTTGGGATTTGAGAGAAGTAATTCTAATTGTGGCATCTCAGATCTCTGGTCTTGACCTTGTCAGGAGTAGTGTAACGGGGAGGTCCTTGTTTGGATTTCACTTTGCGAGACTCCCCACGCACGAAACGTAGCAAAATTTTGTGATTAGAGAGAGGTTTTGCCAATATTCCATGTGCTTGATATTAAGAAAATAAATTCTTATATTTTAGCCTATATATATGTATATATATATATAGAGGTAACGTATTAAGAATTATAATTCATGAAATTATAAATCGGAATCCATAAAGCCTATGATGGCATAATTGTTGTAATCTTAATATAGTAGGATTAGAAAGGGTGGATCCTTAGATTATGACGGGAAAATAGCTCTCGTGGGTATAGGCTAGGCCTATGATAAGTTAGGTTGTCCTTAAAAATATGGGGGTAATTTAACTAAAACTTGAGGACGCGAATAGGTGCGCGCCTTTAGATGAGAGGTGAGTTGAGGTTTCACGAGAGTGCGGTCTCACTTTAATTATGAAATAAGTGCACCGATAATTATTATGCACGGTTAACACACTTGCTAAATATTTTTCACATTCGGGGCTCTGACCCGTTTACTTTTCTCTCCTCCTTGTATATATATATATATATATATATATATATATATATATATATATATATATATATATATATATATATATTACCATAGGTATCCTACCGCATGGATGCCGGATACTTTCTATCCAGAGTCTTGGGAGCCGTGACAGGTGCGGACTGTTGCGGGATGTTTCATGTAGCCGCTTCCTACTTCTTTAAAATTCTAGGTAGGATTCAAGTTGTGTATCGGGTTTGTACCCAAGGGATATTTATATACATGTTTATATTTATTCCATTTCAGTTATTGTATTGGCTGTGACCCGACAGCTTATTCGGGTCTACTTTGTGTAGTACATTCGGTTGTATTTATTTAGTTCATTTTATTTCTAGCATTTCATTTATCCTAGTTCTTTCATGCATCTTTCTTTTCTTTTGTAGTGTTAGTTGGTTGGTTGTTGCACATTCTATTTAAATTTTCATACCCCGCTTATATGATTTCGGGTAGTTAGTCCTATAATGTATAGTACCGGCAGTTGATGTTGAGACTGGACCATCTGAAACTCCTGATTTAATATAGTATAGGGCTGGCCACCCGTTATTATTTTTGGCGGGTTGTGACATCCAAGAACGAATCTTTCTTAATTTTTTTAGAGGAATGCAACCGTCTAATCAACCAACTTTTCTGCAGGCATGAATACCTTTATTCTCTCTCTTTAGGATTATGCATTTTAAATGTTGCCTAAACCTTAATTTATATGCTTTTCTTAAAATAAATTAGCAACCTTAATTATGGAAAGTGAAAACTAATTTGGGACTGTTTTTCTGAAAAATATTAATCTGATTTAAGAGTTATAACCCTTATGTGCTTAGGGTAGAGGTTGGGTTTTGGATAATATGGGTATAGTTTTGCATGTAGAAACCATAGTAATTTGCTTTAAATGAAAACTAGAATTTTTACAACCGCATAAAATTATGTAGGTATGATTAAAATGAATTATTATTGTGTGCTTCATAAATTCGCATGATGTTGAGATTGTATTTGTTGAATAGAATTATTGTGTTAATTATGATAATGGATGAATAAATTAAATTGAGATTAATTGTGATTATATGAGAAATTGTGCATTTATTGATAAATTGGATTGTACGACTTATTATTTTTATTATATTCGCGTTGCGGGGACGACGGAATTTTGGGTAGTATGCTCTCACCTTAATTTTAGGAATACTTGCTAGGTATGTGACAAGTGGGTATGCCTTAGATGCGGTTAACACTTTCTAGGTATGAGACTAGTTAGTGCAGATTTTTACAGATGGGATATTCCAAGTGGGGCTGATTTTGGTGTCATTTCATTGATTTGAATTGACTAAGAGCGAGACTAGGAAGAGATAAATGATAGAAATTCATCCTAAAAAATAGGATAGGGCGTGTTTGTGTTATGGAGACTTCTAGGCATGGGACTAGGGGTAGGTTCGAGGATTATGCTCTATAATAGGGGGGGGTTAAAATAAAATAATGAGCAAATGAGATGATGAGAAAATTAGAGATTGATAACTAATACCTAAGATAATAAATGGGTACTAAAATAAATTTGTGGTGCGAGTATGTGTAAGGCTGACAATTAAACGGTCCGACTGACTGCATCGATGTGGGTGAGTGTTGGCGTCATGAGTATGTGCGGGCTGACAATTAAATGGGCTGATTGACTATAGTGACGTATCATGTGTGAAACCAATGAAGTAAGATAATTAATGAATTAAAATGAGTAAGGATAAGAATGAAATTGTAACTAATAATGTTATAGGAATATTTTGGGCTTACACTTCAGGGTGGATCGGTTATATTGTTGATAGTGGTAGTTTACGTTTATTTGCACATTTAAAATTATTTTGTTTAATTTAAAATATTCTATTATGATATTTATTATGTATAATAATACTCTCTGGGTTCACGAATCTTAATTGGGGAGAGTATCTTGTATTCATGCATGGGGATCTGACCCATTTCATTAACTAACATTTCAGGTTTAGCACTAGAGTAGCTGTAAGGGAATATTGAAGATATTTTGGAGGTGTATCTAGAATTTATTATATATGCTTAGTAGTTTAGATTTATTTTTCTTCCTGTCACATTTCTAGTTATGAAATGATGGAGGTCTATGTTTATAATTCCGTTTTATGTTCCACATAATGATTATATGTGATAATCATGTTGATTTAAGATCCTAACGTTAAATATATAATAAATAATGTTTTGTAAGATTAAAGAACAAGTAACATGTATAATTGGATATTCATGTGTTAGGTTTATAGATCCATATAAAATGTTAATTACTTCTTCTTTTGATTTTGTTTACATGTGGTATCAGAGCTTAGGTTTTTTATCTCAGAATTATCTATTAAGAGTTTTTACCTATAAAAGAATCCGGGTAAAAATATTTGATATTTTATTGAATATCTTATGGGACGTTTTCAGTGACATATTTTATTTTCTTGCTCATAATCTTATGAAATTTTGATGATCACCTAAAAACATTGAAATAAACAAAACCCATTGAAAACAATGGGCATCGCCCTATCTTGGCGATTTGACTTCGTTTAGAGCCTTTAAAACATGTCTTTGTCATTTTTATAATAATGTCAACGCTAATAACTCTCGCTTAAAATTTATTTCGTGAATTGGAGAGCGATTCTAAAGAGAATTTTTAGGTTACTGCAGGGATAACTCAAACATTTTCATTTTTGAAAAAATAAATTAGTTTTTTTCATATTTTATGGTATAAATCCTTTCATATATTTTTTAACATTAAATTTTTATTATAATATTCATGTTATGTATTATTTGGTATTGACGAAAGATCCATTATAAAGTTTTGAATATTAGATATATGATTAGGGGGTTGACAATAATATTTTCGGTAAATTATATTATTGTATATAATCTATATTTGATTGTCGAAATATCATAATATAATTATGAATTACTGCTTTGACACTAATATTTATATGATGTTAGATTAGGAAGAAAGTTTCTTAATCTATAGTTATAAATATTAGATTATTTTTTATGCATCTATATTTGGGCCCTTGATTATC
Organism: Sambucus nigra; assembly: GCA_949130495.1. NCBI lineage: Eukaryota > Viridiplantae > Streptophyta > Magnoliopsida > Dipsacales > Adoxaceae > Sambucus > Sambucus nigra. The sequence goes on from OX422210.1 coordinate 694,243,880, forward strand.
CATTAAGTTTTACATATAATTGTTTTTTTGTTTTTTTTTTTGGGGGGGGGGGGGGGGGGGGGGGGGGCATTAATTTTTACGTGTATTTAGTAATATGTGTGTGCATGTATATTCCAAAAAAGTTAAATTTAATTGGTATATTTGTATAATCACATCAAAGAAAATTTATTAATACGATATTATTGAGTTACAAAAAAAATTATGACCAAAATAAAATTGGATTTGATTCCCTTATTGTGATTTTTTTTGTGCCAATTTAATTATGTCTTTAAATCAGCTTATTTTATGAAACTGTTATCTGAAATTTTGAGGTGTTTTCAGTGAAACAATAATTGAAATTAAAATTGCCGATTTACACGGGAGTTCATGAATATTTTATGTCAATTCAAAATGATCTAATGATCAAAAGTTAGCATTTTGTGATGGGTGTTGTTTTGGCTATTTGAGCACGTTTAATCTCTCAAAACCTTAATTTTGTCATATTTGGTAATAAAGTTCGAATCTATTTCTTTCTCCAATTATTTTTAAATTTCACTTATTGGAGATTATTTTAAGAGTTTTTTTTTTAACTAGTTTGAGTGATTACTCAAATTTTTCAATATTAAAAATTATGGATGTCTCAATTTTATCTATTTTATTAAATACATCACTTATCTTATCTTATTTGGTACTCACCAAATATAATCATCCTTAAGGTTTGGATATTATAATTATCCTTAAGGTTTGGATATTAGTACTTATATTATGTTCAATTAGGTGTCCAATAAAGTGCCATAGTCTATAATTGTAAATATTAAATTACTGTGTATAAATTTGGTTGTAAGTAGGTCCAAATATAATTATGAATGTTAAATTATTAATGCAATGATGATGTGGCTTGTTTTTTGTAAGATTGCCAAAAGGGACAATTTCGATTATCAAATGAACATTAATGAGTAATTTTTTCGCATCACCATAGCCTCAACGGATTTAAATTTATTTAAAATAATATTTACATGAAGTTTAATTCGATGCTCAAAATTGCTCCAAAATTTTAAATATTATATAATGTGTATATGCTTATTATTTCTAGTATGAGTAATGGAATATTAAAAGAATGCCTTAAAGTTTTTATCTCGATATTAATATCATCATTAGATTACGATTCTATGAAAGTGTTCTAATTTAATAAAGTGTAAATGTGGAATTTTGTGATAACATTAAAATACTATGTGTTGGCATACTTTAAAGTTTTTATCTTAGTATTTATATCACTATTAGGTTACAATTCCACCAAAGTTGTCTAATCTAATAAATTGTAAATACTAAATTTTGTGATAACATTGAAACACTATGTTTTGGCTGCTCCAAAGAGTTCAGATATGGTTTTGAGTGTTCGCATTATTAATGATTTCATTATGATTAAGCCATTGTGATTTAATTTCTCCAAAGAGTTCGGTTGCAATGGTGAAGTTAATATTAACTAGCAATATGTTTGTTTTTTAAGGTTGATATCAGTCGCTCGAAAGAGTCAATAACCTTCGTTAATGTATAAGTACACTGTCCATTAATGTATTTTGAAAACATTAATGCCTCTTGAAATTATTATACAATCCATAAAACAATGTAATATTCATATAATAGATAGTTTGGTAATAAACAAAGTGACCCAACTAGAATGCTTCTGTTAAATTTAAAGATAAAGGTGATAGAAATTACTCATTATGCTTGTATATGTAAAGACATCAATGGAGTATATTTTATTAGTTCATAAAGAAAGATGATTTCCCAACGAAAATTTCTTTTGAGTAACTGAAATAAATATCAAGGAATTATACAATTAGGTGGTGAAAGTGTAACACCCCGTAATTTAAAACCGAAAGTAATTTAAATTAATTTAGAATTTAAAAAAATAAAATTTTTGGATTTAATTATTTTTAGCAATTTAAAATGTTGGATTTTATTTATGTAAAATAGGATTTTAATTGAAATTGAAATTGGGGGAGAAATCGGGTTTTTATTCATATATATATAAATTGAGCATTTTGGGGCACCTGACCAAACCAAATTGATTCGGCCTGGAGGGTCAATCGATTCGGAATGGTCATTAAACTCTTAATCTTTTTCCACGTTAAAATAACTCGATGTTAGACTTTTCTAAACACTTTTCCACCAACTTTTTAACCAGAAGACTTCTACATCCTTACCACCTTGCATCTAAAAACCCTAGCCCCAAGTTTTGAAGGCTTAAACAGTGTTTTTTCAAGATTGTCCAAGAACAGATCTTTATTAATTTTTCGAGAGGAACACAACCATCTAATCAGAATTTTTAACTGACTTTTCATCAGGCATGAATACTTCTATTTTGTCTCTTTAGTATTATTTGTTTTAAATATCTCTTAAATATTAATTTACATATTTTTCTCAATATAAATTAGAAGCCTTAATTATGGAAAATAAAATCTAATTTGGGACTATTTTGTGAAAAATCTTAATATGAATTCAGACTTGTAACCCTTGCGTGTTTAGGGTAGAGGTTGAATTTTAGTTAATATGGGTGTACGTTTGGATGTAGAAACCATAATAATTTTATTTAAATGAAAACGAGTCTTGTGCAATCACATAAATTATGTAAGTATGATCAAAGTGAATTTTTGTCGTGTGCACCCCAATGTCGCACAATGTTAAAATTTTAATTGACGAATAAAATAAATTGTGTTAATTACAATGATGGATTGAACGAATTAAATTTAATTTAATTGTGATCATATGAGTAATTTCTATAATCGTTGATAAATTGGATTGTGCGACTTACTTAGTATTTTGATTATATTTATCATCGCGGGGATGACGGGATTTTTGGGTAGTTACGCTCTCACCTTAATTTTAGGAATACTTTCTAGGTATGATACTAGTGGGTATGCCTTAGTTGCGGTTAACACTTTCTGGGTATGGGACTAGTTAGTGTAGATTTTTACGGATGGGATATTCCAGGGTAGTGCTGATTTTGGTATCGTTTTGTTGATTTGAATAGCCTAAGCATGAGACTAGGAAGAGATAAATGATAACAGTTCATCCTATAAAATAGGATCAGACGTGTTTGTATTTTGGAGACCTCTAGGTATGGGATTGAGGTAGACTTGAGGAATTATGCTATATAATAGGGTGTGGCTAATTTAAAATAATAAGAAATTAATAAATTGAGAATTAATACCTAAAATAAGAAACAGGTATTAAAATGGATCTGCAGCGTGAATATGTGCAGGACTGATAGAATACGAGCGAACTGACTATAACAACGTGGGTGTGTGCTGGCGTCACGAGTACGTGTGGGCTGACAGTTAAATGGGTCGACTGGCTATAGTGGCGTGTCATGCGTGGAACCTTATGAGTGCATTCAAAACTAACAGAATACAGGTTGACTGTCTATAGTGAGGGGAATGGGTGTGATGTGTAGAACTTTAAGCGTGCCAAGAGTGCATGCAGGACCAAAAAGGGGTCGACTGACGATATTGGTATCACATTAATTAAAATAATTGGTTAATTAAATTAAGGATAAATTCAAAAGTTTAAATAATAATGCTAATGGAATATTTGGACTTACACTTTAGGATGGATCAGTTGTATGGTAGCTAATGGTAGTTTACGTTTATTTAGATGTTATTAATTATCTCATTAAACTAAAATATTCTATTGTGTTTCTTATTATGTATAATGTTACTATCTGAGTTCACTAGCCCTAATTGGGGAGAGTATCTTGTATTCATGCGGTGGGCTCTGACTCGTTGCGTTGACTAACATTTCAAGTTTAGCGTTGGAGTCGTTGCGTAGGAATGATTGGAGATATTTTGGAGGTGCAATTGGAGACTCAATTATAGTTTAGGATTTATTTTTTATTCCAATATTATGAGATTTTATTATGGATTTGGTGGGTCAATCGGTTCCACGATTATTTACGATTTTATTCAGATCTTTGTTATTAGATCATTATTATTTGAGTTATAATTATGTAATAACCCTCGCTTATTAGAACATATTTTATATTTAATTACTAGGTACGGTAATTAGATATAAAATGTTGGGTTATGGATTGAGTATGAATTTAATGAAGAAAAGTAAATGTTCACTATGAAATTTCATATTTACCGTAACTATAGGTGAATATTGCCATGTCATGTTTTATAATATCATATGAATTAAAATGATATTTGGCTTAATAATGAGACCGGAACTTAAAATGAATTATAAATTGTCCAAATGATAATTTGGAGGCCTTAGTTGAGTCTGGAATGTGCGAGATAGTCAAATATGGTGCCATATTGTATTTTGAGGTTTTTGGTACTTTTGACTGGTTATACCTTAAATATGTAGTTGCGCGTTATTTTATCTCAATATTGGTCAATTAAGTTGGAATTTTGACTAATGCCATGACTTAGTCTTACTAAGTCTTCTATTTTCCCAAATTTCATTTCCTAAACCTAGAGAGAGCTTGAGAGAGGAAGAGCAAGTGTAGAGAAAGTAGAAGAGATTGAAGATTGAGGAGGATTCTTGCTTCTACACAAGGGAAAAACTACATTTTCTTAATTGAGGAAAGTTTTCTACTTGCTATTTGTGGTTTAAGATAAATGATTTGTTATAATAATGATGTATTAATCATGGTTTAGCTATTTTAAGGTTTTCTTTGTGTATTTGTGGGTTTTGATCCATTCAAGAATGTTTTTGATGCTTGATGAGGTTTATGGTAGTAGTTAGTAGCATTTATGTTATGCTGGTGGCAATAAATGAGTTGGCGTTGGGATTAGCTTGAAATAGGAAGATTTGGTTTGGTCTAGGTCTGCAAAGATCGATCGACCGCGGTTCTCAGACCGGTCGATCGGGCCTTCGGGAGAGGGCACACTGTTTTCTTTCAAAGGCATAAAATTTAAGGCGCGGTCGACCGCGGTTCCCTGACCGGTCGACCGTCCCTGCCGAAGTGAACTTTCTTCTTTTCTTCCTAGGCCAAATCTTGAGACGCGGTCGACCGCAGTCTTAGGACCGGTCCCCTGTTTTCTTCCCTAAAATCTTATTTTCCTTTTTCAAATCTTTTCTTTCCATAGGGACTTAAGGACCTTCTTAAATGAAGTAAATATAGGATCTTAGAGTATTAGTTGAGTTTGGTCGACACCCTAGACTCGAAGGGGTTCATCTAGGGTTCATTTCAGGGGGGGGGGGGGGTTAAAGTAATGTTTAGGCATTACTTCTCTCTTATAGTTTTATAATAATATAGGAGATCTTAGAGTCAAATTTGGAGATTTTGGTAGTTATTGTGAGCTAAGTTTGACTTGATGGTCTATTATGAAGCCAAAAAAAGGAGGCTTTGGAAAATAATTTGGGGATTTTAACTATTTATCGAGGGTGTTATGCTGATACGAAATACGTATAGTTCCAGATAATCTTAATGCATTTGATAAAATGTAAAATGGATAAAGTAAATGATAATTTACTAAATCATGTAATGGAAATTAATAAAATGGATGATACACACCTCTCTAAATACCATCTTAAGGGAAGTCCGTGCGTGAGGTGAAGCCCCCTGGCTAATGAATGCAAGGTGTATATAGTCCTAGGCCATATGAGCGCTTTGTTTTATATTTTCTGCGATGGGTAGGAGATTTCGGGTGTGGTCTTGAATACCCCACAGGCATATGGCCGCTTCCCGATGTTTCGATAGGATCCCAGGTTGTCTTATGATAAGCACTGGAAGATGATGATTATTTAGGGGCGCGCACAGTGGGGAAACCCAGACGGGGGGTCTTAGAATCGTTATATATATATATATATATATATATATATATATATTCTTATAACTATTCTAATTATCGAGTTGTACTCGATGGAACATGAATGCCATAAAGAGAAAAGTATATGCCATAAAGAGCATACAATTGAAATACGTGCCATAAAGAGCACAGGATAAATTTGTATTCCTGATAAGGAATGAAAAGAAGATGAAATGAAAAGGATGAAAGATGAAAAAGGTTAATGACAATTATCAATTGCATACATAATTTACTCTTACCTCATGATTATTTAAATTTCCTTAGTTTATTTCATAATGTTACTATGCTAGCTTCTCATCTCTATCATCCATGTTTAACTGTTCATCATTGTCCTACTTGTCATTTATCTGGTAACCACATAAAACCGGGCTTTTACCGGTTCTTCTTTCTTGTTGTGCATGTATATATTATATCCGCTCAGGTGTTCCACCGCAAGGTCACCCGTAATGACCTTCTTATTCTAGTGTCTTTTGAGGAGCCGTGACATTTTGCGAGTATCACGGGAAATTTTGTGTAGACGCCTCCCTTGTTTTCTAGTTATGATCAGTCCTTATTCGGGCGTGTGGCCCAAATGGTTGTAATTGTATAATGGATGTATTATGTAACACATGGAACTTATTGGATATTGTATGAATTCTATTGACCGACATTTCATTCGGTCCTTCCCTTATTATGGTTGGTATATATATGTGCTTGTGGGAGTCTCCACCTTTCTTCTCTATTATGGGTTGTTGAAAATTCTTTCTTTAAATTACAAAACTAATTTTTGATAACCCGTTTTCTGGAATATTGTGTGGTTATCCCGTATACTCTTTATGTTGTCACGATGCTGAGGATGATATTTATCCATGATTCCTGTATTATCGGAGTATCGCGCTGGCCACCCCTTATTTTGGATACCGGGTTGTCACAAATTATTGGGTATTGGATTTATCTTGGAGATTAGTATGGTGATGGATTTATTATTGCATGAATAATTAATTATTATTGGATCAATTTGATTATTATCTTGTGGAATGAATTTTTATATGTCTCATATCTGTTACATGCTAAGAATGATTACTTATTTAGTGACACCCAACGTAATTTGACGGCGGCGACTAGCCATCTCGCTTGTCAGATTGCGCGGGGTGTTACATCTAGATAGCATGTCCATCTAAATTACATAACATGGTACCCAATAAAGTCATATATAAATATTCAAAGTTATTACAAAAGACAACCCACATTTATAAAATGATAGCAATGTACATGTTGTCAACTCATAGCCTTAATGAAGTGAGCTATTTATCTCATTAATTGCATATTACTTTTGTTATTTAAAATTAGATATTTTATCCGTTTTAATGTTCTTGAGACTTACTTCTTAGAATAAAATGAAGAAGCTTAGTTTCACTTAAAAATGTTAAATCGTTATACTTCATTTTTCCTCGAGGAGCCCACTATTAATGGATTAGTGTGTGACACTCTTTTAAAAATCCAAATAATTATTAAACGGATTTGTTGGAGAGGAATTCCAAGGGTTTATTGAAAATGCGTATATATCGAACTACAAAAAAACTACACATAAATGAAATCCTACTAGGTATATTTATGATTTAACTACGAGATCTCTTTGATTTGATCTCATTTTATCACGAACAAAATATGTGATGGCTCGATTCACCTCACGATCTTCTACTGTGTTCCCGATATGGACAGACACAAGTAGAGGGTGGGCACCTATTTTGTGACCACCTTCGTGTCTCCTCTTTCTTCGTCATTGTCTCTATTTTTCACAAGTATGAACTTAGATATTTTGAGTATCAAAGAGTGACGGCTAGGTTATGAAAGAATGAGACTTAGGTTCATATATATAGACTACAGTAGGGACATTAAGGAGAGATAAGGATGTGTCTCCTAATAGACCTGAGAAAGCCTAATCCTTCTCGGATCCTAATCTCAGTACCTTAATCATAATTAATACCACTAAATAATTATAATTGCAACTCCACTCCTTAACTCAAAATTATATTTTGATCTCCTCATTATTTATTACTTAATTCTCTCCACGTTAAGGTTACACATACCTATTAATAAAATAAATTACTGATAATTTATTTGATTAAATTATTTAAATCTTGAGCGGTTCAACTTAATTAAAAAACTTATAAGTATGTGAAGTGGGTATCACCAGTCTCTATACTGAGACGTGGATTCCATCCATAAAAGACTTTCACCGTACATTAATCACCATTAACCAATTTATTAAGATTATTGATCTAATAATAAATCTCACCCGATAAGTCAAAGTAATAAATAACTAGTGCTTGTGTCCATCATTCATATTGGGATTCACAGCCTTAAGTGAACCTAATAATCATGAGGTTTACATTGTCTTATAAAATCAGTATAAAAACACTGGCCTCAAATTAGTTCCGTTTAATACACACAAAGTGTATTAGCATAATAAGTTGAAACTATATAGTTTCCTGTAATCAAGATAGACCTACTGAAATATTATGCTACAATCCTACTCATGGTGTGTTCAGTTCCATCTAAGACTGTGAATGATAAAACTAATATTCCACAAGAACTGGTAATATGATCCTCGGTGTGTAAGTCGCACTCTACACACCAGAATACCTACTATGAAGAATAAAAGACATCAGCAATATATAAAATACTGTCAACATTATGTCAATACATGATTCTCATTAAAATAGGAATAACTGATTTTATCATAACAATAAATCCATACTAAAATTATTACATAAATCATGGCTTTAATCTACTTTTCTAACGGGATTAAGTATAATGTTTATGCAAAATTTCATAATATTAGTGACTAAAATATGTGTACCCATTATGTAACATATATATTATAAGCTATATTGTGTGAATTATAATGTGTCGTTCGATATGAATGTAATACTTTGTTTTATTTTTCAAAACTAGAGTGCAATGAAAAATAGTTCTAAATCGATATGAGAATACTTACAAGACAAAACATAAAACAAACCATATATTCTTAGATTCCTTTTCTTATGTTATTTTGGAATCATTTTAAAAACTCATGAATGACTTTCAAAATATTTTTTCTCAATTCTATCGTGAGATATTTTTCTTGAGTATACAAGAGATCTTTAAGTTTATATGAGAATATATTTTCTTAATTATGTTCTTCTCATTGGTGGTTTGTATAATTATGTTTTTTATAAAAAAAATTACAAGAAAAATGATTTTGATCCTATATCATAATATTGAAATTCATAGTTGCTTTTCAATCTTACATCATAATTTAATATCAGACTCTTTTAAATATAGACTACATTGTCTTTGGATTATCACTTATGAATCTTGACACTCATGTCTGCGCTCTTAAGGTTTTACAATTTTAAAATGATATACGTGACCCAAGTGAGAGATTATAGTCTTTGGATAGTGGACCTACATAAATCATGTCGTATAAAATAACGAGTCAAACGTAACAAGTCGATATGACCACAAGTGTTATTCACACAAAAATGAATATATATGGTTAAAAGTGTATTGTATAAATTCCACTTTACTTACCCAATTTGATATGCCTACATGATTGGGAATTCCTATTACATGCATGGATTTAGAATCGACTAAAAGAAATTGAATTTAGAAGTATGTCTACATTTTCAAAAGGGTACACTAATTACTTTACCAAAATGAAGTTTAGGATCGCGTTGAATTATCTAATTGATACATTCAAGTCAAGTGTAAATGCATCTTAAGACTAAAACATGACCTGGTGATACTCAATGACATAAATCTTCACTTATGCTAGAAGTTTTCATTACGAATAGAGAAATAGATGTAAATAAATATTTTCACTTATATCTTAAAATGTGAAATTCTTATGGCTTTAGTAAATTCTTTTTACTAAGAGTTGAAATTAGTGTGAAAGTTTAAGAAAAGAACTGTATAAATTGGATAAATCACTATATAAACTTATGTCAGTTTCCCATCAATGGTATTTTTAAGAAATTTTTAGGTATTTTTTATTAGTATATATATTATACCTTGAAGTCAGTGGGAGTAAATTTATATGTTTCTTTGATTTTTCTTGGTAATGAATAATAGATTAGAGACATAAAATATTTTTAGAGTATGAAATAATGAGATGCCTAAAATATTATATTCTAACGCTAATGACAACTATTATCTATTGATTAAGTAGGTTTGTTTTCGCCTAGCGGTCAATATTATGAAAGCGTGAGAAATAATTAAATACTGTATATAGTATGCTTTGAGGCTACAATTTATGGATTATGATGTAACAACCCAGGCTTTTGAGCGATTATTTGATATTGTTTTGCCTGATGGGATAATTTTATAAAATAGGAGATGTTGGAGTAAATATTATTTCCCTTTAGATTTAGGGATAATATTTACTATGTTTTGTCTATTTACCGTTATGAGAAGGTAAATAGCATTATATTTTGATATATTGCATCGTTATACGTAAAACGACAGTTATGACCTATATTTAAAGTTGGGTAAAATTAATGAAATAAAATAAAATTGGAACATAAAATTTGTTCACATTTTCCCGAATGCCAAATTAGGGGGTGCGGTTGTTTTTAGACTAGTCGAGATAGTCAAAATAAGTGCCATGTTGTATTTTTGAGTTTCGGGCACTTTTGGGGTGTTATGACTCAATTATGTGGATACGAGTCATTTTAATTGTGTATTAACAATTAAAAGAGGGCAATTGTATTTTAAGACCCGGTTAAGTCCCTAACCGCTTTATTTCCCTCATTCTTGTGTTAGAAGCCTAGAGAGAGAGAGAGAGAGAGAGAGAGAGAGAGAAGAGAGAGTTGGGTGAAATGGAGAGAAAGAGAGAAAAATGGAGATTTGAGGTCGGATTTCGTTGCTACCGGAGGAGGATCCGAGACTACAACCTCGAGGCAAGTTTCTTACTTGCTAGATGTTGATTTAATGTGATAATTTGCATGTGTAGTTAAGTTTTGGAGATTTAAACCATAAATGGGTTTTGTTGATTTTGGTGATTAAAGCCTTAAATCTTAGTTTTAACTTGATTTGCGGAATATATATAAGTTATAAGATGTGTAGAAGTAAATTGGGAGAATAAATTTTAGTTGTTGTTGGAAGAAAGCAAAGATTTGAGGTTTTGGGAATTTTAGGGTTCTTGAACCCGTAGCCCCAACTGGGAAAATTTGTAGGACCGAATTGATTCGGCCCTAGGGGTAAATCGATTCGGATAAGGGGAAGGACACAGGTTCGGGCAAACCGAATTGATTCGGGTTGGGGACGAATCGATTCGGCTATTACAGAATGTCAATTTTTGCTCACCGAATCGATTCGGCTTTTAGGCAAATCGATTTGCAAGGGCGAATCGATTCGGCCCAAGGGGTGAATCGATTCGGTTGCCCTGTTTTGTGAGTTTTTCCTAGTTTTTTTTAGCCCTTTTCTTTTAGGTCCGAGGTTTAGGACCCTTCAATTGGGAAGTAATAAGAGTTCCTAGAGGGTTGAGTTGGGTAGACTAATGTCCTAGAATAAAATGGGATGTGTGGGCTTACCCCGAGGGCTAGTTTGTGTAGGTTAATGTCCGTATGATATAGGAAGTTAACCTAAAGATAAATCGGAGATAAAAACGTGAATGTGGGGATTTTTGGGAGTCTATGATTGATAAAGACTCACTTTTATGGTTCATGAAAATTATATGAACAATTGGAGACTAGTTTGAGGATAATAGTGCTTCGGGTCTTAGGTCATTAATAAAATATGACACTAAGAATAAGAAAGACATATGCTAATATGTAGTACTAAAAGAAATAAGTACAAATGATTTTGAAAATGTAAAAGTGAACGTTTTCAAAAGGAAAAAGTGATGTTTTTCATAAATGATAATTTATGGATACACACCTCTCTAAATCGCTATCATAAGGGAAGTTGTGCGCGCATGGTGAAGCCCCCTGGCTAATGAATGTAGGGTGGATATAGTCCCTAGGCCATATGGGCATTTATTGCACTGCGCTGGCTAGGAGATTCTGGGTGTGATCTTGACTATCCGACAGGCATATTGCCGCTTCCGACGTTGGTAGGTTCCCAGGTTGTCTTGTTCGATAGGCCCTGGAAGATGATATCCATTTAGGGGCGCGTCTAGTGGGGAAACCCGGAGGGACAGTCTTAGATATGTTAAAGAAATTCATGATAATGAATTAGCTTTAAATACATTTCCCGGATGGAATAAGGGAAATGGGATATATGGATTGGCTTAGGATATATTTCCAGGATGGAAGAAGGGAAATGGAAGCATATGGTATTAAAAAGCATTTTTATGATAATAAAAAAGGCTTTTTGTATACACTACCTGGATGGAAGAAGGGAGGTGGGATTTTATGAAAAGGTAAAGCATTTTTATGTTAATAAAAACTTCTTTAAAAACGTATTTTCCTGGATGGAAGAAAGAAAATAAAATGGGTAAAGAAAGTTTCGTAATGAGATTGAATTGGTAAACATTTGATAAAATGTTATACCATTTATATATATTGCTTAAGAAGAAATAGGAATTGTGCCTTCAGATGGTGAATGAAATTGGTTATGTGTACATAATTAGATTTGTATGTATCTATTGATTATGTGTTGAGGGTCCAATGGATCTCGATGATCAACCTTGCCTAGAAGTAGTGTATCGGAGGGTTCCTTGTTTGGATTTCGCTTTGCGAGACAACCCACGCACGAACTTGGCGTAGTGTTGAGACTGGGGAGAAGTCTAACCCTCAGTACTATTTTCAGGGAAATTAAATTAGATGATAATATACATCAATATTGTACATAGGTCTAATGGATCTCGACGATCAACCTTGATTAGAAATAGTGTATCGGGGGGGGGGGGGGGTTCCTTATTTGGATTTCTCTTTGCGAGACACCCCACGCACGAATAGGGCATAGTATTGAGAATGGGGAGAAGTTTACCCTTAGTACTTGGGTTAACTAGAGAATCTCATTGATATTGCGCTAGGTTGCTTTTAGATTGAGATGTGAGAATTAATATTGTTAATTGCGAGAGAATTACGCACTTAACTGTCATGCCTTTTAGTCACATGGGAATCATATCAAACCGGGCCCTGACCCATCTATATTTCTTTGTTTCTGCATATACTCCTTGTCGTACAGCTTCTCTGCCGCATGGACACCCGTATTTACATTTCCATTCCGGTTGTCATGGAGCTACTTTATATTGCGGATGTTGTAGGTTATTTGTATTAAACGCTTTTTTCCATTGTACTCTAGTTATGTAAAGTTTATTTATTCGGGTGGATTGCCCAAGTGTTGCACTCATTTATTATATAGTAATATTTAATGTGTAATACTCGGCATAACTAATTGTATTGGTTTGTTCACCGACAACTTATTCGGTGATTATTTATTATATTGTCATTCTTTATTCGTTGATTTTTTATATCCACCGTTTTTGCAAATGGGATTGTCTAAGTGTTTTTCTTTTACTTTCAAAATTTTAAATTTGACGGTCCATTTTCTAAAATGATTGGTGTTTACCTCGTACTATTATTTTAATCGACAGTGATATGGAGAATGGACCATCTATGATTCCTGTGATTATTAGAGTATTAGGTTGGCCACCTATTATTTTAATAGGCGGGGTTGTCACAGATGGTATCAGAGCATCAGGTTCTAGAGTCCTTAGGAATCTGTGCAGATGTATTATGCTTTCAGCGTTACTTCTGATTTGATATAGAGCCCTAAGATTAAGTTCGTTGATTTCTCTTGTGAGATTTCATTCTCCTGCTAAGATATGAGAACCCCGAAAATCTTTTGCGCGTTTATGTGAGACTCGTAAGTCGTCAGATGTAGGGCATCAGGGATGCCGTTGCGAAGGCGTCATGAGATGGGATTACTAAGAGCTGTAAGTGGTAGTCGGGGATGAGGGCCACTTTAGAGGTCGCTCCCTCAGTAGCATTATTTTAATATTTCTACCGTGACTACTGAGTAAAGTAGATAGAATTTTCCAAGTACTGCTGCAAGTGGAGAGTGGTGCTAAGCTTGGGGATTCCAAGCAATGTTAGTGTGGAGTTAAGAAGTCCTTGAGAAGGACTACATGTTAAAGTGTGGTCGGATGGAGGAAGTGTAATCTCATTTGGTGGGAACTTAAGGCCCAAGAGTTTTGGTCTAGAGAAGGGTATAGAAGTGCCCAGGTGCAAAGATTGGAGGGAAATCTTTCACCCGTTGGAGTAAGGTTGAAATGGCGGATATGGTAGCCGCCTCATTTTGGGTGGAACGGGAGGTTTTTCCCATAGAGAAACCCGTTAGATATTTTTGACATCGAGTTTCTCTGGGACATCAGGAATGATGAGAAAGTAGATTCTCAAATATTCACGTGAGGTTTGGTCAGAGGTCGATCGTGAATAAAGGGTGTTACGGTTAAGGGAGTTGTACGCGGAAATAAGTTGGGTACAAGAGAGAGAGCCTTTCAATGGAAACGATAGGATCATAAGTAAGTGTTGCTAACACTTTTGGAAAAGTAGTGTTCATGGGACCCAACGGTGGGCATCCACCCGGGGAAGACTCATTGAACTAAGGCCCGGGAGGCTAGTATAATGTTCTCTTTGCTAAGGAAGTTAAGGGAACTACTTGTTTTGATCTTGTCGATTGAAGATAACCGACAAGGATGGGATGCCTAGTTGGGGCATTGATGGAAGTAGTTTGGTTCGCATAAGACTAGAATAATGTGTCTTGGAACCGTTAGTCATGGCCAAGGTGATTGGCAAGGATGTTTGCGGGAATCCCGCCTTAGTTAAGGGTGGTGTATTCCTTATGATGAGATGGTATAGTATGGTATTTACCCTAGATTTGGGTGTGTAATTTGAGCTTGTGGTGGTAGGGAAGTTCTATATTTTTCTTCGCTCGTTATTAAGAAAGTGGGGATTTTTTAGAGGCACATTTGTGGTATGTGCCACTCGTATTATATGTAATATGTGAGTGGAGATGTTCTTGGATGGGTTGGTTTGATAGCAAGCGGATAAATCGCGAGGCTATCCTATTTTTAGTTCTAGTGAAGAACTAGTTGTTCTATAATATGTCTCCTAGATACAGGTTGAGATTTTATAGAGGTGGATTGTGGTAGGTAAGAGGTTTTCATTTCCTGTTTTGTTTGTCTTATTTGATTGCTTAATTACTTGTATGCTTTGTTTGTGTATGTTGTTTGCTTATCTCCACGACCAACAAGTTAACGGGATTGTGTCGGAGGGGTTCCTTGTTTGGATTTCGCTTTGTGAGACACTCCGCGCATGAACCTTAACAACGTTGGGAGTGGAGAGATGCTATATTTATTTCCCTTCTTTTCTTTCTTTTTATGGTTGAGTGCTGGGTTGGAAGGTTTAGCCGAGAATCACGTAATTGAGTTATTAGAGGGCTAAGTTGATGTGCGATATATGAGCATTGTGATAGTTTTTCCTCTAATCGATGTGGGGAATACTAAGATATGAAAGTCAAATAGAGACTTATGGTTATGCCTTAATGAGAAGGCCATGTAAAAAGATGTATGTGTGTATATTGGGATAAAGCAATTGTGGCAACTTACAGAAAGTAAATGCCTCAGTTGATTGTTATGGTAAAAACTTAAGTAGAAGTGCATTAGTAGAGTTACGAGTTAGGACTTTAGCGATCCCGATCATGTATCTTCGACCGTTATTTCTCGACGATCGACGATGCGAGGTAGTAGTGTAACAGGAGGGTTCCTTGTTTGGATTTCACTTCGGTGAGACGTCCCACGCATGAAACCAAGATAATTTTGGAAGTCGGGAAAGGTCTTGGACAATAGGGACATAATTAGTATAACATTTATACGACTCCGATAGGGTGTAAATCGACTTTAGGATTTTTAGGACGTAAGGCCCTTAGGGCATGCGATATTTATTTTAGGAAGGAGGTAGGGAGTTGAACACAATTGTTTTGTGGGTTAACTCTAAGCTAGATTAGGTCCCTAGAATGAAGAGGTATAGGATCTCGAGTGATTTGGAATATCAGGTCGTAGATGGTGGGGCCTCTCGTAGATAAAGTGTTACGTTGGTAGCCTATCTTTCGAGGAGTTAAAAGGAGGAGTTGACTTTTACTCCTGCACTCATGTTGTTAAGATCGAGAGTGGATTTAACGAACGAGTCTTTAATAGGAACGGGAAGTATTGATACGGGTGCATGGACCCATTGTTTATGCGTCTCACTGACTTAACTTTGTAAGAAGTGTTATCCCCCGCTTAATTTAGAGTTCGTAGCGATAGTATTCGCCTTTAAGAAATAGAGGCACTACTTCCTGAGCAGGAAATTTGGTCTTTTTACGAGAAACTAGTTGGAGTTCGTAAAGGACTATCAATTGGATATTCCCTTTCGCTAAGGAAGTTCTGATGGGGTGGTAGGTACGCCAGTAGAATACTGTCGGAGAGAGTAGTGGAGGCATGGAATGCCTAGGGGAATGAGCTTAACTGCGGGGATGCTATAGTAGGAGAGTTCATGTCCATGGTTGATCGATTCACCTACTAATGTGAAGAGACTAGTGGTGGAACGAGGAAGGATGGGAATAATAGCTTTTATGGATAGGATTTTTGTACAATAGTTCGGATCATTTCCTATAAGTACGGTGCCGTGTGTGTGGCCTAGTGTAGTTGGCTGTGTGCCTTGCCTGTTCATTGGAATGGAAATAGCGGATAGTATATTTCTTGGACTTGGAGTGGTCCGGGAACATTTCTTTAAGGATTGGGTTCATTGAGACGTATACTTTCTAGGGCTCCGCCAATGCGAATAGGATTAAGTAGTGTTGGAGTAAACGATTATAAGTTAGTGTAGTTATTCCCTAGTAAGGGTGTAACATTTTTCGGGAAGTAAGGCAATTTGTGCCGAGATATATAGGTATCTCCTTCTGTAGTAGAACGGTAGGATCGATAGTTCACGAGGAACAATTTGGTGTTATGTTAGAGCAAGATGTTGTGGACTAAGATCGAATAGTGATGACCTTGGTCCGAGTCCTATGGGGACGCCGCACTGCCGAGGGGTTTGCTAGTATGATAGCACGATAGTTTGGTACGGTATACCCTTGTTATGATTATGGGGTACGCCTGAATTTTGAGGGCAAAATTCCCTTTTAAGGGGGGAGTATGTAACAACCCAGGCTTTTGAGCGACTATTTTATATTATTTTGCTTGATGGGCTAATTTTATAAATTAGGAGATGTTGGAGTAAATATTATTTTCTATGAGATTTAGGGATAATATTTACTATGTTTTGTCTATTTACCGTTATGAGAAGGTAAATAGCATTATATTGTGATATATTGCGTCGTTATATGTAAAACGACAGTTATGACCAATATTTAAAGTTGGGTAAAATTAATGAAATAAAATGAAATTGGAACATAAAATTTGTTCACATTTTTCCGAATGCCAAAATAGGGGGTGCGGTTGTTTTTATACTAGTCGAGATAGTCAAAATAAGTGTCATGTTGTATTTTTGAGTTTTGGGCACTTTTGGGGTGTTATGACTCAATTATGTGGATACGAGTCATTTTAATTGTGTATAACAATTAAAAGAGGGAAATTGTGTTTTAAGACCCGGTTAAGTCCCCCAACCCCTTTATTTCCCTCATTCTGGTGTTAGAAGCCAAGAGAGAGAGAGGGAGAGAGAGAGAGAGAACAGAGAGTTAGGAGAAATGGAGAGAAAGAGAGAAAAATGGAGATTTGAGGCCGAATTTCATTGCTACCGGAGGAGGATCCAAGACTACAACCTCGAGGCAAGTTTCTTACTTGCTAGATGTTGATTTAATGTGATAATTTGTATGTGTAGTTATGTTTTAGAGATTTAAACCATAAATGGGTTTTGTTGATTTTGGTGATTAAAGCCTTAAATCTTAGTTTTAACTTGATTTGAGGAATATATATTAGTTATAAATTGTGTAGAAGTGAATTGGGAGAATAAATTTTAGTTGTTGTTGGAAGAAATCAAAGATTTGAGGTTTTGGGAATTTCAGGGTTCTGGAACCCGTAGCCCCAACTGGGAAAATTTGCAGGACCGAATCAATTCGGCCTAGGGGCAAATTGATTCGGATAAGGGGAAGGACACAGGTCTGGGCAAACCGAATCGATTCGGGTTGGGGATGAATCGATTCGGCTATTACAAAATGTCCATTTTTGCTCACCGAATCGATTCGGCTTTTAGGAGAATCGATTCGCAAGGGCGAATCGATTCGGCCCAAGGGGCGAATAAATTCGGTTGCCCTATTTTGTGAGTTTTTCCTAGTTTGATTTTTAGCCCTTCTCTTTTAGGTTCGAGGTTTAGGACCCTTCCCTTGGAAAGTAATAAGAGTTCCTAGAGGGTTGAGTTGGGTAGACTAATAAACTAGAATAAAATGGGATGTGTGGGCTTACCCCTAGGACTAGTTTGTGTAGGTTAATGTCCGTACGATATAGGAAGTTAACCTAAAGATAAATCGGAGATAAAACGTGAATGTGGGGATTTTTCGGAGTCTATGATTGATAAAGACTCACTTTTATGGTTAATGAAAATGATATGAACCCTTGGAGACTAATTTGAGGATAATAGCACATCGGGTCTTAGGTCATTAATAAAATATGACACTAAGAATAAGAAATACATATGCTAATATATAGTACTAAAAGAAATATGTACAAATGATTTTGAAAATGTAAAAGTGAATGTTTTGAAAAGGAAAAAGTAATGTTTTTCGTAAATGATAATTTATGGATACACACCTCTCTAAATCGCTATCATAAGGGAAGTTGCGTGTGCGTGGTGAAGCCCCCTGGCTAATGAATGCAGGGTGGATATAGTCCCTAGGCCATATGAGCGTTTGTTGTACTGCGCTAGTTAGGAGATTCTGGGTGTAGTCCTGACTATCCCGCAGGCATATGGCCGCTTCCCGATGTTGGTAGGTTCCTAGGTTGTCTTGTTTGATAGGCCCTGGAAGATTATATCCATTTAGAGGCGCGTCCAGTGGGGAATCCCGGAGGGACGGTCTTAGATATGTTAAAGCGATTCATGATAATGAATTGGCTTTAAATACATTTATCGGAAGGAATAAGGGAAATGGGATGTATGGATTGGCTTCGGATACATTTCCCGGATGGAAGAAGGGAGATGGAAACAAATTCTATCAAAAAACATTTTTATGATAATAAAAAGGGCTTTTTGTATACACTTCCTTGATGGAAGAAGGGAGGTGGGATTTTATGAAAAGTTAAATCATTTTTATGTAAATAAAACTTTCTTTAAAAACGTATTTTCCTAGATGGAAGAAAGGAAATAAAATTGGTAAAGAAAGTTTTTTAATGAGATTGAATTGGTAAACACTTGATAAAATGTTGCACCATTTATATATATTCCTTAAGAAGAAATAGGAATTGTTCCTTAAGATGGTGAATGAAATTGGTTATGTGTACATAATTAGATTTGTATGTATATATTGTTTATGTGCAGAGGGTCTAATGGATCTCGACGATCAACGTTGCCTAGAAGTAGTGTATCGAGGGGTTCCTTGTTTGGATTTAGCTTTGCGAGACACCCCATGGACGAACTTGGTGTAGTGTTGAGACTGGGGAAAAGTCTAACTCTCAGTACTATTTTCATGGAAATTAAATTAGATGATAATATACATCAATATTGTACTTAGGTCTAATGGATATCGAAGATCAACCTTGCCTAGAAGTAGTGTATCGGGGGGGTTCCTTGTTTGGATTTTGCTTTGCGAGACACCCCACACATGAATAGGGCATAGTGTTGAGAATGGGGAGAAGTTAGACCTTAGTACTTGGGTTAACTAGAGCATCTCATTGATATTGCGCTAGGTTTCTTTTAGATTGAGATGTGAAAATTATTATTGTTAATTGCGAGAGAATTACGCACTTAGCTGTCATGCATTTTAGTCACATGGGAATCATATCAAACCGGGCCCTGACCCGTCTATATTTATTTGTTGCTGCATATACTCCTTGTCGTACAAGTGCTCTACCGCATGGACAGCCGTATTTACATTTTCATTCCGGTTGTCATGGAGCTACGGCATATTGCGGATGTTGTAGGTTATTTGTATTAAACGCTTCTTTCCATTGTACTCTAGTTATGTACAGTTTATTTATTCGGGTGGGTTGCCCAAGTGTTTCACTCATTTATTATATTGTAATATTTAATGTGTAATACTCATTATAACTAATTGTATTGGTCTGTTCATCGACAACTTATTCTATGATTATTTATTATATTGTCATTCTTTATTCGTTGATTTTTTATATCCACCATTTTTTCAAATGGGATTGTCTAAGTGTTCTTGTTTTACTTTCAAAATTTTAAATTTGACGGTCCGTTTTCTAAAATGATTGGTGGTTATCTCGTACTATTATTTTAATCGACAATGATGTTGAGAATGGACCATCTATGATTCCTGTGATTATTAGAGTATTGGGTTGGCAACCTATTATTTTAGTAGGCGGGGTTGTAACATATGACTGTGAAACTTTATTTTGAGACTTGGATTTGTTGACACTATTACCAAGTCACTAAAATATTATGATAATGCCGCTACAATCTTCGTTATGAAGAACTGATAGGTATTTTAAAGAACCTATGCACATTAGGATATAATACCTATATATGAACGAAGAAGTTCATAAATAAAAATTGTCAGTTGAATACATTAGTACAAGTCTTAACATAACATATCTATTAATAAATGTGCTATCACTAAATGACGTTCATGGAGCATGCTCAGGATATGGGTTTTGCGTGTAGCCAATTAAGTATAAGTGTTGTGAATTTTTTGGTGCATAATTTTTGACACTTTATTTGATATCAATTAAAGTGTATTATGAACATTTAAATTTCTTTCTTTCAATATAAGTTTACATGCATGTGAATTGATGAATGTGATAGAAATTGTCTTTTATATAAGACATTATTAAACCATTGTGGAATAACCCAATTTATAGACCTTGTTAGATAAGTTATTAATGTTGTGGAACATGGAAGCGATCATGCTCTTGATTGAGTATCTGAGCTCCATGACACACATTAACTATGCATTTTATTAAGATATTTATGAAAAAATATCTATGAAAGAATCAAAGATCATTGTGCACCTTATGATAATTATAGACTAAGTGGGAGAATGTTATAATTAATTGTAAACAATAATTCTCCATAAAGTGCTCCATAATTATATTAATACTAAGAGTCACTTTGGTTGATAAAAAGGTACTCCAAATACTAAGAGCCATAAGGACTCTTGGGTATCTACTTTGATGGATGGTTGAGACAAAGTGACTGTTGGAGATTTAGGTCGTGTCCCTGCCTAATTTTCCATCTGAAATACTGAAAGAGATAAATCTAAATTCTCGATCAGAGTTAATTTCAAAGTAGTGTTTTGACCATATAGGAAGATCTAACCGTTGGAATGCACTGAAACTTGAATACCGTTTTGCCAAAGACAAGATGAAGCTATAGTTCAAAGATCAGCACGACCGAACATTGTTAAGATCAAATGCTCCATCAATCTTTCCAGTTGTGACATGATGGAAGTACGTGTTTATAATATCATTTTATGTTCCACATAATGATTATATGTGATAATCATGTTGATATAATGTAATAACCCGCCCTTTTGGAGATAATTAAATTCCATAATTAAGTATAATTTGGAATTTAGAGAATTTCTCGAAATAGTAATTTTGTGATTTTTGAGGATTTAATTATTTTCTAAGGGTGTTATTAATTATTTTGGGTCTATACAGGTCGAAGAAATTTAATTATATGTTGCCGTGGAGTATAGCGACAAAAGAGGTAAGATTTTGAGTAGAATACCGCATTTAATTATTTTGGGTTAGAATAGTGATTTGCAGTCAAGTACCTCGGATGAAAATTTTGACTGCGCCATGAGTCTCGGAATGTCCGAGATAGTCAGAAAAGAGTGTCCGATTATCGAAATGGAGTTCCGGGTAATTTTGGAGTTAAATAGGCTCGTAATTAGGTAAACGAGTCGTTTTTGGGTTTTTAAGGGGTTAACCCCTTTTATCCTTATAAAAGCAGGGAGAGGGGGAGAAAAGAGAAGGGAAAAGAGAAAGAAAAGAGGGAAGAGAGAGAGAGGAGGAAGAAAAGAGGAAAAAGGGGGAGATTCCGGCCAGCCTCCGCGGGATTCGGCTCCAGGTCATCGGATTTTATCCATGAGGCAAGTGTTTACTTGCTTTATTTGTTTTTAAGCATAAATATCTCATATCATTGTTGGTATAACAAACCCTAATGATTTTGGGTTGGGTATTCGTGGATAAAACGGGTTTTTGGGAGTTAAAACGAATAAACCCCTAAAAATGGTAAATTGGAAAAACTTAGGTTTTAATTGAAATTAATTGGTGATTCCGGGTTCTAGGATGTTTAGAACCCGTATTATAGGTGTATTTGTAGTTGGTTGGAGTTGTAGGACGTTTGGTGTAGAGATGGAAGCTTCCATGGACGAAACAGCTTCTCGGAGAAGAAGCTGCCCGACTTGATCGATCGATCGATCATAGGGGATCGATCGATCGAAGCCATCGATCGATCGACGGCCATGGGCCGATCAATCGACCCTTGCTGAAAGTTGACAATTTCTCTAGGGTGATTTGGATGGGATAGATTCCACTTCATCTTGCTTTTAGGTTAATTAGATGATAACCTAGAGGACCTTTTAGGACTTTATGGTCCATGAATTAAGGCAATTTAGGAGGGTAAAGTAAGGGTTTTTAGTATGTAACCCTCAATCAATATTTTCGAGGAAAATAGAATATTTGCATAAATTGATGGATTAGGGTTCCTAAATTATATTGGGGACTTCTAAATGATTAATTGGACTAGGTATAGTCTTGTGGGTTCAAGGAAATGAAATCCTTAACTCGTTGAATTTAAGGTTGTTCGGGTGAGATAAATCCCAAGGATATTTCTTGTAGGCATAGAGGCCTATATAATTATGCTTATAGAAAGCATAATTATATCGATTATCGTTAAGTGTATCCTAGGAGATAATTAGGATAATTTGGGAATATAGGTATGTGTGATTTCAATTAGAGTGAAGGGTATCATTGGAGATATCCAATAAATCCTTAGATGGGATTGAGGTAAATAGTGATTATTAAAATTAAGAAATAATTGGGTTTAGTATCATGCTTATATGAATGCATGATTATGATTCTTGGAGGGAATCTTTGGGATTATCAGTCATCGCTAGATGCTATGGGCCACTATGGCAGTTTATATATATTCTAGGAAGAATATATAGTATATGTATATACTCTGTGATTTAGGTATATATATATATGTTATGATGGAAATGACTTTAAAAATATAAAAATGAATATTTTCAAATGGAAACAATAATGTTTTTCATAATTAATAAAATATGGATTACACACCTCTCTAAATCGCTATCATAAGGGAAGTTGCGTGCGTAAGGTGAAGCCCCCTGACAAATTAACGCAGTGTGGATATAGTCCTACAGGCCATGTGAGCATTTGTTGATATATATTTTTCTGCGCTGGTTAGGAGATTCCGGGTGTGGTCTTGACTATACCGCAGGCACATGGCCGCTTCCCGACGTCTTGCGATGTAGGATCCAAGGTTGTCTTATGATAGGCCCTGGAAGATGATATCCATTTAGGGGCGCGCACAGTGGAGAAATCCGTATGGGCGGTCTTAGAACGCGTTATATTAAAGCAATTCATGATAATGGATCAACTTTAATTACATTTCCTGGATATAGGAAGGGAAATGGGATAAAGGTTTGGCTTCGGTAACACTTCCCGGATGGAAGAAGGGATGTGGAAGCATATGATATGATCAAAGCATTTTTATGATAATGAAAATGGCTTTGAATACATTTCCTGAGTATAAAAAGGGAAATGGGATGATTTAAAAAGGTAAAGCATTTTTATGATAATAAAACTGGCTTTAAAAAGAGATATGATATGTTAAAGAAATTCATGATAATGAATTGGCTTTTAAATACATTTCCTGGATATGAGAAGGGAAATGGAAAGTTTTGAGATAAAAATGATAAGTATTGATAAGTACTTTGTATATGGATTCTCATTCCGGGAGATAGATCCGGATGTATATGGTAATATGTATGTATGTGTATAAATCGAGTGCCGAGGGTCTAATGGATCCCGACGATCGACCGTGCCGCATAGTAGTGTATCGGGGGGGTTCCTTGTTTGGATTTCTCTTTGCGAGACACCCCACTCACGAATATGGCACTGTGTTGAGACTGGGGAGAAGTTTAATCCTTAGTGCTCTAATATTAGTATTACTTGTGGTATACATATTTATATATATATATATATATATATATATATATATATATATATATATATATATATATATATATATATATATATGTGTATATTCTGTACTGAGGTACTGGCGGATCTCGACGATCGACCTTGCCGCATAGTAGTGTATCGGGGGTTTCCTTGTTTGGATTTCGCTTTGCGAGACACCCCACGCACGAACATGGCATAGCGTTGAGACTAGGGTGAAGTTTATCCCTTAGTACATTTCTTGGACTATCTAGGCTAGATAGTTGTTGGGTGATAGACTAGTTTAGCCGGGTATCTTGACTAGGATGTTTAGAGGGATGCACTAGGAGTGCACTGTTAGAGGAGAGGTGAAGGGTATCTCATGATAGTGCGATACCAATTTAAATATGAGATAAAACTATTTTTCTAAAAATAAAGCATTTATGCACTTGCAAAATATTTTCAAAACTCGGGCTCTGGCCCGTTTGTCTACTCTCCTTTATTTCTATATTATATATATACATAGGTGTCCAGACACAGGGATGCCTGGATGGCACTTCCTTCGAGTCAGACGTCAGCTGCAGTAGCTGTAGATGCATGCAGGATTTTCAGTAGACGCTTCCATTCTTGTAATCTAGATAGGAGGTATTGTATAAACATTCGGGCCAATGGTCCAATTGCATTTAGTTATTCTTTCAGTATAGCATTCGATATGGTTGTATATTTTGACCGAGTGTTCGGTAATTTTATTTCATTTCAGTTTCATTTCCGCAAAACTGTGTGGATGTTTTATTTACAGTTGTTAAAAAGAGTAGTTAAGTAAAAGTTTTTAACGCTCGCCTAATAGGATATTAGTAATTAAATGGATTTTTTGATAGTGATGCTAAGAATGATCCATATGTGACTCCTGGTTTAATTTTATATAGGAGTGATCGCCCGGTATCCCATTAGGCGGGTTGTCACAGATGGTATCAGAGCATCAGGTTCTAGTGTCCTTAGGAATCTGTGCGGACGTACTACGCTTTCAGCGTTGCTCTCATTTGTTATAGAGCCTCGGGACTAGGATTGTTGATTTCTATTGTGAGATTTCGTTCTCCTGCCATATTATGAGATTATAGAAATCTTTTGCGCGCTCGTTTGAGAATCGTGTGCGGGGCTTGGATGGCAGCAGGAGGTGAGGCTTAGCTGGAGCAGCTGGTGGAAGTTAGGGATGAGGTCCTTAGTAGAGGTCACTCTCCTTATGGTAATTGTTAAGGATTTTGGAGGCGACTACTAAATAATGGTAGTTAGGAGTACCGTAGTACAACTGAAGTAGAGAGTGGTACTAAAGTCGAATTCCTCATTGAAATTGAGGGTTCGAAAGGGACCTTACGGATAGTCTTAATCGTGAGTCCCCGCGATTTAGTCGGAATGAGAAGGATGTTGTTATGAGTTTTACCTCAATCGAGGAGGTATATTTGGCTTGGCTAGATAAATTCGCGGTATTAGTTAGCCCTAGACTCGTGTGTGTAATTTGAGTTATGGCGGTCACGATAACATAATATCATTTAGGTTTATGTGTTTTTCGTGATAGCGGCATTTTATTTTCCTTCACTCACCATAGAGGCGGGTGTTGATATATTGTATATATATATATATCTGGTTTGGGATACTCGTTCTATATGTTTATATGAGTATGGTATTGTGGTGAGTATATAATGTATTTGGTTGATCGGAGCGATAGCAGGCTAAGAATGGCAAGTCTATCGTGTCCATGGTTCCTGGAGGGAACAGGTTGTTGTTGCGGTGTCTCACCTAGATATAGGTTGAGTTCACCTTATTTATTGTGGGATACGAAACTTCGATGAGTAGAGGTTTCATTATCGTGATTTGGGTATATGGCGACCTTATATATATGATTTAAGCCCGCATGATTTGTGTTGAGCTGTAAGATTAAGCTTATTACTATTTGCGCAAGGACTTAAAAATGAGTGCGAGCGCTTGGTGATGTGACTCTTAGTTAGAGATAGGAGTTCAGATCACCTTTTGTTGATAAGGGATATGATTATCCCGGTTGCATATCTGAAATAACGGGACTCCGTGACCGACGAAGTCAAGTGTCAATGTGTGGAGGGGTTCCTTGTTTGGATTTAGCTTTGCGAGACACTCCACACATGACTCTTAACGACGCCGGGCGTGGAGACCTGTTATAGGATGCAAGGATGTGGGTTAGTTTTATAGTGTGGATGAACCACTATAGACTATGAGCCCTGTGATGATGGTATGTTTATGGAAATATTGTGCTATGGAAAGCACTAAAGTGGTACTCTCACCACAAGTAGTTGGATGGAGTAGGACCTAGAGAAATTGATTAAGTATAACAGTCAGGCCTTAATAAGAAGGCAAATTTGGAGGAAATCTGTGATTGGTGTTATGTAAGTAGTGTTCCTACAGAAAGTGGGCACTTCGATTGATTAGGTTTCCTTCTGTATGGGCGGAAGGATAAGATAGTAGGAATGCGTTCATAGCCTAGTCTAGTAGGATTTAGGACGTCCCGCTTATGTGCCTTGGGTCGCTATATCTCGATGACCGACTACGCGGGGGAGTAGTGTAACGGGAGGGTTCCTTGTTTGGATTTTGCCTTGGCGAGACGTCCCACGCTTGAAACCAATCAATTGTCGGGAGTTGAGAGAGGCCTTGGGCACTAGGGACATACTTAGGATTATAGTAGTTTCGCGTATGTAGATATCGCATAGACTTTAGTATTATTTAGGACGTAAGTTCGTTAATGTTAGTGGCGTCGAGATTAGGAGAATTAATTTCGCGGGTTGGAAGAACCCATAGGTGAGTATTACACCGAGGAAAGGAGATCCTTATTGGGAGAGAGTGTTACGTGTCGAACATTCACTACAGATGTGCAGATGTGCACAAGTTGGAAAGGTGTATGGGCACCTTGGTAAGATGGTTTTATATACCGCCTGGAATGGAATGGGCGTAGTATATAAGGTTGAAATTCATGCCGATAGGCATTATAGATAATAGGTATTAAGGGACGTATTAGAGTCACTTTATGATCGTGGTAGCCGCGTAGTACTCGGTTGGGAACCATTGGGTTAGTTTCGTTCCCTTGAGGTTTTAGGATTTGTAGTGATCCTAGTTAGATGGTGTAGGTTATACCTGAATTTCGAGGATGAAATTCCATTGTAAGGGGGGGAGTATGTAATAACCCGCCCTTTTGGAGATAATTAAATTCCATAATTAAGTATAATTTGGAATTTAGAGAATTTCTTGAAATAGTAATTTTGGGATTTTTGAGGATTTAATTATTTTCGAAGGGTGTTATAAATTATTTTGGGACTATATAGGTCGAAGTAATTTAATTATATGTCGTCGTGGAGTATAGCGACAAAAGAGGTAATATTTTGAGTAGAATACCGCATTTAATTATTTTGGGTTAGAATAGTGATTTGCGGTCAAGTACCTCGGATAAAAATTTCGACTGCGCCATGAGTCTCAGAATGTCCGAGATAGTCGAAAAAGAGTGTCCGATTGTCGAAATGGAGTTCCGAGTAATTTTGGAGTTAAATAGGCTCGTAATTAGGTAAACGAGTCGCTTTTGGGTTTTTAAGGGGTTAACCCCTTTTCTCCTTATAAAAGGAGGGAGAGGGGGAGAAAAGAGAAGAGAAAAGAGAAATAAGAGAGGGAAGAGAGAGAGGAGGAAGAAGAAAAGAGGAAAAAGGGGGAGATTCCGGCCAGCCTCCGTGGGATTCGGTTCGAGGACGTCGGATTTTATCCACGAGGCAAGTGTTTACTTGCTTTATTTGTTTTTAAGCATAAATATCTCATATCATTGTTGGTATAACAAACCCTAATGATTTTGGGTTGCGTATTCGTGGATAAAATGGGTTTTTGGGAGTTAAAACGAATAAACCCCTAAAAATGGTAAATTGGAGAAACTTAGGTTTTAATTGAAATTAATTGGTGATTTCAGGTTCTAGGATGTTTAGAACCCGTATTATAGGTGTATTTGTAGTTGGTTGGAGTTGTAGGCCGTTTGGTGTAGAGATGGAAGCTTGGGGGAAGCTTCCATGGACGAAACAGCTTCTCGGAGAAGAAGCTTCCCGACTTGATCGATCGATCGATCATAGGGGATCGATCGATCGATCATAGGGGATCGATCGATCGAAGCCATCGATCGATCGACGACCATGGGTCGATCGATCGATCGACCCTTGCTGAAATTTGATAATTTCTTTAGGGTGATTTGGATGGGATAGATTCCATTTCATCTTGCTTTGAGGTTAATTAGGTGATAACCTAGAGGGCCTTTTAGGACTTTATGGTCCATGAATTAAGGCAATTTAGGAGGGTAAAGTAAGGGTTTTTAGGATATAACCCTTAATCTATATTTTCGAGGAAAATAGAATATTTGCAGAAATTGATGGATTAGGGTTCCTAAATTATATTGGGGACTTCTAAATGATTAATTGGACTAGGTATAGTCTTGGGGGTTCAAGGAAATGAAATCCTTAACTCGTTGAATTTAAGGTTGTTCGGGTGAGATAAATCCCGAGGATATTTCTTGTAGGCATAGAGGCCTATATAATTATGCTTAAAGAAAGCATAATTATATCGATTATCGTTAAGTGTATCCTAGGAGATAATTAGGATAATTTGGGAATATCGGTATGTGTGATTTCAATTAGAGTGAAGGGTATCATTGGAGATATCCAATAAATCCTTAGATGGGATTGAGGTAAATAGTGATTATTAAAATTAAGAAATAATTGGGTTTAGTATCATGCTTATATGAATCCATGATTATGATTCCTGGAGGGAATCTTTGTGATTATCAGTCATCGCTAGATGCTATGGGCCACTATGGCCGTTTATATATATTCTAGGAAGAATATATAGGATATGTATATACTGTGTGATTTAGGTATATATATATATGTTATGATGGAAATGATTTTGAAAATATAAAAATGAATATTTTCAAAATGGAAAGAGTAGTGTTTTTCATAATTAATAAAATATGGATTACACACCTCTCTAAATCGCTATCATAAGGGAAGTTGCGTGCGTATGGTGAAGCCCCCTGACAAATTAACGCAGGGTGGATATAGTCCTATCGGCCATGTGAGCGTTTGTTGATATATATTTTTTTGCGCTGGTTAGGAGATTCCGGGTGTGGTCTTGACTATCCCGCAGGCACATGGCCGCTTCCCGACGTCTTGCGATGTAGGATCCCAGGTTGTCTTATGATAGGCCCTGGAAGATGATAGCCATTTAGGGGCGCGCACAGTGGAGAAATCCGTACAGGCGGTCTTAGAACGCGTTATATTAAAGCAAATCATGATAATGGATCGGCTTTAATTACATTTCCTGGATATAGGAAGGGAAATGGGATAAAGGTTTGGCTTCGGTAACACTTCTCGGATGGAAGAAGGGATGTGGAAGTATATGATATGATCAAAGCATTTTTATGATAATGAAAATGGCTTTGAATACATTTCATGAGTATAAAAAGGGAAATGGGATGATTTAAAAAGGTAAAGCATTTTTATGATAATAAAACTGGCTTTAAAAAGAGATATGATATGTTAAAGAAATTCATGATAACGAATTGGCTTTTAAATACATTTCCTGGATATGAGAAGGGAAATGGAAAGTTTTGAGATAAAAATGATAAGTATTGATAAATACTTTGTATATGGATTCTCATTCCGGGAGATAGATCCGGATGTATATGGTAATATGTATGTATATGTATAAATAGAGTGCCAAGGGTCTAATGGATCCCAACTATCGACCGTGCCACATAGTAGTGTATCGGGGGGGTTCCTTGTTTGGATTTCGCTTTGCGAGACACCCCACGCACGAATATGGCACTGTGTTGAGACTGGGGAGAAGTTTAATCCTTAGTGCTCGAATATTAGTGTTACTTGTGGTATACATATTTATTTATATATATATTCTGTACTGAGGTACTGGACGATCTCGACGATCGACCTTGCCGCATAGTAGTGTATCGGGGGGTTCCTTGTTTGGATTTCGCTTTGCGAGACACCCCACGCACGAACATGGCATAGCGTTGAGACTATGGTGAAGTTTATCCCATAGTACATTTCTTGGACTATCTAGGGTAGATAGTGGTTGGGTGATAGACTAGTTTAGACGGGTAGCTTGACTAGGATGTTTAGAGGGATGCGCTAGGAGTGCACTGTTAGAGGAGAGGTGAAGGGTATCTCATGAGAGTGCGATACCAATTTAAATATGAGATAAAACTATTTTTCTAAAAATAAAGCATTTATGCACTTGCAAAATATTTTCAAAACTCGGGCTCTGACCCGTTTATCTACTCTCCTTTCTTTTTATATTATATATATACATAGGTGTCCGGACACAGGGACGCCTGGATGGCACTTCCTTCGAGTCAGACGTCAGCTGCAGCAGCTGTGGATGCGTGCAGGATTTTCAGTAGACGCTTCCATTCTTGTAATCTAGATAGGAGGTATTGTATAAACATTCGGGCCAATGGTCCAATTGCATTTAGTTATGGTTGTATATTTTGACCGAGTGTTCGGTAATTTTATTTCATTTCAGTTTCATTTCCGCAAAACTGTGTGGATGTTTTATTTACAGTTGTTAAAAAGAGTAGTTAAGTAAAAGTTTTTAACGCTCACCTAATAGGATATTAGTAATTAAATGGATTTTTCGATAGTGATGCTAAGAATGATCCATATGTGACTCCTATTTAATTTGATATAGGAGTGATCGCCCGGTATCCCATTAGGCGGGTAGTTACATATAAGATCCTAATGTTAAATATATAATATATAACCTTTTATGATTAAAGAGCAAATAAAATATACAATTGGATATTCGTGTATTAGATTTATATATCCACATAAAACTATTAATTACGTGTTCTTTTAATTTTGTTTACAAGCAAGGCTTATATTAATAGTGAGTGTCACTTGATATCCATTTGAAGTGATTAATACTATGCATATGAAACCTTTATTGTACCTGTAAATGCAATAGTTTTCTTGTTTCTTCCTCAAAGACATGTAATATCCCCTCATCTTAAAATATCCCAATCCAATTGTCAACATTTTCAAGCCGATAATTCGAAAGTTAGTATAAGATGGACATACTTTGGTCGTATTTTCATTTATGCAAGTGATTGTGATCTCACCCAATCATAACATCCAATTAGGCACATGGCTTAGTTAAGTTGTCTTCTTAAAGATGAACCCAAATCAGTGGTGAATCTATGACTTTTCTTTACGGGGGGAAAATATTACATAAATAAATAAATAGACAAAAAAAACTATTAAAATTGAAGTAGAAAAGCAATCGTAATATTAGGATTTCAAAAACTCATATGAATTCATACATAACCAAAAATCGAAAATACAAGTGAATGTTTACAACAGTTCCTTTTGCGACTTCATTTTCTAAAAATATTGGAGAATATCTTCCTTGTAGATATTAATAAAAATATCTTGTTCAATATACGTCACCAAATAATCATTCATTAATTAATCTCCCATTCAGTTACGTAGTGAACTCTTAATAATCTTCATGACAAGAAATTCTCTTTCGATGGTTGCTTTTGCAACAGGTAAGATTAAAGCAAACTTTACAAACAAATATAATAGTGGAAAAAATTCATGTTTCTTAGTTTGAACCATTTTTTGAGAAATCCCACAAATCCTTGTTGTTTCACAAAAGTCTTTATCAATGGACACATCATCTATAAAGTTTTGGAAATGATCTTCATGTTCCATAATCTTGAGGGGTGAAATATAATTTATGTAGAGCTTTTCAAACTGAAGCAACCTTTCCTTATCAAATGCAATGAATGAATTACTTGGATTAGGATATTCCATACAAAAAAAAAAACTATGCATTCATTTCATTAAACTAACTATTTAACTCTTGAAGTTACATATCCATCATTGTGTAAAATTATTCAACATGATAGTAGTAAAGGTTTGTCTTTTATGATTATTGCGACATGGCGTTCCTCGAGATACAAACAAGTCTTCTATATTTGGAATGGGTAAATCATGCATATTACAAAATAAGGATACTTCATTCAATAAAGTGTTCCATCATTCATTTCTCATTCTCTGTAAACTTCGCTTCGATACACGAACAAGACCCATGGCATTCACAATATCTTGATATTTCCTTTGTAATGCTTGTGATAAACCATTTGTAATCTCCAAAATATATTTCATCAAGTGTAATTTAAATGAGAATTAAAAACATTGTAAACTATCCAACATATCATGTGCTTTAATTCTTTGATCATGAAGTGTTCTATCCTCTTTAATAACCTTGTGCACATCAATTGATTAGGGTAATAAATAAATTAAAATCGTAAGTGTGTCGTAATGTGATCCCAAACCAGTATTCCTCGCTCATTTGATTTTTTTTAGTTTAAACTTTGACCAAGCCCATGTTCACCACTATAAATTCCTCGATAATATTTTCAAATTGTTTCTCTCGAAGAATATCTCTATGTTTATAAGAGGCTCTAACAACATTTGCCAAAATTTCAACTTGATTAAAAAATGATCCAATCATCATGTGTTTTTTGAAACAGCTACAAGTGTCAGCTGTAATTATTGAGAAAAGCAATGAATATATTAAGTACATTTGTTTTCCATCAAAATCAAACTTTTGAGACCATTCGACTCTCCTGACAATCATGAAAGAATAACATCTCAACCAAACAGATACAAAATCCGTTCATAAAAATATCTCACCTTAAAAGAACATAATAGTCCTCCTAAAGAAACAAACACTCCCCCTAAAGCTATGTATGCAAGGGGAATTAAGAAAAGCATGGTAAATCAATGAATATATGAAGCATGTAAAACATGTGAAACATGATTCAAGTAGGATTATCACAGCAAGATGTCATGAAATCTGTGATAAGAACATGTAATCATAGACATGGAACATGTGAATAAACATGTTAATCAATGATCATATATGTCCAAAAGTATCGTGAAAATCATCATTATGTGAAATAAACGGAGAACATGTATCTCAACAAAAAACAACACAACGCGTCACGAAGAGATATATCAAATCGTATAAGATCAAAAATGAAAGTCACCAAGATTAAAATACTATGCACTAGTCAAGACAAACACCAAAAAGTCACTAGAGACAAGAAACGCTACAAGGGACAAATGTGTGTCTAGACTCGAACTAAAAAGATACTAATAATATAAGAACAATCTCAACTCACAAACTCAATTGATTCACACAAATTTCTAATAAAAAAGAAGATCAAGATTACATCACTTACTCGAACTACCTAGGGCATAAAATGCTTAAAAAATGTAAGACGGTGGTCAATCTTGGAGAACAACAAAACTCTAATAATAATCACAAATCAATCACAAAGTCATTTAAGCTCAATGAATATAATGTTACATCGGTACAATCTCTGAGGCATAATGTACAAAAAAAGCTAGAACGTGACAAGAAACAGCAGTAACAACAAAACAGAACTTACTAAAAACATAAAATAGAGTAGAAAAATGTGGCATTCATGTGTACAGGGGGAATCACATCCATGCTGACAATCTGGTCGCGAATAGATGGATTTTTTTGTTCGAACGATTTGCACTGGAATTCTTAGTTAGTAACAAAAATGTTCATAAAAGACTAAGAATGAAACTATAATCCTAATACTCTAAAAAAATGATATGTATGAATGCAACATACGAAAAAAAACATTCATTTTAGTTATAAAGAGCACAAATGAGAGTAAATGCATAAAAATTAACAATTCACATATACATATATATATATATATATATATACACACACACACACATGAGTACAAACGTGTAAAGAGTGATAGTGATTAGTCATATATGTTAAATTTTATTTGACATGTAAATTTCTTTTGAATCATGATTAAAACAATTAATTAAAATATCAATCAATTCAACATAAAATCAATTTCTTGCAACTTTTTTATATTAATCATGTAATAATTTGTGTAACATATAGGTGTATAAGATCAAAATCAACGCACATAACCAAATCATACGAAAATTACAAATGACTCTTAAAATTTATCATTACACTAATATCCTTTCAAGATCTCAAGTAAATGGTAATTTTTAATTATTTTTCTCCCCC
Source organism: Sambucus nigra (assembly GCA_949130495.1). NCBI lineage: Eukaryota > Viridiplantae > Streptophyta > Magnoliopsida > Dipsacales > Adoxaceae > Sambucus > Sambucus nigra. Next base: position 694,278,158 of record OX422210.1, read on the forward strand.
AAGCATATGTTGTTCAAAATCTTTTGAATGCGAACTAATATAGTGATTTCATTTTGAAAAGTTTTGCCCTATCTTATTTTTTATGACACTTAAGTTGTTGGATTGTGGCTCTTTCCAACATATTGTCTTTTGTCATCGTTTTTCTTTTCACACACCTAGATGACCCCGATGTAGTGATACTTAAATTATAAATTTGGTATATTCACTCTAATGGAAGCCCTTATCAACGTTTGGAAAAGTCCTTTTTCAACTACTTCAATGCATGAAACACACAAAATCTCACACGTGAACAATAAAAACTTTCAAAACTATTAAGAGATCTTGGTCTGATCATGATTAAGTAAAGCACTAAAAGCAAGGATCACATAACTATAATTATGTGCATCAAGTCATATGTATGTGCTCATGTAGTGTTAAAGTAATACCAAATACTTCAACAAATTTATCAATCATGATTTTTCAAATGAATTTCAACGTAATAATTAAATCAATCAAAAATTTAAATCAAATGGTTAAAAAATCACATTGTAAGCATAATTCAAGTTACGTCTTGCATCAAATCGTATAAACTAAAGACTTAATTGCATAATCACAAAATGAAAGAAAACATAAAATCTTTTTGGATTGTTGATGAAGAATTATGAATGTATTTACACACATGTCTTGTAAAGAATAAAGCATAGAAATCAAATGCATAAAGACACACATATGCAAAGAATCCTTATGAAAACATGAAATGTGATACTAAATGATAAACTTTCACCCACAAGATTTGTTTCCCCACAAATCAAGAATGACCTAGTAATGGAACCTACCAATCAACAAGATTCTAGTCATCCTAGCAAATAATATACCTAGATAACGATGGGTGTTCCATCTCCTAGATTAATAGGAGGAACAAAGATAACATCTTTCTTCACAAATTTTCTTTGAGGAGAAACAAGTTCAATCCTCTTTCTAGGTGCATTCCTAGGTATTCCACTACTAACCCTTGGTATCCATCTCTCATTCTTCCTAGGATTCTTATGCCTAGTCCTCTAAATTTGTGTGTAATGTCAAGGTCTAGAAAACCCACGTCAATAGGATCTCTTTGAAAACCTTTCCTCCTATTATCAATAAACCTACATTATTGTTCTCTTAATAACCTACATGATTGATTAGTGTGACATCGCACTTTGCAAAAAGTACAAAATAAAACATTTCTTCTCACACTCTTCCCAACCTCATGAGCTATCCTTTTAATTTTTTTACCACACAAATGAGGAGGAATTTATGGAAAATATCTTGATTTATCCCCATGATGTCTAAAAAATAGTTTTTTTCACAAAGACATCACCAGGGAAAAAATCATGTTCCTTTTTTCCATCTCATGGCACTAGGACAATGTTTCCTTTTAATATTTTTTAATGTGTGACAAAAATATTCTTTATGTCTTTACTTACGAAAAAATGTGGAAGAGATTGATATGGGATGATCCTTTGAAACTTTTTGATCATTTTCCTTTTTATTTTTTCAAATAAATATTCTCTTTCACTTTTTTATTATCATTCTTATTCAAGATCAAGGAATTGGTATCCTTTGAATAATGTGAAGAACATTGACTTAATGAGTCAACTTGAGAAGAAGATGACTTGGTTTGAAAAACTTTTAAATGAGTCAAATTCATTTTGTAAAAACTCAAATCTCTTTTCAAGTTCACTTTTAGAACCTTCAAAAACAATAAGTTGTGTCTTCACTTTTTTAAGTTCAAGGGTCAAATCACTTTCTCTTTTTCTAATTACTTTAAGTTTTTCGAAATCAATTTTTTTTGAACTTGTCAATCTTCTTAAATCAGAATTTTTCAATCTCAAAGCATTATTATTTTCTTTCAACGCACAAGTCAAGTCTAATAACTCATCCTTTTCTTTTTCAATTATTTTCAACTTGTGATTAGTAAGATGACTTGTCTTCCAAAGTCACAAAAATCTTAGTTTTTCTTGTTCAAAGAGTTTGATTCCATTAGAAAATTTAGCACTCAACCTTTCATTTTAAGAAGTTGAGACATAAGTCATCGTTATTTTGACTTAATGATTTGACAATTTTTATTTCATTACATTAATCAGAGTCAATTTCAATAGACTTTGATTTTTTGAAAGAATGAGTATATTTCTTTTTCTTATTTTCCTTTTTGGATTTAAAAGCTTCATCCTCTCATTAGGACTCAAAAGCATATGAAAATTAATAGTATAGGACAACTAAAATCCATAATCAATCACACAAACTAGATGTACTCACAAGAAAACTAGATTAATGAGCAAAAACATAATAAATATACAATAAGCATATGATCAACTCAATTACAAGAATATGAAAACAAGAGAACCTTGATCAGATACGAATCGAGGATGTGTATTTATATCACAAGTGTTCACCCTAAAATAAACCTAAAAGGGGGTGAATAATTTTGATTGCATAACATGGCCAAATTTTGACTACAATGAATTTGCATGTAAATTCAGTTATCCTATAATATGGCTTAACTAGGTGATGTTATGAGTGTCTTGAATTATCCACAAAAAAAGATTGAGTAAGTAGATTCAGGGAGAATAACCAGAATTCAACACCAAATTTCAATTTTAACCAACTACATTAAATCTAGATGTGATATATGTCTAATGTGTGATCAAAATGTGCAGTTGAATGAACAAAAATCACAAACACCCACAAGACATATTTTATGAGGAAAACACCACCAGAGGGTAAAAAATATTGACGCACTCAAATTTTTATTTCCATTTAAAAAGAGATCTATAGAAAGCAAGAAGGTACCTCTCACCAATGTCCTCACGAGTACTTACCTATGAACTTTGAACTTTCCCCTTGTAGATGAATAATATTCCACTATGAGCTTCACTAAGTGCATGAGAAACATGAATTTTATATTCACAATCATGCCATGATCCAATGACTCCAATAAATCAAAGCACGTCCAATTCTAGATCTAAGAGTGATAGATCATACAATTCAAAAAGTAGTTATTTTAATTGAATAACCTAGTGTATATTTGAACCAAAAAATTCTTATTCTCTCAAAAAATCTAAGATCAATACATAAATGCAAGTTTGAATAATTTCCGAGGGTGCAAGTGAATTTTGGGAAAACAGAGAAGCATGGATAGCTCACAACCTCAAAAATAAACATTAGGAAAAAAGAGAAGTAAGGATAACTCTCAATCTCAAAAATAAACTGAGAGAAAAATTTTAGTCATGAGGTTTTTAGATATTTTGAAATTGGAGGTAAAACGACCTATTTATCATAATTTTTCAAAATTCATCTCCTCTGTGTGCATGGCTGAGTTTCCCGTCTGCATGATTTTCGGTCGTGTTGAAATCTTCAAATAGCCGTGTGCATAGGGCAAATAGAGATGCATTCATGATTCAATATATGATTATGAAAACCATTAAGGCTGAAAAATACAATAAGCCTTTAGCTTGCCCAAAAATACTAAGTCAATTTCTAAAATGGTTTTCACAATACTTTGATTAAAAGAATCACTTGTCCATTCAATTTTAAAACACATTTGTAAAAACTAACGTGCACGTGTGTGTCCATATCTCAATTTGAAAAGCTTCAAAAAAAGGATATAAACTTCAATACATATGTGATAATTCTTGTGATTTTTGGGCGGCTTGCATGACCTTCAATTTCAAAAGTTCATTTAAAAAAATTAACGCATCTCACTCAAATGTATCAAGTCTATATGGCTCGAATGACTCAAATATTTCTAATGAAATTTAGCCAACTTTAATATATAATAATTATATTACAATATGACATTTTCAAGGCAAAGCTTGTTAATGATTATTAGTTGATGGTGATGTTTTAATTCAAATAATTCCATAGTAAATTTGTGCGTGAATGATATAATATCCCAGTATTCATTAAATTTACATGAGAATACTCACTTAACCTTCTAATTTAATAGATTATGCTTACATTAAATTTTTTGATAGTCTACGCCTAATTTTAACATAGATTTTAGAGTTGGTAAATATTAAAGTATGGGTTTTGTTCTTAATTAAAGAAGAAAATATTTTAAGAAAATGAATTTTAACATCAAATCATCCTAAATATGAACAAGTAGTTTATACAAATATTGATTTTTAAACATAGGGAATTAGGATTAAAATATTATTCATAAGCCAGCATTATTTATAAATGGATCCGACATCCTAGTTTTTCCTCCAAATATAATAAAAACTCTTATCAATCTCATACTTTTTTAACTACTTAATTTCTTTAGTTAGTTTTAATTATCATTTTACTTTATTCTCATCTTATTTATTAAATCAAATAGTACATCTATTCTAGTTGGCAAGTGTAATTTTTACATTAAAATCATATCTTTGTGGGATCGACTCATATTTGAGCATCTCTAATACAATATCTCGTGCACTTGCAGTCGGCAAAGAAAAATCATTTATGATATCTTTGAGTGAGTATACTAACTAGTATTGTTTTTGCGAACTTAGAGTGGAGAAATCCTTTTAGGGTCTTGCTTATATGGACAATGTGGATGCTCTACCAATATTCAAAGGCTTGTTAGAGATAATAATAATAATAATAATAATAATAATAATAATAATAATAATAATAATAATAATAATAATAATAATAATAATAATAATAATAATAATAATAATAATAATAATAATAATAATAATAATAATAATATTCAATGGGTTTAGCTTGTCATCCCCGAAATCAATATGCATACATCTTTGGATGTAAGGCCGAACTCTTCTTAGTATATGGAATCCTCCTCCTTTTTCTTGGTCTCAACTTTGGCAATTATGATTTCTAATGGCTCAACATGGTTAATAAAATATCCCTTTAAAGTGATATTGACTTCAGAGAAAACTTTTAAGCTCAACTTCACTTTTTTTTCTTTTAGGTTATAGGAGAACTGTGAATCTGGTTCAATATGATGTCCATCAATGACTAAGATGTAATCTTATTTGGAGAAGTCCTTTCTAGATATTAGTGATAAGTGATAATTTTATCCAGTCAATAATGAAAATAATAGGAATGTGAAAATATATGAATTGGATACACTAAGCAGTCATTTCATGGTCCTATTATTCATCACACTTGGATTAACCACTAATAATGGCATCAACCTCTACGAAACATGTGGCTTGTTGTTTGTCTGTGATCTAAACCCTTACCCATTTCACTCAGACATTTACCCATTTCCATATATTATCATATTTACCTTCCACATTCCATACGTTTACGATTTCATTCTTACTCCTTTTACCATCATTACCCTTATTTCAAGAATAGAGTAACTGGAATTGAGAAAGTAAAAATATCTTCATTTGTCTTATCAAAGGATAATTTCATCAGAAGAAAAAACAACATGAGAAAAATATCAATAGTGAAACAAATGAAGAAAATAAGATCAAGTTGTAGTTTACTCATCTCAAAAATTCGCGATATCATATTATCAATCTTTCCTACCATATAATTCCCTCTTCATATAAAATAGAGATACACTTTTACTGAAACCTTAGTGAGATTCAATTCAAAAAGATATACACACCTTGTGATAATTTAAGTCAAATAATTGGTTCTGAAAGGCAATCTATGAATTACTCTCTTGGTATTTGTAACTAATTTGAATGATTTCACACAACACCGCTCAATTTTAGGAAGGATTTTTTCTTTGGTATTAAGTAAACTTTTTTATTTCATACACCAAGAAATACAATGTTTATGTTCCTTACCTTCTTTATATATTGATTGTATGATATTTTTTTAGTCTAATAAGATATTCACTAATTCTAACAAAAATATTTTTTAATAGCTTTTTGTTATTTTCTTAGTATATTAGTTGAAAACCCTCACGCTACTAGGTTTACCTAGGGTTTTAATGGCTTATTGCACATGTCAAGTACAATTACAAGATACTCGGGAAAGTGGATTGTTTTTTTCATTCTTATCCATTTTGTCTCCTTTATTGCTCGAGGACTAGTGAAAGTCTATTTTGTGGGTTTCATAAGCACCCAAAAATTTTATATTTTTACACTTAATAGTATCATTTTAATTTTCACTTCTTGCTAAAACTTGCCTAATGTTATTTATTATTTATTTTATAGGTGAATACTAAGTTGCGGTACATAAAATGTACAATTCCCTGCAATTTTGGTAAAGTTGTGGTCTAAAGTGTTAATTTATATTTTTAACGATATTAGACACTTGGATAATTTAATACAACTTCTGAAACATTTCATAAAACCTAACCTCTAAAAAACTTTCTACTTCTCATTTGGGTATATGTGTGTCACTAATATATATATATATATATATATATATATATATATATATATATATATATGTATGTGTGTGTGTGTGTGTGTGTGTGTGTGTGTGTGTGTGTGTGTGTGTTTTGTATCTTTATACTACATGTATATTTACTATCATATGTTTTCTTTATTTATTGCACACGTGTATTGTATAAATGGGTATATTTAATCTACTAGTATCATACCTATTATTATGTAGGTATGTGTATATGAGTAGTTTAGGTGATTATTATATTATTTATATTATTTTACTATTATATAAATATGCATGTTAAGTAGTGATATAGAAATATGTTTATAAATATGAGTGTCGTAGTATATATAATTTGAGAGTGTGTGACCCTCAAAGTTGGATAACCTAAATTAAAATTATTTCCAATAAAAAAATTATTTCCCTTTGTAAGGTCATATTTTGTAACAATAACATGGTTTGTATTTATTACGGATTGACGAAAGCTAAAAACATAGTTCTAAGCATGTCTTTGTATCTTGAAGATGCGGCGTGCCTACCGACACCATCTTAATAGATAACACCATTATATTGATGCACACATCTCAAAGTATTTGTAAGTTTTAGTCATCGTTTATGTTGTGTCTTCACTTTATTTGGCTTCACACTAATTGTTAAAAGTGAGGACATATATTTTTTGAAGTTATAATTGTTGTTTTAAAAAAATTGAGGATACTTTTAACAAATCAAATGTTGAAACATCAGACCTCTCAAACATGAAATTTTATATGAATGAGTAATCTTGACAATGCAAAAAAATCATGCATCATTCCAACATCTTATTCAAACATTATGGTCAAAACAATGAACCTCGTATAAAGCTCATATGAAATTTTTTTTATACGAGAGCTCGTGCGAAGTGTTGTTTGGAAAGAGAGATCTAAAAGAGGGATAAATACCTTATACAAATTGTGTTGTGTACATGAGTAGTCTAGGTAAGAACAAGATTACCTTGGTTCAAATAGGGGTTAACTTTCAGGAAAGATGTTTTCATGAACCAGGTTTCCTTAAAAATTATAAATTTGACTATAATTTCGATTCGGAATCATCTCCAGGGTGTTATAACTTTTCTCAACCCTGGAAAGAGTTTTTCTAATTTTTAGGGGGTGTTAATAAGAGGTCTTTCCAAACTAATCATTCTTCGAACACATACGAGCAAATTAAAATCATATACATATGATTTTGTTATGGTTTAAGGCCTTGTTGGTTTTCAAGGTTGTGTATGTCAGATATTGATACTGTAGAAGAGGGTATTCCCTAAAATAAGTTTTTTAGGTATTGAGAGGGAACCTCACCTAGGTGGCGGTAGAAGTCCATGTTGAGAGGGACCACCTCCAAGGTCCCTATAGAAACTCAAGATGAGAAGGAACCCTGCCAAGGTGGCATTGGAAGCCTATATTGAGAGGGACCCCCACAAGGGTCCCTGCAGAAACTTAAAGTTGAGAAGTAACCTCTGCTGAGAGGGACTTCCCCCAAGGTCTCCGCAGAAGCTCACGTTGAGAAGGAACCCCACCAAGGTGACAACAAAAGCCTATGTTGAGAGGGACCCCCACAAGGGTCCCTACAAAAACTCAAGTTGACAAGGAACCGTTATTGAAAGGGACTTCCCCCAAGGTCTTCAAAGAAACTCACGTTGAGAAATAACCCCACCAAGGTGGTAGAAAAAGCCTATGTTGAGAGGGGCCCCCACAAGGGCCCTAAAGAAACTCAAGTTGAGAAGGAACCTCTGTTAAGAGGGACTTCCCCCAAGGTCTCTGCAGAAACTCACGTTGAGTAGGAACTTCACTTAGATGGAGACAGAATCCCAGGTTGAAAAGGACTCCCCTTAGGGTCCCTGCAAAATTGCCATTTAAGAAGGAATGCCCCACTAGGGTTCCTCAACAGCAGTAACTTACATGGGAGGAAGGACCCGCAAGGTCCTCCTCCCTCAGATCCCAGAAAACCAAGTTAGGATGATGGGGTGTCTACCATAAGCAACTCCTCATCATAAAAAAGAACAGAAGTACTAACACTTATTTTCTTGTACAGGTTGCCTAGTTGAGAAAGCAGGGCTCAAGTAGGCCAATTGGGATCTCTTGGTAGCTTTGTCTTGGTGGCCGAGGGATATGGTATGTTGACCAAGATCAACCACTTAGCACTATAGGATTGAGAGAATACTAGTAGGAAGAGCCAGAAGTCATTCAAGACTACACACACCGCACACTTGGTCACAAATGAAGTGGGAAGCCAAGGAGCTTGTTGCTCACAAGGAATAAACTCTTTACAAAACATGATTGTTTCAGAAGAGGGGGTCCTCGAGGTCCCTTTCAAGAAAAATAATGATTTTAGAGAAGAGGGGTCCTTAAGGCCTCCTCCCCCAAGATTTGCAAAGATTGCACCATAATTTACCGTTTCAAAGGATATTTACCAAATCAGATATTTTGTTTATTGGGAGACATATTTGCTTTTTGACTTTGGTTGACGCCAAGTGGCGCCTATAGGAGGGGACAGGAAGAGCTGCCTGCAATTAGGGACAAACGGTATATTTCAGACATTGTCCCCCACCAACCCTCTCAATTTTAGTGCCCAACGTGCCAACTCAGCCCTAGTGTCCAAGAATAAGTAGACCTCTGGACAAAGTCAAAGAGAGACATAATTGAAATTGCACTGCTACTCTTCCAAAATCACATCAGACCTACCTAGTATTCTCTCCCTGCTCATTCTCTTACTGATAAGTGCCTTATTCTTTCAGTCCTCAACTAATAGCCATCATTCTCAGGTATTTCCCTTGAGAAAATTACTATTTTGCTGTAAAAGTTCATTTTCTTGTTGGGAGTGAGTTGAAACTTGAGTTCCATTGTTACCAGAAAGAGAAGGTTTCTTAAGAAGTTGCACTAGAAGACCTTTGATATACCCAAGTATGACCTCGGCCTGGAGGTGCCTACCTCGGCCGAGATGAAAGCCGAGATGATGGCCAACCCACCAGTGCATCGGGGCCCACGATATCATCCCTCGGCCAAGTCTGCCTCGGCCCAGGCCGACACTACCACATACAGGCCCCCGGGGACCCTTCTCATATCACAGATGTCAACATCAACCCCAGGTACCAAGGAATAGTAACCCCGGTCAACAGAAGGCCAAGATGACAAGAAGCTCTACATTCACCTTCAACATGAACCTTACCTCGGAGGAGGCCGAGGTTACCAGAGGCATCGCTTACCATCATCACGCCAATGACTCGGCTAAGGCAGACCCGGTCATACACCTCGACTGACATAAAGTCGAGACAGCCCATGACACCTCACAGATTGAGCGGACGACCAACCCTTATAGCTCGGCCTCTCCTAGGCCGAGGCCATTCACCAACATGACTACCAAGCATCTGTTGACGTTTGGATAAGGACACCTGGGTATAAATCAGTTATAACAAGATTATTCCCCACACGTGGGGGAATATTTCATCATCATTATCTACATGTGGCCATGACAAGTGGCACTTCCCCATTGGTGAGGAAACTACACACATGCACATTGCATGCATAGGGGGTACATTACACCCCCTAGGCACTGTATAAAGGGATCACCTCTACCTTGCAAGGGGGGCCAGATATAAAAAACCCTAGCTAAAACTCTGTCTAAATATACACAGTAGAGAGAGAGAGAGAGAGAGCTTGAGAGGTTCTAACCATGGCCATTAGTGCCTTCTTTCAGTGATATTACTCTCACACACTCACCGTGGACGTAGGCCACATTGGCTGAACCACTCATATTCGGGTGTTGTCCCTCTTATCCTCACCTCATTCTTACCTTATTCGTATAGCTGTGTTGCCATTGTTACACCTGTATTGAGCTTGCAAACACCTCACCTGGTGGTGTTGATTTTCAGCATCATCATTTTGGCGCCGTCCGTGGGAATGAGAAGATATCTCTTCCTCTTTTCCTGCTTAGCCTGACCGTAGATTCTGGTGGTGAACCAGAAACCACCCCTTGCGTGGAGCTGTTTCACCATTGAAAGAGATCCTTTAAGGAATTAAGCTCACCTGCTACTCAAAGTTCTATAGTAGTAACACATGGCACCAGACTTGCCGCCGCCTCTTCCGCCGCCCCGAGGTGGAGGAGCTAACTCCAGTCAGGTTCCTCCCCAGTTCGAAATGGCGGAGGTGGCAGCTGCCTTGAAATCTTTGGCTGCAACACAATAAGCGATGAAGGAGCAATTTGCACAGCTCAGCCAAACCATGATGATGAGACCACCCGGAGTCTCGCCGGACATGATCACCCCGGCGGCAGTTCAACCCCAACCGGATGCCAGGGGACCACCCCAGGCACCGATGAAAGACCAACCTGCACTCCCGCGGAGAAGGGATGTTGCTGACCCTAGGCGCTTGCGCCTGGGGAGGCAAGAAAACCCATGCCCGGAGGACAGGTATGATGACATAGGAGCAGAAGAGGCCCCAAAGGACTGCTAGGAGCCATATGAGGTGTCCGATAACACCGTACGACCTCTTCGACAAAGCCAAGGATGTGTCGGCCAAAGAAGAGATGAGGCACGGCAGAGGGGGTCGGCCTTCAACAGGTTGAGCAGAGGCTCGGCCTTCGAGAGGCTGGGACTAGTTAATGACCTAAGACATAGGCTATCAAGGTCAAGGAGTGCCGCAGGCTCCCAAAGAGGGGATAGGAAGGCTCGGCCAGATCAAGGCCGACCCATGGAGAGAAGAGCAAGGGAGCAGGATGAGGTCAACAGTCAGCGGGTCGCGACTGGGGAACCCTCTGTCCACCGAAGAGAGGTGGCAGGGGATAACCTCGGCCAAGTTGATGAGAGAAGACCATGGAATGACTCGATCCAACGTCTCGAGGAGAAGATAGGGGATCTCATAAAGAGCAGGGACCCCTTACAGAGGGGCTACATGGAGGGCTCACCGTTTATTGCAAGGATAGTGGGGTTCCCAACCCCAGCTAAATTCAAACCTCCTGTGGTGACTCCAAAGTATGATGGCAGCACTAACCCAGTGCACCACATCGGGATGTACCAGTCAGCCGCAGATATTTACTCGATACCTGATGAGATGAAGTGCATGGCCTTCTCGGGCACCTTGACAGGGGCAGCGCATAGCTGGTTCACCTGTCTTCCAAAGAACTCGATCGAAAACTTCAAAGGCTTGGCCGAGCAGTTCATCCACAACTTCTTCTTTGGGGTAAGGCCCTAAAAGAAGACCACCCACCTCTTATACGTCAAACAGGCTAAGGGTGAAAGCCTAAGAGACTATATAGCAAGATTCAACAAGGAGAAGTTGGAGGTGGAGGATTACGAGGAGAGCATAGCCATGACCGCCCTTATAGGGGGCCTCCAGAAGGGAAAACTACTATGGAAGCTAGCGGAAGATCCCCCCAAGTCTATGGCAGAGCTGTTATCCACTGCAGGAAAAGTGATGAATGCGGAAGAGGCGATGACCGCCAAATACGAGGAGGAGAACCGTGGTAGCGCTGGGAGGTCCCAGGGTAAGAAAGAAGTGAAGAAACGGTCAGCAGAGGACAAGTTCGCTCATTACACTCCTCTGACTGTGAGCTGTGAGCACATCCTTAATGAGATTAAGACTGACAGGGCTCTGCGGTGGCCAAAGAAGCTGAAGGCCCCACCGCATAAGAGGAATAAAAACCTCTGGTGTGAGTTCCATCAGGATCACGGCCATGTCACAGACAAATGCTTCGCCTTAAAGGATGAGATTGAGAAAATGCTGAAGTCTAGGAAGCTGAGAAAGTATGTGGATGGCAAAGCCCCGAAAGCTGGAAGAGAAGACCCCAGGAAGAGGAGAGATGACAGGTGTCGCGGCGATGCCCCAGTCAGAGGGCATGATGATTCAGAGGGTGATGATGGAGATGACCCAGATCTCCCACCGAGGGATGACAATACCCCAGTAAAGAGGGTAGGAATGATCTCCTTTGGTGTTGGCAGCATATGTGGGGGATTCGCAGGAGGCGGCTCTGAGGTAGCGGATAGAAAGGCTCATGTAGCTGAGGCCAAGTCGGTAGCTAGGCCAGAGGTTGTGAACCTGATGTCTTCTGACGCGGTGCAGAAGAGAACGAAGGTGGACATGGACACCCTAGTGGTAGGTTTCTCCCGGCTCGACTTCAAGGGCATCTTAGCACCCCATGATGACCCCTTGGTCATAACGACAAGGGTGCATGGGTGCGACGTAGGGAGAATCCTCATAGATGGGGGAAGCTCAGCAGATGTAATGTTCTGGCCTTGTTTCAAGGGCTTGGGTCTTAGCAGATCAAGGCTAGTGCCATACCACCACCCCTTGATAGGCTTCAGTGGTGAGAAAGTGCACCCATTAGGCATGTATGAGATGGATGTGCGTATGGGGGATGAGTGGCCCAAGACGAAAACTAAGAAGATAAACTTTTTTGTAATGGACGAGAATGTCTACTCGGCCTACAACCTCATCATCGGAAGAATGGCCCTCAAGGAGTTTGAAGCCGTGCCGTCAACGGTCCATCAAATGCTAAAATTCCCGACCCCGTATGGGGCAGGGGAAGTGCAAAGGGATCAGACCACGTCACGAGAGTGTTATTTCAACTCAGCGGAAGAGAGGGAGGCCCATAAGAGAGCAACCTCCACATACAGCATAGACACTCTTGACCCGAGAGATGAAACAAAGCTAAAGAAGGGCGAGGCCGCGGAAGAGGTAGAATCCATCGTCCTCAACGAGGACGAGCCGGAAAAAACCGTCCAGATCGGCAAGGCCCTAGAACCAAAGATTAAGGAAGAGTTGGTAAGCCTTCTCAGGAAGAGGCAGAGTGTCTTCGCCTGGAGACACACCGACATGCCTGGTATAGACCCTGAGGTCATGACCCACAAACTCAACGTGGATAGGGACGCCAGGCCAATCAAGCAGAGGAGAAGAATTTACACCAGAGAGAAATATGAGGTCATTCGAGAAGAAGTGAAAAAGTTGGAAGTGGCCGAGTTCATACGAGAGGTCACCTATCCAGAGTGGCTCTCAAATGCAGTGATCGTGCCTAAGGCCAACGGAAAGTGGCGGATGTGTGTAGATTTCACAGACCTGAATAGGTCTTACCCGAAGGACAGCTACCCCCGGCCTAGGATAGACCAGATGGTGGACGCAACGGCAGGGCACGAGCTTATGAGCTTCATGGATGCTTATTCAGGTTATAACCAAATCTTCATGGACACTGAAGACTCTGAGAAGACAGCCTTCATCACTGACAAGGGGACGTATTGTTATAAAGTGATGCCCTTTGGTCTGAAAAATGCGGGGGCAACATATCAGCGTCTCGTCAATAAGATGTTCGAAGAATAGATAGGTAAGACCATGGAGGTATACGTGGACGATATGCAAACGAAGAGCCTGAAGGAATGTACTCACGTGTCAGACCTTGAGAAGACCTTTGATGTCATGGATTCATACAGAATGAAGCTCAACCCGACGAAGTGTGTCTTCGGTGTAGGAGCTGGGAAGTTCTTGGGGTTCATCGTTAACCAAAGGGGGATTGAGGCAAACCCTGAGAAGATCAAAGCGTTGCTCGATATGAAGACTCCTAGGAGTATCAAGGATGTCCAAAGACTTACTGGAAGAGTAGCTGCCCTGAACAGGTTTGTTTCCAGGGCAACGGATAAGTGTCTTCCATTCTTCAAGATTCTAAGGAAGGCCTTCCAGTGGGACGAAGAGTGTGAAAAAGCCTTTGATCAACTCAAGTCCTACTTAGGATCTCCCTTGCTGCTGTCCCGGCCCATTGCAGGAGAGAGGTTGTTTGTGTACCTGACAGTCTCTGAGTCGGCTATTAGCGCGGCCATCATACGAGAAGAAGATGGAGTTCAGAGGCCTGTATACTTCAACAGTAAGGCCCTATAAGGGTCTGAGCAGAACTACCCCAGAATGGAGAAATTGGCTTATGCTCTTATCCATGCCTCAAGGAAAATGAAACCCTACTTTCAAGGTCACTCTATGATAGTCCTTACAGACTCCCCACTAAGACAGGTTCTGCACAAGCCTGAGAAGTCCGGGAGATTGATGACCTGGGCCATTGAACTAGGGGAGTATGATCTTACTTACCAGCCCAGGACAGCCATTAAGGGGCAGGCCCTTGCAGATTTTGTCGCGGAATTCACTTGGGAAGAGGCTGAGTCAGAGAAGAGCCGAGCTGTCTCCCGAGATTCAGAAGAGACAGACCTTTACATCTTCCAAGGCCGAGAAGAGGTAGTCCCAGTCAAGGCTCGGAGGAGGGTAGAAGAGAACGAAGAGGATTGATACCTCTTCAAAAAAGGAGTGATGAGAGAAGGGGTCTTCTCTTCAGATGAAGACGTGTGGAGCCTCTTCGTGGATGGATCCTCCTGTGATGGTGGAAGCGGCGCGGGGCTAGTACTCTCAGCTCCAGATGGCGCCAACATTGAGTATGCCTTAAGATTCAACTTCCAGGCTTCAAACAACGAGTCTGAGTATGAGGCCATGATAGCGGGCCTCCTATTGGCAATGACTCTGCAGGTAAAGCGGCTTCTACTTCATAGTGATTTAAGGTTGGTTGTTAAACATGTGCTGGGGGTGTACGAGGCCAAGGATGAAAGGATGGCCAGGTACTTAAAAAAGGTAAGAGGGTTGCTAGAGTTTTTTGAAGAGGCCAAGCTGAAGAGAGTGCCTAGACTGAGCAATAACCATGCTGACGCATTGGCAAGACTGGCCTCGGCAATGAAGACAGATTTGGGAAGAACCATCCCAATTGAAGTTCTAGGAAAAGAAAGCATCGAGGAGGATGAGGTATATAACCCTTGTCACAATATAAACCCGGGAGACTCGTGGATCGACCCGATTGTCAGATACCTGAGGGAGGGGGAGCTGCCTGAGTCCAAACTGGAAAGGAAAAAGCTGAGATACAGGGCTGCCAAGTTCTCATTGGTAGGAGACGTCTTATACAAAAAAGGTTTCCTCTTGCCCCTCCTCAGATGTGTTCACCCCTTGGAAGTACCTCAGATCTTGCAGGAGGTTCATGAAGGCTCTTGCTCTAGCCATATAGGAGGAAGACCCTTAGCCAAGAGAATCATCACTCAGGGATACTGGTGGCCAACCTTGTCTCGGGACGCTGCTGATTATGTGAAGAGGTGCGACAAATGTCAGAGGTTCGCCACTATCCCTCATCAACCACATCAGCCCATGATATCGATTTCTTCTCCATGGCCGTTCGCGGTATGGGGAATTGACTTGGTAGGACCCTTGCCAAGAGCAGTCAACAACTATAGATTCTTGATAGTTGCCATTGACTACTTTTCAAAATGGGTAGAAGCCGAACCCATGATAACAATTATAGAACAGAAGACCTTTCAGTTCATCTGGAAGAACATCATATGTAGATATGGTCTCCCAAACACGCTCATCTCAGATAATGGGACCCAGTTCAAGAACGCCTCCTTGGAGAAGTATTGCCAAAGTGTGGGGGGATTAAACAGTTCTTCTCATCCCCTGGTCGACCCCAGGCTAATGGCCAGACTGAAGTCACAAATAGGACAATCTTGGATGGAATCAAGAAGAAGTTAGAAGACGCGAAGGGGAGATGGATAGAAGAGGTTTACGCTGTGCTATGGGCTTACAGGACCACAACAAGGACACCCACGGGAGAAACCCCATTCATGCTGGCACACGGTTTAGAAGCCGTCATACCAACGGAGATAGGCCTACCAACTCATTGGATTCAGACCTATGATCAGGACAGCAATGGGGAAAGGAGGAGGTTAGACTTGGACCTTATTGAAGAAAGAAGGGAAGACGCAGAGGTCAGGAAAGCAGCCTACCAGCAGAGGGCAGCAAAATTCTACAATCAAAGGGTAAAAGCAAGACCCATTGCGGTAGGAGATCTAGTCCTCAAAAAGACCCTACAAAAATCAAACAAGCTTCACCCGAACTGGCATGGCCCCTACAAAGTAACGGAAGAGGTTGTGCCTGGCACGTATAGGTTAGAGAACCTAGAGGGGGAACCCTTCACCAACCCGTGGAATGCCGACCACCTAAGGAGATATTTCATATAATGTTGCATCTATTTTGTCAATTGTAAATGTACTATCTTATTAAGAAGAGTTTGTGAATAAAGATCAGGTTCCATGGCAAATTCTTGTTTCATCTTAACATCATTCATTTGGTGAAATTATGAGGCTTACCTCGGCCTAGGTGATGACCTCAGACCCTTGCAAACCACTTGGTGGTGACGAGGTCTGAGCTCGGACACCTCGGCTGGAGGACCTCAGACCCTTAACATCATTCATTTGATGAAATTTATTATGGGGATAACCTCTTAGGTGAGGACCTCAGACTCTTAACATCATTCATTTGATGAAATTTATTATGGGGATAACCTCTTAGGTGAGGACCTCAGACTCTTAACATCATTCATTTGATGAAATTTATTATGGGGATAACCTCTTAGGTGAGGATCTCAGACTCTTAACATCATTCATTTGGTGAAATTATGAGGCTTACCTCGGCCTAGGTGATGACCTCAGACTCTCATAACGTCATTCGGTGGTGACAAGGTCTGAGCTCGAACACCTCGGCTGAAAGACCTCAGACCCTTAACATCATTCATTTGATGAAATTTATTATGGGGATAACCTCTTAGGTGAGGACCTCAGACACTTAACATCATTCATTTGGTGAAATTATGAGGCTTACCTCGGCCTAGGTGATGACCTCAGACCCTTGCAAACCACTTGGTGGTGACGAGGTCTGAGCTCGGACACCTCGGCTGGAGGACCTCAGACCCTTAACATCATTCATTTGATGAAATTTATTATGGGGATAACCTCTTAGGTGAGGACCTCAGACTCTTAACATCATTCATTTGATGAAATTTATTATGGGGATAACCTCTTAGGTGAGGACCTCAGACTCTTAACATCATTCATTTGGTGAAATTATGAGGCTTACCTCGGCCTAGGTGATGACCTCAGACTCTCATAACATCATTCGGTGGTGACAAGGTCTGAGCTCGAACACCTCGGCTGGAAGACCTCAGACCCTTAACATCCTTCATTTGATGAAATTTATTATGGGGATAACCTCTTAGGTGAGGACCTCAGACTCTTAACATCATTCATTTGGTGAAATTATGAGGCTTACCTCGGCCTAGGTGATGACCTCAGACCCTTGCAAACCACTTGGTGGTGACGAGGTCTGAGCTCGGACACCTCGGCTGGAGGACCTCAGACCCTTAAGTAACAGTTATGGCACCACGTTCAGTAATGGCTTCAGAGAGTGCATAGCATCCATGTACATTCACAAATAAAGAGGAAGAGAGACATTTGCATTCAACAAAAGCTTGAAATTGCATAATATTTAAGTGTGAGAAATTACATGCAAGATTACAAGTCAAAACAAAAAATGGAAAATACAAGTTAAACATCTGAATGAGGAACGTCTGATGTCTCTTCAGGGTTGGCCTGCTCGGTATTGGCAACTTCGGCCACTTCGTCTGCAGGGTCAGTTTCTCCGAGGTCAACCCCTTCCAGAGTAACAGTTTGACCAGGGGCAGCAGCTTCATCCTCTATCTCCTGCAAAAAATTGGGCATCGGCAAGGCCGAGGCCCACAAAATCTGAGGCCTTAATGGTGCCAACCTCGGCCTCCCTTACCTCGGCCCACTTGGAGGTGGCCTTGATACCCCTTTCAAGGTACTCCAGGCCAAAACCTACAAACTCCTCGGAGACCTTATAGTCAGCAATTATTGTCTCCGAGACGTCTGCAAGAGAAGCCTTCACCGCAGCGTCAACTTTCCTCTGCAAAGCATCGTCCTTGTCCTTCAGGGCCTTGGTATGACTCTGAACAAGTGCAGAGATGTCCTTCTCTAGGGATTGGGCCTTATTTTCAAAGGTCTGAGCCTTGGTCTCAGCCTCCTGTAACTCGGTCCTCAGACGAGCAACCTCGGCCTTCAGGGTACCCTCAACTTTTTCAGCATCCTGCCCCTTCTGGATGAGAGGCAATTTCCTCAGGGCCCAGTTGGATAGTTGATACATGGCAGCCGCACCCTGCACAGTAAATGAAGAAGTCAGATGAGAAGCAGAATCATATGTTGCACTTTGGACAAGAACAAGTTATACCTGGACTACTCGGTGAAGACCAAATTCAACCATCAGGGGAGTGTCCATAGCCCTGAAGAAACGCTTGTCGGCCTCGGTCATCATATTGTTCAGAGCGTCCATGGCCTGTCGGCTGTGGCCGACCACGCCATCAGATAGTTTCAACTGGTCCAAACGTGCTGATAACGTGTCGGCCGTGAGGGGGATCGCAGTATCTGAGGCCCTCTTGGTTCTGGAGCTCGGCCTCTGATCCTCAGGAGGATGGACCTCAGGTGCCCTCTTCTTAGACTTGGATGTTGAGGGAGCAGGTGGAGGAGTGTTTCTGCCAGTCTTCTTGACAAGTCTAGACAAGCTTGGAGCTGCCATCTCCCACAACTCGTCTGAAACGTTTGGTGGTTTCTCTGCAAAAGTAAAGAGATATGAGTCAGAAATAAAGTACGTATGATAAGAGGCTACACTTGGTCAAAATGAAAATCCTTACCAAAGTCAGCTAAGGGACTTCCGCCCAGGCTCGTCCCCGAGAGATACTAGGGGGTCAGCAGATGCTCAAACTTGAAAAACATCCCATGGGCCCCTTGGTCCTGCAGGGCCTTCACCCTTTTGCCATGTTGCACACTTAGTCCAGGGTCGGCCCTGGCAGTCATGGTAACTTTGCCCCATTTCCGGGGTATTCTCGGCTCGAAGATGGAAGAGGGAATGGAAGAACCAAATTCCCACGGCCCTGAGACAAAAAAGTACCTGGGTTTCCAATTATGGTTGGAGGTCTGAGTGACCAGGAGCATCTTTTTCTCAGGCCTCCGAGCCACAAAGTGATAGTAGCTCGGATGATTTTTGGCCGAGGTAGGTACGTAATAACCAGCAAAGACCTGCACTGGGAGGTCAGAGTGGTGAACTTCCCTCCACAAGATGATTGCCCCTATAATAACCCTCTAGGCATTGGGAGAGAGCTATGAGGGGGCCAAGTTAATGAATGATAAGATGGTCCTAATGACGGGGTGGAAGGGAAGACAAAAACCTAACTTGAACATCTGCTCGTACAGGCAGATTTCTCCATCCCTACCGTGATAGGCCCTCTCATCCCTCAGAGGTCTCCTTAAGTGGATAGAGGGGCTGATGGAGTACAAGTACCTAAAGTGCAGTAGATCCACCTCAGTAATTATGCTCTCATACTCGTCCGTCTCAGATGTGTCTACATCACTTTCGGCATCCTCATCATCGTCAGACTCAACGTCGGTTGGAGAAGACGTGGACGGGTTACCAGGGAACCTCTGAGCAAACTCGGCCTCGGTGACGGCCGACAATGGAATATCATTTAGAATGGGAGGCACAGCCACGCTTGGCTCTACAAGTTCAACCTCTGAAAAAGAACCAGAGGTACTTGTGCCATTTTGAGACGAGGCACGACTGGAGACCTCGGCATGGTCAGGGTTCTGATCAGCCTAAGTAGTGAAGTCCATGGCCTCTTGGAAAGAGTCCACTGACATTGGATCAGAGGTGGAAGATTCAGACTCGGACATTGGCAAATTGTTGGCAGGTAAAAATTTTCAGGAGGACGAGGGTATACCACCTTGAGAGGTGGAGGAAAGAGGGGTATGATGGGGGACTCTTGTGACCTACGAGCTTCTTCCTGAGCTCTCTCTATTTGTCTAATTTTATCTAAGGTCTTTTCTTTTAGAGATGGGAAGTCTTCAAGAAGTTGGTACAAGGGTCTGAGCATCTGGGGACGATCCAAGGCTTTGGCAGACCCTAAACTTGAGGGAATATCCTAAAAACTACAAACAAATATGGCTTAAAAAGTTAAGGGAATTAGAGATCAAACCAAAGAACTTATACAGGAAGCCTGGCTCACCGGAAAACTCAAGATCTTACCGGAAAACTCAAGATCTTACCAGAAAACTCAAGAACTAGCCGGAAAACTCAAGATAAAAAATATCAAAAACGAAGGAAATGGAGAGGGAGGATACCTGAAGGTGAGATTGGTGAATAAGGTGGAGAGTATCGCGCAGGAAGTGAGGTGTCCCTCGGCGGAACAATCGCTGGAGCAGAGGCCAACTTCGGAGATTTTTTTTGCAGAAAACAGGGGAGCAATCGCTTGAACAGGAGAGAAATGAGGAAGAAGAAGAAAAATAAAGGTTTTAACCTTTAAATACTTGGGCACGATTCCCAAGGCTCATCATTGCCTTGGGAAGCCCAAGGGACAACTGACAACATGTGCCAACCAAGTGGGCACGCCTTGGCAACGGACAAGTGGCATGCAGGTATTGACCTTGGGGTGAATAGACCTCGGAGGCAAGAACCCCCTAGTCACCCACTCTCGCAAATGACTAAGGGCTGGGGGGTGATTGATATACCCAAGTATGACCTCGGCCTGGAGGTGCCTACCTCGGCCGAGATGAAAGCCGAGATGATGGCCAACCCACCAGTGCATCGGGGCCCACGATATCATCCCTCGGCCAAATCTACCTCGGCCCAGGCCGACACTACCACATACAGGCCCCCGGGGACCTTTCTCATATCACAGATGTCAACATCAACCCCAGGTACCAAGGAATAGTAACCCCGGTCAACAGAAGGCCAAGATGACAAGAAGCTCTACATTCACCTTCAACATGAACCTTACCTCGGAGGAGGCCGAGGTTACCAGAGGCATCGCTTACCATCAGCACGCCAATGACTCGGATAAGGCCGACCCGGTCATACACCTCGGTTGACATAAAGTTGAGACAGCCCATGACACCTCACAGATTGAGCGGACGACCAACCCTTATAGCTCGGCCTCTCCTAGGCCGAGGCCATTCACCAACATGACTACCAAGCATCTGTTGACGTTTGGATAAGGACACCTGGGTATAAATCAGTTATAACAAGATTATTCCCCACACGTGGGGGAATATTTCATCATCATTATATACATGTGGCCATGACAAGTGGCACTTCCCCATTGGTGAGGAAACTACACACATGCACATTGCATGCATAGGGGGTACATTACACCCCCTAGGCACTGTATAAAGGGATCACCCCTACCTTGCAAGGGGGGCCAGATATAAAAAACCCTAGCTAAAACTCTGACTAAATATACACAGTAGAGAGAGAGAGAGAGCTTGAGAGGTTGTAACCATGGCCATTAGTGCCTTCTTTCAGTGATATTACTCTCACACACTCACCGTGGACGTAGGCCACATTGGCTAAACCACTCATGTTCGGGTGTTGTCCCTCTTATCCTCACCTCATTCTTACCTTATTCGTATAGCTGTGTTGCCATTGTTACACCTGTATTGAGCTTGCAAACACCTCACCTGGTGGTGTTGATTTTCAGCATCATCAACCTTGAAGACATTACAAGTAGTGTCCATTAGAGTGGGTCACGCCTCACCCTTTCTAGATATTCATAGACCCCAGTCTCACTACCCTCTTATAGATACGTTACGAACTTCTAGTTGTGGTTCAAATTCATACAGACAATCTACATATAAAAATATATTGACAGGAATTATCATGTGGTAAGATTGTGTACCAATCGAGATCGGTGGATATTGGGACTTGTGAGTTATGCAAACTGTGTTGGTCATGAGAACTTGGTTTCTAGTATATGAAGGCATCAAAGAGGATCATAGCGGTTGACACTTCATAGAGGTTAACATTGCCTTGTATGTAAGTCGTGTACCACTACTTGGTTGGTCTAAGGCATGATAGTGGTTTTTCTCGTAAGGGTTTCCACTTCCAAATACAAGTGTTGATTTGTGGGCACTTGATTTTTATTTATCACTATTTTATTGAAATCACCATACATGAAAACTGAATCTAATTAATTATTTGGGTAAATGTTTTAACGAACCATAATTACATTAATTTTGATTCAATTTATCGAGAATAATTTGGGGCCCAAAATTGGAGCAAAATGTAAATATAAAATTTGGAATGAATTGAACAATTATATGTGGAATGAATTTATCTTGAAACGGTTTTTAATTACAAGTTATTTTGAGGACGAAATTAATTTTTATAATTAATTTAGTAATCTAACTTAGACCACCCTGGAATAAATTTTTTTCATCATTTAATCTAAATCCGGGCAAAAGTTAATCCTAACATCTAAGTGACATAATTTAATTTACAAAAATTATTTTCTTGTTAATGTATGTTCATTAAACATATTAAGAAACTCAAAATTTGAAAAGCTAAATCACACACTCTAGACAAGGATTTATATAAACAAACGCTCTCGGGAGAAAACCTTAAGCCAAAATAACACCTTCCCTTATATAGGTATATATTTACACAAAGGGGTAAATGACTTACAAATTTGAACATGTCTCTAGGATCAATAATATACAACCTCCACAATCAACTTTTTTCTCCTTGTCGTAGCAAGATAAATCATGTATCACATCCAAATACTCTTCAAAAAGTAGTGTGTCAACTATGTTGATAATTTCTCGTTTCAATCTCTTCACAAATATTATTTAAAGTTAAGGAAAACTTTAATCTAAGTACAATGGAACAAAGATTATCTAATGAACTAACACCTAGACTATGTGAGTATATCTAAAAGAATCATAAATTTTTTAAAAATAAAAATGGAAAAACACTCAGGAATAAAAGGAACTTGAGTTAGAAGAAAAAAATAAAACCTTCAATGTTTTGTCTCAAAATTTTGCAAAGAATTTTTACACACAAATAAGGTTTTGCTCTCTCAAGTAATCTTATTTCTTTTAGCTTGATAAAAATCAATATGAAAACCTCAACATGTTTTGGGGAATAAGAAGCATATAAGTATTCATTTCAAACTTCTAAACAAAAATGATCAAATAAGCAGTCTCGATATACAAAAATATGTCATGCAATATATCATCTAAAAAGCATAAATATAATTATATCAAATAAAATATCTATGCATATTTAAAAAAAATAAAGATATATAAAACAACAAAAGGTAACTCGTATGATATAGCTAATATGGAACAATATCTCAAATGCATAAACCTATTACTATAAGATCAAATAAAAAATAGCAAGAAATTCCCACGATAGTAAAATCTAAATAAATCAAAATGGTTCAGACTAATAAATCATGCAAGGCCTAAATATTAATTAGGCAAAAGTGAAAATACCCTAGTTATGTAAGTAATATATCTTACTTGGATCAATGAAATGGTTAAGTAGATCCAATTGTACTCAAAGCACGGGATTGGAAAAAACAAACTAAAAGAGCACTTTGAATAACAAAATAATGTGGAATCATTCAAGATATAAATTAAGAATAAATCAATAATAAATACTTCAAATATTAGATATTAAAGTGGTAATCATTATATGCAAAGATAATATAAGAATCAAAAGTACATGGCCTAGCACAAGATATATAAAACATGAAATGCTAACAAGGATATTGAAAAATAAAATCATTTTGAGTTTTTCAAATATTCTAACCAAAATAAACACACAAAAGACAACCCTGAAATCGCAAGCGGACTAAGGACACACGATAATCTATCTAAAAAATAATTCACATATTATGTATCAAAAAGTGATAATCATGATATAGAAAACTCATATAAGATGCAAAAGCACATAGCCCACCACAATATATATAAAACATGAAATGCTAACAAGGCTATTAAAAAGGAAAATCCTTTTGGATTTTTCAAAATGTACCAACAAAGAAAAACACGGGTCGAGATGCCTTTTAGGTTAAGATCTTATCACGTATGTATCCTTTTAATCCATTTTCAAAGTAGTGGTTCAGATCAAATCATAAGAGCTTAACATATAAGGTGTTATTAATGTTTGTAGAATCTTCTAATATCTTTTTCATTTCTTCTAACTCAACAAAAAGTGTATCTCTCTGACCCTCTAGAGTTTTTCTCTCATTATCTAAAAATGATTTTATCTATAAGGATATCTATTTGATAAACCACGTTGCTAAACAATAATTATACATCATCCTTTCATCTCATTTTTCTTAAAATAGGGACAATTGGGTGGAAATACCAATTTTTCTCCTCCCAAGGTCAAGAGATTCCCATAGGTACAATGATATGGAAAATATGTTATCCAATCTGTATTCGTCCATTTGCCACCCCTAAAAATTATATTTATTGGATTAATCAGATTATTATCTTGTGGAAATAAATTTTTATATGTCTCATATCTGTCACATGCTAAGAATGATATTTAATTTAGTAACGCCCGGTGTAGTCTTGGTGGTGGTCAATGCCAGAATGAGCGGAAAAAGGGTTAGAAAAGGGGCAAGGCCTTGGCTCGAATGGAATGATAACAAAACGAAGATATTGGAATAGAATGAAATTTTTCAGCCAGTTTGTAAGCTTCAAAGTAAATTGATGTCACATTTAGTTAATTATGCAAGGTGTGGAAATTTATTTCCAATGACAATGTTGTCTTGGAGCGAAGCGAACAATGAAACACTTAAAAATATTTGGAAGGAAGTGAAGGCAACTTATTAGTTTGATTTATTTATTTGTTCTGTTATACATTAGCTTGTCAAGTTTTAACTAATTTATTCTTTTTGTTCTTAGAATAACACAAATGCACCAGAAGGATTTAAAAAAATCTTCTTTGCATGGGTGGGACTTGTCAATGGAAGCATCGAGTGAAGGTGAATCACTATAAAAAGTTTCAAACATATGCAGAGCAGTTGAGTTATACGCCTAAACAAGTCAAAAAAGATCAGTGGCCTGAATTGGTAAAATATTGGGGTCTAAAGAAGATAAAGGTATAAATATCACATCCTATTAAGAATATTATACTTACATTATTCTTCACTAGTATCATAATTTTTATTTTTTATTTCTTCAAATATTTAGGATATAGTAGATCAAAACTCTAAGAACCGTGAAGTTAAATGTGCTTACTCAAGGACAGGACGAAAGCATGATAAAATAACTATTGAGGTTGAAAGTTTTGTTATTATAAATATTTATGATTCTAATCTAATAGTGTGTGTATATATATATATTATTTTTTTCAAAGGGTAGAACCAGGGGAGCCCGTCGACAATATTAGCATGTGGAAAGCCACTCGAGCTCGAGCTCCAAATAATAAACCTTTCAGTGTTAAAGATAGATATTTTGATAGAGTGGTATGTATAAATATTAATTCGTAGCCGATGCTTGAAAGGTTTATTTACTCTAATATTTATTTTAAATTGTGTTCTTGAAAATTTATATTATATTCATTAATTATAATATTAATTCAATTGGTAGAAAGTGCTTGAAAGACGACTAAATGAGCTACCAGAAGAGCAAAAAAATGACCCAGAAGTGCGAAACAAGATTTTTACAAATGTAATAGGATATGGAGGGCATGGGTATGCTTTACTAAAAGGATTAGGCATTAGGCCAACATCGACAAAATTATGTTCATCTGAGTTATTACTGGAAGGAATCAACCAGTAAAATAAAGAAGTTGAAGATCGAGAGACTGGACATCGAAAGGAGCTCGAAGAGTTAGAGATTTGCAACCAACAAGCTATATTACAGATAGAGAATGATATAGGAAGTGAACTGCAAAGTTTGTTCTAAAGTAGTACCCATCACCATGCTTCCATTACCTTGACGATTCAGTCCGACTAGGTAATAATATATAGTTCATACATATACTTACTTACTTATATATATATATATATATATATATATAGAGAGAGAGAGAGAGAGAGAGAGAGATTCAAGTGGAAAATTCTCTCGTTTAAAGTTAAATTTTCAATGATGGTGGTAAAAATTTGCTATGGTCGTGAGAATTTATTATAGTGTTGGTTAGAATTTTCTCTTGGTTAGTGTATAGTATTCTTATAATCAATTTTAATGTTTAAAACAGGTTGGCTACCGGCGGTATTCATGAATAAACAAAGGAGACTCTCCCGATTTGTTTTTTGTTTTTTATAAATAATAGTAGTTAGTTATTTATATGTTTGTGATGAGAATATACTATATTGATTAATTTTTTACATTGTATTATTGATGAGTAGGATATTAATTTTGACATAATTTTTTTTTTGCAGGTGACAATTTTTGTAGAACATGCAAATGTTAATCAGTGATTTTGGAGGTCGTATGCTTTATTGTTACGGAATTAATTTGATAAAAGCATTTTGTGTTTTGGAGTATAAGAAATTAATTTATTTTTTTGTCAAGTCGTATATTTGAAGTTAATGTTATAATTTTGGTTTTGGTGAATATTTGGAGATGGTTGTAAGAACTCAAACTATTTTTCAATGAAAGTGATTCGTTGAATCGGTTGAAAATTATCTTATGTATTACATTTTATGATTATTTGTTGTTTGTGTTGACTCAAATGTAATTTAATTCTATATTAAACTTTAGAGAGAGATTTTATTGTCCAAAAAAATATTCGTGCCACAATTTTAAGATCCTTTCACCTCTTTTGGGATGATTAAAACTATCCCCAAAATATATTAAAGACGGTTATGTTGCTGTCTCAAAAAGGTCTTTAAAATATTAATCTCTTGATACAGATTAATTTTCTTCTCAAAAGAACTCTTTTGTGATAGCTCTTGTGCCGTCTTAAAAGGGTCAAATAAAATGAGAACCTTTTGAGACGAATTTGTTCTTATCTCAAAAAAGTCTTTTGAGATGGTTATGGAGTCACAAAAAGTATTTATAACCTATTAAAAAGACCCCCTAGACATCCCATATAGCGTCCCAAAAAGTATTTGAGATGGATAAACCATCTTTCTGGACTGTTAGGCCACCGTCTTAAAAGTTACATTTTTTTGTAGTGTTCACTCTCCTCAATTCTAATGGTTTCAAACTGAGTGGTGAGATTTTAGAGTTATGTAACCTTAACAACACTAGTTACCTCATGTGTGAGTTTGAGAATGTCCTAAGACTTTTTAGTCATTTCACGTGTCATAATACAACATAACTCTTCCAGCGTGACGACCCAAAATAAAGCATTAAAACCATAAGAGTTATAATTACACGACTTGTGCTCATCTTCACTCCAGGTTTCTACGGGCTTGGTAATTCTATAATCACCTGCAAATTACGTGGGTGGGGACCAACCCTTAGCAATCGCTTACTATAATCACTCATCTATTGAATAAAGTGTTCGTATCATACGCACTTTTCAGTATGGATAATTAGACCCATTAAACTTCAGTGGTCTATAAAATGACTGACCCTCCATATAAAAAAACATCTAGGATTCATCCCATCTCTTAAAACAGATATAACATAATAAGTTAGTGTTCTTGATCTGATACCAATTTGAAGTTGCATGTTATACAAAATGGTATAAAGAAGTTAAAAATAATCAAAGTAAATGTTAAACTTAAACAAAACTAACCATAAGAACCAATTATAAATGAAAGTTCTGTATACTAGTTTTAGCCAATTTTAATTTATCCTAAAACATACATATAGGTGATATTAGGATAAAGTAAAATAAAAAATCATATAACGCTAGATATACGAGGAAAACCCAAATAGAACAAGCTTCGGAAGATCCAGTCATGCTAATTCACTACATTTGGAATTAGAAAGGACACGACAGTAGACTTACAATACAAAATCAACACCCTCGCATCCCTTGATATTCTTTATTCCTCAACCTTCGCACACTGGCATGTAGGAATCCACCCACACAGCTGCCACAACGTGAGTCCACACATGCCTTGGTATCCACCAATAAGGATCAGCTACCATCTACAGATCTAGAGTATGGCCACATCGTTTTTTCACAGAAAAACCACAAACATGGAATCCACCATATGAAATGTAATCAACAAGGATGATGATGTGTAAAATATTCTTTGCGCCAACAAATTAGATGTCTCAAACTAGCATAAAAATTGAATCTTATATCTCAAGGAGTTTGGGTGAAAATAGGGTTTGGAGGCTTTTCGTTTATGATTGAAAAGTTATTTGTTCCAAATCTCTACTTAAAAAGATCACCGCATTCCTATTTATAGAAAATAGGTTAGGACTTGGGTGTGTTGACCTATATTTGAGTGTGTTGACCTATAACTCAAAATTTGAATTAAATAATATAAGGACAAATTTTCGAATATAGTCACATTCTATGTTTCAGATTATTCCATGTTTTCTACTCAAACATGGAATAATCCGAAACATACAAATTGACTATATTCTGAAATTTGTCCTTTCATTATTGAATTCATATTTTGTGAGGGTGTGATTCATGTATAACATTCTTAGTCACATCGCTTTAGCATTTTACTCATTATTTAGTTTAGTTTAAATTTTTTCATATTTAGTTAGAAACATTCATTACAAAATCATTATAAAATAAAAATATGTTATTTCCTCTTGTGTTTACTTAGTTGCTTCAATAAGAAGATGCATTGACCCCTTATCTTATCACTATACTTGTTTTTATAGTATTGTGTGGGTATTTCAAGGGATTTTAGATTGAGAATATTGGCTTACAACAACATCCTAAAAAACTATTCATCAAACACCTTTCCCTTTTAAGAATTTTATTTAACCATTTTCTTTCTTCTAAATGATTTCTCATAGTTTATTAGTTTGTATCCAAATCGTGTGGAGGGTACCGACTTTAGCTGTACTAGTTTGTTGTTCCTTACTTGTTAATACCTAAATGTAGATTAAGCATAATGTTCATTTTCTTTACCATGTTGAGCACATTTAAGTTATTATAAGGATTTCATCTAACATGATCTTCTTCTTGAACATTTCAGATATTCTTGATGGAGGGTTTAATTTTTAAACTAATCAATAGCCGTTTACATTAGTGTAATGAATTTATAACTTTAGACTACTAGTGTCTATATCATTAGGACTATTCCTATGTGAGGGTAACATATCATATCCAAATAATAAATGAACTTTCTAATGTAATGATGAGGTTACCTATTTAATCTAGTGTGACACCCTTTAATTTCCACACAAGATGACGAGTCTCATGTAAAGTCAATAAGGGTTATATAACAATTACATACCATGGACATAAATATATTACATGATAAAATAACTAAACATAATAATATAAATGAAACAACATTAAACTAGTAACTAAAATAATATGATAAAATCTCCAATGAAAGTACCAAATACATAAAACAACTGAATAAATGGATCCACAATAAAGTAAATAAATTTCTTTGCACTGTCACCCAACACGGGTCCATAAATAAATACCTTAAAATAAATGCATAAAGAAAATAAGAAAGTTACAATCTAACTACATAAGATAGAAAAGAAAATTATGAAGACTAGAGCGACGTTGGCTAATGCTGCAGTGTCGACCCTTGTACCGTCGTTGCACATGACCTGAAATGGTTTCAACGCAAGAAGGTCATACCCATATTACGAAAATTTATACACGATCCCAATCAGACGTAAATTATTAATATCTTAATGACATCCTAACAGTATTTAAACAAGTGAATATCCCGACCCAATTACTCTAAAAAATATCTAAGATAAACCACCTTAATAGTGCCATCAATATAATGAGATAGTCTATTATGTCATTGTAAAACCATTTTTAAGAACACCATAATATTAATCAAGAAAATATTAATTTGATTAAATTTTCACATACAAATGTTCTTAATAAAATGATCTTGAATCTTCATGATTATCACATTTAAATGTTATGCGAAAGATAAATGTTATTAAAAATAACATACCTTCATTATTGTTACAACTAGAAATATTGACAGAGCAGTCAACCTTGACGATGTCTGATCAGGCTGAATTTTGAAACACGACTTCATCTTGTATATAGCAAAAAAATAATTCAATTTCAACACATTCCAGCGGTTAGGTCTCCCAGTATGGCTAAAACACTATTTTGAAATTATACTCATCTTGAGAATTTAGATTTCTCTCACTTTCCTATAATTTCATTGCCGAGGAGTCCTTTTGACTCTTGGTATTTGGAGTGTCCTTTACTTAACCAAAGTGACTCTTAAAATTAATATAATTATCGAACACATAATGGAGAATTATATAAAATAATTCTAACAATCATAACAGAATAAGAATAAAGCTTCCACTAGAAATACTAATCATACAGTCATCATCAATAATATACAATAGACATAAAATAATAATTACAATAACTAATATGACTAATCTTAACCCATAGCTATAAGGATAGGACACCAAAACAACTCTCTCAAAAAATATGTCATGGAGGTCTACACCTCCAATGATCTTTTGTGCCTATAATAAGACCGAATAAAAAAGCTCCAAAATCTTAGATTCTCTAAGGGTGTTTCTAAAGGCACTACAAAAAATGATTCAAAATACCACAAAAGATTTTTTACATTTTTTTGCTATTTTTTACTTCCTCTCAATCATTCTTCCAAAATATTTTATCTCTAAACACAACTTTCTCTTAACCATTCTCTCACTCAAAACCCTACATAAACTTCCCATTCAAACACTTTACAAACTTCATCAACAAATTACCAGATTAATTAGTGAATCAATATAATAACTAGGGTTTTCAGTGATTGAAGTTACCATATTGAAGTTACAACAACTAAGTGAAGTTTTAACAATGAATGTGCTAACTCTAAAACTATTGAAAATTGCCAAAATATTATGTTTGAGGTCATTTCTGCTTCACAAATACGTTTCTTTATGTTTTTTTAACCCTAGAAAAAATTAAGCCCGAAAATGGAAATTTACAGTGGTTCGGTATCGGACCCCCGAAGAAGGTGATGATTTTCGGGGGTGATTATACCGAATGAAAGTCAAATTTGTTTTTGAAGAAAAAATTTCATTCGGGATGATTATGCTAAATCAGAGTTAAAAAAAATTCGAAGAAATTTTTTCATTCGGGATGATTATGCCGAATGGAATGCATATATTCGGTGTAATTATGAGGAATTAAAATCATCTATTTGGGATGATTATGACGAACCACTAGGTTATCAGCTAGGGTTTTGTACGTCGGGGTCTATTGATTATGTGGTATTTTCTCAACATATGAGGGGTATTAAACATTCTTTGCAATAAAAATTAAGACATTATTGTTGTTTAATCATATACCAAAATATACCCTCAACTAGCCGAGGGTAGCCTCGTCTAGGACAGGGGCTCAACCTTTCACCACCTAGGGGTCATACTGAAGGTAGGGGGCCAACAACCCGAGCCCCCATCGAACTGAAGCCTCAGCCCGGCTTAACAACTGGTGGGTGTAGCCGACCTTCCGACCCTCCACTGGTCGACGGTAAGTGTTAGTTTGGGACTTAAAACTTCTATAATACTAGCACCGATATGTGGTAGCCTCGTCTAGGCTGAGGGTGACACCCACATGGAGCGTGGTTTGGGAGACGTGTGGTAAAGTGCGTGTGGTACTCATGTAGCGCGTGTACTAAATCGTTATATCAAGATCATTCCCTCACGTGAGGGAATATTATGTCATCATTATCTACAGGTGGCCCAGCCAGGTGTCAACAGGGGATTATCTAAGCCATCATTGCATGTTCAATGCATGCTTTAGGGGCACACAACATCCCCCAAGCCTTATTTATACTTGTCATCTTCAACCTTGAAAAAGGATCGATAATTGTAACCCAGATTGAAACTCTATTTGTACACACAATAAAGAGAGAAAGTTTGTGCATTGTATCTAAGGCCTTTAGTGCCCATATTTAGTGGATCACACACTCACAATGGATGTACGCCTGATTGGATGAACCACTATACATCATTGTCTTCATACTTCTTGTACTCACCTCCTTCTATATACATATACATATATAACTCTATTGCTGCCATTGTAACTACTATTTGAGATTTATCACCTCTTCATCTGGTGGTGCTGTTCTGAGCATCATCAGTTTGGCGCCGTGTATAGGAAACGAGAAGCTATCTCTTCCTTTCTACAGCTTGACCTCACCGGAGACTCTGGTGGTGAACTAGTCCTCCCCCTTGTGTGGATCTATTTCACCATTGAAAGAGATCCATCAAGGTTTTCAAGCTCATCGGTCTTTTGATCATTCATCTCATCACAACTCAAACATATGGCACCAGAGTTACCACCACCTCCTCCACCAGCTAGTGGAGTAGGATCTAGTTCCATCTATGTACCACCTCAATCTGAGATGGTTGAGGTGGTTTCCACCTTGAAGTCTTTGGCAACAAGCTAGCAGGTTATGCAAGAGCAATTTGCGTCTTTTAGCCAAAACATATTGAGACCACCAGGGGTCTCACCGGAGATGATTACTCCGGCAGCTGCACAGGGACAACATGAGGCCAGGGGACCACCCCAAGCACCATGCAAAGACTTGCCACATCCACAACGGTGGAGGGATGTTGCTGACCCCTGGAATTTACACCTGGGGAGGCAAGGAAATCCTTGCCCAGAAGATAGGTATGATGATATGGAAGTATAAGATGCTCTAATAGATTGATGGGATGAGATCTCCAATAGTACTGTATGACCTATGAAGGATAACAGAGGGAGATGTAAGAGATAAAATCCTGATGATTGCCCTAGAGGCTCAATTTTTGACCATTTGAGCAGATGGTCGACCTTTGAGAGGCTTGGCCCAGCCAATGACCTGAGAGAAAGATTTTGTAGATCAACAAGTCTTGTAAAGACTAGAAGAGAAGGGGGAGATAATGGCTGACCCCATAATTTCTGAGCCCCTCATGGACGAAACAAAGATCATGGAAAAGTAAATAGTTAATGAAGGTCGACTATATCAGAGCCCTCAGTTCACCCCTTAGAGGCGGCAGGGGATTACATCGGCCAGACCAACCCTGCTAGACTATGGAACGACTCGATTCAAAGGCTAGAGGATAAAATTGGTGATATTTTGAAAATACATGACCCTTTATAGAGAGGATACTCTGAGGGCTCACCCTTTGTGGCAAAGATAGTCAACTTCCCAACGTCGGCCAAGTTTAAGCTACCTGTAGTCACCCCAAGGTATGACGGGAGTACCAACCCAGTCCATCATATCGAGATGTACCAGTAAATAATATGCATATACTCTATCTCAGATGATATGAGATGTCGAGCCTTTTCGAGCACTTTGACTGGGGTTGCACATGTTTGGTATACCTCTCTTCTGAAGAACTCCATTAAAAGCTTTTAGCAGCTAGTAGAGCAATTCATTCACAACTTCTACTTTAGAGTAAGACCACAAAAGAAGACCGCTCACCTGCTCTATGTTAAGAAAGGGAAAAATGAGAGTCTCAGAGACTACATAACTAGGTTTAACAAATAAAACTTAGAGTTCAAAGACTACAAAGAGAGTATAGCCATGACGACCTTCACCTAAGGACTCCAAAAGGGGAAGATATTATGAAAGCTTGTCAAAGACCCCTCGAAGTCAGTGGCTAAGCTGCTAGCAAAGGGAGGGAAGGTGACGAATGCCGAAGAGTCAATGGCCTCCAAATACGAGGATAAAAAAGGAGGTACCAGTGGAGGTAAATACCAGAAAAAGAATAAGGATGGGAAGAAAAGACCAACAGATGACATGTTTGCAGATTACACCCCACTGACGGTCAGCTGTGAACACATCCTAAATGATATAAAGAGAGACTGATCTTTAAAATGGCATGAGAAGTTAAGAGATCCTCCCCATAAGAGGAACAAAAACCTGGGGTGTGAATTCCATCAAGATCATGACCATTTGACCGATAAATGATTTTCTCTAAAAGATGAAATTGAGAAAATATTAAAGGAAGGGAAGTTGAGATAGTATGTGGATAAGGGTGCCTTTAAGAGTGGCCGAGTTGACCCTAGGAAGAAAAGAAGTGATAAATTCAGAGAATATGCCCCCTGGCAGATGTCACAAACCCTCAGAGGATAATGATTATCATGATCTTCCAACGACTATGGCCTGGTGAAAAGGCTTAATATGATTTCATTCGGTGTTGGAATGATCTCTGGGGGCCTAGTCGGAGGAGGATCAGAAGTGGCTGACAGGAAGGCCCATGTAGCTGAAGCGAAGGCAGTAAAAAAGGCTGAAGTTATGCACTCAACCTCTATTAAAGCCAAACCTGAAAAGAGGAAGAAGGTTGACATGGATGCTCTGATAGTGGGTTTCTCAAGGTTAGATTTCAAGGACCTCCTACCACCACTAGACGACCCTCTCGTCATCACCACCAGGGTGCACAGATGTGAGGTGCCAATGATCTTGTTAGATGGGGAAGCTCTACAGACGTGATGTTTTGGCCATGTTTCAAAGCCCTAGGACTTAGACGCGTTACGCTTGTTCCATACCATCATCCCCTGATCGATTTCAGTGGAGAAAAAGTTCACCCCCTGGGGATGTATGAGACTGATGTAAGGATGGGAGATGAGTGGCTAAAATGGCTCATCAGGAAGATCAACTTTTTCGTGATGGACGAAAATATCTTCTCAGCCTATAACGTCATATTAGTACGAGTATCCCCCCAACGAATTTGAGGTCTTGCCTTTGACGATTCATTATATGATAAAATTCCCGACTCCTTATGGGGTAGAGGAAGTTTAGGGTGACCAGACGACGGCATGAGAATGCTATTTCAACTCTGTTGAGGAAAGAGAGGTGCACAAGAAAACAACCGCTACTTACAATATTAATGCCCTTGATCCCAGGGACGAGACAAAGTTAAAGAAAGGAGAAGCTGCGGAAGAGGTAGAATCCATCATACTCAATGAGGATGAGCCGAAAAAAACTATCCAGGTTGGTAAAACCCTAAAGCCAAATATAAAACAAGAGCTCACCAAGCTGCTGAGGAGAAGACAGAGAATCTTCGCATGGATTCATGCAGACATGCCAAGTATCAACCCCAAAATCATGTGTCACAAGCTCAACGTGATAAAAAATACCAAGCCAATAAAGCAGAGGAGGAGAATTTATTCTTGAGAGAAATATGAGGTCATAAGGGATAAGGTCAAGAAGCTCAAAGAAGATGAATTTTTTAGGGAGTTCATCTATCCCTAATGGCTATCTAATGCGGTTATAGTTCCTAAAGAAAATAGGAAATGGAGGATGTGTGTGGACTTCACTGACCTCAATAAATATTTCTCTAAAGACAGTTTCCTTCTTCCTCGCATCGATCAAATAGTGTACGCTACTATAGTACATGAGTTAATGAGATTAATGGATGTATACTCGGGCTATAATAAGATCGTCATGGACCCTACGAACTCAGAGAAAATATCTTTCATTATTGACAAGGGGACATACTATTATAGGGTCATGCCCTTTGGCCTGAAGAATGCAGGGGCAACGTATCAGCATCTCGTGAATAAAATGTTCAAAGAGCAAATAGGGAAGTATATGGAGGTCTATGTAGATGACATGCTAACCAAGAGTCTAAAAGCCAAGGATCATGTGACCAACCTTGAGAGGACCTTTAACACGATAGACAAACTCAACCCAGCCAAGTGCATTTTGGGGGTTGGAGCAAGAAAGTTCTTAGGGTTCATCATTAATTAAAGGGGCATTGAGGTCAATCCTGAGAAAATAAAGCTTGTACTAGAAATAAAGACCCCCAAGACCATTATAGACGTCCAGAGGATCACAGGGCGAGTGGCTGATTTTAATAGATTTGTATTCAGAGCCATAGACAAATGTCTACCATTTTTTAAAGTTCTCAGAAAGGCTTTGAAGTGGAACAAAGAGTGTGACAAGGATTTCAAAGAGATAAAGTCCTACCTAGGGTCTCCCTAACTTTTATCGTGTCGAGTGCAAGGTAAAAGATTGTACGTGTACCTAGCCGTCTCAGAATCATCCATCAGCGCTGCTATTATGAGAGAAGAAGACGAGGTGCAAAAGTCGATGTATTACAGTAGTAAAGCACTATAAGGAGTCGAGAAAAGGTACCCTAGGATGGAAAAGTTAGCCTATGCCTTAATTCATGACTCAAGGAAGATGAAGCCATACTTCCAGTCCCATATAATGGTCATCCTCAGTGGCTCTCCTCTTAGGCAGGTCATACACAAGCTAGAGAAATTGAGGAGGCTAATGTCCTGGGAAATAGAGTTGGGAGAGTTTGATATTGTATATAAACCTAGGGTGGCTATCAAAGGGCAAACACTTGCAAATTTTATGGATGAAAATGAGAACCTTGAGAGGATAGGTAATCAACAAGGCAGAATTATTAACCTGTCCACAGATAAGACTGAGACAAGTGCAGCTAGAGAGAAAGTTGTTGAAAATGAATAGGGAAGATACCTCTTTAGACAGGGATCTCTATGTGAGGGAAATTTCTCAAAGGAACAGGTTGTGTGGAATCTCTTTGTTGATGGGTGCTCTTGCGAAAACGGAAGTGGAGTTGGATTGATAGTGTTAGCACCAGACGACACGGATATCGAGTATGCCCTAAGGTTCAACTTCAAAGCCTCCAACAATGGGTCAAAATCTGAGGCCCGGATAGTAGGCCTTTCCTTATCCAGAACTCTTAGTGTTAGCTAGCTCTTGGTGCATAGTGATTCAAGGTTGGTAGTGAATCAGATATTGGGAGAATATGAGGCTAAAGATGAGAGAATAACCAAATATCTTGAGAGAGTAAAGTCACTGTTGAAAAGATTCAGAGAAGTAAAGTTAAAGAGGATACCTCAGCTAGACAATGGCCGAGCCGAGACACTTACAAGACTAGCTTCAGTAACTAGGACAGTTATCAGGAGAACAGTGCCAGTGGAAATTATGCTTCGGCCAGCGATTAAAGATGAAGATAGAACACTTAGCTCCTGCCTAAATATAAATAGATACACTTCATGGATGGACCCTCTAACCAGATACATTAAATAGGGGGATATGCCATAGGAAAAATTTGAAAGGAAGAAGCTAAGGTACAGGGCTGCAAAATTCAGTGTCATTAGAGATACTTTGTACAAGAAAGGGTTCTTTCTCCCTTTGATCGTATGTGTTCATCCGTCTGAGGTCCCATATATCTTGCAAGATGTGCATGAGGGGTCTTATTCAAGCCATATTGGGGGAAGGTCGTTAGCTAAGAGAATAGTGACACAGGGATACTGGTGGTCGACCTGGGCCAAGGATGCTACGACATAAGTAAAGAAATGTGATAAAGGCCAAAGGTTCGCCACTATCCCTAACCAGCCTCATCCCTCTAACCTCCATTACATCCCCGTGGCCATTTTCCATATGGGGAATCAATTTGTTAGGACCCCTCCCTAGGGAAGTCAATAACTATCGATACTTAATTGTAGGATCGATTATTTTTTAAAATGGGTGGAGGCGAAGACAATGATCATGATCACCGAACAGAAGACCTTCCAGTTCATCTGGAAGAACATCATATGCAGGTATGGTCTCCCCAACATCCTCATCTCAAATAACGGGATTCAGTTTAAGAATGCTTCCCTGGAGAAATACTATGATAGAGTTGAGATCAAACAATTCTTTTCTACCCCAGGCCGACCTCGGGCTAATGGGTAGATTGAGGTAACAAATTGAATAATCCTGGACGGGATCAAGAAAAAACTTGAAGAGGCAAAAGGAAGATGGGTTTAAGAAGTATATGTTGTACTGTGGGCCTACAAGACGATGGTAAAAACTCCTATGGGAGAAACCCCCTTCATGATGGCGTATGGTCCAGAAGACGTCATCCCCACTGAAATTGGGTTTCCTACTCACATAATCCAGATGTACGATACTCAGAGAAATACAGAAGAAAGGAGACTCAATCTCGACTTGATTGAGGAAAGAAGAGAAAATGCTGAGATAAGACGAGAAGCTTACCAGCAGAGGACAGCCAGGTTCTACAATCAGAGGGTAAAGGAAAGGTCGATAGCTGTGGGATTCTGGGGGTGACAACATTTTTTTGTCACGAACGTGTCACGATCAATGACCTTGACAAGTTTTTAAATATTGTCACGGTCATAAACCGTGGCAAGTTTTTTCACTGTTTATGACCGTGATAAACCTGTGATAATATTTAAAGACTTGTCATGGTCAATGATCGTGACACGTCCTTGACAAGTTTTATTTATCACAAACTTGTCACGATCAATAACTGTGATAATTCTTGGTAGAATTAAAAAAAATCTATTGGGCAGTATGGCCACTGCTACTGCTAGCAGTATATTTGTACATATTATAACAACATTATACATGTTGAAACATTATATATCCAAATAAAATAGAGATAATGCAAATATACATTCAAAACAATATTCATAACGATATAATCCAAATATAATTCAAATGTAACAACTTAAAACAATTCAATTCAAATAATGTCACTACATGTCTGGGGTAAGGTTAGCTCTGAGGAGGTGAGTAGAATGCACGATATACGAATTGACACACCCAGTAATATACATTGTGTCGCATTGTTCGCATAACCACAAGGGGGAGTTCTCCTTCTCCGGTATCACATTCGTGACAAGCACCTTGGACTCTATGTCTTGAAGAAAACGTCCATGAACTGGCATACCCTGGATGGTATTCGGGTCCCTCAACCCTTGCCCTATCCATTGGCCATCAAATATGTCCAGTATAAATACGCTCGTCCAACCAAGTGTCGATATCGATCGGTTAAAAGGA
Organism: Sambucus nigra; assembly: GCA_949130495.1. Lineage (NCBI taxonomy): Eukaryota > Viridiplantae > Streptophyta > Magnoliopsida > Dipsacales > Adoxaceae > Sambucus > Sambucus nigra. The sequence goes on from OX422210.1 coordinate 694,317,065, forward strand.
GCCAAATATGGGAGTGGATCATCAAAGTCCGCACGTATCGGCGATGAAGTAGTGAGGTCCACATCCTCGTCATCCTGCACCTCCTCCTCCACAACCTTCTCCTTCTCCTTACCTTGCATTTCCCCTTACGGTTCCCACCCAACGAACGCTTCATGAATGAGAACATATCTTGGACCGTCTCCTCTAAACGGGATAGCTTCGCGTCATGCATGTCCACCATTCGAGCAAACTCGGTGTCGCTCATCTCCAATCCGATGATCCTAGATTTGGCCACCCGTGAGCTCACCCCTTGTCCTCCCCTTGCGATCAGCGCCAAGAACTTGGCTGAGTGCGTATGTGGACAAAGATGCCTTGTCGGCATCAGACTGCGACTCATGCACTTCCTTAAGCTTTTCCTTAAATGATAAAAAGCACATGATTAGTAAAATAAGTAAATAAAAAAATTATAACGTAATTAACAAAAAATAAACTATTGGATTACTTACAATCGTGGCCGATGCTCGGGGACACCTCCTTATCCTTCCCCTTCTTCGTCCGAATAGCCACATAAGTATCGAGCCTATGTGGCCTACCCCCAGGGCCACTCCCTATCTTCTGAAATAAAATAAAGTAAAATTAGTATCGGCCCCGCAAAGTAAAATAATGCAGAATAATATATTTATGTAGTTCTAGAAAAAATAAATCTTGCCATCATCCTATGCTCCACCTCGGCGTAAGATGTCTGGCCAGAGTAGTGCATGTCCGTCATTTTTGCCCGGTTTTCCCTCCCTGATTGGTGAGATGCCGATTGTCGTTCCCCGATCTCATTGTCAATGAACTTTTACCATTGTACCAATGAGATCGGCTCCTTCGGCGGAACGGATTCACGTATTCGAATAACGAACTCTCGAGTCTTCCCAAAGTATCGGGTCTAAATATTTTTCTTCCACATCTTGTGTTGCTCCCTCAACTGCTCCAAGACGGAATAGCATAGCTTTGGATCCAGGCTGAATTGTTCATGTCTAACAAATACAATGTTAGTTGCGAATAAATATAAATATAAAAGGAAATCGAAATTGAAATTGAAATATTCACATAAATATAAAAATAAATTCATTACTTGTACTGCCACCTAAATAGATAACTTGAGCTCATTTGGCACCTCCCTTCAACTAGTGTACCCCGGACTGATGATCGTCTTTACCAGCTCGAGGGATCTCGCTAATAGCCCCATCTTGTTCTCGATGTCCATCCCCAATTTTCCATATTTGGGGACCCTAGGGGTCGAGGATCCCTCCTCGCCTCCGCTACCACCAAGCCGAGACGACATCATCACAATCAGCATCATCATCCTCGCCTTAATACCTGAAGGAGACATTTGCTATAATAAAATGTTGTTATTAGTACAAATCAAAATAAATTAGAAGAAGACATGCAAATATGTACAATTACTACAAATCCAAATGAATTGTTACTGTTTAACACCTTAATTATGAATTCCAAAATAACAGCATCTAGCTCATAATATGTACAATTACTAAAAATATGAAACATCCCCACCCCCACCCCTACTGCCCACACACACGTACACTCCACAAGAGTGAAAATAATAAAGTGAAAATCAATTAAAAGCATTAAAATGGATTGATAAAGTACAAATTGGAATATTTATTACAAATTGAAAAATTATTTCAAATTCGGGTTATCATAAAAAATGGATTGATATTCGGTAGGAGCAACCAAGTCATCCACACTACTATTTAGACGCTATTGACAGACAAACCGTACTGCGTCTTCAAACTATGCAAACCAACCATGGCATGTAAAGTTGTTTGATATTTTTCACAATTAGAGTATAACGGTTCGGTCACCTTAAATTTTAAACTTTGGTAGTCATCATCAAGGTTTATCGTGATATCTTCACGAGCACTTGAACCTTGTACATCATCAATAACCTCATTCTCCTGTACTTCATAAACTCCGTACGCATCATCAACTAAATCCTCTAACACGTTATGATCTACGTCGTCCCCTTTTACATCTATCCTACTTGTTGAAGGTTGTTGTGAAGGTTGTTTGGGGACAAAAGAAACTTTTAATTCACCGTGAAAAATCCAAAATCGATAACTATCTTGCATACCCGATCTTAACAAATGTATTTCAACTGTTTTCCACGCAAACACCTTACCATTCTTACCCCTAACACACGGACAAGAAAACTCTTCATCATTATGACATCTCTTTCATTAGCACCTCTCCAAAACACATCCCCCATTTTATTTTTCTCACCCATTTACTCTTTGTATTTCGGATATCCCATCATAGCTACCACAACTAATCACCTATTAAAGGTAAGAAGCGTATCTTCATGGATTAGTATAAACAAAACATAGATTTATAGTATGTTTCATTTAATTATGTCTTATTTATATCCGATTTTTAAATTTTAAATTCAAATTCAAACTTAGATTTATAGTATGTTTCATTTAATTTTTATTTCCTCCATCTCCTCTAAAGGTTTAGTGTTCCTATCCCATTCAAGACTGCATATTTATGTAATATACTTAACAGCTCGTGCACATTGTTATGATTTGAGAAAAATTCGGCAGCATATCCCCGTAGTTCTCTAAGTACACGACGTAGATTGGAAAGTGTGAGTATTATTTCAATTGATCAATTGAAATAACAATCACATTTGTCAATCTAGTATGTACCCAGAGAACATTAGGATACGACTGCAGAACTTCCTCCAAAAGTAACAACTTTAAGCCACTAAGAATATTATTATACATAAATTATGCAGTCCTAAACTATCCAAACGGGAGAATTCGAGAGATCTCATTACAGGGGTAATGACTATCGAACGGGTCTAAGGGCTATTGAATGCGTACGCATAAGAACTAAAAGGCTAGTATCTATGTGCACTATATGTAATTTCAAGTATGTTTCATTTAATTATCATACTATATATATATTGTTCGTTATACAAAGTAATTTTTAAAAAAAGTTGAAAAATCTCACCCCCATGTGGACAATAATCCAGTGGTCATGCCATTTTTAAAATTAAACAACCCAACATCGATCCACTCTAATCCAACTGCAATGGAAACAACAAATGTATATCCCGTACTCCTTCTAATTCTTCTCAATTAATTCTTTTCATCAATTAAACAAACAATTAAAGTATACAATTATTAATTTACTAAATTACAATGAGGGGCAATCCTACTGGCATATGAAAGGGGCACTAATTATTAATTTACAAAAAAAATTAACAACCAATCAATATTAAATCAATCAATTCTTTTACAAGGGACACTACAATATGAGGGGCAATATCTAATAAATATATAAAAATTTAATTAAAAAAATACACACACACACATATACACCCCCTCCCCCCCCCCCCCCCCCCCGCCCCTGCCCACCACATGCACACACATACATATATATAAACGCATATATATGCACACACACACACATATACACATACACACGCACACACACACACACACACACACACACACACACATACCCCCCTCCCCTCCCCTAGCCCTGTTGCCTGCCCCCCACACACATGCACATTTACACGCACATATACACACACGCACATATACATACACATATACATAAATGGGGGAGAAATAGAGAGAAAATATACTAAAGTTGTAGAGAGAGAGAGAGCAGCCGCTAGAGAGAGAGAGAAATGGAGGAAACAAATTAGATGGGAAAAAAAGGGGGGGTTACTGACAGAATTGTCACGGACATATCACGGTCATTGACCGTGACAACGTTATCAGGGTCATTGACCGTGAAAAGTCCGTGACAAGTCCGTGACAAACTTCACTTGTCACGAACATGTCACGATCAATGACCGTGACAAAAAATACGTTTTTTTATGTCACGGTCATTGACCGTGACAAGCCTAGTCACTAAAAAGGTGACAATTTTACCATTTCGGTGTAGTGATCATTAATTTGGTGGATCATCTCCCTCAGCTACGATGAGGGTGACTGGTAGGGACGACCCTCCAGTCACTCCCAAGAAAGACGAGGGAGGACTTAATATTTGAAAACATCATTAATTTGGTGGATCATATCCCTCAGCTAAGATGGGGGTGAATGATAGGGACAACCCTCCACTCACTCGCAAGAAAGACAAGGGAGGACTTAATGTTTGAAAACATCATTAATTTGGTGGATCATCTCCCTCGGCTAGGATGAGGGTGAATGGTAGGGACGCCCTCCACTCACTCCAAAGAAAGACGGGGGAGGACTTAATATTTCAAAACATCATTAATTTAGTGGATCATCTCCCTCGGATAGGATGAGGGTGAATGGTAGGGATGACCCTCCACTTACTCCCAAGAAAGACGAGGGAGGACTTGTATTAACTTGGAAGATGGTTAACACAAATGATAGAATAAAAGACCAAATGGAAGGGGAGAACATTTTCATTAAGAAAGATTAAGAGTTACAATACATCATGTCCAAAAGATGGTATAAAAAAAATTACATCAAGAGGGTATAGGTCATAGACGACCACCTTAAAGAGTTTTCTTAGAGGGTAAAATCTCAACACCATCATTAAGCAAGGCACCGTCATCAACATTGGCAACCGACCGACCCTCCGATGTCCCAGTTCCCTCAACATCCGTTTGAGACTCCACATGGGACAAATTCTCTGCCATCAAGGGGTCATCCAAAGCTTCCAGAGAAGGGCGAATGGCTGACACTGCATCAGCAAACTTCAAGACGACCCACCGCTATGACGTCTTGATTCCCCTCTTTAAGTATTCAAGGCCAAAGCCTTGGAATTCATTAGAGAGCTTGTATGCCTCCACAGCATCAGTTCCAGCCCTTCGAAAAGCTGCATCAAGGTCTGACTTAATTTGCGTTGTCTGATTGGTCAAAGCCTCGTCCTTAGCCGTGAGAAGGTTATCCTTTTGCTTCAGCTCCTCAGTTTGCTCTTTTTTAAGCTCCCCAAGAACCGTAGAGTGATCGTCCTTCACACCCTCCATCTCTTTCTTGAGATTTTTCAATTCAGTCTTCAAGTTGGCCTCACTTTGAATAACTCTCTCAGCCTCTTGAAATTTTGGATAATTCTCAGCCATCCATTTCATAGCCGAGGTAAAAGAAGAGGGCAAAGTTAGTGATGAAAGGATGAGGGTCCTGTTGATATTGGTGAATTAAAATTGAAGGGGTGAGAAAAATACCTGGGCCAGACTATGAATCCCATTGTAGACTCTGGGTGGGGGTATCTTAGCCAAGAAGTCATAATCAGGGTATGACAGAGAAGATAACATGGAGACCTTGGTAGCCTTTGTGTGAGCAATTAGAGAGGAGGGGTTGGCCTTTAGCATGGTAAGATTGGTCGACTAGAAGGCATCCAGAGATGAAGAAGAACGTGTCCCCTCAGTGTGTGTATCTGGGGCCTCCACCCTCACCCTCGTAGGGGAATCAGGTCGACCATCAACAGGAGCTTCTGTGTCCTTCCTCTTTCGCGAAGCCTCAAGGGTCAGCCCCTAAGTAGTTATTTTATTCTGTATTTATTGAGACTGCTTTCCCTCCTTCTTGTTGAGACCAGCCAACAGACTTGGGGAAGACATCTCCCAAAGTAAATCAGATGTGTTTGGAGGTCGATCTGCAAAAGTAGGGAGACAGGTCAGATGACAAATGTAAAGGGGGGACACTTTAAAGAAATTCAAACAAAAAGCAACTGACATAATTTTGTCAAAGGGCCGACCCTCAGACCAGCTTCTTTGAGGAGACGAGGGGTCATTAAATCTTCAAATTGGGGAATATCACCCTCCTTCCCTTGCTCCCTCGGATAGTCAGCTATAGCTCGTTCATCTAAGCTAAGTTCAGGGTCTGACCTTGATTTCATGGAGGGGTTGGACCATGCTCAAAGGAACCTCGGGCTATCTTCTGAAGGATCAACCTCAACGGGGAATTCCCAATCCCCAGAGACAAACAAAAATCTCTTCTTCCAATCGTGGTTTAAAGTTTGTGCAATATGGAGAAGTTTCTTGTCAGACCTCCTAGCCCCTAGATGGAAGTAACTAGGTTGTTTGGATGAGGAGGTTATGTTATAACTGTCTAGGAACAGACTGGCCGAGGGCTCATCAATGAATGTGTTCTTCCAGAGAGAAATATAACGGAGAATGATCCTTCACGAGTTAGGAAGAAGTTGGGTAGGAGCAACCCCTACGACAAAGAGTATATAGACGATGGAAGGATGAAGAGGTAACCTGAAGTTGACCCTAAACATCTGATCGTACATAGAAATTTCTCCCTCTCACCCCTGGAAGGCCTTGTCATCTTCATCTAAGATCCTCATAGTGATATCGAGTTTAACACCGAAGGAGTGTCTCCATAGTAATATATCACTATCCTTAATAGACGAAATGAAAGACGAGGCTGCTGAGGTGTTAGCCTCATTATTTGAATTCTCACTCTCCTCCTCAGCCTCACTACCCTCGTCCTCACTTCTCTCATCCCCAGATCCATCGCCCCCATCGTTGTCAAAGGGTGGGGGGCCATCTGGAAAGATGATTTGAAATTAAAAGGGGGACATAGTTGTCATGGGGATAACCTCAGGGTCAACTATTCCCTCGGCTTGTTCATTAAGGGGATGGTTTTATGGGTCATATCTTCCAAAGGTGTCGACACCAAAAGAAGACAATGCTCTTTTTTGTTTATCCATCTCTTCCTGGCTTCGACTCTCAGTTTGATGACAAGACGACCAAAAAGGCTCAGATGGTTAAGGCTGAATTGTGGCCAAAGGAATGGGGAAAATGGGTTGTACCCAGACAAGTTAGGCCCTACGTCTAACCTCGTTCTCCTCTTAGATCCTATAAATCTCTGTAAAGCACCTCTCTCCTAGTGTGGGAAACTCCTCGGCCAATTTATAAGGCCTTTGGAGCATAAAGGGGATGACCTTAGACTTGAGAATTTTTCAACAAACTCACAAACAAGTTAAACAGTTGAACAAGTTGACTTTAAGATTAAACTTAGAGAAATGAAGAATTTTGGTGAAGAACATCTAAGAACGTAAGGAATAAGGCACGTCGAAGAAGACGACCGGTGGTCCACCGAAACGCTTACAAAGCTGATTTTTATCTACAGAGCAACCATGAGAAACCTAAAAAAAACTAATACTCACCACATCTCACCTAGAACCACCAAATAATGGTGGATTCACTCGCTGAAAAAAGAAAGACTAATCGAAAAATGCGTAGAACTCAAGCTAAGCAGAAATCAGTGATGTGCTTAAAAAGAATGCAGGGAAATTACTTGGAAAGAAGGTTGGAGCAGGATTAAGCTTGGAGGTCTTGCGAGTAGGCAGGAATGGCGATTAACTGTTAAAGCTAGAGAGAGAGTGCGCGAGAAGAAGAAAACAGAAGATAGAGAGAGTTATTTAAAAATGCTTAAATACCTAGTCATTATTAGGCCCAATGATCAAGGCAACGCACAACCCACGAGGAAAATAATCATAAGGGCACAATGTTCAAAGTGTATTGTGCAACCATCATTCTTGGGAAACATAGCACTATGATTGATACCTGATCAGCATCAATCAACTTGCCAAGTGCCACTCATCAGCTAGGCAACTCATCAAATCAACATCCAAAGAAATATTACCCCTCAGCCACCTCAATTGCATCGATGACTAAGGGCTAGGGGTGATTGATATACCAAAATATACCATCGACCAGCCGAGGGTAGCATCATCTAGGATGAGGGCTCAACCTTTCACCACCCAAGGGTCATACTGAAGGTAGGGGGATAATAGCTCGAGCCCCCATCGAATTGAAGCCTCGGCCTGACTTAACAACCGGGTGGGTGTAACTGACCTACTGACTGGCCGACCCTCCAATGGTCGACAGTAAGTGTCAGTTTGGGAATCAAAACTTCTACAATACTAGCCTCTGCCTGTGGTAGCCTCTTCTAGGCCGAGGGTGACACCCACATGGCGCGTGGTTTGGGAGATGCGTGGTACAGTACGCGTGGGACTCATGTAGCACGTAGACTAAACCGTTATAACAAGATCATTCCCTTACGTGAGGGAATATTATGTCATCATTATCTACAGGTGGTCCAGGTGTCAACAGGGGATTAGTTAAGCCGTCATTACATGCTCAATGCATGCTTGAGGGGTACAGTACACTCCCAAGCCCTATATATACTTGTCATCTTCAACCTTGCAAAAGGATCGATAATTGTAACCCTAGTTGAAACTCTGTTTGTACACACAGTAGAGAGAGAAAATTGTGCATTGTATCTAAGGCTTTTAGTGCCCATATTTAGTTGATCACACACTCACAGTAGATGTAGGCCTGATTGGCTAAACCACTATACATCATTGTTTTCATACTTCTTCTAATCACCTCTTTCTATATACATATACATATATAACTCTATTGTTTCCTTTATAACTACTGTTTGTGCTTTATCACCTCTTCATCTGGTGGTGATGTTCTAAGCATCATCATTAAATATGTTTTTAATAAGTATAATATATTTTTCAAGGGTTTAACATGTTTTTCATAATAAATAATATATCAAACAATGTCTATTATATATGTTTTGATGACTACAATCTTGCTTGTATGGTGTTGGATGATGTTTTGATTAAAATATTTGTAAATTTAGAGGTTTAGATAATGGGATTAATTTTTAGTTGAGGTTGAGAGGTTGAAAGGTTGAGAAGTTGAGAGGTTTGAATGTGTAGAGAGAAGGAGTAAAAGTGGGTAAAATAATTTTTTAAACTTTAAATTTGTGGCAGCCCTTTTGTGGTATTCAGAAGTAACTATTAAAATTAAGTGGTATTTTGTAGTTAAAAAAGGGTTATGGTATTTGAGAGTTATTTTTTAAGTGCCCTTAAAAACACCCTTCTCTAAACATGTAATAATAAATCATTATACCATCGCACCAACTGTGTAACCATGTATCAACGTCTACATGGAAGGATAGTTGTCCCACTATTTCAACATAGGAGACATAAACCTAAGAACATAAAATCAGGATAATATAATCTATGCAATATTATCTTCATTAGCTTGGGGTACAATATAAAGACGTAACATATGCATCCCATCAAATCCCTAACTAGTAGATTCGCCACGAACTTACCCACTCAGCCGTAGTATGTTGATGCACATAAATTCATACAAGGAAGGTATACAAAACCTAATGGTCGTACGTTGTCCATATATTTAAACTTGGTCCCTAAATAATACCTTAACTCCCAATAGGTATTTTAACCCAAATATACTTAATTAAGTCTTAAAAATCCTTAAACTCACCCCAACCATAACCTCGTCAAATTCTCCCAACACTGCCAACCCAAATCAACTTTTTGAAAATTGGGTGTGCTACACGTAGTGCAAAACCATCACTGTGCATACTCCTTTTAATCTATCCAAGATTTTCATGTGCATGATTTCAAACAAATGTCATGCACACAGACTGGATATGTTTTTCATTAAACATCATGCGTATGGTGTTGTGTCCACAATTTTCTAGGTTTCCACTGATAATCTATATCTGAATTGTGATTTAATTTTATAATAAACTATAAAAAAATTTAGGAGCAGTAGTATTAACTAATCAACATCTAAACAAAAATTCAACAATTCTGACACTATTTAAGTCACAGTTATCGATTACTTTCCATACAAATCCTAATTTCATAATCCATTTAATTTGTTCATCATCAATTTCATAGAACTGCACCAATTTATGGTATAAATATAGCTCCTAACATGATTTGATTCCCAAATTTTATAAATTGTTAAGCGATGGGAATAAAATTAACCCAACAACATACTTTTGATATAGACCATAGTTTTACTTATCAATGACTTTCATACATTACTTCTCCAATTCAATTTCTAAATTTTCAGAAGTTCCTCGAGTTAATCAATTAGGATAATCAATCTAATTTAGGGTTCCAAATTGCTTAAATTACAAATAGAATTAACATCCTAATTTTGGGGTTCCTAAAACACGATTTATATCACAATCATATAAATCAAAATTAAAAGCAGAATTAAAGTTTCCTTTCTTATTTGATGTCATATTATGTAATTTTAGTTGTGTTGAATTTGTGTAATGATAGGATGATCTTGTGTATTATCATGGTTTTTATTTGAAGTGCTTTGGTGTGTAAAATAGCACATATAAATGCAAAATTAATGGAATAAAATAGAAAATTATTATTACATAAACATTTTTAGGCAAGGAAATCATATTAATTAATACAAATATAATGACGATGATGCTTCAAATTCCCCAATTGAGGACTGATTCAATCATCACCGTGACATTTAGAGTCACTAATACCATCTAATTTTAATAATCCCTCGAAAAAAAATTTAAACACGTTTAGTCTAACTCTTTTTATTTTGTTACAAAAAATCTCTCACAACATAAAAATACTTAAAACAAGGACACACACAAATTCATTTACCCATCTCCCTCCACCGCCACCCCTCACTGCCGGAGCTCGAACAACCGCCACCGTAGCTCCGATGAGAGCTGTCGGAGCTCCGGAAGTGTGGGTGGGGTGGGGGAGGTGGAGAGGGGGTACCGCTTGCGCGGACCTTAAAAATAAGATAATATTGAATAAATTGATGTTTAAGGGATTAAATGAATTAAATTAAAATTAAATATTTTTTTTACAAATTGATGACCTGACTATCCATTTCTTTTGCTCAAGTGTGAATGTAGCCTATGGATATATTACACATGCAATGTAAATGGAGCTGCAATGATGAATGCATGAGAGCCAATAACTTAAAATCTTAATTATGAATGCACGTGGGCCATTAATATAAAGTTAAATGTTAGTGGTACAATAATTTAATGTTGCAATGATGAATGCCTATGGTCCATTAAGGTAAATAGTTACGTGTAATTTGATGATTCAATTACTCCATTTATTACCAAACATAATCAACTAGTAAAACTAAATACCCCATCATCGTTTGTTGATGTTTGGTCTCTGCATGCAGAGAGGTCGTTGTCACCAACCCATTCAATCCATTAAGTGATAAATGTGTTACCATCCACATCTACATTATTGTTGTTTAACTTGACAATTAAATGGTCGTATGGGTTAACAACACTTGTGTCGTATGAAACCAAAGATGTCAAACCAAAATTTATTGAGTAGGTTACAATCAAACATATCCCACTGCCACGCATGGTATAAAAACGACATGAATAACACCTACATATAGTATGTTTAAAAAAAGTACCATTAATATACGAAGAAGACCTTGCACCATGGATATTCAATATGAAAGTGAACTGGGCAATGCCATGGGAGGGGGATTTGGCTAATCATATACGTAGTTCACATGTGTTGGGTGGCGTCTCAGCCATTGATGAGATAGTGATGTTAGGGTTATATCTAGTATGTCATCCCCAGTTGTAATGGGGAAGGATGAAATTAGTTCAAGGATTGTTTGTGGTATTGCCATCAACTTTTTTACTGTAAAATACGGTGAATATTTCCTTGTAGTTTCCATTCTTACAGGTTGTTTTTTCCCGTCCATATTTAATAAATCATTTTCTAGTCAAATCTAATGAAAATGTAGTTTTCAGGATTCTTTATGTCTAGTTCAAGGATTATCTAAGGTAGATACTCTATTCACACCACTTTTATACAAATTATAATACATACAGTGGACTGACCAATTTGGAGTGTTTACATTACTAGGCAATCACAAGCTAGTTTAGGCTCTTGATTCCGAAATAAAAGTTCGAAAATTATTTCAGCACAGACATAATAAAATAATAACAATTAAATATAACTTACTAAATATAAATTAATAAACATATGAGAATATTTTAAACATAATGTAAGAAAAACAAAAGTTAATGGAAATAACACGCAAACAAATACACTATTCCAAGCATCAAAAGTTGAACTGCTAACTGGATGCTTTGTTGACTCCGGGACATTAACAAAATTGTTCCGGGAGATATTGATGTTGGATGATTTTAATATTAATGGTTAGAGAAAATGAAAGGTTAAAACCATTAATTAGTTAGAATAAGAAAAGACAAAGGGAAGTGGAAAAACCAAAGTCCCACATTGAAAAAGTGTGAAAAAGTTAGTGGGTTAATAAATGCTATTGTGTTATAACAGATTACTTGACATAATTGTGTGCATTTAGGGCGCTTTAGAGGCGCACTTTGCACTTTGCACGTACGCATCGTCGCCAGATTAAATCCATAATAAATGACACATAATTATGGCGCGAGTGGATCTGAACCGTCGGATTTTGTCGCCACTTCGTTAAGCTACTATTATGGCCAAAACCAATGACATCACTTTCTTTATATTGTGATAGTGAAGCTACATTGTCTAGAGCGTATAACAAAGTATATAATGGAAAATCTAGACACATAAGTTTAAGACTTGAATATGTCAAACAATTAATAACTTATGTAGTTATTAATATTATATATGTTCGAACAAATAAGAATCTAGCTGACCCTCTTACCAAAGGACTTTCTAGAGATTTGGTAAAGGACACATCTAGTGGAATGGGACTAAAACCATTTTTTCAATAGTCACCGGTAATGGTAACCCAACTTTGTAATAGCATTACCACTATTCCTAAGTTTAATGGGTAATAACAAGTTACTGATAAGTGATTGGTTTTTGCACTGAAATTTATTCAATTTCATGTCCCGTCTAGGATGTTCAGTGCATATTGCTACGTCAAGAGGATGAGTTTGACTCTTAGTGAACTTCGTTGTCTAAAGTAACAAGGACATGCAAGAGAACTTCACCTATTTGAATATAGGAAGTGGTGCCGCTTCTAGCAAGATTTTTGGTTTATTCTTATAAATATTCATGAAGACAAGATAGTGCACATAGCCATAATAGTGCTAAAAACGTATTGAACATCTCGTAGAGATTGGGACATCTCATGTGTGATATATATTCGGTTCTAAATAATAAGACAAGGTTTAATGCATGGCACACCATTGTCTTATTAGAACTTTGATATATATTCACTAACTGAAGGTTTAAATCGAAAGATACCTCCTTGTATGCATGAGCATATCACAAGAAGAAATTGCATTACTATTAAAATCTAGTGGGGGATTGTTGGATGATTTCAATATTAATGGGTATTATTGGTTAGAGAAAATGAAAGGTTAAAACCATTAATTAGTTGGAATAAGAAAAGACGAAGAGAAGTGGGAAAACCAAAGTCCCACATTGGAATAGTGTGAAAAAGTTAGTGGGTTAATAAATGTTCTTGTGTCATAAGAGATTACTTGTGTGCACTGAAGTGTATGCTACTAGTGTACACCTTAGGTCCAAGGATCGTGCTTTGCACCATCTGCACACGCACGCGCGCGCGCGTGTGTGCGAAAGTGCGATTGGGCGTTTAGGGGGCTTTAGAGGCGCACTTTTCACTTCGCATCGTCGCGAGGAGCAGTAGGAGCCTTTGAATTTCTGATAACGTCAAAAGATCAAACGGTCCAGATTAAATCCAAAATAAATGACACATAATTATTGCGCGAGTGGATCTGAACCGTCGAATTTTAGCGCCACTTCGTTAAGCTACTATTATGGCCAAAACCAATGCCATCTCTTTCTTTAAATTGTGATAGTGAAGCTACATTGTCTAGAGCGTATAACAAAGTATATAATGAAAAATCTAGACACATAAGTTTAAGACATGAATATGTCAAACAATTAATAACTTATGTAGTTATTAATATTATATATGTTCGAACAAATAAGAATCTAGCTGACCCTCTTACCAAAGGACTTTCTAGAGATTTGGTAAAGGACACATCTAGTGGAATGGGACAAAAACCATTTTTTCAATAGTCACCGGTAATAGTAACCCAACTTTGTAATATCATTACCACTATTCCAAAGTTTAATGGGTAATAACAAGTTACTGATAAGTGATTAGTTTTTGCAGTGAAATTTATTCTAAAGTAGCAAGGACATGCAAGAGAACTTCTCCAATATGAATATGGGAAGTGGTGCTGCTTCTAGCAAGATTTTGGTTTTATTCTTATAAATATTCATGAGGCCAAGATAGTGCACATGGCCATAATAGTGCTAAAAACATATTGAACATCTCGTAGAGATTGGGACATCTCATGCGTGATATATATCCGATTCTAAATAATAAGACAAGGTTTAATGCATGGCACACCATTGCCTTATTAGAACTTTGATATATATTCACTAACTGAAGGTTTGAATAAAAAGATACTTCCTTATATGCATGAGCATATCACAAGAAGAAATTGCATTATTATTAAAATCTAGTGGGGGATTGTTGGATGATTTTAATATTAATGGGTATTAATGGTTAGAGAAAATGAAAGATTAAAACCATTAATTAGTTGGAATAAGAAGAGACAAAGGGATGGGGAAAAACCAAAGTCCGACATTGGAAAAGTTTTTAAAAGTTAGTGGGTTAATAAATGCTCTTGTGTCATAAGAGATTACTTGTGTGCATTGAAGTGTATGATACTAGTGTACACCTTAGGTCCAAGGATGGTGCTTCTCACAATCCGCACACGCACACGCACACGCGCACGCGTGTGCGAAAAGTGCGATTGGGCATTTAGGGCTCTTTAGAGGCGCACTTTACACTTTGCACTTCGCATCGTCGCGAGGAGCAGTAGGAACCTTTGATTTTTGACAATGTCAAATGATCAAACGGTCTAGATTAAATCCATAATAAATGACACATAATTATGGCGCGAGTGGATCTTAACCGTCGAATTTTGGCCCCACTTCGTTAAGCTACTATTATGGCCAAAACCAATGCCATCTCTTTCTTTATATTGTGATAGTGAAGCTACATTGTCTAGAGCGTATAACAAAGTATATAATGGAAAATCTAGGCACATAAGTTTAAGACATGAATATGTTAAATAATTAATAACTTATGGAGTTATTAATATTATATATGTTCGAACAAATATGAATCTAGCTGACCCTCTTACCAAAGGACTTTCTAGAGATTTGGTAAAGGACACATCTAGTGGAATGGGACTAAAACCATTTTTTCAATAGTCTCCGGTAATGGTAACCCAACTTTGTAATAGCATTACCACTATTCCAAAGTTTAATGGGTAATAACAAGTTACTGATAAGTGATTAGTTTTTACACTAAAATTTATTCAATTTCATGTCCCTTCTAGGATGTTCAGTGCATATAGCTACGTCAAGAGGATGAGTTTTACTCTTAATGAAGTTCGTTGTCTAAAGTAGCAAAGAAATGCAAGAGAACTTCACCTATATGAATATAGGAAGTGGTGCCGCTTCTAGCAAGATTTTGAGTTTATTCTTGTAAATATTCATGAAGCCAAGATAGTGCACATGGCCATAATAGTGCTAAAAACATATTGAACATCTCGTAGAGATTGGGACATCTCATGTGTGATATATATCCGGTTCTAAGTAATAAGACAAGGTTTAATGCATGGCACACCAATGTCTTATTAGAACTTTGATATATATTCACTAACTGAAGGTTTAAATCGAAAGATACCTCCTTGTATGCATGAGCATATCACAAGAAGAAATTGCATTAATATTAAAATCTAGTGGGGGATTGTTGGATGATTTTAATATTAATGGGTATTAATGGTTAGAGAAAAAGAAAGGTTAAAACCATTAATTAGTTGGAATAAGAAAAGACAAAGGGAAGTGGGAAAACCAAAGTCCCACATTGAAAAAGTGTCAAAAAGTTAGTGGGTTAATAAATGCTCTTGTGTCATACGAGATTACTTATGTGCATTGAAGTGTATGCGACTAGTGTACACCTTAGGTCCAGGGATGCTGCTTTGCACCATCCGCACACGCACACGCACACGCACACGCACGCGCACGCGTGTGCCAAAGTGCGATTGGGCGCTTTAGAATCGCACTTTGCACTCCGCATCGTTGTGAGGAGCAGTAGGAGCCTTTGACTTTTGACAACGTCAAAAGATCAAACGATCCAGATTAAATCCATAATAAATGACACATCATTATGGCGCGAGTGGATCTGAACCGTCGGATTTTGGCGCCACTTCGTTAAGCTACTATTATGGCCAAAACCAATGCCATCTCTTTCTTTATATTGTGATAGTGAAGATACATTGTCTAGAGCGTATAACAAAGTATATAATGGAAAATCTAGACACATAAGTTTAAGATATGAATATGTCAAACAATTAATAACTTATGGTGTTATTTATATTATATATGTTCGAGCAAATAAGAATCTAGCTGTCCCTTTTACCAATGGACTTTCTAGAGATTTGGTAAAGGACACATCTAGTGGAATGGGACAAAAACTACTTTTTCAATAGTCACCGGTAATGGTAACCCAACTTTGTAATAGCATTACCACTATTCCAAAGTTTAATGGGTAATAAGAAGTTACTGATAAGTGATTAGTTTTTGCACTGAAATTTATTCAATTTCATGTCCCCTCTAGGATGTTCAGGGCATATTGCTACGTCAAGAGGATGAGTTTAACTCTTAATGAAGTTCGTTGTCTAAAGTAGCAAGGACATGCAAGAGAACTTCAGATATATGAATATAGGAAATGGTGACACTTCTAGCAAGATTTCGTTTTTACTCTTTAAAATATTCATGAAGCCAAGATAGTGCACATGGCCATAATAGTGCTAAAAACATATTGAACATCTCGTAGAGATTGGGACATCTCATGTGTGATATATATCCCGTTCTAAATAATAAGACAAGGTTTAATGCATGGCACACCATTGTCTTATTAGAACTTTGATATATATTCACTAACTGGAGATTTAAATCGAAAGATACCTCCTTGTATGAATGAGCATATCACAAGAAGAAATTGTATGAATAATAAAATCTAGTGGGGGATTGTTGGATGATTTTAATATTAATGGTTATTAATGGTTAGAGAAAATGAAAGGTTAAAACCATTTATTAGTTGGAATAAGAAGAGACAAAGGGAAGTGGGAAAACCAAAGTTCCACATTGGAAAAGTTTTTAAAAGTTAGTGGGTTAATAAATGCTCTTGTGTCATAAGAGATTACTTGTGTGCATTGAAGTGTATGATACTAGTGTACATCTTAGGTCCAAGGATGGTGCTTTTCACAATCCGTACACGCACACGCACACGCACACGCACACGCACACGCACACGCACACGCGCGCGCGCGTGTGCGAAAGTGCGATTCGGCATTTAGGGCGCTTTAGAGGCGCACTTTACACTTTGCACTTCGCATCATCGCGAGGAGCAGTAGGAACCTTTGATTTTTGACAATGTCAAAAGATCAAATGGTTCAGATTAAATCAATAATAAGTGACACATAATTATGGCGCGAGTGGATTTGAACCGTCGGATTTTGGCCCCACTTCGTTAAGCTACTATTATGGCCAAAACCAATGCCATCTCTTTCTTTATATTGTGATAGTGAAGCTACATTGTCTAGAGCGTATAACAAAGTATATAATGGAAAATCTAGACACATAAGTTTAAGACATGAATACGTCAAACAATTAATAACTTATGGAGTTATTAATATTATATATGTTCGAACAATTATGAATCTAACTGACCCTCTTACCAAAGGACTTTCTAGAGATTTGGTAAAGGAAACATCTAGTGGAATGGGACTAAAACCATTTTTTCAATAGTCACCGGTAATGGTAACCCAACTTTGTAATAGCATTACCATTATTCCAAAGTTTAATGGGTAATAACAAGTTACTGATAAGTTATTAGTTTTTGCACTAAAATTTATTCAATTTCATGTCCCTTCTAAGATGTTCAGTGCATATAGCTACGTCAAGAGGATGAGTTTTACTCTTAATGAAGTTCGTTGTCTAAAGTAGCAAGGAAATGCAAGAGAACTTCACCTATATGAATATAGGAAGTGGTGCCGCTTCTAGCAAGATTTTTGGTTTATTCTTGTAAATATTCATGAAGCCAAGATAGTGCACATGGCCATAATAGTGCTAAAAACATATTGAACATCTCGTAGAGATTGGGACATCTCATGTGTGATATATATCCGGTTCTAAGTAATAAGTCAAGGTTTAATGCATGGCACACCATTGTCTTATTAGAACTTTGATAAATATTCACTAACTGAACATTTAAATCGAAAGATACCTCCTTGTATGCATGAGAATAACACAAGAAGAAATTTCATTAATATTAAAATCTAGTGGGGGATTGTTGGATGATTTTAATATTAATGGGTATTAATGGTTAGAGAAAATGAAAGGTTAAAACCATTAATTAGTTGGAATAAGAAAAGACAAAGGGAAGTGGGAAAACCAAAGTCCCACATTGGAAAAGTGTCAAAAAGTTAGTGGGTTAATAAATTCTCTTGCGTCGTAAGAGATTACTTGTTTGCATTGAAGTGTATGCTACTAGTGTACACCTTAGGTGCAAGTATGGTGCTTTGCACCATCCGCACACGCACACGCACACGCACAAGCGCGCGCACGCGTGTGCGAAAGTGAGATTGGGCGCTTTAGAGGCTCACTTTGCTCTCCGCATCGTCACGAGGAGCAGTAGGAGCCTTTGATTTTGGACAACGTGAAAAGATCAAACGGTCCAGATTATATTCATAATAAATGACACATAATTATGGCGCGAGTGGATCTGAACTGTTGGATTTTGGCGCCACTTCATTAAGCTACTGTTATGGCCAAAACCAATGCCATCTCTTTCTTTATATTGTGATAGTGAAGCTACATTGTCTAGAGCGTATAACAAAGTATATAATGGAAAATCTAGACAAATAAGTTTAAGACATGAATATGTCAAACAGTTAATAACTTATGTAGTTATTAATATTATATATGTTCGAACAAATAAGAATCTAGCTGACCCACTTACCAAAGGACTTTCTAGAGATTTCGTAAAGGACACATCTAGTGGAATGGGACTAAAACCACTTTTTCAATACTCACTGATAATGGTAACCCAACTTTGTAATAGCATTACCACTATTCCAAAGTTTAATGGGTAATAACAAGTTACTGATAAGTGATTAGTTTTTGCCCTGAAATATATTCAATTTCATGTCCCTTCTAGGATGTTCAGTGCATATTGCTACGTCAAGAGGATGAGTTTAACTCTTAGTGAACTTCGTTGTCTAAAGTAACACGGACATGCAAGAGAACTTCACCTATATGAATATAGGAAGTGGTGCCACTTCTAGAAAGATTTCGGGTTTATTCTTATAAATATTCATGAAGCCAAGATAGTGCACATGGCCATAATAGTGCTAAAAACATATTGAACATCTCGTAGAGATTGGGACATCTCATGTGTGATATCTATCCGGTTCTAAATAATAATACAAGGTTTAAAGCATGGCACACCATTGCCTTATTAGAACTTTGATATATATTCACTAACTGAAGGTTTAAATCGAAAGATACCTCCTTGTATGCATGAGTATATCACAAGAAGATATTGCATTAATATTAAAATCTAGTGGGGGATTGTCGGATGATTTTAATATTAATGGAAATTAATGGTTAGAGAAAATTAAAGGTTAAAACCATTAATTAGTTGGATTAAGTAAAGACAAAGGGAAGTGGGAAAACCAAAGTCCCACATGTGGGTTAATAAATGATCTTGTGTCATAAGAGATTACTTGTGTCCATTGAAGTGTATGATACTAGTGTACACCTTAGGTCCAAGGGTGGTGCTTTGCATCATCCGCACACGCACACACGCGCGCGCGCGCGCATGTGCGAAAGTGCGATTGGGCGCTTTAGAGGCGCACTTTGCCCTTCGCGTCGTCGCGAGGAGCAGTAGGAACCTTTGATTTTTGACAACATCAAAAGATCAAACGGTCCAGGTTAAATCCATAATAAATGACACATAATTATGGCGCGAGTGGATCTGAACCGTCGGATTTTGGCGCCACTTCGTTAAGCTACTATTATGGCTAAAACCACTGCCATCTCTTTCTTTATATTGTGATAGTGAAGCTACATTGTCTAGAGCGTCTAACAAAGTATATAATGGAAAATATAGACCCATAAGTTTAAGACATATATATGTCAAACAATTAATAATTTATGGAGTTATTAATATTATATATGTTCGAACAAATAAGAATCTAGCTGACCCTCTTACCAATGGACTTTCTAGAGATTTGGTAAAGGACACATCTAGTGGAATGGGACTAAAACCATTTTTTCAATAGTCACCGGTAATGGTAACCCAACTTTGTAATAGCATTACCACTATTCCTAAGTTTAATGGGTAATAACAAGTTACTGATAAGTGATTGGTTTTTGCACTTAAATTTATTCAATTTCATGTCCCTTCTAGGATGTTCAGTGCATATTGCTACGTCAAGAGGATGAGTTTGACTCTTAGTGAACTTCGTTGTCTAAAGTAACAAGGACATGCAAGAGAACTTCACCTATTTGAATATAGGAAGTGGTGCCGCTTCTAGCAAGATTTTGGGTTTATTCTTATAAATATTCATGAAGACAAGATAGTGCACATAGCCATAATAGTGCTAAAAACGTATTGAACATCTCGTAGAGATTGGGACATCTCATGTGTGATATATATTCGGTTCTAAATAATAAGACAAGGTTTAATGCATGGCACACCATTCTCTTATTAGAACTTTGATATATATTCACTAACTGAAGGTTTAAATCGAAAGATACCTCCTTGTATGCATGAGCATATCACAAGAAGATATTGCATTAATATTAAAATCTTGTGGGGGATTGTCGGATGATTTTAATATTATTGGAAATTAATGGTTAGAGAAAATGAAAGGTTAAAACCATTAATTAGTTGGATTAAGTAAAGACAAAGGGAAGTGGGAAAACCAAAGTCCCACTTGGGAAAAGTGTGAAAAAAGTTAGTGGGTTAATAAATGCTCTTGTGTCATAAGAGATTACTTCTGTGCATTGAAGTGTATGATACTAGTGTACACCTTAGGTCCAAGGATGGTGATTTGCATCATCCGCACACGCACACGCGCGCGCGTGTGCCAAAGTGCGATTGGGCGCTTTGGGTGCATTAGAGGCGCACTTTGCCCTTCGCATCGTCACGAGGAGCAGTAGGAGCCTTTGATTTTTGACAACGTCAAAAGATCAAACGGTCCAGATTAAATTCATAATAAATGACACATAATTATGGCGCGAGTGGATCTGAACCGTCAGATTTTGGCGCCACTTCGTTAATCTAATATTATGGCGAAAACCACTGCCATCTCTTTCTTTATATTGTGATAGTTAAGCTACATTGTCTATAGAGTATAACAAAGTATATAATGGAAAATCTAGACACATAAGTTTAAGACATGAATATGTCAAACAATTAATAACTTATGGAGTTATTAATATTATATATGTTCGAACAAATATGAATCAAGCTGACCCTCTTACCAAAGGACTTTCTAGAGATTTGGTAAAGGACACATCTAGTGGAATGGGACTAAAACCATTTTTTCAATAGTCACCGGTAATGGTAACCCAACTTTATAATAGCATTACAACTATTCCAAAGTTTAATGGGTAATAACAAGTTACTGATAAGTGATTAGTTTTTGCGCTGAAATTTATTCAATTTCATGTCCCTTCTAGGATGTTCAGTGCATATTGCTACGTCAAGAGGATGAGTTTAACTCTTAATGAAGTTCGTTGTCTAAAGAAGCAAGGACATGCAAGAGAACTCCACCTATATGAATATAGGAAGTGGTGCCACTTCTAGCAAGATTTTGGTTTTATTCTTGAAAATATTCATGAAGCCAAGATAGTGCACATGGCCATAATAGGGCTAAAAACATATTGAACATCTCGTAGAGGTTGGGACATCTCATGTGTGATATATATCCGGTTCTAAATAATAAGACAAGGTTTGATGCATGGCACACCATTGTCTTATTAGAACTTTGTTATATATTCACTAACTGAAGGTTTAAATCGAAAGATACCTCCTTATATGCATGAGCATATCACAAGAAGAAATTGCATTAATATTAAAATCTAGTGGGGGATTGTTGGATGATTTTAATATTAATGGGTATTAATGGTTAGAGAAAGTGAAAGGTTAAAACCATTATTTAGTTGGAATAAGAAAAGACAAAGGGAAGTGGGAAAACCAAAGTCCCACATTGGAAAAGTGTCAAAAAGTTAGTGGGTTAATAAATGCTCCTGTGTCATAAGAGATTACTTGTGTGCATTGAAGTGTATGATACTAGTGTACATCTTAGGTCCAAGGATGGTGCTTTTCACAATCCGTACACGCACACGCACACGCACACGCGCGCGCGCGTGTGCGAAAGTGCGATTCGGCATTTAGGGCGCTTTAGAGGCGCACTTTGCACTTTGCACTTCGCATCATCGCGAGGAGCAGTAGGAACCTTTGATTTTTGACAATGTCAAAAGATCAAACGGTTCAGATTAAATCAATAATAAGTGACACATAATTATGGCGCGAGTGGATTTGAACCGTCGGATTTTGGCCCCACTTCGTTAAGCTACTATTATGGCCAAAACCAATGCCATCTCTTTCTTTATATTGTGATAGTGAAGCTACATTGTCTAGAGCGTATAACAAAGTATATAATGCAAAATCTAGACACATAAGTTTAAGACATGAATACGTCAAACAATTAATAACTTATGGAGTTATTAATATTATATATGTTCGAACAATTATGAATCTAGCTGACCCTCTTACCAAAGGACTTTCTAGAGATTTGGTAAAGGAAACATCTAGTGGAATGGGACTAAAACCATTTTTTCAATAGTCACCGGTAATGGTAACCCAACTTTGTAATAGCATTACCATTATTCCAAAGTTTAATGGGTAATAACAAGTTACTGATAAGTTATTAGTTTTTGCACTAAAATTTATTCAATTTCATGTCCCTTCTAGGATGTTCAGTGCATATAGCCACGTCAAGAGGATGAGTTTTACTCTTAATGAAGTTCGTTGTCTAAAGTAGCAAGGAAATGCAAGAGAACTTCACTTATATGAATATAGGAAGTGGTGCCGCTTCTAGCAAGATTTTTGGTTTATTCTTGTAAATATTCATGAAGCCAAGATAGTGCACATGGCCATAATAGGGCTAAAAACATATTGAACATCTCGTAGAGGTTGGGACATCTCATGTGTGATATATATCCGGTTCTAAATAATAAGACAAGGTTTGATGCATGGCACACCATTGTCTTATTAGAACTTTGATATATATTCACTAACTGAAGGTTTAAATCGAAAGATACCTCCTTATATGCATGAGCATATCACAAGAAGAAATTGCATTAATATTAAAATCTAGTGGGGGATTGTTGGATGATTTTAATATTAATGGGTATTAATGGTTAGAGAAAGTGAAAGGTTAAAACCATTATTTAGTTGGAATAAGAAAAGACAAAGGGAAGTGGGAAAACCAAAGTCCCACATTGGAAAAGTGTCAAAAAGTTAGTGGGTTAATAAATGCTCCTGTGTCATAAGAGATTACTTGTGTGCATTGAAGTGTATGATACTAGTGTACATCTTAGGTCCAAGGATGGTGCTTTTCACAATCCGTACACGCACACGCACACGCACACGCGCGCGCGCGTGTGCGAAAGTGCGATTCGGCATTTAGGGCGCTTTAGAGGCGCACTTTGCACTTTGCACTTCGCATCATCGCGAGGAGCAGTAGGAACCTTTGATTTTTGACAATGTCAAAAGATCAAACGGTTCAGATTAAATCAATAATAAGTGACACATAATTATGGCGCGAGTGGATTTGAACCGTCGGATTTTGGCCCCACTTCGTTAAGCTACTATTATGGCCAAAACCAATGCCATCTCTTTCTTTATATTGTGATAGTGAAGCTACATTGTCTAGAGCGTATAACAAAGTATATAATGCAAAATCTAGACACATAAGTTTAAGACATGAATACGTCAAACAATTAATAACTTATGGAGTTATTAATATTATATATGTTCGAACAATTATGAATCTAGCTGACCCTCTTACCAAAGGACTTTCTAGAGATTTGGTAAAGGAAACATCTAGTGGAATGGGACTAAAACCATTTTTTCAATAGTCACCGGTAATGGTAACCCAACTTTGTAATAGCATTACCATTATTCCAAAGTTTAATGGGTAATAACAAGTTACTGATAAGTTATTAGTTTTTGCACTAAAATTTATTCAATTTCATGTCCCTTCTAGGATGTTCAGTGCATATAGCCACGTCAAGAGGATGAGTTTTACTCTTAATGAAGTTCGTTGTCTAAAGTAGCAAGGAAATGCAAGAGAACTTCACCTATATGAATATAGGAAGTGGTGCCGCTTCTAGCAAGATTTTTGGTTTATTCTTGTAAATATTCATGAAGCCAAGATAGTGCACATGGCCATAATAGTGCTAAAAACATATTGAACATCTCGTAGAGATTGGGACATCTCATGTGTGATATATATCCGGTTCTAAGTAATAAGTCAAGGTTTAATGCATGGCACACCATTGTCTTATTAGAACTTTGATAAATATTCACTAACTGAACATTTAAATCGAAAGATACCTCCTTGTATGCATGAGAATAACACAAGAAGAAATTTCATTAATATTAAAATCTAGTGGGGGATTGTTGGATGATTTTAATATTAATGGGTATTAATGGTTAGAGAAAATGAAAGGTTAAAACCATTAATTAGTTGGAATAAGAAAAGACAAAGGGAAGTGGGAAAACCAAAGTCCCACATTGGAAAAGTGTCAAAAAGTTAGTGGGTTAATAAATTCTCTTGCGTCGTAAGAGATTACTTGTTTGCATTGAAGTGTATGCTACTAGTGTACACCTTAGGTGCAAGTATGGTGCTTTGCACCATCCGCACACGCACACGCACACGCACAAGCGCGCGCACGCGTGTGCGAAAGTGAGATTGGGCGCTTTAGAGGCTCACTTTGCTCTCCGCATCGTCACGAGGAGCAGTAGGAGCCTTTGATTTTGGACAACGTGAAAAGATCAAACGGTCCAGATTATATTCATAATAAATGACACATAATTATGGCGCGAGTGGATCTGAACTGTTGGATTTTGGCGCCACTTCATTAAGCTACTGTTATGGCCAAAACCAATGCCATCTCTTTCTTTATATTGTGATAGTGAAGCTACATTGTCTAGAGCGTATAACAAAGTATATAATGGAAAATCTAGACAAATAAGTTTAAGACATGAATATGTCAAACAGTTAATAACTTATGTAGTTATTAATATTATATATGTTCGAACAAATAAGAATCTAGCTGACCCACTTACCAAAGGACTTTCTAGAGATTTCGTAAAGGACACATCTAGTGGAATGGGACTAAAACCACTTTTTCAATACTCACTGATAATGGTAACCCAACTTTGTAATAGCATTACCACTATTCCAAAGTTTAATGGGTAATAACAAGTTACTGATAAGTGATTAGTTTTTGCCCTGAAATATATTCAATTTCATGTCCCTTCTAGGATGTTCAGTGCATATTGCTACGTCAAGAGGATGAGTTTAACTCTTAGTGAACTTCGTTGTCTAAAGTAACACGGACATGCAAGAGAACTTCACCTATATGAATATAGGAAGTGGTGCCACTTCTAGAAAGATTTCGGGTTTATTCTTATAAATATTCATGAAGCCAAGATAGTGCACATGGCCATAATAGTGCTAAAAACATATTGAACATCTCGTAGAGATTGGGACATCTCATGTGTGATATCTATCCGGTTCTAAATAATAATACAAGGTTTAAAGCATGGCACACCATTGCCTTATTAGAACTTTGATATATATTCACTAACTGAAGGTTTAAATCGAAAGATACCTCCTTGTATGCATGAGTATATCACAAGAAGATATTGCATTAATATTAAAATCTAGTGGGGGATTGTCGGATGATTTTAATATTAATGGAAATTAATGGTTAGAGAAAATTAAAGGTTAAAACCATTAATTAGTTGGATTAAGTAAAGACAAAGGGAAGTGGGAAAACCAAAGTCCCACATGTGGGTTAATAAATGATCTTGTGTCATAAGAGATTACTTGTGTCCATTGAAGTGTATGATACTAGTGTACACCTTAGGTCCAAGGGTGGTGCTTTGCATCATCCGCACACGCACACACGCGCGCGCGCGCGCATGTGCGAAAGTGCGATTGGGCGCTTTAGAGGCGCACTTTGCCCTTCGCGTCGTCGCGAGGAGCAGTAGGAACCTTTGATTTTTGACAACATCAAAAGATCAAACGGTCCAGGTTAAATCCATAATAAATGACACATAATTATGGCGCGAGTGGATCTGAACCGTCGGATTTTGGCGCCACTTCGTTAAGCCACTATTATGGCTAAAACCACTGCCATCTCTTTCTTTATATTGTGATAGTGAAGCTACATTGTCTAGAGCGTCTAACAAAGTATATAATGGAAAATATAGACCCATAAGTTTAAGACATGAATATGTCAAACAATTAATAATATATGGAGTTATTAATATTATATATGTTCGAACAAATAAGAATCTAGCTGACCCTCTTACCAATGGACTTTCTAGAGATTTGGTAAAGGACACATCTAGTGGAATGGGACTAAAACCATTTTTTCAATAGTCACCGGTAATGGTAACCCAACTTTGTAATAGCATTACCACTATTCCTAAGTTTAATGGGTAATAACAAGTTACTGATAAGTGATTGGTTTTTGCACTGAAATTTATTCAATTTCATGTCCCTTCTAGGATGTTCAGTGCATATTGCTACGTCAAGAGGATGAGTTTGACTCTTAGTGAACTTCGTTGTCTAAAGTAACAAGGACATGCAAGAGAACTTCACCTATTTGAATATAGGAAGTGGTGCCGCTTCTAGCAAGATTTTGGGTTTATTCTTATAAATATTCATGAAGACAAGATAGTGCACATAGCCATAATAGTGCTAAAAACGTATTGAACATCTCGTAGAGATTGGTACATCTCATGTGTGATATATATTCGGTTCTAAATAATAAGACAAGGTTTAATGCATGGCACACCATTCTCTTATTAGAACTTTGATATATATTCACTAACTGAAGGTTTAAATCGAAAGATACCTCCTTGTATGCATGAGCATATCACAAGAAGATATTGCATTAATATTAAAATCTTATGGGGGATTGTCGGATGATTTTAATATTATTGGAAATTAATGGTTAGAGAAAATGAAAGGTTAAAACCATTAATTAGTTGGATTAAGTAAAGACAAAGGGAAGTGGGAAAACCAAAGTCCCACTTGGGAAAAGTGTGAAAAAAGTTAGTGGGTTAATAAATGCTCTTGTGTCATAAGAGATTACTTCTGTGCATTGAAGTGTATGATACTAGTGTACACCTTAGGTCCAAGGATGGTGATTTGCATCATCCGCACACGCACACGCGCGCGCGTGTGCCAAAGTGCGATTGGGCGCTTTGGGTGCATTAGAGGCGCACTTTGCCCTTCGCATCGTCACGAGGAGCAGTAGGAGCCTTTGATTTTTGACAACGTCAAAAGATCAAACGGTCCAGATTAAATCCATAATAAATGACACATAATTATGGCGCGAGTGGATCTGAACCGTCAGATTTTGGCGCCACTTCGTTAATCTAATATTATGGCGAAAACCACTGCCATCTCTTTCTTTATATTGTGATAGTTAAGCTACATTGTCTATAGAGTATAACAAAGTATATAATGGAAAATCTAGACACATAAGTTTAAAACATGAATATGTCAAACAATTAATAACTTATGGAGTTATTAATATATATATGTTCGAACAAATATGAATCTAGCTGACCCTCTTACCAAAGGACTTTCTAGAGATTTGGTAAAGGACACATCAAGTGGAATGGGACTAAAACCATTTTTTCAATAGTCACCGGTAATGGTAACCCAACTTTATAATAGCATTACAACTATTCCAAAGTTTAATGGGTAATAACAAGTTACTAATAAGTGATTAGTTTTTGCGCTGAAATTTATTCAATTTCATGTCCCTTCTAGGATGTTCAGTGCATATTGCTACGTCAAGAGGATGAGTTTAACTCTTAAGGAAGTTCGTTGTCTAAAGAAGCAAGGACATGCAAGAGAACTCCACCTATATGAATATAGGAAGTGGTGCCACTTCTAGCAAGATTTTGGTTTTATTCTTGAAAATATTCATGAAGCCAAGATAGTGCACATGGCCATAATAGGGCTAAAAACATATTGAACATCTCGTAGAGGTTGGGACATCTCATGTGTGATATATATCCGGTTCTAAATAATAAGACAAGGTTTGATGCATGGCACACCATTGTCTTATTAGAACTTTGATATATATTCACTAACTGAAGGTTTAAATCGAAAGATACCTCCTTATATGCATGAGCATATCACAAGAAGAAATTGCATTAATATTAAAATCTAGTGGGGGATTGTTGGATGATTTTAATATTAATGGGTATTAATGGTTAGAGAAAGTGAAAGGTTAAAACCATTATTTAGTTGGAATAAGAAAAGACAAAGGGAAGTGGGAAAACCAAAGTCCCACATTGGAAAAGTGTCAAAAAGTTAGTGGGTTAATAAATGCTCCTGTGTCATAAGAGGTTACTTGTGTGCATTGAAGTGTATGCTACTAGGGTACACGTTAGGTACAAGGATGGTGCTTTGCACTATCCGCACACGCACACGCGCGCGCGCGTGTGCGAAAGGACGATTAGGCGTTTAGGGCGCTTTAGAGGCGCACGTACGCATCATCGCGAGGAGTAGTAGGAGCCTTTGATTTTTGACAACGTCAAAAGATCAAACGGTCCAGATTAAATCCATAATAAATGACACGTAATTATGGCACGATTGGATCTGAACCGTCGGATTTTGGTGCCACTTCGTTAAGCTACTATTATGGCCAAAACCAATGCCATCTCTTTCTTTATATTGTGATAGTGAAGCTACATTGTCTAGAGCGTATAACAAAGTATATAATGGAAAATCTAGACACATAAGTTTAAGACATGAATATGTCAAACAATTAATAACTTATGGAGTTATTTATATTATATATGTTCAAACAAATAAGAATCTAGCTTACCCTCTTACCAAAGGACTTTCTAGAGATTTGATAAAGGACACATCTAGTGGAATGGGACTAAAACCATTTTTTCAATAGTCATCGGTAATGGTAACCCAACTTTGTAATAGCATTACAACTGTTCCAAAGTTTAATGGGTAATAACAAGTTACTGATAAGTCATTAGTTTTTGAGCTGAAATTTATTCAATTTCATGTCCCTTCTAGGATGTTCAGTGCATATTGCTACGTCAAGAGGATGAGTTTAACTCTTAATGAAGTTCGTTGTCTAAAGTAATAAGGACATGCAAGAGAACTTCACCTATATGAAAATAGGAAGTTGTGCCGCTTCTAGCAAGATTTTGGGTTTATTCTTGTAAATATTCATGAAGCCAAGATAGTGCACATGGCCATAATAGTGCTAAAAACATATTGAACATCTCGTAGAGATTGGGACATCTCATGTGTGATATATATCAGGTTCTAAATAATAAGACAAGGTTTAATGCATGGCACACCATTGTCTTATTAGAACTTTGATATATATTCACTAACTAAAGGTTTAAATCGAAAGATACCTCCTTGTATGCATGCGCATGTCACAAGAAGAAATTGCATTAATATTAAAATCTTGTGGGGGATTGTTGTATGATTTTAATATTAATGGGTATGAATGGTTAGAGAAAATGAAAGGTTAAAACCATTAATTAGTTTGATTAAGAAAAGACAAAGGGAAGTGGGAAAACTAAAGTCCCACATTGGAAAAGTGTCAAAAAGTTAGTGGGTTAATAAATGCTCTTGTGTCATTAGAGATTACTTGTGTGCATTGAAGTGTATGATACTAGTGTACACCTTAGGTCCAAGGATGGTGCTTTGCACCATCCGCATACGCGCGCGCGCGCGTGTGCGATTGGGCGCTTTAGAGGCACACTTTGCACTTCGCACGTACGCATCTTTGCGAGGAGCAGTAGGAGCCTTTGATTTTTGACAACGTCAAAAGATCAAACGTTCCGGATTAAATCCATAATAAATGACACATAATTATGGCGCGAGTGGATCTGAACCGTCGGATTTTGGCACTACTTCGTTAAGTGTTAATCCGTACAGTCGCACCTTTTTAGTTCAAATCTGGAACATTCAAAATATAGTTATATATCCAAGGGTCGTGATTAAATGACCTTTGGATGTGGTGCCTGTTCATGAACAGACACCACAAGACGCTATATATAGAAGGCTAAATCCTATCATAATTAATTCCGAAAATTTTCTCTCTATTATTTCTTCTTACCAATTTTTTAGAGTGTTCTGGATTATTCTTCAAGTATGCTACTTGAATAAACCCGTGGATTTGTTGTATCTTGGAGGTAATTTGCCTAGACCCGTTAGCAAACTCTGTTCGAGTGGGGGAAAATAACACCTTAAGGACAGTAGTTTATTACGCCTCAAATCAATCATCTGTTCATATTTTCTGCAAAATTAAAATTCATCAACAATTGATGTAGCGTGTGGATTGGTTGGGAATGAAAATGGATTCGTTGTTAATGATCAACAGTGTCCAACACAGTTTTTTGTGCATAACATGCTCCTTGTAGAAGGATCTTATAAATGATAGACATTTTTAGAGTACCCACAAGATCCTTCATCTTGAGGGTTAAGTAAGTCACCTAACCCATTAGGTTTGAGTGACTTAATATTGTGACTACCTCCAACAAAAACTATTTAGTTGAAATAAAAAATAAACAATTAATGGTTAATATTAAATCAGACAACCATTGAACAATTAAAAAAACACTTACATATTCAACCTTGCAATGTGAAGTGATTTTAGCCAGAGTTGATTGCCCTAGTGATAAGTACTCATAATATGATGTCGTAGTCCAGGGATCTATAGAGAAATTATAATCGTTTACTATCTCTCCAAGGCCACATTTTATACACTCCTGTATTTGGGGGGGGGGGGGGGGGAGGGAGGGGGGATGGGTGCTTATTGCCCTTTGTATCGCCCCAACTAGTCCAAGTATCATCCGCCCATAAATCAAGCCTCTTCACCCTGTGGTATAAGGTTGTCACTAGGACAATCTTGGGGTGGATTGGGTTTGCCCCCAGTTCGATCTGCGACACTGTCAAAATAATACTTGTCCAGCGGAAGCCACGAACCGCGAACGTGGATTAGTCGAGGTGCATTTAAAGATGGCCCGGACACTACGTGGTATGATACCAAAAAAAATCCGGCCATATGAAAAGGTCGGTTGTTATGGTAGTTAGTTTAGGTATTGTTTGATAGTATCATTTAGGGGTAGGTCTTTATCAGTGAACTTCACTTTCTTATTAGAAGATTCACCCTTATACATCGTATATTAATCTATAATTCTTTTAACAAAAGGAAAAATCTAACACAAAGAAGAAACACTATAAATTATTTAACCAAATTAGATATACTGTCCATTTCAACCTAATTCATTGCAAGAACATAATCAAGATACATGCTTTCAATCACTAAGCCATCCATACTTAATTAAGGGCATATATTTTGTATTATGAATTATACAAAAATGAAATGTTGTTAGTTACATTTCATTTTCGTAGTTAATCTGAAGGTAAATAATTATTTATAACTTTTTTTAAAAATTTGTACCTTTCAGAATATAAAAAAATTATCAACTAAAAAAGTAAATGTATGAAAAAAACATAAAAACCGGTTGTTCCGAGCCTACTCAAGATTTTTATATGTTTTTTATCCCTTAAACAATGGACCATCATGTGTATAGGATTCAAGACCATAAATCCTACCATATGCATACATTGGGTTCAACCACATACAAATAATAAATAAATAAATAAATAAATAGCTATATTATTTATGAAGTAACCTTTCTTAAGTGTTTGTTCGGATTAACTAATAAATTTAGTGACAATTTGGCCAATATTTGTAAAAATCAACAAAATCATCAAACCTGTTGTTAACGGAGGCTAGTGTTCCGAAAAACGAATTCAGGGAAAGAACAAGACCTTTTATACGTTATCCTAATCGCGTTGTCCTTGACATTAATACCATTTATGTTCGATGTCTTGGACAACGAGATTGCGTTCTTCGTAGTTTTGAATATAAGTTTCCAAATGTTGTTTAAAAGAAAGTTTTTAGTGTATTTAAAAAAAACTCCCATGAAGAGATTTTATCTTGAGTCCTTTTTGGCTACTAACCTGGTTTTCCTCAAGAGAAAAATAAGCACTAATATTGGCATTCTGGTTTCTTTCTTTCCATTTTAAATAGGATTAAAGTGTCTACAGACAGTGGCAGAGCCAAGATTTTGATTGGGGTGGGATACTTATAGGCTATTTTTCCATAGCTGGAAATATTATCACGAGTTCTTTTATAATATTTTTCCATAGCAGAAAAAAGAAATAATTTCTTAATTTTTATTATTTCACATTTATCATGATGTCCAAATTTTAAAAAATATTTTACTAAAATATAGGATAAATACCTCAACTAGACCATAAGAGCAAATCTCAATCCAAAAAATAGTCCAATTTAGCAATTCACAACTTCAAGCCCTAAAATAAATAGCAACAAAATTAAATCAAACTTTTTATATAATATCAAACCCCTAAATAAATAGTAAAAATAATATCCAAACACTAACATAAATAACAAAAAAAAAATATTTTATCCCCGAATCTAAATAACAAAAAAATGTAATCCAAGAATAAAAAAAAAAAAAGCCAAGATGTGTATAACAAAAAAAAAAGTTAACAATAACCAAAAAAATATAACATAAACAATCCTAAAATTATTAGGCTAAATGTATAAAAATATTACCTTAAGTCTTATGACCTTGTGAATAAATGAAATAAGAGAGAGTGACTCTCCTCCTTCAATCTGTTTCTTGAAATAATAGCCACCGGTAAAGAGAGATGTTAGAATGGGGTTGAGAAATAAAAAAATGTATGAAACTTTGTTTGGTTGAAAAAGAGGGCAAGTGAGTGTGAGATATCTTAAATATTTTTCATGTGTCCTTTCTGTAAGGACATTTTTCTCATGTCTGCTTACATGTTAGTATATCGTATACCGCTACAACCATCGAAAGAATGTTCAAGAGCATACATGCATCAAGATGGATCCGCATGTCAAGAAATCTTCATCGAAACCTCGAAAAGATAACTTTGGTAAGGTTGGGTTTTATGTTCTTTAAAAGTTTCATTTTAGTATTGAGAAATTTTACTAAAATATTTTTATAAAACTGAAGTAAGTATTTTAAAACAAAAAAGGGAGAAGAAAGAATTTTTTATCTACCGGACCGATCTGTTAAAGGAAGAAAACGAACCGATCCTGCTGGTGTTTTTATATAGAGAAAGCCCATAGACCAGACTAATCCGCTAATGAACAAAAGCGAACTGATCCAGTAATCCTTTCCGGACCATTCCAACGTCCTGAGAAAAATCTGTCGCCTCATATTTTCTAAAAAGCTATATATACCTATTTCAGTGGTGCATTTATTTAAGACTTTGCAAGATGTTTTTGAGAATCCATATTCAACAAGTCTTCATTTTTTTAGTCCAAAAACTCAGTTTTAATTCACTAAAATTCCCATATACTTTTGTAAATCTTTTGCAACCCTAGAACACAATCTTGCTTGTGTTCATATATTTATGGAGAGATTTTATACATCATATGGTTGCATGTCATTGAGGTTCGCTACGTGTGGATCTTTGTTGATTTGGACTGCGGTTCATAGAGAGTGCTACGGTTTTCCTAGGCTGAGATAGCACTGCGGTTCTTGTGGATTGTTGTGCATAATTCATTACTGACGACGCCGACCGACGCCTGTGGGTATTCGTGTGTCAAACAACTATATTTCATTGTAACCGTTTAAGTTGCGATTTACAATTATAGTGAAATAAAAAGGTTTTTCCCTGAGGGAATATTTCTTAAAATTTGTGTCGCATATTTTATTTATGTTTGTTTGACACTGCACGCACATTGCTAGTTGATGTTAAGGGCTGAATTGATTTGATTCATAAATTGACTCTAGTTAAATAAGTTTGTGATTAGAATTTTGCGAGTTAATTTGAATCAGTATCACACTAGGCCTTTAAGGTCATTTTCAAATTGGTATCAGAACAGGTTACGCTAATTTATCGTGTATTCCTATTTTTTGCAAAGTAGTGTGATATTGATTTTTTTGAAAAATCATAGTTTTAAAAATTGTCACAAGTTTCCAAGTGAAAACTTATATAATCGGTTCCCAATTTTTTACAGGTCTAATTATGGTTACTAGAAAGCCCGAATGAAATCCCATTTAAAAGCAATCAATGAAAGAGTTTGGATCATTTATGAAAGAGGTTGGAATCCACCCACTATCATCGCAAATAATGTCACGAATTTAAAACCTGTGTCAGACTGGACTGAGGAAGAGTTTAGATGGATCACTTATAATTCATGAGGGCCTAGTGCAATTTTTGAACACATCACCCCTCGCAAGTTTTGACGTATTATGACGTGCACCATGTCTAAAGAAGCGTGGGATATTTTACAACTCACCCACGAAGGCACTAACGCAGTCAAAGAGTCTAAAATTCAAAACTTGACCACTCAATTTAAAACGATCATGGTGTTAGAGACTGAGTGTTTTGATGAGTCTTATGCACGTTTGTCTGATATTGTCAACACTAGTTTTAACCTTAGTGAGCCTAATCCTGATGCACGAGTGGTTAAAAGGATTTTAAGATCGCTGCCTAAACATTTTATCCCGAAAGTGACTGTTTTAAATACCTTGGGTAATTTTAGTCGTCTGAAACTAGAAGAGTTGGTAGGAGTCCTCCAGACGTACGAAATTGACATGTTCTCCGACACCATCAAACCTAAGGATAGAGGGATAGCACTTAAAGTCCAAACTAGGCAGGGAAAGGAAGTGTCCTTGAGTGATAGGAAAAAGAAAGTGAGTTTCTGTGAGTCCAAGTCTGAGGACGAGTCTGATTTTGACATGGCCCTGCTTGCAAAGAATTTCAAAAAGTTTCTCCAGTTTTCTAAACAAAATTCTTCCAATAAAAAGTTTTTGGAGAAAAATAATTAGAAAAAGAAGGCCAAAGAAAGCGGTGAGAAAGAGAAAGAGGGTGGAGAAAATTTTGAAAAAGTGACATGTTTGAGTGTGACGGCAGAGGGCATAAGTTGTTTGAGTGTCCCACTAGACTTAGGAGAGAAGGTAAGAAAGTTGTTATGCCATCCACCCTTAGTGATAGTGAGGAAGATGTAAAAAATTCTAAGAATGAGTCTTCACAAGAAAAGTTTGTTTCCTTTTTAGCCGGTCACGAGAGCGACAATGATGAGCCTGGTGTTTCTAGTATAGGTGAGAGCGAGTTTGAGAGTGGAGATGAAAGTGATATCCAAAAAGACTTTAGGGTTTGTACACCGAGACCTTGAAAATAAAGAAGTATAATAAGGATTTAGGTCATCGGATATTAGATTTGGAGAGAGAGAAAGAAGTTTTAAGTAGGGAAAAGTGTGATTTGACCGACATAGTTTTTAGTCTGATGACACGTGTATCCCAACTCGAGTGTGATCTCGAACGTGCCCGGGAGTTCAAAATCCCTTTAGAGAACGCATCTAAGAAAGTTGGAAAGATGGTTCTCAATCCCGTTTGGGTAGTGGTGAGATTTTAGGAAAAGTTCATGATGGCGCATCCACTTCTTTTGTTGCACCCGAGCCGATTTCTGCTTCTGTGTTAGATCTGCATGTCTCTCGACCTAACCCACCTAGGCATCCCATACCCGTTAGGACATCACGTCCTAGAGTTTTTGAGAGAGGTGTAACTAGTCCTATTTATTGTTTATCCCATTGAAAAAAGAGCGGACACCTTAGAGAGTTTTGTTTTAAATTGGGTAATATGTCACAGTTTGCTTCTACACATGTTCGCACACATGCACCCACTCACGATACTTTGTTTGCACATAATGATATAGAGTTTGCACATATTCGGGAGCAAGTAAAGTTTTTGGTCAAGACTTCACATGATTTGATGAAGTTGTTTCAAAAGATGTCACCATCTTTGGAAAACTCCTCTGTACCTACTGGATGAGGTTTAGACTATTTGCTAGCATAGGATGATTTCCATGATGAAATTTGTGCCTATTTCTAGTATGTATCATTTTTGTATTTATATTTTCCATTTTAATATATTTTTTGAAAAACCAAAAAGATTTTATTTTGATAAAAGTTTGGAAAAATACAAAAAGATTTTCGATTTTTGAGAAAAAATAAAAAATTCTAAAAGAGTTTTGGTATTTTATTTACACCCTATATGGATAGGCACTTCGGATGACCGAGTCACAATTTTATTCTATTTATCCATGTGATTATTTGATAGTGTTTTGAGACAATAGATTGTGTCATTCATGTGCTTTACAAAGTTTAGAGTCTTTAAGATGATATATAGTGTTGCTACTTACATATTTGAATCATAATGTCCTTTATTGCACACATGCATGGATTTGTTTGACTTTGTGCTTATCTATGACATGTTGGTTGAGTGTTTCCATTTCAATTATGTCTATACAACGAACCAAATGCGATAAAACTTGACAAAAAGTAGTGTATGTTATAAACCGTTTGTGAGTTTGTGTGATTTATTTTTAAAAAATGGAAAAGGGCTGCGAAAGATTTTTCATTTTTTTCCTTTGTGATAAAGCCGCCGTTTAAATGGACCTAAAAAAGTGAGGTTATACGGGGTCCGATGAGGTTTAAAAGAGCCCAAAAAAATTGAAAGGCAATAAAAATAAATATATCCCAAAAAGGGGCCAATAAGTTTTAGTTCTAACACCTCATAAGAAAAATAAAAAGCATTTTCTTTTAATGAGGGAGTTTGGATGGAATTCATACGATTTTCACGTCCTTGAAAGTCATGAAAAAGCATTACATAGTTTTGGACGTTATCGGTGTGGAAATCATTTATACTTTGATTTGTTGATATGATGAAGATGATGTCATCTAAATTCAATAATTATTCACCTAAGGACTATTTTGATGTTCATTCGTTAGGAGTACACTTGTGCATCTTGCACACATATCATGTTTGAGTCGATATTCTTATCGAATTTATTCACACTCGATTATTCCATTTCCACGATTTGATTGTCTTAGTATAAATTCATGGTGTGTGATTTTTATAACATCATTTTTACTTTTTTGTATGAAAATTTTGAAAAATAAAAAATAGTATGTTTGTCTGGTTTACCGTGACACCCCGATTTGATTTATGTGATTTATTCTTTTCCTTGTCTATTTCGGACAAATAAAAAGGGGGAGAGTGAATTATGACTTTATGAGGGAGTTTAAGTATGGGGGAGAATTGATTATGCTTTCATGTTTATGCTTAATATCATTTCAAGCTCGATACGTCACGAGGTATTTGCTTTGTCTCATGTGTGTTTGTACAATTGAAGATCATTATGTTACTCACCCTGATGAGAAAAGCTTTAAGTTTTGAAGATTTGATTGTTGAAGTAAAGGTTAGAGACTTGACAGTTTATCTTTCCCCTTTTGTGCTTGGGAGGGTAGATTTGTATAGGTCAATTTAAGTTGATAATTTAGATGTTTTTTTATTTTGTACTGGTATAGAAATAGGGGGATATTTGTAAGGAAATATTTCTCATGTACGTTTACATGTTAGTATGTCGTATACCGCTATAACCATTGAAGGAATGTTCAAGAGAATACACGCATCAAGATGGATCCGAATGTCAAGAAATCTTCATCAAAGCCTCGACAAGATAACTTTGGTAAGGTTGAGTTTTAAGTTATTTAAAAGTTTCATTTTAGTATTGGGAAATTTTACTAAAATGTTTTTATAACTGAAGAAAGTATTTTAAAACAAAAAAGGGAGAAGAAAGAATTTTTTTTATCTTCTGGACCGATCCGTTAAAAGAAGAAAACGAACCGATCCGGCTGGTATTTTTGTACAGAGAAAGCCAACATACCAGATCGATCCGCTAATGAACAAAAATGAACCGATCCGACTGGCGAACTGATCCGATAATCCTTTTCGGACTAGTCCGACGTCCTGAGAAAAATCCGTCGCCTCAGATTTTATAAAAAGATATATATACCTATTTCAGTGGTGTATTTATTTAAGACTTTGAGAGACGTTTATTATAGTCCATATTCAACAAGTCTTCATATTTTTTTTAGTCCAAAAAGTCGGTTTTGATTCACCAAAATTTTCATATACTTTTGTGAATCTTTTGGAACCCTAGAACACAATCTTGTTGGTTTTCATATATTTGTAGAGAGATTTTATACATCATATGGCTACGTGTCATTGAGGTTCGCTGCGTGTGGATCTTTGCTGATTTGGACTGCGGTTCATAGGGAGTGTTGCGGTATTCCTGGGTTGAGATAGGACTACGATTCTTGTGGATTGTTGCGCGTAATTCATTGTTGATGACGCCG
The DNA here is from genome assembly GCA_949130495.1 of Sambucus nigra. Lineage (NCBI taxonomy): Eukaryota > Viridiplantae > Streptophyta > Magnoliopsida > Dipsacales > Adoxaceae > Sambucus > Sambucus nigra. Next base: position 694,355,561 of record OX422210.1, read on the forward strand.
ACCAACGCCTGCGGGTATTCGTGTGTCAAACAACTGTATTTCATTGTAACCGTTTTAGTTGCGATTTACAATTATAGTGAAATAAAAAGGTTTTTTCCTGAGGAGATTTTTCTTGAAATTTGTGTCGTATATTTTATTTATGTTTGTTTGACACTGCACGCACGTTGCTAGTTGATGTTAAGGGATGAATTAATTTGATTCATAAATTGACGCAAATTAAATAAGTTTGTGATTGGAATTTTGCGAGTTGATTTCAGTATCACACTAGGCCTTTAAGGTGATTTACAAATTGATATCAGAGCAGGTTACACTAATTTATCTCGTATTCCTATTTTTTGCAAAGTTGTGTGATGTTAATTTTTTTGAAAAATCATATTTTTGAAAATTGTCGCAATGTTTCCAAGTGAAAACTTATATAATCGGTTTCCATTTTTTACGAGTCTAATTATGCTGAATGGAAAGTCCGAATGAAATCCCATTTAAAAGAAATCAATGAAAGAGGTTGGATCAATTGTGAAAGAGTTTGGACTCCACCCACTGTCACCACAAATAATGTAACTAATTTAAAATCTGTGTCCAACTGGACTGAGGAATAGTTTAGGTGGAGCACTTATAATTCATGAGGGCTTAGTGAAATTTTCGAACACGTCACCCCAGACGAGTTTTGACATATTATGATGTGCACCACGTCTAAAGAAGCGTGGAATATTTTACAACTCACCCATGAAGGCACTAACATGGTCAAAGAGTCTAAAATTCAAAGCTTGACCACTCAATTTAAAGATGAAAGCCTTAACGCATGAGATTTTGGATATCTAATTGTTTAAATGACCTCGGGTGGTATTGGACTTGGGTCTTGTGGGAGAGGGAGTGAATTTTTTGTTAGTTAAGTTAGATCTTGAAACACATTAATGTATATACATAAAATTGAAGCTTGAAATCCTAGTAAAACTACACGTGATCACTTCCTTAATTATACCCTTCCCACAAAAAAACCTTTAAAATGTACCTAAAGATGTATTCCAAAAATCCTTTGTAAAGAAGCCCAACAATTAAAAAGATATTCAACCGTATCTTGGGGAAGTCATCTAGCCAAATGAATTTAAGGGAATAAATGACGAGGGTATGCCCATATACAACCCATCAAATCATAAACCTTTCTCTTGGGAAACCTGTCTTCACAGCCCTTTTTTCAAGGGGGATTAGTTAGGGTTGGGCCAAATTATATAAAGCCTTTATTCAATACAGAGATGTGAAAAGGGAAATTAACTACATACATAACTGGTTTGAGGTAGCACGAGCACCACTAATCTCTCCTCAAAAACCTCCAAATGCTTCTAAATTGCAGACCATTCTTGAAGAAGGGTTAGCTGAGATGAGGTTTGATGTAGTTGTGCACAAGGGGGTTTTGTGTCTTCTTCCTATCATTCTCTCTTTTTCCTCTTATTTGCTCATCAACGGGTATACCATTCTTGACGTGGAAAGTTCACAATGTGTGGCACACACAGTAGATGTCGCCATTATGAAACAAAGCCTGCAATTTATGGTATTGTATATGTATTTGAATCAAGTTTTTATTGGATATCACACATGCGACTTCCATGTATAAACATTTCAGCTTACCTCTAAAAAATTTCATTTCAAAACGATTTATTTTGGTATTTTAAAAAAATGGATTAATATTTGACTGTTTTTAATCCGTATAAGTGAATGGGTTAACTGTCAAATCTTAACCCAATTTTTTAAAATAGAAAAACAAATCATTTTGAGATGATTTTTTTAGGGGTACCCTGAAATGCTTTGAACCCCAAAAAAATAATCCCATATAGGGGGACCGTAAGTGGTGGTCATATAGGAGCGCGCGCGCACGCACACACACACACACACACACACACACACACACACACACACACACACACATATATATATATATATATTGCGTTTTCTTTACAAATGAAAGTAGTCTTTCTCACTCCCACTCCACGTAATACCGATCATCCACCATGATTGTCCATTTGGGGGTTTTGTTCTAATGATATATGGAATCTATGAAATTATATTTTCTAGATTTTATTTTTATGTCTTAGAATTCTTTTGTTTTGGTCTTTTATTTAGGCTTCAATACTTGGCCTTCAGTCAATTCATATTCGATCGCACAGTACGACGTTGATTGTTCAAACCACACGGTTCAAATCCATGCAAATTTGTATTCTCTCTGTTTTCCTCTCCCTGTATATTAGATATTAGGGGTTTTCAATTTATAATTATTCTTAGGTTCGGTTATGTAATACTCTTTTTCAAATTTTGAGTTACGATGGCATACTTTTGGTTTGTTATACTTTGTAGTGTGATAAAGTATTTGGTTTCATAATGTTATTATTTTAATTTTTTTTAAAGTGCAGTTTCTGTTTTCATGATCACGATTTGATCTCGAATGGAATCAGTGTGTGTTTACTTAATAGAGAGTTTGTAATAATATGAATTCCTTTAACACTTATATTTTATAACAATAAATCATAGGGAAGATTTTTGTTAAACGTGTAGTCTTCAACCCTATAGTAAAAAATAATACAGTTTATATAAACTTGGTCACGTATCGCGTGGCTTGCATACTAGTCTTTATATTATGCCTCTAATACGATAGGTATAAATGATAATTAATGCTCCCTATCTAGATATGTCTCCCTCCTCCTAAAATTAATTATCCCTCCAACCTAAATGGATTAATAAAAAATCTATTTCAAAAAAATGAATAAATAAAAAATCTTTTAAAAACTAAAAGATGATCCATTTTAGACTCCATTAATTAAAAGATGATCCATCAATTAATTAATGTCTCAATCCAACACAATCTAGATTCAATTAATTTCTTTTCATCATTCTCCATTCCAATCACATTACACAATACTAGTAATACTGTTACATACACTGTTCTAAAAAACCCGCCTAGGCACGCCTAGGTTTAACGCTTGGGAGAAACGCCTCGCCTTACGCTTTTCACGCCTTATTCTTGGTAAAACCCTTAAGGCGCACTTTTTTTCTAAAAACAACAATGTTTTAGTGAAACGATGTCGCCTTTTAAAGAATTTGTTTACAAACCGGACCATTATCTCATCCAAAATAATCAAATAGTATTTTAATTTGCATATATTCAGACATATTTTTATGATATGTGTAATTTTTATATTTTAATAGCCTTATTATGGTTAAAAAATATTAAAATAGATTAAGAAGGCCTAAACGCCTTTTCACGCCTTTTTACGCCTAGGCCCGCCTAGACTTCTAAGGCTTAAGGCTTGGCCTCCACGCCTCAATCACGCCACGCGTTTTTTAGAACCTTGGTTACATATATATAACGTTTTTATTTCTAGAAACAAAAAGTTAAAAAGAAGTTTCCAAAATTATTTTTTATGAAAATAAAAAAGGTTTTTGGTTATGAAAGCATTTTTAATGTTGTATTTATTGAAAAACTTTAAGTATTTATTTATAAATGACGTAAAAGAGTTTTTAACCAAAAACCTTTTTTATTATGAAAGCATTTTTAATGTTGTATTTATTGAAAAACTTTAAGTATTTATTTATAAATGACGTAAAGGAGTTTTTAACTAAAAGAAAATAAAAAAATATATAATTTTTTTATATATATAATACGTACAATTTTTATTTATAAAATATAGTATTTAAGTTAAAAAAAAGTTTTCAAAATTATTTTCAATATACATAAAAAAAAATTTAAGCAAATATTTTTAACATTTTATTTATAGAAAAAACTTTTAAGTTTGTATCTATAAATGACATGCAGGTTTTTAAACTAAAAAAATTAAAAATATGTATAATTTTTTTATATAAAACACATACAGTTATTTTGAAGTTTTTATACAAAAAATATTTAAAAATAATAGACAAGTTTTATATATGAAAAAATATCATTTGGTAGTGCCTTTAAGATAAGATATCAAATTTGTGATATGTATTAATTTTTATATTTATAATTATATTTATTTATTGTACATCGCCCGTGCGTTGCACGAGTTATATGCCAGTTAGATCATGTAATGTCGATATATGTCATTATTAAAAGATTGGTTGAAGTGATAGTAATATTGAGTTTAGAATAGTCTGGGTGACAGTTAATCTATACATAGGAAACATTGGTTATGAAAACACATAAACAATGGATTCTCAAATCATTATAAATTTGGGGGAGAAGTTTTTTTAATAATGGGTGATGCATAAATTATTTTGTATGAATTATATCCAAATATAGTCCTTGTTAAGCTGGTTGTATAATAAATAATGAGCTTAAAGAGTAATTTTAGTATTTTTAGAAAAAATGCAAGTTTGAAAAAAAATGAGTTAAAATGCAATTTTAGCAACTCCTTGGGGTGAAACCGTAATTTAAAAAACTTTAAGGGTCTAAAAGTTATTTTATAGAGTTTATTTGGGTAAAATAAAGTTCTCCCTGAAATTTGATTAAATTCCGAGTAAAACAAGTAACTTATGAATTTCGGGGGATAAATTATAATTAAGGGTAATTATATAATTTTCTAAATTTTTATGACCCTAAATTTGAATTAGTTGTTTTTATTTGTATTTTTACAGGTACCCCGGGATATCGGACAACAAAGGAATTGATATGCAAAAAAATTTGGAATATGTCACGACACGACACGGTTGGCATAGTTGTACTAAATGATGTTTATAAAGTATCTTGAGCGTACTTGAGGACGTGCCATAGCTTTTCGAAAAGGTCTTTAAATGACTCACAACTTCAAAGTTCGGGCGAAAATGATATTTTAAAATCTTGGGAGTAAAAAATGCGATTAAATCTAGTGATGTGAACAATAACGTGAATCGTGATGAAAATTGAGGATAATAATTAAAAAAAGACTTCTTAGTTGTTTCCAACTCTTCCCAAGAGCTCATGATATATTTACCATTCCAAATACAACCAACTAAAAGAGCTTCACCCCAACCAAAACACTTCACCTCATGGACTATAAAAATGATAATTGGGCTCACTTTTTCACACATAATAATTTTGGAGCACTTTTCGAAGGTCAAAAATTTATAATTTTTTTGAGTATTTTCTCTATTATTAGGAGATAATTCTTTGGAAGTTTGGTTTATAATTAAAATTTTTGCTCATTCTTGCAATTTGTTTTTGTCTTTCATTATGGTAGCTTAGTTCTTCTATTAGGAGTATGGTGAAGTTTATCATAGTTAACTAATATTGTCACATTAATTTAATTGTTATTTACTCCCTACTCCTTTCAATTGTTATGAAAAAAATTCTATTCATTTTAAAATGACATGAGAGTGTGTTTTAAAACATTCAAAATTATTTTGTCAGATTAAGTTTTGAGATTTAAAAATAGTAAATTTTAATGGATTACGCTTGCACTTCGATTATTTTTATAGTCCAAACTTAAATTTTTGAACTTTAAAACTTGTATAATCTAAAGGAATAGGGATTTTAGCGATCTATTAAAGGCATTAAAAATGTTTCGAACATAATCGTTATATATTTCGAATTAAACACGACGAGAGTTAGTTTAATTCAAGTTATAAAAAGAGAATGCCAATATCAATATTTTTACTAGCTAATATATTTATATTCTGTTTGTTTTAGTTAGTAAAAAAAATTAGATTTTATTTTTTTAAATGTGTCGTGTTCGGGTTAAGGGAAAAAACACACTATCGTGTCGTGTCGTATTCATGTCTAATGACTCTTATCGTGTAGTTTCAGGTTGTGTCATAACACGACCCATTGAACCATTTTTCACCCCTAACGAGCATAGGAAACTCTCAAGGATGACTAAAACGTAGGCGACGTTTCTCCAAGATCGACATCAACTTAAACTTCATCCCGGTGTAGACAAGTGAGGGTAAAAGGTCCATGTAGCAGGTACATTTTTGGGTGCTACTATGTGGGTTAATTTCTCATTTAAATTACCACGTTGCATAAATTGACTTAAGGGCAAAACTCAAATGAAAGATAAGGTGGGATTGTCATCACCCTTCCTTGGGCCGAAAATCACTAATTAACAAATCATTCGCATATCCCGAACCATCACCTTTAATTAAGAATGAATTAAATGTTGAACCTAGGGTATTACATAGCTCATATGAAAACTCTTAACGACGTTAGGATTAAAAGCTACTCTAATGAGAACTTGTCAAATCGATTTTGTTTACCTTGTCTAGGATTGGTGTTTTTAATATTTCTTCGTGCCGACCGCCTACCTAGAGGTAAAATCGGGATTTGAGGCGATAACCATAGTTTATCATCTTTTAAATTATCCCTTGTCAAAGAGTAGGAGTTATCTAATTAGGGAGAATAATTCGGTAATCACCATTGTCATCGATTATTCTCGAGAAAACTATATTTTAAAACTAAAACTCCCCTTATCTAAATTAGATAATTAAATTTACTTTGTGTTATCTATGAATTACATGGTTTCAATCAATTTTTTTGTTTTACTTTTCTTCAATATATATATATATATATATATATATATATATATCTGAAATTTCAAACAAAAAATCAAAAAGGATAAAGAGAGAAATTCGAGTGAGCTCGGTGTATGGGAAGTTAATGTCGAGATCATATCAATTGTCTATCCACTATAGAGTCTATTACTTTTGTAGGTAGATTTTCGATATTCACCGAAATGCGAGACGAGTTAGCACGACGTGCCCAGAAGGAATACATTTAACCGAATAGGTCTAGTCAACCTTCTTACATATGTATACCCAAGGATAATGCAAATAATTTCCAATTCCATTCGGGAACAATTAAATTGTTACTCGTGTTTTGAGGGATTAAAAAAGAGGATCCCTAGCTCCAAGTTTGTGAGTTTGAAGAGATTTGTGGAACAAATGAGTACCAATAACTCACCAACGAGATTATTAAACTTTAATTGTTCTCATTCTCTTTGAAAGATAAAGCGAAAAGTTGGTTTAACTCAATTGAACCCGAGTTCTTAACCAAGTGGAATCAAATGAGTGTTGATTTTCTACAAAAATTATTTCTCAACCAAAAGATGGCGTCGATATACTACACCATCAACAAATTTACCCAAAAGGAGGGAGAAGCCTTGTGGGTCTATTTGGAGCGATTCAAGGACATGTTACTGCAATGTCCGCACTAAAAGATTGAGGTGGGACTATGATTCCAAATTATGTATGAGGGGTTCAATTTCAATACTCGAATTATGCTCGAGTTAATGTGCAACGATGATATTACCGATAAAAGTGAGGTCAGTGTGTGGGTATTCCTAGAAGCCATAGTGAAAAATTCAAACGATGGGCACCCAATAAGGAATCTAGGTCCACCACATCCGAGGAGACTTTCGATCACCATGTCGAATAAAGTTAAGATTTCAATTTCAAAGTGCCTATATTGTTCCAACGTTTAGAAGATTTAGAGATGGGTAAAGAGGATAATCAAGCCGCATATGCAGCCGTGAAACACGTAGGTTCATCTATGTGTATACTTGTGATATTTTCGACCACTTAGTCAAAAATTTCCCCACTCTTCTGGATTGTAAGGCACGCATTGAGCAAGCAAATGCCCTCTATAAAAATAGTCCAAACTATGATCTGTATTCCAATACGTACAATCCGAGGTTGCGAGACCACCCCAATCTGTTGTGGTTTAAAGTTCAGTACTAGGGAGGTGTTGGTCAGTGTTTAGGGAACCCACCCATGGGTTTCAAAATAATACCCCCACACCATCATATGCTTCATCTCAAAAGATCCAAGCTTTAGAGGATACGATAAATTTACTTGCTCGAAGTACCCTCTGATTCCAGAAATCGACTCAAAGTGTCCTCTAATCCACCTAACATAGCTTGCACATGAACACTTAATCCATAACCAAACTTTAGGTTAAAATGATCCAACTAACGAACTCGATGAATGGGAAACACAAGGGAACATTACCTAGTCAACCTAAGCTCTATCATAAAGGAAACATACCTAAAGGTCAATATTTTGTTCAAGACAATATTAGGTCATCACAATTCGAAGAGGTTGTCAAGGACATCATCACACTTAGGTTCGTTAAGGAAGTCAAAAATAATGTCTCACCAACCACCGAGAGTGAATCTGAGAAACGTAAGGAGAAGCAAGATCCACCTATGGATCCACTTTCCTCTCCATCATCGTCTTTCGAGCCACATGTAGAGACGTATGTCCCAAAAGATCCATTTTCGCAACATTTGGTGCCACAAAATAAGAAGGCGCGAGTTGATAAGATGTTGAAAGTTTTCAAGTAAGTAAATAAACATTCTACTTCTTAACGCTATACAATAAGTCCCTTCATATGCTAAATTTTTAAAGGACCTTTGTACCTTCAAAATAAACACCAACGTTCCCAAGAAATCATTTCTTGTCGAGCAAAACTAGCTTGATTATTTTATATAAAGTCCCCATCAAGTATAAGGATCCTAAGCCTAAGATCTCTATCGAGATAGGGAAACATCACTTCAAGAAATTAGTATTAAAGTTAGGAGCAAGTGTGAACCTTTTGTCGTACATTGTGTATGAGAGACTAGGTTTGGGGGAGTTAAATCTCACTAAGATGGCCTTGTTCTTAATCGACCGATCTATTAAGATACCTAAAGGTGTTGTAGAGGATATCGGTTAAAGTGAGTGAGTTTTTATTTTCGATAAACTTTATGGTCTTAGACTTTCTACAGTAGTAAACTCATCCACGCAAATATCGATCATCCTTGGGTTGACCCTTTTTGGATACTTATGACGTTGTTATTCGTTGTCAAAGTGGGTAAATGAACCTTTCATTTGAAATTATGACCATGGGATTAAATGTGTTTAATTTAGATAGGACATCATCTGATGAGGGAGAGAATGAAGTAAAGTAAGTTCAGGAAGTGAACGATGTCAGTATCCCCATGGGATAGTGACACAACCGATCTACGTGCTTGGCCACCTGATTTGTCTCTAGATATGAGTCTTGAATATTTTGTGGAAGAATTAATCCTAGTTGATGAGGATCTTACCATTGAAGTCTAATCATTATTAGACTAATTTTGTCATTTAAAATAGAGATATTAGGACGACGTGATAGATCAATTCCTTCTCTGTGAATCAAAACTCGACGAGCCTTTTAACAGTAAGCTAACATGGGAGGTTTTATCTATATGTGATGGGGTGGTGGAGAAAATCATTCGAGCGTTTCCACCTTGTGACTCATGCTTTGTCATACTACATTATCCTTTTCCACCACATCCACCCATATCATTTGAGTATTTGGATGACATGACACGAGCTTCTTCGATTTAGAGTCGAATTTATTCATTCTCCAGTTTGAGGGAAATCTAGGCTTAACATGTCATTTGGAATTTCATTATGATAGTCTCTTTGAGTCTGACCATCTATGGTATAATGTAATTGTGCATCACCATAACTCCACTCACTACATTCATTGTGTACCTTTTTGTGCATATATTGCCTGTTGGGTTAATTCCCAATTATTTCATCTTTCGGCTTATGATGGGACGCATGTGAGATCGGTGGGAAGTGGTAACATAAATAATGTAATATCAACCTTTTACTTTTGTACTTTATTTTTATTTTTTCCATATTTTATTTTGAGCACAAATGAGGGCAATGTAAAATATAGGTTTGGGGATAAAGATCGTATTTTTGAAAAAAAAATCTCAAAAAAATTTCAAAGATCTAAAAATATTTTCAATATAATTGAGTTTTGAAACAATTTCTTAAAATAGAAATAATTTACAAATTTCTTATTGTGAAATGTTTTACACATTAGCCATATAATATGATCGAAAATGGATATTGAGGTGAAAGTGGAAGACATTATTGAATAAATGTGAAAATTTTAACATAGTGAGATTTTGTGACATTCGTCATTTCCAAGAGAGTTAAACCAATCCGAGTTAAAATAACTCAAACTTTTGTCCAGTGATAAATTCGTTGATAATCTCAAAAAAATTGTTCAATTACTGAAAACAAAAGGTTAAAATGAGAATCTTAAGAATTGAAAGTCTTAGTAAGTCATCTTGAGACACAAATCAATGTAACGAAACTTGAAAAATGTGATTAAGCCATGATTTTAAAAGCCTAAAACGCCCTTTTTACATTATTCCATTGCAAGCCCATTTGAGCCAAAGAGAAAAATAAACCTTTTATTGAAAAATCCATTATCTTACCCAACTCCAACTAGGAGTTTTAAAGCGCATAAAAATAAGCCATACCCATTTTTTTTAGAATACTAGGGTAAAAGTACTAGAGGAAAAAGGCCAAAAGGAAAAGAAATTTTACAAAAGAATAATGCTTGAAAAGAAGAAAAGAAGAAAAGAGACATAAAGAAAGAATGAGGAATCAAAATGAAAAAAAAATAAGGTAGAGAAAAAAATAGAGGATTAAAAAAATGTCTAAAAGTCAAAATACCGAAAAAACTCTATATTATCATAAATTTATGGACTCCGAAAAAACCGTTATTTACAACCAAAGAAAGTCCTAATCGATCTCAAGTGAAATTATTTATAGTGTGGAGAGAAGATGAATAAGATCGATGGTACAATTCAATATTTTTGTAAAGGAATCAATTTTTCCTTAATGAAATTATATTCATCCATTAAAGACAAGTTTATTTTTCATTATGTATATATGAAATTTGTTCATTTAAATTTACTCTTTTATTCACGTATACCGAGAGAAAATAGTTGAATTCCTAGTGTTCAATTGGGAGTATATCTCCTGAAATTTTGAATCAAAGAAAACTTTCAAATACGAAATGTAACGATTAAATCTTTTGAAATGGACAGTTATATTGGCTATGTATACACACACAATAAATTGAGATTAAGAAGTGATTTCTTACTATATTTATGAACTATGCATTCAAAGGGTATATTACTTTTGATTCTTTTATATTGATCCTTGTTTTTGAATTTTGTGAATACGAGATAAAACTCACCCACTAGGGTAACTTAGGGGTTTAACAGCTCGTTGCACATGCTAAGTGAAATTGTGATCCATGTTAAAGTGAGTTAGATTTTAAATTTTTAATTTTGCTCGAGGATTAAATTTTTTAGATATTGGACTATTTGATGGGTGCATTATTTTATATGAATTATTCCCAAGTCAAGGCCTTTCTAGGCCCATTGCATTATAAATAATGAGCTTTTAGAGTCACTTTAATATTTTAGAAAAAAATTCAATTTTGAAGACAATTCGAGTTAAAAAATAATTTTAGCAACCTTAGGGGGTGAAACCATAATTTTAAAATTTTTAAGGGACTAAATGTTATTTTATAAAGTTTATCTAAGCAAAATAAAGTTCTCCTTGAAATTTGGTTGAATTCCGAGATAAAACAAGTAGCTTATGAATTCGGGGGATAAATTATATATGGGGTAATTATAAAATTTTCTAAACTTGTATGACACTAAATTTGAATTAATTGTTTTTATTTTGCATGTTTATAGGTACCCTAGGATTTCGGACAACAAATGAGTTGATTTGCAAAATTTGTTAGGATATGTCACGACATGACACGGTTGACATAGTTGCACTAAATGATTTTTATAAAATATCTTAAGCGTCCGTTGAGGCCATGCCATAGCTTTTCGAAAAGGTCTTTAAATGACTCATAACTTTGAAGTTCGGGCGAAAAGGAGATTTTTAAGTCTTAAGGTCAAAAATGCAAAATTTAAGTTGGCAATATGAATAGTCGTATGAATAATAATGTGAATAGTAATGAAAGTTGAGGATAATAATAATAATAATAGTAGTAGTAGTAGTAGTAGTAGTAGTAGTAGTAGTAGTAGTAGTAGTAGTAGTCGTAGTAGTGGTAGTAGTAGTAGTAGTAATAATAATAATAATAATAATAATAATAATAATAATAATAATAATAATAATAATAATAATAATAATAATAATAATAATAATAATAATAATAATAATAATAATAATAATAATAATAATAATAAATGGTTTTCTAATTGTTTCCAACCTTTTCAAGATCCCATGAGATATTTACGAACTCAAATATAACCAATTAAAAGAGTTCCACACCAACCAAAACACCTCACGTCGTGGTATATAAAAAGGAACATTAGGCTTACTTTTTCACACATAATAACTTAGGAACACTTTTGGGAGGTCAAAACTTTATAATTTTGGGGAGTATTTTCTCTATCATAGTGAGACAATTCTTTGTAAGTTTGCTTTATTAATGAAAATTTCTACTCATTCTTGCAATTTCTTTCTTTCTTTCATTATGGTAGCTTAATTCTTCTATTAGGAGTATGGTGAAGTTTATCATAGTTATCTAATATTGTCACGTTAATTTAATTATTGTTTATTCCCTAATCCTTTTAATTTCTATCAAAAAATTCGATATTCATTCTAAAACGACACGATTGCACTTTAAAACCTTCAACTCAAATCAAGTTTTGAGATTTAAAAATAGTATTTTTTTATGGATTATGCTTGCACTTTGATTGTTTCAGTAGTCCAAGCTTAAATACATTTGCGAACTTCAAAAACTCATATTTTCTAAGGGAAGATGGGCCCAGAAAAAGAATAGGAAAGGTGATTTCACTATATTTCTGACGAGGAACAGGGACTATCACAAGAATTTTTTTATAGGGATTTTATCCATCTATTAGAGACGTTAAAAATATTTCTAACATAACCATTATATTTTCCGAATTAGTTTGATTTATAACTCTTTTGTGTTTATCTCATTATATAATTACTTTGATTTAGTTTAGTTCGTAATTGTAGTTCTTATTCTCTACCCCAGTTAGTCTGGCTGGATAGTTGCAATTATTTTAAACATTAAAATTGATAAATCTTTATGGGTTCATACTTGCAAAAGCTATTCTATAATAGTCTATAAACTTGCGATAATTTTATAATTTTCCAACAATGGGGAGACGTTCTTATTTTCTCTTTTTTAAAGGTTGGTGTAAGCCCTTCGTAAAGTAGATACAACCTTATTTAATTTTTGAAAAAACTATATAAGACACATGTTACTCGAGTAGATAAATATTTTTTTTCCAACATCAAAGTGATTCACTTCTTTAGGGGATACGATATACCTCCACTTATTACTATGGTCTTATGTTACTTCTAGATTAATACTTAATCGATACTATTTCCCTCGCACTTTTAAACTTAATGAAGTAGCCGAGAGAAAGAAATCGTTACTAAATTATTTAGACAATAAAACCTCATGCATTTTTCCTCTATTCTTTATGAGTTTTGATAATAAGTCATTCTAAGATTTTTCAATGTCATTCTATATATCTTATATTATATTTATATGGGATTATGTAAAAGATTCAAAGGGTGTTGATACGTTATATCCACATATAAATCTTACCCTTTCCCACACATTATTAGTGGATGTTACAACCACTATTATTTTGGTTATCTGAGGGGAATAGTTATGTGATACTCTTGACGTCTTGTTTGTTTTTACCCTCTTTATATTTGTTGAGTTTAAACCTTAAATCACTGAAGTATAATACTTATAAACATGTATGAAAAGTATGGTTAAGGCCATAGGAGTTTCCTCGTACCCTTGAATCCTCATGAATCACTGATCATTTTATATTTAACATACATGACCTTCAAGTTGAAATCTTATTCGAATTATCATACAAGTAAAGTGAAACCTTATGAATAGTGGTAAAGCCATAAGACAACCAACTTGAATCGAGAGAGTAAGGTTAACTTCGATCCCTCCTCCTAAAGTAAATGATTGTTATATTCTACAATAAACATCAAAATCAAATGCAAGATCTATCTTGAATAGGTAGAATGGGGAAATTTCATATGATATCCCACTACTCAGTAATCTTACAAAAAATAAGGATTTTTTCCCGTGTGAAAAAATTCAGATCATAACATTTATGTCATTGCAATCTAGTAGTTCAATGGTATCTACCTTGCCTTGTAAGATATAGGTTACCACAACTCAAGATATGCTTTGTTCCATTCATCTTTGACAATCATGTTGTGGAGAATAATACAAGTTAGCACGATTTACCATACATCACAACGATATAAAATATGAGTTAGGCCTTTAATCGTGGAAAATAAATATTGTAAAACATTAAAATATTATTCAACATCCTTTTGCATGCCCTCTTGATTTTTTGTGAAGTCTTTATGTTTTGCATTATGTGAATGAAAAGTTATTTTGAGAAAAATGGACCAGTATGGGTATATCCATGTAGCGAAAAGAAACATTTGTCATATAAACATTCATTGATAATGTAATTGCACTAAGGAGAGTTTCTGTATATAATCTCCTAAAAATGTTTGAGTGGTCGAAAACTTTCAAATCATTGTTCGACCTCGACATACATATAAATTCACCCCAAAACCATTAATCATGGTCAACTACAGCCTCCATTATTGTTATTTCTACTATTTAATAAATACAACAGTACAGAATTACGAATTATTATTATAATTAAAGAAATAAAACGAAATTACAGAAAATAAAACTTACTTGAATTTGCAGAAATAATAATAGAAATAGAAAAGAATCTGAGCCCTGTGAATTTTCATAGTGTCCTTAAGACAATTTACTCCCTCCAATGTGCTTTGAGGTTGATGAATATTGTCTCCCAAGATAAACGAATTTTCCAAATTAATTATGTAGAATGACAATAATTAATTTCAATGAACACAAATCTGTGTTTTTGTACTCAACCAGAACAGTAATATGCCATGTAGAAATAAGAGAAAGAATTTTCTGGATGAAGGAAATAAGGCAGAAACATTTTCAAAATTACTGGAGAGGAACTTTTCATTAGTTAAAAACTAGAGGGAATGGTTTGTATTTATAGCTTTGGTTTTGACTGTTGGGAATAGTCAAAACGTTTTTAGCTGTCAAATAACACTTAATTAACTGCTGACTGTTGAAATTTAATTAACTTTATAATTAATTAATTAAATTAAATCCTAGAGAGTTAATTAAATTCGGCCCAAAAATATAAGAGATATTTACAAGCCCAAACCCAATCCCAAGCCCGAACCGAGTCGAGTAGGATGGACGGACGGTGCGCGCGCACGTGTGGGTTTTTGGCCCAAGCCCAACACATGCATAGTGTCGGTCATCTCCCCTTCAAAGAGTTGGGATACCCCAAAAGCATTCAAGCCTTAGTCCATACTTCGGGTGTTATTAACTCTTCAATTTTCCACTACTCTTCCAATGTGGGACAAGAGTTAAACACACCCAATTCATTAACTTTCATTGCTTTATGACTCACTTTGGGCACAAATATATCATTCACAACTTAATGGAATTGGACATGTGAATACACCACGTTAATTTCCATTCTGTAACAACCTAGGTTTTTGAGCTACTATTTTATATTATTTTGCCTGATGGGATAATTTTATTAAATAAGGGACGTTGGAGTATATATTGTTTCCCGTGATATTAAGGGATAATATTTACTATGTTTTGCCAATTTACCATTATGAGAGGTAAATAGCATTATATTGTGCTTTATTGCGTTGTTATATGTTATGCGACGGTTATGACTCATATTTAAATTGGAGCCTAATTAATGAAATAAAATGAAATTGGAACATAAAAATAGTTCACGTTATTCCGAATGCCAAAATAAGGGGTGTTGATGTAAAAAACTAGATTGCTCTAATTATTCAATCACAGATAAATAAATAAGACAAAGATTTTTAAAGTGGTTCGGCTAGGAATAAAACCTACGTCCACTGTTATGTTATTGCTGAGTGTTTGTGGAATTCTTGATTACAAGTTCTCTCAAGAAATTCCTGTCCCTTTGAATGGGGTTGATACATGGTATTTATAGCCTTGAGGCTGTAAATGAAAGGTTCGATACATTAAATGATATACATGTGAAAGGGTAATACATTTAATGTAGCGTGCGCGTCAAGAATATAAGCATTCAATGAATATTTGAACTGTTAATTATCTGGCAATTAATGATACGACCGAGGTGCAGCTCGGACCGCCATAGTTGCTCGTTGATCAGGAGTTCCTCGGAGCACTAGAGTACCTCGGTGCGCTAGAGCACCTCGGAGCGTTAGAGTTCTTCGGTGCACTAGAGTTCCTCGGTGTATCCTTGTTGCTCGGAAAGAATCATGGTTGGTCGGGAAATGAACTTCCTCGCTGCTATTGTGCCACGTAGATTGACACGTGTCTTCGTATTATTCGTCCACATCAGCATATTAATTTTGGTATCAACAGAAGCCCCCAATGTTTCATATTTCGAACTTTGAGGAGTATGGAACATTCTTTCTCGGTATATGGCAATATTAAATGACTTTCCTGGGTTTCAGGAACATTGTGTTCAAATTTCCTTCTCATTTCGCAGCTTCCGTCCTTTTTTTTGAATTTTTTATAAGCGCTTCGATCTCCGTGTAGTTTTTGTCCTTTTAGCCACCGGAAGTTCAGTAGTTTCTTTTTGGTAATCATTTCTTTCGCCGTTTCCCAATGCAAAGTATTTAAACTTCTTAGGTAACCATACCGTCTTCTACTTTTCCCAATTTTCTGCTTTCAAGCTTTCTATTCTCTCTTTCAGTCTTGTGCGTTCGTCCTTGTTTTCGTTCGTTGTTGACAGCTCTCCCTTCTTCCTGTAAGCTTTTTCTTCCTTCTTCTTTTACTCACCATGGTGTATGTTATTGAATCTGTTGAAAAATTCCGTTCTGATTTTTCCATCCCATCTTGGGTAATTTTGGAAGAGTTTTCTGGAACTCAAGATTACTTTCATTTGGCTGAGGGACATTGGTTCCCCAGTCTTTTTATTGCTGAATGTGGTTTTTCCTTTCCACCAAATCCATTGAGTCTCGAATTTTGTCAATATTTTGATCTTGTCCCTGCAAGAATAGCCCCCAATTCATGGAGAATAATTAATGGGGTGTACAAATTAAATCTAACTCATGGGACTCGTATTGGGATCCCTGAGATCATGTACTGCTATAAATGGGCCACTCTAGATAATATTTATTACTTAAAAACTAGGTTTTTAAATAGAGCCCTTGTAGTTAACCTCCCTGACTCAAATAGGGATTATTTTGAACATGGATTGGTTATAAAAAATTGGCAACATGCCCCTTTAGCTGGAGATGGCGTATACAATGGTCCCAGATGCCCCCCATATGGCAATGGGATAGATTTATTTTTCATTTTATTTTTCTTATGAAATTATGCTTTCATCATGTTTGACAAAATGTATGATTGATATCTCGTTATGTATTTATTTGCAGTTGATAGCAAAAGAAGAACTCCAAAAGAATCAGAGGTTAATATCAAGCATCTGAAACTTATCGGGGGTTTGAACAAGAACGTTGCAGACGAACACATCAGGTCTGCCTCATATCTGCTACAGTATAAGAGTTACACAACCTCTTATACTGCTCGCCCTATCGAACCAGCTTCAACTCCAGAAGGTTCATCTTCAGATTCTCATCTCCCTTTAAGTCAAAGGATGGGTAAGAAAAGAGCTCCTCCTGCTCTCTTCGATGATGTTACTTCTGTTGTTGGGGCCAAGAAAAGCAAAACTGATGTCCCAGAGGGGACTAAAAAAGTGGATGCTGGGTCTTCTAAAGCTACCGAGAAGCCCCCAATAGTTCCGAGCAAGAAAAATGCTCCTGTAGATGTAATTACAATTTCTCCGACCAAGACTTCTTTGGTTGAAGGTTCTGATCTCCCGTTGAGGAGATTGAGGAAATCATCTTTGGTTACTCCGGCTGAAACTGCCTCCTCTCTACCTGCTGGTGGTACTGATGTTCCAAACATCATTCTTCCAAGTTCTGCAATGAGCTCGGTCGTACCCGAGGTCCATGGTATTGATGAAAGAATTCCTAGGGATATGCTGACATCCTTAGCTGCTCGTCACCTTGCTTCGGTAAATTTCTCATACTTCTGGTTTTTCTTTCTTTCTCTGAAAGCTTGCATTTTGTATTGACTTGGCTATTTTTCTCATTTTTCAGTTGGTGAACTGTTTCAATAATATTGTGAAGAAGGATGAGGCTATTAAAGCTTCAAGCTCCTCGTCAGGTGTAGAGGATGCTCTGTTGGGTTTGACCCAGTCTTTAAAGGAATCTCGTCAACAGTATGTTGACGAAAAAGCTGTTTGGGAGAAAAAGTTAGCTGTGGCTGAAGCTGAGTCGGTGAAGATGGCTGAAACCTCCAAGAATTTGGAGGATAAAGTAAAAGGTTTGGAGGTTAAACATCAGGAATATGATGACAAGCTGAAAAAGGCAGAGGAAGAGTTATCTACCCTGCGAGATATCAAGGTCAAAAAATAAGAATTGGATGTGAAGCTCTCCTCGGAGAAGTTGAGAAGAAAGGTTGCAGTCAAGAAATCTTTCAGTGCTGGTTGGGAGAAAGGATGGGATAAGGGGATTGCTGCCATGACATCCCAAGTCCAATATGGGAAGTTAAAATACTTCCATGACGGTTGGGTAGCTGCTCTGCAAGAGTTGAAGGTCAAAGACGATTCTGAGTTATTCCAACAACACCTCCCTGGTCCTCCTCCACCAATTGTGGAAGAAGAAGAAGATGAGCCTGCCTCAGATGAGTCTTCTATGGCTATGGGTGACCCAGTCTCTGCTTCTCAACCCTCTGTAGTCGAGGACGTTTCTTCTATGCCTCCTCCTGCCGAGAAAACTCCTGCTGATCAACCCGTTGTTACTACCGAGCAACCGAGCTCCTCGTCCCAGCCTCCCGAGAAAGTCTTGGGGGACAAGGAAAAGGTGTGAAGTTGTTCGGTATCATTTCTATATTTCAATTCTTGTAATCGAACAATGTAACCTTTTGATGATCTAATAAAATACATCTTCGTTCCTCTTCTTTATTGATACTCTGTCTGCTTTTATTAATTAACTCTTGCTTCCTCTTCTTTATTAGTTTTTGGCCAGAATGGAATTGATATCTGCTCCTGATACTGAGTTGATGCGACAATGCAATGGATATTATAAAGCTGGTCATACAGACCTAAGTGTATCAGAGATTGTCGACATCCTTGGTCATGATGCCTCAGAACAAGCAGTTGAGGCTTACCGGTATCTGAAGGATTTACTTGATAGATCTGTGGCCAATAATGTGGCGTATTACGAACTGATCGAGGAACTTCATGGTTCCATAGAGGATCTTCAAAATCAACACAATGCAACAATGGCCTCGTTGCACGAGGATTATGAAAGTAGATACCAGCAGCTCTCTTCTGAAACAGGCCATAAGAAGATCATTGCTGGATATGATATTAGGGAAAGGACCTTAAAAGGTGAAGTTGAAGCTTGCAGGCAGATTGCCGAGATCCTGGAACAAGAAAATAATAATTTACAGAAAAAGTTGGCTCAATATGAATCTGCAGCATCATCTTCCACTGCTCTAATGCCCGTTACTGATGAAGGTTTCTCTTTCTTAGAGGTCAAAAATGCCAAATTAAGGCAAGAACTGGATGATTTAAGAAGATCTGCTGTTTCTGGGACTACTCTTGGACGAGGAAGAGGTTCTCGGGGGCGAGGAAGAGCTGCTCAAAATGTTACCGAGGAGCAAAGCTCTCCAGTCGCTTCTCGGAGCCGATCAAGAGTTCTTAGTCGCAATGTTGAGGAGGCTCGTACCCAATCTACTTTGGAAACTCAAGCATTCCAATTAAACGTCAAAGATCGGGCCCTATCAGAAATGTCCAAGAAAAATCCATCCTTGGAAGATCAACTTACAGCGACGAAATCTGCTCTGCATAATAAGGATCTTTTTGCCAAAAGCCTTCATGAACAATTGGATAGATTAACCTTCCAATTCCATAAACAGCCAAGGGAATTCTGGATGGCAGGATACAATGAAGCCCTTGTTCACTTGGATGCTCGTATTGAACATTCCAATAATGAAGGTTATAAACATGGATGGTTGAATGCACTGGGTGTGTTAAAATTGGAGCGAGGGCACTTCTTATGGGATTATCATGCTCCTGGGCTACTTGACTTGCCTGTGCCACCTTTCAAATTGGACATGGCCTGGATCCCAGCTCGTTCCATTCCTCGCAGCTTAATTTCAAAATACCTCGGTGATTATAGACTTCATTCCCAAGTTGAAGTATCTCGTCCAGAGCATCTAATGGATACCCCTTCAATAATGAATGTCAGAATGCTGAAGGACTTAAACTTTATTAATTCTCCTCTTTGCTTGGAAGATCCTCCTGCTGGCGAAGAGCCTGTCTCAAAAGCAAAGGGCAAGAAACCAATAGAATAGGAATCTTAATGTAATAGTCAGCACATACATGTAATATGTAACTTATTTTGAATTTTTAATGAAAGACTTCATCTTTGTTTGTAAATCTGTATTGGTATTATCTCGTGTTTTATCAAACACTTTACACTTATGCATATGTATCTGTTAAAAAGATAACAATAATATTGTTCATTGAGCAACTTAATAAAAAGTTACAAGTATCAAGGTTGTTCAATCACTTAATAATAAAGTAATGAGTATAAATTGTTCCAACTGTTTCCAACCAACCATGATGGATGAATAATGTTTGTTGACCAACTACAGTTGATGGGTCTTTATCCCCTACCAGCCATACTTGGTTCAATTTCAAATATTTTCATAAAATGTGTCCGACCAACTAAGGTCAATAATTTGTCCTCGTCGACCAACTATAGTTAGTGGGTCTTTATCCCCGACCAACTATACTTGGTGTATTTTGGAATATTTTGTTTTTCCTAACCAAAGGAGTATTTTTTGGCTCCTTAGAGCGCTTTTTGGCTCCTTAGAGCTTTTGGCTCCTTAGAGCACTTTTTGGCTCCTTAGAGCACTTTTTGGATCCTTAGAGCGCCTCCTAACCAAAGGAGTATTTTTTGGCTCCTTAGAGCTTTTGGCTCCTTAGAGCACTTTTTGGCTCCTTAGAGCGCCTCCTAACCAAAGGAGTATTTTTTGGCTCCTTAGAGCACTTTTTGGCTCCTTAGAGCTTTTGGCTCCTTAGAGCGCCTCCTAAACAAAGGAGTATTTTTTGGCTCCTTAGAGCTTTTGGCTCCTTAGAGCACTTTTTGGCTCCTTAAAGCTTTTGGCTCCTTAGAGCGCCTCCTAACCAAAGGAGTATTGTTTGGCTCCTTAGAGCTTTTGGCTTCTTAGAGCACTTTTTGGCTCCTTAAAGCACTTTTTGGCTCCTTAGAGCACTTTTTGTGTGCATAGTGTATTACACTAGTATTCCACGAAAAACTTTCAACCAGAAAGAAAATGGCGAAACATCCTCGCTTTATTCATAATGAATGGAATGCTTTACATTTTACATTACTGATAATACTTGCGTAGGTGTTCAGCATTCCACGCATTCTTAAATTCTTCTCCTTCTAGAGTTGTTATTCCGTAAGTTCCTGGACGAACAACCTCTGTAACTCGGTAAGGTCCATGCCAGTTTGCTTCCAACTTATTTTGCTTCTGAATGACTTTCTTTAGCACATAATCCCCTTCTTTTAATTCACATTTCTTCACCCTTTTGTTGTAAAACAGAGTTGTACGTTGTTGGTAAGCAGCATTCCTAATGGCTGCCTCTTCTCTAACCTCCTCGAGCATATCCAAATCCAATCTTCTCATCAAATCGCTGACCGGGGAATTAAAATTCAGTACTCTATGCGTTGGGAGACCCAACTCGGGAGGTATCACAGCCTCACTTCCAAATGCTAGCATATATGGTGATTCTCCAGTTGCTACTCGGGGAGTTGTTCGGTAAGCCCATAGTACTGATTGGAGCTCATTGATCCAATTTGCTTTAGCTTCATTTAACCTCTTCTTTAGACCATTTAGTAATGTTCTGTTTGTCACCTCAGTCTGTCCATTGCTTTGGGGATGGCCTGGTGCTGAATGATACTTCAAAATGTTCGATTGATGACAATAGGCAGCAAATTCTTCATTATCGAATTGTGTTCCATGGTCTGTGATGAATGCATGGGGGAGACCATATCGACAAATGATGTTCTTCCAAATGAATTGATATACCTTCTCGTACGTCATATCAATTAGTGGTTCAGCTTCCACCCACTTAGTAAAATAATCCACTGCCACGACGAGATACTTGAACCTTCCTCGGGTCGTCGGCAATGGTCCAACCAGATCAACCCCGCACATGGCAAATGGCCAAGGTGAAGTTATGGGTGTCAACAATGCTTGTGGAGTTCTTCGGATGGAGGAAAAACGTTGGCACTTGTCACACTTCTTGGCATAGGCAATACAATCAGCCCTCATCGTCGGCCAGTAATATCCCTGTGTCATTACCCTTTGCAAAAGTGTCCGACCTGCTACATGAGCTCCACAAGATCCTTCATGGATTTCTTCAACCAATTCTTTGACTTCTGATGGATGCACACATCTTTGCAAACCTGTCATAATTCCTCGTCTATACAAAACACCATTAGTTAACACATACCGAGCAACTTTATACTTCAATTTCTTTGCAGTTAGCTTGTCCTCTGGTAATTCTCCTTCTTCAATGTATGCTCTGATAGGATCCATCCAAGATGGTCCTAAGTCAAGGGTTATTATATTCACCATCAGATCTTCTTCTATGCTCCGACTGTCTAATACTTCAATTGGTATCGTTCTTCGCAGCTCGGTGCGCGTAGCTGACGCTAATCGGGCCAGTGCATCTGCTCTGGCATTCTCCATCCTCGGTATTCTCACCAATTGAATAGCATCAAATTCTGTTAATAACTCCACCACCTTTGCATGGTACTTCACCATTGATTCTCCCTTAACTGCATATATTCCCATCATTTGATTCACAATTAATTCAGAATCACTGAAAATAATTATTTGCCGTGCTTCCATAACTTTCGCCAAATGAAAAACTGCTATCATGGCCTCATACTCAGCTTCATTATTGGAAGCCTTGAATTGGAATCGCAAGGCATACTCCATGTCAACATCATCAGGGGTGTTTAAAACAATCCCTGCTCCACAACCAGCTGTGCAAGATGATCCATCTACATATAATCTCCATGTAGGTAACTCGTCTTCAAATTTCTTATCTGTTAGAGTTCCTCGGTAAAATATCATCTGTTTTCTTTCATCATCCCCGAGTATCCTTAGTTCCTCATCGGTCATCTGTTCGTGCCCTTTTACCAGTCGGAATTGGTCTGGGTTTGAATATGATGATTTCTCTACATCCACAAGTTCTTTTACCAACCTTGGTTGGTCTGGATCTGTGTCTGTTGATCCTGTATCGTCCACAGGTAGGTCAGCAAGTACCTTTTGTTCCTCGGGGGTATCAGGGTATGTGAATTCAGCTATAAAATCTGCTACAGCTTGCCCCTTTAATGATGATCTGGGTTCATACACAATATCATATTCACCAAGTTCTATTGCCCAATACATCAATCTTCCTGATTTTTCTGGCTTGTGAAGGGCTTGTCTTAATGGCATGTCAGTATATACAATGATTGTATGGGCCTGGAAGTATGGCCTCATTCTTCTACTTGCTTCAATTAATGCCAGTGCCAATTTTTCTAGCTTTGGGTACCTGATTTCTACACCTCGGAAAGCCTTACTTGTATAATAAATTGGCTTCTGGACTCCATTCTCCAATCTGATCAACGTCGAGCTGACTACATTCTCTGATACTGCCAGATATAAGTACAACTTTTCTCCTGTTATTGGCCTAGACAACAATGGTGGGGTTCCCAAATACTTCTTCAAATCTTGAAAGGCCTTCTCACATTCATCAGTCCACTCAAAACTTTTTCGCAGTGTTTTGAAGATGGGAGGCATTTATCAGTTGCTCGGGATACAAATCTGTTGAGCGCTGCAACTCGTCCGGTAAGACTCTGTACTTCTTTCCTCGTCGTTGGGGATCGCAGTCCTAAAAGAGCTTTGATCTTTTCTGGATTTGCCTCAATACCTCGTTGATTGACTATGTATCCGAGGAACATTCCTTCTCGTACTCCAAAGGTACACTTCGTCGGGTTGAGCTTCATTTGGTATTTGTCCAGTTGATCAAAGGTCTGGCCTATGTCAACTAGATAATTAGTAGCTCTCTTGCTTTTGGTGAGCATGTCGTCGACATAGACTTCCATATTGCAACTGATTTGTTCGGCAAAAACCTTATTCATCAGCCGCTGATATGTTGCACCTGCATTTTTTAAACCAAAAGGCATAACATTATAACAATAAGTTCCCCTTGGGGTGATAAAAGAAGTACTTTCCCTGTCTTCCGGCTTCATTTTGATCTGATTGTAGCCAGAATAAGCATCCATAAAGCTGAGTAGCTCATGTCCCGAGGTAGCATCCACTAGTTGATCAATTCTGGGCAATGGAAAATGATCTTTTGGGCATGCCTTGTTGAGATCAGTGAAATCAACACACATTCTCCATTTGTTATTCTTCTTCTTTACCATCACCACATTTGCCAACCAATCTGGATATTTCACATCTTCAATGAATTGGGCTTTCTGAAGTTTCTCGACCTCCTCTTGTATGGCCTGGTTCTTCTCAGGACTAAACACTCTTCTTCTTTGCTTCACAGGCTTGATCTCCTTATTCACATTGAGCTCGTGACATAAGAAGTTTGGATCTATACCTGGCATGTCTTCATGACTCCAAGCAAAATTATTCTTCCTGTTTCTCAAAAAAATTATCAACTCCTGTTTTATTGAAACATCCAGCGACGATCCTATCTCGGTTACTCGTTCAGGATGCTCGTCGTCCAGAATAACAATTTCTGTAGACTCCACCACCTGTCCTTTTACAAGTTGAGATTCATCCCTAGGGTCAAGAGTTTCAATTTCCGTACCCTCTTCCACTTGATAAGTAGTAGTCTTTTTCCTTGATTCTTCAAGTTCTTCCTGCTCGGCAGACGAATAATAGCATTCCGAGCTACTTTTTGATCACCTTTCATAATTCCGACTCTAAAATTCGTTGGGAATTTCAGACACTGATGTACTGTAGATGGAACTGCTTCGAACTTCTTCAATCCAACTCTTCCCATGATGATGTTGTAGGCTGACTGCACATTCTTATCCATCACAAAGAAGCGTATTCTTTCTGTTCGACAAGCAGGCCAAGTTCCAATGAGTATATCCAACTTGATCGTCCCAAGTGGAAAAACTTTCTCGCCAGCAAAACCCAGAAGGGGTCAGTGATAAGGTTCCAATTGAGATAATTTTAAATTCAAGCTATCAAAGCATGAATAGTACATGATGTCTGCCGAACTACCATTGTCTACTAACACCCTTGAAATGACCACATCCTTCATCCTCATTTTGATTACCAAAGGATCATCATGAGGGTAAAGAACACCTGTCAGGTCATTTTTTGAAAAACCAATCACTAGCTTCTCTTTGTTTACCTTCCTCGGACGATCATCCTCGGCCAGATTTATTCGCTGAATATATGAACAAGCTTGAGCCTCTCCGAGGTAAGCTTTTCTTTCTGCAGTAAGGTCTCCTCCTCCTGCATCTCCTCCTGTAATGACATTACAATCAAATGACCCAAAACGAATGGAAAATACTTCTCGTTCAGGCTGCCTTGGCTTCTTGGGAAGATCAGGGTCATCTTCTTCATGATCCCTCTTCTTTTTCTCCTCTGCACGACGAGGAGATCTAGATCTCTCTCTAGTTCTATCATCACTCTTCCTTTCACCTCTACGATCTACATACTTTGACAACTTTCCTCTTCGGATGAGTGTTTCAATCTCATTCTGAAGGGCTATGCAATTTTTAGTCATATGGCCATGATCTTTGTGAAATTCGCAATATTTGGCCTTATTCCTCAGATCGGGATTTTTCTTCAGTTTCTCTGGCCACTTGATTTCCTCGCTATTCTTGATTTCTTCCAAAACATGATTAATACCCATTTTCAATGGGGTATAATTATCGTACTTCTTTAGGACTTCCAACGTTGTCCTATTATTCCTGTAATGCTTATCACCACCATTACCTTTCTGATCTTTCTTCTTAGACTTGTCGACCTCCACTTTTACTTCTTTATCCATATTCTTCTTCGCAGCCATAGCCTCCCCGGCATTCATAATTTTGGCTGCTTTTGCCATCAACTCGGACATAGTTTTAGGTGGATCTTTGGCCAAGGTGTAGTACAGCTTATTAGGGAGCAAACCACTCATCAAAGCAGTGATTGCTGTCTTTTCTTCGTAATCTACGACTTCCAACTTCTCGTTATTAAAACGAGTTATGTAGTCTCTAGTACTTTCACCTGATTTTTGTCTAACACTTAACAAATGTGCTACTCGCTTTATCGGCTTCGCCCCAAAACAAAAATTCCCAATGAACAACTCGGCTAATTGAATAAAAGTTGAAATCTTACCCCGAGGAAGATTGTTATACCATATCTGTGCAGATCCGGTAAGAGTTCCCGAGAATGCTCTACACCTCATCTCGTCGGGGACGGCATATATGTCGGCGGCAGCTTGGTATTGTTCTATATGAAGTACAGGATCTGTCTTTCCATCATACTTGGGGGTCACCACAGGTGCTTTGAATTTCGATGGTGTAGGAAAATCCACAATGGCTTGCACAAAAGGTGTCCCTTGAACAAAAGTTCTCTGTAAGGGGTTTCTTGCCTTAGCCATTTCGCCCAGTCTATCCTCCAACCGCTGAATGGAACCTTTCCATGCTTCATTTCCTTCCTCAGGCCGCTTAGTCCGAGCAACTGATTGTTCTGACGTAGCTTCCTGAGATTTATCTCGACGAGTAGCTGGTCGTGATTGTGCTGATCCTTCTCTCAAACCTGATGGTGGCCGAAAACTTCTCGATGGAGCTCTAGGTGGACTCATATTCCTCCTTGGTCCTAATCGACTGAAAGGAGACGCCCTGCTTAATCTTTCCAAAGCGCTGGTTCTCTCCGGAGAGAGAGATATAGGTTGATTTGTATCCGTAGCCCGTATCGATGAAGTTTGCCCAGGTTGATAAGAAGAATCATTAGATTCCCCATTGCGATATGACGCAGTACGTCTGGATCGTGATTTCCCATGATCACTCCGTTGTCCTGAATAGGTAGGTGCACCGCCTTGAAGAGTTTGAATGAGTTGCCTCATAGATTCTTACATGGCGGTTTGTCCTTGAGCCAGATTTGTCATTATTCCAGCCAGATCTGGAGTTGCAGATGGATTTGGAGGATTTCCAGCACTTCCAGCATTTCGATTAGTGGATTCTGGATTATCTGCCATTGATAACTAATGATTTTTGTGAAAAACGATAGTAACAGTCGTTTCCCACAGACGACGCCAATCTGTTGATGTAAAAAACTAGATTGCTCTAATTATTCAATCACAGATAAATAAATAAGACAAAGATTTTTAAAGTGGTTCGGCTAGGAATAAAACCTACGTCCACTGTTATGTTATTGCTGAGTGTTTGTGGAATTCTTGATTACAAGTTCTCTCAAGAAATTCCTGTCCCTTTGAATGGGGTTGATACAGGGTATTTATAGCCTTGAGGCTGTACATGAAAGGTTCGATACATTAAATGATATACATGTGAAAGGGTAATACATTTAATGTAGTGTGCTCGTCAAGAATATAAGCATTCAATGAATATTTGAACTGTTAATTATCTGGCAATTAATGATACGACCGAGGTGCAGCTCAGACCGCCATAGTTGCTCGTTGATCAGGAGTTCCTCGGAGCACTAGAGTACCTCGGTGCGCTAGAGCACCTCGGAGCGTTAGAGTTCTTCGGTGCACTAGAGTTCCTCGGTGTATCCTCGTTGCTCGGAAAGAATCATGGTTGGTCGGGAAATGAACTTCCTCGCTGCTATTGTACCACGTAGATTGACACGTGTCTTCGTATTATTCGTCCACATCAGCATATTAATTTTGGTATCAACAGGGGGTGCGGTTGTTTTTAGGATAGTCGAGATAGTCGAAATAAGTGCCAAGTTGTGTTTTTGAGTTTCAGGCACTTTTGGGGTGTTATGACTTAATTATGTGGTTACGAGTCATTTTAATGGTGTATTAACAATTAAAAGGGGGGAGTCGTGTTTTATGAGCCGTTTAAAGTCCCCCACCCCTTTTATTTCTTCAATCTTATGAGAGAAGCCAAAGGAGAGAGAGAGAGAGAGAGAGAGAGAGAGAGAGAGAGAGAAGAGAAAGTTGGGAGAAATGGAGAAAAAGAGAGAAAATGGAAGATTGAGGCCGGAATTCGTTGCTACCGGACGGGAATCCGAGACTACGAACCCGGGGCAAGTTTCTTACTTGCTAGATGTTGATTTAATGTGATAATTTGCATGTATAGTTAGTTTTTTGGAGATTTAAACCATAAATGGGTTTTTGTGGATTTTTGGTGTTTAATCCCTTAATCTTAGTTTTAATTTGATTTGAGGAGATTATATTGGCTATTAATGGTGTAAAGATGATTTGGTATCATTTATTGTTGTTGTTGATGGGTAAAATATCGTATAAAAGCTTGGAGGTTTCGTTAATGGCAGAAACAGCTTCTCGGGGAAGAAGTTGTCCGCCAGGATCGATCGATCAAACCTTGGGGATCGATCGATTGAAGCCTTCGATCGATCTACCCCTTCTGAAAAGGTGAGATTTTTCTAGTTTTTTTTAGCCCTTTTCTTTTAGGTTCGAGGTTTAGGAACCTTCCTTTGGGAAGTAATTAAGATTCCTAGAGGGTTGTTTTGGGTAGACTAATGTCCTAGGATAAAATAGGATAATTGGGCTTACCCGGAGGGCTAGTTTGTATAGGTTAATGTCCAAATGATATATGAAGTTAATCTAAAGATAAATTGGAGATAAAATGTCAATGTTGAGACTTTTGGGAGACATTCCTTGAGGGAGACTCATTTTGATGGTTTATGAAACTCTATGAACTCTTGGAGGCTAGTTTGAGGATAATGGCACTTTGGGTCTTAGGTCATTAATAAAATATGACTTAATGAGAATGAAATGCATATGATAAAACTTGGTACTAAATGAACAAGTACAAATGATTTTTGAGAATGTAAAAATGGATGTTTTCAAATGGAAAGGAAAAATGATTTTCATAAATGTTAAAATATGGATCCACACCTCTCTAAATCGCTATCATAAGGGAAGTTCGCGCGTGTGGTGAAGCCCCCTGGCTAGTGAATGCAGGGTGGATATAGTCCCTAGGCCATATGAGCGTTTATTGTATATTTTCTGCGCTGGTTAGGTAATTCTGGGTGTGGTCATGACTATCCCACAAGCATATGGCCGCTTCCCGACGTTTCGGTAGGATCCCAGGTTGTCTTGATGATAGGCCTGGAAGATGATAGCCATTTAGGGAAGCGCACAATGGGAAAACCCAGACGGGCAGTCTTAGATGACGTTATATAATATGATATATAACTATGTGCAATAATGTGGGACATTATTGGTTATTAAAGCATTTTATGATAATGAAATGGCTTTAATTACATTTTCCGGATGGAAGAAGGAAAATGGATGATATGATATGAAAAGGTTAAAGATTTTTTATGATAATAAAACTTGCTTTAAATTATATATATTTTCCGGATGGAAGAAGGAAAATGGAAAGTTATGAAATGAAAAGGATAAAACATTTTTATGTTAATAAAACTTGCTTTGAAAATGTATTTTTCCTGGATGGAAGAAGGGAATAAAATTGGTAAAGAAAGTTTTGAAATGAGGTTATTTGGTAAACATTTGATAAAATGAATTATCATTTATATATATATTCCTAAAGAAAGAAATAGGAATGGTGCATGTAAAGTTATGAAATTGACTTGGTAAACATTTGATAAAATGTTGTATCATTTATATATATTCCTAAAGAAGAATTAGGAAGTATGCTTTTAGATGGTGAATGGGTTTATTTATGTTTCCTTGAGTAGCTGTAAATGTAATTTCCCATACATATATGTATATATTGATTACGTGCTAAGGGTCTAATGGATCTCAACGATCAACCTTGCCTAGTAGTAGTGTATCGGGGGGTTCCTTATTTGGATTTCGCTTGGCGATACACCCCACGCACGAATAGGGCATAGTGTTGAGACTGGGGAAAAGTTAGCCCTTAGTACTTGGATTAACTAGATCATTTCATTGATATTGCTCTAGGTTGTTCTTTTAGATTGAGAGGTGAGAAATATTATTGTTAATTGCGAGAGAATTACACACTTAACTGTCATGCATTTTAGTCACATGGAAATCATATCAAACCGGGCCCTGACCCGTCTATATTTCTATGTTTTTACATATACTCCTTGCCATACAGGTTCTCTACCGCATGGACACCCGTATTTACATTTCCATTCCGGTTGTCATGGAGCTATGACATATTGCGGATGTTGTAGGTTATTTGTATTAGACGCTTCTTTCCATTGCACTCTATTTATGTTCAGTTTATTTATTCGGGCGTGTTTCCCATGCTTTACATTCATTTATTATATTGTAATAATTGAATTGTAATACTCGGTGTAACTATTGCTATTGGTCTGTTCACCGGCAGCTTATTCGGTGATTATTTATTATATTGTCATTCTTTATTCATTGATTTTTTTTATATCCACAATTTTTGCAAATGGGATTGTCTAAGTGTTTTCTTTTACTTACTAAATTTTAAATTTGACAGTCCATTTTCTAAAATGATTGGTGGTTATCTCGTATTATTATTTTAATCGACAGTGATGCTGAGGATGAACCATCTATGATTCCTGTGATTATTAGAGTATTGGGCTGGCCACCTATTATTTTAGTAGGTGGGTTGTCACACTCGCGTAGGAGAATGCGTTTATATGTGGTCCTGTAAATATCGAGGTGTGGGTCCCATTTAAATTTGAGCTCAAAGTTGCTCAAAATTTTGTCCAAAAAATTGGACAGATTTTAAGTCCAACTTTCCAACAATCCCCCACATGAATGATATATCGCTATAAATAGAAACAAAATAGATGCAGATGCATATAGAGGTTGAGTAGAACATAAGATTTATTGCATCGGGATAAGTAGCCTAGTGGCCTTGAACTTTCCTTAGTGATATACCATCGGATTTACTTGATCAGTAGTAGACTTCATGTCTTTGAACTGTCAATCATTTTTGTAAACCTAGACATTAGTATTCACACAATAATTCTTCAACATAGTTGGTTCTCACGTTTGTGTTCATTTTGGCCATGATCACCACTTGGTTCCGTGAGTATTTTAGAGAATCTTCCTTTCATCATTCTCATAGAAGTGACCACCTTCTTACTCACGTAGGTGACTGTGACACCCCACCTAATAAAATACCGAGCGATCAATCATGTACCAAATTAAAATAGGAGTCTCATATGGTTCATTCTTAGCATCACTGTCGAAAACCAATTAAATTACTAATAACTTATTAGGCTGGCATCAAAATTTTATTTGACTAATATTTTTAAACAGATCATATAATTAAAACATCCACACAGTTTTTATATATGAAACTGAAATGAAATAAAATAACCGAACACTCGATTTAACATATTACAATCAAATTGAATACCGTACTAAAAAGGCGAAAAAGGAATAAATAAATGTAATTTTGGCTTTAGGCCCGAATGTTTATACAGTACCTCCTATCTAGATTACAAGGATAAGAGCGTCTACAGTAAACATGCATGCATCCACAACTGCTGCAGCAGACATCTGACTCGAAAGAATCGTCATCCAGGCATCCCTGTGTCTGGACACCTATATATATAGCAAAAGAGGGAAAAAGTAGATAAACGGATCAGAGCCCGAGTTGTGAAAATATTTTGCAAGTGCATAAAGGCTATACTTAAAAAAATTATGTTTTACCTAATATTTAAATTTGGTATCGTACTCCCATGAGATACCCATCACCCCTCTTTTAATAGTGCACACCTATCGTATACCTATTAAACAACCTAGTTAAGCTACCCTGCCTAACTAATCCAATTCACCCAATCTCTAAAAAAATTCTTAGTTAACCCGAGTACTAAGGGCTAAACTTCTCCCCATTCCCAACACTGCTCTATGTTCATGCGTGGAGTGTCTCGCGAAGAGAAATTCAAACAAGGAACCCCCCGATACACTAATACCTGGCAATGTTGATCGTCGAGATCCATTAGGCCCTCATTACCTGATGCGTATATAAGACTCATACATATATATATATATATATATAGTTCTTAGTAGAACTTTTGATTCATATAAATTCGGACATAATTCTATCGGAAGGGAAAAATACACATTATATACATAAGTTTACTATATGACGTCTCAATTTAATATACAAACAATATACCATACGCAACCAGTATATGATTATACCTATCAGAAACATAAGTATAATATAACCATCCCACCGAGCTATAAATTGAGGATGCAATCTCATAGTGCCTATCCAAAATCCGGGTTTACTCACTATACCACGGTACCAAGCCAGACACTCACATGGTCATGGTAAACGAATACACAACGATGGAGGCGGTCATGTTCCCTCTGCAAATGGAGTACACATGTCACACTCGAATGCGGGAAGAGATGACCTGGGGATATAATCTCCCTGATCCTCAACCCAGGGGATTCATCCACATCGCACAACCTCCCTGGATCGTACTAGAGAAAATATATAATCTGTCTGTCCCAGCCCTACGCCAAAGGAAAGCCCGTGGAATCATCCTCTAAGGTACACACTTACCAATCACATACAGATATATATATATATATATATATATATATATATATATGTATTCGTATCATAGTATATATACTGTAATCAAATCATATATATATATACATTTAACACTCATCAAATGTATACATGGAAATAATTGCCAATCTCATAATGATATTTAAGTATTCTCCGACTTAAATACTAAGCCCATAAGTATACTCTTACATAAATATACCTCGCACCTTGATTACTGTTAGGGGTTTATATACTCTCCAAATATCCCAATTCATAACCATTATATAAGTATACCCTCAACTTATCTTTAGTCTATAACCTAAATTACATCCTAGTCGCCTCATAGGATTTACTAAATTATAGTCGGCATATACTTACATTATTTATGCACACAATTATCTATATATAATCGCCCACCGAAATATTCCTTCGAGTGTTACTCATCTTAAACACCCTCGATTAAATAAGTAATGGATCCCATTTTCCAAGAACCCAAAGTTTACATACCGTTTCGAAATTTATTTAGAGGTCCCCACTCTATTTTAGGAGCCCTAAACATTTAATTCCTCAATCTATTTATTTTCCTCGAAATTGTAATTTTAGTGCCACACATCTTAGCACCCTCCTAGCCCCTATAAATTTCCTCAAATGTCTAGATATTAATTCCCTCAATGAATCTTCATTTCCTTAATTAAATAAACTAGAATCAATTAAAATTGGAAATTATCCCATATAATTAACCCTAGTCAAAATTGCCAAAAATCCTGAAGGGTCCATCGATCGACCCTAGGCCGTCGATCAATCGATCGATCCGGACAACTTCTTCTCCGAGACTTGTTTCGGCCATTAAAGCTTCCCCAAAGCTTTTATCTCCTCTCCTAACATCCTCTGACCTCAACCAATGACATATACACACATAAAAAGGCTTCTAAACATCCTAGAACCCATAACCAACAATCGATTTGAATTAAATCCGAAGTTTCTCAAATTGGTTATTATTCGGGATTTACTCGTTTAACTTCCGAAAACCCATTTTGATTCACGAAAACCCAACCCCAAAATCGTATAATTTGTTATTACCAAATTATAATATGAGATTTATGCTCAAAAGGAAATAAAGCAAGTAAGCACTTGCCTCGTGGATAAAATTCGACGACCTTGAGTCGAATCCCACGGAATTTGGACGGATTCTCCATTTTATTCCTCTTTTTTGTCTTCCTGTACTCTTCTCTCTCTTCCTTTCCTCTTCTCTCTCTTTTCTTTCTTTTCTTTCCCTCTCTCAAGCCTTATATAGAGAGAAATAAGGGTTTATCACCTTAAACCCGAAAATGACTCATTTACTGAATTACGAGTCCCTATTATCCCAAACATTCCTGGAGCCTAAACAATAGCCTTGGACACTCTATTCTGACTATTTCGGCCATTCTGAAACCAACCACTCACTCGAAATCTCCATCTGAGTCACTTAACTGCGAATCACTAATTAAACTCAACACCTCTTACTACGGGTTTTTCAATTAAAATATTATCCTTTGTCGCTTTACCCAGTTGTGACATGTAATTAAAATAGTCCAACTTATTAACTTAATCCCAAAAGTAAATGAAATACACATATGAAATCATCTAACCCTCATAAATTCCAAAAATTATTACTCGGAGAAATTCCTCAAATTTCTCAATTACACCCATTTATGAAATTTAATTATCTCTAAAAATTTGGGGTATTACATACTTACCCACTTACAACAGAATTTCGTCCACGAAATTTGGATATAACCTACACCATCAACCTAGGATCGCTAATTAGACTACGTCCTATAATACCAAAGTCGAAAGGTACTAACACAATAGTTCCCTACCATATTTCACCTATCTTAAGGCGTATACTCTAACGTACTAGCTTGACCCCAAGATTATCTAAATCTCCATATGCTACAATGCTATCTAGGTCATAAGTTTGACTCTAACGTCACATCGCACCTTGTGCTTCTATAGCCGCAAGTAAAGAAAATGAGCCTATAACCGCCGCTCCAACTAATCGATCCCATCAGAGATCCGATATTCTAAGCGTCCGACTACTACATCCCGACATCTAGTTTCCCTCAAAAAGGTGACTAAACTAGTGATTGACTATTCACATCATCTAATTTCTCATCTTAGGTGTACCAACTCTCGTTATGCCTACATCATTGGGTTGTTGCGTGCCCCATATGACGTTCCATCCAACAAATTACAATCTTACTTATAACTGCCTCACAGTATATTCTTTAACTTTGTATACTATATCTCTTCTATTTCAGACGGTATATAAAACCAACTTACCAGGGTGCCCATACACCTTTTGACCCATTCCTGTTTGCATAACCCTTACAAACGTCACACACGTAACACTTTTTCTAAGATGGGTCTTCCTTCTTCGTCCTGGTACTAACACCTGGGTTTTCCTAGCCCGAAAGATTCTAAATTCAACCTTCTTATACCTAGAAATCCAATCCTTCTCAAAGTTAACCCACGAACCTTCTCGTGGTTAACTCACCACAATCTTCTCATAACGGCTCCACTAGACCTTCTGGCCTTACTCCCTAATAATCATACGATCTATGTGTTTTCCTATCCACGCAAAATGAGTACTATCCTGAGTTTATCCCTAGTGTCCAAGGCCTCTCTCAACTTCCAACATTTACTCGGTTTCATGCGTGGGACGTCTCGCAAAGCGAAATCCAAACAAGGAACCCTCCCGTTACACTACTTCCTCGCATCGTCGGCCATCCAGATATAATGGCCCGAGGCACTCCAGCGGGACGTCCTAAATCCTATCTCGCTAACCTACTAATTTACTTCTACCACTCTATCCTTCCTTCTTGGCGAAATGGAAAATCTAACTAATCGAGGCGCCTACTCTCTTCAAACATTTTATGAACATCACACCCAAAACATATTATCTTCGAATTAGTCTTCTCATCAAGGCCTAGCTACAAGACTTAAATCAATTTCCTTTACCTTGCCTTACCCGCATACTTGCGGTGAGAGAACCATTTTAGTGTTTTTCCATAGCACTTCCATCTCTATAAGCACACAATCATCACACGGCTCTCATCCATAGTGTTTTCTCCACATTAGATGACTTATCATCAAAACCAACATCCTTGCATCCAGTAACATCT
The DNA here is from genome assembly GCA_949130495.1 of Sambucus nigra. NCBI lineage: Eukaryota > Viridiplantae > Streptophyta > Magnoliopsida > Dipsacales > Adoxaceae > Sambucus > Sambucus nigra. Next base: position 694,391,338 of record OX422210.1, read on the forward strand.
CTCCACTCCCGACGTCGATAAGGTTCATGCGTAGAGCATCTCGCAAGTGAAATACAAATAAGGAACCCCTCCATTACACTACTACTTAACTTTGTAAGTCGTGGAGGTCCGTTAGCTTCAAATATGCTACCGGGATAACCTTATCGCATCTTTCAACAAAATGCGGTATGAACTCCTATCTCTGTCCAGGAGCCACACCACTAAGCGCTCGCACTAACACTAAGTCCTTGCGTAAATAATAACAAGCGTAAACTCATAGTTTAACAAATAAATCCTGCATACCTTAAATCACATCTATAAGGTCCCCACACACTCAAATCATGATAATGAAACATCTACTCACCGAAGTTCCATCTAAGTATACAGTAAAGGCGAGCTCAACCTGTATCCAGGTGAGATATCGCAGCAACAACCTGTTCCATCCTGGAATCGCGAATACGATAGTCTTGCAATCATTAGCCTGCTATCGCTCTGATAATACAATAACATAACTCTTATAATAGTAACATCGTCGTATAACACATAAAAAATAAGTAGTACAAACCCGATACAAATCCAAAATATCAACACTCGTTTCCATAACGAATAAAGAAAATAGAACCCCGCTATCGGGGAAAAATATATAGACATACACTATATAAGGTTATCAATACCGTTATAAAGCTCGAATTACACACGAATTTAGGGTTAGCGAAATACCGCAACTCTATCTGGTCACGCAAAATATACCTCCTTCATCTAAGGCAAAATTTGTAACATCAAATTCGCAAATCTCCCTAACTGCTCTGATTGGTTTCCTGACATAGTACCCTTATCTTAACCGAACCAAAACTACTCTCATCAATACCTCACCTAGGCATCCCATTCTGGTCCTTTAATTCCTACCAGGCAAGGACTAACCGTGTCGGTCAACACTCCACCTCACCCTATTTCCCATCTCTGGCCTTCCTGACCATGATAAAGTTATCAATATCATCAGACTCTATAGCCATGATCTTGACAACCACCTTCATAGTCCCCTTAACTTCTGCGTTAGAAGGAAACTCCACTACCGACCTCAACAGCCTTGCTTTAATGAATTCCCTAGGTGGATGTCCACTGATGGGGTTCTATAAACACAAATTCTCCATAAGTGTTAGCAACACTTACCAGTGAGCCTATCATTCCTCTGAAGGGATCTCTCTCCAATTTACTTACCTTAATTCGGTACAAAGTTCACTTATTCCTATAATTCTTAATTCATTGTCGGCCTCAGACCGATCCTCGTGTGAATAATTCAGGAACTAAATTCCCTCCATTTCTGATAGACCAAAGGAACTAACGGATATATCCATCTGTAAGATCCCTCTATGAGAAAAACATCCCGCTCTCCTAAACATGGTGATTACCGTTTCCACCATTTCAGTATTGCTCCCACGAGTGAAAAATTTTCCTCAAATTTTCACATTTGGGTATTTTGTACCCTGCTCGAAGCCAAATCTTCCGAGCCCTCTACTTCCACTGAGTAATGCTACATTGACTTCATTTAATTTAAACCTCAACGTATGGTCCTTATGAAAAACCTTTTGAATCTTTTCCCAGTTTAACTTTACTGGGTAATTCAACTTTAAAACCATTCTCTACTATTGCGGTACTTGGATACTCATAACTAATATACTTTAGTAGTCGTTACAATAACCCTCGACAAACATCACAAGGGGAGTGACGTCTACTACGGTCCTTATCTTTAACTTCAACTATCCGCTCCAGCTAAGCCTCGCCTCCTTCTGACCTCATCACGACCTTCCCTGGTCGCCCTTCCTCGATCAACACACGAATCTCTAATGAGTGCACAAAAGATTTACTATAATTTTATATTATGGCAAGAGAACGAAATCTCACAAGAGAAATCAACAATCCTAATCATAAGGCTCTATATCAAATCGAAAGCAGCGCTGAAAGCATAGTACGTCCGTACAGATTCCTAAGGACACTAGAACCTAATGCTCTGATACCATCTGTGACACCCTACCAAATAAAATATCGGAGGATCAATCATGTATAAAATTAAAACAGGAGTCTCATATGGTTCATTCTTAGCATCACTATCGAAAACTCATTAAATTACTAATAACCTATTAGGTTGGCGTCAAAATTTTATTTATCTACTATTTTTAAACAAATCATACAATTAAAACATCCACACAGTTTATATATATGAAACTGAAATGAAATAAAATAACCGAACACTCGGTTTAACATATTACAATCAAATTGATTACCGTACTAAAAAGGCGGAAAAGGAATAAATAAATGTAATTTGGGCTTTCGGCCCGAATGTTTATATAGTACCTCCTATCTAGATTACAAGGATGAAGCATCTATAGTAAACCTGTATGCATCCACAACTACTGCAGCAGATGTCTGACTCGAAGAAATCGTCATCCAGGTGTCCCTGTGTCTGGAAACCTATATATATATATATATATATATATATATATATATATATATATATATATATATATATATAGCAAAAGAGGCAAAAATTAGATAAACGGGTCAGAGCCCGAGTTGTGAAAATATTTTGCAAGTGCATAAATGCTATATTTTAAAAAAATATTTGACCTCATATTTAAATTTGGTATCGCATGAGATACCCCTCACCCTTCTTCTAATAGTGCACACCTATCGTATACCTATTAAATAACCTAGTTAAGCTACCCTGCCTAACTAATCCGATTCACCCAATCTCTAAAAATAAATTATATTTAACCTGAGTTCTAAGGGCTAAACTTCTCCCCATTCCCAACACTACACTATGTTCGTGCGTGGGGTGTCTCGGGAAGTGAAATCCAAACAAGGAACCCCCCTAATACACTACTACGTGGCAATGTTGATCGTCGATATCCATTAGGCGGCCCTCAGCATCTCACACATATATAAGACTCATATATATATATATATATATATATATAGTTCTTACTAGAACTTCTGATTCATATTCATATAAATCCGGATATAATTCTACCGAAAGGGAAAAAACACCTTATATACATAAGTTTACTATATGACGTCTCAATTTCATATACAAACAACATATTATACGAAACCAGTATATGATTATACCTATCATAAACATAAGTATAATATAACCATCCCACCGAGCTATAACTCGAGGATGCAGTATCATAGTGCCTATCCAAAATTCGGGTTTACTCACTATACCACGGTACCAAGCCAGACTCTCTCATGGTCATGGTAAACAAATACACAATGGTGGAGGCGATCATGTTCCCTATGCAAGTGGAGTACACACATCACACTCGAACGCGGGACGAGATGACATAGGGATATACTCTCCCTGCTCCTCAAGCCAGGGTATTCACCCACATCGCCCAACCTCCTTGGATCGCACTAGAGAAAATATATAATCTGGTTGTCCCAACCCTACATCGAAGGAGAGCCTTTGGAATCAGCCTCTAAGGTACACACATACCAATCACACACACACATATATATATATATATATATATATATATATATATATATATATATATATATATATATATATATATATATATATATATATATATATGTATTCATATCATAGTATATGTACTGTAATCAAATCGTATATATATACATTTATCACTCATCAAATGTATACATGGCAATAATTGCCAATCTCATAATATTAAATAAGTATTCTCCTACTTAAATACTAATCCCATAGGTATTCTCTTACATAAATATACCTCGAACCTTGATCACTGTTAGGGGTTTATATACTCTCCAAATATCCCAATTCAAAACCATTATATAAGTATACCCTCAACTTATCTTTAGCCTATAACCCAAATTCCATCCTAGTCGCCTCATAGGATTTACTCAATTATAGTTGGCACATACTTACATTATCTATGCGCACAATTATCAATATATAATCGCCCACCGAAATATTCCTTCAAGTGTTACTCATCTTAAACACCCTCGATTAAATAAGTTATGGATCCTATTTTCCATGAACCCAAAGTTTACATACCTTTCCGAAATTTATGTAGAGGTCCCCACTCTATTTTAGGAGCCCTAAACATTTAATTCCTCAATCTATTTATTTTCCTCGAAATTGTACTTTTAGTGCCACACATCTTAGCACCCTCCTAACCCCTATAAATTTTCTCAAATGGCTAGATATTAATTCCCTCAATGAATCTTCATTTCCTTAATTAAATAAAATAGAATCAATTAAAATTGGAAATTATTCCATATAATTAACCCTAGGCAAAATTGCCAAAATTCCTGAAGGGTCGATCGATCGACCCTAGGCCATCGATCGATCGATCCGGACAGCTTCTTCTCCGAGACTTGTTTCGGCCATTAAAGCTTCCCCCAAGCTTTTATCTCCTCTCCTAACATCCTCTGACCTCAACCAATAACATATACACACATAAAAAGGCTTCTAAACATCCTAGAACCCATAACTAACAATCGATTTGAATTAAATCCTAAGTTTCTCAAATTGGTTATTATTCGGGGTTTACTTGTTTAACTTCGGAAAATCCGTTTTGATTCACGAAAACCCAACCCCAAAATCGTCTAATTTGTTATTACCAAATTATAATATGAGATTTATGCTCAAAAGGAAATAAAGCAAGTAAACACTTGCCTCGTGGATAAAATCTGATGACCTCGAGTCGAATCCCGTGGAGTTTGGTCGGAATCTCCCTTTTCTTTCTTCCTTTCCTCTTCTCTCTCTTTTATTTCTTTTCTTTCCCTCTCTTTAGCCTTATATAGAGAGAAATGAAGGTTTATCCCCTTAAACCCGAAAATGACTTGTTTACTGAATTACGAGTCCCTAATAGGTCAAACATTCCAGGAGCCTAAACAATACCCCTGGATACTCTATTCTGACTATTTTGGCCATTCTGAAACCAACCACTCACTCGAAATCTCCATCCGAGTCACTTAACTGTGAATCACTAATTAAACTCAACACCTCTTACTATGGGTTTTCCAATTAAAATATTATCCTTTGTCGCTTTACCCAGTTGTGACATGTAATTAAAATAGTCCAACTTATTTACTTAATCCAAAAAGTAAATGAAATACACATCTAAAATCATCTAACCCTTATAAATTCCAAAAATTATTACCAGAGAAATTCCTCAAATTTCCTAATTACACCCATTTATGAAATTTAATTATCTCTAAAAATGCGGTGTGTTATACTGACATCCATAAATATTATCCTACAATACCCCACTTAGACATACGAAGATATGGATGTCATTAAAAGCATTACTTATCCTAATTTCGCGACAGATGTGCACTGTCTCATCTTTGGAATGGAGTGGATTAAATATTCTCAAGTGCTTACTGAATACAATGAAGTTCGGTTTGCCCATTGAACCTACATCTTGGGATCTCCAGTCAGCTAAGTTGGATTTCCACTATATTGATTCTTATTTATTTATAGGCTTTAAACTCATTCCTCTCGATGATCTTTCAACTTGTTCTCGGTTTAAACCTTTATTTAGTGGATCCGCTATATTATCTTTTGACTTTACATAATCAATTGAGATAATTCCGTTTGAGAGAATTTGTATAGCAGTATTGTGTCGACGATGAATATGTCATGACTTTTCGTTATACATGTGATTTTTTGCCCTTCCAATTGTCGATTGTCTATCACAATATATACATATTATGGGCACAGGTTTCCACCAATTTGGAACATCCTCCAAGAAATTTTGAAGCCATTCAGCTTCTTCTCTAGCTTTGTCTAGTACAATGAATTCGAATTTCATTGTAGATCTAGCAATGCACGTTTGTTTTGAGGATTTCCAAGATACAACTGCACCTCCAATGGTAAATACATACCCACTCGTAGACTTAGAGTCTTTTGCAACTCCAAGGGTAAATACATACCCACACGTACACTTAGAGTCTTTTGTATCAGATATCAAATTTGCATCGCAATGTCCTTCAAGAATAACTGGATATTTTGACTAGTGCAGTCCATAGTTTTCAGTGTATTTTAAATAACCCAAAACTCTTAATATTGCCTTCCAGTGATCTCTCCCTGGATTACTCGTAAATATACTTAGCTTACTTATCGAGTATGCTATGTTCGGTCGTGTAGAGTTCATGATATATATTAAATTATCGATAATACGAGAGTATTCTAGTTGAGATATGCTTTCACCATTATTTCTTGCTAGATGTAAATTTACATCTACCGGTATCTTGGTAAGAGTGATATCAAACTTCTTGAATTTTTCAATTACTTTCTCTATATAATGAGATTGAGATAATATAAGTCCATCTGATGTTTTAAAAATTTTAATTCCTAATATAACATCAGTGATACCCAAATATTTTATGTCAAATCAACTAATCAATATTTGTTTTGTAGTTTTGACAATTTCCAGGTTACTACCCATGATAAGCTTATCATCAACATAGAGGCATACAATGACATATCCATTTTGAATGTATTTAAAGTAAACACATTTATCGCATTCATTAATTATGAAACCATTTGATAACATTGCATTATCAAAATTTTCATGTCATTACTTAGGTGCTTGCTTCAATTCGTAAAGTGATTTAACAAGCTTACATACTTTTACTTTATGTCCGGGAGCCTTGAACCCTTCAGGTTGTTCCATATAAATTTCCTTGCCTAGTTCACCGTTTAAGAATGCGGTTTTTATATCCATTTGATGTATTTTAATTCCATTAATAGCAACTATTCCTATTAACATTCGAATGGAGGTAATTCTCATTACCGGTGAATATGTGTCGAAGTAATCCAACACTTCCTTTTACCTATAGCCTTTAGCTACAAGTCTAGCTTTATATTTATCAATTGATGCATTGGCCTTTACTTCTTTTTGAAGATTCATTTATGGACTAACGGTTTTGAACCTGGTGGAAGATCCACTAGTTCCAGTGTATGATTTTGTAAAATAGATTCAATTTCGCTATTAATTGCTTCTTTCCAATTCGAAGCATCAGGTAAGGATATTGCTTCTTTGTACGATTGAGATTTTCTAGCAAATATGTTAGAAAATCTGGCCGAAGGAAGTCGAGGTTCTCGCTCTTTTACTACGTCTTAGTGGTTCAATAGGTTGATGAGTACCACTTGTAGTAGATTGATTTCTCCTTTTAGAAGGGTCAGATTATCGGGTCATGTTATAGGAAATTCATTTTCAAAAAATGAAGCATCCCTCAATTCAATAACCGTATTTACATGAATATTCGAAATCTCAGATTTACAAAGTAAGAAACGATATGCATTGCTATTAATATCATAACTGATAAGTACACAGTCAATGGTTTTTGGTCCTATTTTTACCTTTTTAGGTTTAGGAACCATCACTTTGTCTAAGCACCCCCACACTTGTAAATATTTATAGCAAGATTTTTTACCTTTCCATAACTCATAATGTGTTTTATGAGTTTTCTTGTGTGGTACTTTGTTAAGAATATAATTAGCAAATAATAAGGCCTCCCCCGACAAGTTATGTGGAGCTCCTGAACTTATTAACATAGAGTTCATCATTTCCTTCAATGTGCGGTTTTTACGCTCAGCAATGCCATTTGATTGAGGAGAATAAGGAGCGGTGGTTTGATGAATAATTCCATTTTCGGAACAAAATTCCTCAAACGGATATTCATATTCACCTCCTCTATCACTCCTAACAGCCTTTATCTTTTTGCTTAATTGATTCTCAACTTCATTCTTATATTGTTTAAATGCATTAATAGCCTCGTCTTTACTATGTAATAAATATACAAAGCAATATTTTGTGCAATCGTCAATAAAAGTAATAAAATACTTTTTTCCACCTCTAGTTTGTACAAATTTTAAATCGCAAATATCCGTGTGAATTAAAGCTAGTGGTTCGATTATCCTTTTAATAGAATGAAAACGTAATCTAGCTAATTTTGATTCCGCACAAATATCACATTTATGATTTTTATCAATATCAAATTTTAGCAAAAAATCCAAGTTAATTAATCTACGCACACTTATTAGATGACTCAATCATATAAGTAGAACTAGAAATTTCATTCATAGGGGATGCGTTAGGCATTAGTGTCATTACATTCATTTTAAAGAGCCCCTCAGACAGGTAGTCCTTTTCCACATACACATCATTTTTTGACAACACAAACTTATCATAAACAAACACAAGTTTAAACTCATTCTTGCTTAGAAACGATCCAAAAATCATATTTTTACGGATGTCAGACACGTGCAACACATTATTAAGAGTGAGTTCCTTTCCTGAAGTCATTTTCAGAATAACCTTTCCTTGTCCCATGACTTTAAAACTCGAAGAGTTTCCCATAAAAAGGGTCTCCTCATTTTCTAAAGAGTAAAAATTAGTGAATATCCATTTGTTTGCACAAATGTGACGTGCATCCCCAGTGTCCACCCACTATTCCTTGGTATATCCTACCAAATTGCATTCAGAGACAACAGCAGAAAAATTTATGTCTGCTATACCATCGAAAATGTTCTCACCCTCCGACACATTTTCTTGAGCATTGTTCTTATTGGCATTCTTTGGTTTGCAACACTCACTTGAGCGGTGTCCTGACTTGTCGCAATTGTAGCATTTGCCTTTGAACTTTTTCCTTTGTTTAGATGTGCCTTCCCCATCATGCTAACATTTGGATTTTGGATCTTCAACCAAATGAGCTTTGGACTCCATGATGTTCTTTCCACTTTTTTTTAGATTCACGATTGTCTTCTTCAATCCGTAGTCGCACTACCAATTCTTCAACATTCATCACCTTGCGTTTGTGCTTGAGATAATTTTTGAACAAATTCCAAGATGGAGGCAATTTTTTAATTATCGTCGCCACTTAAAAAGTGTCACTGACTGACATTACTTTAGCATGAATGTCATGAAGAATAACCTAAAGTTCTTGAACTTGTGCAATAACCAGCTTGGAGTCAACCATTTTGAAGTCTAGAAAACGACCTACGATGAATTTCTTCATACCCGCATCTTCAGTTTTGTACTTCTTCTCCAAAGAATTTCGCAATTCCTTAGCGGTTGTCATGGTGTTGTACACATGGTACAACATCTTGTCCAAGTATGCCAGGATGTAGTTTCGGCACAGAAAATAAGAATGTTTTCATGCTTCCACGATAACAACTTTTTCAGTTTCATCTCCTTCTTGCAAGGAGGAACAATCCTCATAAACTAACCTTGCCAATTGGAAGGTTGTGAGATAAAAATACATTTGTCCTTGCCATCGTTTGAAATCGGCCCCGGAATTTTTTTTCGATTTCTCCCCATGTGGCATGTTCACGAGGGCAGCAATAGTCGAATGTGTCACATTCACGGTTGGTGGGACTGCGTTCGTACTTTGTGATTCCATTTCTGTTACAGAACCAGAATTTTTATCTAAGACCTTATTCATTTGTAATTAATTTATCAAAAAAAAATACAAAATTCTGTACACCAATTTCCTCCAAGAATAAATGAATTCTAAATAACATTCTAAATGATATGATACAGAATTAAGCTAAAATATTAAACACTAGTTATTACTAGTCTAAATTAAGAAAAATATGTGTCAAACTGTTTTTAATAAAAATAAAAATAAAAAATCGTACAAACAGAATTACAAAAATATCATGTAAAAACATATTTCCATAAATAAAATTTATTTTTTATAAAACATAATTATTTTACACTAATAAAATTTCTGTAATTTAAAAACTATTATGTGCATGATATAAACATTAGACAAAATTAAATAGTCTTAAGATTGTTATTTCTACTATTTAATAAATACAACAGTACAGAATTAAGAATTATTATTGGAATTACAGAAATAAAACGAAATTACAAAAAATAAAACTTAATTATAAAAAATAAAACTTACTTAAATTTGCAAAAATAATAATAGAAATATAAAAGAATCCGAGCCCTGTGAATTTTCACAGTGTCCTTAAGACAATTTATTCCCTCCAATGTGCTTTGAGGTTGATGAATATTGTCTCCCAAGATAGAACAGATTTTTCAAATTAATTATGTAGCACGACAATAATTAATTTCAACGAACACAAATCTGTGTTTTTGTACTCAACCAGGACATTAATATGCCATGCAGAAATGAGAGAAAGAATTTTCTGGATGAAGGAAATAAGGCAGAAACATTTTCGGAATTACTGGAGAGGAATTTTTCATTAGTTAAAAAATAGAGGGAATGATTTGTATTTATAGCTTTGGTTTTGACTGTTAGGAACAGTCAAAACGCTTTTAACTGTCAAATAACAGTTAATTGACTGATGACCGTTGGCATCTAACTAATTTCGTAATTAATTAATTAAATTAAAGCTCAGAGAGTTAATTAAATTCGGCCCAAAAATATAAGAGATATTTACAAACCCAAGCCCGAGCCGAGCCGAATCGGACGGACGGCGCGCGCGCGTGTGGACTTTTGGTCCAAGCCTAACACATGCATAGTGTAGGTCATCTCCCCTTCAAAGAGTTGGGATACTCCAAAGGCATACAAGGTTTAGTCCATACTTGGGGTGTTATTGACTCTTCAATTTTTCACTACTCTTCCAATGTAGGGCAAGAGTTAAAATACACTTAATTCATTAACTTTCATTGTTTTATGAGTCACTTTGAACACAAATATATCATTCATAACTTAATGGAATTGGACATATGAATATACCGCGTTAATCTCCTCGCGTAGGAGAACGCGTTTATATATGGTCCCACAAATATCGAGGTGTAGGTTTCATTTAAATTTGGGCTCAAAGTTGCTCAAAATTCTGTCCAAAAAATCTGGACAGCGTTTAAGTCCAAGATTTTAAGTCCAGTTTTCCAACAATTATAACCATGCCCTTTTTGGTGATCTCGATGTGTCCCCCACGAAGCCACTGGGTTATTTTTCATTCATAATGCATACAATTTATGCTACCTAGCACCCATTGCTCCCTTTTTGTGAGCAATCGATAGAAATTTGAGGTCATGGGTATCCTCAAGTACTAATTTAGAGAAGCTTTTTTATGCAGAAAGATAACATTGGATAATTTTATAACAGAAAAATTCTTTAAATGCTTAGAGATGGTCTAATATAAGTATCCTTGTAAAGTGTAAGCGCTTACAAGAGGCTTGCATCAGTTGTAAAGATAGTCTTTACAACAACGGGTCTTAAATTAGATATATTAGTAAATCGAAGTAAATGAAGTGCCAGGATCGTGTGGGTCTTAAATTAGATATATATTATGATACGTATATGGAAACAGTTACTTTTCATTTCTAAAGCTTATAAAATCATTATTCATGTCTAGACGGTCTATTTACAATGATAGTTGAGCTGATACACTTCTCACACGAAAAATCTGTGAGAAATTTTATGTTATGGAAAATTAAAAAAATTGCGTTAAAAATCATGAGTATATATAAATTAAAAATATATCATTCAGTGGATGGTCACTTAATTAACATTTAATAAGATACATCCAAAGGAAAGCTCTAAGCATGGGAAGACTGGCAGCAAAAGAATGGCGGCCTTTTTGAGCTATCTCTAGACCATATGAATAGTCCGGAACCATAGAAGCGATCAAATGAACATTATTTTGGCCATTAACTTCTCACTAAACTCTAGGTCACTTGTGATTCAAGAGTAATTTCTCAAATGCATCAAGAAACATTGCATGTTTAATTGAATATGGCATTTTAAACTTCTTAGGAATTGAGTTAAGGGAAATATGTGTTTAAAGTCACCAACATTTTCAGAGATACTGAATTAATTAAATCTTGGGTTTAAATTTTTAATTCTTCCTTTAACTAGGATAACTCTCAGCTTGAGGTTATGTCACAAAAACAATACTATAACTAAGTTGAAAATAAGTGTCGCTAACATAGTTTTAGCAACGGGATTAGTGACAATATTGGTAGTGATATTGGAACAATAAGGATTATCAATGGGGTTGATTAGAGCAAGGTTATTCATGATTAAAAGGATTCTATTATAGAGACCAAATGTGGTTAGTAGTAAGTATTAAGACACTACAAACTTGGTATGTGAGTATTAAGTTCAAGAAGTTGTTTTTTATTGACGGTGAGTGAGTGATTTGTGGGACTACGATTTTTGGTAAGTTAGGGTTTAGAGCTTCTCCAATGTATCAGGCTATTTCTTGCTATGTGGCTGTGGTTAGTGGACAATGTGTTTCTTAGTCACCAAGAAAACCAATTCACAACGGATCAGGATAACAAACTGTCTCCAATGGAAACGTGTGAAATGTAACTTCTATCCTATTTGGCATATGGTTTCTCACCAAACTATTGGCGGTAAAAATACTCCCGCTATGTTACCCCCGCCAAATTACTTCATTATATATAGCACATGGATCTTCTCATTCTCATCTCCTAAAAGTTTCTCTTCCAAATTTTAGAGAGCAACAAAAGGTACCATTCTCCCTCTTTTCTTATTAGTATTAAGTTTTAAGAAAATTTAGATTTGAAATGGTATATTAGCTGTTTGATAGAATTACTAATAGAATAAATTTAAATATAAGGAAGAGAGAAGTTGAAGAAAGGACTGTGATAAATGTACTAAGCAGTTTACAAGGCACTCTAGAAAAGCAGTTCATATTTAATCAAGAAGAGTTGCAACTGAAAAGAGAAAGGGAGAAAAAGGAATAATAATTACGAGAGCAAACACTAAAAAGAGATTTGGAATTAAAAGGGAAGACTCAAAAAATGAAGGAGGATGCTGAAAAGAGGAAGGTGAAAAAGCCTAAAAACGTACGGACCAAGAACGCATTATGAATGTCAAGCTCTCAGATCTTCAACCTGCTTTGGTAGCGACTTATGAAAAAATGCAAGCTCAAATAACGAAGGAATGGGAAAGTGCTGGTCTTTTAGGGGATGTTTCTGGAAATGATGCTTGAATGTAGTTTTTGGTCAAAATTGTTCTTTATAGTCTGGAAATGACAGCTTGTTTCTTTTATTTGTTTATTTAATTTCATGTTTTAGTTTGTTTAAACTAGGAAGTTGTTTAGAGTTTAAGTTAATGAAATTATTGTTATTATCTCTTTCAACTAGTTGTGAATATGAAATTATTGAAATAATGCTTCTTCCACATTTAATATAAATTATAATTGTTGATTTCGATTGAAAATGATGCGGTTGATATCCCCTTTTTTACTTGAAAAGTTTGAGGATTTGTATTTTTAATCTGTATTTTTAACAGACATTTTTTTCTTGGAAAGGTAAGGTTATTTGGGTGAATAATCAAAATAGATTTTTTTGTCACTTTCTATCTATTGTTAAGATGGTGATCCATATTGGTCATGCATCAGCTAAGGGCAGAACTGATTGTGCAATTTCTAGGCACTTGGATTAGATATTATATAATCAAAATATTAGTAACGATTGAGATTTACCCCAATAAAAAGATAAAGGAATCATGAAAATTCTTAAAGAATCAGTTGTAAAATACATATTGAACTGTTCAGATACTATATAATGTTATCAGTAAACTGTTAAAAGTATTATGGGAGTAGCCTATTCATGTTTTAAGGTGGATAATATAGTATTCTATATTACTTTTAACATTAAACTAACAGTTGTGCATACAAAATTAAACTAACAACTTCTTCTTTTGTTAACACGCCAAACTGATACATCTAAAAAGGAAAGTGAAAGACATAAATAATTATGCAACTTCTCTAATACAAAGTCTTGTAAAATACCCAATACATCAATAAACAGTAAAAGACCCAATAAGAGTTCGTTAATTAAGATGAACTTGCACTTAATAGTTAGATACACATAGCCAAAAACTAAATGTCACGGTCACCGTACAGTTCCCAGCAATGATTAATGAGATCCGTCTTCAATTCATTATGAAGTCCCGTGTCCCGAATTCTTTTTAATTGGCTAATCATACTATAAACAAGATACGTATAATCGTGATCTAACTCAACATGCTCAGCCCTTTCATGAGCAATAGGCTCCCAATGTTAGGGGTTTATTCCATAATGATGTTCACTCTCGATAATCATATTATGTAAGATGATGCATGTCTTCATTATCTTCCCAAGATCCTTTGAATTCCACATGCGTGCGGGACTTTGACAATATGCCACCTACTTTGCAATGCCCCAAATGCACGTTCCACATCTTTTCTTACGGCTTCTTGTTGTTTATCAAACAACCTCTCTTTGACATTAGACGGTTACGAGATGGTTTGAATAAGAGTAGCATATTTTGGGTCAATTCCATCAGAAAGGTAATACCCCATCTTATAATTATGTCCTTGTACTGTAAAATTACATGGTGGAGCAACTTCATTTACAATATCATCGAGCAACGGAGATCTATCAAGAAAAATGATATCATTGTTTGTACCAGCCATGCCGAAGAACGCATGTCAAATCCAAAAATCCTTTGACGCTACAGCCTCTAAAATTAGAGTAGGGGCCTTTTTTAAACCATTAGTGTGAGTGTCATGCCATGCCTTCGGATAATTTTTCCATTGCCAATGCATACAGTCAAGACTACCGAGCAAAGCAGGGAGACCCCCAACCTCCCCTTCTTTTAGAAGTCGTGCAATATCAGCTTCATTTGGTTTCTCAAATATCGTTCTTCAAAAACCTCGATGACCGCATTGCAAAAAAGCTTAAGGCTTTCAATTGCAGTGTTTTCACCTATCTGAAGATATGCATTAAGAAGATCAGTGGGACAACCATATGCAAGCATCCGTATTGCAGCTATCATCTTTTGTAAAGGACTTAACCCATATTTTCCAACAGCATCAACCTTTTGTGTGAAATAATCATCATAAACCCCAATTGAATGTAAGATGCGATTGAATAGTTCCACGTCCATTCGAAATAATGAAGAAAATGCTTCGGTGTGTACTTTGAATGATCGCCCTTGAAATAGTCATTAATAATTAGATAGTGGCAAGACTTCCTACACCGAGGAATATAGCGTCGCCCAAGAACAGAGCCAGCATGAGGTCATTTATTTTGAATCGTCATTGATGCGACTATAATTGGGACATGGATTGCGATGGTTTCT
This sequence comes from Sambucus nigra, assembly GCA_949130495.1. Lineage (NCBI taxonomy): Eukaryota > Viridiplantae > Streptophyta > Magnoliopsida > Dipsacales > Adoxaceae > Sambucus > Sambucus nigra. The sequence continues at coordinate 694,406,394 of OX422210.1, forward strand.
GCAAAACTTTGTGCTAAATTAGTACACTGTATGCTATTATCTTGCGATGGATCTTCTAACAGGTCTTCGGTGAGATCCGTTGACTTATTGCTAGATGATGAACTATCCGAGTCAGATTCCAAACTTAGTGAAGACATTACTTTGGAAGCACACCTGCTGCAAAAGAAGGACTTGTACTACAATTCACAAAATCAGTGACATACAACTAGCATTGTGGAGTGTTTACAGTCGGTGTAAATTTCATTGTGAACAATGCTTGGCTGAGTTAAATGAACAGATTTTTTCTTCAATTCAATAGTTTTATTCAAAACATTTGGCATTCGATTTATTATCTATGGGGAGTGATATAACAGGTGATGATGATGATGATGATGATGATGATGATGACTCGTATGATTTAATGGGAATGGATATTAGTCTCAAATCAATATTCTTGTATTGTGATTTCAGTAAGATGATTGCTAGTGCTCAACAAGATCAGAAGGCTGCTCTCATAGAACTTGCAAATAAATTGTTTTGCTCCATTAAAGAGTTGGATCATGTAGTGAAAATTAAAGGCATTAAACTCACACATGATAGATGCAACGAGGTTGCTGTCATTTTCCAAGACATAATAACGATCATGCCTTCAGCAACTTGATGTTAGATTGTTAAATAATTTGCTCTAGTGTTTAATATTTTATTACCTATAAAAGCATACCCATCCTTGATAACTAAAAAAAAATTCAAAACATTAAAGTACTAATTTAGAACCCCTCTATTGTTTTATTTAGAAAAAGTTGATAAAAACTAATTTTTGCAGATCACTTAAATTCAATCAAATTATGGTGTAAAAAATAATTATATTTTCTTTTCAATTTTCACAATATCTCGACAAACAAATGACATACATTCAACATTAACATACCAAACAATATCAAATATAGAAATACTTAAAGTAATTATCAATTGATTTTGAGCTAACTGGACTGTTTGCTGCAATTGTAGACTGAAGGAGAAAAAAATTGATATTGGTGTTGTAGCCGTATGGTGAAAAAAGGGCTGGGAAGAAACCTGAGGAAATAGTTTGTCGGAGAGAACGGTTTTTTTGCTGAATAGGATAAGAGCACTTCCTTAAATTAGTCGTCCAGAACTAGACTTTTAACAATAGGATGTCTTTCAATTCAAGTGCCACGTCAGATTCATATTTTATATTCACAACTGCATTGGAGCACGTCTCTTTTGCTAAATGTCTATACTGCCCACGTGGATAGTATTTTTTTTTCAATTGACGACTTCATTGGAGAAGCTCTTAGTCAGACAAAGATAGTTTAGGGTATGTGTTAGCAAATCGGGGTATTGGTAGTAAGAAAATAGCATCCTTTCGTATTATTGACTCACATAAGAATATGACTTTCATAATGGAAGCATTAAGTTATCTCAATCGCGTTTATTCAACGGTTGGAATAAATGTGTATATCACTCATAGGATCCTTGATATGTGTTCAAGAACAATCGACACAAATTGTAATTTCATATCTAGAAGGATTTTATTATAGACAAAAATTATATTCCATGTATTTCTTCAAAATACTAGATTTGAATCAAGTTGCATGGGTTGAATTTTATATCAGGTAAAGGACCCCATGTAAGAACAAATGAAAGGAAGGGTAATAGTATTGAGTTAATTTTATTGAGTCATCTAAGTAGTTTGCAATGTGATATGTTATTCCCCGTCCATCATAACCCCATTGTCACTAGGATAATTATAAAGAGAAATAAAAGAAAAGAACCAAGGATATATATATATATATATATATATATATATATATATATATATAAAGTCAGGCTTTCCAACACACCTCATTAAACATGCCTATTTTTTTAAAATAGTAAAAAAATAATTTTGAGTTGATATTTTTTATATGGGTTTGTGATATTTTTGTGTACCCCAGTTAAAATATTAAGCCAAAAATAATGTGTTTTGTTGTTTTTAAAAATAGGTAAAAAAAAATAGACAGTTTTAAAGGGTAAAAACTGTCAGTTTTTTACCCATTTTTTAAAAATAACAAAAGACATTATTTTCAGTTGATTTTTTTTATAGGGGCACGTTGAAATATCTTGAACCAATATAAAAAATAACATCTTAAAGATATATTTCTTTACTATTTTAAAAAATGGGTTTGTTCATAGGTATGCTGCTAAGAAGTATATTGGAGAGCATGACTGTATATATATATATATATATATATATATATATATATATATATATATATATATAGAGAGAGAGAGAGAGAGAGAGAGAGAGAGAGAGAGAGATTGGTAGAGAGAGTTTTGAAATTTAGTGCAATTCTTGCTCACCCTAATAAGACTTTGTTAAGCACCTGATGTGCGCACGCACACATACACGTAGAGAAAGAGAAAGAGTTTTGAAAACCGAGGCTTATATCTATGTGAATGTTAACGTCCAAAATTGGAAGTAACAAATAATAAGAGAAACAATTGATTAAGAAATAATTATGATGAAGAATGGGGATGAGAGACAGTGAGAACACAAGGATTTTTACGTGGTTCGGCCCTTGAATTGGAAACCTAAGTCCATGGTGGAATTATTATATTTCTTGCGTGATTACAGTTTAGGATTTTCTTCATACAACTCCAGGTTTGAGAAGGTATCAAAAGGTGGTCCCAATTTACGTACTTGTCCCCTATTTATATATGGAGATCAGATATTTATAAAGAGATGGAGTGCCCTTATAATTCGGACAGTTACATATTTACACACGTTTATAATGTATACCTACACACCTTGAGGTGCGGAACTGTTTAGATAACGAGACTTCTATATAATCATGAGGTAACCACTCTGGGAGGCTATGATTCCACGTGGTTAATAAGGCATGCTTGGCGCGTAAATGTTCACAGGGATGTATGTGTATCCAATCTTAAGATAATTAGGTGAGCTGAAGAAAATAATACAGAGACGACCTCTTAAGGTGATGAGGTCGAGCACATTTCGTAAGTCCTCCTAGGTTTGTGGGATTTACCCTACACTAAGAATATGTAGGTATAACAGAAAGCCACCAATACCTTTGGCGTGAATGTTTCATCATGAGACCCAATGAGCGGGAAAGGTGTTATGTGATGCTCCTGCTCTGCTGGTGGAGGTCGACTCATCTTGGTCGGCACATTTTGGTCGGCCAAAAGCTTCGCAGATTCCTTCAAAGTTATCATGACTTATCAAGGACACTGTAGACACTCAATTCTAGTACCCCATAAACCTCTCCTTAGAACCCTAACACCTCCCTTCATCACTATAAACCCAAGTCATACCCCGAGGACAATCCAAGCTCCATTTGACCAAAAATCAAACTCTTCAACTCGACTGATACTGAATGAATTTTCAAAGGGCACTAAAACCCCTTTCCAATGATCCACTCCGTGTATGATTCTGACTTACGGTACGGATGAACGACCCGCTCACCCTCGAAACTTGATAAAGAGGCCACTCGATGCTCCCAGGATCCGTTTGATCGAATTTAACTCTTCAGCTCGATTGAGAGTAAATGAATATTCAAAAGGCACTGAAACCCCTTTCCAACGGTCCGCTCTGGGCCCAATTCAAACTTACGGTGCAGACGAACGATCCGTTTTACTCTAAAAGGTTACCGAACGCTTCCAGGCCCCGGTTGACAAAAGTTAACTTCTCAAACTGAGTCAAACTCTTTGGAATGTCAAAGTACATCTCCTCATATTTCCAACAGTCTACCCCATGCGCGACTCTGACTTACCATGCGAACAAACGATCCGTTTGCGTCCGACAATTCCCCATCCAAAGGATCGACGAACGCTTTCGAGCCACATTTGAACCAAAGTCAACACCCGTATCCGGGATCAGTCCAAATACTTTCGAAGGTCTCTGAAGTACCTTTCCAATGGTTCACCCTGTGCGCGATTCGGATCAACGGTTTGCGCTCTACGACCGATTTTCCGAAGGAACTTGAAAGAGACTGCCAAACGGCAGGTTCTAAACCCTGCCTATCGGCAGTGTGCCTAAAAACACCTGTCGATTAGCAGGACCAGGACTATTACAATCAAAAATGTCCCAGACCTATAAAAATGAGGGCCTGACCTCATTGCAAAAGGGGACACAAGATTTGAAATTCATCACTCTCAACAAACTCAGAAAATCCCTCTCGAAGTCAGTGTGATTTCATAATCCAAATCCCTTTCCAACCTTCACTTTTCATAATCTTTTCATCAAACTTTGTGAATTAACTATTCTTCATCATCATCTATATGCAAGGGCTGCTCTCCAACATTCTCGATATTCAAGAAGGTCCAACTCTCTCAACTCTCTCTTTAAATTCTCCTAAATTCGCATTAACTTATTTTATTACTTAACACTTTTATTCTCTCATCTCACCTATCCTAATATACTTTTTATTTAGTATTCTCGCACATCTCTTATTTTCATATAAATAAAACCCAAAAGACAAGAAAAGGATGGTTTGCTCATAAATTCCAAACGGGAATTCTCGCACTTCTCTCACACTTTTCTCACAACTAAAACACTTTTTTACACACACACACATATAAGATAAGTCCCTGATTGGATTTTTGGGATAAATCCCACCGCTCTTTTTGCATACAAACTACGTGGAGTTTGATGCCTCTATTGGCTAGGTAGGTGTCTCGGGTAAAACCCGAAACTCGAGTCCTAATTTTCTCCCATTTCTATTTTTTTATATTCTTTAACTTAATTCTCCTAAAATCTATATATTTACATTTACATATATTTGTTCTTAGTGGCGTATTATTCCGTATGCATTATCATTCCATTATAACGATTAACGCTAGGATAATCGCGTAAATCCTATTTTCTTATATTATTTTTAGGAACATTCCTATGGATGACTCGCTTTATCCCTTCCATGATATAAGTCGATGATTCCTATCTCCACTACATATACACATGCACACACATCACGGGGAAATAAAGGAAATTAAGAACAATCCATGAGAGACCGCAAGGGCAGAATGGGTGCCTAACACCTTCCCATTTCGTAACTTAGCCTCTGAACCCTTTTTGAATCATTTTGGTTTCTTATGTATCAGTGTATCTTTGGATGCTGTCCTTCGAGATGGCTCCCCCTTTTCTTTTGTCTGTTTTGAGTAAAATAGACAAGCGACTCCATCGCTCTACATTTTTCACCTCACACATCGTCGACGCCGGCCGAAGTGCTCCCGAGAGGATTACGTAGGACTGAGATCCTCTCACCATGGAGATAACACACCCTCGTACGTCTCTTCCTCCGTGAGGATCGGGGATGGCCACAGTGGCGACTCCGCTGGGGATTATTTTGAGGGCTAGACTCTATTTACATGTGTGTTTTATTTTCTTATTTATTTTCCTATTTTGCATGTTCCCCTTTTCATGTGTACCTTATGATTATCCTTCTATTCACACACTTGTATGAGATTCTTCATGTACACTATGCACCACGAGCACCTAGGATCACATATATCCACATGTTGCACGCATTACCCATCTATACTTGGTATACCATTGGTACTTGTACTTTGCTCCCTGTTTGTCATGATCAAGAAAGATACTCTGATCATAAGATACTAATAAGAGAATCATGCATGATTCACACGATATCACCAAAGAGCATTGTGGTTGACCAAATTTTGTTCGGTAACTGGAGGGTCACTTCGTGATGGGCGCTGGTCCGGCAAGGCGCAGTTAGCCAAAGCGATATGACTCTCACCTTCCATTGTCCAATTACCTTCGACGTATATCGAACGATTCCCCCGCATCGTATCTCTTGACTAAAGTCTTGACGGGCGGTAAATCACAAGAAACTCATTCACGTATACCGAGTATATCGAATTCACTCTCACACGTATCGTCCCTATGAGTTATATAGTAAGGAAATTCACGTACACTCAGGTATATCAAATAGCTTGTCCACACGTACCGATTTCTCTCAAAAGCAAAGACGTATATCGTGGAAGTCACGCCAAAGGGGGAAACCCTTTCCGATTCACCCAACCAACTGCATACCCACATATAGGTGTCAAGCCTAGGACACACATATTAGATCGTCGATTTTGACCCGAAACTCTGTCGAAATTACGGGTCGGACTGTCACCCAAAATTTCGTGCATTTTTAAAACGGGGCCCTATCCGTGAGCCTGGTTACAAGTCCAACCATAGCTTTGCATATGTTACAAACCCAACTTTTCCAGGCTCGGTTCCCGTCGAACATTTCATTTTGCATTTAGGAGAATTTAATACAAGTGAGAACATAATAATAATAATAATAATAATAATAATCATGCTGAGACCCGTCTCCCAAAACATTTCTCCCTTCTTTATCAAAAATCCAAAAACATTCCTCCTTTCCTTATCAAAAATCCAAAAACATTTCTCCCTTCTTTATCAAAAATCCAAAAACATTTATCCCTTCTTTATCAAAAATACAAAAACATTTATCCCTTCTTTATCAAAAAGCTAAAAATATTTTGTCTTTCAATCTCAAAAAGAAAAAAAATGTCAAAAATATTTTCATTCTTTATCTAACAAATAAATCCCATTTTACGCTTTCTCAGGTCGATCGCATGCCCTTGGCCTAGCTCCTTATTGTCTTCGTTCTTCAGTCAAATCACCCCAGAGTTCAGTCTGTTCCCCTACTACTTATTCTGAGTTCGAAATCCATCCTCTTTCCACAGAGAACACAGATCAAGTATCAGTTGTACAACCAGATCTGACGGGAGTTTTAGCTCAGCTCGTGTCCAAGATTGACAACCTCTAAACTGAGGTCCGAGAGATGCAACGAAACTAGGTTCCTGTTCCTCAAGAGCCTAAGGCCCTATTCCCTCACATTATGGGTCCACCCGATCCTATTTGGGTTCCCAATGAGTATCATCACGCCCCACGTGCCCCTTTTGCTAATGGGTCGCCGCCTGCCCAGCTTTTTATGCCAAACCTTTCCCACCTGGGGCTAACTTGCCTATGATCATTGATCCAAAAGGGGAAGAGTTAAACAAGGTCAAAGAATATCTCAGGATGCTAGCTAAGAAATTCGAACAAGTCAAAATCTCTAGGAATTACATGGACTACACCCACATGTCTCCTTATCCTAAGGTGAGGTTACCCGAGAAGTTCAAGATGCCAAATATCGAGAAATTCGAAGGAAGTGGACCCCCGATTGTTAATCTTCAAAGTTATCACTGTTCTATGACTCTCCTAGGGGCTTCTGAAGAAGTGATGGACCAATTATTTCAACAAACTTTGAAGGATAGCGCCCTCTGATGGTTTTTGTCTCTTGAGGAATCCAAAATTCGTAGCTGGGAGGATGTAGCCCGAGAATTCATGTCGCAGTACAAATACAATGAAGAGATTGAGGTAACCCGTTGTGATTTAGAGGTGCTCAAGAAGAACTCTGGGAAATCAGTCAGTAACTTCATAGCCTGATGGAGGGAAAAAGCAACCACCATGACCAATCGATCATCCGAGGAAGAATAAGTCAACATAGTAAAGAAGAACTTCTTACCCCATGTCCGAGGAACAATGGGAGGAAAATACTATCCCTACTTCCAGGCTCTCAAATAAGCTAAAGTAGAAATCTAGGAGGCTCTTGCTAAAACAAAAGTTGAACCAAATAAAATGTTCGGACAGTTCACCCCCAGAAAATACGATAAGCCCACCAGTGCTACAGTTTCAACCATCAATAACATTTCTTAACCAACCACCTCGTGGGCACCAAGATGCCCTGTCCCAGTCTTAAAGGAATACACCGAGATCCATGCTCCCCTTTCCAAAGTTTATCAAGCCCTGCTAAGACGAAAACTTATCAAACCCTTGGACCCCTGTCCATTTCCAAATCCACTCCCAATAAACTTCAAGGAAGATGCCCATTGCGCCTTTCATCAAACTACTGGCCACACAACCGACCAATGCTTTCACCTCCAAAACATAATCCAAGGTCTAATTGACCAGGGTACTATTGCCCCACCAGCGAATCCTAAGCCAAACACTACTCACAACCCACTTCCAAATCATACCAATGTTATCTCCCTAAAAATGAACCCATAATTTGATCCCTCAACTCAAATCACACCCATATACTATCCCAAAACTCTCCAAACTTTCCCATACTTCCTCCTACACCCTACTAGCCTCGTTGATCAAACACTGTCACTCCTTACCAGAGCATGCATTGTTGTCCGTACCCATTCTGAAAATGGAAGTATGGAATTATCAGAAGTGTTAAACCAATTCCTAGAGTTTGGGCTGAAATTTCCCCCACAGATAATCATTGATTGCCAAAAGTTCAGTACGCTATTCTTGGAAGCACAGAAATGGGCCCGAGAGCCAGACAATTGGGTAGTACAAATTGATGAAGTCAGCCTAGATGATGTTGTCCAGATCATAGTAGAATTATTCAAGAAAACCAATAATAATTGCAGTATGACCGAGTTACTTAATACTCTGAAGCTACAAGGGCACCTGGTCCCTTCACCCTTACATCTCCCCGCAGAATGGGAGGACATGTACGAAAAAGCCATTGAAGTTATAGAATGCATTGACTTTGCATGGAAAGATAGAATTATTACCACTGGATAAGGGAAAGAATTTAAAGATTCAAATGAAAAGCAAGCTTCAAAGAAGACTGGCCCAGTGGACGATATGTGTGGGATGATATCATTTGAAGAACTCCTCAGAGAAATAAACAAGGTGGCAGAACAACCCAAGATCGATGAGGAAATAGGATTCATGTTCTTCCCTTCTTTAGTAAATCACATGACCAGATCAGGGAGGCATTACCAGATCCCAAACTTACTACCAGCCAATAACAAAGGGAAGGGCGTTGAAAACCTTCCTATGCCAGAGATGACCCTCGAGGAGAGAAAGATCCTCGACCAAGTGAAGAAAATTCAGGTTAACATCACTCTATGGGGGCTTTTTATGTCTTCCCAGCTGCACAGAAATGATTTGATCAAGTTGCTCACTAGACCCACAGTCCCTCCTTCTACCACACCAGAAGAGGCAGTAAATTTAGTCAGATCCTTGACCTCTACCTGAATGCTATCCATTTTCGAAGAAGAAGTCCTCAAAATTGGTCTAAATCACAATCATACACTCAACATCTTCATCGAAGTTATGGGGAAAATCGTACTGCTCTCTCTTGTGGATAATGGATCCGCTTAAATGTCTGCCCATTAATATCCTTCACATGCTTAGGACTGAAGGAAAGTAACCTCGCTCCAACCTCCGTTGTTGTATGTGCCTATGATAATACTCGTCGAGAAGTGATGGGATCCATAAAACTTGTAATATAGTTTGGCCCTATAAACCCCGTCGTTGAATTCCAAGTTATTGACATCCCAGTTTATTTCAACTTGTTTCTCGGACGACCTTGGCTCTAGAGTATAAAGGGTGTGTCTTCCTCTCTCCATTAGAAATTGAAGTTCTTCACCGATGAACGAGTCATCACCATTTTGGGCGACGATAAAAATGTCGACGGTGCAAGCACCACTAATCCAATCCTTGAGATACACCACGGGTCAACTATCAAGATTCTGAGTTGAGCCACTTCAACTCAGGGCAGGGAAAGATTTCAAAGAAGGAGTTTGTCCAAAATATGACCCTCATGGCAATATCAATGTGATTTAGATGTTCAAAAACATGCACTTTATGCCTGGACTAGGGGTAGGACAAAGACAGCAAGGGATAATTGAACCCATTGAACTGAAAAAGGTTTTCCCCCTTGTGGTTTGGGGTATCAACCGTTAAAACAAGAGCTCAGAATGATCCACCAGTCTCGACCAGAGAGAAGATTAGACTGCATCCAAACTACCCCAAGTGACTCCTTAAATGGATGATTCATTAAAGAGGACGAGGACTTCCCCTTTAGCAGCTTTCTGGAACCCTGGTATGACAATACAGGCAAAAATATAAAGCTTAGAATGGAGATCTTTTTCCAAGACAGCTACCCATGGGCCGAAAGTTCCTGACACCGTGTACAACCAATCATCAAAGATACCACATATTTCAAGGAAAGTGCCTCCGAGGATTCGTTTAACTTACAGAAAATGGGGCTGAAACTCTGCATGGTTCATTCAAGCACCACATCACTGGATCCATCCCACCTGATTAAAGTTGTTGATACACCTCTCCTCAACTGGCATGCTGCGTCGATTTTACCTGTTGAAATCCCACCTAACCCCAGTGTTTACCCCATTTCTTCTTATGTTGTCTATCCTTGATCAAATGTAATCGAGACCTCCTTTGATGAGGTTCTCAATGTTGTTTTTCCTATCGATGAAATAAATAAAGATTTTGAGTATCTTGTTGTGCCTTATATTAACTGTTTGGATTCTAATCAAACTTTTTATGATGATGATTTTGCAAATGAATAATTCTTAACTAGTCTAAATAAGGTTAATAACAAATAACATAATCACGTTCAAGTTAATAAAGAAGAAACTGTTATTGTCAACCTCGGTTCTAGTAGCTAACTGTGTGAGATTAGGATAGGGGCTGCCTTTGACGAGCATGAGCATGCACAACTCAAAAAATTACTGAAAGAATTCGTGGATGTCTTCGCATGGTCCTATGATGATATGCCCAACATTCATCCCGAAATAGCTCAATATGAGATCCCCACTCTTCCAGATTACAAGCCAGTTAAACAAAAGCTGAGAAAGCTCTGCACCGAATGGTCGCTCAAAGTCAAAGAAGAAGTGGTCAAACAGCTGAATGTGGGCTTTATTCGTATGATCGAATATCCCACATGGCTAGACAACATAATTACTGTATCAAAATCAGGAGGAAAAGTTCGGATGTGTGTAGACTATCGGGACTTGAACAAAGCCTCTCCAAAGGATGATTACCCGTTACCCAATATCAACATGATCGTGGATAACATATTCACTCATGCTCTTAAGTCTCATCGACAGGTTTGCCAGATATAACCAAATCAAAATGCACCCGGATCACCAAGAAAAAATCGTGCTCATCACACCATGGGGAACCTTTTGCTACACTGTTATGCTATTTGGTCTCAAGAATGCTGAGGCTACATACTAGAGGGTTGCCATAACCATCCTACACTATATAATTCACAAGGAAGTCGAGGTCTATGTGGATGATATGATTATCAAATCCAAAACTAAAAAAGGTTATGTTCCCGCCCTCCGAAAGTTCTTCGAACCACTGCGACGGTTTCATATGAGACTCAATCCACAAAAATGTGTCTTCGGCATTACAAAGGGAAAACTTATAGGATTCATGGTTACTTAGAAAAGGATAGAAGTAGATCCTACCAAACTGAAAGCCATACTTGAGATGCCACCTCCCCGAACGGAGAAAGAAGTCTGAGGTTTCCTTTAGAAATTGCAATACATCATCTGGATCATTAGTCAACTAACCTTCATCTACAAACCTATCTTCAAACTCCTCTAAAAGGATTCAATCAAGGTTTCAAATGAGGCCTACCAAGAAGCCTTTGACCGAATCATATAATATCTAACCCAACCTCCGGTACCCATGCCACCACAACCGGGTTTCCCCTTACTCCTATACCTAACCATAACCGACACTGCAGTTGGGACTTTTCTAGCCCAATACCTTAAATATTCCCACAAAGAAAGAGCCATTTATTATGCCATTCGCAAATTAACTAGGTACGAAGCCAACTACACTGCTTTGGAAAAGGCATGTGTCATACTTATTTGGGTCACCCAAAAGTTACGACACTACATGCTCGCCTTCCCCATCAAACTTGTATCCCAAATGGACCCCATCAAGTACCTATTTAGGAAGACCGCCTTATCTAGTCGAATGGCCTTGTGGTTGATGCTCCTAGCTGAGTTTGACATCATATACGTCAAGCAGAAATCCATGAAAGGAAGAGCAATCTCTGACTACCTCGCTGACTACCCCATGGAAGAAGCTGAGAACTGGATCTTCGAATTCCTAGATAAAAACATCCTTTGCGCTGCTCAAGACGACCTTCAATGGAAAATGTTCTTTGACGACACTGCCAAAAAAAGGGATATGGCATTGGGATACTTCTGATCGCCCCAGATGACTTCCACACTCCCATCGCTATCAAGTTAGATTTCCCCTGCACCAACAACATGACTGAATACGAGGCGTGTATGGCAAGCCTAAAAATTTCTCTCAAGAAAGTTATTCAATGCCTAGATGTGTATGGGGATTCTTCCCTCATCATTGGTCAAGTGCTCAAAAAGTGGAAGGTCATGGATGAAAAACTCCAACCCTTCCATGCCCACTTAGAATAACTAGCCTCCCAATTCCAAGATATCACCTTCCATTACTGTGACACCCCTCCTAATTAAATACCGGGCGATCACTCCTTTATTAAATTAAATCAAGGTTAACATTTGGTTCATTCTCAGCATCACTGTCGAAAAAAAAATAAATTTTCCAATTTAACACCCTAAATAATTAAGCTAAGTGTCAAAAACATTTTTCATATAAACTTTCCAAATTTTAATTAAAGAAAAGATTTATTTATTTAAACAACATTTCTACAATTAAGAATCACACCACGATGAACTAAATAATCACATACATTCGTCAATCGAATGTCAACATAATAAAACTAAAATCACAAGTCCATACTGAAATAAATCCCAAAGAACAATACTGGAAATGACTGAAATATAAATGTCCCAACAACAAATGAGATGATAAAAAGGGCGACACGTGCCCAATAAATGAGAGAACTAAGAGTGGAGTCAATAACAGAAGCCGTCTACTCAAGTGACCTGCAACTCCCACCTAAGATGCAGCTCGTTCTTCTCAAGAGATCCTAAGCAAGACGCCCCTGTGGCTGGGCACCTGAAAATATATATATATATATATATATACAAGAGAGAGAGAGAGAGAAAAAGAAACGGGTCAGAGCCCGAAAGTGTGTTTGATTTTAAAATACGTTAAGCAAGTATTTAAATTGATACAGGCCAGTGCAACAACATATTAGTGCGTCTCTCTCTTGAGAAATACTCACCTCTGTTCTAATGTGCACACCTATCGCACTAACCTTCCCAATGGTTTGTTTTAGCATCTAACATACTAGTCTTTCTAACAGCTTTAACTTAACTTAAATTACTCGTAAGATTTATAATACACGATACCCACTTTAAAAGATGTTTCAACAAGTAGCCCAAAATTCTCTATTTTTAACTTCATAAAAATAATAAAGTTCCCGTGACATTTTATACTTTCTCAAAACAAGTATTTAATAATTTGAGTCAACAACCATGTTCTACTTATCAAATCTCAGAAGACAGTTTCACATATCATAATCTCATATATATATATATTAACTACTCGTATAATATATATATATAACAGCACCCCGAATAAAACTATGGTGCGTGCATACTTCCACTATCCAAAGCCCCATATCACTCATTTTAAGGGGAATACATTCGGAATCACTCTCGAATTGTATTAACATAAATACACAAACAATATTGAGGCGAAGCATAGATTCCAAGTCTCTAAGAGGGTGACACATACCGGCGTCTCTTAGGACCGTATGAACTATCTCATCGATAGCCTGTACCAAGGACATCTATCTTCTAGGGTACAAGTCAATATCCCCCATAAAGGTCCCATCGAGATAAGACTTGTCCCAGCGCGGAAACCTCAGGGATAGCAAGTAGCGTGGGTATGATTTTCATGCATATAATATATGTAAACACAATCATATAAATATACCACTTTATTGAATTAATATAGGTTCTTCTCATCACCCGTAATTATACCCTTTATCTTTAATTACACAGTTATGGAATTACATATAAGGTTTTATTCCTAACCTTAACTCGAAGGGTTTTCTCACTTATTACCTAACACTCATGGATTACATCCTCAAAATTCTGGAATTCAGTAAGTGACTTTATTAGATTCCAATGTAACTCTCTTACGTACCTCACCCTTTAAATTCATAAATCTACCAACCTAAAGTAAATATCCCATAAATACCATTTTCGTTGAAGATTAAAGGTTCTAACATTTATCCATATACCCTACTGGTCCTCGATGTCTCCCAATTCATTTTATTTAGAATGCCCAAAGATAATTTCATGATAACTTACGTTAACTAATTAAATAAGGGAAATAGGAGTCTGCCAGGAGGGGTCGATCGATCGAAGCTTGGGCTCGATCGATCGAATCTTCGATCGATCGATGCTCTATGCTCGATCGATCGATCAAGCAGGTCTGGGCAAAAATTTTGCAGAATTGCAGTTACGGGATTCATCAAAATTCTTCATCAATTTCCATAATTTCCAACACTAATCGACCCATAAATTCTGCTACTAACATACTAACATAATTCCAGACGTTTTTAACGTTCAGCATGCGTGTATACATCATTAATCATGGTTAAACAACCCAATATCTAATCTAAACATCAAGAACCCTACAGTTTTCATAATTATGATTCAATTCAGTTTTTCTCCAGAATTTCTTCCTCATATAACATCAAAATTCATGGGTAATACATATATAACATCAAGAGTTTCCAGCATAAGGTTTTAATCTTCTCTACATGCAATTTCCTATCAAAATTTGGGGTTTTCTTACATGGATTACATTCCTAATTAATTCTAAACTAATATGAACATTGCACTAACGAAATACGCAAGTTAAACACTTGCCTGGGATTTTCAGAAGTCTGATTTCCTGTGGATTATGGTGTGGTTGCATTCTCCTCCTCGCGATCTACGCATTGGTGGTGACGGTGGTGCAAACGGAGGTGTTTTGGCCTTGAATCTCCTAGAAAGGTCTCTCCTCTCTTCTCCAATGGCCGTCCTAGGGTTCTGTATGTTCTAACCCTAAATGGCTAACCTAACCAGCTAATAAAAGCTGCTAAAATTCGTGGGTTTAATTACCCTATTTTGGAAAAAGACCAAAATGCCCTCCCGGGTCACTAATTAGGCCTAAAAACACTCCGAGACCCGAACCAAACCCCCGGGTACACTTTTCTGACTATCTCAACCCTTCCGGACGCGTCGGCGCACTCAAAACGACCATACGAACAACTTATAAAATATTCACTTTTTATTTAACACAATTTATCCTGACGTGACACGGGCACGTCCCGACTTAAATTTCCGAAATAGTCATTTAATTCACTTATGACATTCAATATAACCAATATAATATATTACTATGCTCATTAGTAATATTCAACAAGTTTCTCACAATTACTAACTCTAGTCACGTTAATAATTATAACATAATTAATTTCCGAATTTTTATTAAATAACAGTCACATTAAATTTAATAAATCCCCAAATTAAATATAGCATAAAAATACGGGGTATTACATACTTCCCCCCTAATAACGGAATTTCGTCCAGAAATTCGAAAAATAAGTCATACCTGGTAAAAACAACTCTGGATATCTCTCGCGCATATCTGCCTCACGCTCCTAAGTGGATTCCTCCACCTTATGATGCTCCCACTGAACTCGCACAAGTGGAACTATTTTCGACCTCAATCTCCTCTCACTATAGTCTAGAATAGCCACTGGTCTCTCCTCGTAAGAGCTATCAGACTGTAAATCAATCTCATCTATCGCAATGTGAGTATGGGCCATATCATCCCAAAGATATCGTCTCAACGACGAGATGTGGAATACATTGTGGATGCGATGTAAATGTTCTGGCAATCCCAACCTGTATGCTACCGTCCCAATCCTCTCGATGATGGGAAATGGTCCTACGTACCTCAGAGCCAACTTCCCCTTCTTCCCGAACCTCATCACTCCCTTCATAGGAGATACACGCAACAACACTTGATCTCCTACATTAAACTCCCGGAAGAACCGTTTCGCATCGGCGTAGATCTTCTGTCTGTCTTGGGCTACCCGAATACGACTCCTTATTATCTCAATCCTCGCGGAGGTCTCCTGAATCACTTCTGGTCCTAGCAACTTGTTGTCCCCCACCTCGAGCCAACAAGTTGGAGAACGACAAGGCCTGCCATACAAAGCCTCAAATGGAGCCATGCCAATCGTAAACTGATAGGAGTTATTATAAGCAAACTATACCAGTGGAAGGTGTGGCTCCCAACCTCCTCCGAAATCGAGAACACACATGCGTAGCATATGTTCCAACATCTGATTAGTACGCTCTGTCTGTCCATCTGTCCGTGGGTGGTAAGCTGAACTCAGTCTCAACTCTGTACCCATAGCCTCCTGAAAGCTTTCCCAGAAATGTGACACAAAAATCTTGTCTCTATCTGACACAATATTCAGGGGCACCCCATGTAATCTAACAATCTCAGTGATGAACAACTGGGCATACTGACCCGTGGTATAATCTGTCCTCACTGGCAAAATGAGCCACCTTGGTCAAACGGTCTACAATCACCCAGATGGAATCGTGGCCCCGCTGTGATGTAGGCAACCCTGTAAAGAAATCCATGGAAATAATTTCCCACTTCCACGCGGGTACTTCCAACGGCTGAAGTAATCCTGACGGTTTCTAGTGGTCCACCTTCACCATCTGGCAGGTAGAACACTTGGACACAAACTCAGCAATGTCCTTATTCATTCCACTCCACCAGTACTGTCGTCTCATGTCCCGGTACATCTTATCACCTCCCGGATGTACTGCAAATCGGGACCCGTGAGAATGAGTCATCACTTCATGACGTAACTCCGCTCCTTCTGGAACCACTAATCTCCCATTAAACCGCAAACCTTCATCAGAACTAACAGAATAGGACTCAGCACCCTCGGTTAAAAGTCGCACAATCTGCTCCTGACAAAACGGATCTATGGTCTGTGCCTGTATCACCCTCGTAACAATCTCGGGTGTGACTGTCATTACGGATATGAAAGAATGTGCTACTGCGTCCTGGTGACCCAACTCCTTCCACTTTGCTCTCCAGATGTCCGCTACATCGTCTACCGGTCTATGGCTCAACGCATCGGCAACTACGTTGGCCTTCTCCGGATGATACTGTATATTGAACTGGTAATCTTTCACAAACTCTAACCACCTGCGCTGACGCATATTCAGCTCTCGCTGAGTGAACAGGTACTGCAGTGACTTATGGTATGTGAACAAACGGAATTTCTCGCCCAATAAGTAGTGCCTCCAAATTCTCAATGCAAAGACGACCGATGCTAACTCCAGGTCATGGGTGGGGTAATTCTTCTCATGCGGCTTAAGCTTGCGGGAAGCAAAAGCTATAGCCTTCTCTTCCTGCTGAAGTACTCCCCCAAGTCCCCGTAAGGACGCATCGGTGTAAACCAGGTACTCTACACCCGGCTTCGGTAAAGCAAGGACTGGTGCTGAAGTAAGCTTGTCTTTCAGCTCGTCGAAAGCCAGCTGACAAGCGTCATCCCAAACATATGGTACCCCTTTGCGAGTCAGATTCGTCAATGGACCCGCTATTTTGGAGAATTCCCGAATGAATCTCATGTAGTATCCGGCTAATCCCAAGAAACTACGCACTTCTGTCGGTGTCGTGGGCTGTCCCCACTCCCTCACCGCTGACACTTTGCTCGGATCAACTGCAATCCCCTGTTCAGTAACGACATGGCCCAAGAACTGTACTTCTCGCAGCCAGAATCCACATTTCTCGTACTTAGCATACAACTGATGCTCTCGTAGAGTCTGAAGAACCTGCCTCAAGTGTCCCGCATGCTCATCCTCGGAGTGTGAATATATCAAGATATCATCTATGAAGACGATGACGAACTGATCCAAGAACTCTCTGAATACTCGGTTCATCAAGTCCATGAAAACGGCTGGGGCATTTGTGAGTCCGAACGGCATCACCCTGAACTCATAGGACCCATATCTCGACAAGAAAGCTGTCTTTGAAACATCCTTCTCTCGAATACGTAACTGATGGTACCCCGACCTCAGATCTATCTTCGAAAAGAAAGTTGCTCCCCTCAACTGGTCGAACAGATCATCGATTCGAGGCATCGGATACTTATTCCGTATCGTGACCTTCTTCAATTCTCGGTAGTCCACACACAATCTTAGTGAACCATCTCTCTTCTTTACAAACAAGACTGGAGCGCCCCAAGGTGAGGTACTCCTACGAATGAATCCCTGACCTAATAGCTGCTCTATCTGATCTCGTAGCTCACGCATCTCTGCCGGAGCCATACGGTACGATGCGCGTGCTATAGGTCTCGTATCCGACAATAAATCTATAACGAAGTCTATCTCACGACTGGGCGGTAGGCCTAGTATCTCCTGAAACACATCGAAATACTCCCTAACAACTGGGATCGAATCCAAAGGAATCACAACCTCCTTAGAGGTATCCTCCTCTACGTAATATAAATGAGCGGTCGAACCTCCCTCTGGGCGAGGCATCGCTACTATAAACATATCTTGCCCCGGAATGGTAAAAATAATGCTCCCACCGAAGCAATAAATCATGGCTCTATAAGCTGCGAGCCAATCCATACCAATAATCACATCATGCTCGTGCATGTGTAAGACTAGCATGTCTGCAGGAAATACCAAGCTACCAATCTCTACCCCTACTCCCCGGCATATAAAGAATATAAGTGACCCACTTCCCAGTGGTGAGTCGACACACGTCACGGTGCTCTCTGCTGTGGCTAACAACCCTAAGGACTTCGCAAAATGCGTAGCTATAAAACAATGCGTTGCCCCCGTATCAAACAAAACTTTACCCATAGTACCATGAATAGGAAACATACCCTCAATCGCGGGTGGTGCCTGTGGAGCTGCTGCCTGGTGGACGTTATAGACACGTCCATACTGCAATTGCCCCTACTGCACAAGAGCTGCTGGAATGGCTGGTAGGGCTGGCACCTGGGTTGGAGCTGGGAGGGCAGGTGGGAAAAGTGGTCTCTGCGGCTCATTACGGGCTCCTTGCTGCTGTGGGGCCCTATCGGCCTCTGGGCAATCCTGGCGCCTATGGCCATGTTTGCCCCACCCAAAGCATCTGCCTTTGAAGTTACCACCCCTCTGACCCTATTGTCCACGGCCCTGCTGGCCGTTACCTCCACGCCACTGGCCCTGTTGGCCCTGATGTGCACGCTGTTGGCCTTGCTGGCCCTGTTGTTGTCCCTGTGGTCGGTGTTGGCCCTGCTGATTAGGCTGGCCCTGATGGCCCTGCCTGAAACCCCCGAATCCCTTCCTAGAATCACCTGAACAGAATCGCTTAGTAGGGTCCCCCTGATGGGAACTCTGCTCGTGCTGACGAGTCTGTCCATGAGTTGGTGCCCCACCGGCACTATTACCCCCGGTCCTGCCCTGCTGGTTGGACTCTCCTGATCTCTTGCTTCCCTGAAGATGGAAGCGGTGATCCTGGCAATGTAGTAACGCTGCATTGAGTACGTCAGTGAAAGTACTCAGGGATAGATTTCCAATGAGGTGCTGACGGATCCTCCAAGCTAACTCGTCGACGAACAGCAAAATCTTCTTGCCCTCAGTGGGTGCCTCATTCGGCACAATAGTGAGAAGTCTCGTGAACTCCTCCTCATACTCAGCTACAGTAAGGTTCTCCTGCTTCAGATTTAGTAATTTTCGCCTCATCTCAGTCTGCACTGCGGGTGGAAAATACTTGCGGTCAAACCGCTCCTAGAACAACTGAATAGGGATCGTGTCCCTCTCCTCCAAAGTAGTAGTGGACTCCCACCACTGTAATGCGGCTCCCACCAATTTAAAGGTAGTCAATAACTGCTTTTGCACGTCAGTGCACTCATACATACGGAGGTGCCGCTGGATGTCTTTCTTCCATTGGCTGACTGTAACAATATCGGAGCTACCAGAAAACTCAGGGGGATGCGCTTTCTGAAAAGCATCCCGAACCCTCTCCCATGCAGATGGAAGTTGTGCTGGTGCTGGCGCCACTGCCTGAACCTGGGGTGGAGCCTGCTGAATCACCGCTATTGCAGCATTTACCGCCTGAGCAACAATGGCGGCTACTTCATTCGCATTCATTGTGCCTGGTGCCTGAGCTGCTAGATGCTCGGCTTGGGCACGCCTATCTTTCGGAGAACGTCTCGGAGGCATCTGAAACGTGAACAAGTTTATTAGTCTAGAGTTATCAACAAATATTGAATAGCTTAAGACTTAAACGTAAAAGTAAGAATACAACAGTCCTAAAAATAGGGCTCTATAGCAATAACGTTAAGCTGAAAGCGAAATAAGCCGTACAGATCCTATGGACACTAGAACCTTATGCTCTGATACCACCTGTGACACCCCGCCTAATTAAATACCGGGCGATCACTCTTTTCTTTAATTAAAATTTGGAAAGTTTATATGAAAAATGTTTTTGACACTTATCTTAATTATTTAGGGTGTTAAATTGGATTTTTTTTTTTCGACAGTGATGCTGAGAATGAACCAACTGTCAACCTTGATTTAATTTAATAAAGGAGTGATCGCCCGATATTTAATTAGGCGGGGTGTCACAATTACCTACCTCGAGAAAAGAATAACATGGCCGATGCCCTTGCTACCTTAGACTCCATGGTCGACATGACCAAAGGAATAATGATGGCCCCCTTCCTAGTTCAAAAGCAAGATAAATCAACCCACTGCTGCCACATTGATATCATCACCAAAGAAGATCCCGAGCTAGGCAATTGCTGGTACTATGATATCTGGCACCTCATCAAGCATGGTAGGTATCCCGAGGGTTCCAACAAGAAAGATCGGGAAACCCTCCGAAGACTAGCCGTCTAATACATCATCTGTCATAAAGCACTATTCAAAAGAAACTTCGATGGAACCAATCTACACTACATCATCGGGGCTGACATTGAAGAGGTAATGCAAAAAATCCATAGCGGGGAATGTGGGCCCCACATGAATGGTCACATGCTTGCTAAGAAGATCATTCGAGAAGGCTTCTACTGGACCACCATGATTCAGGATTGTACCTCCTATGTCCGGAGATGCCTCAAATGCTAACAATTTTCCAACCTTAAACACTTGCCTCCACGAGAGTTATACAACAGGACTTATTTCTAGTCGTTCTCCACATGGGGTATCGACATTATGGGGAACGTTACACCCAAGGCTTCCAACGGGCATGAATTCATCCTAGTTGCCACTAATTACTTCACCAAATGCGTCAAAGCCGAGTCATACACGATCCTGAATGCTAAGAAAGTGGCCCAATTCATCAAGAAAAATATCATCTGCGATATGGGTCCTGCACGAGTTAATGTCAGATAATGGGTTGCATTTCGAGGCAGAAGTCACAGAAGTGGTCAACGAGTATGGAATTCAGAGACACAAATCTTCTCCCTACTGACCTCATACCAATGGTACAGTCGAAGCCACCAATAAGAAGCTCAAATCCATCATCAGTAAGATGATTGAAAGTTGTCGAGATTGGGTCGACCGAATGCCATACGCCCTCTGGGGCTACCAAACATCAATCCGAACCTCTACTGGGGCTAACCCTGACTCTCTAGTCTACGACATGGAAGCATTCCTACCCGTGGATATGGAAATACCCTCATTGCGCGTCATGCTTTAAAGCAAAGTCAGCGAAGAAGACTGGTACCAAAGCCGTCTTCACGAGATGACCCTCCTAGATGAAAGGAGATTGAAATCTCTATACCACATACAGGGGTACCATCGCCGTATAGCGCGATCAGTCAATAAGAAAGTCAAGGACCGCGATGTCCGAGAGGGGTATTTAGCCCTCAAAGAAATAGTAGAGCCCATCTGGGACACCAGAGGTAAATTTAAGCCTAATTAGAACGACCCATACATCGTCAAGAAGATCTTGTCCGGCGGTGCCACCATGCTCACCGACTTAGATGGATAAGAGATGGCTTGTCCAGTTAACCTGGACCATCTCAAGAAATTTTACCCCTAATTCGAAATCTCGGCGCGCTATGACTCTTCTCATCTCCCTTCTATTTGAAAAAAAATCTTTATTTCCCTCCACCCAGAACTACGTGGGCCTAATCCTCTATAAGAACTATTTTTAGAAAAAATTAAAACCTTTTAAAAAAACCAGAGCTACGTAGGCAGCTCATACATCTTACGTGAGCACGACCCCTTCTTTTTCACAAAAAAAAACTATTCTTTTCTTATCTCCGAGAACGACAATTCATTCTAACATATACTTTAACAAAAGAATTATGAATGCCTTTGCGATCAGTATAGATAAATACAAAATTCATCAAAAGGAACAGTTAGATGATCAAAAACTTATTTATTTCACCAATAAGAAGTTACAGTGCAATAACATAAGGAACGGATAAGTGCCTTCCTCTTACCTTCCTAAAAAGCCAAAAAAGTTCTCAAATTTATTCCCCATTACAAAACAAACTCTCAAAGAGTCCTAACCACAGCTGCCAGAGGAGTCCGCTCCATCATCATCATCTACATCCTGGGGTCCCCAAGCTTCCCCTGCCTGAATAAGAGTGCTACAGATGCTCCATAGACCGATAAGCTCGAATTAGTCTCAAAAAACTACCACACCTCCCTCCATGGTATCGGATAAGACAAGCCACCTTTGTCTAGTCTCCACTACCAACATCTTGCTGACCAAACTTCTCAACAACCACTTCATATAATCCCTGATGATGCTGAAAACCAGCACCTCCAGGTGATGTGTTTGCAAGCTCGATACAAGTGAAACAATGGCAGTACAGCTGTACGAATAAGACAAGAATGAGGTGAGGATAAGAGGAATGACAACTGAATATAAGTGGTTCAGCCAATCTGGCCTACGTCCACTGTGGGTGAGTGTGAGTAATATCACTGAAGGCAGGCACTAATGGCCATGGATACAACCTCTCAAGCTCTTTCTCTCCATTTACTGTATATATTTAGACAGAATTTCTGCTAGGGTTTTAATATCTGGATCCCTTTGCAAGGTTGGGGGTGATCCCTTTATATAGTGCCTAGGGGGTGTAATGTACCCCCTATGCATGTAATGTGCATGTGTGTAGCTTCCTCACCAATGGTGGTGTGCCAGCTGTCAGGGCCATATGTAGGTAATGATGATGAAATATTCCCCCACAGGTGGAGGATAATCTTGTTATAACTGATTTATGCCCAGGTGTCCTTATCCACATGTCAACAGATGCTTGGCAGTCATGTTGGTGAATGGCCTCGGCATAGGAAAGGCCGAGCTATAAAGGTTGGTCGTCCGCTCAATCCGTGAGGTGTCAAGGGCTGTCTCGGCTTTATGTCAGCCGAGGTATATACCTGTGTCGGCCTGGGCCGAGTCATTGGCGTGCTGATTGCTAAGCGATGCCTCTGGTAACCTCGGCCTCCTCCGAGGTAAGGTGGATGTTGAAGGTGAATGTAGAGCTTCTCGTTATCTTGGCCTACTGTTGACTGGGGTTGATGTTGACATCTGTGATACGAGGTGTACCCGGGGTGGTGCATGTGGTAGCGTCGGCCTGGGCCGAGATGGCCTTGGCCGAGGGATGATATCGTGGTCCCCCCCCCCCCGCACCGGTGGGTCGGCCATCGTCTCGGCTCTCATCTCGGCCGAGGTGTGCTCCTCTAGGCCGAGGTCATACTTGGGTATATCAATCACCCCCCAGCCCTTAGTCATTCGCGAGAGTGGGTGTCTAAGGGGTTCTTGCCTCCGAGGTCTATTCACCCCAAAGTCAATACCCGCATGACACTTGTCCATTGCCAAGGCGTGCCCACTTGGTTGGCACATGCTGTCAATTGTCCCTTGGGCTTCCCAAGGCAATGATGAGCCTTGGGAATCGTGCCCATGTATTTAAAGGCTAAAACCTTCCTTTTTCTTCTTCTTCCTCATTTCTCTCCTGTTCAAGCGATTGCTCCCCTGTTTTCTGCAAATTTTTCTCTCCGAAGCTAGCCTCTGCTCCAGTGATTGTTCCGCCGAGGGATACCTCATTTCCTGCGCGATACTCTCCACCTTATTCACCAATCTCACCTTCAGGTATCCTCCCTCTCCATCTCCTTCGTTTTTGATATTTTTAATTTTGAACTTTCCGGTTAGTTCTTGAGTTTCCCGGTGAGATCTTGGGGTTTCCGGTTAGATCTTGAGTTTTCCGGTGTGCCAGGCTTCCTGCATAGGTTCTTTAGCTTGATCTAAAATTCCCTTAACTTTTCAAGCCATCTTTGTTTGTAGTTTTTAGGATATTCCCCAAGTTTAAGGTCTGCAGAATCCTTGGGTCGTCCCCAGATGCTCAGACCCTTGTACCAACTTCTTGAAGACTTTCCATCTCTAAAAGAGAAGACCTTGGATAAAATTAGACAAATAGAGAGAGCTCAGGAAGAAGCTCGTAGGTCGCAAGAGTCCCCCATCAGACCCCTCTTTCCTCCTCCTCTCAAGGTGGTATACCCTCGTAAAATGATGATGCTGAAAACCAGCACCTCCAGGTGATGTGTTTGCAAGCTCGATACAAGTGTAACAATGGCAGCACAGCTGTATGAATAAGACAAGAATGAGGTGAGGATAAGAGGAATGACAACTGAATATAAGTGGTTCAGCCAATCTGGCCTACGTCCACTGTGGGTGAGTGTGAGTAATATCACTGAAGGCAGGCACTAATGACCATGGATACAACCTCTCAAGCTCTTTCTCTCCATCTACTGTATATATTTAGACAGAATTTCTGCTAGGGTTTTAATATCTGGATCCCTTTGCAAGGTTGGGGGTGATCCATTTATATAGTGCCTAGGGGGTGTAATGTACCCCCTATGCATGTAATGTGCATGTGTGTAGCTTCCTCACCAATGGTGGTGTGCCAGCTGTCAGGGCCATATGTAGGTAATGATGATGAAATATTCCCCCACAGGTGGAGAATAATCTTGTTATAACTGATTTATGCCCAGGTGTCCTTGTCCAAATGTCAACAGGTGCTTGGCAGTCATGTTGGTGAATGGCCTCGGCATAGGAAAGGCCGAGCTATAAAGGTTGGTCGTCCGCTCAATCTGTGAGGTGTCAAGGGCTGTCTCGGCTTTATGTCAGCCGAGGTATATACCTGTGTCGGCCTGGGCCGAGTCATTGGCGTGCTGATTGCTAAGCGATGCCTCTGGTAACCTCGGCCTCCTCCGAGGTAAGGTGGATGTTGAAGGTGAATGTAGAGCTTCTCGTTATCTTGGCCTACTGTTGACTGGGGTTGATGTTGACATCTGTGATACGAGGTGTACCCGGGGTGGTGCATGTGGTAGCGTCGGCCTGGGCCGAGATGGCCTTGGCCGAGGGATGATATCGTGGCCCCCCCCGCACCGGTGGGTCGGCCATCGTCTCGGCTCTCATCTCGGCCGAGGTGTGCTCCTCTAGGCCGAGGTCATACTTGGGTATATCAATCACCCCCCAGCCCTTAGTCATTCGCGAGAGTGGGTGGCTAAGGGGTTCTTGCCTCCGAGGTCTATTCACCCCAAAGTCAATACCCGCATGACTCTTGTCCATTGCCAAGGCGTGCCCACTTGGTTGGCACATGCTGTCAATTGTCCCTTGGGCTTCCCAAGGCAATGATGAGCCTTGGGAATCGTGCCCATGTATTTAAAGGCTAAAACCTTCCTTTTTCTTCTTCTTCCTCATTTCTCTCCTGTTCAAGCGATTGCTCCTCTGTTTTCTGCAAATTTTTCTCTCCGAAGCTAGCCTCTGCTCCAGTGATTGTTCCGCCGAGGGATACCTCATTTCCTGCGCGATACTCTCCACCTTATTCACCAATCTCACCTTCAGGTATCCTCCCTCTCCATCTCCTTCGTTTTTGATATTTTTAATTTTGAACTTTCCGGTTAGTTCTTGAGTTTCCCGGTGAGATCTTGGGGTTTCCGGTTAGATCTTGAGTTTTTCGGTGTGCCAGGCTTCCTGCATAGGTTCTTTAGCTTGATCTAAAATTCCCTTAACTTTTCAAGCCATCTTTGTTTGTAGTTTTTAGGATATTCCCCAAGTTTAAGGTCTGCAGAATCCTTGGGTCGTCCCCAGATGCTCAGACCCTTGTACCAACTTCTTGAAGACTTTCCATCTCTAAAAGAGAAGACCTTGGATAAAATTAGACAAATAGAGAGAGCTCAGGAAGAAGCTCGCAGGTCGCAAGAGTCCCCCATCAGACCCCTCTTTCCTCCTCCTCTCAAGGTGGTATACCCTCGTCCTCTTGAAAATTTTTACCAGACAGACGCCTCTGCCAAAAATTTGTCGATGTCCGAGTCTGAGTCTTCTACCTCTGATCCAATGTCAGTGGACTCTTTCCAAGAGGCCATGGACTTCACTACTCAGGCTGACCAGAACCCTGACCATGCCGAGGTCTCTAGTCGTGCCTCGTCCCAGAATGGCACAAGCACCTCTAGTTCTTCTTCAGAGGTTGAACTTGTAGAGCCAAGTGTGGCCGTGCCTGGTATCCTAAATGCTATTCCCCTGTCGGCCGTAACCGAGGCCGAGTTTGCTCAGAGGTTCCCCGGTAACCCGTCTACGTCTGCTCCAGCCGACGTTGAGTCTGACGATGATGAGGATGCCGAAAGTGAAGTTGACACCTCTGAGGCAGACGAGTACGAGAGTACCATTACTGAGGTGGATTTACTGCACTTCAGGTACTTATATTCCATTAGCCCCTCTATCCACTTAAGGATACCTCTGAGAGAAGAGAGGGCCTACCACTGCAGGGATGGGGAAATCTGCCTGTACGAGCAGATGTTCAAGTTAGGTTTTCGTCTTCCCATCCACCCCATCATTAGGACCATTATATCATTCACCAATTTGGCCCCCTCGCAGCTCTCTCCCAATGCCTGGAGGGTTATTATAGGGGCCATCATCTTGTGGAGGGCGGTTCACCACTCTGACCTCCCAGTGCAGGTCTTTGCTGGTTGTTACGTCCCTACCTCGGCCAAGAACCATCCGAGCTATTACCACTTTGTGTCTCGGAGGCCTGAGAAAAAGATGCTCCTGGTCACTCAGACCTCCAACCATAATTGGAAACCCAGGTACTTTTTTGTCTCAGGGCCTTGGGAATTTGGTTCTTGCATTCCCTCGTCCATCTTCGAGCCGAGAATACCCCGGAAATGGGGAAAAGTTACCATGGTTGCTAGGGCCGACCCTGGACTTAGTGTGCAACATGGCAAAAAGGTGAAGGCCCTGCAGGACCAAGGGTCCCATGGGATGTTTGTCAAATTTGAGCATCTGCTGACCCCCCAGTATTTCTCGGGGACGGGCCTTGGCGGAAGTCCCTTAGCTGACTTTGGTAAGGATTTTTATTTTAACCGTGTAGCCTCTTATCATACGTGCTTTATTTCTGACTCGTATCTTTTTACTTTTGCAGAGAAACCACCAGACGTTTCAGACGAGTTGTGGGAGATGGCGGCTCCAAGCTTGTCCAGACTTGTCAAGAAGACTGGCATGAATGCTCCTCCACCTGCTCCCCCCACATCCAAGTCTATGAAGAGGGCACCCGAGGTCCATCCTCCTGAGGATCAGAGTCCGAGCTCCAGGACAAAGAGGGCCTCAGACACTGCTATCCCTGTCACGGCCGACACGTTATCTGCCCGTCTGGACCAGTTAAAACTCTCTGATAGCGTGGTCGGCCACAGCCGACAGGCCATGGACGCTCTGAACAACATGATGACCGATGCCGACAAGCGCTTCTTCAGGTCCATGGAGACCCCCATGATGGTTGAATTCGGCCTTCACCGAGTAGTCCAGGTATAACTCGTTTCTTTATCCGAAGTATAACGTCTGATGTTGTTCTCATCTAACTTCTTCATTTACTGTGCAGGGCGCGACTGCCATGTACCAGCTATCCAACTGGGCTCTGAGGAAATTGCCTCTCATCCAGAAGGGGCAGGAGGCTGAAAAAGTTGAGGGCACCCTGAAGGCCGAGGTTGCTCGTCTGAGGACCGAGTTGCATGAGGCTGAGACCAAGGCTCAGACCTCTGAGAATAAGGTCCAATCCCTAGAGAAGGACATCTCTGCACTTGTTCAGAGTCATACCAAGGCCCTGAAGGACAAGGACGATGCTTTGCAGAGGAAGGTTGATGCTGCGGTGAAGGCTTCTCTTACAGACGCCTCGGAGACAATAATTGCTGACTATAAGGTCTCCCAGGAGTTTGTAGGTTTTGGCCTGGAGTACCTTGAAAGGGGTATCAAGGCTACCTCCAAATGGGCCGAGGTAAGGGAGGCCGAGGTTGGCATCATTAAGGCCTCAGATTTTGTGGGCCTCGGCCTTGCCGATGCCCAGTTTGCCCAGGCCTTGCAGGAGATAGAGGATGAAGCTGCTGCCCCTGGTCAAACGGTTACTCTGGAAGGGACTGACCTCGGAGATACTGACCCTGCAAACGAGGTAGCTCAGGTGACCAATACCGAGCAGGCCGACCCAGACGAGACATCAAACATTCCTCCTTCAGATGTTTGACTTGTAATCTTTTTTATTTTGCATTTTTTTTTGTTGACTTGTAATCTCGTATGTAATTTCTCAAACACGTAAATATTATGCAATTTCTTTCTTTTGTTGAATGCAAATGTCCATCTTTATTTGTGAATGTATATGAATGCTATGCGCTCTCTGAAGTCATTACTGAATGTGATGCCATAACCAACACTTAAGAGTCTGAGGTCCTCACTTAAGGGTCTGAGGTCCTCTAGCCGAGGTGTCCGAGCTCAGACCTCGTCACCACCAAGTGGTTATGAGGGTCTGAGGTCATCACCTAGGCCGAGGTAACTCATAATGTCACCAAATTAATGATGTTTAAGGTCTGAGGTCCTCACCTAAGAGGTTATCCTCGTAATAAATTTCACCAAATGAATTATGTTAAGGGTCTGAGGTCCTCTAGCCGAGGTGTCCGAGCTCAGACCTCGTCACCAAGTGATGTTATGAGGGTCTGAGGTCATCACCTAGGCCGAGGTAACTCATAATGTCACCAAATTAATGATATTTAAGGTCTGAGGTCCTCACCTAAGAGGTTATCCTCATAATAAATTTCACCAAATGAATGATGTTAAGGGTCTGAGGTCCTCCAGCCGAGGTGCCCGAGCTCAGACCTCGTCACCACCGAGTGATGTTATGAGGGTCTGAGGTCATCACTTAGGCCGAGGTAACTCATAATGTCACCAAATTAATGATGTTTAAGGTCTGAGGTCCTCACCTAAAAGGTTATCCTCATAATAAATTTCACCAAATGAATGATGTTAAGGGTCTGAGGTCCTCCAGCCGAGGTGCCCGAGCTCAGACCTCGTCACCACCAAGTGATGTTATGAGGGTCTGAGGTCATCACCTAGGCCGAGGTAACTCATAATGTCACCAAATTAATGATGTTTAAGGTCTGAGGTCCTCACCTAAGAGGTTATCCTCGTAATATCACCAAATTAATGATGTTAAGATAAAACAAGAATTTGCCATGGAAACTGATCTTTATTCATAACCTCTTCTCAACAAGATGGTACATTTTCAATTGACAAAATAGATGCAACGTTATACATAATATCTCTTTAGGTGGTCGGCATTCCACGGGTTGGTAAAGGGTTCTCCCTCTAGGTTCTCTAGCCTATACGTGCCCGGCACAACCTCTTCCGTTACTCTGTAGGGGCCATGCCAGTTCGAGTGCAGTTTGTTTGTTTTCTGTAGGGTCTTCTTAAGCACTAGATCTCCCACCGCAATGGGTCTTGCCTTCACCCTTTGATTGTAGAATTTTGCCGCCTTCTGCTAGTAGGCTGCTTTCCTGACCTCTGCGTCTTCCCTTCTTTCTTCAATAAGGTCCAAGTCTAACCTCCTCCTTTCCTCATTGCTGTCCTGATCATAGGTCTGAACCCGATGAGTTGGTAGGCTTATCTCCGTTGGTATGACGGCTTCTGAACCGTGTGCCAGCATGAATGGGGTTTCTCCCGTGGGCGTCCTTGCTGTGGTCCTGTAAGCCCATAGCACAGCGTAAACCTCTTCTGTCCATCTCCCCTTTACGTCTTCTAATCTCTTCTTGATTCCATCCAAGATGGTCCTATTTGTAACCTCAGTCTGGCCATTAGCCTGAGGTCGACCCGGAGATGAGAAGAACTGTTTAATCCCCACACTTTGGCAATACTTCTCCAAGGAGGCGTTCCTGAACTGGGTCCCATTATCTGAGATGAGCGTGTTTGGGAGGCCATACCTACATATGATGTTTTTCCAGATGAACTGAAAGGTCTTCTGCTCCGTAATTGTTATCATGGGTTCGGCCTCTACCCATTTTGAAAAGTAGTCAATGGCAACTATCAAGAATCTATAGTTATTGACTGCTCTTGGCAAAGGTCCTACCAAGTCAATTCCCCACACCGCGAACGGCCATGGAGAAGAGATTGATGTCATAGGCCGATGGGGTTGATGAGGGATTGTGGCAAACCTCTGACATTTGTCGCACCTCTTCACATAATCAGCAGAGTCCCTAGACAAGGTTGGCCACCAATATCCCTGAGTGATGATTCTCTTGGCTAAGGGTCTTCCTCCTATATGGCTAGAGCAAGAGCCTTCATGAATCTCCTGTAAGATCCGAGGTACCTCCAAGGGGTGAACACATCTGAGGAGGGGCAAGAGGAAGCCTTTTTTGTACAAGACGTCTCCTATCAATGAGAACTTGGCAGCCCTGTACCTTAACTTTTTCCTCTCTAGTTTGGACTCAGGTAACTCCCCCTCCCTTAGGTATCTGACAATCGGGTCAATCCACGAGTCTCCCGGGTTTATATTGCGACAAGAGTTGCACACCTCGTCCTCCTCAATGCTTGCCTTTCCTAGAACTTCAATCGGGATGGTTCTTCTCAAATCTGTCTTCATTGCTGAGGCCAGTCTTGCCAATGCATCAGCGTGGTTATTGCTCAGTCTAGGCACTCTCTTCAGTTTGGCCTCTTCAAAAAACTCTAGCAATCCTCTTACCTTTTTAAGTATCTGGCCATCCTCTCATCCTTAGCCTCGTATTCCCCCAACACTTGGTTAACAACCAACCTTGAGTCACTATGGAGTAGAAGCCGCTTTACCCGCAGAGTTGTTGCCAATAGGAGGCCCGCTATCATGGCTTCATACTCAGACTCGTTGTTTGAAGCCTGGAAGTTAAATCTTAAGGCATACTCGATGTTGGTGCCATCTGGAGCTAAGAGTACTAGCCCCACGCCGCTTCCACCGTCACAGGAGGATCCATCCACGAAGAGGCTCCATACGTCTTCATCTGAAGAGAAAACCCCTTCTTTCATCACTCCTTTTTCGAAGAGGTATCGGTCCTCTTCGTTTTCTTCTATTCTCCTCCGAGCATTGCCTGGGACTACCTCTTCTCGGCCCACGAAGACGTTTGGGTCCATCTCTTTCGAATCTCGGGGGATGCCTCTGCCCTTCTCTTTGCCGCCTTCCAAGCTCTTCTCTGACTCAGTCTCTTCCCAAGTGAATTCTGCGACAAAATCAGCAAGGGCCTGCCCCTTAATGGCTGTCCTGGGTTGGTACGTAAGATCATACTCTCCTAGTTCAATGGCCCAGGCCATCAATCTTCCAGACTTCTCGGGCTTGTGCAGGACCTGTCTTAGCGGGGAGTCCGTGAGGACTGTTATAGAGTGAGCTTGAAAGTAGGGTTTCATTTTCCTTGAAGCATGGATAAGAGCATAAGCCAACTTCTCCATCCGGGGATAGTTCTGTTCAGACCCTTGTAGGGCCTTACTATTAAAGTACACTGGTTTCTGAACTCCACCCTCTTCTCGTATGATGGCCGCGCTAATGGCCGACTCAGAGACTGCTAGATATACAAACAACCTTTCTCCCGCAATGGGCCGGGACAGCAGCAGGGGAGACCCCAAGTAGGACTTGAGCTGATCAAAAGCTTTTTCACACTCTTCATCCCACTGGAAGGCCTTCCTTAGGACCTTGAAGAATGGAAGACACTTATCGGTTGCTCTGGAAACAAACCTGTTCAGGGCTGCCACTCTTCCCGTGAGTCTTTGGACATCCTTGATACTCCTAGGAGTCTTCATGTCGAGCAAGGCCTTGATCTTCTCTGGATTTGCCTCAATCCCCCTTTGATTAACGATGAACCCCAGGAACTTCCCAGCTCCTACCCCGAAGACACATTTGGCCGGGTTGAGCTTCATTCTGTACGAGTCCATGATATCGAAGGTCTTCTCAAGGTCTGCCACGTGAGTACATGCCTTCAGGCTCTTCGTTAGCATATCGTCCACGTACACCTCCATGGTCTTACCTATCTGATCCTCAAACATCCTATTGACGAGACGCTGATATGTTGCCCCCGCATTTTTCAGACCAAAGGGCATTACCTTGTAACAGTATGTCCCCTTGTCAGTGATGAAGGCTGTCTTCTCAGAGTCTTCGGCGTCCATGAAGATTTGATTATAACCCGAATAAGCATCCATGAAGCTCATGAGCTCGTGCCCTGCTGTTGCGTCCACCATCTGATCTATCCTAGGTAGGGGATAGCTATCCTTCGGGCAAGACCTATTCAGGTCTGTGAAATCTACACACATCCGCCACTTTCCATTGGCCTTAGGCACGATCACTGCATTTGAGAGCCACTCTGGATAGGTGACCTCTCGTATGAACTCGGCCTCTTCCAATTTCTTCACCTCTTCCCGAATGACCTCATACTTTTCTCTGGAGTAAATTCTCCTCCTCTGCTTGATTGGTCTGGCATCCCTGTCCACGTTGAGTTTGTGGGTCATGACCTCGGGGTCTATACCAGGCATGTCGGTGTGGCTCCAGGCAAAGACACTCCGTCTCTTCCTGAGAAGGCTTATCAGCTCTTCCTTAATCTTTGTTTCTAGGGCCTTGCCGACCTGGATGGTTTCTTCCGGCTCGTCCTCATTGAGGACGATGGATTCTACCTCTTCCGCGGCCTCGCCCTTCTTCAGCTTTGTTTCATCTCTCGGATCAAGAGTGTCTATGCTGTAGGTGGCGGTTGCTCTCTTATGGGCCTCCCTCTCTTCAGCTGAGTTAAAGTAACACTCCCGTGCCGTGGTCTGATCCCCCTGCACTTCCCCTACCCCGTAAGGGGTCGGGAATTTTATCATTTGATGGACCGTTGACGGCACGGCTTCAAACTCCTTGAGGACTACTCTTCCAATGATGAGGTTGTAGGCCGAGTAGACATTCTCGTCCATCACAAAAAAGTTTATCTTCTTAGTCAGCCTCTTAGGCCACCTATCCCCCATACGCACATCCATCTCATACATGCCTAACGGGTGCACTTTCTCACCACTAAATCCTATCAAGGGATGGTGGTATGGCACTAATCTTGATCTGCTAAGACCCAAGCTCTTGAAGCAAGGCCAAAACATTACATCTGCTGAGCTTCCCCCATCTATGAGGATTCTCCCTACGTCGCACCCATGCACTCTTGTCGTTATGACTAAGGGGTCATCATGGGGGGCTAGGATGCCCTTGAAGTCGAGCCGGGATAAACCCACCACCAGGGTGTCCATGTCCACCTTTGTTCTCTTCTGCACAGCGTCAGAAGACGTCAGGTTCACAACTTCTGGCTTGACCACCGATTTGGCCTCCGCTACATGAGCCTTTCTATCGGCTACCTCAGATCCACCCCCTGCGAATCCCCCACATATGGTGTTAACACCAAAGGAGATCATTCCTACCTTCTTCACCGGGGTGTTGTCATCCCTAGGTGGGAGATCCGGGTCATCTCCATCATCACCATCTGAATCGTCATGTCTTTCAGCCGGGACATCACCACGGCACTTGTCGTCTCTTCTCTTCCTAGGGTCTTCCCTGCCGCCTTTTGGGGCCTTGCCATCCACATACTTTCTTAGCTTCCCGGATTTCAGCATCTTCTCGATCTCGTCCTTCAGGGCAAAGCATCTGTCTGTGACATGGCCGTGGTCCTGATGAAACTCACACCAGAGGTTTTTATTCCTCTTATGTGGCAGAGCCTTCAACTTCTCTGGCCATCTCAGAGCCCGGTCACTCTTGATCTCATTAAGAATTTGTTCACAGCTCACGGTCAGAGGAGTGTAACGGGCGAACTTGTCATCTGCTGACCGCTTCTTCCCTTCCTTCTTGCCCTGGGACCTCCCAGCACCACCGCGGTTCTCCTCCTCGTATTTGGCGGCCATCGCCTCCTCAACATTCATTACTTTTCCTGCAGTGGACAACAGCTCCGCCATAGACTTGGGGGGGTCTTCCGCCAGCTTCCATAGTAGCTTTCCCTTCTGAAGACCTCCTATAAGGGCGGTCATGGCTATGCTCTCTTCATAGTCCTCCACCTCTAACTTCTCCTTATTGAATCTTGCTATGTAGTCTCTCAGGCTTTCACCCTTAGCCTGTTTGACATATAGGAGGTGAGTAGTCTTCTTCTGAGGTTTTACCCCAAAGCAGAAGTTATGTATGAACTGCTCGGCCAAGCTTTTGAAGTTTTCGATCGAGTTCTTTGGAAGAGAGGTGAACCAGCTATGAGCGGCACCTGTCAAGGTGCCCGAGAAGGCCCTGCACTTCATTTCATCAGGTATCGAGTAAATGTCTGCCGCCGACTGATACATCTCGATGTGGTGCACAGGGTTAGTGCTGCCATCGTACTTTGGAGTCACTACAGGAGGCTTGAATTTAGCTGGGGTTGGGAAGCCCACTATCTTAGCCACAAATGGTGAGCCCTCCGTGTAGCCCCTCTGTAAGGGGTCCCTACTTTTTATGAGGTCCCCTATCTTCTCCTCGTGACGTTGGATCGAGTCATTCCATGGTCTTCTCTCGTCAACTTGGCCGAGGTTGTCCCCTGCCACCTCTCTGCGGTGGACAGAGGGTTCCCCAGCCACGACCCTCTGACTGTTGACCTCTTCCTGCTCCCTGATCCTTCTCTCTACGGGACGGCCTTGGTCTGGCCGAGCCTGCCTATCCCCTCTTTGGGAGCCTACCGCACTCCTTGACCTTGATAGCCTTTGTCTCAGGTCATTAACCGGACCCAATCGCTCGAAGGCCGAGCCTCTGCTCAGTCTGTCAAAAGCGGAACCTCTTGGTTGGGCCTCTTCTCTTCTTCGGCCGACACATCCTTGGCTTTGCCTAAGAGGCCGTACAGTGTTATCTGACATCTCGTATGGCTCCCAACAGTCTTCCGGGGCCTCTTCAGCCTCCAAATCATCATATCTATCCCCAGGGCAAGGGTTTCCTTGCCTCCCCAGACGCAAGCGCCTAGGGTCAGCAACGTCCCTCCTCCGCTGGGGTGCAGGTTGGTCCTTCATCGGTGCCTGGGGTGATCCCCTGGCGTCCGGTTGGGGCTGAGCTGCCACGGGGGTGATCATGTCCGGTGATACTTTAGGTGGCCTCATCATCATGGTTTGGCTGAGCTGGGCAAACTGATCCCTCATGGCCTGTTGCGTGGCAGCCAGAGATTTCAAAGCAGCTGCCACCTCCGCCATTTCGGACTGAGGAGGAGCCTGACTGGAACTAGCCCCTCCACCCACAGGCGGTGGTAGAGGTGGTGGTAAGTCTGGTGCCATGTATTACCACTATAGAGCTTTGAGTAGTAGGTGAGCTTAATACCTCAAAGGATCTCTTTCAATGGTGAAACAGCTCCACGCAAGGGGTGGTTTCTGGTTCACCACCAGAGCCTCCGGTCAGGTTAAGCAGGAAAAGAGGAAGAGATATCTTCTCGTTCCCACAGACGGCGCCAAAATGATGATGCTGAAAACCAGCACCTCCAGGTGATGTGTTTGCAAGCTCGATACAAGTGTAACAATGGCAGCACAGGTGTATGAATAAGACAAGAATGAGGTGAGGATAAGAGGAATGACAACTGAATATAAGTGGTTCAGCCAATCTGGCCTACGTCCACTGTGGGTGAGTGTGAGTAATATCACTGAAGGCAGGCACTAATGGCCATGGATACAACCTCTCAAGCTCTTTCTCTCCATCTACTGTATATATTTAGACAGAATTTCTGCTAGGGTTTTAATATCTGGATCCCTTTGCAAGGTTGGGGGTGATCCCTTTATATAGTGCCTAGGGGGTGTAATGTACCCCCTATGCATGTAATGTGCATGTGTGTAGCTTCCTCACCAATGGTGGTGTGCCAGCTGTCAGGGCCATATGTAGGTAATGATGATGAAATATTCCCCCACAGGTGGAGAATAATCTTGTTATAACTGATTTATGCCCAGGTGTCCTTGTCCAAATGTCAACAGGTGCTTGGCAGTCATGTTGGTGAATGGCCTCGGCATAGGAAAGGCCGAGCTATAAAGGTTGGTCGTCCGCTCAATCCGTGAGGTGTCAAGGGTTGTCTCGGCTTTATGTCAGCCGAGGTATATACCTGTGTCGGCCTGGGCCGAGTCATTGGCGTGCTGATTGCTAAGCGATGCCTATGGTAACCTCGGCCTCCTCCGAGGTAAGGTGGATGTTGGAGGTGAATGTAGAGCTTCTCGTTATCTTGGCCTACTGTTGACTGGGGTTGATGTTGACATCTGTGATACGAGGTGTACCCGGGGTGGTGCATGTGGTAGCGTCGGCCTGGGCCGAGATGGCCTTGGCCGAGGGATGATATCGTGCCCCCCCCCCCGCACCGGTGGGTCGGCCATCGTCTCGGCTCTCATCTCGGCCGAGGTGTGCTCCTCTAGGCCGAGGTCATACTTGGGTATATCAATCCCCGTGGATGTGTAAAACTCTCCCAACAAACTGAGAAGGACGGATCGACGGACGCCGACTCTCCCATAAAGATCCAAGCCGCATGCGCAGATGCTCTGTCAGATCTTCTACAGGAAAGAAATCTAGTGTTCGAGGTGGCAAGACCTGATCCCATCGAAATTGGTACAAAATCCACCAAGGGAAATAGAAAGAGGTCTATCTAAGACCAACCAGCCAAACGTAAGGGTATTCCCCCAACAACCGTCCCTACCAGGGCACTAACCAGTGCAGATTTAGAGCCCTGTGCTCCATAAACGAGTTCTCCCAGCTCTCAGTATCCAGGCCAACGCTGATGAAATCGAGCAAAAAGAAGTTGGGTACAGTCGACAAATGGCATTACATAGGAGTCACTAGGTGGAGTCTTTCAGACAACCACATGAACAATATCATAGGGTTACCCCTTAGAAAGTCAGAACGACCTTCTCGCCAGATATGCAGGCCATTAAATGTCTCTACCAGTATCACTACCACAGGATTACAATGGTAGGACATCCATAAAGTAATAGCTACAAGTTGTGGATCCACCAGCAGTTCCCCAGTCACCAACAACAATTTTGAAACTAAGCCCAGAACGACAGCTCCGCCATATCTAGCATCACCAACCTCCTATAAATGCACAGACCGCAATACCATCGAAAGGGAAATCATTCCTCCAGTAACCAAGGATCTACCCGCCAAGGGTAAGACGAGAGAAATTCTAACCAACAGCTCTCGAGGAGACTGGTAAAATTC
Source organism: Sambucus nigra (assembly GCA_949130495.1). NCBI lineage: Eukaryota > Viridiplantae > Streptophyta > Magnoliopsida > Dipsacales > Adoxaceae > Sambucus > Sambucus nigra. The sequence goes on from OX422210.1 coordinate 694,443,698, forward strand.
AGGCATAACAGCCACCACACTAAGATTTACTCCCAACATGGCATAAAATTCCTCATAAGTCGGTCTAAGCCAAAAACGGAATACATGGTCTTTGGGGTACCAAAATTGTACTGCCGCCATCAGCATGTTCCACTCTATGGGCCGATTACTCCATAAAGAGACTCGACGCATGTTGAAAGCATCGTAGTCAACATTATAGGAGCACACTGCCTCCAAAGTCTCGAGGTAGTTGGCAAACTCAACACTACCAGGGAGAGACATCTCACAAAATAAGAAAGATAGAATATGAAGGTGTGATGAAATCACACCCTTATTCCTTTTTATACTTAAAAACCCTCACAAAAAAATATAGCCCCTGCAGAAATCAAAGGAAATTCTGCCCCACAAGGTACCAAAGGCTGAAGAGGGTACCAATCAAAGCTTTGATTGATTAGACAGGACTTACCCGTCGATAGGCAGGACAAGGGTCTTGCCAATCGGCAACCTCATATTTTTAGAAACTTCCCTTTTTCCTCTTTTGTCAAAATCAGAAAACTCAATAAAAATAAATTGATATTCTCAACAGAATTTCAAAATCCCCTTCCATCTTTATATAAATTCTCATTTTAAATAAAACTTTCCTTCAAATCCCAAAAATATTTCTTTTTACGGTCTCAGCAGCAAAGTAAAAAGCGCATATGCATTCATTCATTCATTACCAACAGAAGATAATAAAAAACTCCATTACATTGCATAGATATTTTTCTGTGTTACATTATTTTTGCAGGAAAATAAAGAAAAGAAGAAAAACAACGGGACTCAGCCCGAACCCACATTCTCTCTCTCTCACACTTACCCTTCCCCTCTCTCTCTAAGAACTCCCATCCCTGTGACGCGCTCTCTTTCCCATGCGATAAGATAACGCACCACCGCTACCTGAACCAGACTCCTTCCTGGATGAGGCAGACGACACCAAGCAAGAAGGAACAGGGACCGCATCCCGAGTATGGGTGGTCGCCGAAGATATTCAGTCTCTAATATCCCTCAGACAAGTGGTGGACACCCTGACTTGCTGTAAGAAAAGGTAAAATCGGTATCAAGCAAAAAAGATCAAAAGAAACAAAAAGAAGGAAAAGAGAAGAACATAAAGATATACCAAAAGACGAAAAACCTCCTCTATCAAGCCCAACTCCTCCGGGTCCATCGCATGAGGATGATGCAACATAGGCACCATCCATCCATCAGCCCGCCGGATGTGGTATGAAAGGGTATGCAACCTCACAAAGGGGACCTCCGAAGTCACCGCCGTCGCAGATGTCGACGGACCGCCATCGCTGTGGGAGGACCCCACTGGTCGACTCAAACTCGCAGGAGGGAAAGGTAGTGCATCATATATGTTGGGCGCCATCAGTCAACTCATCACGAAGTCCATATAATCATACGACATTGTCGTATTGGTGTACAATAGATAGGACTCCCCAATCATCGTCGCGATCCTCGCATCCTCTGGCAATAGCCGCTCCCGCCTCATAGACATAGGGGGCCTCGCAGGTGGCACCACCACCTCCTCCTCAGTAATTTGTCGGATAAACTCATGCACCAGCAAACACCTCATCTGTGCATTCACCCCAGTCGACCCCGTGTCTTGAACAACCATCCCCCGAGGGTAGAAGGTCACCTGAAAAATCCCCGGCAGATATAAGTCAATACAAAATCAGAGCACACTTTAACCAGGGCTAAAGAAAAAAAAAGTCCTACCCTATCACTAGTCAGGCCATTTAAGACCTGATGCACCGCCTCCAGAGAAAGAGACTTACTCGAATGTCGATTGGCCTTCCACCACTGACACAAACAGAAAAAAGTCCCTAACAGTCTCATCCTTCAGAGCAACCAGCTAGGTATTACACCCAATCACCTCATAGAACCACGTCTTCCAAAGAAAAAAATCTGTGATCAAAAAGTGACGCACAAGGAAAATGTGAATGCATGAAAAGAAAAATGCGCAAACTAAAGAATACCTCAAGATACGTGGCTCCAATAAAAGTCTATCAGCAGCACCGGCTAAATGCGTCCAGAGAAAAATAAGGGTCGCCAAAGTCAAGCTCCCCCAATCATAGAGAGGGATGTTCAAAAACATCCTCAAGTATGGAAAAAAACATAAGTGGACAATGTCACTGCTCGACACCACCAGAAATCCCCCCAACACCAACAAAATAAATAGTTGGGCCATCTGTCTCACCTGCAGCACGTCCTCCACATCAATCACCCTACCCAGCAAAACATCCCTCAACAGGGATAGATTAATAGAGTCCCCAGATACTATCCTCCCCACATCACCTAGTGCCACCCGCACTGCCTCCGGACTCACCCATAGGGAACGATCTAGCTCTATCTACTCTCCATCACAATCCAGCCCCAGTAGCTGTTGCACATATATGGGAGTCACAGTCATCTCCTCGAAGACAAAATGGAAGGTGTGGGTAGTGTCCCAACACCTCTCCCCCAAAGAACATAAGACCGTCATCGAAAGAGGCGTCTCATCCAGCACACACGCCAACCTCCCAAAGCCTACTGACGATACTACCCAACACACCACGGGTGGAAGGTTCTCCCAGACATCCTTAAGCCCCATCGTCCCGCGGGCACGCATAGTCGATAAATAAATATCAGACTATCAAAAGAAAAACCTTGTCAAAATCCAAAAAAAAGTAAATCACCAAAAAAAGAATGCCAAAGGTCATTTTTTACTTACATAACCACCAGGGTTCACCACCCTAGAAGAGCGGTGACGCGACGACTCCCGCAGTAAAGTCCGCTCGTCCTCAACTGGCTCAAATGCATCAAAAGAGTTCTCACTCCCCAAAGCAAGAGGCGTCATGGCCCTCCACTCCACATTCGCCCAGTCGTCAATAGCCAACCACTCCCTGTGTATCACAGTGCTCACAAAGCGGCCAATTTTTAGATTACAGAATGCTAAAATGACTCACAGAAGAAAATCGCAGAAAGAAAGAAGGCAAGAAGCTGTAAAAATGAGGGAAACCCGCCCCCTTTTTATAGGAAGCCATGGGTCATGATGATTGACATTGCAAAAATGAGGGAAACCCGCCCCCTTTTTATAGGAAGCCATGGGTCATGATGATTGACATTGCACCCCCACTTACCGATTGACACTGACCTTTTACCTTCTCAAGGCAGTCCAAATGTCCGTGCCACTGCCGAATGGAACCCTCCACACTATGCCGATCGGTACCCTCCTTAAGTTTTCGTACAGAAAATACCAGAAAACCTAAAAAATCCTCAAAAAATTCCTAAAAATCCCGGGGAGGGTTTAGAACAGTTTTACCGAGAAAATTTCACACTCCCTCAAGAGAAACCCCTATTTCCCCAGCGGTACTCTCAAAGGCCAAGCGGATCTCTCCCCGGTAACATCCCCATAGGACCTCTAAAGTATCCTGAACTTCAAGTTATCTCATATTTCCCAAAGGTCTCAAATTTCCCAGAGAAATATGTCCAAACCCTGGACCACCTAATCACTTCCCCAGTGGAATCTACAGCATCAAATTGGTTGTTCCCCTGGAAAAGTCTCCAAAAGATAAGAGGATTTCACCAGTAATCAGCTCCCTGCTCAAATCAAAATCATAAGGTAATTTCCCCGGCAGAGTTCCCTGAGAACATCACACATAAGCCCTCAGAATTAGCTTCAACTTGCATAATTGGTCATCTCAATTTAATCCCTCAAAATTGGCTTCAACCCTCTGAATTGGTTTTCTCAATTTAAGCCCTCAGAATTGGCTTCGACACGCTGAATTGATCATTTCAATTTAAGCCCGTAGAATTGGTCATCTCAACCTAAGCCCTCAGAATTGGCCTCGACCCGCAGAATCGGTTATCTCAATTTAAGCCCTCAGAATTGGCTTTGACCCGCAGAATTGGCTTCGACCCGTAAAATTGGCTCCTACCCCCAGAATTGGTCATCTCAATTTAAACCCTCGAAATTGGCTGTGACCCACAGAATTGGTCATCTCAACCTAAGCCCTCAGAATTGTCTTAGACACGCAGAATTGGTCATCTCAACCTAAGCCCTCAGAATTAGCTTCGACCCACAAAATTGGTCATCACAATTTAAGTCCTCGGAATTGGCTTCGACCGGCAGAATCGATCGCCCCCGACATTACTTTAGGTCCTCATAATCGACCTAAATCTTTTATCATCACTTCCTTTAGATCATCCCCGGTATTCCCCTTAGGTCCTCAGAATCGACCTCGGCCCATAAAATCAGTCATCCTCATCCTTAGGTCCTTAGAATCGACCTTGACCCTCAGAATTGGTCATACTCTTTCAAAGACATCATGCGGTGTCTTTTTGACAGCTATCGTTTATTACAAACTCACCCATCAAGGGGCTCTGTAGACACCCCATTCTAGTACCCCCTAAACCTCTCCTTAGGACCCTAACACCTCCCTTCATCACTACAAACCCAAGTCATACCACGAGTACTTACCTAGAGGCCATCAGGAACTCTCGAGCTCCATTTAACCAAAAATCAAAATCTTTAGCTCAACTGAGACTAAATGAATATTCAAAGGGCACTAAAACCCCTTTCTAATGGTATGCCCCGTGCGCGATTCTGACTTACGGTATGGACGAACGACCCGTTCTCCCCCAAAACTTGATTAAGAGGCCACCCGATGCTCCCAGGATCCGTTTGACCAAAGTTAGCTCTTTAGCTCCACCAATACTGAATGAATATTTAAGGGTCACTGAACCCCTTTTCAACGGTCCGCTTCAGGCCCAATTCTGACTTACGGTGCGAACGAACGATCTGTTTTACTCTCAAAGGTCACCGAATGATTCCAAGCCCCGGTTGACCAACGTCAACTTCCCAAACTGATTTAAACTCTTTGGAATGTCGAAGTACATCTCCTAACCTTTCTAACGATCCACCCCATGCACAATTCTGACTTACCATGCGGACGAACGATCCGTTTGCGTCCGATAATTCCTCATCCAAAGAACTGATGAACGCTTTCGAGCCACATTTGATCCAAAGTTAACTCCCGGACCCGGGAGCAGTCTAAAGACTTTCGAAGGTCTCTGAAGTACCTTTCCAATGGTTCACCTTGTGCATGATTCGAATCAATGGTTTTCGCTCTACGACCGATTTTCCGAAGGAACCTGAAAGAGACTTCCAAACAGCAGGTTCCAAACCCTGCCTATTGGTAGTGTGCCTAAAAACACCTATCGATTGGAAGGACCAGGACTATTCCCATCGACAATGCCCTAGGCCTATAAAAGGAGGGCCTGACCTCATTTCAAAAGGGGACACAAGATGTGAAATCCATCACTCTCGGCGAACTCAAAAAACCCCTCTCGAAGTCAGTGTGATTTCCATATCCAAATCCCTTCCCAACCTTCACTTTTAATCAAACTTGGTGAATTAACTATACTTAATCATCATCCAAGTGCAAGGGTTACTCTCTAACATTCAAGATCTTCAAGAAGGTCCAACTCTCTCGACTCTCTCTTTAAATTCTCCTAAATTCGCATTAACTTATTTTATCACTTAGCACTTTCATTCTCTCATCTCACATGTCCTAATATATTTTTTATTTAGTATTATCTCACATCTCTTATTTTCATATAAATAAAACCCAAAAGACAAGAAAAATAGGGTTTGCTCCTAAATTCTAAACGGGAATTCCCGCACTTCTCTCACACTTTTCTCACAACTAAAACACTTTTTTACACACACACACATATAATAGAAGTCCCTGGTTGGATTTATGCGATAAATCCCACCACTCGTTTTGCATACGAACTACGTGGACTGTGATGCCTCTATTGGCTACGTAGGCGTCTCGGAGTAAAACCCGAGACTCGAGTCCTACTTTTCTCCCATTTTCTATTTTTCTATATTCTTTAACTTAGTTCTCCTAAAATCTGTATATTTACATATACCTATATTTTTTCTTAGTGGCGTATTATTATGTATGCGTTATCGTTCCATTATAACGATCAACGCTAGGATAATCGCATAAATCCTATTTTCTAATATTATTTTTAGGAACATTACTATGGATGACTCGCTTTATCTCTTCCATGATACAAGTCGATGATTCCTGTATCCACTACATATATTCATGCACACATATCACGGGGAAATAAAGGAAAATATAAACAATCCATGAGAGACCGGAAGGGCCGAATGGCACCTTCCCATTTTGTAACTTAGCCTACGAATCTTTTCGAATAATTTTGGTTTCGTATGTATCAGTGTATCTTTGGATGTTGTCCTTCGGGGTGGATTCACCTTTTCTTTTGTCTGTTTTGAGTAAAATAGACTGGCAACTCCATCTCTCTACATTTTCACGTCACACATCGCCGATGTCGGTCATAGCACTCCGGAGAGGGATGCACGGGACCGAGATCCTCTCACCACGGAGATGACACCCCATCCTTCGTCTCTCCCACTGTGAGGATCAGGGATGGCCACAAACACGTGTTAAGTAACTGAAGAGTTTTTTGGGTAATGATGGCGACTGGCCATGCACATCTGATACTCTATACCGCCATTTCGGTTTTCTGCAGATTTGCTGACGTTTTTGTCTGCAATGTGTGTTCAGTCTTTTCATAAAAGGGTATAAATACACACCACTTCTTTCATTTGCTTCACTTGAAATATTTTTACTGAGTTGAAGAGAGATAAAGTATTTGAGCATCATTTCCACTGTTGTGAAAGTTTGATCGTTTGTGGTTCCAAATTCTTCAGCGCCTTCTCGTTCATTCTCCATAGCTTATTACACCATCGTCTATTTTTACCAGGTAAGCCTTTCTTTTCTTTATCTAGGGTTTGATCGTTCTAGTATTTTATTGGTTGACTCTTGCTATTTAGCTTGGCGGTTGCTTTGCTAAGACGGCCATAGGTTTTGCTAACTTAGTTTGTAAGAAAACGTATGAACTCCCCAACCCCACCCCATCTAGAGAGTACAATTTTATCAGAAGTTTGGAACCAGAGCGCCCTGGTATCACTTAAAAGACGTCTCCTCGTCCTATTCATGGGATTAAACCAGAAGAGGAGCCTAGTCATCCCTATTATACCTCTAGCTCTCCTTCTAGTTGTGGTTCCTTCGTTGATCTAAGTGTGCCCTATATTCCTTCCCATGTTCCAGAAACTCCTTATCGTGTCCCTTCTATTAGTAAGGGTGAACTTCCAAATATTGTTTCTATGAATCCCATAAACCCTGACTCCCTGTTTGAGGATATTGCTATTGACAGGGATGAGGATAATATGCCAAAAAGTGTGGGCCCCCACCTTTCTGTAACTCGGTCTCATGCTAAGGTTTCTAGGGATGACGAAGAGGAAGAAGACAATCCCGTCGATTCTTCTCGTAATTATAATCCTGATAAGACAGATGCCCATTGGTATCAATGTACGGTGACTGAGGAGGAACTCGATGCCATAAGAGAGAGATGCGCCCTCCCTGTAGCTATTGAAGTTAGAATGCCAGACGTTTCTGGGAGGTGTTACTCTATTTGTGACTCAAAGGAAATTTTCCTTCCTTTGTGGGCCCTCCAGGTGGGTCTAAGGCTTCCTCTTCATCCTACCATTCATTCCATTTTGAGAGTATACGAAGTGACCTTAACACAACTACCCCCCAACACATATAGGACTATTCTGACACAATGATGTTCTGAAAAAAAAAGATGGGGTTTGACTTGATGGGACCTTTTTAATTATGTGTACAATATGAAAGATAATGCAAAGCCCCGATTATTATTACTTTTCTGCGTGAAAACCCCAAAACACAATGGTCACAGTGGTCCAATATAGTAATCATAGTTGGAAAGGTTCATATGTGTTTATCAAAGGAGATTGGGAATTTAGGGCCCATGAGAGGGACAGGTCATGTAGGGTCCCAGAGAATGGAATGGATCCAATAACATAGGTAATACTTTTTCTGCCTTCGTCTTCATGTTTTATTATTTTGTCTTACTTTATTGAACTGAAGTTACTGCCATGTTTTTCATGAGTATTTTAGTTAAATGAGCTCCCAGGCTACCAAAGTGATTGGTTGAATTTATTGTCTCTTGTTATGACAAAAAAAGAACACTTTCGAGGATATATTTTTGTAGAGAAGTTTATTGATGTCGAGTATCACACTCGTCCAAGTGGAAAAATCCCTTTAGAGTTTGAGGTTCCCCAAGACGTTTGGGTGGCCAGAGAAACTCATTTTGAGTTCGGTGATCAAGTTGTTGATAGGGAAAGTAGTTTAGAAACATGCAGGTTTTAACATTAAATTGTTTACCCCTTTTCTTCAGTTGCTTACTTGTACTAATATATTGGTTTGCTTATCTTAATAGGTGGAGAGAAACATCCTTTTAAAGAGACCCCATGCATTGCTCCTCGTTTTATTAACCTAAAATCTCTTGATGAAGCTCGTCAAAAGAGAGGTAGGTCGGCCAAAAGAAAGTGGAGGACGAGCATGCAGCCATTTCTAGGGCAACGACCAGGGTACTCATCATTAGGAGAAAACTACAGCTGCTAAAGATAAGGGAAAGACCCCCATGTAGACATTAACTGAAGATAAAAGATTAAAAGAGGAGGAGGAAGATAGGCAACCTCTTCGTAAAATGCTAATGGGAATTGGTCGTGCATCCGAACCTAGGGTTGAATTAGGTCCTGGCCATACATCTCATTATGGGAAGGTCCAGGAGTTCGATTTTGACCCCGAGCACAAAGTTACATATAAGGACTTGAGGTCCCACCCTAACTCTATCTTTTACCACGCAAAAAATTCTTTGGATCTACTTGGAAACTAAGGTCATATAAAGGATTTTAAATTCTTGCATTGTTTCGATCTAGATTCCTTATGGACCCTAACCCAACACCGACTATCTGTGGTACATATCTCCGACCGATTTTTGGTTACTGGTTTATAAGTGTCCCATTATCATACCCTGATCTTGCTTTATTGCTCATGGTCCAAGCGTCCATGGCCTGCACCATCCTTCGAGAGAAATCCCCTGTTAATGACGTAGCTTACAACGAGTTGGTCAAAGAGAATAAGATGCTGAAATCCAGATATGAGAAGGTTTCTGAGGAGTTAAAAGAGAAGGATGGGCAGCTGGTGTCCCGGACCGAGGAGTTGAACAAAATGGAACAGGAGAATATATCCCTCGAGGAGATGTATAATACTAACAAAACTAAGATCCAAAGCCTGAATGATGCTCTCGCAGTGGAAAAGTAGAAGTATAAAAGGAGCTACAGGTTGCTCGCGACGCTTTGGCCAATGTCGGTACTACTGTTGTAGAAGTTTTCAAGTCGTCATCAAACTTTAACATAAAGTTCCTGGACTATTTCTTGGACGAGTATGAGGAGCTGAAGAAAAGGGTTACTACTTATTTCCCAGACATTGTTGAGACTGTGAATGGATGGAAAGGAGATGACAAGGAAGTTTCTAACCTTACTAGGGAAGAGGGTAACGCCCTACCTACTGGTGCCTGAAATGATAGACTTCTTATGTTCGCTTTTTGTGACTCATATTTCTTCTTGACATTGGATCCTGTAATTTTGAACATCTCTTTTTGTTATAATCTTTACTTTGTTTTCATCTTTTTATAATATGGCTTGGTTCATTAATCATCTTATTACTTTGTTGAGAATATCGATTAAAATGTTTCTTCTTAGACAACCTACGAGGTTGTACAAAGATTTTAGGCAGTGACACAGTGAATTGATACAATTATAATTATTCACGATGAGGTCATACAGGTATCAGCCGACCACATTATGTTGTGACCCGTGGGGTCATACATCAAATGTAATCAACTACCTCGTTCGTGACTAAAGAAGTCATACAAGGGTTTGGTAAAACTCAATGGGTTGAGTTATTTAACTGTTCACGACCCATGAGGTCGTAAAACTTATCTAACTAACCACACTCATGAAATCGTACATGTGGTCGACCACCTCGTTCGTGGCCCGTGGGTTTATACAAGGATTTGGTGGATTTGTGTGAACATGGTCATTCTGACTAGAGTATTTTCAATTTATCCTTATCAATCTATTATGATTACTTTTTATACTTATCATATGCACGAAAATTAATGGAACACGAGTGTTGATACAAAAAATTAGGTAGATGACGTGGACCAATTATATGGAGACACACACCATCAAACATGGCACAAAATCAAGTATTGAGCTACTTAATCTATCGAGATACTCAGAGTATCGAGCTACTTAGCGTATCGAGCTACTCAACATATCGAGAATCTTATTGGGAAGACCAAACGACCAGACAAATTCAATGTTTGTTATATTACAATCATTCCTTAATATGTACAGATGTATATGCCTATTCGATAAAGGAATATTATCTATTCACATTGACAGCCCAAAGGCTATAAATACATTATAATACGCTCATGGCAGGGTAAGCCAATCAGGCAAATATAATTGAGATAGAGATAAAACACCCCGTAATACAAAACAGTGCATGTAGGCCATTTCATTAAGGATGAACCACTTTAAAAATCTCTTGTATTATTTCTTTACTCATATTTATATGTGATTAATTAATTAGATCAAATCTAATTTTTTACATTAACAGATTGTCGTCGTTTTCGAAATTCGACTATACATAGCATTTTTCACCAAAAATGCAACTAATATAACAGTAATCTTGGCAAGTTTATCCAGGGGATAAACATCTATGTAGAAAACTATACGACAGTTCATTCAGACTGTTCAAAATGGAGAATCTATCCAAATGGGCCAACAAAGAGTTCAAAGAAGCATGCATCTACCATCCTCGTGACAACCACGATCTATGTCACGATCCAGACATATTGCATTCCATTATTTTGGGAATTCCAGTGATCCATCCTATCACCCCGGTTTGACTTCTCTGATAAGAATTTTGGATTCTCAAGAACACATCACTCTAACTCCAGAGAAACCAAGTGCTTAGGAAAGGTTTAGCAGAACTTTTCCCTTCGAATGTTTGGTCCCTAGGAGGAATAAAAATCCTCCTTGGATTGCATCGAGAAATTCTCAATGACGAAATGATTTAAGGGAAGGTTCAGCCCAATCACATCCAAATCCCAGATTTGTAGCTCGCAGAGAAAGATCCCAAGAGAAGAATTTTGTGTGATATGTTGCTCGGGCAAACACAAATAAATCAGGGGCTAGAAATGACGCATGGAAAGGATATATTCATAGATTGGAAGACAGGTTAGGAGAGATGGCCAAGGCTAAGAATCCTCTCCAAAGAACCTTTATTAATGGCTCTCCATTTGTACAAGTGATTGTGGATTTTCCCACACCAACAAAGTTCAAGGCTCCTGTGGTTACACCCAAGTATGATGGAAAAACCGATCCTGTGCTCCACATAGAATAGTACCAAGAAGCAGCGAATATTTATGTAGTCCCAGATGAAGTGAGGTGCAGGGCGTTCTCAGGGACCATTATCGGATATGCTCAGATATGGTACAAAATCCTTCCTTCGGGGAAAAATTACAACCTTCCACCAACTGGCAGAGCTCTTTATAGGAAATTTCTGTTTTGGTGCAACGCTAGTTAAAAGGGTAGCACGTTTGTTGAGTGTTAGGTGGAAAGAAGGTGAAAGTACCATGGATTACATCAATCATTTAAACAATGAGAAACTGGAGGTCATAGACTATGAGGAGAAGATAACCATTACTGCTCTCATGCGTGGTCTTTTTCCAGACAAGCTGTATTACACTTTGGCCAAGGATCCCCCCAAATCTATGGATGAATTGATGGCAAAAGCAACCAAAATTATGAATGTCGAGGAAGCTATGGCTGCGAAGAAGAATGCTGAGGCAAAGGTGGAAGCTAAAGCTGAAAGAAAGTCGGAGAAGAAAGATCACAAGAATAATGCTGGGAGCAAGCAGTCGAAAGGCAAAGAAACATTGGATCACTTAAGGAAGTATACAAATTATACTCCTTTAAAAGTGGATATAAATCACGTTCTGGAAGAAATCAAGAATAGCGAGGAACTGAATTGGCCAGAAAAGCTAAGGACAGCCTCCGAAAGGAGGGATAAATCCAAGTATTGCGAGTTCCATAAAGATCATAGTCATATGACCAAGAAGTGTGTAGCTCTCCAAAATGATATAGAAACACTCATTAGAAGAGGAAAGCTAAACAAGTTTATTGATCATCAGAATGGTGGAAGGACCAACAACAGAGCTCGACAGATGTCTAAGTCTCCTTACTGGCCAAGAGAAGATAAGAAAAAGGACCATGAAGATGACCCTGAAGAGGATCCCAATCTCCTAAAAGGCCAAGACAACCTAAGCATGAGGTATTTTTAATTCATTTCGGTTCATTTAATTGTAACATGATTATAGATGGAGAAGAAGGAGGGGGTGATCATACCGCTGAAAGGAAAGCTTACCTCAATGAGGCTCAAGCTTGTTCATATATATAGCGCATAAATCTTACCGAAGAATATCACCCAAGGAAGGTCAACAAAGATAAGCTGGTCATTGGTTTTTCTAAAAATGATCTGGAAGGCGTTTTGTATCCTCATGATGATCCTCTGCTGATCAAAATGAGAATGAAGGATGTAATCATTTTGAGAGTGCTGGTGGATAATGGTATCTCGGTAGACATCATGTTTTACCCTTATTTCGATAGTTTGAACTTAAAATTTGCTCAGTTAGAGCCGTATCGCAGGCCTCTCATTGGGTTTTTTAGAGAAAAAGTTTTTCCACTTGGAACGATCAAGTTAAACATGATGATTGGTACCGGGATATCTAGAAAATAGAGAAGGTGCGCTTCTTCATGATGGATAAGAATGTATAGTCAGCCTAAAATATAATTATGGGAAGAGTAAGCCTGAAAAAGTTTGAAGCAGTTCCATCCACTGTACATCATTGTTTAAAGTTCTCGACCAACTTTGGGGTTGGGATTGTAAAGGGGGATCAAAAGGTAGATTAAGAGTGCTACTACTCATCTGTCGAGCGAGAGGAATTGGAGGATGCTAGGAAGAAAACAACACTTATCAAGTGTATGAATCTTATGAGTCTGAGATTGAAACCTTAGACCCAAGAGATGAAACATAACTCGTTAAAGGCCAAGTAATAGAGGCAACAGAAAATATGATTCTGGATAATGAGTAACTAGAAAGAATAACTCAGATTGCTGCTTCACTTGATCTAGTATTGAAGCGAGAGTTGTTGGTGTTTTTGAAGCATAAAAGATAGGTATTTATGTGGAGTCGCGAGGATATACCGGGGATAGACCCAGATTTTGTATGTCACGAGCTCAATGTCAATAAGGAGATCAAACCAGTGAGTCAAAGGAGAAGAGTCTTTAGTACAGAGAAGAACCAGGCTATTCAAGAAGAGGTGGAAAAGCTACAAAAAGCTTTATTTGTCGAAGATGTGAAATATCCAGATTGGTTGGATAATGTTGTGATGGTCAAGAAGAAGAAGAAGAAATAGAGAATGTGTGTGGACTTCATATATCTAAATAAAGTTTGCCCAAAATATCACTTTCCTATGCCCAGAATAGATCAGCTAGTGGATGCAACCTCAGGGCATGAGCTGTTTTGCTTCATGGATGCATATTCGGGATATAATCAAATTAAAATGAAGCCAGAAGACAAGGAAAGTACCTCTTTCAACCCCCCGAGGAATGTATTGTTACAATGTTATGCCTTTTGGTCTTAAAAATGTAGGTGCTACATATTAGCGGCTGATGAACAAGGTGTTTGCGTAGAAGATTGGTAAAAATACGGAGGTATACGTCGACGACATGCTGACTAAAAGTAAGAAGTTTCTTACCATATAGCTGATTTGAGCCAAACATTTGATCAATTGGAGAAGTACTAGATGAATCTGAATTCGACCAAGTGCATTTTTAGCGTACAGGAAGGCATGTTCCTCAAATACATTGTGAATCAAAGAGGTATTGAAGCGAATCCAGACAAGATAAAAGCCTTGCTGGAGTTACAATCTCCAACCACCAAGAAGGAAGTACAGAGCCTTACGGGGTGTGTTGCAGCTCTCAATAGATTCATCTCCTGAGCAACTGATAGATGTATTCTATTCTTCAAGGTGCTCAGAAACACCTTTGAGTGGAACGACGAATGTGAGAAGGCGTTCTTAGAGTTTAAGAGATACTTGGGGACACCTCCTTTATTGTCCAGGCCAGTGGAGGGAGGAAAACTATCCTTATACTTAGCTGTTTCAGAAAGTGCAATCAGTTCATCCTTGATAAGAATAGAAGACGGAGTGTAAAAACCAGTTTATTATACTGACAAGGCATTTAGGGGAGAAAAAATCAAGTATCCAAAACTGGAGAAGTTGGCATTGGCATTGATTGAAGTGACCAGGAGAATAAAACCGTATTTTCAAGCCCATATAATAGTGGTATATACTGACATGCCACTCAGACAGGCTTTATATAAGCTAGAAAATCTGGAAGATTGATGTATTGGGCAGTGGAGTTAGGGGAGTATGACATTATCTATGAGCCAAGATCCTATCACAGAGGACAGAAAGTGGCGAATTACATTGTTGAGTTTACCTACCCCTATGTCTCCAATCAACAAGGGGCTAATGCATAGCAACACAAGGCTGCTAGAGGATCAACAGAAAATATCCTCGATCAACTCCTAGAAGAAGAATTAACTGAAGGGATGGCCACCGATCAACCAGAATCTTATGGTAAAGTACTAGAGGTGAAAAAGAAGTATGAACAAAGGAAGGATAAAATATTCCATCAAGGGATTCTGTCAGACCAAGGGTTTGATGATAATATTCTTATATGGAATTTATATGTTGATGGTTCTTAATGTGCAACAGGTTGCGGGACTGGAATTATTCTCAACACTCCGGATGGGATAGATATTGAATATGCTCTGTGTTTTTAATTCCAAGCTTCCAATAATAAAGCTGAGTATGAAGTCGTGATTGTAGGTATCAACTTAGCTAAATCATTGAATGAAGAGCAAGTTGTGGTGTTCAGTGATTCACAATTTGTGGTGAATCAGATGCTAAGTTTTTATGCAGCAAAAGGAGATTTCATGTCAAGATACTTAACCAAGGGTTTGGAGATCGTAGCCAATTTGGTAGCTATTCAGGTGGTTAGAATACCTAGAGTGGAGAATGCAAGGGAGATGCACTTGCTCGGTTAGCTTTAATTATTCGTACCGAGCTACAAAGAACAATCTCCATTAAAGTACTTGCAAGCAGAATCATTAATGAAGACCTGATGGTAAATTTTATCACTTTAGATATGGGACCATCTTGGATGGATCCCATTAGGGCCTATATTGAAGAAGGTATTTTACCAGCCAACCTACTTATAGCCAAAAGGTTGAAGTACAAGGCTACCCGATATGTTTTGAATAATGGAGTTTTGTACAGGAGAGGTTTGATAGCTGGTTTGCAGAGGTGTGTTCATCCAGCAGAAGTCAAGGATCTCATAGAGGAAATTCATGAAGGATCTTGTGGGGATCATGTAGCCGAAAGAACTCTGTTACAGAGAATGAGTACGCAAGGTTACTACTGGCCAATAATGCCCGCTGATTGCACGACTTGTGCTAAAAAAATAACAAGTGTCAGTGATTTTCTACTATACGAAGAACTCCTGAGGCGCTGCTAACACCAATCACTTCTCGTTGTCCGTTTACTATGTGGAGAATAGATTTAGTTGGGCCTCTGCCAACTACAAGAGGATGATACAAATATTTGGTGGTAGTTGTTGATTACTTCACAAAGTGGGTGTAAGCTAAACCTCTCATCGATATGGCCTATGAAATGGTCTACCAATTCATTTGTAAGAATATTATTTGTAGATATGGTCTGCCCCATGCCATTATCACTGATCACGCTACCCAATTTGACAATGATGAGTTTGCAGCGTACTGTCTACAGTCCAACATTTAAAAAATCCATTCTGCTCCAAGTGATCCCCAAAGTAATTATTAAACAGAGGTGACGAACAAAACTATATTAAATGGGTTGATAAAGAGATTAGATGATGCTAAATGAAATTGGATCAACGAGTTGCACTCAGTGTTATGGGCTTACCGAATAACTCCCGAACAGCAACTTGGTAATCACCTTATATGTTGGCTTTGGGGAGTGAAGTAGTGATACCTGCTAAGCTAGGATTACCTACTCATAGGGTGCTCAACTTCAATTCTACAGTCAGTGATTTGATGCGACGCTTGGATTTGGACATGCTCGAAGAAGTCAGAGAGGATGCAGTGATCCATAATGCAGCCTATCAGTAACAGACTGCCATGTTTTATAATAAAAGGGTCAAGAAATGTGATCAAAAGGAAGGATATTACGTTCTCAAGAAGGTAATTCAAAAGCACAATAAGTTGGAGGCCAATTGGCATGGGACCTATCGTATCACAACAGTTGTTCGACCTGGCACTTACAAAATAGAAACTCTTAAAGGGGAAGAATTAAAAATTGCCTGGAATGCAGAACACCTGCGAAAATAATACCAGTAATATAACAGCCCATGTACTTAATTGTTTTAACATGAATAAAAATGATGATTTCCCATATCATTTTTTTAGTACTGGTTCTACACACTACACTTAACAAACTTTGTAGACTTCGCAACATGCAGCATTTGAAAACGCATTTAAAATGAACAACCACCACCACTAAAAGTTGGTCGACGTCAACAACCACCATCTAAAAGTTGGTCGGCATCGACATAAACACCAATAATGTTGGTAAAACAATCGAGCAAGTTAAGTTCTGCTTGATTATGGGTGACCCAAGAGGCATCCAAACTAGGCAAGAAGTCGGGTAAAATATCCACTGCCTAGGAACCAAGGCAATTATTTACTTAAATGATTGATACAACTAAGAAAGAATATGGGATAAACATTCCATTGCTTAGGTACTTATGGGTGATAAGTCCTTATAACTAGACAAACATATGGGGTCAAATTCCACTGTCTAGGAAATCAAATCAAAAATGGCAAAATGTCCATTTAAATATATACACTCGATGACCGAAAAGTAACCCATTATTATAAGTACAACACTACTATAGTTGATCTCATGCTATGAACAAATATTGAAATAATAAACATCATGCAATTGTTTTATTTCCAAGGAAACAAAATTACAAAACGATGACTTTTCTTCATTTCCACCAACAAATTACTAACAAAATACAAATAGCATATTCTATTGGTTTCTTCCCTTCAGATTTAGATACAGGATCCATTCCAGCTGGAGGGCCATCTAAAGAAAAAGAAGAATTAATAAAGTTCAAGTCCTAAAGCATTCTAGTAATGCTCGAACTTGGTCGGTCTAGCAAATAAGGAGGTCGGGATATCTCGAATTATTCGTGAAGACTATAATCACCAAGGTATTTAGAAATCAAATACAGGGGAATAGAGCTAATTGGAATCCAATTAACATCAATCTGGAAAGGTGGTACTGGCAGATCAAGTAGCCCAGGCTCACACCAATCCCACAGTTCCGTTCCTTTCTTAATTTTCATTACAGTTAAAGCATTCATATTTCCATGCTTGTACCCTTCATTATTTGATTGTTTCAATCTGACATCAAGATGATATAAACCTTCATTGTATCCCTCTATCCAGAACTCTTTGGGCTACTTGTGAAACTGATAAGTTAATCATTTAATATGTTGACGAAGTCTTTTCAGCACACTTTCTTTGTTCTGTAACGCGGAACTTGGATTGGATAATTGATCTGTAAGAGTTCGAATCTTCTGGGATATCTCTGCCAGAGCTTGACTTTTTTCCTCAGTTGAGCATCTGATTTTCTAAGGCTTTCTGAGTTCTAGCCTCTTCAATATTACTCCGACCAGCTCTTATTCTACCCCGGGAAGTGGTTGCAAGTATGATTCTTTTTAAAGTTTCTAATTCTTCTCTTAATGAAGCACTTTTGGTCTCCAAAAAGGAAATACCTTCATGATTAACAGGGATCATAGCTCCAGAAAAATAAGCAGATTTTATTTGTCTCAGTTCTTCTCTCAAAGCGTTATTTTCCTCCTCCAGTAATTTGGCAATGTTTTCATGCTCTTCAATTTAAAATTTCAGTACACTATCTCTTTTATTATGGGTAGAGATAAATTTATCATAACCCCGATCAGCACTTAACTGTTGATACTTCTTCTCATAACCTTCATGAAGAAGAGCAGTGGCTTCCTTGTATTAAAGTTGAAGTTCTTTAATCATTCCTTGAAGATCTTTAATCATTTCATAATAAGCTACGTTATTCGCTACTACACGATCAAGTAAGCATTTTAAATATTAGTAAGCCTCAATTGCTTGTTCAGAAGCATTTGGACCAAGAATGTCAATTATATGTGCTTGAGTAAAATCTGCACGATCAGCTTTGAAGTAATATGTACATTTCTTCATCAACTCTGTATTATGAGCTGACCATAACTCCATCCTGGCAATAAACTAGCAAGGAAAAGTAAAAATAAATCAACGATAACATAGTTATATTGAAAAGTAAAGTAAAAATTCACATAAGTAACAAGTCAATTTTATTGACCATAATAGATGATGGTACAACCAGGGTACAAACCAAAGAAAAAAATAGAGGAAAGAAAAATTATCGAATAACATTACACCTTCTCCTTATTCCCCATTATATTTTCAGCTGATTTTGGAGAAGAAATTAGTTGCTGAAGTTGCTTAGAGGGCAGCTAACGTTGTTCGAAAGAAGTCGTTGTCTACTGGACTTGCTCAAAAGACTGAGGGATAATGGCAGTACGTGTTTGTTCTACCATCATCAAAGAAGATTCATCATATCCAACTTCATCCTCTTCTTCTCTAACGGAAGGAGGAGGGCCTTGGACATGTTTCTAATATAATTCAGAGTCTTCAGCAACGTTCAACTCTTTCAACGCTGTAACCCCTCCATCCATGAAGAACTTCAAAATTGCATACTCTATTTGAGCTGAGGCAGGAGTTAGAGCTTTGTTCCACCCTTTATCCCAGCCAGAGCTAAAGGACTTCTTCATAGAAGACCTCCGCTTCGTCCTTTCCGAGGAAGCATTCTCTCTAAGTTGATTCTATTCAACATTTTTCTTACGTTGTTCAGTCTCTTCAAGCTTGCCCCCAACTTCCTCCTTGCTGGTAATAGCAACCTTTAATTTTTCTTCTGCCTCCTTGGAAGTATCCACATTATTTTATCGAGCTAGATCAGACTCCTTTGCAGCATCCATAGCTTTTTGTTGAGGTATCTCAGCAACCTTAATTTTATTCTCCCAAGACTTTTTATCATCCTCGTATTTCTATCGGGACTCTTTCAAAGATTTTGATAACTCGACAAGGGCTTATTCTACTTCATTGAAAGAGGAAGCAACTTTGATAGCTTCAGCATTCTGCAAGATATTATTAAAGTACACCAAAAACTGCAAGACGAAGAGAAACTCAAGTTAAAATATGAAAATTGAAAGCATAACTAAAATGACAAGGTTTAATGACACTTACTAATACAAGGTGTTGGGATACAAAATCAGAGACTTTCCCTTGAGGAGTAGAGGTCTCAGCAGCTCTGTGATTAGGAAGAGTTCCAGACCAGATCAATTTCCTGCCCAAACCAAGAGTAATGAATGCTGGAGAATAAGCCCTCAAGGAAGGTATTTCAACTCCAGCGGGTTGAACAACAACATCAATGGTCTTCTCAACAAGACCCCTTCTCAATCTTTTTAAAGGAGAAACCTCTTTAATTAAAGGTGCTGCCTGTTTTTGAACAACAGGAGGCTTCTTTATGACCTCCTTAATAGCTGTGATTGCTCCCCCAAATAGATCAGTTTCTTTTTTCTTAGTCCCTTCAGCTGGGATGTCTTCTTTGTTCTTTTTTCCCCATCAGCACCAGGGATAATATTGCCAAAGAGATCAGGCATTATCCTTTTCTTCATCATCAAATCCGTAATGGAGGTAGGCAAATCAGAGGAAGATTCTTCAACAGCTAAAGAAGATGCTAGAGACTGCTTAAGATCAATCACCAAAGGAGGAGGAGGAGGACGAGCAATAAAAGAGGAAGTTGTGTTCCAATATTTCAATAAATAGGAAACATCTTTCACGTGCTCCCCAGCAACTGATTGATGCAAACCCCAGATAAACTTCAAATCTTTTATATTAATATCACTCTTTTTTGGGGGTTTTCTTTTACTGTCAACTGAAAATTAAAATTGAAGAAAGAAAAAGCCAGTGACACATTTTATCAAATAAAATGAGATGTAGTTTAAAAATAAAGAACAACCTATCCTATTGCCATAAGGAGGACATCTGGGACCTTGGTACACGTCATTCCCCTTTAATGGGGGGTGTTGCCAATTTTTCATCACAACCCCATGTTCAAAATAATCCCTATTGGAATCAGGGAGATTGACCACTAAGGATCTGTTAACAAACCTAGTTTTTAAATAAAAGGTGGTGTCGTTGGTGACCCATTTATAACAAAACATAATTTCAGTAATCCCCATATGAGTTTCATGAATTTGATTCAGTCTATGTACGTCATTAACTACCCTCCATGTATTTGGAACTACTTTTGCAGGTACAATATCGAAATATTGGCAAATTTCCAAACACAGGGGATTAGGTGGGAAAGAAAAACCACATTCTGCTACAAAAATAGAGGGAAGCCAGTGTCCCCTAACCAAAGAAAATAAATCAAAAGGACAAGTAGGTTCTTCCAAATCAACCCAAGAAGGAATCTCAAAATCGGCTCCAAACTTATCTAATGACTCGATGAGGTAAACCATGATGACTAAAACAAAGAAAGAAGAAGGAAGGAAGAAATTATTGCAGAAGATCAAGGAATCAGCTAAGGCAGATGACAAGAAAGAACGTTCATAAGTAGAAAAATGAGAAAACACGGGTTCTGGAAAAAAAATGGCAAAAAGGTAGAAGATAATCGGATTTTACCGCCTTTATATATGCCACCTCAAAAAATAAGAAAATTAAAGATCATAACTGATGACGGTTGCATTCTCGATGGCTAATCAAGGGAAAAAGACGCAGATACCCTCGCGATCATCAAAATTCAAAATATTTACAAATTTGCCATTTTGCACTCAAAACTGTTACTCAAAGTGGAAAATTTTTACAACTGTTGAAGGTCCGTAATTAATCAAGACATGAAAAATAGGCTCAAGTAACTTTTTAAGTAAAATGTTCCATACTCTCACATCCAATTTTAACAATGAAACATTGAGGGCTTCTGTTGATATAAAAAATTAGTCAGCTGACGTGGACCAATTATATGGAGGCACGCGTCATCCAACGTGGCCTAAGATCAAGTACTGAGATACTCAATCTATCGAGCTACTCAGAGTACCGAGATACTTAGCGTATCGATCTAGTCAGCATACCGAGCAACTTATTGGGAAGACCAAACGACCAGACAGATTCTATGTTTCTTGTATTACAATCATTCCTTACTATGTACAGATGTATATGCCTATTCGATAAGGGAATATTATCTATTCACATTGACAGTCCAAAGGCTATAAATACATTGTAATACCCTCATTGCAGGGTATGCCAACTAGGCAAACATAATTGAGATCGAGGCAAGACACCCCATAATACAAAACAGTGGATGTAGGCCATTTCATTAAGGATGAACCACTTTAAAAATCCCTTATCTTATTTTTTTACTCATATTTAAGTGTGATTAATTAATTAGATCAAATCTATTTTTTTTACATCAACAATGAGAATAAACTTCATTTTGTTAATTGAAATGGTGCGTGCTACATGAATTAAATAACTAACTGGCGACTGATAATACTTCCTAAGATGTTCTGAATTCCACGGATTCTTGAACTGTTCACCTCCAAAGTCTAAGTTGGTAAGTTCCCCTCCTGATGATGTTGGTTACTCTGTATGGTCCATGCCAGTTCGGCTTCAACTTGTTGTGTTTTTGTATTACCTTCTTAAGAACATAGTCTCCTTCTTTTAAGATGCTCATCTTCCCACGGCGATTGTAATAGCATGCCACCCTTTGTTGATAGGTGGTAACATGCAATGTTGTATCTTCTTTGACTTCCTCCACTAGGTCGAGGTCCAATCTTCTTGCCAAATCACTTACCGGGGAATCAAAATTAAGGACTTTATGACTAGGGAGTCCTATTTCAGTGTGGACGACTGATTTTGTGCCAAAGTCAAGCATGTACGGTGTTTGCACAATGGTTGTTCGTAGGGTGGTGCGGTACACCCAGAGCACACTATGGAGCTCATTAATCCAGTTCCCCTTTGCCTCATCGAGTCTTTTCTTCATTTTGTCTAAGATCATCCTATTGGTGACTTTGGTTTAGCCGTTGCACTGTGGATGACCGGGTGCTGAGTGTAGCTTTCGAATCTTGGATCTGGTGATGTAGTCTTAGAAGTCTTGGTTGTCAAACTATGTGCCATGATCAGTGATAAATGCGAAGGGCATGCCATAGTGACATATGATCATCTTCCAGATAAACTGAAATACCGTCTCATATGTCATTTCTACCACAGGCTCGACCTTCACCCATTTAATAAAGTAGTCAACATCCACCACATAGTATTTGTATCGTCCTTTTGTTCTTGGGAAAGGTCTGGCCAGGTCTATAACCCACATGGAGAATTACTAATGTGATACATTAGGAGTTAATGTATCCCCTGGGGAATGGTGGATCTTTGCAAATCGTTGTCACTTATCACATCTTCTCGTGTAATCTATTAAGTTTACCTTCATGGTCGGCCAGTAATACCCTTGGATTGTTGTCCGTTCAACCAATGATCTTTTGGCCGAATGTGTCCCACAACATCCTTCATGTACACCTTGATAATCTTGTTAACTTTTTAAGGATGAACACATTTCAAAAGTGAGACGGTGTACCCTCTCCTCTATAATACTCCTACATCCAAAACATATTGGGTTGCCTTATAACACAGCTTTTTGGCTTCGTGTGAGTCCGTTGGAAGATTTACATCTTCAATGTACGCCCTTATGGGATCTATCCAGGAAGGTCCCAAGATTATCTCTGCTATGTGAAGTGGTGCCTTAATTCTCCTATGTGCCAACACTTCGATTGGTATGGTCCTTCTAAACGATGTTCTAGTTACTGAAGCCAATCTGTCCATGGCGCCTACTCATACATTTTTCAACCTGGGGATTCTCAACACTTTTATTTCTATGAATCCACCTAATCTCTATCAAACTATTTCCAGGTACCTTGCCATAGATTATTCCCTATCTTCATAGACTCCCCATATCTGATTGATGACCAGTTAGGAGTCAGTGTGTGCTATAATATGCTTCGTTCCCATGGATGTTGCTAGGTCGAGCCCTATGATTAAGGTCTCGTATTCTTCCCCATTGTTGGAGGATTCAAATTAGAAGCATAAGGCATATTCCACATCTATATCATCTGTTGTGGTGAGTATGATGCTAGCTTTGCTCCCTGTCGAACAGGAAGACCTGTCAACATATAACTTTCATATTCGATAATTTGGTGTGAAGTCACCTTCCTCCATTTTTCCACACTTAAAGAGACGGTGTGACTCGTCATGTGGTCTCTTTTCTCCTTTGGTAGAGTTGTCTCCTTGGGGAGTCTTCTCTAAAGTTTTCTTCTCTTGTGGTTTCTTCCATATAGGGTGGTTTGTTACCAGGGGTGGATCTTTCTCCCAGAGAAGTCTGTTTCGTCGGTTTCTGATTGTAAGTGAATTCTGCAATGAATTCTGCCTGTACCTGCCCCTTTATTGCGGTCCTCGACTCGTACTGAATATCGTACGTGCCTAGTTCCACCGCCCACGCCATGAGCAGACCAAATTTTTTAGGTTTATGCAAGATTTATTATAGTGGCAAGTCGATGTACATCACTATTATATAAGCCTGGAAATACGACCTCATTCTTCAAGAGGCTTCCCTTAGCACGAGGGTAAGCTTTTCCATTTATGGATACCAAACTTCTCCCCTTGGTAGTCTCTGTTAGTATAATAAATAGGTTTCTGGACTTATTTCTCTTGCCTTACCAGTGCGAAGCAAACAGCTGACTCAGATACCGCAAGGTATAAGTATAGTTTTTCTCTTACAATATGTCGCGATAGGAGGGGCGGGGAGCCCATGTATTACTTTAGTTATATGAATGCTTGTTCGCACTCATCATTTCATTCAAAATATTTTTGTATCACTTTGAAAAAAAGGCAAGCACTTATCAGTGGCTCTTGAGACAAACCTGTTGAGTGCTACAACACGTTCGGTTAGTCTTTGCACCTCCTTCTTCGTTGTCGAGGAAGTCATGTTAAGAAGTTCCTGGATTTTATCGGGATTGGATTTGATCCCTCGCTGATTTATGATAAAACCTAAGAACATCCCTTCCTTCACTCCGAAGATGCACTTGGCGGGATTCAGCTTCATCTGATATTTCTCTAATTTATTGAAGGTCTGACTGAGATCCCTAATGTAGTCGATGGCCACTTGTCTCTTAGTGAGCATGTCATCCACATATACTTCTATATTAACCCATATCTGGTCCTCAAAGACTTTATTTACCAATCTCTGGTAGGTAGCGCCCGTATTTTTTAGGCCAAACGGCATGATATTGTAACAATAGGGGCCTCGATGGGTTATCAAAGAAGTTTTTTCTCTGTCCGAGGGCTTTATCTGGATTTAGTTATAGCCTAAATATGCATCCATGAAATTGAGCAGTTGATTGCCTGTCGTGGCGTCGATGAGTTGATCAATCCTCGGTAGCAAGAAAAAGTCTTTCGGGCAGGCTTTGTTCAAGTTGGTGAAATAGACGCACACCCTCCACTTATCATTTTTCTTTCGTACCAAGATGACATTGGCCAGCCAATCCAGGTACATGACTTCATCAATGAACTTAGCTTTCTGTAATTTGAGGCCTGATTTTTACTTGAATAAAAAACTCTATGTTTCTGCTTGATCGGCTTGGAGCTCGGCATCACATTCAACTCGTTACATAGAAAATTGGGGTCTATCCCTGACATGTCCTCATGGCCCTAGGCGAACACTATTTTGCATTATCACGAGAAACTGATAAGCTCCTTCCTCGGGAGGGGATCCAGTGATGACCCGATCTGTATTATTTTATTTGGATGGATATCGTCGAGTGGGACTATCTTGATCTCTTCGGTAGGCTGCCCTTTGGCCAGTTGCACCTCGTCCCATGGGTCTATGGTCTCGATATGGTAAGTGGTCGTCAACTTTTTATGTTCTTCCTAATCTATCGAAATGAACTAACATTTGTGCACCACCTTCTAATTTCCCTTTACGATGCCTACCCCAAAGTGGGTTGGTTAGAAACTTCAAATACTAGTGCACTATAGATGAGACAACTTCAAATTTTTTCAGGCCGACCTTTCCAAAGATAACATTATAGGATGAAAGAGCGCTCTTAGCGAGGATAAAGAACCATATTTTTTCAATTCGAGTGATCAGCCAAATGCTGACCATAATATATAGTTTTATAGTCCCAAACGGTTTCATCTTTTCACCTGAAAAGCTGATGAGAGGCTGATGATAGGGTGTCAGTTCCATGTGTTACAATTTTAGCTTCTTGTAATAGCTGTAAAACATTATGTCGGCAGAGCTTCCATTGTCCACCAAGACCCTTACTACTCGTCCTTCTTGGATAACTATAGTGACCACCATAGGGTCGTCGTGGGGATATAACACTCCTG
Organism: Sambucus nigra; assembly: GCA_949130495.1. NCBI lineage: Eukaryota > Viridiplantae > Streptophyta > Magnoliopsida > Dipsacales > Adoxaceae > Sambucus > Sambucus nigra. The sequence continues at coordinate 694,469,365 of OX422210.1, forward strand.
AGAGGTCGTATTTTGAGAAGCCGACGATTTACTTGTCTTTGTTAACCTTTCATGGCCAATTTTTAGAGCTTGATGTCAGGTTAACCTACGACTGTTCGTAAAATTGGACTTCGTTAAGGTAGGCCTTCCTTTCAGTTGGGTCCTCTCTACCGTTACCTCTACCTCCGACAATGAAGTGACAGTCGGATGCTATCAGGCCGATATCACAAATCGATTCCTTGGGCTTTTTAGGGAGGTCTAGATCGTCATCCCTCGCCCTTTTCATGTAGGTCCCCTCTGGTAGGACAACTCTGAATGGATCCTACCTTTTCCTTCTTCTGAAATTAGTAAGCCATCGTTGTTAACGTATTGTGATATCTTGACCCTCCTTATCATCCCTTCAATTTTGTTATTCAAGGCTATGCAGTGGTCTGTATTGTATTCGTGGTCTTTATAAAATTCACAATATTTGATTCTATCTCTTTTATTTGTCGGCAACTTCTTCTTTCCCGTTCATTTTTTATCTTTACTTTCTCGAATTTCCTCTAGTATGTGGTGGACTTCAACCGTGAGGAGAGTGTACTTGTACTTTCTCATCTTGTCACCCTTCTTATCCTTTTTCTCCTGCTTTTCGTTGTTTTTGCCACCAGTGAGCTTCGAACCGCCGAACTCTTTAGTCGACATCGCCTCTTCATCATTCATAATATTTCTTACTTAGCTCGGGCATGGTCTTGGGTAGCTCCTTAGCTGATTCCCAAAATATCTTTCATGGTCTCAACCCGCTCATTAGGGTTGTGATGGCAGTGGGATCATTTTAGTCTATTACCTTTAGCTTTTCAGTGTTAAAATGAGTGATGTAATCATGGGTGCTTCCATCTGCCATTTATCGGACGCCAAGCAGGTGGGCAACTTTTTTTCCTGACTTAGCATCGAAGAAAAAAATTCTGATAAATAGACTGGACAATTGCTGAAAACTCTTGATCTAAGCCAAGTCGGTTATGGTACTAGAGAATGCCCGGCATCCCATTTCATCAGGGATAGAGTAGATGTCTGCGGTGTCCTGATACTGTTCAATATGTAGGATGGGATCCATTTTCCCATCATACTTTTGAGTGATGACTGGTGACTTGAACTTTACCGGAGTAGGATATGCTATGACAGAGGACACGAAGGGCGATCCTTTTGTGAAGTCGCGCTGAAGGGGATTCCTTGACTTGACCATTTCACCAAGGTGGTCCTTCAGGCACTGGATGGAGACTTTCCATGGCTAGTTATCGGCTGGTTTATTTACTCGTCCTCGACTTTCAATCGAACTCTCTACCTGGTAAGTATGCTCGGCTTCGATCGATGCTCGGGCGAAATGACGGGAGATCTTGGTAGCGGACCTTCCTGATATGCTTCTTTGGGATCGATCACGTGCCGTCGCCAGTATTTTCCATTAGTTATAATGCAGGACCAAATGGCCAAATGCCAATCCTCTGCTCAATCACTCGAATGCGTTAGGGAATTTTTCTGAATATGACTGGTCTTTAAAGTGACTGGGTGATTAGATGGAGGAGGTGGCCCCAGGACGGTATGTCTGGTCCTGTTGCGAGCCGGTTCACCTGGAGGAACTAGTGTTGGCACTAGATCCTAAATTCAGTCTCCTGGGATTTTCATTGCTCGCCTATGGTATTCGTATTGCCTCTACTTATAAGGCACTGGAGGGAGTCTCCTGTCGCCTCTCCTGGTCACCTCCAGTCCGGGAGTCACTTTTTTTGGGTTGGGCACCTGTGTTCTGGTCTATAGGGTGTGTGTCAATTTCCTAACACTTTCCTTCATCACCTCTTGCCCCTTTGCGATGATTACTAATATGTTATGCAGGTCATCGGCCCTAGTAGGGGTAGGTGATGTATGCACCTCTGCATTGCGACTGCTTTCAGGGTGATACGCCATTCCAATTGTCTCTGTTGAGAATCTAAGTAAGTTGTTGTAGGTAGGAACTGCAATGGCTTGTGACAACGTTCCCAAAGACGGGCCAATCTGTTAGCGTACATAATTGGAAGTAACAAATAATAAGATAAATAATTGATTAAGAAATAATTATGATGAAGAATGGAGTTGAGAGACAGTGAGAACACAAGGATTTCTACATGGTTTGACCTTTAAATTGAAAAACTACATCCACGGTGGTATTATTATGTTTCTTATGTGATTACAGTTTAGGGTTTTCTTAATACAACTCCAGGGTTGAGAAGGCATCAACAGGTGGTCACATTCACGTACTTGTCCCCTATTTATATGTGGATATCAGATATTTACAAAGAGATGAAGTGCCCTTATAATTCAGGCAGTTACACCTTTTCACGCATTTATAATGTATACATGCACACCTTGAGGTGAGAAACTATTTAGATAACGATACTTCCAGATAATCATGAGGTAACCACTCTGGGTGGCTATGATTCCACGTGGTTGACAAGGCATGCTTGGCACGTAAATGTTCACTGGGATGTACGTGTATCCAATATTAAGATAATTTTCTGACTGAGCAAATTAATACTAAGACGACCTCTTTAGGTGATGAGGACGAGCACAATTGGTAAGTCCTCCTAGGATTGTGGGATTTACCCTACACTGATATTATGACAGTATAACAGTGAACATATCTAAATATCATAGAGTGGCTGAATTTGATATAAACTGGATTAAATTATGATATCTAGCGACCTAAATTTGAGAAAACTTGTGGAAAACAAATTTTAACCTATTAGAATGAAATTGAATAAGTGTGAAGGAGATTTGAATCATAAAAACATATTTTAATTATTTTAATTTCAACTCACACACACAAGGCAAGATCTACACTAATTAGTGTCAATTAACCATGTTTGTCAATTAACCAAACAAATTATGATTAATCGTAAATCTAAGTGTAGATATATATTGTATGAACTAAATTATAAATTCATTATAGAATTAAGTACACAAAACCATATCAACGAGGGAAAATCTCTATGCGGGGAAAAAATCTCGAATGCATACATCTTTCTCATTTATTTTGAAAAGTGATTTTACAAAATGCAGGAAATTACCTCTCGCCCGATCCGTCATAGGTAGTTACATATGCACATTTTAAATTTCCCACCATTTAAACATAATTCAAGTCCTATAATTTCACCAAGCATGAGAAGAAGTATATTATCCTCCAACGCATTAACACCTTAAATCGATTCCTCGAACGAATTTCTCAAACTTATTAAATCTAGATTTATACATAAATCCGGAATTGATTCTGATATGAATTGAAGTTGAATCTAAAATTTTATGGTTTAAAAAGTCATTCACTTAATAAAATCCCTCACAAGACATAGATCAAGTATAAACCTAGTTAATTCACTCAATTTTGGAAGGATAAGATTTAGTGTAAGATAGTATTTGTAAAACCTCTAAAAATAAGTTTAGATGAAAACTCAATTGTTCAATTTATAAAATTTGGGTGCCAAAATAGTATATGTATGTTATCGTCTAAAAAAGTTGTATGAATCGGGGTCATAGCTTAAGTACACAAATCTTAAACTACAACAAATAAAGAGATATATATCCAAGTTATACTAATCTTTAGTGAGTATTATAGAGAAAAGATGAAAACTGAGTTTATGTAGTTCATCCTTAAATGGTGCCTACGTCCACATGTGTACTTATAATTATACTAGTTTCAATGGTAAAAAGCCATTGATGAAGAATGGTTCCAAGATCCCTTGTTCATTCTAGGTTTTAGCAGCATAACAGTAGGACAAAATGTATCTTTCCCCCTTCCATAAGGGATTTCGTGCCATATTTATATGTGTTGTTAGTGGAGATAAAAAGAATATAGTGTGATAGGTGTCATGCCTTTATAGGTGAGGCGTGTAAACATTTACTTACATTAAGGATGGGACAAACAAAATACATTTTTTTTGCCAATAGTGGAGGAAAAAAAATATATAAGTCCCACACGCATGTCTAGTCAATGCTGCTAGCGTCATCTTATCCTCTAGATCATGCATATCTTAACAATATTAAATGACGTGACTCAGACAGTCAAGAATATAACTCTACTGAACACTTTCATACCTAAGCCAAACTCATCATGTATTGTCAACCTGATGTTGAGTCAGTCCAAACCCATTATCTTCCCCTAAAGGGAACACATGTCATCCTCATAGATTCCAACAAGGTGTTCCATATTTGTTATATAACAAAATCCCCTAAGACTTCATTTATGATCGGAGTGAGTAGCAGGTTCTCTGGAGTATTAAAACTTTAGAGAAATTTTCTAAGTGAAGTGAATGGATGGAGTATTTTAAAGTAGGATGTGGTTGTCTTAGAATTTTGGTCATGCCTAAATCTCTTCGACACGCACCGACCAGAATTGCCTTGTCATATTTCCAGTGAGGTTTGGTTTGTACGCATGTCAATATTGGAGAAATGTGTTAGGCATCATCATAACACACGCACTTGGGGCGGCGTGTGTTAGTCCCTAAGTGTCACTTAGCTTTACAATGCCTGACATGATGTGCTTGCCTCTCTTGGAAGTATAAATACTTTATTTTAAAATTAATTATTGACTCTCGTAGAAGTATAAATAATTTATTTTAAAAATCTTTCCACATTTTCTAACCGATAGCCTTCATTCAAATGTTTTTTAGAAAGAGAAAGTTTCAACGCTTCAAATATTCTTCTCCAAGCTAAAAGTCCTTTCAGTCTTCCACCATAATCAAATATCCTCCCAAGATTTTTCCTTGCTTTTCTTCAAAGCTAAGGAGCTTTCACTCGTCTTTGAAACTCATTACGATTTGAAGGTACACCCCACCCCTTCTTCCTCTATAATTTTAGGGCTTTTTTAATAAAACCCTCATTCTCAACCATTTTAGTCTTATTTCTTTTGTTGTGGTTACTTTTTAGCTGATAATTATTGATTAGTTCGAAGAAAATTGATATTTAAGCGGCCATTGAGTTATTTGGCCTAGGGTTCCTAATTTTTTAGTGTTTTCTGTTAGCGAAGTGTAGCGTCGCTTTTCCCCAAACAGTTATTTACCTCTCTTGTCCAATTGATGAGTTACCATCCCTATATAAGGATGTGGTCTGAGTATTTGGCAAATTTTTAACGGCCCTACCCAGGCATAATAAAGAGGAGGTTCCCTAGACCTCTTCAAGTTATTCTTCCTAAGGACGAACCAAGGCATCCTAGGTATACCCCTACCATTGCCTCATTTATTAGGTCATCCTTACAGACCCCAACTGTAGATTCCATCTTGTTTCGAATTCTAGTCACTACTGAAGCTTCAGTGGTGGGAAAACCAGTTAGTGGTGGATAATTCCCCAACAATGTGTCTATGTCCGTAATAGACATGGATTCCTCTCCTTCTTATATTGTGCCTGCCGACCAGATGGCCTCCACATCTCCCGTTGTGGTTCTCCTTATTGATGAGGTAACTTTAGGGCCTATAATTCTTGGGATCCATCTATCACTAATGCTTTAAACCATGGATGTGATATCCTGGAGGACGAGCTGGAGGCCTTGAAGGATAGGTATAACATCCCAATAAGCATTTATATATGGTTGTCGTACGGTCATGAAAGAGTCTGTAATTGGCTTAATTGTAAGATAAGGGTTTATAAATACTCCTCTAGTTTTATTTGACTTATCCCATTACACCCCACTACAACTTTACAACAGTTCTCAAGTATTAAAAGAGAAGACGTTGATGACATTTGCAAGATTGAAGATTTTTCATCACAACATTACCTGAGAAGAGTTATAAGGTGGTTTGGTAAAGATTTAAATATTCAGGGGACATTTTAAAGAATTTTTTAAAAACTCGTTAACTCGTTAGAACGAGATTGACATGTCATTCAAATAAGTTACGTAGGGTCGTTAAAAAAATGTTCTTTCATTCAAACGAGACCTGGAACGTCACCTTTTGGGTGCGCTATGGAATGGCATTTGAAATTTCATTGGAAACGGTTCGAACAAAATTGGGTACATAGTTCGAATGAGGTGGAAGTTCGTTCGAATGAGTACATGTGTTTTTTAAAAACAAATCTTCTCTAATCTTTATCCCCAAATCTTTGCAACAACTTACACTATAAATAGAGATGCAGAATTAGACTTTTCTTTAAGACATTTTGGAGTTCTTCTGTGATCAAACTCTATTTTTTTTAATCCAACCCCGTTGGATCTTTGAAGATCACTTTTTCAAATCAAGAAGGACACAATCAAAGTTCTAAAACCCTTGTAAAGATTTTCTCTACTGCTGATTTGACGAGTCAAGGCTCTACTGCTAAAGAAGAAGGGAATCGAGTATTCTAAAGGCTTATTGGTAGATACCGACACAAGATCTGCTTGTTGTGGGCAGTACTGGACTGCATCATTTTCTATTGAATATTTGAAGACCCTTTCGTGCTATATATAGTGGATCACTAAGTAGTCCATAAGTCTTCTATTATATGTGAATTCTTTAATAGTGTTGAATTAAAGGTTTTACTCGAAAAGGAATTTTCCTCTAAATTAAATCAAGATAAAATTTGGTAAAAAATGATTTTTTATGTTGGGACTAAAATACAAGTCAATCCGTATATCCCGAGCCCTTTTTCAAAATTGATATCAGAGCAGGTAGCACTAAATTATCGTGTGATCATGATTTTTATGGATTCTTTTAGGATACTAATTATTCTTAGATCTGTATCAGAGCATATTGCAGTAAGTTATTGCGTGATTTTTAAATTTTGTGAATATATGGATAACTTGTGTAATAGGTGTGACATCCCGCTTATTAAAATAAGAGGTGGCCAACCCGATACTCCAATAAATACATGAATCATAAATGGTCCATTCTTAGCATCATTGTCTTGATAATAATAATACGAGTGTTGATACCAAATTTAATCTGCTGACATGGACCAATCATGTGAAGACACGTGGCTGTCTACATGGCAACTACAAACACTTCCGAGGAACTCCCATGCTCCGAGGAACAAAACTGCTTACCCGAGGAACTCATAGTTCCCCAAGGAACACTGCTTACCCGAGGAACTCACATGCTCCGAGGAACAAACCTCTCCGAGAAACTCTTGAATACCAAGAAGCTTAGGCGGTCCGAGCTGCATCTCGAACAAAGCATTAATAGCTGGATAACCAACAGTTCAACTGATTCATTAAATGCTTATCATTTGGACGCGCACGCAAAGAGGGCATTAAATGTTTTACCCTTTCATATGCATATTATTTAATGTATTACCCTTTCACATTACAGCCTCAAGGCTATAAATACATTGTACAATCCTCATTGGAGGAGGACCCCCCAGACCAGAATTTCTTGAGATAACTTGTAATCGAGAATTCCCATACAAACAGTAATAAAACAACAGTGGACGTAGGCCATTCTTATAAGGCTGAACCACTTTAAAATCTTTTGTCTCATTTATTTATCTGTGATTGAATTATTAGAGTGATCTAATTTTTTACATCAACAAATTGGCGCCGTCTGTGAGAATCGACTGGTAAAATCGTTTTCTCATAAAAAATAATCCTCTTAATGCAGCGTCGAGGAGCTTTCGACGACCATCAGATTTAAGGGAAGGATCTGCCCAGTCGCGACCAGCTGCTCGTCAAGATGGATCCTATGATCAACCAGTTACTCGTCGAGATAAATCCCAAGAAGCCACTTCAACGCGATCAGTTGCTCGAACCAATAGGCCCGAGGAAGGAAATGATGCATGGAAAGGATCTATTCAGAGGCTGGAGGATAGATTAGGGGAAATGGCTAAGGCCAAGAACCCTCTACAACGAACCTTTGTTCGAGGAACACATTTTGTCCAGGACATAGTTGATTTTCTAACACCTTCAAAGTTCAAAGCGCCTGTTGTGACTCCCAAGTATGATGGGAAGACTGACCTTGTCCTTCATATAGAACAATATCAAGCTGCTGCCGACATCTATGCTGTCCCAGACGAGATGAGATGTAGGGCATTCTCAGGAACTCTTACCGGATCTTCTCAGATATGGTATAATAATCTTCCTCGGGGTAAGATTTCAACTTTTCTTCAATTGGCCGAGTTATTCATTGGGAATTTCTTCTTTGGATCAAAGCCCGTTAAACGAGTAGCACATTTGTTAAGTGTTAAACAAAAAGCTGGGGAGAGTATTAGAGATTATATAACTCGTTTTAATAATGAGAAACTCGAAGTCATTGATTACGAGGAGAAGACAACAATTACAGCTTTGATGAGTGGACTGCTACCAAACAAGTTGTACTATACTTTGGCCAAAGATCCACCTCGAACCATGTCGGATCTGATGGGAAAAGCGTCCAAGATTATGAATACCGAGGAGGCTATGTCTTCAAAGAAGAATATGGATGCCAAAGAAACCAAGGTGGATGGTGATAAAGCTAAGAAGAAGGAACATAAGAACAATGGTGGTGACAAACAATCCAAAAGTAGGTCGTCATGGGAGGTCTTAAGGAAATTTGATAACTACACACCTTTGAAGGTAAATATCAACCACGTCCTGGAAGAAATTAAGAACACCGAAGAGTTAAACTGGCCAAAGAAAATGAAGGCAGACCCTGACTTGAGGAATAGGGAAAAATATTGCGAGTTCCACAAGGATCATGGCCATATGACTAAAAATTACATATCTCTTCAGAATGAGATTGAAACACTCATCCGACGAGGAAAGCTAGCGAAGTATGTTGATCGAGGAAGCGAAAGAAGAAACAACAACCGAACTAGAGAGAGATCTAGATCTCCTCGTCGAGCAGAGGAGAACAAGAAGAGAAACCATGAAGTTGATCCAGAGGATGACCCCGATCTTCCCAAGAAACCAAGGCAACAAGAACGAGAGGTATTTTCAATACGCTTTGGGTCATTTGATTGTAATGTTATTACAGGGGGAGATGAAGGAGGAGGAGACCTTACTGCCGAAAGAAAAGCTTACCTCAGTGAGGCTCAAGCTTGCTCGTACATTAAGCGAATAAATTTATCTGAGGAAGATCCTTCGAGAAAGGTGAACAAGGAGAAATTGGTTATCGGTTTTTCAAAAAATGACCTTGCAGGTGTTTTATATCCTCATGATGACCCGCTGGTGATCATAATGAGAATGAAGGAGGTAATGATTTCAAGAGTGTTGGTCGACAATGGTAGCTCGGCAGACATCATGTTCTACTCGTGTTTCGATAGTTTAAATCTAAAGCTATCTCAACTGGAGCCTTACCACAGACCCCTCATCGATTTTGCTGGCGAGAAAGGGTTTCCACTTGGGACGATCAAGTTGGATATATTCATTGGTACGTGGCCTGCTTGTCGAACAGAAAGAATAAGTTTCTTCGTGATGGATAAGAATGTCTAGTCATCGTACAATATCATCATGGGAAGAGTAGGATTGAAGAAATTCGAGGCTGTGCCATCTACAGTGCATCAGTGCCTAAAATTTCCAACAAACTTTGGAGTAGGAGTTGTGAAAGGTGATCAGAAAGTAGCTCGGGAATGCTATTATTCATCCGCCGAGCAAGAAGAACTGGAAGAATCAAAGAAAAAGACCACTACCTATCAAGTGGATGAAGGTGCAGAAATTAAAACATTGGATCCTCAAGATGAGTCGCAACTCGTGAAGGGTCAAGTGGTGGAAGTTACTGAAAACATCATTATGGACGACGAGCACCCTGAGCGAACTACTCAAATAGGTTCATCGTTGGAAGCCTCATTAAAACAGGAATTGATAACTTTCCTTAGAAGCAGAAGACAAACTTTTTCATGGAGTCATGAAGATATGCCTGGGATAGACCCAAACTTCTTATGTCACGAGCTCAATGTGAATAAGGAGATCAAGCCTGTGAAGCAAAGAAGAAGAGTATTCAGTCCCGAGAAGAATAAAGCCATACAGGAGGAAGTCGAGAAGCTCCAAAAAGCTTGTTTTGTTGAAGATGTTAAATATCCAGATTGGTTAGCTAATGTGGTGATGGTAAAGAAGAAGAATAACAAGTGGAGGATGTGTGTAGACTTTACCGACCTCAACAAAGCATGCCCAAATGATCAATTTCCATTGCCCCGAATTGATCAACTAGTGGATGCTACCTCGGGACACGAGTTTCTGAGCTTTATGGATGCTTATTCTGGTTACAATCAGATCAAAATGAAACCTGAAGATAGGGAGAGTACTTCTTTTATTACCCCTAGGGGAACTTATTGTTATAATGTTATGCCTTTTGGTTTGAAAAATGAGGTGCGACATATCAGAGGCTGATGAACAAGGTCTTTGCTGAACAAATCAGTGACAACATGGAAGTCTATGTTGACGATATGCTGACAAAAAGCAAGAAAGCTGCCAATCCTCTAGTTGACTTAAGTCAAACTTTAAATCAACTAGATAAATATTAAATGAAGCTGAACCCGACGAAGTGCATATTTGGATTACGAGAAGGCATGTTCCTCTGGTACATTGTCAATCAACGAGGCATTGAAGCAAATCCTGAAAATATCAAAGCTCTATTAGGGCTGCGATCTCCAACAACGAAGAAGGGAGTACACAGTCTCACAGGACGAGTAGTGGCACTCAACAAATTTGTGTCACGAGCAACTGATAGATGTCTCCCATTCTTCAAGACACTCAGAAAGACTTTTGAGTGGAATGATGAATGCAAGAAGGCTTTTCAAGACTTGAAGAAATACTTGGGAGCACCTCCACTGTTGTCCAGGCCGACGATGGGAGAAAAATTATATTTATACCTTGCAGTATCAGAGAATGCAGTTAGCTCGGCGCTGATCAGAGTGGAGAATGGAGTACAAAAGCCAATTTATTACACAAGTAAGGCCTTCCGAGGAGCAGCGATCAGATATTCAAGGCTGGAGAAATTGGCACTGGCGCTGATTGAGGCGAGTAGGAGATTGAGGCCATACTTCCAAGCTCATACGATAGTAGTATATACCGATGTGCCATTGAGACAAGCCCTTCACAAGCCAGAAAAATCAGGGATATTAATGTACTGGGCAATAGAGCTTGGCGAATACGATATAATTTATTAACCCCGATCATCACTAAAAGGGCAGGCTGTAGAAGATTTCATAGCGGAGTTCACCTATCCTGAAACCCTCGAGGAGCAAAAGTTGTCCGCTGATCAACCTGTGGATGTTACAGGATTAACAAACACAATCCCAGACCAATTCCGATTGGTAAAAGGGCGTGTGGATGTTATAGGATGTGATGCAGAGATAGTTGGGAGGACTCCGGATGAGGAACAGGAGTTGCTCGCTGATTAACCTGTGGATATTACAGGATCGACAAACACTAGCTCAGACCAACTCCGGTTGGTAAAAGGGCAAGTGGATGTTACAAAATCATTAAATTCTAGCCCAGACCAACTCCTATTGGTAAAGGGCAAGAAAAAATGATCGACGAGGAGCGAGATAAATTCGAGGAGGATGAAAAAAAGCAGTAAATATTTCACCGAGAAAATCTGACTGATTCGAAATTTGAAGATGAGTTACCTATATGGAGGCTATATGTAGATGGCTCATCTTGCACTGCAGGATGTGGCGCGGGGATAGTTTTGAGCACTCCGGACGAGGCCGACATGGAATACGCTGTGCGTTTCCCATTCAAAGCTTCTAATAATGAGGCTGAATATGAGGCCATGATTGCAGGGCTTAATTTGGCAAAAGTTATGGAGGCACAGCAAGTTATGATCTTCAGTGACTCTCAACTGATTGTAAACCAAATTATGGGAGTATATGCAGTTAGAGGATAATTAATGATCAGATATCATGAAAAGGCAAAGGAGCTGGTGTCAGAATTTGCCGCTATTCAGCTGATCAGAATACTAAGAATGGAGAATGTGAGAGCAGACACCCTAGCTCGACTAGCGTCAGCTACTCGCACCGAGTTATGACGAACAATCCCAATTGAAGTGTTGGCTGGTCGGAGTATACATGAAGATCTGACGATGAACTTTATCACCCTTAATTTAGGTCCATCTTGGATGGATCCCATCAGGGCGTATATCGAGGAGGGAGAATTTCCAATTGACAAGCTCGCAGCCAAGAAATTGAAGTTTAAAGCTGCTCGATATGTACTAACTAATGGTGTTTTATATAGACGAGGAATAATGGCAGGTTTGCAGAGATGTGTACATCCCTTCGAGGTGAAAGAATTAATTGAAGAGATCCACGAAGGGTCTTGTGGAGAACATGTAGCAGGTCGGACGCTTTTGCAAAGGATGATGACGCAGGGATACTACTGGCCGACGATGAGGGCTGATTGTATTGCCTATGCCAAGAAGTGTGACAAATGCCAGCGCTTTTCCTCCATCCGAAGAACTCCACAAGCATTGTTTACACCCATAACTTCCCCTTGGCCATTTGCTATGTGGGGAATTGATTTGGTTGGACCACTGCCAACGACCCGAGAAAGGTTCAAGTACCTCGTCGTCCCAGTGGATTATTTTACTAAGTGGGTAGAAGTTGAGCCACTCATTGATATGACGTACGAGAAGGTGTACCAATTTATTTGGAAGAACATCATTTGCCGATATGGTCTCCCTCATGCCTTCATCACAGACCATGGTAACAAGGAGTTTACCGCCTATAGTCATCAGTCAAACATTTTGAAGGTTCATTCAGCACCAGGTCATCCTCAAAGCAATGGAAAAACTGAAGTGACAAACAGAACGCTGCTGAACGGTTTGAAGAAACGATTGGATGATGCAAAAGCAAACTGGATCAACGAGCTACAATCAGTACTCTGGGCTTACCGAACTACTCCCCGAGTAGCAACTGGAGAATCACCATACATGCTGGCGTTTGGAAGTGAAGCTGTCATACCTGCCGAGTTGGGCCTCCCAACACACAGGGTATTGAATTTCAATTCCCCTGTCAGCGACTTAATGAGAAGACTGGATTTAGACATGCTCGAGGAAGTCAGAGAAGAAGCAGCCATTAGAAATGCTGCTTACCAGCAGCGAACAGCTTTGTTCTACAACAAGAGGGTGAATAAGTGCGACCTGAAAGAAGGAGACTATGTGCTGAAGAAAGTAATTCAAAAACATAACAAACTGGAAGCAAACTGGCATGGACCATACCGAGTTACAGAAGTTGTTCGACCAGGAACTTATCGAATAGCCACTTTAGAAGGCGAAGAGTTTAAGAATGCATGGAACACAGAACATCGGCGCAAGTATTATCAGTGATGTATATGTAACGCAGTTCCATCAGTACGAATAAAATAAAAATATTCTGCAAGTCTTTCTATTTATTGAAAAATTTTCGGGGAATACTAGTGCTACGCACAGCTCGGCAGACTACTCAAGAAAATATTCCAAATTGTACCAACTTAGTTGGTCGACGAGGAGAAAATATTCCAAACTGTACCAACTTAGTTGGTCGACGAGGAGAAAATATTCCAAACTATACCAACTTAGTTGGTCGACGTGGAGAAAATATTCCAAACTGTACCAACGTAGTTGATCGACGAGGAGAAAATATTTCAAACTGTACCAAGTATGGTTGGTCGGGGATAAAAACCCACTAACTGTAGTTGGTCGATGAGGAGAAAATATTCCAAAATTTACCAAGTATGGTTAGTTAGGGATAAACTCTCTCTAACTATAATTGGTCGACGATCACAATTTAACAACCTTGGTTGGTTGGAAAAATTTTAAAAATTTTTATACTCATTACTTTATTATTAAGTGATCGAGCAATATTACTGATACTTGTAAATTTTTTACTAAGTTGGTCGATGAACAACACTATTATTATCTTTTTAAAAGATATGCATAAATGTAAAGACAATAGCAATTAAGATTTGCAAACAGAAATGAAAGTTTTTCATTAAATTCTAAATAAATTACATTGATGATAAAATGAAAGTTACATTGATATGTATGCTAACTATTACATCAAAAATTTCTATTCTACTGGTCTCTTCCCCTCAGCTTTTGATGCAGGTTCCTCACCAGCAGGCGGATCGTTTAAAGACTGAGGAGAATTGATGAAGTTCAAATCCTTCAGCATCCTGACGTTCATCACAAAAGGTCGATCTAAAGATGCTCGGGACGAGATACCTCAATTTGAGAATGTAAACTGTAGTCACCGAGGTATTTCAAAATTAAGCTCCGAGGAATGGCATGAGCTGGGATTCATTCCATGTCCAAATTGTACAGTGGCACAGGCAAGTCGAGCAACCCGGGATCATGGTAGTCCTACAAATAGTGTCCTTGTTCGAGCTTCAGCACACCTAAGGCATTCAGCCAGCCTTGTTTGTAGCCCTCATTGTTGGCATTCTGGATACGATCGTCCAGGTGGAATAGTGCTTCGTTGTATCCATCCATCCAGAACTCCCTGGGCTGTTTGTGGAATTGATATGTTAGCCTCTCTAGCTGCTCGTGGAGACTCTTGATCAAAATCTCCTTATTCTCCAAGACGGACTTCTGCATAGAGAGCTATTTTTCTAAGTCCCTAATCTTCTTTGACATGTTAGATAAAGCTTGGTTCTTCGCCATTAGTTGGAAGGCCTGGTTCTCTAAGGCAGATGTTGTCCTCTGTTCCTCGACAAGCACCTGAGCTGCTCTTTCTCATCCCCGAGGAGCTCTTCCTCGTCCCCGAGGAGACGCGGAAGGGCCCGACCTCCTCAAGGTATCCAATTCTTCCCTCAACTTAGCATTCTCCACTTCTAGGAATGAAAATCCCTCGTCAGTCATTGGGATTAGGGCTGTTGAAGAAGAGGCTGCAGACTTCAACTGTGGTAGCTCTTTCTATAAGTTGTTGTTTTCCTTTTCCAGCAGCTCGACAATCTGTCTGCAATCCTCAACCTCGCCCCTTAGGGTTCTCTCCCTTACATCATAACCAGCAAAAATATTCTCGTAGCCCTTGTCAGCAATGATTATCTTATACTTCTTCTCGTAACTCTCATGCAACAAGGAAGTTGATTCCTTGTATTGATTCTAAAGGTCTTCGAGGGTGCACTGGAGATCCTCGATCATTTCATAGTAAGACACATTATTAGCTACCGCTCGATCAAGCAGACACTTCAGATACTGATATGCTTCCACTGCCTGTTCTGAAGCATCCTGGTCAAAGATGTCGGCAACTTGTGCAGCACTCAAGTCTGTGTGACCATCCTTAAAGTACTCATTGCACTATTGCAGCAACTTTGTATCATGGGCAGATAGCAGATCCATCCTGGCCAGAAACTAGCAGACAAAGAAAAGCAATCATCAATAAGAAGAATAAGCAGAGTATGAATAGAAGATGAACAACAATATGCAAGAAAATTCAAGTTTTATTAGATCATAAAATTCAGAATTACAAGTGCTGGATTACATTTGACAAAGAAAGAAAATATAAAAGTAAGCCCGAACAACACTACACCTTTTCCTTATCTCCCAAAACCTTCTCGGGAGGTTGGGAAGAGGAATCAGGTTGCTCGGAGGGAACTGTGGGCTGCTCGGAGAGCACCAACTGTTGCTCGGATGAAGAAACGACTTGCTCGATAGCAGACTGGATGGATGGGGGGTGATCTCCCATCACCATTGAAGACTCCTCAGAGGTAGCTTTGTCCTCTTATAATTCTTCTGGAGTAGGAGAAGGACCAGGGATATGCCTCTGGAAGAGCTCGGAGGACTTGTCGACCTTCATTTCCTGAAGGGCAACGACCCATCCATCCCTAAAGTACTTTAGACTGCCATAGTCTACTTGAGATACCATGGTAGCACACCCCTTGTTCCACCCCTTGTCCCAGCCAGAGCTGAAGAAATTTTTCACAGCAGCTTTCCTCTTCAGCTTCTTCGAGTAAAGCGTCTCGGACATAAGGTTCTCATCATTCTTCAGTTTGATCTCAACCTCCTCCTTCTGCCGACCTACTTCCTGGAGCTGGTCCAACCTCTCCTCAGCAACTTTGAGTTTATTTTCCAGCTCTCCAGCGGCTTTGAGCTTTTCCTCAAGCTCTTTATTTTGCCTTCTCCAAGTCATTCTTGTTCTTCTCCAACTCCTTGGAGGCATCAGCAACTCGAACTTTTTCTTGCTCGGAGGAGGAAAGTTTTTTATCCCAGATAGCCTTATCAGTGGCATACTTTTGGCGGGAGTCTTCCAAAGATTTAATAGCCTCTTCCATAGCTCCCTCCACACTGGACGAGGAGAATGAGGCTTTAATGGCTTCATCCTTTTTCTGGATTATGTTAAAACAGCTCGTCAACTGTAAACAGAAAAAGAAAGCAAGTTAGAAACAGAAATGACAAACGAAATTATGAAAAGTTCAAAGTAAAGAAACTTACTGAAGCAAGATGACGAGAAAACAAAGAAGTAACCATGTCCCGAGTAAGATTATCTTCATTACCCTGGACCTCGGGAATGGTCTGGGACTTCACCGAGCTCATGGCAGAGCTCAGAGGGACAAAAGTGGGAACTACAGTCCCAGCAGCTGGGGGCTGAGTAGTGGTGTCAGCCAAATTGACCGAGGATCTTTTCTTCATCCTCCTCGGGGGAACAATTACAGATTAAACCAAGGATGAATCCTTAGTCGGTGATATCACAATCACCTTTCCAGGAGCAGCAGAGCTGCTCGGAGCCACTGCGAGCTTATCAGCAACCTTCTCGAAGACTTTAGCAAGAGCAGCTGGAGGAGCTGCATCAGTCTTCTTTGTCCCCTCCTTTGGGACATCAATCTTAATCCTTTTTACCTCCCCAGAATCGTAGGCGGTTTTCTCAAACAGAGCAGGAGTTATTCTCTTCTTCATCCTTTCGCTCAATGGAATATGAGATTCAGGCGAAGAACTTGCAGAGGCTGGTATTGGCTCGGCTTCAATAATCACTGGACGAGCAGTGAAGGAGGTTGTGTAGCTCTTGTACTGGAGCAGATACGAAGACGACCTGATATGCTCGTCGGCAACCCTTTGATGCAGACCCCAGATAAGTCCCAAATGCCTTATATTGACATCTGTTTCTTTTGGGCACTTTCTCTTACTATCAACTGCAAATAAACAAACATTGTTATTAGTGACACATTTTATCAAACACAAAACAAATATGATTTCAAAATAAATAAAATAAAATAAAAATAACCTATCCCATTGCCATAAAGAGGGCATCTGGGACCCTTGTAAACCTCATCTCCGGTTAATGGAGGGTGTTGCCAATTTTTTACGACAACCCCGTGTTCAAAATAATCCCTATTGGCATCAGGGAGGCTGACTACTAAGGCTCTATTTATAAACCTAGTTTTTAAATAATAAATATTATCATTAACTGCCCATCTATAGCAGTACATGATTTCTGGAATTCCTATACGAGTTCCATGCACTTGATTTAATTTATGCACCCCATTAACTATTCTCCATGTGTTGGGGGCTATTCGTGCAGGAACAACATCAAAGTACTGACAGAATTCCAGACACAGAGGATTTGGTGGAAAAGAAAATCCACACTCAACAAAAAAGAGACTGGGGAACCAATGTCCCTCAGCCAAATTGAAATAATTAGAAGGCTCGGAAAGCTCTTCCAAGACAACCCAAGAGGGAATGGAAAAATCAGATCGAAATTTGTCAAGAGATTCAATAAGGTAAACCATGGTGGTTAAAGGAAATGAAGAAGAAAGAAGAAGATCTTACAGGAAAAGAGTAGAGCTGATGACGACAGACGATGGAAGAGATGAATACACAAGGGAGTAGAAGACAATGAAAAACTCGAAGATGAAAATTTGAAAAGGTAGAAGACGATGGGAGTGTCTGTGAAGTTTAAATACCTTACCTTGGGAACTGGAGAAGTAATGATTACAAAAAAGGATGATTACATTACCGGCGGCTAAAAGGGCATTAAATATAGGCGCGGGAATCAAAGCGGGCAACAGCGGCTAAAAAGATGAAAAGTAACGCGGGAATCGAAGCACGCAGAAAAGTCCAAAAAAGCATGATTCTACGAATTTGGAAGGAGAAATAAATACAAGGAAATGCTCCTAAAAATCAAGAAGACTATTTAAAGCTACCATATTCCGAGAAAGAATGTTCCAAACTCTTCAAATTTCGAACTATGAAACATTGGGGGCTTCTGTTGATACGAAATTTAATCTGCTGACATGAACCAATCATGTGAAGACACGTGGCTGTCTACATGGCAACTACAAACACTTCCGAGGAACTCCCATGCTCCGAGGAACAAAACTGCTTACCCGAGGAACTCATAGTTCCCCGAGGAACATTGCTTACCTAAGGAACTCACATGCTCCGAGGAACAAACCTCTCCGAGGAACTCTTGAATACCAAGAAGCTTAGGCGGTCCGAGCTGCATCTTGAACAAAGCATTAATAGCTGGATAACCAACAGTTCAACTGATTCATTAAATGCTTATCATTTGGATGCGCACGCAAAGAGGGCATTAAATATATTACCCTTTCATATGCATATCATTTAATGTATTACCCTTTCACATTACACCCTCAAGGCTATACATTGTACAATCCTCATTGGAGGAGGACCCCCCAGACCAGAATTTCTTGAGATAACTTGTAATCGAGAATTCCCATACAAACAATAATAAAACAACAGTGGACGTAGGCCATTCTTATAAGGCTGAACCACTTTAAAATCTTTTGTCTGATTTATTTATCTGTGATTGAATTATTAGAGTGATCTAATTTTTTACATCAACAACGAGATAACCATAAAATATTTTAGAAAACGGATGTCAAATAAATTTTCAAGCTTAATAAAAGCCATTTCGACAACCCAATTTAAAAAAAAAAGTGGATATATAGATAGAGACATGTAACAGTTTAACAACCATACCACAAAGCAATAATTGAATAAGTTGTCGATTAACAGACTAATATAAACAGGTTACACCAAGTATTACAGTTAAATATCACAATATATGCAAGTACAAAACTTGGGCAACACGCCCGAATGTACAGACTGATCATAACTAGATTATATAAAATATGGATGCATCTATAGCAAAAATCCTACAACATCCGTAAAAATGTTGTAGAGAATCAGAGATTAACACAGGCGTCTTTGCGACGGAGCACCTGAGCATAAATAGGATCCATATAAAATAGAGAAATATAAGCCCGGTTTGATTTGATAAACGTGTGAATAAAATGCATGACAGTTATGAATTGCTAAAATCATAAACATGTTTAAATCGCTCTTCATAATAAGAATAATCCTCACATCTCATCTAAGTGCACATCCTAGCGTATTTGATTTATAAATGCATTAGCCATTTATGAAATGACACTTTCGTGAGAGTAGTTACAATTAAAATATAACGATTCTAAGACCATCCTTCCGGGAGTCACCCCACTGGATGCGCCCCTAAATAGATATCATCTTTCAGGGCCTATAACCATGACCACCCAGGCACCCTAAATCGCTTCGCGTGGGAAGAGGCCATATACCTTCGACAGTGAGTCATAACTATACCCGAAATCACCTCACTTCGAATAAGACAACAACATAATATAACCATCGGTCCTATAGCCGAGGACTATATTCACCCTACATTCACTAGCCAGGGTACTTCACCTCATTCTCATGACTTCTCTTATGATATCATTTATAGATGTATATATCTACAAGTCATAATTCACAAGATATACCAATTTAAAATGTGCATTCCATTATATCCGGAACCATATGTGTTTATCGACACAAACCACAACATTTAATTGCCCCCATACTAGTGTCCGAGAGTTAACGACAACCCTATAAGCTACTAAGTGTAATTTACCTCATACTAATCTCTAAAAGTCCAAAACTATATAAGCCTACTTTCCCCTAGTCCTACACTAGCTTACTAAATGAAAAGGACACTTACTTCCATCTATTAATTAATTAATTAATCCCCGACATAAGCCCAAACACTCCTTTTCTAACCTAGGTTATTGATTCCCCTAATACATGACCCTAATATTCTATTTTACTTCATACAAGAAGGTTCCTACGCCTTAAACCTTAAAAGAAAAGGGCTAAAAACTAAGTTAGAAAAATATCCTAAAACAGCAGGATTTACGAATTGATTCGCCCAAAACGCAAATCGATTCGGCTGAGAAAACCAACTTTCTATCTTAGTTCAAATCGATTCGGTTTCCCAGAGCTGTAGCCAACATTTTTAGATAATTGATTCGCTAGGGAGGGTGAATCGATTCGCCCTGGACGAAATGCCCAATTGGAGATACAGGTTGTTATGAACCTTAAATTACCCAAATCTATTTCTTCCATCAAATCCCAACACCATCAACTCATACTATCACGAAATCATCTATACAAGCTAATTTACTAGGAAAGGCCATTAAAAGCAAGTCTAGATCCTATAACATATGATTTAGCCAACAAAATCAATAATTTCCATTAATGGTTCAAACTTAATAACATAACTATAAATACATATTATTCAAACTCAATCATACATAATTGCAAATTAGAAACTTACCTCAAGTTGGTAGTCTCGGATTATCTTCCGGTAGCAACAATTCCAAGCTCAAATCTTTAATTCTCTCTTTCTCTCCTCTTTCTCTTAATCTCTCACTTCTCTCTAGGTTTAGAAACATAAATGAGAAATAAATGTTCTTAAAAGACTAAAATAACCACTTGCATTAAGTCCAACTTTAAATGCTACTACACCATTAAAATGACTCATAACAACATAATTAAGTCATAACTGGTCAAAAGTCCCCAGAACCCAAAAATACAACTTGGTACTTATTTGGACTATTTCAACCATTTCCGAAGTAATCGCTCCCTCTAAATTGGCATCCGGGATATCATAAATTATTTCATGTTCTAACGTCATTTTAATTCATTAATTGTGCTCGACTTAGAATATAAGTCTTAACCGTCTCTTAAAGCACAATGACACAACAAAACATAATATGATGCTATTTACATTCACTTAACAGTAAATATGCAAAACTCAGTAAATATTATTTCTTAAATCACTTAAAGTAATATTTACTTCAACTTCCTTTAGTTTATATAATTAACCCACCAGGCAAATTAGTATAAAAATAATTACTCTTAAATAAGGGGTATTACAATAGGATACTTATTTTATGGGTCAAATTATGCATATTGAAAAGCTCGAATGAGGTCGGAACTGAAATCGATTGATGAAAGAGTTTGGCTTATTTGTGAAAGAGGGTGGACACCACCCACTGTGACTAACGACAACGTCGAAAGTCTTAAATCTGACACTGCCTAGACAGATGATGATTTTAAATGGTGTAATTCTAACTCTCATGGCTCGAGCGCAATTTCTAGTGCAATCCATCTCGACGAGTTTCATCGTATAATAACTTGTACCATATCTAAGGAAGCGTGGGATATCATCCAACTCACTCACAAGGGTACTAATGCTGTGAAAGCTTCTAAATATTTTAATCTCGCCACATAGTTTGAAATCACGTTTATCTAATATAGTGAATTCATGCTTTAATTTGGGTGAGAAAATTCCTGAGACAAGGGTTGTTAAAAGGATATTGAGATTACTACCATCCTGTTTTAATTCGAAGGTTACTATCCTAAATTATTTGAGAATTTTAGATACTCTTAGGTTAGAAGAACTCATAGGTTACCTTCAAACTTATGAATTAGATATGTTACCCGAAGATTAAAAAAAAAGATGAGTAGCTTTAAAAGCTAAAATGAAGAAAAATGATAAGGTTTTAGATTCTGACTCCGAGTATGATTTTGATCTTGATGATCTTGCTCGTTTTGCGAAAAATTTAAACATTCTCTCAAATTCAACAAAGAAAATTCTTCCAAAGAAAATAAAAGTTTGGAGAAAAATAAAATATCAATGAAGGCAAGAATGTTTCTGAGAATGATCAAGTAAGATGTTTTACATGTGAGGGTAAAGGATACAAAGCCAATGAGTGTCCCACTAGGATAAAGAGATAAGAAAAAGGCAAAGTTGCATACAATGCCATTCTTAGATTTAGTGAGGTCGAGTCGATGAATTTTGGGGATGAATCACGACGTGAACCGTATCTTGCATTCATGGCCAGTAACGTTAGTACTTCTAGTTCATCCCATGATGGTGAGGGCATATTTAAACGTTATAGCCTGGACATTTTTTAAAATCATTCAGTAGACAGTGAGAGTGATGAAGAGAATTTGAGTGAGGGGGAATGTGGATTTCAATGCGTCTACAGTGAATTTTACAAAGAGTCTTTGAGAAATAAAAAAGAAATATATAAGTTTGACTCCTAGGGTATTTGATTCAGAAAAATGAGGTGAAATTTTTAGTGGGTGTGAGGCATCGGTGAGACAACTTAAGAAGTTGAAAGTTTTTTTGTGTGAGCAACTAATTTTGGTTGATAGGTAAAAGCCTTACTTAACTAACATTGTGGCTAGTCTTACAAGAGATCTTCAAGCTTCATCGGAGACTTGTGAGAAACTTGAAGCCCTTGTATCCCAACTAGAGACATATCTCAAACGTACTCGGGAGGTCAAAGTCACTTTAGAGGATATGTCTAAGAAGTTTGGAAAGACGTTCCTTAGTCCCACGTTAGGTTTAACCGAGAGGCAAGCAATAGGTTATCATCGTGTATCCATTTCTAACACCGCACCCAAGTCGGTTCCCGAATTTATGATAGATCCTTATGGGACTCGACCTAACCCACCAAGGAAACCGTGTACTAGATGGTTTGATCAAGGTAGAGCCAAGCTTGTTTATATATATTCCCATTGCAAATAAAGAGATCACCTTTGGGAATTTTATTTCAATCTAGGGAAAGTTTTTCACACGCACGTTCCCCGATATACTCCGACACAAGTTCACTCATGTGTTCTCGCACGCACTCCCACACATATTCCTACTCATTCTACCACTCACGATCATAGAGATTTTGAGAGTTTTTGAGAGCAAGTAGATTTTTTGGTCAAAACTTCACAAAGTTTGATGGAGGAATTTCAAAGGATTCCTATTCCTGTTCGGACCAATGACTGAGTTTGGGTACAATATCCAATGTAGGGTGATTATCATGTTCATATATTTTATCCCTATTACTAAATTGTATTAGATTGTATTTCTATATTTATATATGATTTTAGTTTTGAAAAATCTTGAAAAAGTGCAAAAAGATTTTTGATTTTTAAGAAAAAATTCAAAAAATATTATTTTGAATTTATTTTTTGAAAAAGATAAAAACATTTTTGTGTTTCATTTTTCAACTTATATGGATGTGCATTTGAGATGGTCAACTCACCCTTACATTCAATCCATTTGTGTGATCTTTTCATAGCGTTTTAAGATATGGTTTCAGTTTTTTAGTGTTCTTAATAATGCGTGGCAAGCATTTTGTTGCTTATTGATGATTACTTTCTTCATTCTAGACTTTATTTCACTTTATTACATACATGCGCGGACTTTTTGAATATTGTACTTGATTATCATGTGTCGAATATGGTCTCATCTCAATAATGTTTAAAAATGAACCAAATGTACTAGAGATAAGTTGTGCTCGTAAGAACCATTGTCGAGATTTGGTTTCCCGAAATTTTTTTTATATGTTAAGCAATGGAAAGGGGCCTATTAAAGAGAAAAATTCTCTTTGCGTTAAAGCCACTATTTGCCAAAAAGAGCCTAAAAGAATAATGGCACATGAAAATTAAGGCGCTAAGGACATTTTTTCATTGATGCTTCTCTACATATGAGCATTATGATATCTTCAAAAATTTGAGAGTAAATTCATAAATATATGATATTTTGAGGGTGTTATAAAGTATAAGATCAACGAGTTTGCACAATGAACTCTCTTGAAAAGCATTAAATAGTTTGGCATTATTGATTTTAGAAGCATTTAAATTAATGGCATGTTTTATAAGTTGAGTCAATTTCATTTTGTTCAACTGTTACACCAAATGTTGAAATTGAGTTCTTTCTTTAGAAGTATCTCATTGACTTCGTGCGCCTATGTTATAAATGCCTTTGTTGATTTGTCTATAAAAAATGTTCACACAATTACATTCCACTTTCATGATTTTATTATTTTTGTGTTATTCTATAGTGCTATGTATTTTTCACCTATATGTACTTTCTATACATATACTTATTTTTATACTTGAGAAAATTTGAAAAAAAAATTAAAAAATAGTTGATATCCTTCTTCACAATTTCATCGCATGTACCTTATTGATTATCTTTGTGATGATATATTTTCTTCATCGAGTGATGTTAATATTTTCATCATTAGTTTTTTACTCTTTGTCTATTACAAACAAAAAGGGGGAGAACAAATTGAGGGGGAGTTTATTTTTTCTTAAACTCGTACGTGTCACAATATTTTTTTTATGTCAGTAGGTCATTCCACCTTAATGACGATTTCATGGACCATACAAGATGAAGACTTGTACGTTTATGCATTTTCATTTCTTAGTTTGGGAGCACATTAGTTGTATTAGTCTTAGGGGTTAATTTTGGCTTCGGTTTGTATTTAGTCCCGGAATAGCCAAAGGGGGGGATTTGTAAGAGAAAAATTTATAATTTCTCCTTTATTTTTATTTGGCTTATCCCATTACACCTCACTACACCTTCATGACATTTCTAAAGTCTTCGAAGAGAAGACGTTGGTGATATTTACAAGATTGAAGATCGTTCATCACAACTTTACCCGAGAAGAGTTATGAGGTGGTTTGGTAAAGTTTTAAATATTCTGGGGACATTTTAAAAGAGTTTGCATTTAAAAGTTTTCAACATGTGTATTAAAAAATTTCAAGAATTTTTGAAAAAATCGCTAACTCGTTAGAACGGGATTGGCATGTCATTCGAACGAGTTACGTAGAGTCACTAGAACGAGGTTCTTATTTTCGAACGAGATATGGAATGTTGCCTTTTGGTTGCACTTTCAAATGTCGTCCAAAGTTTCGTTGGAAACTGTTCGAACGAGATTAGGTACATCGTTCAAATGAGTTGGAAGTTCGTTCGAACGAATACGCATGTTTTATTTTTTAAAACAAATCTTTTCTAATATTTAATCCTTATATTTTTTCAATAAACTTCCCTGTAAATTGAGATGCAGGATTAGACTTTTCTTTAAGCCATTTTAGAGTTCTTTTGTGATCAAACTCTATTATTTTTTCATCCAAACGCCTTGGATCTTTGAAGATCACTTTTGCAAATCAAGAAGAACAAAATAAAAGTTCTAAAATCCTTTTAGATATTTTCTCTACTGCTGATTTGTGGAGTCAAGGTTCTACTACTGAAGAAGAATGGAATCGAGTATTCTAAAGTTTGGTCGGTGGATACTAAGGCAAAATCTTCTTATTGTAGAAGGTGATGGAATGTGATGATACCAGATATAGTTCCAACAAGTAAAACATTATGAGATCAATCCAAAATAACTTTGCAAGTGCAACAATGGTGTTTATACCGGTGTTTAAGTGAAGAAGGAGGTGAGGGAAAGAGGAGTAAGACTAGAATATGAGTGGTTCAGCCATTGACCTACTCCACTATATAGGTGAGTATGAATTTAACTATAAAAATAGGCTTTAATGGCCATAGTGATACAATTATCACTACTTTCTATCTCTACTATAATAAGAGCAAAGCTTAGGCTAGGGTTTGAATATCTCAATCCTTTATATTGATGAAGAAGATAAGTATATATAGTGTCTGAGGTGTGTACTATAACCCCCAAGCATGTAGTTGTGACACCCCGGCTAATTAAATACCGGGTAGCTACTCCTTTATTAAATTAATTCAAAATGCCAAGTTGGCTCAGTTAATAGCATCACTGTCGAAAACATTTTATTATTACTAACCACCTAGTATTTAAAAAGTAAGTTGCCAAATTTTAATTAAAGTCTGAATAACATGCAACAAGTGAAATGAAGAAATAAATAACACCATTCACCATACTGAAGTAAAACGAATAACCATCACATAGTGTAAATAAAGTCTGGAGGAAAACTCCTCACTACAAATCCCACAACTGAAATAATTAAACTGAATACTAAATCAATACATGACAAAGTCTGAAAACTGAAATGGAAAGATGTATCTAATAGGAATGGGCAACAAGCCCTACAACTGATGAATACTAAATCAGGAATCCAAATGATAGAAGCGTCTACAAGCAAATCCCTGTAACTTCCACAAATAGCTACAGCTCGTCACCTGAATGAGTAACCTATGCTTGGTGTCCCTGTGGCTGGGCACCTAAAATGGTTTTATAAGAAAAAGATTTGAAAGAAAACGGGTCAGAGCCCGAATGTGGAGATATTTTTTAAAAACCTGCAAGTGCTTTAAAAACATTTAAAACATTAAATGCAAAGTACATGTTAGAACGTGCACTCACATGATATTCTCACCTCTCGTCTAACTGTGCACTCCAAACGTAAGTACCCATCTATAACGACACAAACCACTATCTAAATGCCATCATAACTAGCTAGACTGTCATAGGTCCTACCCTTATTACTCTGTTCTATTAACATATAACACTCGTAATTAAGTAGGGGTTTAACGTAAACTCATATGTTCAATATGCAATATACACTACACCAAATCCTGCGAATGGTCACGCCCAGTTGGTCACGGCCCAAGTCCGCGACCAGCTAGTCGCGGACTTAGGCCGTGACCAACTCAATTTTTGGCGTGACCATTTCCATTTTTACACTGAGTCATGGATGCCTTGGAAGTGGTCACGGCCCAAGTCCCTGACCACTGTGCGTCACGGACTTTGGCCGTGACCCAAGGTGTGACCATGTTGGCGCCAAAACCCCGCCAAAATTCCCTCCAACTTGGTCGCGGATAGGTCACGGACTTGGACCGTGACCACCTCATAAAAAAAAATTGGTTGCGCAAATGGGGTCACGGCTAGGGGCCGAAACCAAATTTTGAAGTGGGTCACGGCTTGGGGCCGTGACCATACCTCATTTGAAGGGTTGTTAGTCGCGCATGGTGGTCAGGGCTGGAGGCCGAAACCAATGTTTGAAGTGGGTCACGGCTTGAGACCGTGACCATACCTCATTCGAAGGGGGTTTGGTCGCTCATGGTGGACTGTTGGTTGAGCATGGTGGGTCACGGCCTAGGGCCGTGACCAGTGGTCAGGGGATAACTAATTGGTCGCGGAGGTTGGGTCACGGCTGTAGGCCGTGACCAGGTCAACATATTTAAAGATGATTTACTTACAACGCTACTCAAATTTCTGCCATTCGCGGTTAAGTTTGGACGATTTGGGCGATTTGGAATTTCGTCTATTTGGGTTTTTTGTTGATTTCATCTAAGAATCGTGAAAGGTATGTGTGTATATGTGTGTGCATTTCGTTTTGTTTTGATTTGTGACAGCTATGTGTATGAGAATGTATGTGTGTGTGTATGTATATGTGGGTGTATGTGTGTGTGTGAATTTCGATTTGTTATGATTTGTGGCAGCTATTTGTGTGTATATGTGTGTGTGTATAGATTACGAAAATAAACCCTAGATTGTATGTGTGTGTGTATAGATTACGACAATAAACCCTAGATTGTATGTGTGTATTTTTTTTACAAAATAGTATTCAAAACTCTAGACATTATGTGTGTGTATGTATAGATTATGTCAATAAACCCTAGATTGTATATGTGTATTTTTTTTGACAAAATATTATTCAAAACTCTAGACATTATATTTTTTTGACAAAATATAATTAAATGTTTATATAATAAGTAAAAAAAATTACAACCGCCTTATTGTTGGTTATATGTATGCATAGATTTATGTCAAAAAAAGTTAGGGTTTAAGTAAACCTTAGATTGTATGTGTGTGTATGTGTAGATTATGTCAATAAACCCTAGATTGTATGTGTGTGTATTTTTTTGACAAAATATGCTTGTCTTGTTTTTTTTTGACAAAATCTAATTAAATGAATTTTTTTTTACATAAGAGTCGCAAACACGTGTGCACATTACTATACTGAGATATTGTTGTCTTGGTTGTTGGATACTATGTTGTATTTATTGAATTTATACTAGTGTCGATAAATGTACATGTTATTAAATTTGTTGGGTGTGTTCTTGATTTGCCTATGAAAAAGTATATCATATATCTTGCGATTAATGTGCATTTTTTTACGTTTACGTCAAGATATTCTGAGGCTACAACTTGACATGGAACAATACAACTTAATTCCGTTCATTCATATTTTAACTTGACATGTATGCTATAGTTATGTTGATTTTATACAGTTCTGTTTTAGTTTGAAATTTTTTGTGATCAACTTGATTGAATATGTATTTTAAAACCTTCAAATGGCGGCGTAATAATCATAACTACATTGTTTACGTATTGCAGACCTAACCAATTAGATACCACTTCTTCATTACATACCAGTTCTTCATTACACACCAGGTACTCTTTACTTTAACTAAAGTAGTTATATAATTGATATGCATTATTTATTAAATCTTTTAGATGATAGAAGGAGTACGGGATAATTATTGGTTGTTGGCTTGTTGTTGGATAGTATGTTTGAAGGAATATGTGATAATTAGAAGGAGTACGGGATAATTATTGGTTTGATTGTTGGATAATATGTTGAAAATATTTTAGAGGGTGAAAATCCAAAACAACTCCCGAACAACCCTCGCACGGTCCTGTGAGAGGCACCAACACCTCTCACGGGACTAATGTAACTCATAGGAACTGACCGCGCAACCACGGGACTCCCGGTTTGAGAATAGGAGAGATGTAAAAATGGGAATAAAAATTAGTCCGAGATGAATAGAAGAGAGGTGAGAATGAGAATAAAAATTAGTCATGGTTCGAAAGTTATTCTTGGGTTTGCAATTTGTGACCGCTCATCTTATTCACTTGTCGCGCAGGACCAATGTGACTCATAGGAACCGATCGCGTAGTCACGGGCTCCCGGTTTGAGTATACGACGCAAATTTCTAAAAAATTAGATTTAAGCATAAAAACATGCCATCGACGGGTGAAAACGTAAAACAACCACAAAACGGTCCGGTAAGAGTCACAAACACCTCGCACGGGACCAATGTAACTCGTAGGAACCGACCGCATAGTCACGAGGCTCCCGGTTGGAGTGTTCGATGTAAATTTGAAAAAAAATTAGACTTAAAGCATAAAAACATGCCATCAAAGGGTGAAAACGTAAAACAAACACAAAACGGTCCCGTAAGAGTCACGAACACCTCGCACGGGACCAATGTGACTCGTAGGAATCAACCGCGTAGTCACGGGGCTCCCGGTTTGAGTGTATGACGGAAATTTGATAAAAAATAGACTTAACCATAAAACATGCCATCAAAGGGTGAAAACATAAAACAGCCTTTAAACGGTCCCGTAAGAGTCACGAACCCCTCGCACGGGACCAATGCGACTCGTAGGAACCGACCGCGTAGTCACGGGACTTCCGGTTTGAGTGTACGATATAAATTTGTAAAAAATTAGACTTAAGCATAAAAAACATGCCATCTAAGGGTGAAAATGTAAAACAGCCTTAAAACGGTCCCGTAAGAGTCACGAACACCTCGCACGGGACGAATGTCACTCGTAGGAACTGACCGTGTAGTCACGGCTCTCCCGGTTTGAGTGTGCGACGTAAATTTGTAAAAAATTAGACTTAAGCATAAAAACATGCCATCAAATGGTGAAAATGTAAAACAGTCACAAAACGGTCCCGTAAGAGTCACGAACACCTCGCACGGGACTAATGTAACTCATAGGAACTGACCGCGTAGTCACGGGGCTCCCGGTTAGAGTGTACAGCGTAAATTTGCAAAAAAATTAAACTTGAGCATAAAAAATGCCATCGAAGGGTGAAAACGTACAACAAGCACAAAACGGTCCCGTAAGAGTCACGAACACCTCGCACGGGACCAATGTGACTCGTAGGAACCGACCGCGTAGTCACGGGGCTTCCGGTTTGAGTGTACGATGTAAATTTGTAAAAAATTAGACTTAAGCATAAAAAACATGCCATCTAAGGGTGAAAACCTAAAACAAACACCAAACGGTCGGGTAAGAGTCACGAACACCTCGTACGGGACCAATGTGACTTGTAGGAACCGACGACGTAGTCACGGGGTTCCTGGTTTGAGTGTATGACATAAATTTACAAAAAGTTAGACTTGCATGCCATCGAAGGGTGAAAACGTAAAACAACCTTAAAACGGTTCCATAAGAGTCACGAACACCTCGCACGGGACCAATGTAACTAGTAGGAACCGACCGCGTAGTCACGGCGCTCCCGGTTGGAGTGTAAGACGTAAATTTGTAAAAAATTAGACTTAAAGCATAAAAACATGCCATCAAAGGGTGAAAACGTAAAACAAACACAACACGGTCCCGTAAGAGTCACGAACACCTCGCACGGGACCAATGTGACTCGTAGGAATCAACCGCGTAGTCACGGGGCTCCCGGTTTGAGTGTATGACGGAAATTTTATAAAAAATAGACTTAACCATAAAACATGCCATCAAAGGGTGAAAACATAAAACAGCCTTTAAACGGTCCCGTAAGAGTCACGAACCCCTCGTACGGGACCAATGTGACTCGTAGGAACCGACCGCGTAGTCACGGGGCTTCCGGTTTGAGTGTACGATGTAAATTTGTAAAAAATTAGACTTAAGCATAAAAAACATGCCATCTAAGGGTGAAAACCTAAAACAAACACCAACGGTCCCGTAAGAGTTACAAACACCTCGCACGGGACCAATGCGACTCATAGGAACAAACCGCGTAGTCACGGGACTCGCGATTTGAGTGTACGACGTAAATTTGCAAAAAATTAGACTTAAGCATAAAAACATGCCATCGAGGGGTGAAAACGTAAAACAACCACAAAATGGTCTGGTAAGAGTCACGAACACCTCGCACGGGACCAACGTGACTCGTAGGAACCGACCGCGTAGTCACGGCGCTCCTGGTTGGAGTGTAAGACGTAAATTTGTAAAAAATTAGACTTAAAGCATAAAAACATGCCATCAAAGGGTGAAAACGTAAAACAGCCTTAAAACGGTCCGGTAAGAGTCACAAACACCTCGCACGGGACCAATGTAACTCGTAGGAACCGACCGCATAGTCGCGAGGCTCCCGGTTGGACTGTACGACGTAAATTTGAAAAAAAATTAGACTTAAAGCATAAAAACATGCCATCAAAGGGTGAAAACGTAAAACAAACACAAAACGGTCCCGTAAGAGTCACGAACACCTCGCACGTGACCAATGTGACTCGTAGGAATCAACCACGTAGTCACGGGACTCCCGGTTTGAGTGTATGACGGAAATTTGATAAAAAATAGACTTAAGCATAAAAACATGCCATCAAAGGGTGAAAACGTAAAACAGCCTTTAAACGGTCCCGTAAGAGTCACGAACCCCTCGCACGGGGCCAATGTGACTCGTAGGAAGCGACCGCGTAGTCACGGGGCTCCCGGTTTGAGTGTACGACGTAAATTTGTAAAAAATTAGACTTAAGCATAAAAAACATGCCATCGAAGGGTGAAAATGTAAAACATCCTTAAAACGGTCTCGTAAGAGTCACGAACACCTCGCACGGGACCAATGTAACGCGTAGGAACTGACCGTGTAGTCACGGCTCTCCCGGTTTGAGTGTGCGACGTAAATTTGTTAAAAATTAGACTTAAGCATAAAAACATGCCATCAAATGGTGAAAATGTAAAACAGTCACAAAACGGTCCCGTAAGAGTCACGAACACCTCGCACGGGACTAATGTAACTCATAGGAACTGACCGCGCAGTCACGGGGCTCCCGGTTAGAGTGTACAGCGTAAATTTGCAAAAAAATTAAACTTGAGCATAAAAAATGCCATCGAAGGGTGAAAACGTACAACAAGCACAAAACGGTCCCGTAAGAGTCACGAACACCTCGCACGGGACCAATGTAACTCGTAGGAACCGACCGCGTAGTCACGGGGCTTTCGGTTTGAGTGTACGATGTAAATTTGTAAAAAATTAGACTTAAGCATAAAAAACATGCCATCTAAGGGTGAAAACCTAAAACAAACACCAAACGGTCGGGTAAGAGTCACGAACACCTCGTACGGGACCAATGTGACTTGTAGGAACCGACGACGTAGTCACGGGGTTCCTGGTTTGAGTGTATGACATAAATTTACAAAAAGTTAGACTTGCATGCCATCGAAGGGTGAAAACGTAAAACAACCTTAAAACGGTCCCATAAGAGTCACGAGCACCTCGCACGGGACCAATGTAACTAGTAGGAACCGACCGCGTAGTCACGGCGCTCCCGGTTGGAGTGTAAGACGTAAATTTGTAAAAAATTAGACTTAAAGCATAAAAACATGGCATCAAAGGGTGAAAATGTAAAACATACACAAAATGGTCCCGTAAGAGTCACGAACACCTCGCACGGGACCAATGTGACTCGTAGGAATCAACCGCGTAGTCACGGGGCTCCCGGTTTGAGTGTATGACGGAAATTTGATAAAAAATAGACTTAACCATAAAACATGCCATCAAAGGGTGAAAACATAAAACAGCCTTTAAACGATCCCGTAAGAGTCACGAACCCCTCGCACGGGACCAATGTGACTCGTAGGAACCGACCGCGTAGTCACGGGGCTTCCGGTTTGAGTGTACGATGTATATTTGTAAAAAATTAGACTGAAGCATAAAAAACATGCCATCTAAGGGTGAAAACCTAAAACAAACACCAAACGGTCCCGCAAGAGTCACAAACACCTCGCACGGGACCAATGCGACTCATAGGAACAGACCGTGTAGTCACGGGACTCGCGATTTGAGTGTACGGCGTAAATTTGCAAAAAATTAGACTTAAGCATAAAAACATGCCATCGAGGGGTGAAAACGTAAAACAACCACAAAATGGTCTGGTAAGAGTCACGAACACCTCGCACGGGACCAACGTGACTCGTAGGAACCGACCGCGTAGTCACGGCGCTCCCGGTTGGAGTGTAAGACGTAAATTTGTAAAAAATTAGACTTAAAGCATAAAAACATGCCATCAAAGGGTGAAAACGTAAAACAGCCTTAAAACGGTCCGGTAAGAGTCACAAACACCTCGCACGGGACCAATGTAACTCGTAGGAACCGACCGCATAGTCGCGAGGCTCCCGGTTGGACTGTACGACGTAAATTTGAAAAAAAATTAGACTTAAAGCATAAAAACATGCCATCAAAGGGTGAAAACGTAAAACAAACACAAAACGGTCCCGTAAGAGTCACGAACACCTCGCACGGGACCAATGTGACTCGTAGGAATCAACCGCGTAGTCACGGGGCTCCCGGTTTGAGTGTATGACGGAAATTTGATAAAAAATAGACTTAACCATAAAACATGCCATCAAAGGGTGAAAACATAAAACAGCCTTTAAACGGTCCCGTAAGAGTCACGAACCCCTCGCACGGGACCAATGCGACTCGTAGGAACCGACCGCGTAGTCACGGGACTTCCGGTTTGAGTGTACGATATAAATTTGTAAAAAATTAGACTTAAGCATAAAAAACATGCCATCTAAGGGTGAAAATGTAAAACAGCCTTAAAACGGTCCCGTAAGAGTCACGAACACCTCGCACGGGACGAATGTCACTCGTAGGAACTGACCGTGTAGTCACGGCTCTCCCGGTTTGAGTGTGCGACGTAAATTTGTAAAAAATTAGACTTAAGCATAAAAACATGCCATCAAATGGTGAAAATGTAAAACAGTCACAAAACGGTCCCGTAAGAGTCACGAACACCTCGCACGGGACTAATGTAACTCATAGGAACTGACCGCGTAGTCACGGGGCTCCCGGTTAGAGTGTACAGCGTAAATTTGCAAAAAAATTAAACTTGAGCATAAAAAATGCCATCGAAGGGTGAAAACGTACAACAAGCACAAAACGGTCCCGTAAGAGTCACGAACACCTCGCACGGGACCAATGTGACTCGTAGGAACCGACCGCGTAGTCACGGGGCTTCCGGTTTGAGTGTACGATGTAAATTTGTAAAAAATTAGACTTAAGCATAAAAAACATGCCATCTAAGGGTGAAAACCTAAAACAAACACCAAACGGTCGGGTAAGAGTCACGAACACCTCGTACGGGACCAATGTGACTTGTAGGAACCGACGACGTAGTCACGGGGTTCCTGGTTTGAGTGTATGACATAAATTTACAAAAAGTTAGACTTGCATGCCATCGAAGGGTGAAAACGTAAAACAACCTTAAAACGGTCCCATAAGAGTCACGAACACCTCGCACGGGACCAATGTAACTAGTAGGAACCGACCGCGTAGTCACGGCGCTCCCGGTTGGAGTGTAAGACGTAAATTTGTAAAAAATTAGACTTAAAGCATAAAAACATGCCATCAAAGGGTGAAAACGTAAAACAAACACAACACGGTCCCGTAAGAGTCACGAACACCTCGCACGGGACCAATGTGACTCGTAGGAATCAACCGCGTAGTCACGGGGCTCCCGGTTTGAGTGTATGACGGAAATTTTATAAAAAATAGACTTAACCATAAAACATGCCATCAAAGGGTGAAAACATAAAACAGCCTTTAAACGGTCCCGTAAGAGTCACGAACCCCTCGCACAGGACCAATGTGACTCGTAGGAACCGACCGCGTAGTCACGGGGCTTCCGGTTTGAGTGTACGATGTAAATTTGTAAAAAATTAGACTTAAGCATAAAAAACATGCCATCTAAGGGTGAAAACCTAAAACAAACACCAACGGTCCCGTAAGAGTTACAAACACCTCGCACGGGACCAATGCGACTCATAGGAACAAACCGCGTAGTCACGGGACTCGCGATTTGAGTGTACGACGTAAATTTGCAAAAAATTAGACTTAAGCATAAAAACATGCCATCGAGGGGTGAAAACGTAAAACAACCACAAAATGGTCTGGTAAGAGTCACGAACACCTCGCACGGGACCAACGTGACTCGTAGGAACCGACCGCGTAGTCACGGCGCTCCTGGTTGGAGTGTAAGACGTAAATTTGTAAAAAATTAGACTTAAAGCATAAAAACATGCCATCAAAGGGTGAAAACGTAAAACAGCCTTAAAACGGTCCGGTAAGAGTCACAAACACCTCGCACGGGACCAATGTAACTCGTAGGAACCGACCGCATAGTCGCGAGGCTCCCGGTTGGACTGTACGACGTAAATTTGAAAAAAAATTAGACTTAAAGCATAAAAACATGCCATCAAAGGGTGAAAACGTAAAACAAACACAAAACGGTCCCGTAAGAGTCACGAACACCTCGCACGTGACCAATGTGACTCGTAGGAATCAACCACGTAGTCACGGGACTCCCGGTTTGAGTGTATGACGGAAATTTGATAAAAAATAGACTTAAGCATAAAAACATGCCATCAAAGGGTGAAAACGTAAAACAGCCTTTAAACGGTCCCGTAAGAGTCACGAACCCCTCGCACGGGGCCAATGTGACTCGTAGGAAGCGACCGCGTAGTCACGGGGCTCCCGGTTTGAGTGTACGACGTAAATTTGTAAAAAATTAGACTTAAGCATAAAAAACATGCCATCGAAGGGTGAAAATGTAAAACATCCTTAAAACGGTCTCGTAAGAGTCACGAACACCTCGCACGGGACCAATGTAACGCGTAGGAACTGACCGTGTAGTCACGGCTCTCCCGGTTTGAGTGTGCGACGTAAATTTGTTAAAAATTAGACTTAAGCATAAAAACATGCCATCAAATGGTGAAAATGTAAAACAGTCACAAAACGGTCCCGTAAGAGTCACGAACACCTCGCACGGGACTAATGTAACTCATAGGAACTGACCGCGCAGTCACGGGGCTCCCGGTTAGAGTGTACAGCGTAAATTTGCAAAAAAATTAAACTTGAGCATAAAAAATGCCATCGAAGGGTGAAAACGTACAACAAGCACAAAACGGTCCCGTAAGAGTCACGAACACCTCGCACGGGACCAATGTAACTCGTAGGAACCGACCGCGTAGTCACGGGGCTTTCGGTTTGAGTGTACGATGTAAATTTGTAAAAAATTAGACTTAAGCATAAAAAACATGCCATCTAAGGGTGAAAACCTAAAACAAACACCAAACGGTCGGGTAAGAGTCACGAACACCTCGTACGGGACCAATGTGACTTGTAGGAACCGACGACGTAGTCACGGGGTTCCTGGTTTGAGTGTATGACATAAATTTACAAAAAGTTAGACTTGCATGCCATCGAAGGGTGAAAACGTAAAACAACCTTAAAACGGTCCCATAAGAGTCACGAACACCTCGCACGGGACCAATGTAACTAGTAGGAACCGACCGCGTAGTCACGGCGCTCCCGGTTGGAGTGTAAGACGTAAATTTGTAAAAAATTAGACTTAAAGCATAAAAACATGCCATCAAAGGGTGAAAATGTAAAACATACACAAAATGGTCCCGTAAGAGTCACGAACACCTCGCACGGGACCAATGTGACTCGTAGGAATCAACCGCGTAGTCACGGGGCTCCCGGTTTGAGTGTATGACGGAAATTTGATAAAAAATAGACTTAACCATAAAACATGCCATCAAAGGGTGAAAACATAAAACAGCCTTTAAACGATCCCGTAAGAGTCACGAACCCCTCGCACGGGACCAATGTGACTCGTAGGAACCGACCGCGTAGTCACGGGGCTTCCGGTTTGAGTGTACGATGTATATTTGTAAAAAATTAGACTGAAGCATAAAAAACATGCCATCTAAGGGTGAAAACCTAAAACAAACACCAAACGGTCCCGCAAGAGTCACAAACACCTCGCACGGGACCAATGCGACTCATAGGAACAGACCGTGTAGTCACGGGACTCGCGATTTGAGTGTACGGCGTAAATTTGCAAAAAATTAGACTTAAGCATAAAAACATGCCATCGAGGGGTGAAAACGTAAAACAACCACAAAATGGTCTGGTAAGAGTCACGAACACCTCGCACGGGACCAACGTGACTCGTAGGAACCGATCGCGTAGTCACGGCGCTCCCGGTTGGAGTGTAAGACGTAAATTTGTAAAAAATTAGACTTAAAGCATAAAAACATGCCATCAAAGGGTGAAAACGTAAAACAGCCTTAAAACGGTCCGGTAAGAGTCACAAACACCTCGCACGGGACCAATGTAACTCGTAGGAACCGACCGCATAGTCGCGAGGCTCCCGGTTGGACTGTACGACGTAAATTTGAAAAAAAATTAGACTTAAAGCATAAAAACATGCCATCAAAGGGTGAAAACGTAAAACAAACACAAAACGGTCCCGTAAGAGTCACGAACACCTCGCACGGGACCAATGTGACTCGTAGGAATCAACCGCGTAGTCACGGGGCTCCCGGTTTGAGTGTATGACGGAAATTTGATAAAAAATAGACTTAACCATAAAACATGCCATCAAAGGGTGAAAACATAAAACAGCCTTTAAACGGTCCCGTAAGAGTCACGAACCCCTCGCACGGGACCAATGCGACTCGTAGGAACCGACCGCGTAGTCACGGGACTTCCGGTTTGAGTGTACGATGTAAATTTGTAAAAAATTAGACTTAAGCGTAAAAAACATGCCATCTAAGGGTGAAAATGTAAAACAGCCTTAAAACGGTCCCGTAAGAGTCACGAACACCTCGCACGGGACGAATGTCACTCGTAGGAACTGACCGTGTAGTCACGGCTCTCCCGGTTTGAGTGTGCGACGTAAATTTGTAAAAAATTAGACTTAAGCATAAAAACATGCCATCAAATGGTGAAAATGTAAAACAGTCACAAAACGGTCCCGTAAGAGTCACGAACACCTCGCACGGGACTAATGTAACTCATAGGAACTGACCGCGTAGTCACGGGGCTCCCGGTTAGAGTGTACAGCGTAAATTTGCAAAAAAATTAAACTTGAGCATAAAAAATGCCATCGAAGGGTGAAAACGTACAACAAGCACAAAACGGTCCCGTAAGAGTCACGAACACCTCGCACGGGACCAATGTGACTCGTAGGAACCGACCGCGTAGTCACGGGGCTTTCGGTTTGAGTGTACGATGTAAATTTGTAAAAAATTAGACTTAAGCACAAAAAACATGCCATCTAAGGGTGAAAACCTAAAACAAACACCAAACGGTCGGGTAAGAGTCACGAACACCTCGTACGGGACCAATGTGACTTGTAGGAACCGACGACGTAGTCACGGGGTTCCTGGTTTGAGTGTATGACATAAATTTACAAAAAGTTAGACTTGCATGCCATCGAAGGGTGAAAACGTAAAACAACCTTAAAACGGTCCCATAAGAGTCACGAACACCTCGCACGGGACCAATGTAACTAGTAGGAACCGACCGCGTAGTCACGGCGCTCCCGGTTGGAGTGTAAGACGTAAATTTTTAAAAAATTAGACTTAAAGCATAAAAACATGCCATCAAAGGGTGAAAATGTAAAACAAACACAAAACGGTCCCGTAAGAGTCACGAACACCTCGCACGGGACCAATGTGACTCATAGGAATCAACCGCGTAGTCACGGGGCTCCCGGTTTGAGTGTATGACGGAAATTTGATAAAAAATAGACTTAACCATAAAACATGCCATCAAAGGGTGAAAACATAAAACAGCCTTTAAACGGTCCCGTAAGAGTCACGAACCCCTCGCACGGGACCAATGTGACTCGTAGGAACCGACCGCGTAGTCACGGGACTTCCGGTTTGAGTGTACGATGTAAATTTGTAAAAAATTAGACTTAAGCATAAAAAACATGCCATCTAAGGGTGAAAACCTAAAACAAACACCAAACGGTCCCGTAAGAGTCACAAACACCTCGCACGGGACCAATGCGACTCATAGGAACAGACCGCGTAGTCACGGGACTCGCGATTTGAGTGTACGACGTAAATTTGCAAAAAATTAGACTTAAGCATAAAAACATGCCATCGAGGGGTGAAAACGTAAAACAACCACAAAATGGTCTGGTAAGAGTCACGAACACCTCGCACGGGACCAACGTGACTCGTAGGAACCGACCGCGTAGTCACGGCGCTCCCGGTTGGAGTGTAAGACGTAAATTTGTAAAAAATTAGACTTAAAGCATAAAAACATGCCATCAAAGGGTGAAAACGTAAAACAGCCTTAAAACGGTCCGGTAAGAGTCACAAACACCTCGCACAGGACCAATGTAACTCGTAGGAACCGACCGCATAGTCGCGAGGCTCCCGGTTGGACTGTACGACGTAAATTTGAAAAAAAATTAGACTTAAAGCATAAAAACATGCCATCAAAGGGTGAAAACGTAAAACAAACACAAAACGGTCCCGTAAGAGTCACGAACACCTCGCACGTGACCAATGTGACTCGTAGGAACCAACCGCGTAGTCACGGGACTCCCGGTTTGAGTGTATGACGGAAATTTGATAAAAAATAGACTTAAGCATAAAAACATGCCATCAAAGGGTGAAAACGTAAAACAGCCTTTAAACGGTCCCGTAAAAGTCACGAACCCCTCGCACGGGGCCAATGTGACTCGTAGGAAGCGACCGCGTAGTCACGGGGCTCCCGGTTTGAGTGTACGACGTAAATTTGTAAAAAATTAGACTTAAGCATAAAAAACATGCCATCGAAGGGTGAAAATGTAAAACATCCTTAAAACGGTCTCGTAAGAGTCACGAACACCTCGCACGGGACCAATGTAACGCGTAGGACCGATCGCGTAGTCGCGGGGCTCCCGGCTGGAGTGTACGACATAAATTTGCATAAAGTTAGACTTAAGCATAAAAACATGCCATCGAAGGGTGAAAACATAAAACAGCCATAAAACGGTCCGCTAAGAGTCACGAACACCTTGCACGGGACTAATGTAACTCATAGGAACTGACCGCGTAGTCACGGGGCTCCCGGTTAGAGTGTACAGCGTAAATTTGCAAAAAAATTAAACTTGAGCATAAAAAATGCCATCGAAGGGTGAAAACGTACAACAAGCACAAAACGGTCCCGTAAGAGTCACGAACACCTCGCACGGGACCAATGTGACTCGTAGGAACCGACCGCATAGTAACGAGGCTTCCGAGTTGAGTGTACGATGCAAATTTGCAAAAAATTAAACTTTAGCATAAAAACATGCCATCGAAGGGTGAAAACGTAAAACAGCCACAAAACGTACCCGTAAGAGTCACGAACACCTCGCACGGGAGCAATGTGAATCGTAGGAACTGACCGTGTAGTCACGGCGCTCCCGGTTTGAGTGTGCGACGTAAATTTGCATATATGTATATATGAAACTATCAACACATTGGGTCTATAACATCATTCTTCTTTTACAAACTATATCATTAATATATCCCAAAAGGAAATGAAAATCTGAGAGGGGAGGGTAGTTCTGCTCAAATAATCTATTATTAAAGTTCATAATCAATCTGGCACTCACATTACAAAGGTACCCAATGTACTACATCAGGTAGATGATTCTCAAATTTAAACCTTTACCAAAAAGGTAAAGGCATGTCAAAACCCCAAAAGAAAGGATTACTTCCAATTTCGCTGACAATAAAAAGTGCAAAATCACTTCCAGGTAACACTTAAACTTTCTACGTCTAATCTATATTATGAATATATATATCTACTTACAGAAAATGAGAAGAAGACGTGATAGTTAGTATATAACGGCACGGGACCAATGTGAATCGTATATAATCTGCATATATGTATATATATACATACTATATATACTATATAATATATACTGCAGAGTATATATATACTGCAGTATATACACTGCACTATATATACTATATAATATATACTGCATATATATAGTATGTACCGCTGAGCCAAGAGCAACTGGAACTGTTTGGACTGTCAAAAAAGATATTACAAGGTATCATTCACTGCTTATGACTAATCAAACACTTGCTGTTTATTTAGGCAACCTTGTTGACAGCACTTATACTGGTGTGTACCATGTTGACATTTCTATCCACTTTTATCCTGCTGATGTTGATTATTTGACTAGTGGGTATCATTCTAAGGCTGATCTGATCTTACCCATTTCAAGAAAATTGCCATTGAATGATGGGTTGTGGTTTGAAATTCAAAATTCCACCAATGTAGAGTCTAAGGTGTT
The DNA here is from genome assembly GCA_949130495.1 of Sambucus nigra. Classification (NCBI taxonomy): domain Eukaryota; kingdom Viridiplantae; phylum Streptophyta; class Magnoliopsida; order Dipsacales; family Adoxaceae; genus Sambucus; species Sambucus nigra. Next base: position 694,510,390 of record OX422210.1, read on the forward strand.
CAAAATCCCACAAAATGCATACAGGGCTGTTTTGGAAGTGTATGTTTCATTTCATGAGAGTGATGAGTTTTGGTATACTAATTTCCCCAATGAATACATTGCTGCTAATAATCTCACAGGCGCATTAGGGAATGGGCCTTTTAGGGAGGTGGTTGTTAACTTGGATGGTGTTGTGGTTGGTGCAGTTTGGCCTTTCACTGTGATATATACTGGGGGAGTAAATCCACTTTTGTGGAGACCTATTGCTGGAATTGGGTCATTTGATCTCCGTTCTTATGATATTGAGATGACTCCATGGCTAGGAACAATATTAGATGGGAAGACCCATGAATTTGGTTTTAGTGTCACTAATGCTTTGAATGTATGGTACATAGATGCAAATTTGCACATTTGGTTGGATAAAAGCAGTGTAAAGACACAAGGGGAGCATTTGACACACAAAAGCTTGCCTCTTGTTGTTTCTTTAGCATCCAATTTTACAGGCTTGAGTGGAACATTTTCGACAAGTGTTAGCAGGTCCATAATATCGTCTGGGTGGGTCCAATCGTCTCACGGGAAGATCATTACCGAGTCCCGTCAAGAACTCGGCTATAATAATGTTATGGTGATGGGTGAAAATGCAAACATGCAAATTGTAAGTCAGATGATTGATTTTAATGACAGTGTGTATGCCAAAACGCCATCTTCTTCCATTCACTCAATTAAATCGTTTAAAAGGTTCCCCCTTTACTTGTATTCAGACAATTTGGATAAAGGAGATGGAACTTATGTTTCAGTAGCTAATTTAACATTAGGTTTTAATGAGAAGAGGGTTGAGGCTTCTGATTTTGGATTAAGGGTCAGCTCTTTAAAAAATGTGCAGAATGGTCAAGGTTCTATGCTTGTGAAGGGAAACTTGGTAGTTAGTGGACTGGGGAGCACACAACAAGCATACAACTATGATGGTAGTAAGTTTTGCTATTTCAGGAATATAAGCAGCTCAAACTATACTATCCTTTATGATAAAGAAGGAGCAACTTGCAGTAAGAGAGCATGGTCTGGTTTGGGGTTTGGGCATGGCAAATGGTGGGCTAATACTGCTCGAAGGGCCTTTTTAGCCTCTGATCCCCGTGGTAATAAAAGAGGGATTTAAAATTCGTTAATTTCAGTTGATTTTTCAATCAAGTCATAAAAAGGCTATCTCTCTCCATCAGTAGTTTCAGAGGATTTCTGTACTTTGATACCTTGAAGTAAGTGTATCATAGTCTTTGAATTAATGGTCTTTTAAATTTCGATGCATATGTATATAAATAATTTTTTTTACCGAGTTGAGATACTGAATAATATATTCACCTTGGCAAAAAAAAAAAAAACATATATATACACTGCAGTATATATATACACTGCATATATGTATACATATATGCAGATTATATACTGCAGAGTATATATATACTGCATATATATACGCTGCAGTATATAATCTGCATATATACTATATATAGAGTATATTATATGGTATATATATGCATATATATATAAAGTATATATACTGCATATATATACTAGTATATATACTGCTCTGCATATATATACAGTATAAATACTGGTATATATATGCATATATATACTGGTATATATATGCATATATATGCAGTTTTATATGGTATATATATGCATATATATGCAGTATATATACTGCATATTTTTTTTTTTAGGTAAACATAAAGCTCAATCTAGAGTTAATAATCTTGGATATGATTTTATAAGAGAAGTTACAAAGACTAATAGGCCTGCAGTCTTTACAAGTTTTGGGATTTTGAGATTTTGGGATAAGGCAAATGAGAGTTGAGTTTCAGGATTTACGTATTTCTTCTCCCACGAAGAAAGATTGTATGGCTTCAATAAGATTCGCTTTGATTGTTTTCCAACATGATGTGAAGAAGAAGCTATTGAATCCACCTATACCAGCTCCACTGTTGGCATTAAGTTCTGAAATAGCACTCCAGATCTCTTCTTCGTTAGGAAATTTGGTAAGATTTTGGTTCATATGTGAATTAACCAACTTCGGAATGAATTGAATTAGAGAATTGCTGCTAGAGTGACCTCATGATTGATTGAATGGATCCATTGATTTCTTCTGTGTTGGTTGACTTGAGAGAAGTAGAATTTTGTATTCTTAACACCTACAGAGATCCATTGGCTTTTAGCCTTTTGAAACCAAAATTTTTCCTCATTTGAAAGAGCTAAATTAGAGTCTGTTTGAGTTTTGGACATTGCACTTCGATTTTTAGGGTTTGTATTATCTTTAAATCTTCTTTCTTTTATGATCAACTTGTCTTCTAAATCTTGAATTTCTTGAAAGAGATCTTTAACTTCTGATTTACTCCATGTTCTGAGATCAGCTTTCAGTCTTTTGAGTTTAAATGCAAACTTTTCCATAGGCCTCCCAAAAGCAGGTTGAATCCAGCAATTTGACACAGTTGAAAAGAAGGATTCATAAGATGTCCAAATGTTTAGAAATTTAAATCTCTTCTTTTCTAGTATTATCACCAATCTTGTATTCTTCAATTCTATGACCTAGCTTTTTGGCATCCAAAATAATAGTTTCATGTTAGATCGTATTCAATAGGCTGCCAGAAGCCATAATCTTCTCATCTAATCCACACCCTGTTTGGACGAGGCTTTAGAAGATCCATTTCTCACATACTTTAGCAACACTTGGTCTGTATATATACTGCATATATATGCAATATACATGCATATTAGTCCAGCTTTTAATGTTGAGATTGCTAACCACACTAAGAGTCTCCTCTTCATCTAAGCTAGTAATGAACATATGACTTTTACAACGATTAGGCCTAAGCCCTGATAAACTACTAAATATATCCAAAGCTTCCTTGGTAACTAAACTTTAGTTCACATCCCCAACACAAATCAGAATTGAATACTTTTTCTTGGTAACCAATGTGATAAGACTAGAAGAGTTGAATGAAGAGAAAAATGTTTGCTCATGATGATGGATACTTTTTCTTCAAATATCACAGCCCCACTTTGAGAGATGAGGTGGTGGAAATTTCCCTTCGAACTTCGTGGGGAACCCCAACATTTTGAATAAATGGAAACATGGTTTCAAGTTCTTTAAAGAGGATACTATTAGAGTTCCAGTTTGGGTGCTCTTCCCCAACATCCCTATGGAATATTGGACTGTTAAAGGCCTCAATCACATTTCTAGTGCCATAGGAATCCCCATCTATGCTGATTCAGTCACTAGAAATATGAATAGAATTAGCTTTACTAGGATTTACATTGAAATGGTGCCAAAACATGGTTTAAGCAAAACATGGCGTTTGAGGGTGAAAACTCGAAACAACTCTCGAATGACCCCGTGGGTGGCACCAACACCTCCCACAGGACCAATGTTACTCGTAGGAACTGACCCCAAAGCCGCGGGACTCCCGGTTTAAGAATTCGACGATAATTTGCATATTTCTAGACTTAGCCTTAAAAACATGACGTTAGAGGGTAAAAACTCGAAACAGCTCCTGAACGGCCCCGTGGGTGGCACCAACACCTCCCACGGGACCAACGTAACTCGTAGGAACTGACCCCGCAGCCGCGGGTCTCCTGGTTTGAGAGTACGACGGTAATTTGCTTATTTCTAGACTTAGGGTTAAAAACATGGCGTTAGAGGGTGAAAACTCGAAACAGCCTCCGAAAGGCCCTGTGGGTGGCACCAACACCTCCCACGGGACCAACGTAACTCGTAGGAACTGACACCGCAGCCGCGGGTCTCCCGGTTTGAGAGTATGACGGTAATTTGCGTATTTCTACACTTAAGCAAAACATGGCGTTAGAGGGTGAAAACTCGAAACAGCCTCCGAAAGGCCCCGTGGGTGGCACCAACGCCTCCCACGGGACCAACGTAACTCGTAGGAACTGACCTCGCAGCCGCGGGTCTGCCGGTTTGAGTGTACGACGGTAATTTGCTTATTTCTAGACTTAGGCTTAAAAACATGACGTTAGAGGGTGAAAACTCGAAACAGCCCCCGAAAGGCCCCGTGGGTGGCACCAACGCCTCCCACGGGACCAACGTAACTCGTAGGAACTGACCTCGCAGCCGCGGGTCTGCCGGTTTGAGTGTACGACGGTAATTTGCTTATTTCTAGACTTAGGCTTAAAAACATGACGTTAAAGGGTGAAAACTCGAAACAGCCCCCGAACGGCCCCGTGGGTGGCACCAACACCTCCCACGGGACCAACGTAACTCGTAGGAACTGACCCCGCAGCCGCGGGTCTCCCGGTTTGAGAGTACAACGGTAATTTGCTTATTTCTAGACTTAAGCTTAAAAACATGACGTTAGAGGGTGAAAACTCGAAACAGCCCCCGAACAGCCCCGTGGGTGGCACCAACACCTCCCTCGGGACCAACGTAACTCGTAGGAACTGACCTCGCAGCCGCGGGGCTCCCGGTTTGAGAATACAACGTTAGTTTGCGTATTTCTACACTTAAGCAAAACATGGCGTTAGAGGGTGAAAACTCGAAACAGCCCCCAAACGGCCCCATGGGTGGCACAACACCTCCCACCAACACCTCTCAAAACGATGGTAATTTTCGTATTTCTACTTGGTTACTGATAATGTTAACTCATATATGCAATTTTTCAGCTTGATTAAATTTTTTGTAAATGTTACTTGGTTACTGATATTTTTGTTTTTATTATCCTATCTTTTGTAGGATTTTGCACGTGGATCAAATGAAGGAGGCAATGGTTTACAACATGAAGATTATTTATATGTTGTGGACATTTAGGATAATGTTTTTTATGTGTTATAGCCATGCAGGCTTTTATTGTTATGTTTTATGGCCGTGCGGGCTTTTATAATTTGATTGTTGAATTTTATAGCTGTGCGGGCTTTATAATAAGCAGGGTTTTTCATTTACAGGTTTTGGAATGTCAAGAAAATAGAGGAAACTCTGTCCAATTTTTTTTTGGTTTGTGAATTATTAAGACGTGTAATATTTTTAAGTTTGTATATATATTTGTTTATTAACAACATTCTCAATTCGCAATTTGTGATTTTTTTTTATTGTTTTGCCTATAATAAATATTTGTAACACCTCGTAGCAACCGACGGTGCACTCAAAGGACCCCCAATTTTAGGATTGGACAAAAAAAAATTCATTTTTTTTAAATTATAGATAAATATGGTCATGGACTTTGTCCATGACCATTTTTATTTTTTTTGTCGCGCTTAAAAATGGTCGCGGCCAAAGTCCGCGACCATTTTTTTTTTATTTTTTTGTCACGGTTATGGGTCGCGGACTAGAACCGCGACCAATTTTATAAATTTTTTTTGGTCACGCACGTGGGTCGCGGACTTTCGCCGCGATCAATTTGTCACGGTTGTGGGTCACGGACAAGGGCCGCGACCAATTTTTTTTAATTTTTTTTGTCACGGGCGTGGGTCGCGGACTTTGGCCGCGACCAATTTGTCACGGTTGTGGGTCACGGATTAGGGCCGCGACCAATTTTATTTTTATTTTTTTTGTCACAGACGTGGGTCGCGGACTTTGGCCGCGACCAATTTGTCACGATTATGGGTCACGGATTAGGGCCGCGACCCATTACGGCATGGGTCACGGCCAAAGTCCGCGACCATCTGCCGTGACCCCTCTTGGCCGTGACCATTTTTTGGTCACGGACTTGGGCCGCGACCCACGAAAATGGTCACGCCAGAAATGGTCACGGCCGAAGTCCGCGACCCACAGTTTTGGTCAGGGATTTTGGCCGTGACCAATCGCCAGTTTTGGTGTAGTGATACTTCACTATCAGTTAGCCCGTTATGTTTTTCTCGAACCAATACCGTAATTATATTCACAACATAAATCATAAAGATTCTCATTAATTAAGTGTATATTATTCACATCATAAATATACAATACAAGCACCCCGAGAACTAAGCTGCGGTGCACACATACTCTGCTATCCATCCCGGTACATCACGTACATAAGGATTACATATTCCAAATCTCTCAGGAATAGTTCACAGATAACACATCACAAATAATAGAGGCGAACACAGTCACATCACATGGGTCACGCACATACCTACGCTCCCATGATCAGCGGACTTATTAATATCCCAATAAGTCTTTCTATGACCTATGTTCATCAAGGTAACCAGTCTAAATCCGGGAAACACAAAGATTAGAGGGCCCTAAGCGAACGCAAACCTCCCGTGATAGCAAGTATGGTAGGTATGTCATACACACAATTCATATACCAATACTAAGTAAACACACATCTTAGTAATCCCGTAGTTTAATCGTAGTACATATCGCATTCTCGTACTAACTTATAATTATCACAATTTATACTATTCCGATTTATCATCATACGCGCCATAATTTATTCTCACGTCGTAGTAGACACTCACGTCTCAACCCAAACCGTCCATTTAATATAACTCTCGTATATAATTTCCTTCTCATAATTTCCCAAAAGTCCCAATTCTATCATTACATCATCATTGGAATGATATCTATATCCTCGAACAAGTTTACGGGACTCCAAAAATCAAAACAGTCCAAAAAGGCCCAGACTGCCAGCTCGTTAGAAGTCTCGTTCGAACGAGGCTGTTCGAACGAGATTGGACTGTCAGCTCGTTAGAAGTCTCGTTCGAACGAGACTGTTCGAACGAGATTCCAGTTCGTTCGAACGAACTGTACCTTCTAACGATTTCTCGTTCGAATAAGATTATCGAACGAAGTTCCCTTTCGTTAGAAGCGACTGGTCAATTCGTTAGAAGCTCGTTCGAACGAGTTCGTTCGAACGACCTGGGCAGGGGCTTCTAACGACCTGCCAGTTTCGTCCCAGATTTCTCTAAATTCATTTTTCACCATTTCTACTCCTTCAATCTCTTCTAAAATTCGTCCCAATGATTGTTTTAAGGTCCCTAATCAATCCTAAACATATTATAGTCATCTCCTAACACGTTTTAAAGGATTAATCCAACCTATCATCAATCAAATTTATAAATCTCTACACTTTCCCCAATTCCTCAAGAACATGAGCCCTAACTTTTGATTCATGAATTAACTCAATATAAATCCGTTTTAATTTCTTCCAATCACAAATATCATGAGAATAATTATCTACCTATCATTCTACATGCAATTTTCCTCAATATATTCAAGTTCTAAGCTCCAAACTACATGGGTTTTCATTATCTTTCAAGAATAGTTGTAATTCATCAATTTTCTAATATGGAAGAAACATTCTACGAATTTAAATATGATTAAAACACTTTCCTTGATTGTCTCTGAGTTTGGTGTTGATATCTGTAAAGGTTTCTGCAGAATTTCTTCTCTTCTCCAAGTTTCTTCTCCAATGGTGGCTTAAGGTGGCTAGGGTTTTCTTTGGGAAAGTTGTAAACCTAATGATAGCCTCCGTAGCTTAATGGGTTAATATGGGTTGGTTAGTGGGTTTAGTGGGTTAAATCCACATCAGATTAAAACTCCCAATTTTCGTCACTTTTAATTCCTCAAAATGTAAAATTACCAAAATACCCTTTATGATGCCGGTATGGCCTAAAAATACCCCGGAATCCAAACTAAACCCCCGGCTAGTGTTTTCTGACTATCTCGACCCTTCCGGACGCGTTGGCGCACTCGAAACGACCATACGGTTTATAGAATTTAAATTTACTTTTATAATTAAAATAATATACCATGATGCGGCGGTCACACGCGTCTCAACAAAATTCCCAAATTGCCGTATATCAATCTCACGACAAATTTCATAATTCAATATTCATATAAGACCATATATACTCAATATAGTCAAATACCAACTCACAACTCGCTAGTATTTTACCCGGATTAATTTCCAATTAATACGCATTTAATTAATTAATCCCAAAAATAAATATAGCCAAAAGTACGGGGTATTACATACTTCCCCCCTAATAACTGAATTTCGTCCCGAAATTTGAAACTAGAAAGTACCTGCTAAAAATAACTCTGGATAACGTTCGCGCATCTCATCCTCGCGCTCCCATGTGGACTCATCGACATTGTGATGTCGCCACTGAACACGTACTAACGGGACTATCTTTGACCGCAGCTTCCTCTCGCTTCGGTCCAAAATGGCAATCGGCCCCTCCTCGTAGGAGCTATCCGGCTCGAGATCGATGTCTTCCACAGTAATGTGAGAATGAGCCAAATTATCTCTAAGATATTTCCTTAGCGAGGAAATATGGAACACATCGTGAATCCGATGTAAATGCTCCAGTAACCCAAGTCTATACGCAACCGGTCCGATCCGCTCAATAATAGGAAACGGCCCCACATACCTTGGTGCCAACTTCCCCTTCTTCCCGAATCGCATAATCCCCTTCATAGTAGATACTCTGAGCAGAACCTGGTCCCCCACTTGGAACTCCCTGAAAAATCTCTTCGCATCAGCATAACTCTTCTACCTGTCTCGAGCTACCCGAATGCGACTCCGAATTAACTCAATCCTTGCCGAAGTATCCTGAATTACTTCCGGCCCAAGTAGTTTGTTGTCCCCCACCTCCAACCAACATGCTGGGGAACGACAAGGCCTACCGTACGAAGCCTCGAACGGAGCCATGCCAATCGTGAACTGATAGGAGCTGTTGTAAGCAAACTCCACCAGTGGAAGGTACTGCTCCCATCCACCCCCAAAGTCAATAATGCACATGCGCAGCATGTCCTCCTACATCTGATTGGTGCGCTCTGTCTGCCCATCGGTCTGCGGATGATAAGCTGTACTCAACCGCAATTCCGTGCCCATTGCCTCCTGGAAACTCTCCCAAAACCTCGAAACAAATATCTTGTCTCTGTCAGACACGATATTCAGGGGCACACTGTGAAGTCTCACAACCTATGAAATGAAGAGATGGGCATACTGTCCCGTAGTGTAGTCAGTCCTTACGGGTAAAAAGTGAGCGACTTTGGACAACCTGTCCACAATTACCCAAACGGAGTCGTTACCCCTCTGCGACGTAGGCAACCCCGTGATAAAGTCCATGGATATGCTCTCCCACATCCACACCGGGACCTCCAATGGTTGTAGCAATCCTGCTGGTCTCTGATGATCCACTTTTACAAGCTGACAAGTGGCGCATTTCGAAACAAACTCAGCGATATCTTTCTTCATACCTCTCCACCAATACTGGCGTCTCATGTCTTGGTACATTTTGTCCCCTCCGGGATGTACCGCGAACCGTGAGCCGTGCGACTCTGCCATCACATCGTGTCGCAATTCCTCCCCTTCCGGAACTACCAATCTCCCATTGAAGCGTAATCCGCCGTCTGAGCTGACGGTATAGGACTCGGCTCCCTCTGTAAGTAATCGAACTATCTGCTCCTGACAGAACGAGTCATTAGCTTGTGCCCGTACTACCTTCGTGACAATCTACGGTGTAACGGTCATCACAGACATGAAAGATCGGGCCACTGCATCCTGGTGTCCCAATTCCTTCCACTTTGCCTTCCACACCTCTGCCACCTCATCTGCTGGCCTACGGCTCAATGCGTCTGCTACCACGTTAGCCTTACTCGGGTGGTACTGGATGTCGAACTGGTAGTCTTTCACAAACTCAAGCCACCTACGTTGCCGCATGTTCAACTCTTTCTGCGTGAACAGGTACTGTAGGGACTTGTGGTCCGTGAACAGTTGGAACTTCTCCCCCAAAAGATAGTGCCTCCAAATCCGTAGGGCAAATACTACTGCTGCCAACTCCAAATCATGCGTGGGGTAATTCTTCTCGTGAGGCTTAAGCTTACGGGAAGCATAAGCTATGGCCAGTCTCTCCTGCTGTAATACACCTCCAAGTCCTTGTAAGGACGCGTCGGTGTAAACCAAATACTCAACTCTCGGTCTCGGCAATGCTAACACAGGTGCTGAGGTCAACTTGTCCTTCAATTCATCGAATGCCAACTGACAGGAATCACTCCAGATGTAGGGCACACCCTTACGAGTCAGATGTGTCAAAGGACCTGCTATCTCCGAGAAACCCCGAATAAACCTCCTGTAGTATCCTGCTAGACCCAAGAAACTACGAATCTCCGTTGGTGTCGTGGGCTGTCCCCACTCTCTTACCGCGGACACTTTCCCCGGATCCACATATATTCCCCGGTCAGAAATAATGTGTCCCAAAAACTGGACTTCCTTCAACCAAAACCCGCACTTCTCATATTTTGCATACAACTCGTTCTGACTAAGTGTCTGCAAAACTTGCCTCAAATGCTCGGCGTGCTCCTCCTCTGTCTGGGAGTAAACCAGAATATCATCGATGAAGACAATGACAAACTGATCTAGGAAATCCCTGAACACTCTGTTCATCAAGTCCATAAACACAGCTGAAGCGTTGGTCAAGCCGAAAGGCATAACCCGAAACTCGTAAGAACCATATCTCGACAAGAACGCAGTCTTCGAGACATCCTCCTCCCGGATACGCAACTGATGGTAACCCGATCTCAAATCAATCTTCGAGAAGAAATAAGCTCCTCTCAACTGGTCGAATAAGTCATCGATTCGAGGCAACGGATATTTATTCCGTATCGTGACCTTATTCAACTCCCGGTAGTCCACACACAATCTCAGTGAACCGTCCCTCTTCTTCACAAACAAAATTGGAGCGCCCCAAGGTGAGGTACTCCTCCGTATGAACCCCTGACCCAACAATTGTTCAATCTGATCCCGTAACTCCCTCATCTCTGCCGGAGCCATACGGTACGGTGCGCGTGCTATAGGCCTCGTATCTGGCAATAGGTCTATAAAAAAGTCTATCTCTCGACTGGGGGGTAAGCCTGGTATCTCCTGAAACACATCTGAATACTCCTTAACAATCGGGATATAATACAAAGGAATCATAACCTCCTTAGAGGTATCCTCCTCTATGTAATACAGATGAGCGGTCGATCCTCCCTCTGGGCGAGGCATCGCCACTACAAACATTTCTTGCCCCGGAATGGCAAAAACAATGCTCCCCCTGAAGCAATCAATCATGGCCCTATAAGCTACGAGCCAATCCATATCGATGATCACATCGTGAACATGCATATCTAATACCAACATATCTGCAGGTAATACCAAACTACCGATCCCTACTCCCACTCCCCGGCATATAAAGAATATAAGTGACCCACTCCCCAATGGTGAGTCGACACACGTCACTGTGCTCTCTACCGTAGCTAACAATCCTAAAGCTTTCGCGAAGTGTGTAGCTATAAAACAGTGTGTAGCACCCGTATCAAACAATACCCGACCCATAGTGCCATGGATAGGAAACGTACCCTCAATCGCGGGCGATGCCTGTGGAACTGCGGCCTGGTGAACGTTGTAGACACGTCCATACTGTAGTTGCCCCTACTGAACTGGGACTGCTAGAATGGCTGGCAATGCTGCCATCTGTGGCGGTGCGGGGAGAGAGGCGGGAAACATAGGCCTCTGTGGCTCCTGGCGAGCACCCTGCTGCTGCTGCTGTGGGGCCCTGCCCCTATCAGGACAATCCTGTCGCTTATGGCAAGTCTTGCCACAAACAAAACACTTCCCTGGAAAGTTCCCTCCTCTCTGCCCCTGCTGTCCCCGGCCCTCCCTTGGCCCTGCTGGCCCTGGTGAAACTGCTGTCCATTCTGCCCCTGTTGGCCCTGATGGTCGTTTGTACCCTGATGGCCCTGACGGAAACCGCCCTGTCCCTATCTGTAGTTCCCTGACCGGAACCTTTTATTATCCCCCTGCTGGGAGCCCTGCTCATTCTGTCTCTGCCCCTGACCAGATTGTGCCCCGCTGGCACCATGTCCTCCGGTCCTGCCCTGATGGCTAGACTCCCCCGACCTCTTGCCCTCGGCCATATGAAAACGGTGGTCCTGGCAGTGTAACAATGCAGCGTTAACCACATCAGAATAAGTGGCCAACGATAGGTTCCCTAGCAGATGCTGACGGATCCTCCAAGTCAACCCGTCGGTGAACTTCTCAATCTTCTTCTTCTCTGTTGGTATCTCATCTGGAACGATATTCAACAGATTAGTGAACTCGGCCTCATACTCGGCCATGGTCTTACCTTCCTGCTTCAAACTCATCAATTTTCTCCTCATTTTCGTATGAACAGCTGACGGAAAATACTTGCGGTCGAACCGCACCCAGAAATCCTGAATAGTGAGAGTATCCCTCTCCTCCACGGTGGTAATAGACTCCCACCACTGCAGTGCAGATCCAACTAGCTTGAAAGTAGCTAGCACCTGCTTCTGGACATCCGTGCACTCATGCATCCTTAAGTGCCTCTGCATATCCTTCCTCCATTGGCTCGAGACTACCAAATCTGAGCTACCTGCAAACTCTGGCGGATGCGCTTTCTGAAAAGCGTCACGTACACGCTCCCAAGCAGACGGGAATGCATTTTCCTGTACTGGCGCGGTAACCGGCGCCTGAGGTGGTGCCTGCTGAACAATGGCAATTGCGGCGTTTACCGCTTGGGCTACTATAGCTGCAACCTCAGCGGCGTTCATCATGCCCTGAATAGGAGCGGGCTGGGGTTCGGGCGTTGCTTCCCTGGGAACTTGCCGTGCACGTCGTGGAGGCATCTGAAATAAGAACAAAGTTTATAAGTTCACTGTTTATAAACTTAAAATAGCTGAAGAACGAAGCATACACAAAAAGAGTACAACAGTCCTAAAATATAGGGCTCTATATCAAAGAAACGTAGCGGAAACATAATAAGCCATCAGATCCTAAAGGACACTAGAACCTAATGCTCTGATACCACCTGTGACACCCCCGACTAATTAAATACCGGGTAGCTACTCCTTTATTAAATTAATTCAAAATGCCAAGTTGGCTCAGTTAATAGCATCACTGTCGAAAACATTTTATTATTACTAACCACCTAGTATTTAAAAAGTAAGTTGCCAAATTTTAATTAAAGTCTGAATAACATGCAACAAGTGAAATGAAGAAATAAATAACACCATTCACCATACTGAAGTAAAACGAATAACCATCACATAGTGTAAATAAAGTCTGGAGGAAAACTCCTCACTACAAATCCCACAACTGAAATAATTAAACTGAATACTAAATCAATACATGACAAAGTCTGAAAAGTGAAATGTAAAGATGTCTCTAATAGGAATGGGCAACATGCCCTACAACTGATGAATACTAAATTAGGAATCCAAATGATAGAAGCGTCTACAAGCAAATCCCTGTAGCTTCCACAAACAGCTACAGCTCGTCACCAGAATGAGTAACCTATGCTTGGTTTCCCTGTGGCTGGGCACCTAAAATGGTTTTATAAGAAAAAGATTTGAAAGCAAACGGGTCATAGCCCGAATGTGGAGATATTTTTTAAAAACCTGCAAGTGCTTTAAAAACATTTAAAACATTAAATGCAAAGTACATGTTAGGACGTGCACTCACATGATATTCTCACCTCTCGTCTAACTGTGCACTCCTAACGTAAGTACCCATCTATAACGACACAAACCACTAGCTAAGTGCCATCATAACTAGCTAGACTGTCATAGGTCCTACCCTTATTACTCGGTTCTATTAACATATAACACTCGTAATTAAGTAGGGGTTTAACGTAAACACATATGCTCAATATGCAATATACTTCACTATCAGTTAGCCCGTTATGTTTTTCTCGAACCAATACCGTAATTATATTCACAACATAAATCATAAAGATTCTCATTAATTAAGTGTATATTATTCACATCATAAATATACAATACAAGCACCCCGAGAACTAAGCTGCGGTGCACACATACTCTGCTATCCATCTCGGTACATCACGTACATCAGGATTACATATTCCGAATCTCTCAGGAATAGTTCACAGATAACACATCACAAATAATAGAGGCGAACACAGTCACATCACATGGGTCACGCACATACCTACGCTCCCACGATCAGCGGACTTATTAATATCCCAATAAGTCTTTCTATGACCTATGTTCATCAAGGTAACCAGTCTAAATCCGAGAAACACAAGGATTAGAGGGCCCTAAGCGAACGCAAACCTCCCGTGATAGCAAGTATGGTAGGTATGTCATACACACAATTCATATACCAATACTAAGTAAACACACATCTTAGTAATCCCGTAGTTTAATCGTAGTACATATCGCATTCTCGTACTAACTTATAATTATCACAATTTATACTATTCCGGTTTATCATCATACGCGCCATAATTTATTCTCACGTCGTAGTAGACACTCACGTCTCAACCCAAACCGTCCATTTAATATAACTCTCGTATATAATTTCCTTCTCATAATTTCCCAAAAGTCCCAATTCTATCATTACATCATCATTGGATGATATCTATATCCTCGAACGAGTTTACGGGACTCCAAAAATCAAAATAGTCCAAAAAGGCCCAGACTGCCAGCTCGTTAGAAGTCTCGTTCGAACGAGGCTGTTCGAACGAGATTGGACTGTCAGCTCGTTAGAAGTCTCGTTCGAACGAGACTGTTCGAACGAGATTCCAGTTCGTTCGAACGAACTGTACCTTCTAACGATTTCTCGTTTGAACGAGATTATCGAACGAAGTTCCCTTTCATTAGAAGCGACTGGTCAATTCGTTAGAAGCTCGTTCGAATGAGTTCATTCGAACGACCTGGGCAGGGGCTTCTAACGACCTGCCAGTTTCGTCCCAGATTTCTCTAAGTTCGTTTTTCACCATTTCTACTCCTTCAATCTCTTCTAAAATTCGTCCCAATGATTGTTTTAAGGTCCCTAATCAATCCTAAACATATTATAGTCATCTCCTAACACGTTTTAAAGGATTAATCCAACCTATCATCAATCAAATTTATAAATCTCTACACTTTCCCCAATTCCTCAAGAACATGAGCCCTAACTTTTGATTCATGAATTAACTCAATATAAATCCGTTTTAATTTCTTCCAATCACAAATATCATGAGAATAATTATCTACCTATCATTCTACATGCAATTTTCCTCAATATATTCAAGTTCTAAGCTCCAAACTACATGGGTTTTCATTATCTTTCAAGAATAGTTGTAATTCATCAATTTTCTAACATGGAAGAAACATTCTACGAATTTAAATATGATTAAAACACTTGCCTTGATTGTCTCTGAGTTTGGTGTTGATTTCTGTAAAGGTTTCTGCAGAATTTCTTCTCTTCTCCAAGTTTCTTCTTCAATGGTGGCTTAAGGTGGCTAGGGTTTTCTTTGGGAAAGTTGTAAACCTAATGATAGCCTCCGTAGCTTAATGGGTTAATATGGGTTGGTTAGTGGGTTTAGTGGGTTAAATCCACATCAGATTAAAACTCCCAATTTTCGTCACTTTTAATTCCTCAAAATGTAAAATTACCAAAATACCCTTTATGATGCCGGTATGGCCTAAAAATACCCCGGAATCCAAACTAAACCCCCGGCTAGTGTTTTCTGACTATCTCGACCCTTCCGGACGCGTTGGCACACTCGAAACGACCATACGGTTTCTAGAATTTAAATTTACTTTTATAATTAAAATAATATACCATGATGCGGCGGTCACACGCGTCTCAACAAAATTCCCAAATTGCCGTATATCAATCTCACGACAAATTTCATAATTCAATATTCATATAACATCATATATACTCAATATAGTCAAATGCCAACTCACAACTCGCTAGTATTTTACCCGGATTAATTTCCAATTAATACGCATTTAATTAATTAATCCTAAAAATAAATATAGCCAAAAGTACGGGGTATTACAGTAGTAAGCATGTGTAGAATGTGTTTGCCAATACAGATCAACCCCCTGTCACTAAAACATGTAGGTCATGATGATGAAATGTTCCCTCACATATGAGGGAGATATTATTATAATGGTTTTGTGCACATTGGATCTGTAACCCATGCGTACTCTTCCACGCGTGACCCAATCCACACATTTTTCCAACTGTTAACTGTCGGTCATTTAGACCAGGGAAGGCTGAGTTATGAAGTTCGATGCTCTGATGGTATGGTAACTGTCATACTGAGCTAAATCTTCATTCGTCCCCCGACCTCCAGGTAATGGACAAGGTCGAGGGGACTTGAGTTATATGATCACTGATATTGATATTGTTGACTATGTCTAGGATGAGGAAATGTCCTTTTGTGATGGATTTATAGCCGAGGTCAAGACCCTTCAACGTAGGTCTACGATCGATCCATAACTCTCTCAAACTAACAGTTTTCCATTAGTTGACCTTGGTCGAGGAGTAAAGTCTAGGGATGAGGTCATACTTGGTATATTAATCACCCCTAGACCTTAATCTTCAATATGAATGGAAGTCTGAGGGATAAAGTACCTCCAAAAAAAGGTTGATAAGGCATCTTTGATTGATAGTTGATATGTCATTTCATATGTCAGATTTGTCTTATTGAACGGGAACTCTGAATTGACACTTGGCAGTCATCTTATGGGTTATTGTATTGCCCAAGAATGATGGTTGTAAGTGTGCTATAGGGTTTATGCCTTAATAATGATTAAAAGTATTTAAATGGTTTTGAACAGCTCACTTTTCTTTTATGTTACTTCTTCTTCGTGCTAAATCTCTCTCTCCCCCCTAACAGAGATCATTTCTTCCTTTCTCTCACCACCGTTCAAGGCTTTCCAGTGTGGTTTTAGGATATTTACTTCTCTTCAGGTGTACCCTCTGTCGCAGGTAACTTCCTTTCTCCTTTCCCCATTCATTTCAAGGTTTTTCTGCCATTTTATTTATAGTTTTATTTTTTTAGCGAGCTTTGAGTGGGAGTTCTTGGGATAGTTTTAGGAGGTTTGTTGGTGGTTTTATCCACTGATTTTCTTAGCCTTATTTTCCTTCTAATCAACCACCTGAATTGCGTCAATCTTCTTCTCCGATAAAACTCCGATTGAGTGTTCTTGGGTTGTTATTGAAGGAAAATGATTAAGTACCCCATTTTGATATTTAGGTCGATAGTGGTTAAACTTCCAAGTGTTTTTACCTTTTGACCCTTTTTCCATCTTAAACCCCGGCCACTTGAATGTTAAGGAACCTGTATGAGTTAGTAGAATTATACCCCACACTTAAAGAGAGATTCTTTCAGGAGATATGTCGAATTGAGACTGAGGCCGAAGGGCATCGTAAAGTCGGAGCCAACCTTATTTGATTGATCTTACCTATTACTTTAAAAGTCAACCAACCTTCTCTAGTTGAGGTTAGTTGGGATGAGATGTCTTCCTCGTCCTCCTCTGATATTGGTCCCTTGATCTTTGCTCGAACCGAGAGTGAAGATTCTTTCGATGAGGCGATCAGGTTTTCACTCATAAATCTTCAGGTGTTTGAGGCAATTGAGAGTTAGTCCCAGTCTTCATCTTCCCATCATGCTGAGTCATCCATCCAGAATGACTCTTCAGTTTAACTTATCTCGAATAATGATGAGCCGAGAGTTAACGTAGCCGTTCCACCAATAATTGTTCCTCTCTCGGCTATGACCGAGAGATAATTCTAAGAAATATTCCCTCATAATCCCCCGACCACTAAATATATTACTAATGATGATGAGTCTTAGGTAAGGGAACCATTTGATTACTCATTCGCCCAGACTTTCTTGTCAGCTGTTAGAGAATTCGACCTTATTTTCTAAAGACACCTATACGACATTAAGTCGGATATCATTATTCATGTCCCAGACGAGGACAAAAGAGTATATAGCGGTCGAGAAGGTAAAGTTGTCCTTTACGATCAAATGTTTAGGGTCAACTTTTGACTCCCTTTCCATCCCTCTATCCGAGATATTATGTCCATCCTGGGGATTGCTCTTTCCCAACTGGCCCCGCACTCATGGAGAACTATATTTGGTTGTGGCTCGCTCTGGATGAACAGATACGAGGATGAGCCTTATGTTATGTTATTCAAAGCCTATTATAATGTCTCATCTTCAAGGACTCGGATAGGTTATTATATTTTTGGGGAAAGGAAGTCTGATAAGAAGATCATCTATGTCAACCAAAGCTATAATCACCATTGGAAGCCGAGGTTCTTTTTTATTTCTGAAAAGTGGAAATTTTTTATCGATAACAATCATTCTGAGAACGAGCTAAGAGTTCCTTCTTCTTGGGTCAACCCTTCCATGTCCACCAAGTGGGACCCAGGTCTTAGTATTGCCGACAGAGATAGGGTTAATTTTCTGAGGAGTCAAGGGAAGGATGGTGCCCTTTATAAGTTTAAAGATCTGATGTCTCCTGACTTTTAGAGACGTCTAGTCTGGGGGTTGACCCCATATACGAGTAGTGTGAGTTTTCTCGTCTTTTGACTTTATTAACGAATATTTTTCTTTCTTCTTTGTAGATCGTCTACCTCACATTTCAGACAATCTTTGGAACATGACGGCCCCGAGTTTTGAAAATTCTTTTAGGAATAAGGGAAATAAGCAACTCTCCAAGAAGACGACTGTAATACCCCGTATTTTTATAGCTTTTAAATTATGGGATTTATTAAATCTAATTGAGATAAATTAATTTAATTTTAATCCGGAATGTTGCTTTAAATATTTACTAGCGTGACGAGAGTTAGTAATTATTGGAAATTTTTCATTTGTTGCATATTACTGGATGAGTATAGTAATATATGAGATTTATTTTTATAATATTGTCACGTGTGAATAAAATGGCAATTGTGGAAATTTAAGTCGAGGCGCGCCTGTGTCGTATCGGGACTAAATGTGAATTAATAAAAGTGAATATTATATAAGTTGTTCAGATGGTCATTTTGAGTGTGCCAACGCGTCCGAAAGGGTCGAGATAGTCAGAAAAGTGTACCCGGGAGTTTAGTTTGGGTCTCGGGACGTTTTTAGGCCTAATTAGTAACCCAGGAGGGCATTTTGGTCATTTTACATTTTTGGGTAATTAAACCCACGAAAATTAGAGGAGTTATATCAGATACCTAGGTTACCTTCTAGGGTTAGAAACTCAAAACACAAGTGACGGCCATAGGAGAGGAATGAGAGAGCTCTCAAGGCAAATTCAAGGCCCGAAACTCAACCGTTTGCACCACCGCCACCGCCAACGCGTAGATCGGGAGACGGGGAACACAACCATACCGAATTCAATGCCAAATCAGAATGTCAAAAATCCCAGGCAAGTGTTTATCTTGCTATTTTCGTTGGTGCATCTTTCATATTTGTTTAGGAGTAACTAAGATGAGTTTTAATGGAGGAAAGCCCGATTTATGATAGGAAAATCCATGTAGTATTGGTCTAATTGAAAATTCTGGAAACCCTTGCCATGTAGAGGAATTTAAACCACGAAATTATGATGTGTATAAGAAGAGAATTCTGGAAATAATTGTTAGAACCATGTTTAAGAGAATTTTAGGGTTCTTGAGATTTTATATGAAATTGGGGCTGTAAATCCATGATTAAATGACAGAAATCCACATTCTTTATGTTGAAAATGCCTATTATGATGATATAGGGTTAGTAGTATCAATTCTGGGTCGATTGGGATTAGAAAAGATGGAATTTTTTGATGTTATTAGAGGATACCCGTAACTGCAATTCTGCAGTTTTCGCAGACCTGTTTGATCGATCGATCGAGCCCAGAGCTTCGATCGATCGAAGGTTCGATCGATTAAGCCCCAGACCTCGATCGATCGACCCCTCCTGGAAGACTCCTATTTCCCTTATTAAATGAGTTAAATTCAATTTATTGTGAGAAAATTCTTGGGCATCCTTAATGAAATGTTTTGGTAGATAGGGGAGACCAGTAGGACATGTGAATAAATTTTGGGACCCTCGATGTCGGGCAAGGAGTGTATTTTGGGATAACTACATAAGAGTCGGTAAATTTATAATTTAAAGAGAGAGAGACACGTAAGAGAGTTACTTTGGGACAAATGTGTATACCTACTGAATTTTATACTTGGGAGGATAGAACCCATGAGCGTTATGTAGTAAGTGGAGAAGTTTCTCAAATTAAAATAATATGTGAATGGTTATACGTGATAACTAAATAATGAGAAATAAATGCGAATGACGTAATTATGGGAATTGAGAATTTACCCATTATTGATTTGGTAATATGAGTATAGTTATATGATTGTGTACGCATATACTATCTATGTGTGAAAATCATGCCCACGCTACTTGCTATCCCTGAGGTTTCCGCGCTGGGATAGTCTTATCTCGATGGGACCTTTATGGAGGATATTGACTTGTACCCTATAAGATAGATATCCTTGGTACAGGCCATCGGATGATAGTTCAGACGGTCCTAAGAGATGCGGGTATGTGCTTTCCTCTTAGAGACTTGGAATCTATGCTTCGCCTCATTTTGTTTGTGTATAGGTATCCTTAGTACAGGCTATCGCAGTGATAGTTCAGACGGTCCTAAGGGACTTGGAACCTATAGTTTGTATATGTGTTAATACAATTCGAGAGTGATTCCGAATTTGTATTCCCCTTAATGTGAGTTATATGGGGTTTAGATAGTAGAGTATGCCCGCACCATAGTTTTATTTGGGGTGCTGTTATGGTTTATATATATATTTTACGAGTGGTTAATATATATATGTAATTCTGAAATCTGGAACTGTCTACTGTGATGTGATATGTAGGACGTGGTTAATAACTCAATTTATAAATACTTGTGTTGAGAAAGTATAATATGACACTGGAAAACTTTAGTGATTTATAAGGTTAAAATGAGAACTTTGGTTACTGATTGAATAGTATCTTCAAACAATTATATCGTTAATTTTGAATCTTACGAGTAATATAAGATAAATTAATCCATTGTGAAAGGATAGCATGTTATATGATGAGATAGACCATTGGGAAGGTTAGTGCGATAGGTGTGCACATTAGAAGAGAGGTGAGAATTTCTCAAGAGAGTGTCGCACTAATATGTTATTGCATTGGCCTGTATCAATTTAAATACTTGCTAAACGTATTTAAATCAAACACACTATCGGGCTCTGACCCGTTTCTTTTTCTCTTTCTCTATCTTGTATATATATGTATGTATTACAGGTGCCCAGCCACAGGGGCGTCTTGCTTAGGATCTTTTGGAAGGAACGCGCTGCAGCTTAGGTGGGAGTTGCAAGTCTCTTGATTAGACGACTTCGTTCATTTGGATCCATTCTTAATACTTTCATCTAGTTGAGCATGTGTAGCTCTTTCCATTATTCCGTTGTTATTGTACATTTGTATTTCAGTTATTTCCAGTATTATTACTATGGGATTTATTCAGTTTGGATGTGTGACTTTACATTTCATAAGTTGACATTCGATTGACGAATGTATTAAATTAATTGGATTATGTTGCAGAATTTAATGTGGTGTGATTCTTACTTATTGAATCTTGTTAATAAAATAAATGATTTTTCTTTAAATAAAATTTGGAAAGTATGTATGAAAATGGTTTTGACACTTAGCTTAATTATTTAGGGTGGTTAAATTGGGAAAAGTATTTTTACGACAATGATGCTAAGAATGAACCAACTGTTCACCTTGATTTTAATTTAATAAAGGAGTGATCGCCCGGTATTTAATTAGGCGGGGTGTCACAGGTGGTATCAGAGCATCAGGTTCTAGTGTCCTTAGGATCTGTACGGCTTATTATGCTTTCAGCGTTGCTTTGTTTGTTATAGAGCCCTATGTTTAGGATTGTCGATTCCTTTGACAAGATTTCGTTCTCCTGCTATAATGTGTATGCATTAGTGAATTCTAATTTCGTTCGGATGTGTGCGTGTGCCGAGCGATGACGGATGTCAGAAGAGGACCGTTAAGCCTACATCAGGAGGCAGGGCTCAGTTGAAATTATGAAATATATCCGAGGAGGATGACCGTAGTCGAGGTCACCTCCATTGTGGCACGAGAAGCCAAGACTAGAAAGGCGACTAAGGTGCAGCAATGATTTTCAAATGCTGTTATAGTCAAATGAGGTGAGAGGGTAAACTTATCCAACATATTACAAAAACGTGTAGAGACTGTCAGCGGGAAATTTTAGAAACGCGAAAATTGTATCTGTCTTTACCAAAGGCGGTAAAGTATCCAAAGGCTTAAATATAGGACGGAGTGTGGCAAACCGAAAGTGAAAAATTTAGAGAAAAATTTTCTTGGCTTTCGGGACGAAATTATAAAGGTTGGAGTCAACCACCAATTTTAGAAGTGGAATGCTATGCCTATAGGAGAACCTTAGGTACAGTGTTGACCGTATGTTCCTTCCTTAATTGTTCAGGATTAGAAGCAAATGTGGTTCTGAACTCAGTGAGAGAGGGCATGTCAGGGTTCCATTCGTGAATATGAATCTTAACCGTTAGCGAATTTTGTATCGGAAGAGGTAGATACTAGTGGAGGAAACGACTCCAAGTGGGAGACCAACTTGTAATAATAGTTGATAATACTCGAGGAGGAAATTCTGATGGACGACCGATTCAGAGGTTGACATTATCATATTTTGTCAAAATAGATGATAACACTTCTTTGTGGGGGAAGTTAAAGAAATCGAAGGATTTATTCGAGAATGAGACTGAATGCAACGATGGTGGTATAGCACCACAAAAAGGATGTGGATACCCATCAGGAAAACCATTTAAATGCTTTAGATAGTTAAATTCTTACCAAGTGATGGTAAATTCAGTAAGTACTATTATAGATAGTAACATGATCTTTATGGCCTGAAAAGTTAAGAGAATAATCGGGATGGTTTACAGGAATCGAGTTTACTAAAGTCCGAGAGGAGGACAAATCCTAACCTGGTTAGTAGGACAGGTGGTACGTGGATTATGTACTGAGGTATTTTGTGCGGAGTGAGATCGCTCACGATAATATGTCCAAAATGAGAAAAAGGACAAGAATACGGTGCCTAGTAAAAGGCAACGATTAAAATAATTTGGTTTTGGTTTGGACAGACGTGTTACGTCCGAAAACCATTTGTGCAATCAAGACGATTGCCGGGATGGAAGTATAGGTTGTATCCTTAGAGGATGCGGCATGTTTATGTGACACGAGTGAGTCACTATATTTTTGTTCCTTGCTAGATTACCATGTGAGACGAGCTTAATGTATATCATTTTAAACGTTATTAAAATGTGAATATTTTTTCCCTAGTGTAGCGGGATTTTTCTTTAGTGCTATCCGCAGAGGATGAATGAGTATATTAACAGTGTCACGTATTTTTTTTAGATTACTCGTTGTAGTGATGCGATACACGAGTATGATATTATCTTTGTTAAAACATTATAGAAATGGTTATATGATAGTAGGCAATTATTGCAAGACTATCGGAGTGGTTGCATTAGTGCAACATGTTTTACGTTTGTTTTGGCGAGGCTTTACATGTGATAAGGTTGGACTCACACTTATATTATCTATCCTAGAGACTTCAGAGGAGATAGTGGGCTCAAGATATTCGATGCCAATATATGTATAGACTTTGTCAGTATAATTCCGTATGTATTGGGACTTACCGTTGAGCGAAAAGATTTGACTCAGTATTATGTTTAGCACTCCGGACTTAGTGATAAGAAGAGTGCATTGTAATATTTATCCTTTAGAGATGTGGGAGTTAATAGTTATACCCCTATTATTAGGGAAGGGAATTTCGAGAATTCCGATCGTATGTATCCGAGGTTTATAGAAAGTAATTTCCATCAACCAATATGGGACGATAGTGAAATTGGTGAAACGTTCTTTGTTAAGCATAATTACGGGAAAAATTGTAAATTTTATGTCAAGGGACGGAATAAAGGGGTATATATTATGGACGGAGGACCTAACGGATTTCGATAACCGACAATCCTAGGTAGTAGTGTATCGGGGGGGTTCCTTGTTTGGATTTCTCTTTACGAGACATCCCACGCATGAAACTTGGCGTAAGGTTGGAAATAGGGAGATGTTTGGTCACTATTCCATGAGTTCGGTACCCTGGTCGAAATGGGATCAAGTAATTATGTATGTAAGTTGGGAGTTGAATTTTGTTTTAAGGTCATTGGAGCCGGATTTTTGTGGTAGGAAAGCATTGAAAGTTATCCCCACAAGATGAGGGGTGGAACTATGATAAGGAGAATTTAAGAATTTTGATTTCTAGGGTGATTGAGAGTACCCAAATGTCATAACCGCGTACAGAACACAAGGTGAATAAAGAGTTGGAATGATTTTTAGAATGGATTGTCTAGAAAGAACTTTATATTATACAAAAGAGATAACCTGTAATCATTTTGATGAATAGAGCGTTAGTGAATTATTTTGGTTGTTGTACAAATTTGAGAAATTTTTGTACTTATCTGAGGAAGGTTGAGAATTATTATTCATCTCTTATTGTCTTGGAAATTGAACGCCCTATTCCTTCTATTCCGCTGAATTTATTTAGTCCTACATAAGAGTAGCCGACGTTCGCTCTCCCAGGGCGGACGGGGCGTTGCAAAAATGTGGGCATCTGGGTTAGATGTAGTCAAAATAGTCCGAGTCGAAGGGACGTGGTAATAGACGTGTGAAATAAATGTTTGTGGGACTAGTATAACGAAGTGGAAGTGATAGAGCGGATTAAACGTCACATGAGGAGAGATAATCCATACATAAGTGTGCAATTAAAATAGCACGCCCTAACTTGATTGGAAGGTTGTGGGAAGCCATTCAAGGATTGGTATTCCTTGAATAGAGTAGAATTTAATTGTTATGAAGCACACCTGGAGCGGAATTGTTATTTATCAAGAGTGAGAGCGACTTGCGCCTATAAAGAGTAATGATGTTAGTATAGTATAAGAGATCCAGAAGTGCGCTTCGTGGAGAGAAGAGCACGGGTCAGAACTTTCGGCATATTACGTGTCACTTAATGAGAGATATTTCAAGGGAAGAATAGATGTTTAGTGAGACGTAGTGAGTAGTCTCTACATGCACCGCACATAGGTAAAGTTTGATTGAAAGAGGAGAATCAACCAAAGAATTTTGTGTTTATCGAAAATTCCTGAACTTAGAAGAGGTCGGTAAAGCCGATTAAGTTCTTGAATGAGTTGCCATCCTCAAAACAAGATCAAGGGTTTATCCCGAACATGTGAATTAAGTCGACGAGAGGGAAGTGATTGATATTCCTTTGGACTGGCTTACAATATTAACTAGTATGCCCCAGACTTCCTTTGAAAGGAAGGATCGCGCTAGTGCATGGTCCGGCGCAGTATAAATTTCTGAATCAGAATGAGATTTGGTGAATCCCACCTTTGATATGGGATTTTAGGAACCATCGGAGAAAAGAATTTCATTTTGAGTAGGATGTATCACCCTTAGCCAAAGAATGGGAGCACTGTGATTAAAGATTTGTGGAGCCACGTGAAGGAGATTTTGGAATCTTGATACGATGATTTCAAGAATGCTCTGTAGAAGCACTCGTACCTGTTTGTCGCATACAAGGTACTTATTAAGGTTTTGTTATGGAAGAACCTCGACTATTCTCCTTCCATATGTTTATAGGAGAATAGGTAATCAAAATTTTTGGATCGGTCGAGAAAACATCCGATAAATGTGGTAGAATTCCACGACTGTTTTAGGCGAGCAAGAGTGATCAAATGTTCGTAATATTTTCTCAGAATGGGAGTTTTGTATATGAATAAATCCGAGTATTTGTCATGTAGTGAGGTGCGACCTCCTAATGTTAGTGATATAATGAAATTTATAACGTATAGGTGTGACCTATACAAATGTTTTCGATTGGGAGCACAAGGTGAAGTGTCCCCAAAGAGAATGTAAAACAATGCTGCTGGGAAGAAAGGGATATAGTAATTGAGCCCCGTATTGTGTAGTTAGTTGTGTACGAAAAAGGATATCCAGATTTGTGCTAACGGATAGGCCTTATTTTCCGAATTTCGGGAGGAAATTCAGTTATTAGCGGGGAAGTATGTAATACCCCGTATTTTTATAGCTTTTAAATTATGGGATTTATTAAATCTAATTGAGATAAATTGATTTAATTTTAATCCGGAATGTTGCTTTAAATATTTACTAGCGTGACGAGAGTTAGTAATTATTGGAAATTTGTTATTTGTTGCATATTACTGGATGAGTATAGTAATATATGAGATCTATTTTTATAATACTGTCACGTGTGAATAAAATGGCAATTGTGGAAATTTAAGTCGGGGCGCGCCTGTATCGTGTCAGGACTAAATGTGAATTAATAAAAGTGAATATTTTATAAGTTGTTTGGATGGTCATTTTGAGTGCGCCAACGCGTCCTAAAGGGTCGAGATAGTCAGAAAAGTGTACCCGGGAGTTTAGTTTGGGTCTCGGGACGTTTTTAGGCCTAATTAGTAACCCGGAAGGGCATTTTGGTCATTTTACATTTTTGGATAATTAAACCCACGAAAATTAGAGGAGTTATATCAGATACCTAGGTTACCTTCTAGGGTTAGAAACTCAAAACACAAGTGACAACCATAGGAAAGGAATGAGAGAGCTCTCAAGGCAAATTCAAGGCCCGAAACTCAACCGTTTGTACCGCCGCCACCGCCAACGCGTAGATCGCGAGATGGGGAACACAACCACACCGAATTTGACGCCAAATCAGAACGTCAAAAATCCAAGGCAAGTGTTTATCTTGCTACTTTCGTTGGTGCATCTTTCATATTAGTTTAGGAGTAATTAAGATGAGTTTTAATGGAGCAAAACCCGATTTATGATAGGAAAATCCATGTAGTATTGGTCTAATTGAAAATTCTGGAAACCCTTGCCATGTAGAGGAATTTAAACCACAAAATTATGATGTGTATAAGAATAGAATTATGGAAATAATTGTTAGAACCATGTTTAAGAGAATTTTAGGGTTCTTGAGATTTTGTATGAAATTGGGGCTGTAAATCCATGATTAAATGACAGAAATCCACATGCTTTACGTTGAAAATACCTATTGTGATGATATAGGGTTAGTAGTATCAATTCTGGGTCGATTGGGATTAGAAAAGATGAAATTTGTTGATGTTAGTAGAGGAAACCCGTAACTGCAATTCTGCAGTTTTAGCAGACCTGTTTGATCGATCGATCGAGCCCAGAGCTTCGATCGATCGAGCCCAGAGCTTTGATCGATCGAAGGTTCGATCGATCGACCCCTCCTGGCAGACTCCTATTTCCCTTATTAAATGAGTTAAATTCAATTTATTGTGAGAAAATTCTTGGGCATCCTTAATGAAATGTTTTGGGAGATAGGGGAGACCAGTAGGACATGTGAATAGATTTTGGTACTCTCGATGTCGGGCAAGGATTGTATTTTGGGATAACTACATAAGGGTCGGTAAATTTATAATTTAAAGAGAGAGAGACACGTAAGAGAGTTACTTTGGGACAAATGTGTATACCTACTGAATTTTATACTTGGGAGGATAGAACCCATGAGCGTTATGTAGTAAGTGGAGAAGTTCCTCAAATTAAAATAAGATGTGAATGGTTATACGTGATAACTAAATAATGAGAAATAAATGCGAATGACGTAATTATGGGAATTGAGAATTTACCCATTATTGATATGGTAATATGAGTATAGTTATATGATTGTGTATGCATATACTATCTATGTGTGAAAATCATGCCCACGCTACTTGCTATCCCTGAGGTTTCCGCACTGGGACGGTCTTATCTCGATGGGACCTTTATGGGGGATATTGACTTGTACCCTAGAGATAGATATCCTTGGTACAGGCTATCGGATGATAGTTCAGACGGTCCTAAGAGATGCGGGTATGTGCTTTCCTCTTAGAGACTTGGAATCTATGCTTCGCCTCATTTTGTTTGTGTATAGGTATCCTTGGTACAGGCTATCGCAGTGATAGTTCAGACGGTCCTAAGGGACTTGGAACCTATAGTTTGTATATGTGTTAATACAATTCGAGAGTGATTCTGAATTTATATTCCCCTTAATGTGAGTGATATGGGGTTTGGATAGTAGAGTATGCCCGCACCATAGTTTTATTTGGGGTGATGTTATGGTTTATATATATATTTTATGAGTGGTTAATATATATATGAAATTCTAAAATCTGGAACTGTCTACTGTGATGTGATATGTAGGACGTGGTTGATAACTCAATTTATAAATACTTGTGTTGAGAAAGTATAATATGACACTGGAAAACTTTAGTGATTTATAAGGTTAAAATGAGAACTTTGGTTACTGATTGAATAGTATCTTCAAACAATTAAATCGTTAATTTTGAATCTTACGAGTAATATAAGATAAATTAATCCATTGGGAAAGGATAGCATGTTATATGATGAGATAGACCATTGGGAAGGTTAGTGCGATAGGTGTGCACATTAGAAGAGAGGTGAGAATTTCTCAAGAGGGTGTCGCACTAATATGTTGTTGCATTATCCTGTATCAATTTAAATACTTGCTAAACGTATTTATATCAAACACACTATCGGGATCTGACCCGTTTCTTTTTCTCTTTATCTATCTTGTATATATATGTATGTATGACAGGTGCCCAGCCACAGGGGCGTCTTGCTTAGGATCTTTTGGAAGGAACGCGCTGCAGCTTAGGTGGGAGTTGCAGGTCTCTTGATTAGACGACTTCGTTCATTCGGATCCATTCTTAATACTTTCATCTAGTTGAGCATGTGTAGCTCTTTCCATTATTCCGTTGTTATTGGACATTTGTATTTCAGTTATTTCAAGTATTATTACTATGGGATTTATTCAGTTTGGATGTGTGACTTTAGATTTCATACGTTGACATTCGATTGACGAATGTATTAAATTAATTGGATTATGTTGCAGAATTTAATGTGGTGTGATTCTTACTTATTGAATGTTGTTAATAAAATAAATGATTTTTCTTTAAATAAAATTTGAAAAGTATGTATGAAAATGGTTTTGACACTTAGCTTAATTATTTAGGGTGTTTAATTTGGGAAAAGTATTTTTACGACAGTGATGCTAAGAATGAACCAACTGTTCACCTTGATTGTAATTTAATAAAGGAGTGATCGCCTGGTATTTAATTAGGCGGGGTGTCACAATGACCCGAACTTCTCTGAGGTCGATTAAAAAAGAAAAAAGGAAACTGCTCCCTCGAACCCTTGTCACGACCGTGCTACGAGGCCGAGAGTAAATCCACCTTGGCCTGAATATGTGCCAAGTTCTTCTGGGTCGAGTTCATCTTCGCAAGACTCATTTGAAACTTTTTAGGCAACCAACATAGCCTAGCATAGGGCATGTTCCGACTCGATTACCCTGCAGCGCCAAGGTCGAAGTCTACTATATTTGTTGTCCTTTCAAAAGGAGATTACGAATTCATGGGAAAGATGCACACCCTTAAGACTTATGACTTCGGTCCTCATTATTTGGCTCGGGTATCTCCTTCATCTTTAATTTGAACCTTGTCTCATCTTAATGTTTTACTTCGTCTTACTCTAACATCTGTACATTTTATTTTTCTGCAGTTTGTGTTCGCATTTACCGCGGCCACCAAATGGGTAATTGAGAACTTCTCAAAGATTCAAGGGGACAAGAAAGATATTCAGGTCGAAATGGATATGAGGAGGAAGCTGAAGGAGCGTAAAGATGAGTATAAAAAATCCCTTGATAAGTTGAAGTTGGATTATAGAAATACCTTGAAGGCTAAGGATGATTCATTTAATGCCCAAGATACGAAGCATACGACTGATCTTGCTACATTTGTTAAGAAAGCAAAGGACGAGGCCCTTTCCTTCGACGCAATAAAAAAGATACAGGATGAGGCCGTGGAGTCTTATAAATCATCTTACGAATTTAGCAGTTTTGGAGTTAAATACCTTGAAAGAGTTATTAAGACGACCTATTGGTGGGTTGTCATGAAATTTTTTGATGCCATATCATCCATTCATCCAGAATTAGAGGCCCCTGATTTGGAAGATCCACTTTTCCCAAAGGTCTTAGAGTATGTTAAATAAATGGACTAAGCATAGGGAGAGGGATTTGCAGTCGAGGTCCCAATTGAAACTGATATCAATACCACTGATGTTGCTGGGGAAATTCAAGCTAAGGCTGGTGCTGGTGGGTCGGTCGTCAATAATGAACCAACTCTGTAGGGTTGTCGTATGTGATCAATACCCCTATTTTTGTATTTTTTTTTGTTTTAAACATTTAATCGTTTGTAAAATTTTGTATTCAACTGAATATCATGCTTTTTGAATGAAGTGTTGTCTCATACTTCATCTTTCATTTTCTTTTTACTGAATGTGTGTAATGGTTTTGCCAAATTTGTTTCTCGTCATGGATTCTATGTTTCAGCTCTCCCATGTCTTAAGACAGGGAATAATAACCAAATCATTATTTTTTTTAAACAAAAGGTCACCAAGTTAATGATGTTTATCTCAAGCTCCTCGTCATCCTCAGACGAGTGCTAATACTGATTTTTCAAAATGAGAGATCACCAATTTAATGATGTTTTGTCTTAATTATACTTTCATCCTTAGCCGAGGGGTCAATTAAACATAATTAAATGAATTTCAAATTTGAACCACCAATTAATGGTGTTTGGTTGCAAGTCCCCTCTTGTCGTTTTTTAGAGTATATGGACGAGGGCCATCTCGTCCTATACTTTCGTCTCACCGAGAGAGTTTTGACTATCATACCATAAAATTAATGATGTTTAAAGGAACCATAATAAAATGATTTTAAAAATTGAACCACCAAATTAATGGTGTTTAACTACCAAGTCCCCTCTCGTCATTTTGAGAGTGTGCGGACGAGAGTCGTCTCGTCCTACACTGTCATCTCATCGAGAGAGTTTGACTCTCATACCACCAAATTAATAGTGTTTAATTGCAAGTTCCCTCTCGTTGTTTTGAGAGTGTATGGATGAGTGTCGTCTCGTCCTACACTGTCATCTTGCCGAGAAAGTTTGACTCACATACCACCAAATTAATGATGTTTAAAGGAACCATAATTAAATGATTTTCAAATTTGTTTTTTGTTTTCACCACCTTGGTAATGTTATCACATTATTCCTCCCTCTCGGTGTTATTGGGAATCCATGGACGAGGTAAGCCCCGTCTGGATTCTCGTGTCATAGACAGTGAGTTAATGTTAATTCACCACATAAGTGATGTTTTTAGCTCAAAATAACTTGAAACATACAATTTGATTAATTAATACAATAAAGATATGAGTTAACACTTGACATTTCCCATTCATCACTTTTAGAATATTTATCATACAATGGCAAAATGAAACTTTTACAACATCTTGTTGATAGTATTTCTTTAAATAATTAGCGTTCCATGGGTTTGAGAATGGCTCTCCCTCCAAATTTTCAAGTCTATAGGTGTTAGGAATAACTTCTTCATTAACTCTATACGAGCCCTGCCAATTTACGTGGAGCTTATTCGGCTTCTGCTAGGCTTTCTTCAGAACTTGATCCCCCACAGCTATCGGCCTAGGCTTAACCCTCTTGTTGTAAAATTTTGCAGTCCTCAGCTAATAAGTAGTCTGCCTAACCTCTACATCCTCTCGTCTCTCCTCGATGAAGTACAAGTCTAATATTCCCTCCTTTGCGTTTACTTTTGGGCTATATGTTTGAACCCTGCGACTTGGTAGGCCGATTTCAGTGGGTATCACTGCCTCTGAGCTATAGGCAAGCATGAAAGGGGTCTCCCCCATTGGCGTCCTCTCTGTCATCCTGTATGCCCATAGCACAATGTGTACCTCTTCCATCCAAAGACCCTTGGTGTCTTCTAATTTCTTCTTGATCCCATCTAAAATATTTCTATTTGTCACCTCAGTCTGGCCATTTACTTGAGGTCGGCCTGATGCTGAATAAAACTATTTAATGTTGACCCTCTTACAATAAGCTTCGAGGGACAAGTTCTTGAACAGTTTATCATTGTCAGATATCAAAGTGTTGGGTAGACCATATCTGTATATGATATTCCTCCATATAAATTTGAATATTTTCATCTCGGTTATAGTGATCATGGCGTCATCCTCAACCCACTTAAAAAAATAATTAATTACCACAATAAGGTATTTGTAATTGCCTATTTCTCTAGGAAGGGGTCCTACTAATTCAATCCCCCAAACTGCAAACGGCCAAGGGGAAGTAATATATGATAGGGGTTGATGAGGTCAATGAGGAATGCAGGCATATCTTTGACATTTGTCTCAACTCTTTACATAGTTGGATGCATCATTAGCCAAGGTCGGCCACCAGTACCCTTGAGTGACTATTCTCTTTGCCAAAGACCTCCCTCCTATATGTCTTCAATAAGAGCCCTTATTCACATCTTTCAGTATATACTCCACCTCTATTGGATGAACATATCACGGTAAAGGGAAGAGGAACCCTTTTTATATAAGACATCTCCTATAATTGAGAACTTTGTTGCCTGTATCTCAACTTCTTTTTCTCTACCTTTGACTCTGGAAATTCACCATATCTCATATATCAAATGAGAGGATCCATAAATGATGCCCCTAGGTTCAGGTTTAAGTAGTCCAAAGCTTGACCTTTGATTACTATTTTCGACTGATAATCAATATCACATTCTCCAAGCACTACCGATCAGGCCATCAACCTACCCGATGTCTCAAGTTTATAGATGACCTGCCTTAGAGGAGAGTCACTGAGGATGACCATCGTGTGAGCCTGGAAATAAGGTTTCATATTTCTTAAGGCATGTATCAAGGCATATGATAACTTCTCCATTTTAAGGTACCTTTGCTCGGCCCCTTGAAGGGCTTTATTATTAAAGTAGACTAACTGTTGCACCCCATCATCGTTTCATACTATTGTTACACTAATGGCCGACTCAAATACAGCCAAATATAGATACAACTTCTCTCCCTGAATTAGTCAGGACAACATCATTGGGGATCCTAAGTAATCTATGAGCTCCTGGAAGGCCTTTTTAAATTTTCTGTTCCCTTCAAAGTCTTTCCTCAAAATTTAAAAAAAAGGAAGATATTTATATGTGGCCCTTAATACAAACCTATTCAGCGGAAGAACTCATCTAGTCAGCCTCTGAACATCTTTAATTGTTTGGGGGTCTTCATCTCAAGTAAGTCTTTGATCTTTTCAGGATTTTCACCTATGGCTCGATGATTGACAATGAATCCAAAGAATTTACCCGCTCCTACCCCGAACACACACTTGGCAGGGTTAAGCTTCATCTGGTACTTGTCCATGGTGTTAAAAATGTGCTTAATGATATACTAAAGTACACCCTTAGCTAGGCCGAGGGTATCCCCTTCCCAAACAAGGGCTCAACTCTATTACCCCCAGGGGGTCACACTTAAGATGGAGGGTCATACTGAAGATAGGGGGTCAGACAAGATGACCCCATTATTGGCAACCCAGTTCAAACGATAGTAAGATCGAATGACCTTGTCTAGGTCGACCCCACTATTTACTTTGATGACCCGAGTCAGCCCAAGCTCGTGAATATAGAAGTATCATCTTTGGGACTATCTAAACGACTGGACGACCCTATAGGGGACGACAGTACGAACATCCTACATCCAGCAGCCAGGACCTAATAAGACAGCGTCGATCTCAGCCTCGGCCTGTCACCGTAAGCCGAGGGTGATACCATTATAGCGAGTGGTTAGGGGGACACATGGTACAGTGCGTGTGGAACTCATATAACACGCGGGCTAAACCATTATAACAAAATTATTCTATCACGTGAGGGAATATTTTATCATCATTACCTACAAGTGTCCCAACCAGGTGTCAACAAGGGATTGGCTAGATCATCATTCACATGCTCAATGCATGCTTGGGGGGTACACTACTTCCCCCAAGCCCTATATATACTTGTCATCTTCAACCTTATAAAGGGATGGATAATTGTAACCCTAGAAAAAACTCTACATGTACACACAGTAGGGAGAGAAAGCTTATGTGCATTGTATCCAAGGCCATTAGTGCCCCTATTTAGTGGATCACACACTCACAGTGGATGTAGGATTGATTAACTTAACCACTATAAATCATTGTCTTCATTCCTCTTCTACTCATCCTCTTCTATATACTTATATACATACATATTATATTGATGCCATTGTTGTTAACTATTTATGCTCAACACCTCTTATCTGGTGGTGCTGAATCTTAGCATCATCACTTTGGCGCCGTCTGTGGGAACGAGAAGCTACTTCTTCCTTTTTGCAGCTTGACCTCACCAAGACTCTGGTGGTGAACCAGTTCTCCCCCTTTTTCATGGAGTTGTTTCACCATTAAAAGAGATCCATCAAGATTCTTAAGCTCTTTTAATCATCCAGCTCATCACAGCTCAAACATTTGGCACCGGAGATACCACCACCACCTCCTCCACTAGCTAGTATAGTAGGACCTAGTTCTAGCCATATGCCACCTCAATTAAACATGGCTGAAGTGGTTGCTTCCTTGAGGTCTCTTGTCGCATGCCAACAGGTTATGCAAGAGAAATTTGCAGCTCTTAGCCAAAACATACTGAGACCACCTGGAGTCTCACCGGAGATGATTACTCCGGTAACCGCACCAGGACAACATGCAGCCAGGGGACCACCCCAGGCACCATGCAAAGACCTGCCACACCCACAACGGCGGAGGGATGTTGCTGACCCTCGACGTCTACACCTGGGGAGGCAAGGAAACCCTTGGCCGGAGGATAGGTATGATGATGTGGAAGTGGAAGAAGCTCCCATAGAATATTGGGAGTCGTATGAGGTCTCTAATAATATTGTACGACCTGTACAGGAGAGCTGAGGGAAGTGTAGAAGGCAGAATCCCGAGGAACACCCGAGAGGCTCAGCTTTTGATCATATGAGCAGAGGGTCATCCTTTGAGAGGCTGGGCCTAGTCAATAACCTCAGGGAAAGATTATCCAGATCGAGAATTCTTGCATGGTTCATAAGAGAGGAAGTAGATGGATGACCCCACGGACGGGATGACGGTCAGGGAGAGGTGAACAACCGACACAGATCGGCCGCAACAGAGCCCTCAGTTCACCCCAGAGAAGCGGTAGGGGATAACATCGGTCAAGCCGACCCTGTGAGGCCATGGAATAATTCGATTCAAAGTTTGGAGGATAAAATTGATGATATCCTGAAAAGTCAAGACCCTCTTCAAAGAGGATATTCCATAGGCTCACCTTTTGTGGCTAAGATAGTCAACTTCCCAATGCCATCCAAGTTTAAACCACCTGTGGTCACCCCAAGGTATGACGGGGGTACTAACCCAGTCCATCATATAGAGATGTACCAATCAGCGACAAATATATACTCTATCTCAATGAGATGAGGTGTCATGCTTTTTCCAGCACTTTGACCGGGGCCGCACATGTCTGGTATACCTTTCTTCCAAAGAACTTCATTAAAATCTTTAAGCAGCTAGCTGACCGGTTCATCCATAACTTTTGCTTTGGAGTGAGGCCGCATAAGAAGACCACTCACCTACTCTATGTTAAGTAGGGGAAGAAAGAGAGCCTCAGAGACTACATAGCCAGGTTTAACAAAGAAAAGTAGGAGGTCGAAGACTACGAGGAAAGTATAGCCATACCAGCCCTCATTGGAGGACTCCAACAGGGGAAGCTATTATGGAAGCTTGTTGAAGACC
This sequence comes from Sambucus nigra, assembly GCA_949130495.1. Taxonomy (NCBI): domain Eukaryota; kingdom Viridiplantae; phylum Streptophyta; class Magnoliopsida; order Dipsacales; family Adoxaceae; genus Sambucus; species Sambucus nigra. Next base: position 694,545,951 of record OX422210.1, read on the forward strand.
CCCCAAAGTCAATGGCGAAGTTACTGGCAATAGCGGGGAAGGTGATGAACCCTAAAGAGGCAATGGCTGCCAAATACGAAGATGAAAAAGGAGGCACTAGTGGGGGTAAGTACCAGAAAAAGAGTAAGGAGGGGAAGAAAAGACTAGCAGATGACAAATTTCCTGATTACACCCCTCTGACAATCAGCTACGAACACATTCTGAATGAGATAAAGAGTGACCGATCTTTAAAATGGCCTGAGAAGTTGAGAGCACCCCCTCATAAGAGGAACAAAAACCTTTGGTGTGAATTCCACCAATACCATGGCCATTTAACCGATAAGTGTTTTTCTCTGAAAGACGAAATTGAAAAAGTGTTAAAAGAAAGGAAGTTAAGAGAATACGAGGACTAGGGTGCTTTCAAAAGCGACCACGGGGCCGACCCTAGGAAGAAAAGAAACAAGGCATGCAGAGAAGATCCCCCCAATATAAGAGACAACCCTTCAAAGGATGAGGATGGTCCTGACCTCCCACTGGGAGACGACCACGGTCCCGTGAAAAGACTTAATATGATCTCGCTTGGTGTTGGAATGATCTTTGGGGGTCTAGAAGGATGGGGATCAGAAGTCACTGACAGGAAGGCCCATGTAGCTGAAGCCAACATAGTAACAAAAGTTATGCACTCAACCTCTATTGAAGCCAAACCAGAAAAGAGGAAGAAAGTTGATATGGATACTCTAATAGTAGGCTTCTCAAGGATGGAATTAAAAGGCCTCTTAGCCCCACATGATGATCCTCTCATCATCACCACCCTGGTACACGAATGTGAGGTGCTAAGGATCTTGGTAGATGGGGGTAGTTCTGCAGATGTGATGTTTTGGTCGTGCTTTAAAGCCTTGGGACTCAGCCGTGCTAGGCTCGTCCCATACCATCATCCCTTAATTAGTTTCAGTGGGGAAAAAGTTCATCCCCTAGGAGTGTATGAGGTAGATGTTAGAATGGGGATGAGTGGACGAGATGGTTTACTAAGAAGGTCAACTTTTTCATGATGGACGAAAACGTCTTCTCAGCCTAAAACATTATACTGGGACGAGTGGACCTCAAGGAATTTGAGGTTGTGCCTTCCACTGTTTACTAGATGATAAAATTCCTGACCCCTTACGGGGTAGGGGAAGTTCAGGGAGACTAAACGACGGAACGAGAATGATACGTTAAATCTACCGAGGAAAGAGAGGCGCACAAGAAGGTAACAACCACTTACAATATTGATACCCTTGACCACATGGATGAGACAAAGATGAAGAAGGGATAAGCTGTCAAAGAGGTAGAATCCATCATCCTCAATGAGGATGAGCAAGAAAAAATCATCCAAGTTGACAAAGATCTAAGGCCAGATATAAAAGAAGATCCCATCAAGCTATTAAGGAGAAGACAGAACATCTTTGCATGGAGTCATGCAGACATCCCGAGAATTGACCCCGAAATCATGTGTCACGTGCTCAACGTGGTAGAGGACGCAAAGCCAATAAAGTAGAAGAGGATAATTTATTCTCGAGAAAAGTATGAGGTCATAAGGGATGAGGTTAAGAAGTCAGAAGAGGTTGAGTTTATCAGGGAGGTCATCTATCCCGAATGGTTGTCTAATGTGGTCATAGTCCCTAAATCCAATGGAAAATGGAGGATGTGTGTAGACTTCACTGACCTCAAAAAATATTTCCCCAAAGACAGTTCCCTTCTTCCCCGCATTGATCAGATGGTGGATGCCACTACAGGCCATGAGCTAATGAGCTTCATGGATGCATATTCGGGCTACAATCAGATCTTCATGAACCCTGAGGACTCAAAAAATGGATTTTATTATCGACAAGGGGACATACTGTTATAGGGCCATGCCCTTTGGCCTAAAGAATGCGGGGGCAACGTATCAGCGCCTTGTGAATAAAATGTTCAAAGACCAAATCGAGAAGTCTATGGATGTGTATGTGGATGACATGTTGACCAAGAGATTGAAATCCAAAGATCATGTGGCTGACCTTGAGAGGACCTTTAACATGATGGACAAGTACTGAATGAAGCTCAACCCATCCAAATGCATTTTTGAGGTCGGAGCAGGAGAGTTCTTAGGGTTCATCGTCAATTAAAGGGGTATCGAGGTCAATCCTGAGAAGATAAAAGCCCTGATAGAAATGAGGACCCCCAAGACCATTAAAGATATTCAGAGGCTCACATGACAAGTGGCTGCTTTGAACATGTACGTATCCAAAGCCACAGACAAGTGTCTACCGTTCTTTAAAGTTCTCAAAAAAGCTTTTGAATGGAGCAAAGAGTGTGACAATGCTTTCAAAGAGATAAATTCCTACCTAGGATCCCCTTTACTCTCATCGCGTCCAGTGTAAGGCAAAAGACTATACGTGTACCTAGCCATCTCAGAGTCGGCCATCAGCGCTGCTATCGTGAGAGAAGAAGATGAAGTGCAGAGGCCAGTGTACTTCAAAAGTAAAGCACTCCAAGGGGTAGAGCAAAGGTAGCCTAGAATGGAGAAGTTAGCATATGCTTTGATTCATGCCTCAAGGAAGATAATCCCATACTTCCAGTCCCATAAAATGGTCATTATCATCGATTCCCCTCTTAAGCAGGTCATACACAAGCCAGAAAAATCAGGGAGTCTAATGGCCTGGGCTATAGAGCTGGGAGAGTTTGATATTGTGTATTAACCTAGGATGTCCATCAAGAGGCAAGCATTAGCAGATTTCATGGATGAATCTACTTGGGAAGAGGATGAGGCTGAAAATGAGAACCTCGAGAAGACAGATATCCAGCAAGGTAGAATTGTTAACCCATCCACAGATAAGGCTGAGACAAGCACCGCTAGAGGAAAAGTTGTCGAAAACAAAGATGGAAGATATCTCTTTAGACAGGGATCCCTCATTGAAGGAAATTTCTCAGAGGAATAGGCTGTGTGGAACCTCTTTGTTGATGGGCCCTCCTATGAGAGCGAAAGTGGAGCTGGATTGATAGTATCATCACCCGATGACATGAACATTAAGTACGCCCTGAGGTTCAACTTTAAAGCCTCCAGTAATGAGTCAGAATATGAGGCCCTGATAGAAGGCCTCTCATTGGCTAGGACTCTTAGTGTTATCCAGATCTTGGTGCATAGTGATTCAAGGTTGGTTGTGAATCAAATACTAGGGGCATATGAGGCTAAAGATGAGAGGATGGACAAATACCTTGAGAGAGTAAAGTCACTCTTAAAGAGATTTAAGGAAGTAAAGTTGAAGAGGATACCTCGACTGGATAATGGTCGAGCCGATGCACTTGCTAGGCTAGCCTCAGCAACTAGGACGGATATCAGGAGAACAGTTTCGGTGGAAATTCTACTTCAGCTAACAATTGAAGGCGCAGATGGAACACTTGACCCTTGCTTAAATATAAATAGGTAAGCTTCATGGATGGACCCTCTAATCAGATACATTACAGAGGGGGAGATGCCAGAAGCAAAACAACAAAAGAAGAAGTTGAGGTATAGAGTCGCAAAATTCACTATCATTGGAGACACCCCGTATAAAAAGGGGTTCTTGTTCCCTTTGCTCAGATGTGTGCACCCGTCTATAGTTCCATATATCTTGCAAGATGTGCATGAGGGATCTTGTTCAAGCCATGTTGGGGGTAGATCGTTAGCAAAGAGGGTAATCATACAGGGATATCGGTGCCCAACCTTGGCAAAGGATGTTATGGAATATGTGAAGAAGTGAGATACATGTTAGAGATTTGCTACCATTCCTCATCAGCCCCATCAACTTCTTACCTCTATTAAATCCCCATGGACATTTTCAGTATGGGGAATCGATCTGGTAGGACCCTTGCCTAGGGCTATCAATAAATATTAATACTTGATCGTAGCGATAGATTATTTCTTAAAATGGGTGGAAGCGGAGTCAATGGTCACGATCACTAAGCAGAAGACCTTCCAGTTCATCTTAAAGAACATCATATGCAGGTACGGTCTCCCCAACACCCTCATCTCAGACAACGGGACTCAGATCAAGAATGTATCCCTGGAGAAATACTGTGAAAGAGTGGGGGTTAAACAGTTCTTCTCTACCCCAGGTCGACCTCGGGCTAATTAGAAAACTGAGGTTACAAACTGAACAATCCTAGATGGTATTAAGAAAAAACTCGAGGAGGTAAAAGGAATATGGGTTGAGGAGGTATACGCTGTGTTGTGGGCCTACAGGATAATAGCAAAAACTCCTACCAGGGAATCCCCTTTCATGTTAGCATATGACTCAGAAGCCGTCATCCCCACCGAAATTGGGTTTCCTACTCACAGAGTACAAATGTATTATCCTCGGATAAATGTGGAAGAAAGGAGACTTAATCTAGATTTGATTGAGGAAAGAAGAGAAGACACTAAGATAAGACAAGTAACCTACCAGCAGAGGATTGCCAAGTTTTACAATCAGAGGGTAAAGCAAAGGTCGATCACTATGGGATACCTAGTCCTCAAAAAGACATGGCAGAAACCTAACAAGCTCCATCCAAATTGGCATGGCCCATATAGGTTCATTGATGAAGTTATCCCTACAACCTATAGACTAGGGAACCTTGAAGGGGAACCCTTTTTGAACCCCTGGAACACAGATCATCTGAAAAAATACTATCAACAATGTTATAGTTAATGTCCTACTGGCCCATAGTTATAATGAATGTGGTGTTTCATAAAACACTTGGAATGTTAATGAGAATATCATATTGGCCCCTCATCTTATGTTTTTCAATTTAGATATCTGTTGGGGTAATTCATGCTAAGACACAAAACATCATTTGTGGTGAACTAGGCTTAAATGATCTTTGGTGATACGACAACATAAATGGGGATAACCTCATCCACACGCTGTCAATAACAAAGGGGAGCATTTAGTCTTAAAACACCATTAATTTGGTGGATAACTACCCTCGATTCGGATGAGGGTAAACGGTAGGGACGACCCTCCATTCACTCTCAAGAAATAGAGGGAGGACTAATAATTTTTTAAAACACCATTAATTTGGTGGATAAATACCCTCGGCTAGGATGAGGGTGAATGGTAGGGACGACCCTCCATTCACTCTCAAGAAAGACGAGGGAGGACTAATAATGTTTTAAAACACCATTAATTTGGTGGATAACCACCCTCGGCTAGGATGAGGGTGAATGTTAGGGATGACCCTCCATTCACTCTCAAGAAAGACGAGGGAGGACTTAATTTTTTAAAACACCATTAATTTGGTGGATAACCACCCTCGGCTAGGATAAGGGTGAATGGTAGGGATGACCCTCCATTCACTCTCAAGAAAGATGAGGGGGGACTAATAATGTTTTAAAACATCATTAATTTGGTGGATAACTACCCTCAGCTAGGATGAGGGCGAATGGTAGGGACGACACTCCATTAACTCTCAAAAAAGACGAGGGAGGACTAATAATGTTTTAAAACACCATTAATTTGGTGGATAGCTACCCTAGGCTAGGATGAGGGTAAACGGTATGGACGACCCTCCATTCACTCTCAAGAAAGACGAGGGAGGACTTAATGTTTTAAAACACCATTAATTTGGTGGATAACTACCCTCGACTAGGATGAGGGTGAATGGTAGGTACGACCGTCAATTCACTCTTAAGAAAGACGAGGAAGAACTAATAATGTTTTAAAACACTATTTATTCGGTGGATAACTACCCTCGGCTAGGATAAGGGTGAATGCTACGGACGACCCTCCATTCACTCTCAAGAAAGACGAGGGAGGACTTAATATTTTAAAACATCATTAATTTGGTGTATAACTACCCTCGACTAGGATGAGGGTGAATGGTAGGGACGACCCTCCATTCACTCTCAAGAAAGATGAGGGAGGACTTAGAGGCACATTAGCACAAATCATAAAAGTGGCAAAATAGAAGATTAAATGAAAAAGAGGGGACCCACTTGTTTACCTACTATCCCCACTAAAGGAAAAAAACTCTTTCTTCTTTAAACTCTTTGATCCCTAGGATGACCCTGTGCGTACTAGGGTTTGCATGGATTCCATGCCACCAATCAACCAAGCCCCCCTATACCTAAACCCCCTGATCCTAACCCTTGGACTAGATCCTTCGCAAGTGTAGTTGCCAACAAAGTTCCTAAAGAAACAAACCTAAAAAGTCCCTCCTCCTTCAGAGGTGAACCTGCTGTGCTTTTTTCGGAAGACGACATTGTAGCCCTCTCAGAGCCTTTCAAGTATTCTATTATTAGGAAGTTTTCCCATGGTAGACCTACGCTAGAAGTTATACAAAAATATTTTCAAACTTTCTCGTTAAAGGCTGCCTTTACCATAGGATTGATTGACTCAAAGCATATTCTCATCCATCTTAATTGTGAAGAAGATTACGTGAGATTATGGTTAAAAGATCAATGGTACATTGGCAAATTCCCCATGAAATGTTTAAATGGACATCCAACTTCAGACCTGATGAAGAGTCTCCTATTGTTCCAGTTTGGATCAATTTCCCCAATCTTCCTTTACATTTTTTTGCAAAGTCCTCCCTTTATTCCATTGCTCAGTTGATTGGTAATCCCATTAAAATGGATTCTTCTACTGCTTCTATGTCTAGGCCTAGCATTACAAGGGTATGTTTAGATATTAACCTTCAATAGGAGAGAATTCACCGAGTGTGGATTGGATGTGGCTCGCAGGGATTCTGGCAACAAGTGAGTTAGAAAAGATACCATACTATTGAGAATTTTGTAAGAAACAAGGTCATGATGAAATTAGATGTGTTTTTAAATACCCCTCTCAATCACTGACCAAGAAGAACATAGACAGAAAGGAGGTTGCTACAAAGTAAATTTATGTGGAGAAGAAGAAGGAATCTATTCAAGTGATAGAAGAGAAAGAAGATCAAGAAAATGGTTCTTTACGAGAAATTAATCAAAAAGAGTCTGAAATGGCTCTATTCAATCAGTTGAGGCAACCTGCAATAGAAACAAACCACTTCAAAATTATTCATCATGATCTCTCTGATGTAGAAGTTATAGACATAGTCAATGTTTCTCTAAGAAGTACTCAAATCCCAGATAAGGAATACACCAAGGATAATACTAAAGAATGCCTATCAGACTCTGAGAAAAGCAAGAAAAATGTCCCACTGGTCGAGGAACTACAGGTATTTTCAGCTTCATTTGATGAGAAATGGAATTCCTACCAGAAGGCTAAAGAGTTAATTAACAAGAAGGAGCATGAAGTTCAAAAAGAAATCCCAATTTTTGGTAATGAAAAAAAAGGTTTTAATCCCAAAAGACAATCAACTGCTACCTTTGATCCTCTATATAAAAGGATCACTAGATCCAGTGGTAAGGTAAACACTCCAACTTCTCCATTCTCTGTTAATAAATGATTAATTTCATTTGTTGGAACATTAGAGGTGTAGCAAGTAAAGCAACAAATCGCAGAGTAAAGAGGCTTAAGAGATCATATTCCCTTCCAGACATTGCATTGTTAGAGCCAAAAGTTGATTCAAGTAAAATGAACAAGTATAAGAGAAAGTGGGGCTTTTCCAATAGTGTTCATAACAGGTCTAATAAAATTTGGCTGCTATGGGATTCTGAAATTGAAGCTACAGTGATCAGAGATAAGGATCAACTTCTATTAATGAAGGTTCAATTTCCTAGTTATAATAAAACTCTATTCATAGTAATAGTGTGTGCTAAATGTACTGCTGAAGAGAGAAAAAGTCATTGGGATATGCTTGAAGATATAGCCATTGAGTTTTGTTACCAATATCTGTTGGTGATGGGGGATTTTAATGTGGTGGCTAATGAAGATGAAAAGATTGGTGGGAATGATATTGACTTTAATGAAACTCTAGATTTCAGAGATATGATTGCCTCTTGTGAATTCATAGATTTGGGATTTAATGGTTCCAGATTTACCTGGACCAATAATAGAGTGGAAGGTACTATCTTTAGTAGGCTGGATAGAGGTTTAGTGAACCCTCAATGGTTAATGGATTTTCCTAATCAATCCATTACTCATCTGCATAAACACTGCTCAAATCATAGACATTTATTATTGTCCATTAAAACAGCATTAGATGGTTGCCCTAAGCCATTCAAATTTCTCTATATGTGGACTTTGGATAATTATATTGACCAGATGATTAAAGATGCTTGGAATATAACAGTGTCTGCCACTCCAATGAAATGTTTTTCTCAGAAATTGAAAAATGTCAAGAAGAAGCTGAGGGAGTGGAATGAAAATCATGTCAAGAATATCTTCCAAAAAGTCCATGATTTGGAAGATTAGCTTCTTATCAAAGAGTCTATCTTTGAGGTTGCCCCTTCAAACACAACCAGAAGAGATCTTCAAGAATGCAAGGCTTTACTGAACCAGGCTCTCAGTATGGAAGAAAGCTATAGGGCTCAAAAGTGTAAGTTAAAATGGCTTAAGGATGGGGACTCTAACTCTAAACTGTTTCATACAGCTGTCAAGGTTAAGAGGAATCTTTTAGTCATTACCAAAATTAAAAATTGGGAGGGGCAGATAGAAGAAACAAAAGAAGTTATTCAGCAAACTTTCATCAACCATTATTCAAAACTTTGGAAAGGAGAACACCTATCAATCAATGAAGAATACTTAAATATTATCCCTCATTCAATTCAAGAAGAAGAAAATGGCAGACTCATTGAAATTCCAGATGAAGAAGAAATACTTAAGGCAGTTAAAAGCCTCAATGAAGACAGTGCCCCTGGACCAGATGGATTTGGAGGTTTGTTTTATTCAAAGTATTGGGGGATTATTAAGGAAGATTTTATTAAAGCAGTGAAAAGTTTTTTTAATGGTGCTGACATGTCCAGAAGCTGGTCCAGCACTAACATCATGCTTATCCCTAAGGTATGTAGCCCAATATATTGTTCTAACTTTAGACCTACTAGCCTGTGTAATTTTTCCAACAAAGTGATTTCAAAAATCATTTGTGAAAGGCTAGGATCTATTCTCCCATCAATTATATCCCCAAATCAAAGTGATTTTGTTAAAGGTAGATGTATCCAAGATAATATTATCTTGGCTCAAGAAATGCTACAATCCTTGGGGGGGAAAATTCATGGTGGTAATATTCTATTCAAGCTAGATATGGAGAAATCCTATGACAAAGTCTATTGGCCTTTTTGTGCTCCACTTTGAGAAAATTTGGGTTCTGTTAGGTGTTCATAGATTTGATTTGGAGATTGATATCTTATAACTGGTTCTCCATCATAGTGAATGGCCAAAATGCAGGCTTTTTCAAATCATCCAGAGGTCTTAGACAAGGAGACCCTCTGTCTCCAAGTCTCTTCATCATTGCCACTAAGGTCCTGAGTAGAAATCTGAATCTTTTGTTTGAAAAGAACAAGGCTATTCCCTTTTCTCATCCTCCTAGAAGTATATTGATCAGTCATTTGGGATTTGCAGATGACCTCATTATTTTCAGTAATGCAGGTAAAAGATCCCTCAAAAACCTATTTAAGGTGGTTTCAGACTTCGAAAAATCTTCTGGGCAACTAGTTAATTTTGGAGAAAAGTTCTTTCTACATGGATAAGAAAACGAACAAGAGTAGAATTATTAACATAGCTAAGACCACGGGTCTCCATCATAAGGCCTTTCCTCTTAAATACCTGGGATGCCCCCTTAGTAATGGTAGACAGATAATTGAGCACTATACTGGTATGATTAACTCAGTTAGAAATAAGATTTTCAACTGGTCTTCTAAGCTAATATCTCAAGGAGGGAGGCTCATTCTAATCAAACATGTTTTATCATCTATTCCCCTCCACATTCTGGCAGTCATTTCCCCCCTAAAGCTGTAATTAACAGGATCAAAGCCTTGCTAAGTAAATTTTGGTAGGGTGGCTTTTCTGCTGATAAGAAATACCAGTGGATAAAATGGGACAATATTTGTTTTCCATTTGAGGAAGGAGGTCTCAGTATCAGAAATCTGGAAGATATCATCAAAGACTCTAGCATTAAGCTTTATTGGATGTGGAGATTTGATAATGGTTTATGGGGTAAATTCATGAGGAACAAATTTGGAGATATTTCATCTAACCCAAAAGGGTCTAAAGCATTTAAGAGAATTATATCTATTAAAGATACAGCTTCTGAGCTCATAAACGAAGATAGACAAATATGGCTTCCTTCAAATTCAGGGGAATTCAACCTTAAGTCTGCTTATAACTGCATCAGGCAGGTTAGACCGTTGGCTCAGAGCTGGAAATTTATATGGTCTAACTTCTGTCCAAAAAAAATTTCCATATTTATTTGGAAAGCCATGCATAAAGTCATTCCTACTTATGAGATTATTCAATCCACTGGTATTAGACTTGTTTCCTGTTGTAGGAACTGTGAAGAAGATGTTGAAACTATAGATCACTTGTTGTGTAAATGTCTCATAGCTCAAGAAGTTTGGAACTTTTTTGGGTCAAGACTGGGTATCAAGATGAAAATGGTCTCTTGTAGGGCTATTCTTATGTCTTGGTGGTTGAACATTCCAAATAGGGATCATCAATCCTTCATTTTTTCAAATCTTCCAAAAATTATCATGTGGGAAATCTGGAAGGCCGGAAATCAAAAACATTTGGAGAACTATCCTGTGTCAGCTAGATCCATCACTAATAATGTAATATCAGCTTTAACTGTTTAATGCTCAGTTCATGTGTTTAAAGACAGATGTAAAGCTGAAGATAGCTATGCTATATCTTGGTTCCAGATCAGAATCAAACAGGATCAAATAAAGCTTACAAAGTGCATCTGGTCAAAACCAGTTTAAGGACTGTTTAAGATAAATGTAGATGGTGCTTCCCAGGGTAACCCAGGTCAAAGTGGTATTGGAGGTGTTTTAAGAGATTTTAAAGGGCATTTTGTAGGGGGATTCAGTAAATTCATGGGGGTGATTACTTCTTTAATTACTGAAGCTAACGCAATTATGGAAGGTATTAACATGTGCAGGAACCTCAATATCAATTTGGAGCTCGTTACGGTGGAATCTGATTTTAAAATCTTGGTAGATTTGATTGTAAACAAAGGTAAACCTCCATGGGCTATACAGGATATTTTGGATAACATTATCTCAGTCCAGTCTCTTAAGATTTCTCATTGTTGGAGAGAATTTAACACTGTAGCTGATTCATTGGCGTCGATGGCTGCTTCTTCTTAAAACTCAGTTAATTATATGTCCTTTTCTTCTCTCCCTAGATTGATAAAGGGCTTTCTGCAATTGGATAGAATAGGTATTCCTCATTTGAGGAAAATTTCTGTGTAATGGGGTTGTTTATAAAACACCAAATTTACTTTCCATCAATTCTTATTTCTTTGTAAAGGGGATATTTATAAATCCCCTAATTTATTGCATTCAAGCTAGAGCTTTGGGCTCAACCTCTAGTTTTCTTTATGTGCGAGCTATTGCCTATTCTTAGGCTTGGTTGAATAATATTTGTGGGGGTTCCGTCCCTCTTCCCAAAAAAAATGAAAAATAGGTCATTTTCATTACAAGTATGAAGAGTTACAGTAAATGTTCAAAAGAAAGTAAAAGACAAAAGCTTTACAAGTAGAGGGTATAGGCCACAGAAGGCCACCCTAATGAGCAACATCAGAAGGTAGAATCCTAGCATCGTCGGGCAGAGTCCCATCGATAACCACAGTAGAAGGTCGATCCTCAGAAGTACCGGTGCCTTAAACATCTAATTGAGACTCCACATGTTCTAGAGCCTAAGATATCTAGGGGTTGTCTAGTTCTACTACCTCTAGAGAAGGACGAATAGATGACACTTTGTCAGCAAATTTCAAGATGACCCACTGACAGGCCATCTTGATTCCCCTCTTCAAGTATTCAAGACCAAATCCTTGGAATTCATCAGAGAGTTTGTAGGCCTCCACAGCATCAGCCTCAGCCCTTTTGATAGCTAAATCAAGATCGCTCTAGAACTGGGTGCCCTCACGGGTTAAAGCCTCGTCCTTGGTTGTAATGAGGTCATCCTTAAGTTTTAATTGAGTAGCATGCTCCTTGGTAAGCTCACCCAGACCCCTCGTATGCTCGGCCTTCACATTCTCCAGCTTGGTCCTTAGATTATATAACTCGATCTTCATGTCGGCCTCAGGTTCAATAGCTCTCTCAGTCTCGTGAAACTTTTATTGGTTCTTAGCCATACACTTGGTGGCAGAGATGAAGGCGTAGATAGACTGTAAAAGACGAGAAAAAGGTCATATTGAAGGGACGATGGCATAGTTTATAAAATATTAGTGAATTAAAATTGACGGGATAAAAGAAATACCTGAGCCAGAGTGTGAAGCCTAAAATAATAAACTTTGGCCGGGGGCATCTTGGCCAAAAAGTCATAGTCTGAAGTTGATGGTGTTGAGAACATGGAAGCCTTGGCAACTTTCATGTTAGTAATTAAAAAGGAAGGATCGGCCTTTAGGAAGGTCAGATTAAACGACCAGTAGGAGCCCATGTATGAGGAAGAACTAGTTCCCTCGGTATTTGTCCGTGGGACCTCCACCCTTACCTTTGCATAAGAATCAGGTTGAGTGCCAATAGGGGCTTATGGCTCCTTTAGCTTACGGGTCTTAATGGTCGGCTCCATTGGGGTTGGCCCCACTACCTTTGTTTTCTTATGGGTCTACTGAGGCTCCTTACCCTTCTTCTTTCTCAAGCCAGACATCAAGCTAGGGGCAGTCATTTCCCAAAGTTGATCAGATACATTTGAAGGCCGACCAAAAAAAATGAGAAAATACATTAGATACAAGTAATAATAATGAGGAAACACTTGGAAGGAATTAAAACAAAAAGTAACTCACATAATTAAGTCAATGGGCTGACCCTCAGACCAGTTTCTTTGAGGAAACGAGGGATCATTACACCTTCAAACTTGGGAATCTCACCCTCTTTACCCTGATCCCTCAGGTAGTCGGCTATAGCCTTTTCATCCAAGCTAAGTTCAGGGTCTGACCTTGATTTCATGGAGGGGTTGGACCAGGATCTAGGGACCCTCGGGATGTCTTCAAGAGGATTAACCCCGACAGGGAATTCCCAATCCCCAGAAACAAAAAAGAACCTCTTCTTCCAATTATGGTTGGAAGTTTGTGCGATATGGATAAGTTTCTTGTCTGACTTTCTAGCCCCTAAATGGAAGTATCCAGGTTGCTTAGATGAGGAGGTTATGTTATAATAAGCCAGGAACATATCCGTTGAGGTATCGTCAGTAAAAGTGTTTTTCTAAAGGGAGATGTAGCTAAGGATGATCCTCTAGGAGTCAGGAGGAAGTTGGGAAGGAGCAACCCCAAGGGTTGAGAGTATGTCAACTATCACAGGATGAAGAGGGAACCTAACGCTGACCCTAAACATCAGCTTATACATGGCAACTTCTCCTTCTCTCCCCTAGAAGACCTCATCTTCATCCGGGATCCTCATATTTACATTAGGATTTATACCAAAGAGGTGCCTCCGTAGTAAGAGGTCAGGATCCCTAACAGATGAGATAAAAGAAGAGGCTCCTGAGGTGTCAACTTGATCATTATTGGAATCCTCACTATCTTTCTTGACCCCATTTCCCTCATCCTCATCCCTCTTATCACCAAACCTCTCGGCCTCATCATTTATTGGAGGGACATCTGGAAAAGTGTCTTGGAAAGCAAGGGGGGATATGGCCGTCACAGGGATAGCCTCATGATGAATTGTTCCCTCGGCCTGTCGACTTAGGCTAAGTGTTTATGAGTCTTTCCTCCCAGAAGTCCCAGCACCCATAGGAGACGATGCTCTGGAATCCATTTCTTCCTCTTGCCTCTGACTCTAGGCTGAACGAGAGAATGACCCGAAGGGCGATGGTAAAACTGTGGCTAACGAAATTAGGAAAATAGGTCATACCCAGATAGGGTCGGCCCTATGTCTACACTCGTTCTCTTCCTCTATTCTCCTAATCTCTGAAAATCACCTCTCTCTTAAAATTGGAAACTCCTCGGCTAAATCATAATGCCTTTGGATCATTAAGAGGAAGACCCTACACTTGAGGAATTTTCTCAAACAAGTTGACTAAGTTGACTTTTGGATTAAACCTAGAGAAACAAAGGGTTTTGGGAATGAAGACACAAGAATGGAAACAGTGAAATTCATCGGAGAGTCGTCAAAAAACCTAAGAATTGCTACAAATCGATACTAAACCACCACAAAAAAGTGGGAGAGGGACCCAGGAAGGCTTACCGCTCGGATTCTAGCCCCAAAACCAACGGAGAAAGGTGGAAACATGGCGGAAAAAGCAAACCTTCAAAAGGAAATTTTGCATAAAGTATTTAAGATAAAAAACAAAATAAAACTGCAAGAAAGAGAAAGAAAATGGAGAGAACGGTGAAGGAATTACCTGGAAGAGAAGACCGAAACTGGAAGAGAACTTGAAGCTTTCACAAAAATGCAAGAGTGGAGGTTTAATTTCCAAAGTTAGAGAGAGAACGTACACACGAAGAAGAACACGAAGAAGAAGAAGAAGAAGAAGAAGAAGAAGAAGAAGAAGAAGAAGAAGAAGAAGAAGAAGAAGAAGAAGAAGAAGAAGAAGAAGAAGAAGAAGAAGAAGAAGAAGAAGAAGAAGAAAGAGAGAATTGCTTGAAAAAAGGTTAAATACTTTGTCATTAGTGGTCCCATTAACCAAAGCGGTGCACAACCCATGAGGAGAATCATCATTAGGGCACAGTCCCAAGTGTGATGTGTAGCCATCATTTCTCGGGAACAAAAAATGATGATTGACACTTGACACGTCACCCATCAACCTGATCACTCATCAATTCAACCTCCATGGGCCATATTACCCCTCATCCATCTTAACAGCATTAATGACTAAGGGCGAGGGGTGATTGATATACCAAAGTACACCCTCGGCCAGGCCGAGGGTATCCCCGTCCCAAACGAGGGCTCAACTCCACTACCCCAGGGGTCATACTTAAGATGGAGGGTCATACTGAATATAGGGGTCAGACAAGCCGACCCCATCATTGGCAACCAAGTTCTAACGACAGTACGACTAGATGACCTTTTGGAGATCGACCCCACTATTTACTTTGATGACCCGAGTCAGCCCAAGCTCGAGGAGATAGAAGCCTCATCTTTGCGATTGTCCAAATGACTGGTCGACCCTATGAGGGGTCGACAGTGAGAACATCCCACATTCTACATCCAGTAGCTAGGACCCAATAAGACATCGTTGACCTCATCCTCGGCCTATCACTGTAAGCTGAGGGTGATACCATTATGGTTAGTGGTTCGGGGGACGCGTGGGACAGTGAGTGTAGGAATCATATAGCACGTGGACTAAACTTTTATAATAAGGTTATTCTCTCACGTGAGGGAATATTGTATCTTCATTACCTACAAGTGGCCCAGCCAGGTGTCAACAAGGGATTGACTAGATCATCATTCACACGCTCAATGCATGCTTGGGGGGTACACTACTCCCCCCAAACCCTATATATACTTATCATCTTCAACCTTGTAAAGGGATGGATAATTGTTACCCTAGCAAAAACTCTTCTTGTATACACAGTAAAAAGAGAAAGCTTATGTGCATTGTATCCAAGGCCATTAGTGCCCCTATTTAGTGGATCATACACTCACAGTGGATGTAGGCCTGATTGGTTGAACCACTATACATCATTGTATTTATTCCTCTTTTACTCATCCCATTCTATATACTTATATACACACATGCTCTATTGTTGCCATTGTTGTTAACTGTTTGAGCTCAACACCTTTTATCTAGTGGTGTTGAATCTTAGCATCATCACTCAAGATCATCCATATGCCTCTTGTCCTTATGGCTTTTTGTCAACATGCCATCCACATATACTTCCATATCCTTTCTAGTCTGTTCCTCAAATATCTTATTCACCAGTCTCTCATATGTTGCTACAGTATTTTTTAGGCCGAAGGGCATAACTTTGTATCAATATGTGCCTTTTTCTATGATAAATGAGGGTTTCTCAGCATTGGTTGGGTCCATAAAGATATGATCATATCCTGAATAGGTACCCATGAAACTCATCAATTCATGCCTAGTCGTGGAATTTACCATCTGATCCATCTTTGGTATCGGAAAGTTATCTTTTGAACAAGCTTTATTCAAATCAATGAAGTTTACACACATCCTTCATTTACCATTAGGCGTTGGTACGATGACTGCATTAGACAGCCACTCTGGGTAGACCACCTCCCTGATGAACTCAGCCTTCCCTAAATTTTTAACTTCATCTCTTAATACCTCATATTTTTCTCCAGAGTAGATTATTTGCCTCCGTCTAATCGGCTTTACTCCTATATTTACATTCAGTTTGTGGCAGAGGATATTTGGATTAATTCCTGGCATGTCCTCGTGACTCCAAGAAAAAATACTTTGTCTCTCCCTCAGCAGCTTGATCAACTTTTCTTTTATTTATTTCTTCAATGGCTTTGACAATTTAGATGGGTTTTTTCGGCTCGTCCTCATTGAGGACGACGGATTTTACCTCCTCAGTGGCTTTGCCTTTCTTTAATTTTGTCTTGTCTCTTGGATCGAGAGTGTTGATACCAAATTTAGTCTTCTGACATGGACCAATCACTCGAAGACACGTGGCAATTACAAACACTTTCATCGAATAAGATACTGCCACTGAGCTACTCAAGCGCCCCGAGCAACTCAGGCATACCGAGTAGCTTGGGCGCCCCGAGGAACTAAAAGTACCGAGCAACTCAGGTTTATCGAGCTACTTAGGCGGTCCGAGCAACTTAAGCGTACCGAGCAACTTAGGCGGTCCGAGACACTTAATGAAAAGATAGCTACGCATTAAATGCGCATTATTATCATACAAATGTATATGTCTACTGTATAACAGCGCATTATTCTTTTATATGTACAGCCTCAAGGCTATAAATACATTGTAACCTCTTCATAAGAAGGGTACTCTAGATCTCTTGATAAGCCACTTATCAAGAATTCCAGGCAAACAGTCAGCAATACAAAAATAGTGGACGTAGGCCATTCTCATACGACTGAACCACTTTAAAAATCCTTTGTCTTATTTACTTATTATCTTATTTATCTGTAATTAAATAATTAGAGATAATCTAATTTTTTACATCAATAGATTGTCGCCTTCTATAGGAAACGACTATACTTAGCGTATTTCACCAAAATAATTCATCATCAATGGCAGATAATCCAGAATCCAGTAATCGAAACACTGGTATCCCTCCAAACCTTTCTACTCCCCCAAATGTTCAACATCTGGCGAGTATAATGGCTAGTTTAGCCCAAGGCCAAACGACCATGCAAGAAATCATGCGTTAACTTATATAAATTGTTCAAGGCGGAGTGTCGGCCCAATCAGGACAACGAAGTGTTAAGAGAAATACCCGTTTACCCTCTTCACGAACTAGGCGAACGATATTCCCAGAGGAATCGCAATCTAGACGCACTGAATCATATCGTACTGAAAGATCTAATGATCCTTCTTATCAACCTGGTCGGACTTCATCAGTACGAGCTACAGATTCTTAATGAAACATCACTCTATCTCCAGAAAGGATTATTTCTCTAGAAAGGTTGAGTAGAATCTCTCCTTTTGATCGATTGGCCCTAGGAGGAATATAAATCCTCCTAAGATTGCGTCGAGGAACTCCCCACGACCATCTGATCTATGGGAAGGCTTTACCCAATCACGACCAACAGCTCGATCCCAAGGGTAAAAATCAATGCGATCAGTTGCTCGAACAAATAGGCCCGAGGTGGGAAACGATGCGTGTAAGGGCTCTATTCAAAGGTTGGAGGACAGATTAGAGGAAATGGCTAAGACCAAGAATCCTCTACAAAAAACTTTTGTCCAAGGGACACCATTTGTACAGGAAATTATGGATTTTCCCACACCATCAAAATTCAAAGCTCCTATGGTGACGCTTAAATATGATGGAAAAATTGAACATGTCCTTCATATAGAACAATATCAAGCAGCTGCCGATATCTATGCAGTTCCAGACGAGATGAGATGCAGAGCATTTTTAGGAACTCTTACCGGATCAGCTCAGATATGGTACAACAACCTTCCTCAGGTGAAAATTGAGACTTTCTTTCAACTGGCAGAGCTCTTTATCGAGAACTTCTGTTTTGGAGCGAAGCCAGTCAAACGAGTAGCACACTTGCTAAGTGTTAGACAGAAGGCAGGTGAAAACACCAGGGACTATATTACTCGCTTCAATAACGAGAAACTTGAAGTAATTGATTACGAGGAGAAAACAGCAATTACTGCTCTGATGAGTGGATTGTTGCCAGATAAGTTGTACTACACTTTAGCCAAAGATTCGCCTAGGACCATGGCAGAACTGATGGCAAAGGCAGCTAAAATCATGAATGTCGAGGAAGCCATGGCTGTGAAGAAGAACGCAGATACTAAGGAGACTAAGGTGGAAGATGGTAAAACTGAAAAGACGGATTAGAAGAACAATGGTGGCAATAAGCAGTCGAAAGGAAAGCAAGCACTGGAGCAGATGAAGAAATTTGGAAATTACACTTGTAACACCCATCATTTTTCATGCATTAAATATGTAATTAATTCGGGAATTGAAAATTACTTGTGAGACATAATTTTAATTGAATTAATTAGGGAAATTTTATTTAAATATTAATCGGTGAGTGAATGGTTAATATTTACGGGAATTTATTAACTAAGTGAATAATAATCAATTAATTAAGTCATTTCGAGTATTAATGGCAGGGTATGCACTTATCTCAATCGGGAGTCGGTATAGACTAAAGGGGTGGGGGGAATAAGTATTTTTATAAATTGATTCGGATGCCAATTCTGAGTGTACGGTTGAGTCCGAATGGGCTGAGATAGTCGGAAAAGTGTACTCGGGGGTAGTAAACGGGTCACGGGGCATTTTTAGACATAGCCGGTCCCACACGGGGGCAATTGGGTCATTTGGGCTTGGCCATTAGGCAAAAAACGGGATTTAGGTTAATTGTTAAGTTAGGAGAAGAAAGAAAATGGCTGATAGAGTTTTAGAAAAAGGCTAAGTGTGTTAAGGAACCCTAATAGCAGTTAAAGGCAGTTTTGGGATCACTAGAGAGCCCACAAGGATCATCTTCAACCTTGAAATTCATCTCCGAATCAGACACTACGAAACCTAAGGCAAGTGGATAACTTGCAATAGTATTGAATCTGCTTTTCAATTCATATTCATGTGATGTGTTTGATCAAAATTTGTTTTGGGTGTTCATGGCATAAACATGAGGTTTTGAAAATAATAATCTGATTTACGAATTTGAATGAGGATTCTTGTAGAAATCTGATATTATAAATTGATACATATCTGCTAGGATGATAAATGGATAATTAGAAACGAATTTGGTGAAGGGATTTGGGATGTAAATGGGTAAGGAATTAAAGATGAATATTTCCCCAAATTCAGAAATTGTAGTTAATGGACGAATTAATAACGTTGGAGGGCATTCTGGAGGTCCCTAATAAGGTTCCTAACATGTATTATTGTTAACAAGGCTTGAGATTGCTGGTAGAAGGAGTTAGGGTTATCTGAAACTCGTTCATGGCAAAATTTGTCTTCGCGAAGAAGACGAAGACCTGCTCGATCGATCGATCGAAGGTCTGGGGTCGATCGATCGATGGTCGGCAGATTTTGACAGTTCGCCCAGTTTTCTTTTATATGAAGAAAATTTTAATTTAATCTTTTTCCATGAATTAATTTGGTGAGAAATTTATACATGGGTTTTAAATCTAATTAATGGTGAATAAAGTTAATTTAGAATTTGGAGACGGCTTAGTGTGACATCATAATTTAAATTTGTTGGGTTTTGGAGAAATTAGGTGTGACACACTAAGGTTGAATTTTTGGGAAGGTGTTCGAAAGGATTAAATATAGATGTAGTGAACAAGTCCGGGGATAACGATTGAGGAATACCAAGAGATAAATCTTATTTAGGTAAAAGCTAAATAATTCGGGAGTCGGGAATTTAGACTCGGGTGAGGTTAATTCGGACTACGAGAGTAAGTCCAATTTTATGGTGGGGGCGACACCAAAGGTGACTTAATTAATTAATGTGCGAATTAATTAATAATTAAAGTTGGACCATAAACTCTTAATAAATTAAATAGGCTTATGTTACGGATTTTGTACATGGTCTAGCCGGGACATTTTATATTTATATATATATATATATACGGAGTGTGATAGTATATATATATAATGTGTGTGCATTAATATCAGTGATTGAATATTATTAGTATATACTCTAGTGATATAGGGGGAGGTTGTGCGTAGTGGATGAATCCCCTAGCTTGAGGAGTAGGGCGTGTATAATCCCAGGTCATAGCGTCCGTTATATGGGTGAGGGGCATCTCACTTTCAGGGAAGGAATATGACCGCCTCCAATTCGTATGTTAAACTAAGTTAGTGAGCGAATCTAACTTGGATAACTAGGTTATGTGAATACACCTAGTGGGATAGCACTTGGGAAAATTTATATTTTGTGAGTATTTTTACTCGGTCGAAAGTTTGTAGTAAATGTTATTTCAGTATGTTTGTGAATACTGTAATATGATTAAATATATAATTAGGTAAATAATTATATATGGGATAATTAATACATAGTGAAAAATGTATTATGTGCATAACGGGCATGAATGCTATATGAAATTAAAAAGGGTAATGATTTAATTAAGTTTGACGTTTATAATAACTTAAAAATCATGAATTAAGGCATACTCGGTTAGAGTAGGTAAATTTCAAGGGTTAAAATAAGTATTGGGTCAGGAGCATAGGACCTAGTAAATTAAATGGGAGCGTTAGTATTGCACATTAGAGGAGGGGTGAGGAAGTCCTCAAGAGAGTGCGACACTAACTAAAATATGAAGAGCATGCATATTTATTTATTACTGCAAGTTAATCATTTGTTAAATGTTTTCAAATGTTTTTGGGTACTAACCCTTGCTATAAAAATTTTAAAAAACTTTTAGGTGTCCAGCCACAGGGACGCCAGGCTTGACTCTATTCCAGGTATCCTTTGCTGCAGCACATGTGGATGCTGCGGGGTTTTTGATAGACGCCTCCTTCTTTCATTCATGTAGAGACTCTCTAGTAGTTATCTGAGCTTGTCTCTCACAGTTCATTTATCAGTATTAGACTTGTTGAGACTTTCTTCTTATCTTTACTTGTATTGGATATTTGGATCGATGGTTTATTCGGTTAGGTAATTTATTTGTGAATGGTTATTTTAGTTAACTGTGATTGTGTATTATTTTATGTTCCGCATGAGTTTTATTTAATTAATTGAAAGATAAAAATTGTCACAAGTCTACTTTTCTCACTTAGGTGGTTAGTAATTAAAAAAGATGACAGTGATGCTAAGAATGAACCAACTGAGAAACCTTTTCTAACTTGATTTAGGACTGATCACCCGGGATTAATTAGGCGAGGTGTCACAACACTCCTTTAAAGGTAGATATAAATCACATTCTGGAGGATATCAAGAACAGCGAGGAGCTAGCCTGGCGAGCGAAAATGAAGGCAGATCCTGACAGAAGAGATACGTCCAAATATTGCGAATTCCATAAAGACCATGGTCATATGACCAAACATTGTATAGCTCTTTAGAATGAAATTGAAGCACTCATTAGACGAGGAAAATTGGCTAAGTATGTTGATCGCCAAAGTGGTGGAAAGACCAACGACCGAGGAAGGCAAAGATCTAAATCTCCTCGTCGAGCGAAAGCAGAAAAGAAGAGAGACCACAAAGATGATCTATAAGATGATCCCGATCTCCCCAAAAGACCAAGACAGCCAGAGCGTGAGGTATTTTTAATCCATTTTGGGTCATTTAAATGTAATGTTATTACAGGTGGAGATGCAGGAGGTGGAGATCTTACTGCGGAGAGGAAAGCTTACCTCAATGAGGCTCAAGCCTGCTCGTACATACATCGAATAAACTTGGCAGAAGATGATCGCCCGAGGAAGGTGAATAAAGACAAGCTGGTCATTGGTTTCTCCAAAAATGACCTGGCAGGTGTACTGTATCCTCATGATGACCCATTGGTCATCAAGATGAGAATGAAAGAGGTGGTGATTTCACGAGTACTAGTGGATAATGGTAGCTCGGTAGATATCATGTTCAACCCATGCTTTGACAGTTTGAATCTAAAGTTACCCCAGTCGGAGCCCTATCATAGACCCCTCCTCGGTTTTACTGGAGAAAAGGTTTTTCCACTTGGGATGATCAAGTTTGATATGCTTATCGGTACATGGCCTGATTATCGAACAGAAAGAGTACGATTTTTCGTAATGGATAAAAATGTCCAATCAGCTTACAATATCATCATGGGAAGGGTAGGTCTGGAGAAGTTCGAAGCAGTACCATCTACTGTACATCAATGTTTAAAATTCCCAACCAACTTTAGAGTAGGAGTGGTGAAAGGCGACCAGAAAGTAGCTCGTGAATGCTACTATTCATCTGCCGAACAAGAGGAACGCAAAGAATCCAAAAAGAAGATTACTACGTAGCAAGTGGATGAAATAGAAGATGCATAGATTTAAACGTTAGACCCCAGAGACGAGTCCCAACTCGTAAAGGGACAGGCCATGGAGGCTACCGAAAATGTCATTCTGGACGACGAGCATCCAGAACGAACAACTCAAATTGGTGCATCACTGGATGCATCAATAAAATAGGAATTGATAGCATTTCTAAGGCGCAGAAAGTAAACTTTTGCATGGAGTCATGAAGACATGCCAGTGATAGAACCGAGTTTCCTGTGCTACGAGCTCAATGTAAACAAGGAGGTCAAGCCAGTGAAGCAGCGAAGAAGGGTGTTTAGTTCGAAAAAGAACCAGGCTATACAGGAAGAAGTAGAGAAACTACAAAAAGACTTTTTCATTGAGGATGTCAAATATCCTGATTGGATAGCAAATATGGTGATGGTAAGGAAGAAAAATAACAAGTGGAGGATGTGTGTGGACTTCACTGATCTTAATAAGGCATTCCTAAAGGATCATTTTCCTTTGTCCCGAATCGATCAATTGGTGGACGCTACCTCGGGGCATGAATTGTTGAGTTTCATGGATGCTTACTCTGGGTACAACCAGATTAAAATGAAGCCTAAAGACAGGGAAAGTACCTCTATTATCACCCCAAGGGGAACTTATTGCTATAATTTTATGACTTTTGGACTTAAAAATGCAGGTGCAACATATCAGCGGCTGATGAACAAGTTGTTTATGGAGAAAATCAGTCACAACATGGAGGTTTATGTTGACGATATACTGACGAAGAGAAAGAAAGATGTTGATCATCTAGTTAACTTAGGTCAGACCTTTGATCAACTAGAGAAATATCAAATGAAGTTAAATCCCACCAAGTGCATATTTGGGGTACGAGAAGGTATATTTCTCGGATATATTATTAACCAACGAGGTATCAAAGCAAACCCTGAAAAGATAAAATCCCTATTGGAGCTGTGATCTTCAACTACGAAGAAGGAAGTGAAAAGTCTCACAGGGCGAGTCGCCGCACTCAACAGATTCGTGTCACGAGCAATAGACAGATGTCTCCCATTCTTCAAAACACTCCGAAAAACTTTTGAGTGGAATGATGAATGTGAAGAGGCCTTTCAAGAATTGAAGAAATGTCTGGGGACACCTCCATTATTATCTAGACCAGTGATGGGAGAAAAACTATACTTGTACCTAACAGTCTCAGAAAATGCAGTGAGCTCAATGTTGATAAGAGTAGAGCACGGAGTACAAAAACAAGTCTATTACACCAGCAAGGCTTTCTGAGGAGCAGAAATCAGATATCCAAGGTTGGAGAAGTTGGCTCTAGAGCTGATTGAAGCAAGTAGAAGGATGAGGCCATACTTCTAAGCCCATACTATAGTGGTGTACACCGATATGCCATTAAGACAAGCTCTGCATAAATCAGAGAAATCAAGAAGATTGATGTACTGGGCAGTAGAACTTGGTGAATATCATATAGTTTATGAGCCTAGATCGTCGCTCAAAGGGCAGGCAGTAAAGGATTTTATCGTGGAGTTTACTCAGGAAGATGCCTTCGAAGAACAAGAGTTGAATATAGACCAACCTGTGGATGTTACAGGATCATCAAATTTAAACCCCGACCAACTTACGTGGGTAGACGAGCAAGAGAAAATGATAAATGAGCAGAGAGAAGTGCTAGAGGAGGACAAAAGGAAGCACCAAATATTCCACCGAGGAACTCTGTCTGATCAAAAATTTGATAATGAAGTACCTGTATGGGATTTGTATGTGGATGGCTCTTCATGCACTACAGGTAGTGGAGCAGGAATTATTTTAAACAGTCCGGATGAGATTGATGTGGAGTATGCTTTGCACTTTCAATTTAAGGCTTCTAATAATGAGGCCAAATACGAAGCAATGATTGTGGGTCTAAGTCTAGACAAAACTGTGAAAGCAGAGCAAGTCGCTGTGTTCAATGATTCCTAGTTAATCGTAAATCAAATTCTGTGGGTGTATGCAGTAAAAGGAGAATCAATGGTCAAGTATCATGCTAAAGCAATGGAGGTTTATTGAGTTTTACTGCAGTTCAGTTGATTAGAATACTAAGACTGGAGAATGCGAGGGCAGACGCCCTAGCTCGATAGCATTAGCCATACGTACCGATCTACAAAGACCAATTCCAATAGAAATCCTAGCTGGTCGGAGCATAGACGAAGATCTGATGATAAACTTCATTGCCCTCGACTTGGGACCATCTTGGATGTACCCCATTAGGGCCTATATTGAAGAGGGGGCTTTGCCAACTGATAAACTCACAGCCAAAAAACTAAAGTTTAAAGTTGCTCGTTATGTATTGACCAGTGGCATTTGATATGGACGAGGAATTATAGTAGGGCTACAAAGATGTGTCCATCCCTTGGAAGTGAAAGATTTGATCTAAGAGGTTCACGAAGGGTCTTGTGGAGCCCATATAGCAGGTCGGACGCTTTTACAAAGAATAACAACGCAGGGGTATTACTCGCCAACAATGAGAGCTAATTGCGTAGCTTATGATAAGAAGTGCGATAAATGTAAACGTTTCTCATCCATCCGAAGAATTCCCCAAGCATTATTAACACCCATAACGTCCCCTTGGCCATTCGCCATGTGAGGGATAGACTTGGTAGGACCACTTCCAACGACTAAGGGAAGATTCAAATACCTAGTGGTTGTTGTGGATTATTTTACTAAATGGGTGGAAGTTGAGCCTCTCATTGATATGACATACGACAAAGTCTATCAATTTATTTGGAAGAATATTATTTGCAGATATGGTCTCCCACATGCATTCATTACTAACCATGGAACCCAGTTTGATAACGAGGAGTTTTCTGTGTATTGTCATCAATCCAATGGACTGAAGATCCACTCTGCACCAGGCCATCCCCAAAGCAATGGGTAAACTGAGGTGACAAACAAAACGCTACTGAATGGTTTGAAAAAATGACAGGATAATGCAAAGGAAAATTGGATTAACGATCTACATTATGTGTTGTGGGCTTAGCGTACCACACCACGAACAGCAATAGGAGAATCTCCATACATGCTGGCATTTGGGAGTGAGGCTGTCATACCTGCTGAATTGGGTCTACCCACGTATAGGGTGCTTAATTTCAATTCTCCTATCAGTGATTTGATGAGAATATTAGACCTGGATATGCTCGAAGAAGTTAGGGAAGAAGCAACAATCAGGAATGCAGCATATCAACAACGAATAGCTTTGTTCTATAACAAAAGAGTGAAGGAGTGTGATTTGAAGGAAGGGGATTATGTGCTAAAGAAAGTGATCCAAAAGAATAACAAATTAGAAGCCCACTGGCATGGACCCTATAGAGTAAAAGAAGTTGTTCGTCCAGGTACATACAGGATTGAAACCTTGGAAGGAGAAGAATTCAAGAAGGCATGGAATGCAAAGCATCTGCGCAAGTATTATCAGTAATTGAAATTCCAATGTAATGCAGTTTCTTCAATATGAATAAAGAGATGTTTCACCTAGTTCCTTTTTTGTTGAAGTTTTTTTTGGAACACTAGTGCTACACACTACACAAACCCACCCAAATTCAGATCCATTACCATCAACTCCGGTTGGTCGGCAAATGGCAAATCAATTACCACCAACTCCGGTTGGTCGGGAACTCATTACCACCAACTCCGGTTGGTCGGCAAATCAATTACCACCAACTCCGGTTGGTCGGGAAGTCATTACCACCAACTCCGGTTGGTTAGAAAATCAATTACCACCAACTCCGGTTGGTCGGGAACTCATTACCACCAACTCCGGTTGGTCGGCAAATCAATTGCCACCAACTCCGGTTGGTCGGGAACTCATTACCACCAACTTCGATTGGTCGACAAATCAATTACCACCAACTTCGTTTCGTCAGGAACTCATTACTACCAACTTCGATTGGTTGGAAATTCAATTACCACCAACTCCGATTGGTCGGGAACTTAATACCACCAACTCCGGTTGGTCAGAAATTCAATCACCACTAACTCCGATTGGTCGGGAACCCTATACCACCAACTCCGGTTGGTTGGTAAACTAGGCAAGAAGCTGGATGACCTCCCGGGGCATCCACTATCTAGGCAAAAAGGTAATCCATACGAGATTACTACAACTAAGCAGGAACATGCGATGAAAATTATTCCATTGCTTAGGCCCAAAGAGAGAGAAGTCACTATAATCAAACAACAAATGAGATAAATATAGTATATACATATATATTTACCAACCAACAAGCAAGGACATTATACAAATTATTTAGAAGAAAATGAAATGACAAAAGACTAAAGACTAAAAAAAAATTCATTCAAATCAAGTAAAATTACATATGATGTGAAAAGTCTGATTCATTACATAAGAATATCCTACTCTATGGGTTTCTTCCCCTCTGCTTTTGAAACAGGTTCTACCCCGGCTGGAGGATCACAGCATTCTAACATTCATTACAGAGGGCCGATCAAGCAAGTGCTCTGGGCGAGATATCTCAAAGTTTACATGAAGATTGTAATCGCCGAGGTACTTTGAAATCAAGCATTGAGGAATTTCGCGAGCAGGAATCCAACTAATATCAAGCTTAAAAGGAGGCACAGTAAAATCGAGCACCCCAGGATCATAATAATCCCAAAAGTAATGACCCTGCTCCAATTTTAGCACACACAAGGCATTCAACCACCCCTGCTTATATTCCTCATTATTTGATTGCTGCAACCGAGCATCAAGATGGTACAAAGCTTCGTTATACCCAGACATCCAAGATTCTCTGGGTTGTTTGTGAAACTGATAATTTAACCTCTCAAGTTGATCGTGGAGTTTCTTCACTAGAATTTCGTTACTTTTCAGAGCAAAGCTTTGATTAGAAAGTTCTTCGATGAAGTTCATAATCTTTGATATGCCACAAATGTACCACCTCGTCTCAGAGACATCAACCTCGGCCGAGAACAAGGCCGACGTTGGAAGGGCCTTGGATCAGTGACCGGCAGCCTCGTCCATAATAGGGTCGGCCCTGGCTGACACCACTACCAACCTCTTAAAGAGGAGACTGCATGAATCAGGGGTCAGTAGTTCGTCAGTTCACCCAGTAATGACAACCTCGGCCGAGGATAGGCCGAGGTTACAAGGAGCCATACTTATACCAAGGTCAACCCCATCAGTGAATAAGTAGATATTTCAGGACTATTCCAGCTTAACCTCGGCCCAGGCCGACCTTAATACCTTACCTCGGCTTCACTTAAGCCGGGACCATACCGGCTCATCTCGGATTGGATGGGTAGCTAAACCTTACCAACCTCGGACTCTTCTAGGCCGAGGTTAGACCAAGCATGGAGGCCGAGCTCTTATTGACATATGTGTGGGCAAGGACACGTGGACACAATTCAGTTATAACAAATCATTCCCACCACGTGAGGGAAATATTTCATCATCATTCTCTACATGTGACAGGGACAGATGTCTTCATCATATTGGCTATATCAACACACACATGCTCTTTACATGCATGGGGGGGGTACACTACACCCCCAGGCACTATAAATGCTTGTCTTCTCCTTCTTGGAAAGGGATCCCCGAAATTAACAACCCTAGTTGAAGCTTTGTCTAAACGCACAGTAGAGAGAGAAAGCTTGAGAGACTGTATCTATGGCCATTAGAGCCCTCATATAGTGATATCAACCACACACCTTCACAGTGGACATAGGCATTATTGGTTGAACCACTTATATTCCGATGTAAATCCTCTTCTCCTCACCTCCATCTAATATATGTGTACATACTCTTATGCTACCATTGTTAACATGGAAATGATCCCATCAACACCTTAAAGGGTGGTGTTGTTTCCAGCATCATCATTTTGGCGCCATCTGTGGGAACAAAAAAGAGTTATCACTTCCTCCTCTTCAGCTTAACCTCATCAGAGACTCTGGTGGTGAACTGAGCACTACCCTTTGTGTGGAGCTGCTTCACCATTGAAAGAGGTCCTTTAAGGTATTATGCTCATCTGCTACTCAAGCTCTTTAGTGTTAACATATGGCACCAGAGGTACCACCGCCTCTTCCGCCGCCTGGTGCGGGAGGACCTAGTTCCAGCTAGGCATCGCCTCAGTCTGAAATGGCGGAGGTAGCTGCAGCCTTCAGGTCTTTGTCTGCAATGCAACAAGCTATGCAGGAGCAGTTTGCACAACTCAGCCAAACTATGATAAGGCCACCTGGAGTTTCACCATAAATGATCACTCCGGCGGCTGTCCGACCTCATCCTGACGCCAGAGGACCACACCAGGCATCAATGAAGGACTAACCTGCCCCCCAGCGGAGGAGGGACGTTGCTGACCTTAGGCGCTTACGCCTGGGGAGGCAAGGAAACCCTTGCCCGGAGGATAGGTATGATGATCTAGAGGCGGAAGATGTGCCGAAAGAATGTTGGGAGTCGTATGAGGTCTCGAATAATACTGTAAATCCTCTTCAGCAGAGCTGAGGTTGTGGTGATCGAAGAGGTGAAGAGGCCCAGCAGCGAGGATCAGCTTTTGATCGATTGAGTATAGGTTCAGCCTTTGAGAGGTTGGGCCCAGTAAATGACCTAAGACATAGGTTATCAAGGTCAAGGAGTGCAGACGGCTCACAAAGAGGAGAGGGACAGCGTCATCCACACCAAGGCCGACCTCATGTAGGAAGAGGTAGAGATCAGGAAGAGGTCAATAGTCAACGTTGCGATGCGGCTGGGGAACCCTCGGTCCATCCCTTGGAGGTGGCTGGGGACAACCTCGACCTGGCCGATGGTAGGAGACCATGGAATGACTCTATCCAACGTCTTGAGGAGAATATAGGAGACCTCATTAAGAGCCAAGACCCTTTACAAAGAGGTTTCTCGGAGGGCTCCCCCTTTGTGGAAAGGATAGTGAGCTTCCCAACTCCTGCTAAGTTCAAGCCACCCGTGGTGTCTCCCAAGTATGACGGTAGCACCAACCCTGTACATCACATTGAGATGTATCATTCAGCAGCGGACATCTACTCGATACTTAATAAGATGAGGTGTAGGGCCTTCTCTGGGACTTTGACAGGAGCAGTACACAGCTGGTTCACTTCTCTTCCGAAGAATTCAATTGAGAACTTCAAGGGCTTGGCTGAACGATTCATTCACAAATTCTGTTTTGGGGTAAGACATCAGAAGAAGACCACTCATTTACTGTATGTCAAGCAAGGCAAGAACGAGTGCCTACAGGAATACATCTCTAGGTTCAACAAAGAAAAACTTAAGATCGAGGATTACGAAGAGAATATAGCCATGACCGCCCTCATAGGAGGTCTTCAGAAAGGGAAGTTGTTGTGGAAACTCACAGAAGACCCTCCCAAGTCTATAGCAGAGCTACTCGCAACTGCATGAAAGGTAATGAATGCCGAAGAGGCAATGGCTACCAAGTATGAGGATGAGAACCGCGGTAGTAGCGGGAAGTCCCAAAGAAAGAAAGACGAAAAGAAGAGGTCAACCGATGACAAGTTCGCTCACTATACTCCTCTAAATGTGAGCTGTGAGCATATCCTCAACGAGATCAAGAATGACGGGACTCTAAGATGGCCGGAGAAACTAAAGGCCCCTCCGTATAAGAGGAATAAGAACTTGTGGATCGAGTTCCACCAAGACCATGTCCATGTTACAAACATATGGTTCGCCTTGAAGGATGAGATTGAAAAGATGTTAAAATCTGGAAAGTTGAGGAAGTATGTTGATGGCAAGGCTCCTAAAGGAAGAAGATATGACCCTAAGAAGAGGAGAAACGACAGATGTCATGACGATGCCCCAGCTAGAAGAGATAATGATTCGAAAGGTGATGATGAAGACGATCCGAACCTTTCGCCAAAAAATGGCAACACTCCAGTGAAGAGGGTTGGCATGATCACCTTTGGTGTTGACACCATGTGCGAAGGGATTGCAGGAGGTGGCTCTGAAGTGGCTGACAGAAAAGCTCATGTGGCAGAGGCTAAGTCAGTGGCCAAACTTGAAGTTGTAAATCTAACGTCTTCCGATACGACGCAGAAGAGAAAAAAGGTGGACATGGACACTCTTATAGTTGGGTTCTCCCGACTCGACTTCAAAGGTATCTTATCCCCACATGATGACCCCTTGGTAATAACAATAAGAGTACATGGATGCGAGGTGCAGAGAATCCTCGTAGATGGGGGGAGTTCAGCAGACGTGATGTTTTGGCCCTACTTCAAGAGCCTAGGTCTTAGTAGAGCTAGGCTGGTACCCTATCATTATCCTTTAATGGGCTTCAGCGGTGAAAAGGTCCACCCATTGGGCATGTATGAGATGGATGTACGAATGGGTGATGAGTGGCCTAAGAGGTTGACCCGGAAGATCAACTTTTTTGTTATGGACGAAAACGTCTTCTCGGCCTATAACCTCATCATGATGCTAAAATTCTCGACCCCCTATGGGGTAGGGGAAGTGCAAGGTGACCAGACCATAGCACGAAAATGTTACTTCAACTCGGTCGAAGAGAGAGAAGCCCATAAGAGGGCAACCACCACTTATAGCATTGATAAACTTGACCCAAGAGATGAAATAAAATTAAAGAAGGGAGAGGCCGCGAAAGAGTTAGAATCCATTGTCCTCAATGAGGAAGAACCGAAAAAAACCATCCATGTCGGCAAAGCCTTAAAAATAGAAATCAAGGAAGAGCTGATAAACTTCTTGAGGAAGAGGCAGAGTGTCTTCGCGTGGAGTCACGCAGACATGCCCGGCATCAACCCTGAGGTTATGTGTCACAAGCTTAACGTGACCAAAGATGCCAGGCCTATCAAACAAAGACGAAGAGTTCACTCCAGGGAGAAGTATGACGTCATCCGGGAAGAAGTTAAAAAATTGGAAGAGGCTGAGTTTATTAGAGAAGTCATATATCCGGAATGGTTATCGAATGCAGTCATCGTGCCCAAAGCCAATAGAAAGTGGAGAATGTGCGTCGATTTCACTGACCTGAACAGGTCTTGCCCAAAAGATAGCTATCCCTTACCTCGGATAGATCAGATGGTAGATGCTACTGCAGGGTACGAGCTTATGAGCTTCATGGATGCGTATTCAGGCTACAACCAGATCTTTATGGATGCGGAAGATTCAGAGAAAACAGCCTTCATTACCGACAAAGGGATGTACTGCTACAAAGTGATGCCCTAGGGTCTGAAAAATGCGGGGGCGACATACCAATGTCTTATGAACAAGATGTTCGAAGATCAAATAGGCAAGACTATGGAGGTTTATGTAGACGATATGCTAACGAAGAGCTTAAAAGCCTGCATTCATGTGGTAGGCCTTGAAAAGACCTTCGATATTATAGACTTGTACAGGATGAAACTCAACCCCGCGAAGTGTGTCTTCGGGGTAGGAGCTGGCAAGTTTCTTGGATTTATCGTCAATCAAAGAGGAATCGAAGCAAACCCTGAGAAAATCAAGGCTTTGCTTGACATGAAAACACCAAGGAGTATCAAGGACGTCCAAAGACTCACGGGGAGAGTGGCCGCACTCAACAGGTTTGTTTCCAGAGCAACGGACAAGTGTCTTCCATTCTTTAAAGTGATTAGAAATGCCTTCCAGTGGGACGAAGTGTGCGAAGAGTCTTTTAACCAACTCAAGTCTTACCTTGGGTCGCCCTTGTTATTATCTCGGCCCATAGTAGGAGAGAAATTATATGTTTATCTAGCAGTCTCTGAATTGGCTATCAGTGCATCCATAGTACGGGAAGACGTTTGAATCCAAAGGCCTGTGTATTTCAACAGTAAATCCCTTCAAGGGTCTGAGCAAAATTACCCTCGTATGGAAAATTTAGCCTCATCCTTATACATGCTTCCAGGAAGATGAAGCCCTACTTCCAAGCCCATTCCATGGTCATCCTCACCGATTCCCCACTAAGACAGGTTCTACATAAACTTGAGAAGTCTGGAAGATTGATGACCTGGGCCATCGAGTTGGGGGAGTATGACCTTACTTACCAACCTAGGGCAGCCATTAAAGGGCAGGCCCTCGTAGACTTTGTTATCGAGTTCACGTGGGAAGAGGTCGAGGTAGATAATGACCTAGTGGGTGATGAAGGGTCAAACAACAAGGTCTTCCGAGAATAGGAAGTGGTTGCACCAAATGTCTTTCGAAACTAGGAAGAGGTCATATCTAAGAAGATCTAGAAGATCAGGAGCGGAGTAGAGGAGAATGAGGAGGATCGATACCTCTTCAGGAAAGGAATCATGTCGGAAGGGGCCTTCTCATCAAATATAGACATTTCGAATCTCTTCATTAGTGGTTCTTCCTGTAACAGTGGAAGCGGTGCAGGGTTGATATTTTCTGCTCAAGATGGTGCCAGCATTGAATAGGCTTTGAGGTTCAACTTTAAGGCCTCTAACAATGAGTCAGAATATGAATCCATGATAGCAGGTCTCCCATTGGCAAAGACTTTAGGAGTAAGACGGCTCCTACTTCATAGCGACTCAAGGTTAGTTATCAATCAAGTATTGGGAGTCTATGAGGCAAAGATTAAAGGATGGCTAAGTATCTTAAGAGGGTGAGAATGACGTTAGAATATTTTGAAAAGACAAAACTGAAGAGAGTACCTCGACAAAATAATATCCATGCAGATGCATTGGCTAGGTTGGCCTCGGAGATGAAGACAAACATCAGAAGGATAGTTCCGGTCGAGGTCTTAGCAAAAGCGACCATCGAGGAAGAAGTGGTTTGCAACCCTTATCTTAATTTGAACCTAGGAGACTCATAGATGAACCCCCTCATCAGATATATCAAAGAGGGAGAGCTACCGGAATCCAAGCTTGAGAGGAGGAAATTGAGATATAGGGTTGCCAAGTTCTCCATAGTAGGAGATGTCCTATACGAGAATGGATTTCCGTTTCCTCTCCTCAGATGTGTGCATCCCACCGAAGTTCCCCGCATCTTACAGGAAGTTCATGATGGTTCTTGCTCCAGACACATAGGAGGAAGACCCTTGGCCAAAAGGATAATTACACAGGGATACTGGTGGTTAACCTTGGCCAAAGACACTGCAACTTACGTGAAGAGGTGTGATAAATGTCAAAGATTCTCCACTATTCCTCACCAACCTCATCAACCTATGACGTTAATCACTTCCCCATGTCCCTTTGCAGTATGGGGAATTGACTTAGTAGGACCCCTACTAAGATCTGCCAATAATTATCGGTTTCTGATAGTTGCCATTGACTACTTCTCAAAGTGGGTGGAGGCAGAGCCGATGATATTGATCATAGAACAGAAGACCTTCCAATTTATTTGGAGGAACATCATATGCAGACATGGCCTCCCAAACACTCTCATCTCAGATAATGGAACCCAGTTCAAGAACTCTTCTTTAGAAAAGTATTGCGAAAGAGTGGGGATAAAGTAGTTCTGCTCATCTCCCGACCGACCTCAGGCAAACGGTCAGACAGAAGTCACAAACAGAACAATCCTCGACGGAATCAAGAATAGGTTAGAAGAATAGAAGGGGAGATGGACTGAAAAGGTTTATGTTGTGTTGTGGGCCTACAGGACAATGGCAAGGACACCAACAGGAGAAACCCTGTTCATGCTAGCACATGGCTCAGAGGTCGTCATACCAACAGAAGTGGGGCTCCCAACTCATAGGGTTCAGACCTATGACCCTGATAAAAATGGGGAAGAGAGGAGACGAGACCTAGATCTGATTGAAGAGAGAATGGAAGACGCAGAAATCAGACAAGCAGCTTACCAGCAGAGAGCAGCAAAATTCTACAATCAGAGGGTGAAGTCAAGACCCATTGTCATGGGAGACTTAGTACTGAAGAAGACCTTACAGAAAATAAATAAACTCCACCCAAACTGGCATGGTCCCTATAAAGTGACAGAAGAGGTTGTGCTCGGGACTTACAGGCTAGAAAACCTAGAAGGGGAACCTTTTGCTAACCCCTCGAATGCTAATCACCTAAAGAAGTATTACATATGATATTGCAAAAAGTTATGTAAATGTACCATCTTATGAAGAGGTTATTAATAAGAGATCAGTTTTCATGTCAATTTTTGCTTCATTGCGATTTAATGGTAGAAAGATCTGAGTTAGAGGGTCAGACCTTTATAACATCATTAAGTGGTGATAAGGTCTGAGGTTAAACCCCATACTAGGATGACCTCAGACCCTTAACATCATTAATTTGGTGAAATCAATTATGAGGATAACATCTTAGTTGATGGCCTCAGACCCTTATAACATCATTAATTTGGTGACAAGGTCTGAGGTCAGACACCATACTAGGATGACCTCAAACCCTTAACATCATTAATTTGGTGAAATTAATTATGAGGATAACATCTTAGTTGATGGCCTCAGACCCTTATAACATCATTAATTTGGTGACAAGGTCTGAGGTCAGACACCATACTAGTATGACCTCAGACCCTTAACATCATTAATTTGGTGAAATTAATTATGAGGATAACATCTTAGTTAATGACCTCAGACCCTTATAACATCATTAATTTGGTGACAAGGTCTGAGATCAGACACCATACTAGGATGACCTCAAACCCTTAACATCATTAATTTGGTGAAATTAATTATGAGGATAACATCTTAGTTGATGGCCTCAGACCCTTATAACACCCTTAAGTGGTGACAAGGTCTGAGGTCAGACACCATACTAAGAAGACCTCAGACCCTTAACATCATTAATTTGGTGAAATTGATTATGAGGATAACATCTTAGTTGATGGCCTCAGACCCTTATAACACCATTAAGTGGTGAAAAGGTCTGAGGTCAGACACCATACTAGGATGACCTCAGACCCTTAACATCATTAATTTGGTGAAATTAATTATGAGGATAACATCTTAGTTGATCACCTCAGACCGTTATAACATCATTAATTTGGTGACAAGGTCTGAGGTCAGACACCATACTAGGATGACCTCAAACCCTTAACATCATTAATTTGGTGAAATTAATTATGAGGATAACATCTTAGTTGATGGCCTCAGACCCTTATAACACCATTAAGTGGTGATAAGGTCTGAGGTCAGACACCATATTAGGATGACCTCAGACCCTTAAAATCATTAATTTGGTGAAATTAATGATGAGGATAACATATTAGTTGATGGCCTCGGACCCTTATAACATCATTAAGTGGTGATAAGGCCTGATGTCAGACACCATACTAGGATGACCTCAGACCCTTATAACATCATTGTGGTGACAAGGTCTGAGGTTAGACACCATACTAGGATGACCTCAAACCCTTAACATCATTAATTTTGTGAAATTAATGATAAGTATAACATCTCACTTGATGGCCTCAGACCCTTATAACATCATTAAATGGTGACGAGGTCTGAGGTCAGACACCATACTAGGATGACCTCTGATCCTTAACATCATTAATTTGGTGAAATTAATTATGAGGATGACCTCTTAGTTGATGTCCTCAGACGTTATAACATCATTATATGGTGACGGTCTGAGGTAAGACTTAATTTAGTTTAAACAGACATCATTGCAACAAGACTTCAGAGCTAAAACATTACACGGCAAATAAGCATTCAACAAACAAAATAAATGAAGTAAAAACCCTCCTCAGAGGTTGCTATCCAGTTATAAAAATTCAAAATATAAGTTGACAATGTTCTTCAGAGGTTACATCCGATCAGGGGTTACAAAAAAATACAGAAAGCTTCACAATTGAGCCTAAGGATTCGAAGGGAGAGTGCTGGTATCTTCGGCATGACATTGGTTACCTCGGCCCCCTCTTCTCTGTGGTCAGTTCCCTCTATTTTCATACCATCCAGTGTGGCAGTCTCTACAAGGGCAGCGACCTCCTCTTTAACCTCTTGAAGGGCTTAGTCAAGCTGAGGGTTGGAAAAACCCAGACTTATGAAGTCATAGGCCTTCAAACTTCCTACCTCTTTTTCCTTAGCAGTCGCCCAATTGATAGTAGCCTTAAAACCTCTTTCGAGCTACTTTAAGCCAAAGCTCATGAATTTATCGAAGACTTTATAATCAGCCAATATCCCCGCAGAGGTATCCTCGAGGGCTACCTTTACTGAAGAGTCGACCTTTCGTTGGAGAACGTCGTCCTTGGCCATCAGAGCAGCAACGTGGTCATTTTTGAGCTTGGAGATCTCTTTCTCTAGGTCCTTAACCTTGTTCTCAGACCCCACCAAAGAAGACTTCAGACGGTATACCTCGGCATTCAGGGAGCTTTGCTCCTTCTCGGCCTCCTAACCCTTTTGGATGAGGGGTAACTTCCTCAGAGTCCAATTGGCAAGATAATGCATAGCAGCCAGGCCCTGCAAATCAAGTGGTCGTCTATATGAGTTGAAATTCAAA
Organism: Sambucus nigra; assembly: GCA_949130495.1. Lineage (NCBI taxonomy): Eukaryota > Viridiplantae > Streptophyta > Magnoliopsida > Dipsacales > Adoxaceae > Sambucus > Sambucus nigra. The sequence goes on from OX422210.1 coordinate 694,582,870, forward strand.
ACAGAGGTTTCACTTTGAAGCTATACAGAAATCTGAAGACATACCTGAATAGATATATGGAGGCCGAACTCAACCAGCAGAGGTGTAGCAATAGACCGATAAAAACGTTTGTTAGCATCGGGCATGGCAGAGTCGATTGCATCCAGTGCCTGCAGACTATGGCCTATGATGCTGTCGTTGATTTTTAGTTGCTCTATACGAGCAGCCAATGCATCAGCATAGGATATCGGGATGGAAGAGTCCCCACCTTTTTTCTTTTGCCTTTGATCCTCAAGGGCGGGGTCTGTAGAACTTCTCTTCTTTGTCTCCTGAGCCTTCGAGGTTGAGGGAGGGGGAGGAGGGGCATTCAGACTTGCCTTCTTATCAAGCTTTGTCAAACTCGGTTCTGCCATTTCCCAAAGCTCGTCGGATATTCCCTTCGGACGCTCTGCAAAATAAAAAGGTCTGAGTTAAAGAGTCAGACAAGCATAAACTCAGAGGTATAACTTGGAATAAAAAAAAACACTTACCAACCTCTGTAAGAGGACTTCCCCCCTAAACAAGTCTCAGAGAGGTAGTGGGGGGCCATCAGGTGTTCAAATTTGACGAGCAGACCATGCATCCCCTGATCCTGAAGATCTTTAACCTTCTGAAGGTTGTGTAGGCTCAGACCAGGGTCGGCCTTAGCAGCCATTGTAACCTTTCCCCATCTTAAAGGCATCCTCAGCTGTAGTGGGGAAGAGGGGGCGTATGGGCCAAATTCCCATGGCCCTAAGGCAAATAAATAGCGAGGCTTCTAGTTATGATTAAAAGTTTGAGTTATCTAGAGCATCTTCTTATCAGGTTTCAAAGCTACAAAATGATAATAGCTCAGATGGTTTTTAGCTAATGAAGGGACATAGAAACCGATAAAGACCTGGACTGGAAGGTCTGAGTGATGAACAACCCTCTATAAAACGATGGCCCCAATTATTACCCTCCAAGCATTGGGTGATAAATGGGAAGGGGCAAAGTTAATGTAGCCTAGTATAGACCTAATGATGGGATGGATGGGCAAATAAAACCCTAACTTGAACATCTACTCGTACAAGCAAATCTCACCATCTCGGCCATGGTAAGCCCTCTCTTCCCTCAGAGGTCTCCTGAGCTTTATGGAGGGGCTGATTGAGTAGAGGTATCTGAAGTAAAGAAGGTCGACCTCACTAACTGTACTCTCAATCTCGGCCACCTCAGAGACGTCGATATCACTCTCAGCATCATCATCATCGTCATTATCTAGCTCAACATCGACTGGAGTAGACGTTGGAGGGTTACTTGGGAACCTCTGAGCAAACTCAGCTCCTATGACGACCGACAGAGGAATGGCGTCAAGTATTAGTGGAATACCCACGCTTGGTTCAACAATCTCAACCTCTGAGGAAGAGGACGATGTCTTGAATTTTTATAAGACGAGGCCCGACTGGAGACCTCTGCTTGATCAGGGACCTGATCTTGTTGATTTGAGAAGTCCATAGCCTCTTGGAAAGAATCAATAGACATAGGGTCTGATGTGGAAGACTCAGACTCAGACATTGGTGAGGGTTCAGTAGGTACCTATGCTTGGCTGGCTAGTTCTGATGGTTTAGGGTATATTACCTTCAGAGGTGGGGGAAAGATAGGCCTGGGGGGAATTCCTATGACTTACGAGCTTCCTCCTGTGCTCTTTCTATTTGCCTAATTTTCTCTAAAGTCTTCTCTCTGAGAGAAGGGAACTCCTCTAAGAGTTGGTAAAGGGGTCTGAGCATAAGAGGCAGACCCTACACTTACAACACTCCTAAACAACAAACAAAGACTGACAAATGGAATGATTCAACAAAGGATCAAACTATCAAAATTTAAGCAATTACTATAAAGAACACAAAGAACAGTTCGTCAAAAAAAATGGAGACCTCGTCGAAAATCTCCAAAAACTCACCAGAAAATGCAAAAGTAAGAAGAAGACAGGAAAAATGAAGAAGAAAGAATAGCAGAGGATACCTGAAGACAAAATGGTAAGAGAGAAGGGAGAGACTGCGAGAAATCACCATCAAAATGCTTCGAACCAGAGATTTTCTAGAGAGAGAGAGCTACAGAAATGAGTCGAGCCAGAAAAGAGAGAAGTGAAGAAGAAAGAGGGAAAATAGGGTTTAAACCCTTAATATGGATGCACGCTCCCCAAGGCCCATAATTTCCTTGGGATCCCCAAAAGATGGCTGACATCACACGCTTTCCAGGCATGCTTCACACTTCAGCAATAGACAAGTGTCAAATGGACATTGGTATAAGAGAGACCTCGGAGATGTAGAGACCCCACAGTCACCTTCTCTCACATGTAACTAAGGGATGGGGGGTGATTGATATGCCACAAATGTGCCACCTCGGCTCAGAGACATCAACCTCGGTCGAGAACAAGGTCGACGTTGGAAGGGCCTTGGATCAGTGACCGGTAGCCTCGGCCATAATAGGATCGGCCTTGGCCGACACCACTACCAACCTCTTAAAGGGAAGACTGCATGAATTAGGGGGTCATCAGTTCGTCAGTTCACCCAGGAATGACAACCTCGATCGGGGATAGGCTGAGGTTACAAAGAGCCATACTTCTACCAAGGTCAACCCCATCAGTGAATCATCCGATGTTTCAGGCCTATTCCAGCTTAACCTCGGCCCAGGCAGACCTTAATACCTTACCTCGTCTTCACTTAAGCCGGGACCATACCGGGTCATCTCGGATTGGATGGGTAGATAAACCTTACTAACCTCGGACTCTTCTAGGCTGAGGTCATGACCAAGCACGGAGGCCGAGCTCTTATTGACATGTGTGGGCAAGGACACGTGGACACAATTCAGTTATAACAAATCATTCCCCTCACGTGAGGGGAATATTTCATCATTATTCTCTAAATGTGACAGGGACAAATGTCTTCATCATATTTTCTAGATCAACACACACATGCTCTTTACATGCATAGGTGGTACACTACACCCCCCAGGCACTATAAATACTTATCTTATCCTTCTTGGAAAGGGACCCTTAAATTAGAAACCCTAGCTAAAACTCTGTCTAAACAAAAAGTAGAGAGAGAAAGCTTGAGAGATTATATCAATAACCATTAGAGCCCTCATATAGTGATATCAACTACACACCTTCACAGTGGATGTAGGCCTGATTGGCTGAACCACTTATATTCCGGTGTAAATCCTCTTCTCCTCACCTCCATCTAATATATGTGTATATACTCTTATGATGCCATTGTTAACATGGAATTGAGCCCATCAACACCTTGAAGGGTGGTGCTGTTTCCATCATCATCAATCTTCTTAGACATTTCTGCCAAGGCCTGGTTCTTCATTATCAACTGAACGACTTAATTCTCTAAAGCCGACTGCGTTCTCGCTTCTTCAATGGTGACCCAACCAGCCCTAGCTCATCCATGAGAAGATCTTACCCTACCATAAGTATATATGGAGGTCCATCTCGTTTCAAAGTTTCTAATTCATCTCGTAAGTTAGCATTTTCTACCTCCAAGAATGAAAAACCATCATCATTTACTGGAACCAAGGCTCCCAAGGAAGGAGCAGCGGATTTGAGTTGCTTTATTTCCTCTTGTAAAGAAATGTTCTCCTGCTCCAATAACTTGGCGATATGCTTGTGCTCTTCAACTTCAAGCTTCAGAACACTGTCTTTCTTCTCATGAGCAGAGATGCATTTGTCATACCCTTTGTCAGAACTCAATTGTTGATATTTTTTCTCGTATCCTTGATGCAAAAGGGTAGAAAATTCTTTATACTGTTGTTGAAGTTCCTTGATCGTTCCTTAGAGATCTTCAATCATCTCGTAGTAGGCCACATTATTGGCAACAGCACGATCGAGCAAGTACTTCAAGTATTGGTAAGCTTCAACTGCTCGGTCAGAAGCACCTGATTCAAGGATATCAATTATCTGGGCCTCATTAAGATCTGCATGACCATATTTAAAATAGTTATTGCATTTCTTCATCAATTATGTATCATGAGCTGACAAGAACTCCATCCTAGCCATAAACTAGCAAAGAGAAGAAATAAAAAGAATCAATAATGGTGCAGACAGAGCAAGTAAAAGAGAAATTCAAAACGAACAACCAGAGTATGAATTTTTATTCATCATAATAGAAAATACATAGTTCAAGATAACAACAAACTAAAAAGCCCGAATAACTTTACACCTTCTCCCTTTTCCCTACTACTTCGTTGGATGGTTGGGATAAAGGAGTTAGTTGCTCGAATGACAATGGCAGCTGCTCGGTAGAAGTGCTGGATGGTTGGAGTTACTCAAAAGGCTAAAAAATAAGGGCTTGATCTCCAATCATCATAGAAGATTCATCTGAAGCAGCTTCATCTTCTTCTTCTTCCCCAGGAGAGGGAGGAGGGCCATGAGTGCGCTGCTGGAATAACTCAAAATTATGAGCAACCTTCATCTCCTGCAAGGCTGCTACCCATCCATCCCAAAAATATTTGACACCTGCATATTCCATTTGACAAGTCATAATGGCCAGACCCTTGTTCCAGCCTTTGTCCCAACCAACACTGAATGATTTTTTAACGACAGTTTTTCTTTTTGCCTTCTCCGAGGAGGTACTTTCCCTAAGGAGATCCTCGACAGACTTTAGCTTTTCTTCCACCTTCATTTTTTATCGCTCAACATCTTGAAGTTTAACAACTTACTCTCCAGCAGACTTAAGCCTAACCTCAAGCTCCTTGTTGCTCTGTTCGAGCTCCTTCAACTTCTTCTCCAATTCCTTGGAGGCATTCACATCTTAATCTCTGTCTAGCTCAATGGACTTAATTTGCTTCTCCCAAGCACCTTTATCTTCCTCGTACTTTTGACAAGAATCTTTCAAATTTTGGGTCAGACCAATAAAAGATTCCTCTACTCCACTCGAGGAACTTGAAGCCCTAATAGCTTCATCCTTCTTCAAAACGCTGTTAAAACACGTCTCCAGCTAAAAAAAGAGCTTTAAGTCAATGTATGAACATAATATTAGAAAGTAAAAGACTCAGGCTAACAATACTTACTGATGCAATGTGTTGGGCAGCCAGAGTAGTAATTCCCTCACGAGAAAGAGTATCTTCAATGCCTTGGACTTCTGGGAAAGTCCAGGATCTTACCAAGCCCACAACAGAGCTCGACGGAACAAGAGTTGGAACACTATCTTCAACATTTGAAGGTTGGGAGATATATTCAGCAGGTCTCTCAGAAGAGCTTTTATTTAATCTCCTCAGAGGAGTTGGAGCATTTTCAATTAAAGATGTTGTCTATATTGGAGATATGACAACAACATCACTCGAAGGAGAAATAGTAACAGTATTACTTGGAGCCACATAGCGCTTTTTTCCAGCTTCTTTGGCAGCAATAGGAGGGGGTACATATATATTTTTTATCCCTTCTTCTGGGACATCTTGTTTACTCTTCTTTGCCTTCACAGTAGCAAAGGCAGATTTTTCAAAAAAGGCAGGATCTCTTCTCTTCTTCATTACATCAGTGATAGGAATATTCGATTCAGAGGAAGAACCTTCCACACTAGTCTCAGAGGCTAGTACTTGGCCAAGATCAACCACCACTGGACGGGCAGTGAAAGATAAAGTGTAGCTTTTGTATTACAACAAGTAAGAAGCAAATCTAATATGCTCCTCAGCAACAGATTGGTGCAAGCTCCAGATAAGTTTTAAATGCTTTATATTAACATCAGTTTCCTTTGGAGATTTTCTTTTACTGTCAACTGTAACAAACAAAATCAAATGTTAGTGATGCATTTTATTGAATACAAAGAAAATAAGATTTCAAAAATAAAAACAACCTATCCCGTTGCTATAAAGTGGACACCTAAGACCTTGGTATACATCATCTCCATTTAATGGAGAGTGTTGCCAATTTTTCATCACAACCCCATGATCAAAATAATCCCTATTGGCATCAGGAAGATTGACAACTAAAGCTCTATTCAAAAACTTAGTTTATAAATAGAATGTGGTATCACTAACAACCCATCTATAGCAGTAAATAATCTCCAGAATCCCTAATGGAGTTCCATAAAGTTGATTCAACCTATGTACACCATTAACTATCCTTCATGTATTTGGAGATACTCTTGTAGGTACAACATCAAAATATTGAAAACTCCAAACACATGGGATTTGGCGGGAAAGAAAAGCCACATTCGGCCATAAAAAGACTTGGGAACCAATGTCCCTCAGCCAAAGAAAAATAATCAGAAGGTTCAGAAAGTTCTTCAAAAATAACCCACGAAGGGATTGAAAATTTAGAACGAAATTTGTCCAGCGATTCAATAAGATAAACCATGATTAACAAAGTAAATAAAGGAGAGGGAAGAAAATCTTACAGAAAAAGAGAGATCAGTTGACAAATGAACGATGGAAAGAACAAAGGCACAAGATGGAGAGAAAATAAAGAGTTCAAAGATACAGATTTGAAAAGTGAAAGACGATAGGATTTTTGTCACACTTAAATACTTTATCTCGAGAATAGAGAAAGGCAATGATTACAAGGCAAGACGTTTGCATTTCCGGCGATTAAAAGAAGAAAGGGGCACAAATATCAAATTCGTCATCAAAATTCAAAATATTTATGAAGCATGATACTATACGCTCAAAAAGAGTTATATATAATGAAAGTTTTCCAAAAATCCATAAAAACCAAAAATCTAAGCAGCAGAATGTTCCACACTTTTCTTCAACCTCAAAACTGTGAAACATTGGGGGCTTCTGTTGATACCAAATTTAGTCTGCTAACATGGACCAATCACTCGAAGACACGTGGAAATTACAAACACTTTCAACGAACAAGATACTTCCATCAAGCTACTCAAGCGCCCCAAGAAACTCAGGCATACCGAGCAGCTTGGGCGCCCCGAGGAACTAAAAGTGCCGAGCAACTCAGGTGTACCGAGCTACTTAGGTGGTCCGAGTAACTTAAGCGTACCGAGTAACTTAGGCGGTCCGAGCTACTTAATGAAAAGATAGCTACGCATTAAATGCGCATTATTATCATACAGATGTATATGTCTACTGGATCACATCGCATTATTCTTTCATATGTACAGCCTCAAGACTATAAATACATTGTAACCTCCTCACAAGAAGGGGACTCTAGATCTCTTGATAAACCACCTATCGAGAATTCCAGGTAAACAGTTAGCAATACAAAAATAGTGGACGTAGGCCATTCTCATACGGTTGAACCACTTTAAAAATCCTTTGTCTTATTTACTTATTATCTTATTTATTTGTGATTAAATAGTTATTAATAATTTAATTTTTTACATAAATAGAGAGTATCAATGTTGTAAGTGGTGATGGATTTTTTATAAGCTTTCTCTCTCTTCTGCTAAGTTAAAGTAGCATTCTTGTACCTCTACTTGATCACCCTAAACTTCCCCAACTCCAAAGGGAGTCGGGAATTTTATCATTTGGTGTACAGTATAAGTCACTGCCTCAAATTCCTTGAGGGATACCCTTACCGTGATAATATTATAAGTCGAGTAGACATTTTCATCCATTACAAAAAAGTCTATCTTATTAGTGAAGCACCTCGGCCAGGCCTTCCCCATACAAACATCCATCTCATATATCCCCAAAGGCTTGTGGTACGAGACGAGTCTCTTCTTGCTAATCCCCAATCCTTTGAAGCATTCCCAAAACCTTACGACGACCGAACTCCCTCCATCGATGAATATTATGGGACCATCATATCCATGCACTCTTGTTGTGATCACTAGGGGGTCATCATGAGGGGTCATAATCCCCTAGAAGTCTAAACCAATCACCAAGGTGTCCATATCCACCTCCTTCCTCTTACTCGGCTTGGATTCAACTGCAGACGAGTTTACCACCGCACTTTTTGGTACTGCCTTAGCCTCTGTGACATAGGCTTTCCTGTCAGACACGGCTTGTATGTAAACGACCCTTGGGTGCAGGGACTTTGGGTGGAAGATCAGGGTCGGCCTCATCATCAGCGTTAAAGACATCATCATCTTTATTAGTCTGGACATCCCGTTTAGCCTTATCGTCTCTGTCACCTCAAACACTGCTCTTATCAACATATTTCTGTAATACCCCGTATTTTTAATGACTTTTAAAATGGGATTGATTAGAATTAATTGTGGTATAATTGGAAATTAATCCGAATTTAAATATTACTCAAGAATAAAGTAATATGTGATTTATATTGAATATTACTTAGTGATTAAATTAATATATATGATTATAAATTTACAATTGATTATGACTTTATAAACTAGTCGCGAATTATGTGTACGACAATTATGGTAATTAAGTCGGGACGCGCATTTGAGTCGTGTCGGGATTATAATTTAATGAAATAAAAGCGAACTATTATTATGTCATCCGAATGGTCGTTTTGACTGCACCAAAGTGTCCGAAAGGGTTCAAATAGTTAAAAAAGTCTACTTGGGCATTTGATTTGGGTCTCGGGGCACTTTAGAACTGAAAGGACACTCCGAAGGGGTATTTCGATCATTTTTACAAGGGAGGTGAATAGTAACTATGGAAATCTGAGTTTATTTTAGAAGTAAAGAGGTTAGAGAGCTTAGTTTCATTCACTAAAAATCAGAGGAAAAGGTTTAGGGGAGATTGAGAGACTTTCTAAGGGAGAAGAAGAGACTTTTCTAGGAAACCAAAGGATAGCCACCTTACACCACCAAGAACCACCACCACCACTGTCGAAAGTTGGTCGAAAAAAGAGAGAACCACCAGCAGAGTATCATTTCCAATGAATCATACCTACAATCTAAAGGCAAGTGATTAATTATTACAATCTTAACTTTTATAATGTCCATGTTAGGATAGTTAGGAAAATTCTGAAAAGTTGCATGACCAAAGATAAATTTGTGATACTTTTAAATGGATCTTTGAAATGTATATTATCTAGGAGCGATCTCTTTTGATTATAAAATAAACTCCATGAATTTTATATTATCTTGTGAAGAAATCAGGGATTTACACTCTTAGTGATGATAAAGTAAAAAATTAGAGTTCTTGAGAATAAAATGGAATTTGAGTAAATTTATTCATGTTAATGATGTTTAAATGATTTTGGATACGTTAGAAATTATCTATATATGATGGTATATGATCTTGATTTCATGAGATTAAATTGGGAATCATTTGGTGAAGAAAAATTGGAGTTTATATGATCTTCATGGATAAATATAAAATTATGAGTGTTCTAGAAATAGTATGTTTTAAATCCAACAATCTTGATGATTTTAGTTGGTTTGATTATTATAAATCATTTATATATCTTGATTTATCATATGGAATTAATATTGGAGTTTTGGGGATTATTTGATAAAGGTTTTGATGATTAAAAAGTATGAGACCCGTAGGAAAAATAATGCAAAAAACTGGGCAATATCTGGTCGATCGATCATTCGACTCAAGACTGTCGATCGATCGACCAGGAACAATCGATCAATCGACTCCATCGAAAATGTGATTTTGTTACTTTTTAAATTTTGATTCAATCCCAACTTTGAGAAATCTTTGGTGATGATTTGTTGAACATATTGGGACTTAGAGAAAGGCAGTAGGATATACCTAAGATCGGGAAAATATTATTTTTGGGATTTTTGAGTGAGGAGAAACTAATGAGTGTTAATTAAACGAGTTACTATCGAGACTTATGTTACTTGATATTTAAATTGGATAAATGATAATTTAAGGTTGGGACCAGTAGTAAGAGAGTTATTATTTATCGGTATAACCATAGAAATATATGGGATTAACCCTAGGAGATGGAATGAAGGGTTAAGAATTAATTAAGGGTCATCGAGAATTAAACCTAATTGAAGATCAGTTTAATTCATAAAATTTCAGAAGTTGTGATGACAGGGACAAGTAGGGTGTAAACATTTACCTACTGAATTAGGTTGAGGAATACTTATTTAATTTTCGAGTAATGAGTGAGGCTCGGGAATATAAAATAAAGAAGTAAAGTCATAATCTTTAAAACGTAGGATTTGATAGATAAAAATACTACATATGGAAATTATCATATGGTTGTGTGAATGCCTTATGGATGTTATATTTATATAGGTGTGATGAATACCTATATTATTAGTTGTATGTATGACATACCTACGCTGCTTGCTATCGGGGTGGAGGTTTCGCGTTGTGGACGGTCTTATCCTTTGCGCCCATTTGGAAGGATTTTAGATTTGTACCCTGAGCATAGGATCTTGGACACGTTCTATCGGTGTATATGATAGTTTCGACGGTTGAATGGGAGCGTAGGTATGTGTGTGACCCATTTGGCTGGGGAGTATGCTCACCTCCAATATGTTTGTGTTATATTATATGATTCGTGAGAGACACCGAATCATTTGTCCCTTATACAGTGACATTATGTATCAGAACATAATAGCAAAGTATGCATGCACCGCAACTGTGTCTGGGAGGTGTCATATTAGTATATATAATAGTGTGATAGATATATATATTGTGATGTAATCTACTATGTGATGTTGTAGATGGAAATGAATAATAAAGTCTGAACTATATTAAGTAAGTGAACACTTAAACCCAAAGATGTACTTCATATTAAAGAGTAATGAACAGAAATGATAAATATATGTATTATATGGGAAATAGGGGAATATGATATCGGTTAGAATCATAGTTATATTAAGTCTAGTTATGAAGGAACCTTAACTAGGAAGATAATAAGATACGATAGGTGTGCACTCTAGAGGAGAGGTGATAATTCTCAAGAGAGAGATCGAGAAACTAACATATACATAATAAATGCTTATTTGTAATTATTAAGCACTTGCTAATTTTAAACTCTTTTACAATCGGGCTCTAACCCGTTTCTTTACATATTCTCCTCTCTACTATATCTTGTACATCAGGTATCCAGTAGCAGGGATGCCCAACATAGATTATGGATGTTCCGATGGATTATAGCAACTAGCATAGATGCGAATTTAGTTTAAATACTTCCTTTCTATTGATTCACTCATCTGTAGCGTCTACTTCATTTAGGTCTTATCACCCAATATTCTAGAGGTTGTAATTATTTATGTAAGCATGGTGGATATCAGTTTTATTTAATGTAAATGTTATAATTTTACTAGAGCGTTATTTCAGTCACATTTATTCTTGTTGTAGTTAATTCAGTTGTGATGTGTTGTTACATATTATTTTTTCGTGTCGTGGAATGGTTTTAATTAAATTAAAAATGGAAAAAAAGTTTTTGACACTTAGCTTAATTAACTATTAGGTGATTGATAAAGAAATTATTTTCGACAGTGATGCCGAGAATGAACCAACTGGATATTCTAATTTAATTAAATGAAGGACTGATCACCCGATATTTAATTAGGCTGGTTGTTATAGGTGGTATCAGAGCATCAGGTTCTAGTGTCTTTAGGATCTGTGCAACTTACTACATTTCACCATAGCGTTCTTTGATCTAGAGCCCTATTATTAGGATGTTGAATTCTTCTGCGTATTTCGACTTAAATTCTCCTGCCATGAAGTATGTGAGATGTAATGCTTATACGAGTACGGTCGGGCATCATGCGCTAAACACATTAGGAGGACTAGCAAGAGCCGTTAGAAGGACAGAAGGAGGAGGACTCAGCCAAAGATATAGAGTATTTTGGAAATAGTGTTGGAGATAGAAACCAACATAATTGTTGTTTGGGTTGAGAACATTAAGGAAGTCTCTTGGGAGCTGTAGTTTCCCAAGCACCATCATAGTTGATGGTTGTGCCGTTCTTAACTCACCCAAAACTATATGTGAAAGGTGGGGGAGTCAAAAGGACTCTTGTGAAGGAAGATATTCAAAGGAAAATTGTGAAGTGTAGTAACACCGAGGATTTGAAAATTTTCTTGTAAATTTTTTCTAGGAAGAACAAACTTAAGTGATAAAAGTTAGATATCACATATAAAGAACATGTGTGAAGATGGAATAAGAATTTTAGGTATGGTTCAATAGTGAAATCATTAATTTGATGTTTTAATCAGGATATGAATGGAATTTTGAAACTTATCTCTTATGGGCAAGAAAGAGAGAAGTAACTTGTTTAACGAACTCTTTACCCTAGGAAGAATGGGGTACATAGAAAATAAATAGAGTTCACTGTGTGAAAGGACTTGTGAGTGAAATACTCTAGTGTGAGTGGAAATCGGATGAAGACAACTAAGATTAACGTCACCAAGAAATTGGATGATGCTTCTAAATGCAGGGGAGCTATAAGGGTTAGGAAACCTAGCCGAAGGGCAAGATCGAATTCAATATTGTTAATGAAACACCACCTAAAGGTGTACCCAATAGGGAACCCATTTAAAGTGACATGATTAAACCCCTACTTAGTGGTGATAAAATCAGCTAAGACTAGTGTAGTCGACAATGTATCCCATATGACCCGTATAGCCAAAAGAATAATGGGAATAATAATTGGGAGTTAAGATTGATAGGTCCAAGAGAAGGACGTTCAAATGTTCAGTAATGAGAAAATAGTAAGGGAAATTACCCTATGTGTAGAGAGAAAGACCATAGTTGTTAAATGTGTCCACATTGAGTAGTGAGACCGATAATTTTTGGGAATAGTAAACAACACCAATTAGGAATAACAACTGGAGGAGTGAGACTTCTAGGGGAGTTATTGGGTCAAGAGAATTAGGCCCAGGAAATTTATGACCCAAGAGTGGTAGGTTTAAGTAGGACCAGTGGAGTCCTCGATAATTGTAGCATACCATATTTCAAGGTTGGCGGGGTCCAAGAAGAAAAAGGGAGGTCGGTGACCATAATTGAGGCCTAGATATATTGGGCCAATGTTTCAATAATGGGTGTGTAAACCATAGGAGTGAATAATTTGTCCACAATGGGTGGTTACAACTATAGGATGAAATCCTATATGTATAATAAGTGCAAGTGATCGTGAGTTGTTTTGACCGTGAGAAGTGTATGTAAGGACCCTACGTGATCATAAGAGACTGATGAAGTTTTATTTCATGATTATGAATAAAGGATTAATTCTAGTGACATGGTGTGTCACAACAGACATATATAAATAGAAAACCCTAAATTCACGTGCAATTAGAGGTTAGTGGAAACGATAATTTTAATAGTTTGGTTACAAAAGTATTTCTCGTTGATATCGAGACTTTTTGGTGACGTCCGTGAGTGAATCGAGTGGGTCCTAAGAGTATATTTTGTTATTATAATTTTCTATTGATTTGAGTTAGCATAATAGAACTTATTATGGTAATATGTAGTGATAAATTACCAAATATTTTAATGATAATAGATTGAGTGATAAGACTAGCGTGTTGGATACTCCGGGGAGAGTAAAATTAATTTTGTGCGGGGCCAAGTGAAATATGGTTGAGCCTATATTTCATGATATCATAGACCTTAGTGAAAATATTATCTAGTTATATGTGTGAGTAGAAATTTATATTACTGATGTGACTCAGGATATATTATATTTTTGTCGAACATTGAGAAATAGCTCATTATATAAAGCGTCGAGAATTCGGGATAGTGAGAGCAACATGGTTTATGTTATTTTTTAGGGATATATAAGCATGGACTAGTATACTTTTATCTCAACATATAGAAATTATGGGAAGGTACAGATTATGGACTGAGGGCCATTACGGATCTCGATGACCGAGTATGTTAAGAAGTAGTGTATCGGGGGGGCCTTGTTTGGATTTCGCTTTGCAAAACATCCCACGCATGAAATTAGCGAACGTCAGGAGTGGGAGAGAAGTTTGGTCAATAGTACATAAGTTCGTACCATAGGCATTTTATATATAAAAACATATATTTAGAGTTGATAATTCTATTATGACTTAAGATTTGCCTAGACCTAGTAACGTTATATATAAAACAATGATGCGACTGATAGAGTGATCAAGTTATGACTAGTGGGGTGATTGAGTGCACCCCTACCATATCAGTATGCCAAGTGAGCGAACATTGATTTAAGAAGAGTATATGTTATTCGTGCAACAATGAGAGAAATATAGGGTGTATGGGCACCCTAGGTAATTGAATCTGATATGGTTACCCATTTTGGAGATATGGGATAAGGAAAATAAATATAGAGATTTAGATATCGGGACTTGAATGTCCGTTCATTTATGACGATTAGAGATATAGTCGGTAGAATAACATGTATCAGGCTATAAATGACTATGGTAATAGGATTTAAATGAAGATATGTTTGGCTAGATTCCTCTTGTAGCGGGCCACATGTCTGTTGGAATTAGGGTGGACCATTCAAAACCAGTAGAGGTTTCTCCAACCGTTAGGGATTTCTAAGTAGTATTGGGAGAATATTAGTAAGGATTTTATCGCGAATATGGTTACAATACCATATGGGTAATAATAGTGGATCAGTTGACTGAAGTAGAACACATTATGCCAGTTAAGGTTGATTATACTACGAGACAATATGCTTTTATCTTAATATAATCGAGATAGTGAGGTTACATAGGGTACCGTTTAATATTGTGTCCAATTAGGATTAGACTTTGTCTCTCAATTTTGGAAGAATTTTCACGAGTCATGTGTACCGAGTTGTGATTGGGTATGATCTATCATCCACAGAATAATGGACAGACTAAAAGGACAAATCTGATGTTGGAAGGTAAATTATGTTTATAACCTTGAATCTTAAGGGAGGACGAGAGACGTATGTTCCAATAGTGAAGTTGGTGTACTATAACTCTTATAAGTTATTGTTGGGCATGGTGCCAGTTGAAGTATGGTATGGTAAGTCTTATTATTTCTCCTACTTGTGGGATAAAAGTGAGGAACCATGAACTATTGCGAATAGTAGAGATGATTTGAAAGTTATAGTATATATTGTGTGTAGAATATACACTGCATAATTAACCTCCTTGTATATAATAATCGCAAGACAAGATGGAATTTATCTAAAGAATGGTTAAATCTATTTAGGTGCATATAGTAGAAGTTTAGATAATGAATATCTAGAATAAATTATAAGTAGTGAAACTTAAACTGTAAGGCTTGGACAAGAACCTACGTGACAAGGTAACCTGGGGTTAAAATGATAATAAGTGACGTGTTCATAATTGGGGGTATTCGATAGCGTACTGTATGGGTGGTACAGAGCAGTCTACTTGGGAGCGCAAGTATGTGATGCGCAATACTTATCCAGAATTGTTCTTGCCTGCTATACTTTTGTTTTTCGAATTTCAGGACGAAATTCCATTGTAAGGGGAAAGTATGTAATACCCCGTATTTTTAATGACTTTTAAAATGGGATTAATTAGAATTAATTATGGTACAATTGGAAATTAATCCAAATTTAAATATTACTCGAGAATAAAGTAATATGTGATTTATGTTGAATATTACTTATTGATTAAAGTAATATATATGATTATAAATTTACAATTGATTATGACTTTATAAACTTGTCGCGAATTATGTGTACGACAATTATGGTAATTAAGTCGGGACGCGCATTTGAGTCGTGTCGGGATTATAATTTAATGAAATAAAAGTGAATTATTATGTCATCCGAATGGTCGTTTTGACTAAGCCAAAGTGTCCGCAAGGGTTCAAAGAGTCGAAAAGTCTACTTGGGTGTTTGATTTGGGTCTCGGGGCACTTTGGAACCGAAATGACACCCTGGAAGGGTATTTCAGTCATTTTACAAGGGAGGTGAATAGTAACTACGAAAATCTGAGTTTATTTTATAAGCCAAGAAATTAGAGAGCTTAGGTTCATTCACCAAAAATAAGAGAAAAAGGTCTAGGGGAGATTTAGAGACTTTCTATGGTAGAAGAAGAGACTTTTCTAGGGAGTCAAAGGACAACCACCTCACCACCAAGAGCCACAACCACCACTGCCGAAAGTTGGCCAAAAAAAGAAAGAGCCACCAGTTGAGTATCATCCCCAATGGATGAGACCTACAATCTAAAGGCAAGTGATTAATTATTGCAATCTTAGCTTTTATATTATCCATGTCAGGATAGTTAGGAAAATTCTAAAAAGTTACATGACCAAAGATAAATTTGTGATACTTTTAAATGGATCTTTGAAATGGATATTATCTAGGAGTGATCTCTTTTGATTATAAAATAAACTCCATGAATTTTATATTATCTTGTGAAGAAATCTAGGATTTACGCTCTTATTGATGATAAAGTAAAAAATTAGAGTTCTTGAGAATAAAATGGAATTTGAGTAAATTGATTCATGTTAATGATGTTTAAAAGATTTTGGATATGTTAGAACTTATCCATAAATGATGGTATACGATCTTGATTTCATGAGATTAAATTGGGAACCAGTTGGTGAAGAAAAATTGGAGTTTATATGATGTTCATGGATAAATATAAAAATATGAGTTTTCTGGAAATAGTATGTTTTAAATCTAACCTTCCTTATTGATTTTAGTTGGTTTGATTATTATAAATCATTTATATATCTTGGTTTATCATATGGAATGAATATTGGGGAGTTTCGAATTAGTGGATAAAGGTTTTGATGATTAAAAAGTGTGAAACCCGTAGGAAAAACAATACAAAAACTGGGCAATATCTGGTTGATCGATCAATCGACTCAAGACTGTCGATTGATCGACCGGGAACAATCGATCGATCGACTCCCCTGAAAAAATGTGATTTTATTCCTTTTTAACTTTTGATTCAATCCCAACTTTTAAAAATCTTTGATGATGATTTGTTGAACATATTCGGACTTAGAGAAAGGCAGTAGGATATACCTAAGAACGAGAAAATATTATTTTTGGGATTTTTGAATGAGGGGAAACTAATGAGTGTTAATTAAACGAGTTATTATCGAGACTTATGTTACTTGGGATTTAAATTGGATAAATGATAATTTAAGGCTGGGACTAGTAGTAATAGAGTTATTAATTACCGGTATAAACTTAGGAATACGTGGGATTAACCCTAGGAGATAGAATGAGGGGTGAAGAATGAATTAAGGGTTATCGAGAATTAAATCTAATTGAAGATGAGTTTAATTCATAGAATTTCAAAAGTTGTGATGACAGGGACAAGTAGGGCGTAGACATTTACCTACTGAATTAGGTTCCGGAATACTTATTTAATCTTCGAGTAATGAGTGAGGCTCGAGAATATAAAATAAAGAAGTAAAGTCATAATCTTTAATACATTGGATTTGATAGATAAAAATACTACGTATGGGAATTATCATATGGTTGTGTGAATGCCTTATGGATGTTATATTTATATAGGTGTGATGAATACCTATATTATTATTTGTATTTATGACATATCTACGCTGCTTAGTGGTGGAGGTTTCGCGTTGTGGACGGACTTATCCTGTGCGCCCATTTGGGAGGATTTTAGATTCATACCTTAAGCATAGGACCTTGGACACGTGCTATCAGTGTATATGATAGTTTCAACGGTTGAATGGGAGCGTAGGTATGTGCTTGACCCATTATATATATATATATATATATATATATATATATATATATATACTGTGATGTAATCTACTATGTGATGTTATATATGGAAATGAATAAATAAGTCTGAATTGTATTTATTAACTGAACACTTAAACCCAAAGATGTAATTCATATTAAAGAGTAATGAACATAAATGATTAATATACGTATTATATGGTAAATACGGGACTATGAGATGAGTTAGAATCATAGTTATATTAAGGCTAGTTATGAGGGAACCTTAACTAGGAAGATAATAAGATACGATAGGTGTGCACTTTAGAGAAGAGGTGATAATTCTCAAGAGAGAGCCTGAGAAACTAACATGTACATAATAAATGCTTATTTGTAATTGTTAAGCTCTTGCTATTTTTAAAATCTTTTACAATCGGGATCTGACCCGTTTTCTTGCATATTCTCCTCTCTACTATATCTTGTACATCAGGTATCCAGCAGCAGGGATGCCCAACATAGATTATGGATGTTCCAATGGATTATAGCTACTAGCAGAGATGCGAATTTTGTTTAAAAGCTTCTTTTTTATTGATTCACTCATCTGTAGCGTCTACTTCATTTAGGGCTTGTCGCCCAGGATTCTAGAGGTTGTAATTATTTATGTAAGCATTGTGGATATCAGTTTTATTTAATGTAAATGTTATAATTTCACTGGAGAGTTATTCTAGTCACATTTATTCTTGTTGTAGTTAATTCACCTGTGATGTGTTGTTACATATTATTATTACGTGTCATGGAATGGTTTTACTTAAATTAAAAATGGAAAAAAAAATTGACACTTAGCTTAATTAACTATTAGGTGATTAATAAAGAAATTGTTTTCGATAGTAATGCTGAGAATGAAACAAGTGGATATTCTGATTTAATTAAATGAAAGATTGATCACCCGATATTTAATTAGGCGGGTTGTTGCAATTTCTCCAGTTTCCCTGCTTCAGCATTTTTTTAATCTCAACGTTAAGTGCAAAGCACCTATCTGTCATGTGGTCGTGATCCTGGTGAAACTCGCACCACTTGATTTTATCTCTCTTGTGAGGAAAGGCTCTCGAATTTTTTAAAAATATCATAGATCGATCATCCTTGATCTCGTTCCATATTGTAACAGGGTTGACTGTCAATGGAGTGTAGTCCGATAACTTGTTGTCCGCCTACCTCTTCTTTCCTTCCTTTCTGTAAAGACTTATTTTATATTGTCCGGTTTACATTAAAGTATGTTGTATACCACTATAACCGTCAAAGAAAAGTTCAAGTTCAATCAGGCATTAAGACAGTTCCAAATATCAACATTCTTTAACAAAAAAAGTCATTGCGAGATAGATTTTGGTAAGGTTGTGTTTAAGTCCTTTAATGGTTCATTTAAAGTGTTGGGATAATTTTTCTAAAATGTTTGTAAACATTTGAGGAATCATTTTTCGTTAAAATAATTATTTCTAACTGTTCAGGTGGACTTTAAGAAAAAGGATTTTTCGTTTTGGTCGTTCAAACGACGTGTCTATATCGTTCAAATGACTGGTTTAGGTCGCATGACGAAGTCTTCAAGCGACAATACATGTCGCGCGAAGTCTCATTTGAATTTCGCTTGATCAATTTATTAAACGACACCTTACTATTTTGGTTTCCTGAAGTCCTTTGATGTCTCGCGTGAAGTCACTACAAGCGACATTTAAATTCGTTCGAGCGAAATGGCTATGGAGTTTGAGCAAACCTACCGGTTCAACTTTTTTATAAATAGCGTGTTAAATGAGTCATTTTTCTTCAAGAAGACCTGAGTTTTTCAGATAGACGAAAATTGGAAACAGCAGAATTATTTTGTCTTCTTCATTTATGGTTTTGAAACTTTGGTTTTTCAATTTATAAAAATCCTAATGGTTTAGTGAATTGTTTTGAAATCCAATATACAATTTTGTTGAAGTTTCTCTTGTAGAGAGGATAAATCTACGGCTGACGATTGCGAGTTATTGGGAGTGCTTGCGGGTGTTCATGGCTTACTCAGAGTTGCGTGTTCTTGTGGGTTCGTCGTGGTTTATCCATTGCTGACTTTAGGACTCTAGGTTGAGATCTATATGAGTATCTGCAGATATTCATTGCAGATTTCATTGTGTATGTAAGTTGCGATTTACCTCTTCATAGTGAAATAAAAGGTTTTACCAGGGGTTTTTTCCTGAAATATGTATGTCATCAATATTTATTTTGTGATTACTTGATTTTACCCACCTAGATGCATGTGTTAGGGTTAATTTAATTTGGATAAAAAATTGAAATTTAGTTAAATGAGTTTAAAATTGGAAATTTTTGAATCCACATACAATCGATATCACATAGCATTCTTGTGACACCCTCTGCCTAATTAAACACCGGGTGATCAAGGCTTTATCAAATTAAATAGGATTTCCATTTGGTTCATTCTTAGCATTGTTGTCGAACTTATTAATTACTAACCACCTAATGATTAATTAAGCCGGTGTCAAAATTTTATCTTTTGAATTAACCACAATAAATACAACAAGAAACCCAACATAACCATCACAATATAAATGAGTCTCATACTACAAGCATCGGAATAAAATGTTAGCCGAATAAACCCCGACAAAAAACAATCAAACCAGCATAAGTCTGACACATGGAAAGTATATCCAGTACATGTTAATTTGAAATAAAAGTACAACTGCGATGAGCAACATGATCGAAAGTACAACTGAGATACTATCCCTATCTACGAGTTCATAAGAGAGGCGTCTAATGAAAGTCCAGCACCACCCACATGTATCGCAGTTACGTACCCTAAAATGAGATCAAGTCTGGCGCCCTTGTGGTCAGACACCTAAAAAGGTTTTGAAAATATTTGATAGCAAGGGTTAGAACCCAAATTTTTTTAAAGCATTTAGCAAGTGAATTAAATTGCAGTAAATTAAAATGCATGAATACTCTTCATATTTAAGCTAGTGTCGCACTCTCTTGAGGACCGACTCACCCCTCAACTAATGTGCACACCTACCATTTTTCTATATAACCCCGCTAGTCATCTACCCCATAACTACTTCTTATTATATAGATCCTCTGTGACAGCCTACTATAACCCGACTAACAAATCATTATTTTCTTTTACGATCATATAACACTTTCATGAGTTATAAAATAAAAATACAATTCACATCGTGTATTTTACCCGTATATAATTATCTGCACTATATATATAGGTATCATCATATTACAACATTCATGCACATGCCGTAATTATATAACCATACTCCCGAGTAGGCACTCACCGGATGTTCTCTAACTGCTATCAATCCAGGTATACTTATTCACTCGGACACACTGACACGGTTAGCTCCCCGAGTTAGTGAAACAACATAAACGGAGCGAAGACGGTCATAGTTCCCTCCGAAAATGAGACTGAATCATATCCACGACGTCTCACCCCTAAATACGGATGATATGACCTGGGGACTATACTCACCCTGCTCCTCACACCATGGGATTCATCCACATCGCGCAACCTCCTATGATAGCACTATAAGGGTATGCTTTTACTAAATATCTAGTCACTGGTATTTATGATCACACAATATATATATATATATACACACTATCGCACTATTGTATATATACACATTAATTTAAATCCCAGCTATACCATGCACAATAATCCGTAGTACTAGCCCAAATTATCTCGAGTTTATATTCCAAATCAAATTTAATTAAACCCGCATTAATTAATTTAGTACATTGGCGTCACTCAACCAATATATCCGAACATGCTCACTTAGTCCAAAAATAAATAATCATAATTTATTATTCAAAATTATTTTCAATAAGTCTCACACACTTATTAAATTCAAGGTTCTTAAATCACTCAAATTAAACCTAAATTCCTTTTTGGGATTTACACCCTAATTATCCCTTTGACGTTTCCTACAAATAAGCCAATATCTGTAGCCACCAAAACCAAAGCCCTAACACAGTAACCGAAAAATTATCCAAGTACCAAAACAAGGGAAGGAAGGAAATGGCGGCTGGAAAAGTAATCTCGCTCGAATGACTTACATGTCGTTTGAACAACATCGGTCTTCGCTCAAATAGAAGACTAGGTTGTTCGAACGACCTTGGTTTTCTCTCTCCTCCTTCGTCATCCCCAAATATATCCGCCATTTCTGAAATTCACAAACCCAGAATTTCCTCAACAGTTATACAGATATAGAGAACCCATGATTTCAAATCCCCAAATCATAATTATAACCCCCATGAATTTAAGGCTTACTTGTTTAAACTCCTCAATTTATCTACAGATTGAACATTTTACTCTAATTAACCCAGATTAGATATTAAATTAACCTAAGAACATGGTATTTATCAAACACCCGCCATGATATGAACATAAAAATGCAATTAATTAAGAGCAAGTTTAACCACTTGCCTTCTAGGGTTTGTAGGGTCTGATTCTCTTGTTGTAGATGATGGGTTTGATGACTTGTTATTGATTTAGGCTCCAAAGATTTCTCTAATTGCACCATCTTTTGTCCTCTATTTGATTAGGTATTCTAAAATGAGTTATGACTTTCACACCCTCTCGCTTTTAGGGTTTATTAAGTCAATATCGTTTTTAGGCTTGTGGGCTTTATTAAAAGGGCCCAAACACTCTTATGTGGGCTCAAATATGTCTAAAAATACCTTGAGACCCATTTGCTACCCACGGGCACTCTTTTTCAACTATTTTGACCCATCCGTACTCAATCGTGCACTCAGAATTGCCATCCGAATTATTTTACCAAAAGTTAATATTCACCTATTAACTTATTAAATTATTACTATTTACTTAGTAACTTTAAATCCCATAAATATTAATCCTCTACTCATCGAATTAATATTTAAATAATATTAAAAATAATTAATTTAATTAAATTACGACACGCATGTAATTTAAAATCTACCAAATTAATTAATTAATAAAAGCCCCAAAAATACAAGGTGTTACATACTTCTCCCCTTATAAGGGAATTGTGTCGCCAAAATTAGGTTGTATCTGGGGCAAATAACTCTAGATAATGCTTTTGCATGTTATCATCCCGCTCCCATGTAGACTCGTCGACACTATGATGTCCCCACTGAACTCTAACTAGTGGTACCACCTTAGACCGATCCAAAATAGCTACAGGACTCTCCTCATATGAGATATCTGGCTGCAAATCAATCTCCTCGAGTGGAACGTGCCACAAAGCCCTCTCGCTCCTTAGATATTTCTTCAACGAGGCCACGTGGAACACGTCGTGTATCTGCTGAAGATGCTCTGAAAAACCCAGTCTATAAGCTATTGGTCTCACTATATCAATGATAGGAAAATGTGCCACATACCTCGGTTCTAGTTTCCATTTCTTATCGAACCTCATAACCCCTTTCATGGGAGATACCCGAACCAATACCTGATCGCCCACTTCCAACTCCACATGTCTTCGATTAGCATCAGCCTAACTCTTTTGCCTCTCCTAGGCTATCTGAATACAGCCCCGATTCAACTCTATCTTGATGCACGTCTCTTAAATCATCTCTGGTCCCAATAACTTATTGTCCCCCACCTTTAACCAATAAGCGGGTGAATGACAAGGTCTCCCATAAAGTGCCTCGAATGGGGCCATGCCGATGGTGAATTAGTACGAGTTGTTACATGCAAAATCTACCAATGAAAGATATTGCTCCCATCGTCCCCCAAAGTTTAGAATGCACATCCTCAGCATATCCTCCAGCATCTGGTTTACCCTCTCAGTTTACCTGTCTGTGCATGATAGGTGGTGCTCAACCGCAAATCTGTGCCCATAACCTCCTGGAAGCTCTGCCACAAGTGAGATATGGAGATCTTGTCTCTATCAGACACTATGTTAATCGACACTCCGCGCAACTTAATTATCTTCGCTATGAATAACTGCGCATATCGCACCATCTCAAAATTCGTGCAAACTGGCAAGCAATGGGCTACCTCGATCAACCGATACACTATCACACATATGGAATCTTGACCTCTCTGCGATGTCAGCAACCCCGTAATGAAATCCATAGAAATGATCTCCCACTTCCACACGAGAATCTCAAGCGTCTGTAATATCCCTAAAGGTCTCCGGTGGTCCCCCTTAATAAGCTGATAGGTGGCGCATTTCGAGACAAAATCTTCTATATCTTGCTTCATCCCCGACCACAAGTATTACCTCCTTACATCCTGGTACATCTTATCCCCATCGGGATGTACCGTGAATTTAGAACCATGGGACTCGATCAAAATGGTATGTCTCAAATCCTCATCCTCTGGCACGACCAACCTACCATTAAAACGTATCCCTCCCTCTAAGCTGATAGAGTAAGACTTTGCACCTTGTACTAGCAATTGTCTCACCCTTAATTGGAAAAACGGATCCTATATCCGTGCTCTCACCACTCGTATGACAATCTTGGGCGTGATCGCTAAAACTTCCATACATGCCATAGTGACCTCATTATCGTGACGAACTTCACTCCAATTTGCTTTCCATACCTCTGTCAAGTCCTCCATAGGTCGTCAACTCAATGCATCTGCTACCACATTAGCCTTACCATAATGATACCAAATATCAAACTGGTACCCCTTCATGAATTCTATCCACTGCCTCTATCTCATGTTCAGATCCTTCTGTGTGAATAGATACCTAAGTGACTTGTGATCTGTTAATAATGTGAACTGCTCTCCTAGAAGATAGTGCCTCCATATCCTCAAAGTAAAAATGATCGTTGCCAACTCAAGGTCGTGGGTGAAGTAATTCCTCTCATGGGGGATTAAGCTTTCGAAATGAATAAGCTATAGCCCTCTTCTCTTGTTACAAAACACCCACAAGTCCCTATAAAGATGCATCTATTTAGACCCGGTAATCCAGTCCTCCCCTAGGCAAAGAAGGTATAGTGTTGGTGTCAACTTGTCATTTAGCTCATCAAAAGATAACTGACACTGGTTGCTCCATAAAAATGACATCCCCTTGCGAGTCAAATAATAAATGGGCCCATAATCTTAGAAAACCCCTTAATGAAGCGGCGATATACCCGGACAAGCCCAAAAAGCTACGAATCTCAGTCGGTGTTGTGGGTTGTTCCCACTCCCTCACCGTCGATACCTTACTCGGATCAACAGTAATACCCCGATCGAAAATAATATGGCCAAGTAACTGCACCTCCCGTAGCCAAAACTCATACTTCTCAAATTTAGCATACAACTAGTGAGCTCGTAATGTCTGCAAAACCACACGCAGATGCTCTGTATGCTCCTCCTTTGTGCGCGAATAAACTAAAATGTCGTCTATGAACACGACGACGAACTGGTCACGAAACTCTCTGAAAACCCTATTCATGATATCCATGAACACTACTGGCGCATTGGTGGGCCCCAATGGCATCCCTCGAAACTCGTAGGATCCATATTGTGATAAAAAATGGTCTTAAGGATGTCCTCTTCCCGAATACGCAATTGATTATACCCTGATCTCAAATCAATCTTGGAGAAGTACACCACCCCTCTCAACTTATCAAACAGGTCATCGATTCTCGGCAACTTATCAAAAAAAGTTGCATTAACGACGTCGGAATATGTCTCTAAAGCAGGGTTCCCAATCAAATGTTCCCTAATCCTCCAGGTCAAACCATCAAAGAATTTTCCCTTCTTTCTTTCCTCGTTACTCACCTCGTCTAGCACAAAATTAGCCAAATAGATGAACTCCTCTTCGTACTCCGCCACAGAATAATCAACCTGAATCACCTCCCTGAATCTCCTCCTCATCTAGATCTTAACTACGAAGGAAAGTACTTGCGATCTAATCGCACCCGAAACTCGGTCATAGTCATCGAATCCCTCTCTCCAATAGTGGTCATCAACTCCCACCACTGCAAGGTTGCCCTTGTTAGCCTGAATGTGGACAGTATCGGACTCTGAACCTCGCTGCAGTCGACCATGCGCAAGTGATGATGGACTTTATCAAATTAAATAGGATTTCCATATGGTTTATTCTTAGCATCACTGTCAAACTTATTAATTATTAACCACCTAATGATTAAATAAGCCGACGTTAAAATTTTGTCTTTTTAATTAACCAAACAATAAGCATAACAAGAAACCCAGCATAACCATCACAATATAAATGAGTCTAAACATACTACAAGCATTAGAATAAAATGCTAGCCGAATAAACCACGACTAAGAACAATCAAACCAACATAAGTCTGACACGTGGAAAGTATATCCAACACATGTTAATCCGAAATAAAAGTACAACTGCTATGAGCAACATGCTCGAAAGTACAACTATGATATTATCCCTATCTAGGAGTGAATACGAGAGGCATCTAAAGCAAGTCCGGCAATACCCACATGTACTGCAGTTACATACCCTGAAATAAGATCAAGTCTGGCGCCCATATGGTCGGATACCTAAAAGGGTTTTGAAAATATTTGATAGCAAGGGTTAGAACCCAAAACATTTTGAAAATATTCAGAATGTGAATTAAATTGCAGTAAATTAAAATGCATGAATGCTTTTCATATTTAAGTTGGTGTCGCACTCTCTTGAGAACCGACTCACCCCACAACTAATGTGCACACCTACCATTTTTCTATATAACACACCTAGTCATCTACCCCGTAACTAGTTCTTCTTATATATATCCTCCCTGACAGCCTATTCTAACTCGAGTATGTTTAATATATGATTTATAAGTCATATATCACATTAACTAAATAAATCATTATTTTCTTTTACCATCATATAACACTTTCACGAGTTATAAAATAAAAATACAATTCACATCATGTATTTTACTCGTATATAATTTTCTACACTATATATATATATATATATATTACAACATTCACACACATGCCGTAATTATATAACCATCCTCACGAGTAGGCACTCACCGGATGTTCTCTATACTGCTATCAATCCAGGTATACTCATTCACCCGGACACCCTAACACGGTTAGCTCCCCGAGTCAGTGAAATAACATAAACGCAGCAGAGACGGTCATAGTTCCCTCCGAAAATGAGACCGAATCATACCCAAGACGTCTCAACCCTAAATACGGACGATATGACCTAGGGACTATACTCACCCTGCTCCCCAAGCCAGGGGATTCACCCACATCACGCAACCTCTTATAATAGCACTATAGGGGTATGCTTTTAGTAAATATCTTGTCACTGGTATTTTTTATCACACAATATATATATATATATATATATATATATATATATATATATATATATATATATATATATATATATATATATATATATAAATAACTCGTAGCACTAGCCCACATTATCCCCGAGTCTATATTATGACCAAAATTTAATTAAATCGGCATTAATTAATTTACTACCTTGGTGTCACTCAACCAATATATCCGGACATGTTCACTTAGTCCAAAAATAAAATAATTAGAATTTATTATTCAAAATTCTTTTCAATAAGTCTCGCACACTTATTAAATTTAAGGTTCTTAAATCACTCAAATTAAACCTAAATTCCTTTTTGGGATTTTCACCCTAATTACCCCTTTGACATTTCCCACAAATAAGACAATATCTATAGCCACAAAAACCAAAGCCCCAACAGAGTAACCCACAAATTATCCCAGTGCCAAAACTGGGGAGGGAAGGAAATGGTGACTGGAAAAGAAATCTCACTCGAACGACATCGACCGTCGCTCGAACAGAAGACCAGGTCGTTGGAACGACCCTGGTTTTCTCTCTCCTCCTTCATTATCCCCAAATCTATCCGTCATTTCTGAAATTTACAAACCCAAAATTTCCCATTCATTCTTAGAGGAACAGTTATACGGATATACAGAACCCAAGATTTCAAATCCCCAAATCATAATTGTAACCCCCACGAATTTAAGGCTTAGTAATTTAAACTCCTAAATTTCTCTATAGATTGAACATCTGACTCTAATTTACCCAGATTATATATTAAATTAACCCAAGAATATGGTATTTATCTAACAGCCTCCATAATATGAATAGAAAAATGCAAGTAATTAGGAGAAAGTTTAACCACTTGCCTTCTAGGGTTTGCAGGGTCTGATTCTCATGTTGTAGATGATGGGTTTGATGAAGAATGTCCACACTTGTTCTTGATTTAGGCTCCCAAGATTTCTCTAAGTTCTCCCTCTTTTGTCCTCTATTTGATTAGGTTTTGTAAAATGAGTTATGGCTCTCACACCCTCTCACTTTTAGGGTTTATTAAGTCAATCCCATTTTTAGGATTGTGGGATTTATTAAAAGGGCCCAAACACTCTTATGTGGGCTCAAATATGTCTAAAAATGCCTTGAGACCCATTTACTACCCATGGTCACTCTTTTCCAACTATTTCAACCCATCCGGACTGAACCATATACTCAGAATTGCCATCCGAAATATTTTACTAAAAGTTACTAATTCACCTATTAACTTATTAAATAATTACTATTCGCTAAGTAACTTTAAATCCCATAAATATTAATCGTCTACTCGCCGAATTAATATTTAAATAACATTAAAAACAATTAATTAAATTAAATTACGACATGCAAGTAATTTAAAATCTACCAAAAATAAAGCCCCAAAAATACGAAGTGTTACAATTCTTAAATGGGTGTTAGAGCGTGTTGCACTAAGTTATTATGCTTGATCCTTGTTTTCCGCAAAAAATTTGTGATATTGATTTTTTTGGAAAAATTTATTTTTGAAAAATTATTGCAATGTTTACCAATGAAAACTTATATAATAGGTTGCCAGTTTTTGACGGGTTTAATTATGCTTATTGGAAAGCCCGCATGAGATCTCATTTTAAACCAATCAATGAGAGAGTTTGGGTTGTTTGTGAAAGAGGGTGGAGTCCTTCCAGTGCCACCGTAAATAATGTCACCAATCTTAAACTTGGGATTGACTAGGCTGAGGATGAGTTTAAATGGATTACATTTAATTTTCGTGGGCTAAGTGCAATGTATTATGATGTTCACTACGTCAAAAAGGCGTGGGATGTTTTAGAACTTACCCATGAAGGGACGAATCCGGTCAAAGAGTCAAAATTACAAAATTTAACTACTCAATTTGAAATGATAACCATGCTTGAATGTGAGTATTTTGATGACTTTTATGCACTTTGTCTGACATTATCAACACTAGTTTCAATCTTGATGAGCATATTCCTGATGCACGAGTGGTTAAAAAGATTTTGAGATCATTGCCTAACCTTTTTATCCCTAAAGTGACTGTTTTGAATTCCTTAAGAAATTTGAGCAATCTCAAATTAGAAGAACTAGTAGGAGACCTCCAGACATATGAAATTGACATGTTTCCCGAAACTATCAAGCCTAAGGATAGAGGGATAGCACTTATAGCCCAGTCTAGAAAAGGAGAGGAAGTGTCCACGAGAAAGTAGAAAAAAAGTGAGAGTTTGTGATTAAGAGTTTGAGGGCGAGTTTGATTTTGATATGGCCAAGATTGCTAAAAAATTTAAAAAGTTTCTCAAATTTTCAAAAGAAAATTCTTCTAATAAAAGATTTTTTGAGAAAAATAAAAAGAAAGATAAGGCTAAAGAGAGCGATGAGAAAGAGAAAGAGAAAGAGAATAAGGAAGAAGAGAGATGTTTTAAATGTGAGGGTTAGGGGCATAAGGAGTTTGAGTGTCCTACTAGGCTAAAGACAAAGGGCAAGAAAGTTTCCATGCCAACCACTCTTAGAGATAGTGAGGAAAAAGTGAAGGATTTTGGGGATGAGTCTTCACATAGGATACGTGTCGCCATTTTAGCTAGTCAAGTGAGCACACCTAGTTTGTCCCACGAAGATTAGGATACTTGTGCATGTAAGACCCCCGAGGATGATTTGAGTGTTTTTAGTGATTGTGAGAGTGAGTGCACTAGTGAAGGTGAAAGTGAGATCGAAATTGCATTTAGAGATTTGTATGCCGAGACATTAAAGACGAAGAAGTTGAATAAGGAGTTAGGTCTTAGGGTGATTGATTTAGAGAGAGAGAGAGAGAGAGAGAGGTTTTGAGGCATCGACGAGTCAACTCGAGAAGGTGAAGATTACTTTGAGTGAGCAGTTGATCGTCATAGGTCGGGAAAAGAGTGAACTTGAATCTCGTGTGATCCAATTAAAGAGAGAACTCGAATGAGTCTGCGAGGTAAAATTCGCTATAGAGGATACATATAAGAAGGTTGGAAAGATGTTCCTTAGTCCCGCTTTGGGTAATGTTGAGAGATTAGGAATAGGTAATGACGGTGCGCCCACTTCCCATGTTGCACTCGAGACGATTCTCGAGTTTGTGATTGATCCATATGGATCTCAACCCAACTCACCTAGGCATCCCATTATAGATAAAATAGAGTGTCCTAGACGTTTTAGGAGAGGTGTTACTAGGATCGTGTATGTTTGCACCCATTGTAAGAAAAAATGACACCTTAGGGAATTTTACTTTAAGTTAGGTAGTGTGTCTCATAGAGTTTTTCCACGTGTTCCCACACACGCATCCACACATGATACTCCAGATGATTACAAGAGAGAGTTTTCACATATTATGGATCAAGTAATGTTTTTGGTCATGACTTCACATGACTTGACGAGTGTTTTTCATAGGATGTCACCACCTTTAGAAAACTCCACCGCACATAATGGTTGAGGTTTAGACTTGTTTGCTAGCATATGATGATTTTCTTGATGATATTTTATTCCTATTGCTAGTATGAACCATTTTTGTTTTTATATTTTCCATTATTGATATATTTTTTTGAAAAACCAAAAATATTTTTGTTTTTGAAATTTTTTGAAAAAAATACAAAAAGATTTTCAATTTTTTTGAGAAAAAATTGAAAAAGCCAAAAGATTTTATTTTGATAAAATTTTTGAAAAAGACAAAAAGAGTTTTGTATTTTGTTTATACCGTTTATGGATGACCATTTAGGATGACCAAGTCACAACATCATTTCATATCCATGTGACTATTTGATAGTGTTTTGAGACAATACATTATTTCATCCATGTGCTTTATAATGTTTGGAGTCATTGAGATGAGATTTAAGATTACTTTCTACATGTTTGACTCATAATTTCCTTTAATTCACACTTGCACGGATTTTTTTTATTATTGTACTTGTCTGTCACATGTTGGTCTAAGTGTTTCCATCTCGATCCTGTCTTTAAAACAAACTATATGCGATAAAACTTGACAATGAAAGTTGTGCATGTAAGAATCGTTGCTCGTGAGGAATTTATCTAAAATGAAAAAATGATGAGTGAACACGGTAAAGGGCTACGAGTGAATAATAATCACGTCGTGAAAGCCGCTGTTTAAAAGAGCCCAAGAAAAATTTAAGGCAATAAAAATAATCATATGCCAAAAATGGGTCCAATAGGATTTCTCTAAGTTGAGAAAAAATAGAAACCTCAAAAGAACTTGAAAAAAAAATTATATATTTGAGGGAGTTTGGTTGAAAATAAATCAACAGGTTTACACGTCCTAACAAAGTCTTCAAAAAGCATTATATAGTTTTAGACGTTATTGGTGTGGAAATTATTTTAGACATTGATTTGTTGATTTGATTAAGTCAATGTCATTTAAATTTAATAATTTTTACACCTAAGGATGATTGTGAAGTTAATTCGTTAGGAGAATCCTCATTAATCGTACACATTTGTTATGTATGTTTGAGTTGATTTACCTATTGAATATGTTTACACCCATTCATTTTGTATCCACAATTTGGTTATCTTAGCGTAAGGTAATGGTGTGTGATTTTTTGTAAATTTGATTTTGTTAAAAAAATTGAAAAATAAAAAATAGTTAATGAATGTTTTCAAGTTTATCCTTGATGATCGTATTTGATTTTCTTTGCTTGTCATGACACTCCATGCTTATTTTTATTTATTCTTTTCCTTGTCTATTTCGAACAAATAAGAAGGGGGAGAACGAATTATGATTTAATGGGGGAGTTTAAATTATGGGGGAGATTCGAGAGTTAATCTTTGTTTTGATTTATGTTTATCTCCTTTCAAACTCGATACATCACGAAGGTATTTGTTTCTTGTCTCATATGTGTAGGTACAAAGATTTAAGATCATTATTTTTTCACACCCCGATGATGACACATAAAAGTTGGAGATTTAAAGATTTCTTGTTGAATATTTTGAAGAAAGTTTAAGACTTACATTTTGAGTACATTTTTAGTTTTGGGTAATGGGAGGGTATTAGATTTGTAGAGGACATTTGATTTGATAATTCAGATGTTTTTAGTTTGTACCAGCATAGACATAGGGGGATATTTGTAAGGGCATATTTTATATTATCTGGTTTATATTAGAGTATGTCGTATACCGCTACAACTGTCGAAAAAAGTTCAAGTTCAATTAAGCATCAAGATGGATCCAAGTATCAGTATTCTTCAACAAAAAAGCCTCTGAGAGATAAATTTTGGTAAGGTTGTGTTTAAGTCCCTTCATGGTTCATTTAAAATGTTGGGATAATTTTTCTAAATTTTTTTAAACATTTGAAGCGTTATTTTTTGTCAAAATATTTTTTTCTAAGTACTGAGGTTGAGTTTTAAAAGAAAAGGATTTTTCATTCTGGTCGTTCAAATGACATGTCTATTTCATTCAAACAACATGGCTAAGTCGCGTAAACGAAGTCTTCAAGCGACAATACATGTCGCGCAAAGTCTTGTATGAAGTTCGCTTGATTAGTTTATCCAACGAAACCTTACTGTTTTGGTTTCCTAAAGTCGTTTGATGTCTCATGCAAAGTCACTTTAAGCGACATTTAAAGTTTTTCAAGCGACATGGCTATGTCGTTCGAGCGAACCCACCGACTCAACTTTTTTATAAATAGCGTGTTAAATGAGTCATTTTTCTTCAAAAAGACCTGAGTTTTTCAAATACACGAAAACTGCAAAATTAATAATTATTTTGTCTTCTTCATTTAGGGTTTAAAACTTTGGTTTTTCAATTCAAAAAAATCTCAACAGTTTAGTGAATTATTTTGGAACCCATGATACGATCTTGTTGAAGTTTCTCTTATAGAGAGGGTAAATCTATGGTTGATGACTGCATGTCATTAGGAGTGCTTGCGAGTTTTCATGGTTGATGCAGAGCTGCGTATTCTTGTGGGTTCACTGCTATTGATCCATTCATGACTCTAGGCTGAGGTCTATATAAGTGTCTGCGGATATTCATTACAGATTTCCTTGTGAGTGCAAGTTGCGATTTACCTCTTCATAGTGAAATAAAAGGTTTTACCCGAAAGGTTTTTTTCCTGAAATCTACGTGTCAGGAATATTTATTTTGAAATGAATTGATTTTACCCAACTAGATGCATGTGTTAGGATTTATTTAATTTGGATAAAAAATTAGCATCTAGTTAAATAAGTTTAAAATTTAAAATTTTCGAATCCACATACAATCGATATCACATAGCATTCTCACTTTCCTTTGGATTTTTGGGGCTTACTCCTACTAGTTCCTTTATCGTCGTCTCCCCTGGCAGCCATGGCCTCCTACGAATTCATGACCTTCCCAACCATTGGCAGGAGTTCAACTATGCTTTTTGGAGGATCTTCGGCCAGCTTTCATAGGTGTTTTCCCTTCTGCAGTCCTCCCATGAGGGCAGTCATATCAATGCTTTCCTCGTAGTTTTCTACTTCCATATTTTTTTTATTAAATCGAGCTATATAGTCTCTTATAAACTCATTTTTTCTTTGTTTGACGTGCAGCAGATGAGCATTCTTCTTTCGGGGCTTCACTCCGAAGAAGAAATTATGGATAAACCTTTCGGCTAATTATTTAAATTTTTTGATAGAGTTCTTGTGGAGAGAAATTTACCATACATACGTAGCACCAGTAAGGGTGCTTGAGAAGGCTCGGAATCTCATCTCATCATAAACCAAAAGGATGTCGACAGCCGACTGGTATATTTCCACATGATGAACGGGGTTAGTGCTCCCATCTTACTTAGGTGTGAAAACTGATAGCTTGAACTTGGTCGAGGTTGGGTAGCTTATTATACTTGCAACAAATGGTGACCCTTCCATGTAACCCCTCTGCAAAGGGTCTCATCATTTCAGTATATCAACAATTTTATTTTTAGCCCTCTATATGGAACTATTCCATGGCTATCAGCTACTGCTGCATTGCCTCCTTCGGCTGTAACAGCATTGTCCCCAGACCGTTCTCTATCGGCTAGGTGTTGCACATGTTCTCTTTCAGTCATCCTTTGATGATTGTCAACCTCTCTTCATTCCTCAGCTCAGCCTTGTGGAGGCTTATGTTTGCACACCCTCCATTATTCCTAGAGCCTGTGATACTGCATGACTTGGAGAGGAAGTCTCGTTGATCACCAGCTTGGCTAACTTTATAAAAAATCGACCATCTACTCAATTTGTTAAGTGTCGAGGCCCTGGATTGGCCATCTCAGCTCGGCCTACCACTATTTCCTCTATTAGACAGGATCGAATGCACTGTATCTCTAGAAATATCATAGGACTCATAGTACTCGTCCTCATCACAGTATCAATCGTCTTGGGACTCTTGACCTCGTATTCCCATGCACAATCACCTAGGGTAGGCTACATCTTTACGTCTCTACTATTGTGGCATTTCTTTCTATGGGGCCAGGGGTGGTCCCACTATCACTAGATCTACTCCTTCTCTAGAGGCTAGAGTTATCATCTTCGCTACAGCGCCAGTGGGTCTAGCCATCACATTCTGGCTGAAGGAACCAAGTTGTTCCTATCTACTGGCTGGCCTCTAGGGAGTGAAGTGCCGCCACAACCTTAGCCATTTCTGATTAAAGAGGCGTCTGGATGGAGCTGGGGCCAATATCGTGAGGCAAATCATAAGCCATCAACTCCGACAAATGAGCAGAACAAAAGGTAAACTGGATGAGCTAAAGTGAACTGGAGAAAAGCTTAATAAACTCAACAAGAGCTCTTTCAATGGTGATATAGATCCAACCAAGTGTGGAACAGGATCACCACTAGAGAATCAGGTGAGGATCAAGCTGAAAAAGAAAAGGAAGAAGATTAACACTCTTCGTTCCTACAGACGACACCAACTGATGATCCTGGATATAGCACCAATAAGTAAAACAGTATGATCTCAATCTAGAATAACTTTGCAAGTTCAATAATGGTGTTTATACAGGTGTATAAGTGAAGAAGGAGGTGAGGGGAAGAGAAACAAGACTATAATATAAATGGTTCAGCCATTGGCCTACTTCACTGTGTCGGTGAGTATGAATTTCACTACAAAAATGGCTTTAATGGTC
Organism: Sambucus nigra; assembly: GCA_949130495.1. NCBI lineage: Eukaryota > Viridiplantae > Streptophyta > Magnoliopsida > Dipsacales > Adoxaceae > Sambucus > Sambucus nigra. The sequence continues at coordinate 694,617,699 of OX422210.1, forward strand.
TTAGTGATACAATTCTCACTACTTTCTCTCTCAACTAAAATAAGAGCAAAGCTTAGGCCAGGGTTTTAATATCTCTATCCTTTATATTGATGAAGAAGATAAGTATATATAGTTCATGGGGTGTGTAGTATACCCCTAAGCATGTAGTAAGCATATGTAGAATGTGTTTGCCAAAAGAAATCAACCACCTATCACATGTAGGCAATGATGATGAAATATTCCCTCACGTGTGAGGGAAATCTTGTTATAACGGTTATATGCATATGGGATCTGTAACCCATGCACACTATTTCACCTGTGCCCCAATCAACGCGTGCCAATGCCAAGTTGTTAAGTTTGATGCTCTGATGGTACGGTAACTGTTATGCTGAGTTGAGTCTTCATTCGTCCCCCGAACCTCCAAGTGATGAACGAGGTCGAGGGGACTTGAGTTATATGATCACTGATATTGATATCGTTGACTATGTGTGGGATGAGGACAAGTCCTTTTGTGATGGATTCATGGCCGGGGTCGAGACCCTTCAACATAGGTCTACGATCAAGCCATAACTCTCTTAAACTAATAGTTCACCATTGGTTGACCTTGGACGAGGAGTATAGTCCAGGGACAATGTCATACTTGGTATATCAAACAACCCTAGCCCTTAGTATTCAATGTGAATTTGTGTGTTTAGCCTAAAATATAAGTAAATTCGTATATCCATAGTCCATGTATTTTTCACAAAATGGCAACGAGATTTATTTCACGTATTGGGATTTGGAGGTGGGAGTTTGTATTTTCCTTCACCCCATCATCAGATTAATCCTGAGGGGTTATGATGTGACCCCTACTAATATTGCACCAAATGCCTAAAGATCCATTCTTGTGTCTATGGTGTAAGTGCAGTTCCATACTAGTTTTAACCTGGCCGGCGACATTTTTTGATTAGCATATGGCATGAAAGACAAAGCAAAAGCTAATGGCTATTACTATTTTTGCCTCGAAAATGCGATCAAAGGATGATGAAGGTCGTGCAAATGAGAAACCACAGGGGGAAAACCAGTTCGTCATCATAAAAGGCGACTGGGAGTTCTTATCTAACGAGAGGGATAAGTCCTGCAATATTCCTCACGATTGGTGCTCTCCCCACCATATTGGTACACGCTTAACACTTCATTCTATTATACTTGCTTTTAGTTGTGATTATTGACCTCTTTTCTTGTTCGGCCTTTTTTGTAATGAAAAAATCTCCAAAACTTCCATCTGCTCTGAAGGAGTTTGTTAGGACCACTTGCACACCTAACCCCAAAGAGTTTGGGAAGCTTCTATTCATTCGAAAGTTCATCAAATTAGGATATTACGTCCCCCTAGGTGATGTCTTTCTAGGAGACGAGCATTTTGACTTAGCTGTTGATCAGGGGGTCCAAAAGGCCTTTGTCGAAGAGAAGATAAAAAAAGGTATGATGTTAAACATGTGGTCAATTTTGATTAGCACTTATACTTGGTTTGTTTATCATCCAAAGTTTTGATTATACTTCTTTTATGCAACCTCTTCTTCCAGTTTGTCCGATTCGATATATATATAATAGTGCCTCTAGCTCTTGAACGTTCGGCAATGGAGACTAATAAAAAATAAAATTAGACACTGAGTCCAAGAAGAGTAGGGTCGCTGCTGTAGGTAGGGATTAGAAAAAGCGGAGTCAGATAAGAGGGTCAATGTTGAGGCTAGAAAAAAAAGGCAAAATATACAATAAGGAGGCAGCCCGATACTGAGGTCATCGACGCTGCTACTGCCAAAGCCAAGGGCAAAGGAAAAGTTGTTACTTCAGATGACGAACTTGTGTTTTGTTAAAAAAAGTCTATGGAGACCCCCCCCCCCACACACACACACCAACCCATCCCCAAATAATAGAAAACCAGGGCTAGAGGAGAGAAACTTAAAATTTTGGGTGCTTCTGCTCAGCGCTTAGTATAAGGGGATAGGTCTTCATCTCCCTATAGAGAGGTGAAGACCTTTACTTGGTATCTCGAGAGACTTGTAACTCAAGAATAAGTAAAGAGTGAGAAATACTCCATATTTTTCCATAGGTAAAATGCAACCGATATCCTCGAGTACCACGGCTACGCTAGGGACTTCCAATACTTGAGGCAGTTCAATGTTGATGAGTTGTGGAGCATGATCCAATAGAGGACTATGATGGTAAATCTTTGAATTATTCCTTTATTTATGTCTTTATAAAGATGAAATTGATGGTGTAACTTTTGACTTTCAAGGAGCTATGGGTGACACTATAATGAGGGAACAAGTGGCTTCATACCAGAACACCTAGGATGACCTAAAGGAGGAACGTGCTGAGATTTTTAATAAACATGAAGCTCTGCCTGAGGAGTTAAAGTCAACCTAGGCTAATCATAACAAAGTCTGTAGTGAGATGAAGGAGAATGATTACGAGTTGGTGGCCAATGTGGGGTCCTTAAGCCAGGCTAAGGAGGAGATCGAGGTGCTGAAGGAGTAGACTGAGACGACAGTGGTAAAACTCAAGTCCTTTGATGAAGTAATTAAAAAAGGAGCTGAGTATTTGAGGAAGGATACTGATTCCCTCAAATTAGATAATGAGGCTTTGTAGAAGTCCAATGTTGCTCTCGCTCAAGTTGAGGACAAGGGCATCACAAAATTCAAAAGTTTTTAGGAGTACAACGTCGAATTGGTCACCTTCTTTCAGGAAGGCTAAGATGAGCTTAAAAAGAGAGTCACCAAGAATTTTTCGGACATTGCTTTTATAATTCAGGCTTGGGAGGCTAATGACAAAGAAGTTAAATCCCTAGCCACCGAACGTAAAGCTTTGGCCGAAGAAGTGGTCGAGGATGAAGATGCTCCCGAGCATATTGATGCTCAGGTTAATCAGACTAGTGCCACTACTATTATTCCTCCTCTACCTGTGGATGTCCATTACTAACAAAATTATTGAGGCTAGAGAAATTCATGTCCTCGAGGCCTAGATATTTGTTGAAGATATTTGTATTCCTTTTTTTTCTATAAACTTCTTGACATCTTAATATGTGACGAACGAATTTATACCCATTGTTGTAGTAACTGGTCATTTGTCATACATGTTGTCTTCTTTGCATGATTATGCTTATTATTCTGATTTTGATGCCAATATTTACATGTGTTTGTCTGGGTTTATTTAAAATATTTTTCATAAGTAAATATGGTTAGGTGTCTTCGACCTAGTTAGTTTTAGTCTTATGGACTTATCATAGCATTTTACCTATTAGTCATGTTAACTTACTAACTGCTTTGGTAGAGATGGGTTTACTAGTAGTTTAGTCTTACGATCATGTAGCCAACTTATTTCCAGTCTGTTCGACCTTACTAGCTACTAATTTTGAATGATCCTGAGTGGTCCTAACTTAGGATCTACCAATGCTTGTACCAGCTTACTGTTGGGCAGATCCTCTCACCCTGATCGAGTGTCAGTATTGGTTACCAGAGTCAACTAACTATACTAGGTTCTACCCCTGTATTAGTCGATTATGGTCGAATCTTATCATTCATAAGACTGTACTAGATTTTCCAGATTTGGTTAGACTTCTTGATCATGACCTGTTCATAGACATAGTCATTCACAAGGTGTTGCTATAGGTCTACCAGTAGTTTAAAATTATGATTACATTATCGAATTTGGTCGACCTAATCTGCCTTACTAGCTACTGATTTTGGACGAATCTGGGTTGTCCTGGCTTAAAATCTATCCATGCTTATGTCAGATTACTATTCGTATAGACAAATCTCATCTTCATGACTAAGTGTCAGCATTAGTTACTGTAGTCGACCAAATATATTAGGATTTACCCCTCTGTTACTCGATTATGGTCAAATCTTGTCATTCATAAGACTACACTAGATTTCCTAAATTTGGTTGGACTTTTTGATCGTGACTGATTTATAAATATGGTCATTCATAAAGTAATAGGATAGGCCTGACAATAGTTTAGACTTATGATTATGTTGTCAAATTTAGTCGAATTGTGCCTTACCAGCTACCACTTTTAGACGAACTAGGGTTATCTTGACTTAGGATCTACCAATGCTTATGCCATCTTACTGATTGTATAAAAGGATATCGTCAACCTGACCATGCGTTAGTATTGGTTACCGGAGTAAACAAAATGTAGTAGGATCTATCCTTGCGTTAGTCAGTTATGGTTGGATCTTATCGTCCATAAGCATGCCCTAAATTTTCCAAACTTGGTTGAAAATCTTGATCGTGACCCGTTCGGAGTTGAGGTCATACATGAAGCGTGTTTTTTTATTGTGAATCTTGATGTGCTTGGCTTTGAGGTGTCTTAGGCCTAGGCTTCTTGCACACCTCTCATACCAGAGAAACGATTATTGAATAATGTGTAAAAGCTTGAAATGATATGTATAGGGGATGAAATACTAATTCTCATTGATCACTGAGGTAAATAATAAGAGAGTGGAAAGAGGTTTACGTATATGATTTTCTCCAGTCTTCCATATGTTGTAGTACTTACTCAAGTGCTCGGAGTTCCAATGATTCTTAAACTGCTCACCTTCTAGAGTCTCAATTCTATAAGTTCTTGACCGTACGACAACAAACACTATGTAAGGATCGGGCCAGTTGGGATCTAGCTTGTTTATTTTCTAAATTACCTTTTTTAGCACGTAGTCTCGTTCCTTTCAAGTGCTCGTTTTACTCTTTTATTATAAAACCGAGTAGTTTCTACTGGTAGGTAGCCACCCATAGTGTTGCACACTTCCTGACGTTTTCTAATAAGTTTAAATCAAGTCTCCTCATTAGATCGCTCTTTGGTAAATCGAAGTTGAGCACCCAGTAACTGAACAAGCCAATCTCAGTGGGTACTACTACTTCGGTGCTAAATGCCAACATCAAAAGAGTTTCGCCCGTCGTCGTTCTCGGTATAGTCCTATATGCCCATAATACACTCTGTAGCGTTAAAAAAATTTCTCCTAGCATTCTCCAGGCTTTTCTTCAACCTGTTAAGTATTGTTCTATTTGCTATCTCTATCTCCCCATTGCACTATGGGTGATCAGGTGCTGAGTGTAGTTTCTAGATATTTGAATGTATATAATAGTCTTTGAATTCTTTATTGTCAAATTGGGTACCATGATCCAGATGAAAGCATATGGCATTCCACAGTCGTAGATGGTGTTCTCCCATATAAAGTGGAAGACTTTTTTCATATGGCATCTCAACCAAAGGCTCAGCCTCTACCCATTTAGTGAAGTAAACCACTGTTACGACCATATATTTATTTCTTCCCCTTATCTTCGGCAGTGGGCCAACTAGATTAATCCACCACATAGCTAAGGACCAAGGGATGTGATCGACATCAATGCTGCTCCTGGATTTTTTTGGACTATGGCGTATTTATGGAATTTATCGCACCTATTTACATAGTTTGCACAATCTTATTTCATAGTGGGCTAGTAGTATTCTTGAGTAGCCGCTCGTTTTTGTGACGCCCCGAATCGGATTTAAGGGTTATTATAGGATCGACCCTGATCCGATCCGAGTGTCAAGTGCGGGGTGCAATGAACAACCTAAACAATGTTATTATTCCAGTTTTATTATTTAATAAGATTACACCTTGCGTAGCATGCGATTCCAATATAAAATAAACTACGTGAGGGACCCAAGGGAAGTGCCCCCAAGGTCAAGTAAACAGAGCTACTAATGTTAATGCAAGTAAATATTACCTGTATAATGCTCTCAAAGTACGGAACCGCATACAACCTACCGTGACAAAGAGGAGGGAGTGAGCAAAAGGCTCAGTGGGATTTACACAAAGGCAACATAGAAACGAACGACAGAAAAGAATACTCACTCACTATATGCTCATGAAAATATGTATATATCTACACACATACTTTTGAAAATACATGCTCCGATGTATTAAACCGTTTTATTCCAAAAATATTATTCATCTCCGTTTATCCTCTTTTTCTTTCCCAAAATAGTCATTTTGGATAATCTTTCTTTAAAATCACATTCTTTCCCATTAACGCACACGGGTAATCATTTATAGGAAAAACCTTTCTTTTCTTGAAAATATTCATCTATTCAACATTTATTAACTCACGCTAGAGTTACTTTGCCATTATTTTAATATTCTCATTAAAACAATCTTTATGACACACACGCACCTCGTGTTTGGAAAATATTCAATTTTATTAAGAAACTTATACACCACACCACACGACACAAAACATTTATTATGTCATGAAAACTTTGGTTATTTCCATCTTTCAACCTATTGCAAATCTCAATATTTATTTGCATTAATTTCAAGAATATTCTCATTCTTCATTTCTTTTTACAAGAATTATCAATCTTTGCCTTGGAGTCTAGCCATTATTCCTGGACTTCACGTCCACACCATCGATCTCCAATCGCCATATGCTCATCTGTATAGGCTTTGAGGTCTTTCACGACTAGGGACGTCATGCACTGCTTAATTCTTGGCATCATTCAAGTATCATTCCTTATATTTTCCATGTATTTTAACATTATTCTCAATGTTCGCATTCATTCTCACTTGGAAAATTACTTTTTTCCTTTTTCATCAAAACTATTCATTGAAATTTTTATTTCATAAAAATGTTCTGCTTTACGTAAATTTACAAAGTTTACCCGTTTCTTGCCAAAACGTACCACTTATCCATTTAACAAGTGTTATTCCCAACGATAGTTATTAAGTTTCAACTTAACTTTAAAAACACTTTTAACCATTTAGCACTTGTCAAAAACTATATTTTTACCCATATCTCGCACTTGTCACGTTAACACTTCGAATATCATTTCCATGAAACTCGTTATTTTTATTTAGCAAAATATATCATTAATCTCCTTTTATCAAACTTAATTAATATATTTAATTGCCAAATATTTTCTTGACAGCATACTATTCACTGTATTTATGATAATCCACTACTATTTGTTTCACACAAATATTATCCTTTTAAATGGGTTTAAACATACTAATTTCGTCAAAAACCAATTTATAACTTCTAAAAGTGTATTTTTGATATTTCCAACATAATTTCAGTAATAAATTCTAAATTTTATAAAAAGACTTTATATCAATTTATGTTTTCAGAATAAGTTGTACACACTTTAAGTACCCATTTGACCACTATCAACACATTTAACCTTCTTTACTTTCTTTAACTACTCTTAAGTATCAATATAAAAGTAAGCATTTTGTACTTTGATTATATACATATCAACCCCAATTATTTCTTATTATGAGTTTATGCATCTCAAAAACACCCATTTAAGTAAAAGTCCAATTTCTTCTTCTACTTCATCATTTTGGTAAGAAAGTCCAATTTTTATTTCGTAAAAAGGCCTATATTAGGCCAATATTTTTCTAAACATGAAATTACATTATTTACCTTTGAAACATCATTTTGACACATTTTATTTCATAAAATGTTCAAGGCTAATATTCTTGAATTTATCCACCTTCTGAACCCATGAAAATTACTTATTAAAAACTCATTTCTACACACCAAATGATGATATGATGGCTGAACAACATAAAGTTATAAATTATCTAAAATACTAAATATATCAAGTCTAATATATGTAAATATCATTCTAAAAATTATCAAACTCTAAACCTCAATCAAAGTAAGATCTTCCCACCTCAAAAGACTCCAAAAATGGTAGTTTAATGGTGGTGTAGGAGGAGTAACCCCCACCTCCAAAGGTGGCCTCAAAGGGATTACAATAAAAGCCCTCCATTAGAGCTTCCTTTTCTTCATCTTTAAGTCTCCAAAGAGCTCCATAATCCCCCACAAATCTCCAATAATAATATCTCCAATAACCCAACATAATGTCTATGATTATACTTGAGGAAATAAGGTGTTTCTAAGCCAAAATATGGTTGTTTCTGGGTGGTATAAGTGCACCTACAAATTTGGACATGGCTACTAGTATTGGGGAGCTTAAGGGAGTGAGAAAAATGACCATAATCTGATGAGAATAAATGTCAATTGTAAATCTCTCTTATAATAGCAATTGTCAACTCAAAAGACCCACATAACCCATGTGAAGCCTTCCCTACCACTCAAACATGCCAAAGTTTACAACCAACATCTGATAAGGTGGTGGGACAACACTAGGCTTGAGGGAATAAAGAATCCAAGGAAAACAAGTGTGTTCAACAAAGAAATTTTACCCAATTTGGACCAAAAATCTATTAAGAATGGGTATAAATAATTTTTTCGGGTTATCAAAGAAGAGAAAGTTGTTCCAAATTAAATTCTAAGTCAATCTGGAATTTTTTAGAATTTTCTGAGCACTTTTATTTTTTTTGACGAAAAATAATTTTTTATTTATTTTTTGACTTTTGACCTCATGGTATTTTTATATGTATTTTTAGGGTCCCAAATATGTAGTCATACTATTTTTATCCTTCTCCAATTGTCCTAAGAAAATCGCGCAAGTCCGCGTCCTGCGCGACACGCGGTGACAAAAATCGCGTTATATTAACCATGAGCTTGTCACAATCATTCATTGGAATTTTTGCATAAAACTTAACGAGCATACTTACTAGGACTTAAATGCGCATCCATGCGAACCATGCAACGTGGAGATTATTTTTCTCCTTAATTACTTTTCGTGCCATTTTGGCGTAATTCCCTTATATATTTATTCTTAAAAAAATTTCTTCGAATAAAATCATCAGTTTATTATTCAATATTTCTTTTCTAAGGCGGGGTATCACAGTTTTACTAATAATATTCCCATCGAGTGGGCTCCAGATGATCCCTCGTGCATTTCTTTTATTAAGTCACTTTCTTTGGTAGGGTGGAAGCATATAAGTAATGGTACGATGAATTATTTTCTGAACAGAATTCCTCCTTCCAACATATACCTTATTGCCTTGTATCGAAGTCTCCTCGCCTCTTTTGGATCTGCTGAAACTGTTGTGACCTCCAAATATGCTCGAATGGATCCATCCAATATGGCCCCAAGTCTAACTCCATCACCAATACACATTCCTCATTTCAAGACTTCTACTAACACTGTTCAATGCAATTTTGTTCTAATGGTTGATGCCAGGCGAGCGAGTGCACCCGCTCATCTATTTCCAGTTCTCAATATTCTGATCATCTGAACAAATGAGAATTTTGACAATAATGCCTTTGCATGTACCAAATCTTTCATTATGAATTCTTCTTTTGCCTTATAGACTTCGAGGACTTTATTGACTATGAGTTGAGAATCGTTGTGCACTGACAGCTGCTCGATGCCTAATAATGATGCTAATCCCAAACCTGCTATGAGAGCTTCATATTTTACCTCATTATTGAAGGCCTCAAAGTGGAAACTGAGGGTATAATCCACATCACGCCCATCAGGCGTTGTGATTATCAAACCTACCCTACTACTATTGGCACATGATGAGCGATCTACGAACAATTGCCAAATTGGGGGTTCTTCTTCAAAACTTCCTTCCACTAAAATCCAATTCTTGAACAATTTCTTAATTTTTTCCAGGTCGTAGGCCCTTTTTCATACTGAGCAGATGTCTCTGATCCGTTAGTGATCTGATCGATTGGATTTCTCTTCGAGTTCTCTTTCGCATAAGTCTGCTCGGTTGGCTGAACTAATGAGCTTTCTTCCAGAGAAGTCTGCTCGATTGGTTAGACTACTAAGCTCTCTTCCAGAGAAGTCAGCTCGATGGTCGAATTCAGTTCTATAGAAACCTACTCTGCTATTTTTATTGCTGAGCGCTCTTCCATTGAAGTTTGCTCGACAGTCTTTTCTTCATAAGTAAATTATATGATAAATTCGATCACTTATTATCCTTTAATTGATGTTTTTAGGTTAGTACTAAATGTCATACTCTCATAGTTTTGTCGCCTAAGCCATCAGTCTGCATGATTTGTTAGGTTTATGAACAATTTGTCATAGAGGTAAGTTTTTATACACGATAATAGTATGTGCTTAGAAGTATGGCTTCATTCTTTTGGAGGCTTCAATTAAAGCCAATGCCAACTTCTCAAGCCTAAGGTACCAGATTTTAGTCCATGTGTAATAGACCGATGTTTGCAACCTAACTTCTTATCGGACTAGTGCTGAACTGACAATCGATTCTAAAATTTCTAAGTACAAATAGAGCTTTTCACCTAGGATCGACCTTAATAACAATAGTGCAATACTAGGTATTTCTTTAGCTCCACAAAGGTTGTCTCATATTCTTTGTTCCATTCGAAGGCTTTTCTTAGCACCTTGAGGAATGGGAGACATTTATCTATGGCTCTAGACACAAACATATTTAGTGTTGCTATACGTCATGCCAATCTTTGAATGTCTTTTTTGCTCATGGGAGGCTGCATGTTGATCAGTGCTTGAATCTTATCTAGGTTATCCTCTATACCCCTTTGGTTAACTATGAAACCTAGGAATTTTCCCCCATTGACCCAAAAAATGCATTTAGCGAGGTCGAGCTTCATTTGGTGTTTTTTCAGTTGGTCGAAAGTTTGTCTAAGATCACTGATATGGTCGACATCTCTCTTGCTCTTTGTTAGAATATCATCGACGTTGACTTCCATAGTTTTGATGATCTGATCTTCGAAAGCCTTATTTACCAGCCTTTGATACGTTTTTGTAGCATTTTTTAGCCCAAGAGGCATAACGTTGTAACAATATGTACCTCGATTGGTGATGAACGAGGTTTTCTCCTAATCTTCTGGCTTTATTTTTATTTGATTGTACACTGAATAGGCATCCATAAAACTGAGTAGCCCGTGCTCCTTTATAGCATCAATCCTAGGCAAATGATATCAATATTTTGGACAAGCCTTATTGAGGTCAGTGAAATCTACGCACATACGCCAGTTGTCATTCTTCTTTCAGACCATGACAATATTCGAAATCCATTATGGGTACTTCACATCTTCGATGAATTCTGCCTTTTGCAATTTACCCACTTCTTCCTAGATTGCCATAGTTTTCTCTTGAGTGAATACTCGACGTTTCTGCTTTATTGGCTTAGCATCCTACATTATGCTAAGCTCATGGCAGAGGAATTCTAGATCCATACTCGATATGTATTTGTGGCTCCATGCCAACACATTCGTTATCCTTCTTAAGAACTCAACTAGTTCTTTCTTGAGAGTTGGATCTAATGACGAGTCGATATAGGCTATTCGTTCTGGGTATTCGTTGTCCATCATCATTGGCTTTACCTCCTCAACTACCCGTCCTTTGACTATCTTATCCTTATCTCTAGGATATACAGTCTCGATATGATAAGTGGTGGTTAATTTCTTTTATTCTTCCTATTCCGTTGATGTGTAATTGCACTTGCGAGCTTCCACTTGATTTCCTTTGACCACGCTAACTCCATAATTAGTAGTGAACTTCAGACACTAGTGGAACGGTAGATGGAGCAACTTCAAACTTCTTAAGTCTGACCCTTTTAAATATAATGTTGTATATTAAATAAATGTTCTTATCTAAAATGAAAAAGTGAATCCTTTATATTCGACAGGTTATCCAATTACTAACCATAACCTCCAGGTCTATAGTTACCAAGGGGAACACCTTCTCCCTTGAAAATCTAATGAGAGGACTGTAGTATGCCTCTAACTTACTCTCCTGCAGCCTCAGATTCCTAAAATAACTATAGAATATGACATCGATCGGGTTATTATTGTCAATTAAGATTCGTGCCATGTGACTCTTATACACCATTATGGAGACGACTAGAGGGTTGTCATGTGGGTATAGAACACTTGACAAGTCATCTTTGAAAAAAACTATAAGATGATCTTTGTTTACCTTTCTATGGTGAGTTTCCATGACTTCAGCTAAGTTGATTTGTCTAATATGAGCATATGCCTTTGCCTTATTCAAGTAGGCTTTCCTCTTTGTTATCGCATCTTTGATGCCAGCGTCTCCTCTAGCTATCAAGTTTCATCCAAAAAAGATTATCTTGACCTCATATACGATCTCCTTAGGCTTTTTATACAGGTCTGGATCATCTTTTGAATCGTCATCTCGACTCTGCTTCTTCTCGTCCACCTTCCTACAAGGGGAATTTGATTAACATCTTAATTTTTTCTCTTCGTTCCTATCATATCGACCACCTTTGTTAATAAATTTCATTAATTTTCCTCATCTGATGAGAATCTCAATCTCGTTCTTCAAAGTCGGGCAGTTATCCGTGTTATAACCACGGTCTTCATAAAACTCGCAATTCTTGGTTTTATCCCTCCTATTTGAAGGATCCTTCAATTTTCCCCGCCATTTCAGGTTGTTACTTCCTCAAATCTCTTTGAGGATGTGGTGCACCCTTATAGTTAATGAGATATATTCATCAAAGTTCCTTGGTCTATCAGTATTTTTGTTGTCTTTAGATCCTCTCTTCTTCTCCGAGCTCTTGTCAGCATTGACCTTAAAATTTCTTGATTCCTTTGTTACCATAGTATCTTCAACGTTCATAATCTTACTGGATTTAGCTAAAAGCTCAGACATTATACTCGATGGCTCCTTAACCAAGGTCTATTATAACTTTCTAGGAAATAGACCACTCGTATGATGGATGTCTTCTTTTTGTAGTCAATGACCTTCAGCTTTTTAGTGTTAAACCGAGCAATAAACTCCCTTGTCCTCTCATTCATTCTCTGACGAACATTTAATAAATAGGCCACCCTTTTTCCTGGCCTCGAACTGACATAAAAATTGATAACGAAGAGATCAGTCAATTATTGAAAGTTTGAGATCCGTCCTCTTGGTAAATTATTGTACCAAATTTGGGCTGACTAGTAATCGTACTGGAGAATGCTTAGTAATGTATCTCATCGGGGATAGAGTAAATATTCGAAGTAGGTTGGTACTACTCCACATGAAATATAGAATCTAATTTTCTATAATATTTAAGGATAATGACCAGTGGTTTGAACTTCGTGGGCATTGAATAACCCACAATCGATGATGTGAATGAGGACCCTTGAACGAAAACTCTCTATAAAGGGTTCTTAGCCTTTACGATCTCATCTAGATGATCCTCCAGGCATTGGATAGACCCTTTCCCAGGGTTGTTCTTCCTTGTTGACCTTAGCTGACACTGCTTTCCTTATTTGTCCTTGCCTTTCAGCTGAGTTATCTTCCTTAGAAGTCTGCTCGGCTTTGGCTGAGCCTAGCGCGCTTGATCTAGACCCTTATAATAGTTCAACCTTTCTAGTTTTGGATCTTCTCGGTTCTTCTTTATGCTCCCTAAACCCCTTGTATTGGCAAGCTTTTACAGCTCTTGGGCTAATCAATCAAATGGCGATCCTCTGTTAAGCCTCTCCAAAATGCTTGGGCGCTAAAGGGAGTAAGTTTGTTCATCATCATATCCATCTGTTCTAATGGTTAATGTGACTCTTATGTAATGATATATGTTATCGTGTTCGGATCTAGAGTACTTAGATCTGATGGATTCCCCGTTCGAAGCCAAATCTAATCATTTGTGGTTTTCTACAACCCTCTCGCGGTACATTTGCCTCTTGTCTCTATATGGGTCTGGATGAGGCATTTCTTGCCTTCGATAAGGGTTTTCACCCTTGTTTGGATAGTGGCATTCTTTTCGAGCCTCCTCTGCCTGGTTAGGATGCTTTGTGTCAACTGCCTGACACTTTCTTGCATTGCCTCTTGGTCTCTAAACTAGTTCTATAATATTCCCTGCAGGTCATCCATGTCCACATGCATGGAAGGCGAAGCTTCCTCAGTAGCTCTACTACTTTTTGGATTTTCTCCAATTTTTACAAAATTCTCAGAAAATAAAGTAGTGTGACCCAGAGAACAGGGCGATAACAAGAGTTACAGTAAAGGTGGGGCGAGAGCGAAAAGAACTAAGTTCGTTGAGGGACCCAAGGGATAAAATAGGATTTGCACGGAAATTTGTAGGTGAACGACTTAAAACTCAATGAAACAGAGATGAATCGAGTTTCAATTAACTGTTCTCTCGGACCAGATATCCTAAAATTTACTGAAAAAATAGTGATATGAAGAAATGACAAGCTTGTCAATCTTTCCCATAAATGATGCCAATATGCTATCGTCTAAAAATGGTGTATGAATCAGGTCCTTAGCTTAAGTACGCCAACCTTAAACTATAAAAGAGAAAGAGATGTATATCCAAGTTATATTAATCTAAAACGAATATTATAGAGAAAAGATGAGAGAAAAAAGGGAAATCGAGTTTACGTGGTTCAATTTGAAATGGTGCCTACATCCACACGTGTAGTTATGATTGTACTAGTTTCAATGGGCAAAAGCCACTGATGAATAATGGTTCAATGCATCGTTGTTCATTTTAGGTTTTAGCAGCATAACGGTAGGACAAAACATATCTCTCCCCCTTCCACAAGGGATTTCATGACATATTTATATGTGTAGTTAGTGGAGACAAAAAAAATATAGTGTGACGGGTGTCATGCCTTTATAGGTGAGGCGGGTACACCTTTACATGCATTAGGGAAGGGACAAATAAAGTCCATATTTTCTACCCATAGTGGGGGAATAGAAAAATATAAGTCCCACACGCGTGTCTAGTCAGTGTTGCTGACGCCATCTTATCCTATGGCTTATGCCTACCTTAACGGTGTTAAATGACGGCACTCAAACAGTCAAGGATATAACTCGACCGAACACTTTCACACCTGATTAACCTCCTTGTGTATAGCCGACCAGATGTTGGCTGATCGAATTATCTGCCCCTAAAGGGGACACATGTCATCCCGAGAGAGGTTTATAAGGTGTTCCGTATTTATGAATCTGTCGCGTGTTCATTAAAATTGTGTGCAATGTTATAAATTAGCATCGTGCGCACGACTGTGCACATAAGGCCTAGAAACTTTGCGATGATTTTAATTACCAAACCCCAAAATGTTTCAAAAAAACTTTACACATTTAAAAAATGATTTTCCAATTCACTTTAAGTCCAAAAAACGTTTTATAGAAATGTTCATGTGTACAAAACTTAACTGTCACACATCTTCAACCAAAATGATATCAAAGTTTTGTCGGGTGAGAAGCTTGTAGATGCACTCAACAACTGAAACCGAACAATGTCAAGGCAGTTTGATGGGATCGTGTCTCTCACCTATGACATTTATATGAGAATCAAACGATGGGCCTGATTATGCAAAACTCAATGTTTTGACTCTTGAGATAACCAACTATATATATAAATTGATTTCAATATATATTCAAGTTTGGAAATATGAGGACAATAATTTCTATTTTAATTAAAGATAGGTGGCCATCAATATGCTTAACTATCTCCCCCCCCCCCCCCTCTCTCTCTCTCTCTCTCTATATATATATATATATATATATATACACACACACACACACACACACACACACACACACACTAAGGTCAAATAAAACTAAACGCGAAAAATTCATTAATTAAATTATGAATAAAATAATCTCAAACTTGGTAAGGGCCAAAATCTAAATAACCTTTTTTTTTGTTAAAGTTTAGTGCATATATGTTTAATATAAATGATTATTTGTATGTATTAATTGAATGAATGTATTTATTGAGAAGACTAAATGTTTTAGAATTAAAAGGGTAAAAAAGAAGCCCTAATCATTACTAACAATACTTTGACTAGTAATAAAGAAAGTAATCTCTCTCCCTCACGCACACACTTCGGTTTGGGTCAACAACTAGTACGATGAAGTCTGAAAAAACATGGATCCACTCCTTCATCTACCTCACCATTATAACATCTATCTTATACCTCATTCAAACCTTAATTTCTGACAAATTAATCTTAACCCATCAACATGTCATTCTGAAGAAACACCCGGATCTCCCTCTCCGGTTCCGCTATGATGGCACTTTCAAAATCCTCCAGGTCAGTTAATAATTACATACATAATAAACATATAAAAGATCAAATTTTTTGTACTCAAGATTTGTTGTGGTGGGTAGGTGGCGGATATGCACTATGGGAATGGAATGGTGACGCGTTGTAGAGACATGTTGGCATCCGAGTTCGATTATTGTTCTGACGTTAACACCACCACGTTTTTGAAGAGAATGATCCTCGCTGAAAAACCAGATTTTATTGCATTCACAGGTATTTTGGTAGAGTGCCCAACTGTAAATAGACACATTTTATGGCACACACTGACGCGTCACATCCACATTGATGCGACGCGTACTTATTTATTATTTAATGTTTCAGGCAATGACATGACGGAGTCACCGTGACTCACTTTTAAAATGGGTCAACAAATCGGGACGCGTTATTTTGTTAAGTAATGGAAATAAGATGTTGTAATGAATGTGATGATGTTAAATATGGTTAAAATATTGGAGTTTTACAACCCAACCATTTTCATACATGTAGTAAATATTCACTGTGTGTTTTCCACTAGGATATTTTTTTTACATGAGGCCTTTTGGAGCAAAACAAAATATGACTTTATATTTAGTAAACGAGACCAATTAGTAAAAGTCCCTTAAAATTTTGAGGATGACTGAGCTCTGATTTTGCTTTGCACTTTGACATTCAAAGGCTAAATGTCAACTTAATCTTTTAGTAAAACATTAAGGGTTATTATTTATTTTGGACTTTGGGTTCTAGTGATTATGCATATTTGCACTTTTAAATCCCAAAATGTTCATATTTGCACTTTGGGGTTTATCATAACTTACAGAGTGTTTGGGCATTTAGGCACATGAAAATACTGAAATGTTAGTTTGCCCACCAAAAGCTTACTCACTGCAGTTGGATTGCCGTACAAAAGGTGGAAAACAAGAAAAAATGAATAAAAGTGTTCCCGCAACAATCGAAATGTCGCACGAGAGTCCCAAATGTTTCACCCGTCGGGCAAAATAGTCTCAAATTTGTCAACAATCTTGTGTTGCTTAATGATCTAGAGCGTTGTTTTGTCTAAAACTATCGTGCAAAATAACATAATGCTATTTTGCTTAAAACTCGGATTTTATTGCCTTTACATGTATTTTGTTAAGCAAAACATAAATGAATAATGTGTTAAATATATTGTGCATCTAATAATTCTCCCATATAGATTCCGACATTACTTAAGTGGGAATAACCTGTCTTTTGGGATAAAACTTCATAGTGGGACTAGCCCAAGGGGTTAAGTTGGGGACAATATCGGTGGTTAGTTATGGTGCCTAACATGATGAATGTGATGATGCTTAATCTTGTTATATTTTGAGGATGATTGAGTTTTGATATGGCTTTGCCTGTTCGAACTCCAATTTTGGTTTGTCTTTTTACTTTCGAAGGGTAGAGGTCAACTTATCTTATCTTGGTAAGAGCAACCCCAGAGTATTGGGAGCATTTTGGCCGACAAAAAAAACAAGTACAATTCCTGAGCATTAAGCAAAGTCTAATAAAAAAATTTCTCACGCCAATTCATCTACCGCATGAAATTTGAAAAATAAATAAGTTAAAAGATGCTGAAAAGTGCTAAAAGACAAAGACACGCTCTCGCACAACATTTGGATTGCTGCACGAGAGGCTTATCTTTCACACCTTGACAAATCTAAGGGCATTTTGCTCTCAATTTTGTCTTTTTTTTTTTTTATGAAATGTTGTAGAGTGCCATTTTCCCCTAAAACATTGGGCAAAATATAATAAGCCTAAAACACTGAGGGCTATTTGCACCTTGGGTTCAAGTGATTATGCTTATTATCATTTTAAGACCCCAAAAGTTGCATATTTGCACTTTGGGGTCTATTTAAACATTTACCACCTTGGGGCGTGCCTGCCAAGTCATATGAGGAGCTTGGTTCCCGCACTGATTTTTAGTTTTTATATATAGTAAATATTAAAAGTACAGGGGCTTAATATTTAGGTCATGTGCATCACATATGATTATTTTCCGAAACATTTAACTTTCAAAATTAACAAAAAGGCCTTGGTAAATATTTTCCCATTGTTTGAGGGCTAAAATGACATTTTTGGTAGTTCTGAGTCATTTTGGAACAATCGTGGTAGTTTAGGGGCTAAATGAGTAATTTACTCTTATCTAAAATATGCTCAATAAAGTTAGTTTATATCTTAAGTAAGGTTAATATTGTTCAAATTGATGGAGTACTCAGGGCTAAATATTGATTGAATATTGAATTGTAACTTAGTTTAGTATGCTTAATTTCATAAAATTTATTTTATTTATTTGAATTGTAACCTTGTGAATATGTTGAAGATCCATTAAATTTTCTTAAATAACGACGTAATACTTGGGGAAATTATTTTAATAATTGAGTTTATATTGAATAAATATATATGAAAAAAGTGAAAATATCCCTAAAAAAATTCAGCTAGGGGGCTCCCCCAAAACCCTTTGGATTCAATTTCTATTGTAGGTTTTGCCCCACTGACTCAAAATCCTTCCTACGCCACTATTAGTGATGACGCAATTTTTTCCATTAAAAGTGTTGTAAAAAGTGAAAATGGATAACAAAGTGCAAATAGTGAAAAACTAGAGCCCATTTAGGACTAAAAAGAAACAATGAACCCCAAATTGTAAATAATCCAACCTTAAATTTATCATCTGACTATCCTATGAGACTTGATTGTCTTACTGTACTACTTAAGTTGGCTCGATAAAAAATTGGGCCTTATCAAAGCAAAATTGTCTAGCAGCTTGAACTGTATTTACTATTTATTAAACAGTCTCCCTAGCTTTGGGTTTCAACATCTAAATTGTCAAAATGTATTTTTCTTAACGAGAAAATGGTTGCAATTGCAGACAATTTGGATGCCGTGTGGCTCTCCCCCGGCAATCCAATTATTGCGGGATCAGCATTTATTTACGTATCCCAAAGGCTGTATTTAGAATTTGTATATATAGCTTTATATTTTACTATAACCTCACATTCGATCCATACCAATTTGTTATTCTCTCATAAAGGATCAATTCTTTATCATCTTCGCATTAAGAATATGTATTCTTCGTCCGACGAACCAACGACACAGTCAACATAATTCTTAGCGACTTGTCTTTGGACGGCGCTAATTACGAATTCATAACTCAATGGTTGCCGCTGTCTTTGATCTTCTAAAGGTTGAAGAGGAATAGAACCCGTCATTTCATTGGGATTCCAAACCTTCTTGTAAGGTTATTGCCCAAGGTAGGAAGGGAGACTCCGTCAGTAAATGAAAGGATTATTTTGACGAAGATCCGATGTACAACAACAAGTTCCTCTGCCGCCGTTTGCGTATGAGGCATGACTTGTTCGACCATATCCTTGTCGGGATTTCTTGTTATGACATTTATTTTTAAGGAAGCTAGACGTGTGCAAAAGGTGAAGTCTATCTAGGGAGTAGAAATGATTGTAGGTGAAGTCTATCTAGGGAGTAGAAATGACTGTAGCTTTTTAGATGCTTGCATATTACTCCTCGATGGATTCAATTGACGAGTATGTCCGAATTGCGGAGAATACTTTCATCAAGACTTCGAAGCGGTTTTGCAACACCGTGTATGCCGTGTATTCAAGCGAGTATTTGAGGACATCTACGGTCGAGGATGACCAGCGATTACTCTAGGGGAGCAGCAAGGTTTCTTGAACATGCTCAATAGCATATATTGTATGCTACGGGAATGAATGAATTACCAGGGAACACATTGTGGCCACCACCAAAGGCTAATGTTATTTCTATTTTGGCTCCAATCCGTCAGGAAGAAGGAGGTACTTTAGAAAGCTGAAACTTCAATTGGCGAAAAAAGAAAGGCCATAGAGTCCGTTTGCTTTGTTCAAGGTAGACTGGCCTAGTTAGAGTTGCAATCTAGCCAAAATCAAGAACAAGGAGGTGAAAGCAAGTTGGTACCGCTAAGGATACTGGAGTCCGTGGCTGACAACGACTTATGGTTTTGGCAGGTTTTTTTTGGGTATGTTTGGGGTAAACAACGGTTGAACATTCTCGACCAGTCGGATTTGTTCAAGGAACTTGGAAACAATAGAGTTCCTTAATCCAATATGTAATTGGTTAGTAATTTTTATTGTGTTCTCGGCTGTGAAATTGTTTGCACAAAAGTTGCTCACTTTGGGTATCAACTGTCAGCGAGGTATTTGTGGACTTGATTTAGTGATAATTTGAAGCTTTATTCATTAATATTTTTTCTTGCCAAGGCGATACATAATTGGTTGATTGCAATTAAATTTGGCAAATCAATTTACAAAATCAAAAATTATGATAAATACATATATTTGTTGCACTATAAAAACTTCGTAGGTCAGTAGTTGTATTTGCGATTGACGCTTTCTAAATGAACTCGGTGGCGGTTGCTTTTAATTTCCTCTGAATCACTTGCGCTGAGCTCACCTCCTCGGAATTGTTAAAATTCTTGATAATTGCTCCATTAAACCCTTTAATCTGTTGGGTTGTTTCACGAGTTGTGTTGTAAATTTTAGGGCAATGGCCCTTGAAAAACAGTATAAAATTCGGAATTACTCATTGTTTATGGTGGCATTTTTTAGGGGAGATGAGAGGTGAAAATTTATCGTAACATTTTTGTTTTTTGGATAATGAGTAATTTAATGATGATATCATTTTGGGATACATTTTGACTGTCACGGTGACGTGGCTAAAAAACATTGGTAGATGTTTGGAATCCATATACCTGACGAATTCATTTTGGCCACATAACTGTGTCGGTCAAACTATCACCCATCGAGTCGGCCTAGAATTAGTGTTACAAAATGGGTGTAAATGCATATCTAAGGAAAGTTTTGACTTAACCGGGGGTTGATCTAGACTTCATTTTTCCCATCTTTTCTCACCTGATGGAATTTGTATACCTTATAATTACTGAGACAATATTGTGGCTGAACAGTGTAGAACTGCAGCTTCTCTCTTCTACTCTTTTTATGTCTTGTTGAATTTCCTTCTTTTTTTACTTTACGAGTGATTTCTTTAAGTTATTCGAAATAGGTGACAATATCTTTGGGTCCAGTACTGCTGATGCTGCAGAATCTTTGTTCGAAGCTTTTGGTCCTGCCATAGAATCTAGACTTCCTTGGGCAGCTGTTTTAGGGAATCATGACCAGGAATCTACCATGACTCGCGAAGAATTAATGTCTTTCATCTCCCTTATGGATTATTCAGTGTCACAGCCCAACCCGTCTGCCGAAGATGCCTCTGACCCTACCAAAGAACACGTAGTAGCAGATATTGATGGCTTTGGGAATTACAATCTCAAAGTGTTGGGACCACCCGGTTCTCATTTGGCGAACAGCAGTGTCCTCAATTTCTACTTTCTTGACAGTGGAGACAGAGCCGTTGTCAACGGAGTTCGGACTTATGGATGGATCAAAGAATCTCAACTTCGTTGGCTTCGTGGTGTTTCTAAAGAATTTCAGGTAAAATGTACAATCCTAGCACAATAAATATGCTGTTTTGTAACGCACCCTAGAGCCAATTCAAATATATACCACAGAGATGTCAGAAGTAGAAAAATACTCCCAATTTAAAGTTTGTAAAGGTAGTTAAACCATATTATATATGGTAAAATGCAAGAAACCCCTTAAACTATTGGTTAAAATGCTAATACTCTCTCTAGTGGTGCAAATAATCCCCTAAACTATGCAAAAGTTGCAAATACTCCTTATGTGTTGTTAAAACTATTTGTAGCAACACATAGGAGGGAAGTTGCAACAATTTGAATAGGTCGAGGAGTTTTTTACAAAATTAGTAGTCTGAGCTGAGGTATGTGTAACTAGTGTGACAGTTCAGGGGGTTCTTACAATTTACACTATATTATAAGATTCTACTTTATGTTTTTTCAGTACTTATTTCTTGGATACACCACTAAACACAGTTTTAGGGCCGTGCCGCATGTAGTTGTTTATCTAGAGCATTCTTGATGTAAATGCAACAAAAGCTTTACACAAACAGGACAAGTCAAGCACCAACTAGGTTGTAATCATCTTTCTCTATAATTCTCTTCTCAATCTAATTTCACAATTTTCAAAATCATCCCAACAAGAAAATGAAAGCCGCTTTTGTACTAAAAGGGCAAAGAGAGAAAATACAAATAAAAGGGCCCTTATCCGAACCGTTTTCTTTAAATTCTCAAGGGACGGTTTTCTCGATTTAGATTTTATTAACGTGTTGCAGGTCACACAATAACAGGACCAATATCAAGACATCAGCCAATCAGTAGCAGATATTTCTTCACTCTCGGCGCCACCTCCATCACTTGCTTTCTTCCACATTCCAATTCCGGAACTCCGCCAAGTTAGACAAATTGTCGGCCACTATCAGGAATATGCTGCGTGCTCAACGGTGAACTCAGGAGTCCTAAAAACCCTTGTTTCCATGGGAGATGTGAAAGCTGTGTTCATAGGTCATGATCACACAAATGACTTTTGTGGAAACCTAGATGGAATATGGTTTTGTTACGGTGGAGGTTTTGGATATCATGGTTATGGTAGAGCCGGGTGGCCAAGGAGAGCTAGGGTTATAGTTGTGGAACTTGGAAAGGGGGATAAGGCGTGGATGGGAGTAGAAAGAATCAAGACATGGAAGCGACTCGACGATGAGAAGTTGAGCAAGATTGACGAGCAAGTCCTGTGGGATTGGTGGTCTTCGAGATGATTCTGATTGCAGGTACTGAAATCTATTCCATTCATCCTATAGTTTTGTGTAGTCTTTCCGTTATTCTTGTTGCTTGTTAGATAGTAGATACCGCATGATTTTGGTTAGAATTTGGTTTCCTTAGTTGAAATTCATGATTATGTTATTAAACCCCAGGTTTAGTCCAGTGGTAGCATGGGCCAGGGTTTAGCCCAGGTTTATAAGAACAGCCTCATAAAGCATATATATATTTTTTTTTTTCTTTTTTTTTTTCATATCATAAAGCATAGGTTAATACTTCAAATCCCCACTGATGCATACAGCCTTGTAGGGGCACCTCACGAAAATTGTCTCAGCCATGGTCTACACAGGACCTGGGGAATTAGTGGAGTTTTCAAAGGGATCCTGATACCCAAGTTTTATAACAAAAAGGTTATATTCCTTGTGAATTGAGATGGGAAGGGACCAGTTTACGAGACTAAGGCAATTCACCCTCTTGGATTTGTGGAGCATATCGTGATTGGACAATAAGAGAAGCATGTTCTGGGGACCTGTGGAATTTTCACTCTCGACTTGCAACTTATTCCATTTGTCTCAAATTAAGAGTCTTGCTCTCCCTTTGAGGATGTCCCAAATTCTTAGTTCACTTCATAAACCAGTGTGTCAAATTTCTCGATTTATAAGAAACTTCGAGTTTTAGTCGTTGAGTAGGTTGAAGCAAATGTTTTATTAAAACTTTTGACTTTCAATTCGGTACTCTTAATAAATTGGGGACGGAGGAAATATAGTTTACCACAACTGGGTTAATATAAAGTCTGAAAGGGTACATTGTATAAACTTAAGTTGAATTGGGAAATCATATTTCTACCAAGACATGGAAGTTGTCATTTACCACAAGCCAGCCGTAGTTTTGTTTGGCTGGTCCCAGCTAAAAGAAGCATGCTTAAAAAGTTCGTGTTGACGTGCAAGTTCATAAGAAATAAAAAGACTAGTGATACACTTATCCCAAAATTACCGAAAATATGCTTTAAGGGTTTGTTCCCTGGCGGGACCAACACCAGAGTACAAACCATTAAAACACATTTTCGGTAATTTTGGGGTATATTTCTAACATTTTCCAAATAAAAAAGAACAAAAAATTGTTTATCAATGACCTTTTTCTGTTTCTTGACAATGACATGCGTACATAAATAGCTAATAAAACTTCTTTGAAAAATGTTAAATTTCTTTAACTTTTTATTTGTTTATGGATTTGTTAACTTTCCACCTCTTTTGTAGGACACACTTTGTTTCTGGACAGCCGTGCTAAGATGATTTGTCAAGGTTTTTTCCCGCAAAAATGATTATGGAGATAAAGATCTGATTTTCAATGTACTCAATTGTAGAACAAACAAAAAAGATGAACATGTTGTATAATACAAATTATGTGTGAAATTTTTTCTAACAACCTTATGCACAAACTACACTACGTGACCCTAACTATTTTATCAATTTTCTGTGAGAAGGTCAAAATTATGGCTGAGTTTCAGAAAAGTAGTTAAACATTCAATCTTAGGAGTCATTTTTGAAAAATAATTACAATAATACTATGGTGACAGGGTAGAGCTTTAAAACGAACCAAGATACTTGAGCCTTGTATTCATCCGGGAATTTTTTTGATCAAGACAAGTTCGGAAACTAAACGAGTGAAGCTTGAACATATTTCTAAACTCGGCTAGGATTCAACCCGATTATTAATCTAGATGCAAAACTAGTATTTCCTATGTCCCAAATTAAGAGCCCATTTATCTTTTTTGGATTGTCTCAAATTAAGGGTTTACTTTTCTTTTTTTTGCACATTTTAACCATTGATT
Source organism: Sambucus nigra (assembly GCA_949130495.1). NCBI lineage: Eukaryota > Viridiplantae > Streptophyta > Magnoliopsida > Dipsacales > Adoxaceae > Sambucus > Sambucus nigra. The sequence goes on from OX422210.1 coordinate 694,642,154, forward strand.
GAATGTAACATTAATCTATACAAAATAAAGATATGGACTCTTAATTTGGGACGGGAGGAGTATAAAACAACCAAGCTACTCGAGCTCGGATCCTTTTCGTTTGCTTAGAAGCTCATCAGAACTCAACTTTTAAGATGCCAAGCTTGAACATATTTTTAGGTTAGTTTACAATTTCAAACCAAAGTTTGAGCAATCTTAAGCTCGGCTCGACCCGAATCATTTATGCCCTAAGACATGGATATGTGTCCTCTATTATTTGGAAGATGTTTTGTGTGGATCCCATGAGTCTTCACTTATCTTTCAATGAATGGAGGACATGTATCCCATCTCCCCAAAATGTGTATTGAACTGTGTCACTATGGAAATACTCAATTACTATTCTTACACGTTGGATCTTTGCTAATTGAGTTAAAATGTATTTCATAACTATCTTTCTTAGTTTCATTTATTATGTATGTGTTAGTATTTTAAAGAAAACTTTACATACAAAGTCTCTTGAAAAATTCTTTTAAAACCCGAAATCCGTATAGAGCGAAAAGGATTTTTGAATCACACTTTATAAAGTTCGAACCTACCGTCTATATATCCATTTTGTATGGCTTGTAATTTTGAAAACTACTCCCTGGTATCAAATAAGATTTATGAAGCTCTAAAGGAAAAAGGAAAAAACAAAAATGATTTTGGCATGTGTTGAACGATAACAAATACTTCATATAAAACACAATAAATATTTTTTAGGAAGAATTAGTGTTTATTTCTTTAAATTGTTTCATTTGATGTTTAATTCAACTTATTTTCAATATGAACAAAAATCCCAATGCAATTAATTGTGCCAATTGGATAAGGTGGCACGTTAACATTTCTAGACATTTCTCAACAATTTTTCTGGCGAGGTCATTGAAAATGCTAATGTGTACATCTAATATCACAATAAGAACTAAATTTTTCTGGATATTTTAACTTTATCAGCAATTATTTTTCAAAATTAAACTTTGTTCACTATTTTGTTTTGCTTTAGAGTTTGTTCACTATTTGTTAACGGTGACTTTAATGGTTGTTTGGTATTCCCATGTTACCCTTAGTACCAAACTCTAATTCAATAATTAGAAAGTTACCAAAAGTACCAAACCCGTTGTAGGGATGATATGATGTTTCTTTATGAAGAAATATAATTGTTACCATTATTCTCCCAATCATTATTTATGATTTGTCACTGGGAGAGCTACAATCTTAATGTGCCAAGGTCTCAGAGTAACCGAATTTTTAGATAAGGTCATTAAAATGTGGTGTTTTATTTTACAAAGAAAGCAAAATGAATTTATTGTTGTCTTTCTTTCTTGAATGGAATGCTAGGCTATAGCCCATTATTGTAGAAATTTTAAAATGACCACATGTAATACATAAGTAACATTTTGTGCAAACCATCATGCTTTGTTCACTAAATTCCTAAATTGAAGATCAAATCTATATAGTCAAGTAGATATTATATGTAATTGGGAAGACATGGGGTGCGCTGTAGGCACATGTAACCGATTCGACTCCAAGGGTGTGTTTGATTAACATGAAATTTTTTTCATAGAAAATAGTTATTTTGACTCATGTTTTACCTCTGTAGTACTTTGATTGTGAATACTTCATGTAAGAACAATATCCATCCACATTACAAGTGCTCCATCTCAGACCTCATTTTTAGTGAAAAATATTTCTTGTCCACTCACCAAAGAATTGGTTTCCATGGAAAACAAAAAAAAGTAAGACCAAAAACTCATATGTTTTTTCACTCATTTTTCACGCATTTATCCAAATGAACTATTTTTCACGCATTTTTCATATTTGCAATCAAACACGCCCGAAAAGAAAGCAAGGGAAAAATAAAAACTCTCTTTTTCAAATAAAAACTTGTTTCAACTTTGAGAAAAATAATGAAATAAAAAACCTTTTCTTTTATAGAGTTTATTAATTAAATAACTGATCTAACTAAGTTTATTGATTAATAAAGTTGTTTAAAAAATATGTACTCGATTTTTTTTGTGTATTTTATTAAAACTAAAAATAGTAATTATAAGAAAAAGGAAAAATGATTTTTTTTCTACTATATAGTGTTTAATAAACTAATTTTTAGAAATTGTTGTTTATTGAAAAATTGTTTCATTCTCTTAAAAATTTTGATTTTAAGAAGAAAAAATATTTTTTACAATAAAAAAATTTGTTTAGTAAAGTGTCTTATATAGGTGGTAAAATCCTACTTCGATTAGTGTAACACAATTGAATCGATCAGAAAATAAAGTCACGATAACAAAATACAAAATATACGTGGTTCGACAATTGTCCTACATACATGGGGTACTTCTCTCTCTTTATATTGATTACTTCTTGATAATAAAAGTTACATGTTTGTTTTCCATGAGTATGGATTGCATTTATAGGGAACAAAAAGAGAATGATTCGGGTTGGACTCCATGGCCTAAGAAGGCTGTTGTGATCTGGTCGAGCAAATTCAAGTTCGAGATTTTCGTTGATCGGCTCCTCCCTTATTCTTATCTCCAAGCTAAGATCACTTATCAAATCTGTCAGTCATGTGTCAGGCTCTCCCGCTTAATTTGGATAACTCCCCCATAATTACCCCAAAGATTTGCAGCCAGAATGGGGTGTAGAGGTTTGATCGATTATTAATTCCTGACGCTGATCGACAGTGATATTTGGTTGCCCATAGAATCTATAGTCGGAGAGTAACAACAATTGGTGTTTTGAGATGAAATCTGTCTGTGTTATGCCTGCTGAGTCTCGAGGGCACGCTTGTAATTTGTCCTAATTTTCAAGGGTACGTTGGGAATGGTGCACTTAATAGACTAAGAGACGGTGACGCACGCATGCCAGTCCTCACATTGGGTCTTGTTTCAAATGATGAACCATCTTGGAAGTTAAACCAAGTAGTCTAATGACTTTTGATATCGCTATTTTGCAACGCACTTTCATTTCTTCGCTATTCAAAACGACTCAAAGCCATTTTGCCTTTTTCATCAACTGTAAATCATCTTCTTCTCTGTTGTTTCTTATTTCTATCAAGACGTTATCTTTATATCTAATGATACCCTATTCCACACTTGGTGTTTTGAAGATTCTTCAACTCCCCAACTGCCTCCAAGGCAAGACAAAGGACCCAAGGGTAACCTCAGACCTCAGACAGACCACTACATGTCTTATAAAAACCCCGTTGCTCTTAAGGGTATGCTACGGTACTGTAACAGACCTCAGTCACGCATTCTTCCCCCTGAGAAGATTAGTCATTATAACACACTTCCTTAAGTAGGATCAGATACCACATCATAAAGGTTTCTTCATGACTCATGCCTAGAGCAAACCTTAGATTGAAGGAGAATTACCTCCCGAGGTCACCCAAGCCTCAGTCCTAGGGTATAACAGCACACAATGCTTTAAGATCAATTTCGAGCAACTCCACGGCTCTTCCAGAACCTTTGGACCTCTGGTAAAGCTCCTGAAAGCAGTCTGACGGAGTAGGTGACATGCAGAATACTATTCCACCTACTGCCACTACACAACTCCACTTGCATTGAATACTCCCATCAGCATTAAATGCACTCAACTACCATCATACACCACCTGCAATTACTTTACCCAACACTCCATCTTCTAGTTGACACCAACCACACTACGCTAGTCCACTCATTGCCTTTCTGGATATTTGGGTACAAATAGGAAGCTGGTGGAAGAGAAAAAAGAACTAATCTCGAGCATTCGAAAAGATATATCCATTAAAACAACCAGACTTGCAAGAGTATTAAGCATACACAAGTGTTTACACTTTATTCTACGCTCACTGTTGTGAGTTCATATTTGTAGCTTAGATCATTTTCATTGCTTACACAACTTGTACATCTTTTTGAGACCTAAAAAAAAATACTTAGGCACCCTTAGAGAATTCATTTATTTACTTCCCGAGGTCATCTGTATTGTTGATGGAGGCCTCAAGACCTCAGACTCTCTTGGCCAAAGCCGAAGAGGTCTCCTAGACTGTAATAACTCATTTGAATTCTAAGATACTAGTGCAACACCTTTAACAATGGACGTAGGACCCTCGTCAGAGGTCTAAACCACTTTCATTCATTGTCTCTTACTTTGACGCATTTCTCCTCTTACCCGTCTGAGGTCCAGAAGGGATCATCTCTGGGTCTAAAGTCACTTATGATTTAACACTCATCAGTTTGGCTCCGTCTATGGAAAGGACAAGTTTCGTCTCTCTCAAATACATACCTTAATCCTTTCAAAATGGTGATTAACGTTGCATTAGCTCGTTGACCCAAAATGACGAATAATAATAATGGACAAACAGACCCAAAGTGGCGAGTGAGTCCACGTAACGAGCAAGCCAAGACGAACATAACAATATTGGGTGAGCTAGCCCAAAACCTAGAGCTAAGTAATAAGGGCAAGCAGGCCTAGAGTGGTGAGCAAGTCCAACTAACGAGCAAGTCAAGACGAACATAATAATATCGGGCTAGCAACCCTAAAGCCTGGAGCTAAGTAATAAAGGGTGAGCAGGTCTAAAGTGGCGAGCAATCCCAAATAACGAGCAGGCCAAGACGAACATAATACTATTGAGTGAGCAAGTCTAAGACATGATCAAAGTAATATTAAGCGAAGGAGTCCAAATCGCGAGCAGGATCAACAAGTCCAAGCCACTGAGAAACCTTGCACAACAACCAGGGAGGGGGTGCCATACGAGCAACCCCAAGTTGTGTTTATATATTAACACTTGTTTGTTATTTTAAACACATGTTTACTTAGTAGGAAGCCTTAGCTGAGCAAGCAGGACTCGGGCAGATGGCTAGTTGGGATCTCTTTAGAGTTTTGATTTGAAGGTTGAATGGTAAGTTTTGTTGAGCAAGCTAAGACTCAATCACTTCAGTACCCTAGAAAATAGAGAATACTAAGACGAGGGACCCAAGAGGTCACTCACACACTCACATACACTTACACAACTCACATTTAGTAAAAATGAGCGAGCAATCAAGATACTTCTCGCAAAGTTTTGGAAAATAACATTAGCGAGTGGCCCTCAAGGCCGCTGGCAAGTTTTCAAAATTGTTTGCCAAGTAAAGATTTGAAATATTGACAAAATAGTCCTTTTTGGCACTATGCCCGATATATTTCCTTTTTACTTTAGCTGCACCAGATGTCATATGTTAGAGTGGACAACAAGAAATAAAATAGGACAAAAAGTAACACTCAGATATTGCCTTAAGGGAATATCCTTTTGGGGCGCCCGTGCCACATTAACCCTAATGTTTGGCTATAAATAGAGCTCTAGGGAAAGGTCAAAATGAGCCACAATTTGAGCACTATTACTCTGCCTAATTTCACACAAAAAGTATTCTCTCCCTGCTCTCCAAGGTACTTGAAGTGCTTGTCTCTCCTCTCTCAAAGAACCATCATTCTAAAGTATTCCATTCTTTTTGTTCTTGTTGAAAAGTTGTATTTAATCATTGTCTTCCTCATATTGTAGCCAGAAAGTTGTTATTTTATTAAAAAAGTTGGTTTTTAATCTACTTGCTACTCTTGAAACTTTAAACACCTTGAAGGTTGTTTCCATTAAAGTGGGTCACGCCACACCCTTCAAGTTTATTCATAGACCCCAATGCCACTACCCTCTATCACTTTCAAAGAAATGGAGGCCTAGTAGAAAAATATCCAAGAGGAACTGTCCGCCATTTTCAATAGGCTCCCTTTACCCCGGTGGTCGAAGAACCAGTGACACTAGAACAAAGTGGTACTGAGGAGAACCATGAGCCCCAGTTATAGGTGGAGAATGATCCAGAGGGTGTGCCTAGGTCCCCCAGCGATTAGTCACTCGCATTCATGTCAAAGACAGATTATAATTCCCGATAGATCAGTCCCAAGGAGGTTTTAGGGTAGCTAGGCCAGGCGAGATAAAGAAGATGGAAGACTGGTCGGAGAATTTCCTCAATCAATACAAGACCTAAACTCCCAGCACCATTGAGCTAACCCTCCAAAAGATGTTATCTCCTTTCTCTAACGATGTTCAACATTACTCTCTTCCCCAAAGTGGAAGATGTTAAATATTGGACCATTTGATGTGTCCAAGGATCCCATCAATCATTTGTACACTTACAAGTCACTTATGCTCCTCCAGGACACACCAGATGAGGTCGTGTGCCAAGCTTTGTCTGCTACCCTAAGGGGAACGTCTAGGCACTAGTTTGCCAAACTCAAATTAGGTATCATTACAAGCTTCACAGAGCCAGAAAGATCATTTGTCTATCATTTCACTGGAGCTCAGAAAATGAGGAAACCTGTCACTTCCCTCTTCCACTTCAAACAGAAGGCTGAATGGTCCCTCAGGGAATATTCCAAGAGGTTAAACCAGGAAGCTCTTTTAGTCGATAATCTAAATGACATAATGTGTGTCGTTACCTTCATCTCAAGCCTCACCTTAGAAGATTCGTTGAGGTCCTTTAACAAGAAGCCACCAAAGTCTATGACTGAACTACTCGAAAGAGATCAAAAGTACATAAATGATGAGGATTCTATCTCATCAAGACATGCCGTAGATTTTCCCCTACAAGGAAAGAGAAAAGGAGTTTTTTCCCGCCTTGGAAAGATCTCAGGAGTGATTGAGGCAAAGAAGAAAAAGGAAGGGGCTTAGAAAAGTAGGCCTCTAGAGGATAAACACTTCACACCCCTTACAATCACCGTGGAAAAGGTATTTGCAGCCATAAAAACTTAAGTTATCTTGCCCCATCTGAAGCCTATGAGGACGGGGAACCACAAAAGGGACAAGTCCAAGTATTTTCGGTTCCACGGAGATCATAGCAAAAACACAAACGACTGCTTCAAACTGAAGGAATCCATTGAGAGGGTGATAAAGAGGAGCTACCTCAAAGAGTACATGACAAAAGAGGCCGGCAAAGGTCATCACAAAAACAACAACAATGAAAAAGATGAAGTTCCTTTGATTAACGTCCAATGCATTTCCGAAGGTTTTTCCAGAGGTGGGCTCTCTGCCACATCCAGAAAGACCCACCTCAGGAGCCTCTAGCACGAAGGGTTTTAAGTCAACCATGTATATCTCCCACATCAGGCCCCCAAGGAGGTTCCAATGATGATCTTCCCAGAAGTTGATCTCAGGAGGGTCCGGCTACCTCATGAAGATCCTTTTGTGATCACAAAAATCATAGGAAATGCTAATATGAGGAGTAGATATATTCCTTGGGATACATCACTCTACCCCATTTGGAACAAAAGGATTGTTGTACCAACATTTAGAATAAACTCATAGTGGTGGACCTCCCCCAGCCTACAATGTCGTTAAGGACATACTATCTCTCAATGACTTGGAGTTTGTGATCTCAACCCGCAGGCTACTGATGAGGTTCCCAACCTCCAAAGGAGTGGGAGAGATATTTGGATACCAAAAAAAGCTCGAGAGTGCTACATCACTTCCATCAAAGACAAGAAGAAGTCACTCAATTTCCCACAGGACTTGGTAGAAGCTTCGAAAATGCTCCAGAAGATCTTCGAGGTCTCACTATAGGTCTTACCTCCACCACCACCAATGTTCGAACACCCTTTAGAAAGCCTGAGCATAGAGATGATGAGTTTAGGTAACTCAGCCCCACAAGATGAGGGTGGTTGTTCTCGCATGTAAGAGTCTAAATTAAGTTTAAATGCCAGAAGCAACAGAAGCCTCAGGAGATGTATGTCATCCCATAAGAACATATGTAAGCCATGTACTCTGTTGTTTAAATGAAAAAAGAAACGTTTTGGTACTCGTGATGAATTAGATATTAATATTCTTTAAAATCTACAAGGCTTTCAGCCTTGACTCTAAAATACAAAGGTCTTATGACCCCCAAATTGAGTTGCAATGACTTCAGCCTTGGCTCAAAACTTAAACCAAGGTCTAATGACCCAAAAAAGAGTTGCAAGGATTTTAACTTCGGCTCTCGATTTAAGTTAAGGTCTCAGGATCCCATATTCAAGTTACAAGGATTTCAGTCTTGGCTTAAGATTAATAGTCAAAGGTCTTATGACCTAAAAAAGACCGTAGTCCTCCATTTTAAACAACCCACGAAGCATAGTCAAAGTTCTCCAGACCCATAACAGACTAAAGGGATTATTGACATTTTCATCCATAATTCCAAAAAGGTTAATGTTTAAGGTCCCATAGACGACCCATTTCCTTGCATCAAAGTCGTTTCTTTTCCACGGAGTTATAAAAAAAACGTTTGAACCTTACACCCCTCATTTTTAATTTTTTAAAAAGTTTAAGAAAAAACTTATAGTTTTTTTTGGGTGGGGGGCGGGGGGCTAAGTGTTCAAATACAAAAAATGTCTAAAACTTCAGTTTTATCATAACAAGGTTGTAAGACCCAAAATTCGGAGGTCTCACACCCTTAAAAGGACTTCAAATTTTAAAATTATTTTTAGCCCAGAGGTCTCAGACCCGTATAAGGACTTCAAACCTCAAAATTTTTTAAGTTCGAAAGTCATAGGACCCTTATAAGGACTTCAAGTTTCAAAACTTTCCAAGTTCCCCTTTGTGGGACTTAAGATTCAAGTTTATCTAAGTTCAGAGGTCTTATGGTCCTTTATGGGACTTAGGTCACAATTTTACTAAGTTTGGATGTCTTAGAACCCTTAAAATGACTTCATATTTCAAACGTTTAAGTCTAAAGTCTTAAGACCCCTTACAGGTTTGATTTTAAGACTTTGCGGCTAAATTTTTTTGGGGGCCAATTGTTTGTACAAAAATTATGGGCTTTCAGTCCTTAAAAATACAAGGATCAAGTATTCCATGGTTCTAAGGTCTAAGGACCCAAATATAGAACCTTAATCTCATCTCTAGAAACTTCACAAGTATGTGGATTCAGGTCTTAAGACCCTCGGGGATACTCAAATAGGTTCACGACTCAAGTTTCTATTCTTTACTAAGTAATCTTGGGGGCTAAAAGTGTACTACATACTGGGCAAACCTCAAACAGACCTTCATCAGTGAAAAAAACTACTTGGCAAAGCAAAAAAAAAGTAATAAAGTAAAGGTTCATGAGAAGCAAAACAAACAAAAGTCCATGCTTGCGAGTATGATTGTATACTACACCGGAAGAAGTACGAAAATCTTGATTATTGTCCAATATTCTTAAAAGCCTAGATATGTGCCAGGGCATGTTTCTAATGATAAGAGAGTCACAATTTCAAAAGTGACTTAAAGTATTGAAATATTTCCCCGTTGGTCCTTGGTTGAAGAGATTTTCAACGGAGGCAATGACTTGACACGCTAGGGAAAAAGTAGGGGATAATCTCATCCGTTATCCTATGGACTCAATTGTTTGGAAAAGCATAAATTTTAATCTTCCAAATTTTGCCAATTAACATCATAATATTCGTTTGGCAATATCAACAGATGGGTTCAATCCATTTGTCACTCTAATCACCAATCAAAGTGTACCGCCGTTGATGCACCACTAAATACCCCTCATTTGTTGTGCATGATACCAGAAATTTCGATGTTGTCTTTGTTGATTCTTTAGCCAAAGGAACTAAGTGAAGACATTGATGTCTACTTGACACTGTTGGTAGAAGAATTGAATGAGTTGTGGGTAGAGGGTGTGAAAGCATTTGACTCTAGTAAATAAGAAGAGTTCACATTAAAAGCTATGTTGATTTGGATAATTCATGATTTCCCAGCTTATGAAACTTTATCGGGCTGTAATATTCACGATTACTTTGGGTATCCTAGTCGTGGTGTGGAAAATGGATCTCAAGGATAATGGAAAAATTATATATCATTCCTGTAGGATATTCTTGCCTCTTGATTACAGCTTTAGATTTGATGAAGGCACTAATTTTTTTCGGGTGGGATCGAGCATAGGTTACTTCCGAGAAATCTTTCATGTTCAAAAATTAAAAGGAGGTATTTTAAATGTGGAGATAATGTGCCAGGAAAAAAATCCTAAATTCAAGAATGTTAAGCATAAAAAGACCCCTGATGAGAATGAAGCCGAGAAAGGAAAGGCGTGGTCTATGAGGTCAATATGATTTGACTTGCCATATTGGAGGGTAATCTTGTATGCCACGTGTTAGATATCATGCATGCCGAGAAGAACATCATCAAACATCTTGTGAGCACATACCTAGGTGGAAGTCATTCGAAGGATGCAAAAAAGGCACGTCATGATCTTAAGGTTTTGAAAATTAGGTTGCAATTATGGTGGAAAGAAGACAGTTGCAGGAGGAATATAATTCCCCCGGGTGCATATACTTAGACTAGGGAAGAAAGAAAAGTTCTTTTAAACACACTGTATAATTTGAAAGTTCCTTTAATTTTGCATCAAATTTGTATAGGATTGTGAGTTCTGCCACACATGATCTACAAAACTGCAAGTCTCACGATTGACGTGTGATCATGCAACTGGTCCTTTATTGTTTAAGCATTGTTTTTCTAAACATTAAGATTTGCATAGGGTCATTATGCACATCAACCTTTGCTTCACACATTTGTGCAAAAAGCAGTCAACTGAAAGCACATCGTGGATGCAAAGGCAGCTTGTGTGTTGGAGAAGTATTTTCCCTCGGAATTCTTCGGCATAAGTATTCACTTGTTGGTGCACTTATGCAATGAGGCGCTTTTTTGCGGCCCAGTAATATATCGCTGGATATACCTATTTAAAAGCTTAATGGAAGTTTTTAATGAGTATGTTAAGAATAAGTGGTACATTGAAGGATCCATTGCAGAAGAATACTTTACTTTGGAGGCATCCGTGTTCGCTAAGGAATATATGCCCAAACCTAATATTGTAGGTGATGGAGATGCGCTTGCTGATGAGGGTGGTCAAGATATGGGCAACCGAGTTAAATTGACAAGTTTACAATATGATCAATTGACTCATTATATGTTTGAAACCCACGAAGATGTCGAAGAATGGAGAGAGTAAATTTGTGCTATAATTTTACTTCTTGTTATTATCTTATATACTAGATCACCTTCTTGATAAATTTTGTCATTTGTAAGGGCATTTTTGTCCACTATCAATTTGTATGTCGTACGCCGTTACACAGTTGAAGAAACTCAAGATCGCACCTACATCAACGGATCCGAATATCAAAGCGTCTTCAACATCATAGCCTCTGCGAGAATGAACTTGGTAAAATTTTGTTTTTACGTTCCTTAAAGTTCATATTTAGTATTGGGACATTTTTATAAAATGTTTTTTATAAAAATAAGAAGTAAGTTTTTTCAAGAAAAATGAGGCTTTTAAAAGTTTTTTATTTTTCTGGGAAAGTCGGACCGGTCCGCCCCTCAACCGGACCGATCCGCCACCGGACCGGTCCGCCCCTCAACCGAACCGATCCGCTTACTGCAGATCCAGTATACCCCGGACCGCAAGCGAACCGATAAAGCAGTATTTTAAAAGAACCGATCCGCCTAACCGGACCGATCCGCCTCAGACCCGGACCGGTCCGCCTGGGATAAGTTCGAACAGGTCCGTGTGTTTTTTATCCACTGACTCTGATTTTCTATAAATATTCCTATTCCGATGGTGTATTTTTTTAAGTCTTTGAGAAAACGTTTTTAAGAGTACAAACACAACAAGACTTCATTTTTTAATGTGCCAAACATCTTTTTGATTCACACACAAAAATTCCAATTACTTTTGTGAATCTTTTGGAACCCTAGAACACAAACTTTGTTGTTGTTCATCTTTGTGGAGAGATCTTTGCAACCGAGGGCTGCGTGTCATTGCTGAGGGAGTCTCTATAAAGTTTTATGGCTGCGTGTCATTGAGGAGAGCTGCGATTCTTCCTGCGTTATTTGGGCTGCGAGTCCTTGGAGGGTGCTGAGTGTATTCTCTTGCTGAGTTCAAGACTGCGTGTCTGTGTGGGTTGGCTGTGCGTTGATCCATTGCAGATTTCTCTATGTAATTGTAAGTTGCGGCTTGTATATTCATAGTGAAATAAAGGTTTTACCCGAAAGGGATTTTTTCCTGAATTCTGTGTCTCAGTATATTTTTTGTGTCACATGCTTTATTTATTTATTGGTTGACACACGCACCTTAGATGCATGTTTAGGATCTCTAATTAAATAAGGGTTCTTGGAAACTTGCGAATTTAATTTAAATCGATATTACACGCGTTCTCAAATTGGTATCAGAGCGGGTTACGCTAGTTTATCACGTGATCCTGATTTTTCGAGAATTTACTTTCTGATACAATTTGTCTACTCACTCTCTCAAATTGGTATCAAAGCAGGTTGCGCTAATTTATTGCGTATTCCTATTTTTCGCAAAATCGTGTGATATTGATTTTTTTTAAAAATCAGTTTTGTGAAAAATCGCAAATTTTCAATGGAACGCCCATTTAATGAGGAGCCTATTTTTGAAAAAGTTCACGACCATGCTGAAAATTTAAAAAGTTTGAATTTGATACTTTGCAAAAGAATTAGAGTTTTGGAAAAAGAAAATTCTCGTTTTAAATCCGCGATGGATCTTTTGCAAACGGTTCAAAATCAAAGAGATTTTTATAGTGAAAAAGTTGTTTCCTTGGACCATGATTTTGTTTCTTTAAAATTGTCCAAGAAGGAGAGTGATGAAATGGTCCTATTTTTAGAAAAAGAATTGGAGGACATTAAAAATTCGATGGTTTGTGTTTGTGCCAAAGAGGAGAAAAATATTTTAGTCAATAAGTTTGTGGCACGTGAAGAGACTCTTAGGGAAAAGTTTGCTTTAATTGAGGGGGAGAGGGATACCCTTTTAGAAATTGTTGAAAATTTGAAAAAGCAATCCCTGTCTTGGGAAGAGTCTAATTTGTTGCTTGAATCAAATATTTTGAAGTTAAAAAATGATTTAAACGATTCAAGTAGGTTTGATTGTGATGGTAATGGCTCATCTTGTTCTCATGCTTCTAGTGCTAAAGCCAAAACCATTATTTGTTTTAGAGGGTCAATCCCAAGGACATTAGAAAAGATCACACTTTAGGTAACATTCCCTCCGTTTACACATGTTCACATTGTGGTAGGAAAGGTCACCTTAGGAGATTTTGTTTTGATCTTAGAAGAGGTCCTTGGAATTCGAAGTCTAGTGTTTTGTTGGTTCCCAAAACCCCGTGTCGTCATGTTACATCCATTTGGGTTAGGAAATCACTTTTGGATACACTAGATTTTAGACAAGTTAATTCCCGGTTGCTTGCACATGATTCTTCACTTGCCATATCATATAGATGATTGTGTTTGTATGTTTGTCATAGACTAGTTGTGGTTTCATGGTTTGTACTTGTTTGCTAGTGTTATGACATGTGTACTTTTTGTATATATTTTTTTAAAATTTTTTGAAAAATACAAAAAGATTTTTTTTGGTTGCACCGTTTATGGATGAACACTTTGGATGACCAAGTCACAACATCATTTCTTTTTTTCATGTGACTATTTGATAGTGTTTTGAGACAATAGGTCAATTCATCCTTGTGCTTTATAATGTTTGGAGTCATTAAGATGTAATTAAGTGCTACTTCCTACATGGTTGACTCATGTTTCCTTTAATGCACACTTGCACGAATTTGTTTGATTATTGTGCTTGTCTTATCACATGTTGGTTGGGTGTTTTCATTTCAATCCTGTCTTTAAAATGAACCAAGCGCGATAATTTTTATAAGGAAATTGTGCATATAAAAACCGTTTTGTGAGTTTGTGTGCTTTGTTTAAAAACGGAGAAGGGCTGCGAAAGGTTCATTTTGCCTTTGCGAATACTAAGCCACCGTTAAATTGGACCTAAAAAATTGAGGAATTTTATTATCCGAGGTCCAAAGAGGTTTAAAAGAGCCCGAAAAAATTTAAAGGCAATAAAAAGCACTTCATGCCAAATTATGGGCCATTTAGGTTTTTGCACCAATTCTCCAAAGTTTGAGAATTTAGATTACCTCTAAAAGAAAATATATATGAGGGAGTTTGGTTGGAGAATTTAAAACAGGTTTTGCACATCCTTGAAATGCTTGAAAAAATGCGCTACATAGTTTTGGACGTTATTGAGGTGGAAATCTTTTTGACTTTGATTTGTTGATTTGCATAAGACGATGTCATCTAAATTCAACAAATTTTTACACCTAAGGATACCTTTGATGTTCATTCGTTAGGAGTACACGTATGCATCGTGCACATATGATTGATTGAGTTGATTTACCTATCGAATGTGTTCACACCCATTCATTCCGTTTCCATGACTTGGTTGTTTGAGTTTAAATCCATGGTGTGATTTTTGTATCATATTTGTTCACATTGCTATCTTATTTTTGTACGAAAAATTTGAAAAATTCAAAAATAGTTTGTGAAGATTTGTTTGAGCATCTCCTTGCAAGAGCACGTTTACCATATTATTTGATACCCTGTTTTGTACCGTGACACCCCGATTTTGCTTATTTGATTCATTCTTCTCATTTGTCTATTTGGGGACATCATAAAAAGGGGGAGAAAGAATTATCATATTATGGGGGAGTTTGAATTTTGGGGGAGTTTTTGAGATGTTGCTTATGTTTTTATCATATATTGATATCCATGTTATCTCATTTCAAACTCGATATGTCACGTGGTATTTGCTTTGTCTCATGTGTGTAGGTATGAAGATTGAAGATCAATATGTTGCACACCCTGATGAGAAAAGCTTTGAGATTTGATGATTGTTGAAGATTGAAGAACAAACAATGAAGATTTAAACATTTGTATCTTTCCATCTTTAGGGTTCATGGGAGGGTAGATTTGTATAGGTCATTAGTTGATAATTCAGATATTTTTTATGTATGTATCGACATAGACATAGGGGGAGATTTGTAAGGACATTTTTGTCCATTATCAATTTGTATGTCGTACGCCGTTACACCTTTGAAGAAACTCAAGATCGCACCTACATCAACAGATCCGAATATCAAAGCGTCTTCAACATCATAGCCTCTGCGAGAATGAACTTGGTAAAATTTTGTTTTTACGTTCCTTAAAGTTCATATTTAGTATTGGGAAATTTTTATAAAATGTTTTTTTATAAAAATAAGAAGTAAGTTTTTTCAAGCAAAATGAGGCTTTTAAAAGTTTTTTATTTTTCTGGGAAAGCCGGACCGGTCCGCCCCTCAACCGGACCGATCCGCCACCGGACCGGTCCGCCCCTCAACCGAACCGATCTGCTTACTGCAGATCCAGTATACCCCGGACCGCAAGCGAACCGATAAAGTCGTATTTTAAAAGAACCGATTTGCCTAACCGGACCGATCTGCCTCAGACCCGGACCGGTCCGCCTGGGATAAGTTCGAACAGGTCCGTGTGTTTTTTATCCACCGACTCTGATTTTCTATAAATATTCCTATTCCGATGGTGTATTTTTTTAAGTCTTTGAGAAAACGTTTTTAAGAGTACAAACACAACAAGACTTCATTTTTTGATGTGCCAAACATCTTTTTGATTCACACACAAAAATCCCAATTACTTTTGTGAATCTTTTGGAACCCTAGAACACAAACTTTTTTGTTGTTCATCTTTGTGGAGAGATCTTTGCAACCGAGGGCTGCGTGTCATTGTTGAGGGAGTCTCTACAAAGTTTTATGGTTGCGTGTCATTGAGGAGAGCTGCGGTTCTTCCTGCGTTGTTTGGGCTGCGAGTCCTTGGAGGGTGCTGAGTGTATTCTCTTGTTGAGTTCAAGACTGCGTGTCTTTGTGGGTTGGCTGCGCGTTGATCCATTGCATATTTCTCTATGTAATTGTAAGTTGCGGCTTCTATATTCATAATGAAATAAAGGTTTTACCCGAAAGGGGTTTTTTTCCTGAATTCTGTGTCTCAGCATATTTTTTGTGTCACATGCTTTATTTATTTATTTATTGGTTGACACACGCACCTTAGATGCATGTTTAGGGTCTCTAATTAAATATGTGTGCTATATTAGAAAGTTGCGAAGTTAATCAATTATCACACAGTATTCTCACGTTCTCATCATTCAATGTAGAAAATATAATGCGTCCGGACACAACAAAAAACGAATGATGGTTTCACATTTAGATAGTGAATTTAAACTTTGGATGTTACATGAGGAAAATATTACATTAAACGTCCGTGATTAAATGATAAATAATAAAAGGCTTTAAAACTTAACTTATTAATTTATGTAATCCATAATTTCAGTTGTGAAAGATGGGTGAGTCCATATCAAGGCTTTCTTGTCTCACCACTGGAATCCAATTTCATGGCACACGAGTACAAGAAGCATCAACTGAAGAGTTATATATTCTCCTGAAGGTTGTACAAGAAAAATACGTTGTTACAGAATAACAACTTTCTTTATAAGGCTCTTACGTATTTCAGCGCGAGTGCTAAAGGCAAAAATCTCATTGAAGTAGAAATGACTTAGTATGGTATAATTCCAAATTTTTTTGAATTAGACTCTATCTATCTATCTATCAAAGAGGTTGTGTTTTACTGTGATTGAGTAAGAGCTAAGGTAAAAAATTGTTGTAAAGTTAATTCGGGTATCAATTTGATAATGGTAGACTTGTCCAAGATGAAGAGCAAAGAGCATATGAATTATGAACAATTTGTTTGTGTAGGAGAAAAGCTTGAGCAAGTGTTTCACTCGGACTATATCAATAATGAGCCGTGGTCAGTTGTCTTGCACACGCCAAAATGTCTAACTAGTCGCGTGGATGACCTGACTGCCCCTACTAAATATCAATCCATTTTGGATGACAACCCGAACTTGAAACAATTTCTAGATACTTTAAATGAATAAAATTATTTGGGTTATAAAATTTATTGAGGATTCCAATTTGTAATATGTAACTTGAAACAATCTTAAACATTAATTTATTGTTCGTTATATTAAAACAGTCGTGTGAGTATTTCCATTTGATTCTTATATCCCGATTGAGTATTTCCATTTGATTCACTAATGAAAATAAGTGGATGGAATAACTTTGTGTTATTTGAATTCTTATATACCGAACTTCAGTATTGCCACTTGATTTATGTTATATAATATGCTAATAAATCCTATTTTTTGCAGAATATGACTTCATCAGGCCATCAGACCTCAGGAAAAAGCGGGGGTGCCGATGGATCTTCTAACAATAATACCATCGAGTTCGAAGAGTATGGGGGCATAGTTGACAACAAAAATAGTCTACAGATAAGTGCATTAGAGTTATTGAAATCAGTAATTGGTCCCGGGTAACAAGATTGGAGAATTGTGCCCGTGGAGCTGAAGATAGCCGTTTGGGGGGCCTTAAAGGTATGAAGCACGGGATAGTGTATTGGCGGTTGCAGGCAGACAATGGAAGACATAAAAGAAGAACCCACATGCTTGTTATTTCCCAAAGGATCGAGAGTTAATGCTTGTGTGTAGGGACATTGCCCGAAGAAAGAGCCAATCATGTTGGTCAAATGGTAAAGGTTTATGGACAAGGAGGCATCGGAGAGACAATTGTCCTATCGTGGCTCGGGGATAACTAACCAGTCAAAAAAGGTGGATGTGTACTACTCCGGGTGGACATCTTATGCAAAGGTGGATCATAGGATGGTAAGTAAATTGAATTTAATTACATTTTGTTTAATGTAAGTAAATTACTTTAATTTGCTCACACTTTTCTTTAATTTGATCGCATTTTGCAAGAGTTTGGGAGTGGCCCGGGAGAAATCCACATAGGATCTACTCCTACATTAAGATTCAGATGAAGAATGCGAGCCTACTAATCCATAGGCCGCCGAGACCATCATAAGTTATAATTGAAATTAAATTGTCAATTTCAGACTGTTTATTGATATTCTTTTTCAAAGTTAATAACATATTTTTATATTCTTTTAGGAGAGGATGAAGGAGGTGGATAACACCTACAGTGATGTCAATAAAGCATATCTGAGTACGGATGCACTAAGTCAAGTGATGGGCCAAGATAGAAAAGAACGTACTCAGGGTGTTAGCTCTCGGATAGGAAAGTCAAAGTTGATGGGAATGTCTTACAGTAACCGTGGGTTATCCTCTAAGTTTGAGATGTACAAATCAGACACGGACTCAAAATTTAAAAGTCTCCAACAAATGATGAACCACATGTTTTAATGGGTCAAACGTGCCATCAAAGATAAAGGGAAGGGGAAGAAGAAGGTGGAGGCGAAGGATAGAGGAAAGCAAAAAGAGAAGGTGGTTGAGAGGACAACTTCTCCATCCCCCTCTTCGACTCCGAACGACATATCATCCTTGTACGACATGTATTCTACCCCTAACCAAACTATCCCGACTTCATTTGAGCCAACTCGGGAGAAAGCCTATACCCTTGACACGTGTGGAGGCACCCCAATTTTCAACGGAGCGAAGACATGAACATCACTCATGGTACCATGGTGCACAGTCATTCCCTATTAGATTATGAGTCCTGGGTCCCAGCCAGTAAGATTATGGCAGGGAAGCTCTGTGAAAAATGGATGTTCCTTCCATTGTAATCTTATTCATAATACCCCTGATATGGGTCCTGTCAGAGTTTAGATAGCCTGGGATCCTAATATGATTATTGTTGAAGAATTGAGTAGTATGGAACAAGCAATCGCTATGAGAATGACATTCAAAACTCTTACGAGATCCTTCAAGACTTGGATCATTGGGGGGATTTGTGACACCCTACTTATTAAAATAAGAGGTGGCCAACCCGATACTCCAATAATATACAGGAATCATAGATGGTCCATTCTTAGCATCACTGTCGTGCAAATAAAATATGAGATAACCACTAATTATTTTAGAAAACGGATGTCAAATTAATTTGTAAGTTATAAAACCATTTAGACAATCCAATTTATAAAAGACGGTGGATAAAAAGAGGGTGTACAATAGTTTAATTATCATACAACAAAATAATAACCGAATAAGCTGTCGATTAACAGACCAAAACAACGGTAACACCAAGTATTACAACTAAATATCACAGTATATAAGCAAGTACAAATCTTGGGCAACACGCCCGAATGTCCAGACTGATCATAACTAGAGTATAAAAAAAGATGGATGGGTCTATAACAAAAATCCTACAACATCCGCAAAAATGCTGTAGCTCCCTGACACTAAGAAGGAAGGATCATATCGGGCGCCCTTATCGCGGAGCACCTGAGCATAAAAGAGAACCACACAAGAACGAGAAATATAAACGGGTCAAGGCCCGGTTTGATATGATATACGTGTGAATAAAATGCATAACAGTTATGAGCATAACAGTTATGAGCACTAAACATTAAACACAAGTTGGATTCACTCATCAATAATAATCATCCTCACCTCTCATTTAAATACACATCCTAGTGTCCCACTAGATCATTATGAATTAAACTTCCTGTTTAAGTAAGAGAAATAGCTAAATTCCATTAATCATGCTTAACTTACAATTTCATAAAACATTAATTCACAAGCCCATTTACCATTTTGGGAAACTTTTGTCACAAAGTTGATTTATAAAATGCTCTAGCCATTTATAAAATGCAACTTTCGTGAGAATAGTTATAGTCACAATATAACAATTCTAAGACCATCCTTCCAGGAGTCACTCCACAGGATGCGCCCCTAAATAGCTATCATCTTCCAGGACCTATCACCAAGACAACCTGAGCATCCTAAATCGCGTCGCGTGGGAAGCGGTCATATACCTTCGACAGCGAGTCAAAACCATACCCGAAATTACCTCACTTCGAATAAAATACCATCACAATATAACAACCGTTCCTATGGCTCAGGACTATATTCTCCCTGCATTAACTAGCCAGGGGACATCACCTCATGCGCGTAACTTCCCTTATGATAGCATTTAGAGAGGTATGTGTACGCGTTTCAATATCTCAAGACATGCCAATTTAAAACATCCACTTTTTACATTTTCAAAACATATGTGCTTAGCAATATGTGCCAATTTAAAATATATATATTTCTTATTTCCGGATCCTAATGTGCATAAAGGTATAGGCTACGAGGTTTAATTATTCCCATACTAGTCTCCAAAAGTTCTCAACAACATTATAGGCTACCAAGTGAAATTTTCCTCATACTAGTCTCGAAAAGTCCTAAACAATACCTCCTAACTCTCCCTTAATCCTAAGCTAGCTCACTAGAGGAAAACGACACTAAATTCTATTGAATAACCCCTGTACTAAGCCCAAATTACCCCCATACTAATCTAGGGTATTAATTTCCCTAATATAGACCCGTAATACTCTTTATTACTTCATAAGAGAAGGTTCCTAAGCCTTAAACCTAAAAGAAAAGGACTAGAAACCAAGTTGGAAAAACCCGATAAAATAGTAGGGTTTTCGAATCGATTTGCCTAGCGCCGAATCGATTCGCCCCTGATAGCGAATCGATTCGGCTGAGAAAAACTAACTTCCTGTCTCAGCCCGAATCGATTTGGCCTTAACCCGAATCGATTCGATTCCTCAGACCTGTAGCCCCCATTATTAGCGAATCAATTTGCTGAGGAGGGCGAATCGATTCACCCTGGTCAGATCGCCCAGTTAGAGCTACGGGTTGATATAAACCCTAAATCCCCCAATTTCAATTCTTCCATCTAATCTCAACATCATCAACTAAAAATTTAACCAAATCATTCCTACACAATAACTAACTAAAATCTCCAACTAAAATCAAATTTAAATCAAATATTAAGGGTTTAAACACCAAAAATCATCAAAACCCATAAATAGTTTAAATCTCAAAACACAACTATATATACAAATTATCCACACTAAATCATACATTTGCAAGTTAGAAACTTGCCTCAAGTTTGTAGTCTCGGATTCTTTTCCCGAAGAAACGATTCCAAGCTCCAAATCTCCAATTCTCTCTTCTCTCTTCTCTTTCTCCCAAGATCTCTCTCTCTCTCTAGGTTTTAGAAACACAAAATAAGAGATAAAATGCTCTTGAAAGACTAAATACCCCAAATACATTAAGTCTAGCATTTAAATTATGCTACTACACAATTAAAATGACTCATAACACCATAATTAAGTTATAACCGGTCAAACGTACCCGGAACCCAAAAATATAACTTGGCACTTATTTTGACTATCTCAACCATTTTCGGACTAACTGTACCCTCTAAATTGGCATCCGAAATATCGTACGATATTTTATGTTCCAACATCATATTAAATCATTTATAATAATCCAATTGGAATTTCAGTCATAATCGCCGCTTAAAGCACAACGACGCAATAAAACACAATATGATGCTATTTACATTCACATAACAGTAAATATGCAAAACTCAGTAAATTTTGTCTCTTAAATCACTTAAAATAATATTTACTTCAACTTTCTTTATTTTATATAATTAAACCATCAGGTAATTTAATATAAAATAATAACTCAAAAGTAAGGGGTATTACAGGATTTTAATATGGCGAGGAGAATGATGAAAGATTGGGGGGAAATGACATTGATATGTAGGTGTTGATGATGCTTTAAGCCTCGGATCCTAATATAGGTGTCGATGATATTCCTATATGAGGCAATTATTTTATTTGGAGTAATGGTAGGTGCAATGAGGCTAATATTCAAAGTATAATTTATAGAATCCTTCATAATGATGTTTTTCTTAATTCTTTCATGGAATGTGAAGTCCAGGTGGGTCTTCCTGGCATATTTAATCATACTCCTTTGATTTTGTCCTTTTTAGATAAGGAAAGGGTTAATAAGCCTTTTAAGTTTTTCAATTTCAGGATGAGGTATAGTTCTTTTAAGGATGTATTAATGAGAGGTTAGGATATTCATGTTAATAATAATCCTATGTTCATTTTTTTCTAATAAGCTGAAATTACTCAAAAAGTATTTTAGAGAGTTGAATATGAAGTGTTATTATATTCTATCATTTAGAGTTAATGCTAAGAAAATTGAATTTAATGCTATATAGGAGAGACTTTTAAGTGATGGGGGTAATGAAGAATTGATTGAATTCAAGAAGAAGTGCCAAATTGAGTATTTGGAATTGAGAAATTTGGAAGAGGAGTTTTTTAAGTAGAAATCTAGGATTAATTGGTTGGATCTTGGGGATAAGAACACATTTTTCTTTCATAAAAAGTCAAAATTCATTATAGTAGAAATAAAATCCTTTTTATAAATGATGAGGATGGTAATGTTTGTTTTTGGCGAAAGGAGGTTCAAAGGTAAGCCATGAGATATTTTAAAAACTTGATTGGTAATGATATGGGTAGTCATGGGTCAGCTTATAAAGGACTTAGAACGATAAGATAAAATGGTTGAATGCTAATCAAATTGACTCACTTAAGGTCCCTGTTGATAATGTTGAGATTAAAGATTCCTTATACAGTATAGATGCTAATAAATCCCCTGGGTCAGATGGGTACAATGTTGGGTTCTTTCAAAGTAATTTTGATATTATGGGTGATAAGATGTGTTATGTTGTTCTATCTTTTTTAACTATGGGAGTATGCTTAAATAATGAAACAATATTGTGATTAGACTTATCCTAAAGTTCCTAACCCTAATACTATGAAAGACTTTAGAACCATCTCTTGTTGTAATACTACCTACAAAGTTATATATAAAGTTTTGGTGAATAGACTTGGAGGAATTATTCCTGATTTGGTGAGGAATAAACAATCAACATTTATTAAAGGAAGAAACATATATGATAATATTATCCTAAGTAAATAAGTTTTTAGAGGGTTTAATAGAGACAATGGTTTACCTAGATGTTCCTTAAAGATTGATTTAACGAAAGCTTATGATTCTATCAAATGGGATTTTATCTTAGATATTTTAAAGGTCGTGGATTTTACCCAAATTTTTATACAATGGATTCAATAACGTTTATGACTACTAGGTTTTGTGTCAGTGTTAATGGAGATATGGATGGGATCTTTATCTCTCTATTCTAGTCATGGAGGCATTCTCATGGATTATTGATGATAAAATAAGCAGAAGTGATTATTCTTTTCACCCTAATTATGAGGAGTTGAATCTTTCACATGTTTTGTTTGTTGGCGATCTTTTCATCCTTGCTAAAGCTAATTGGAATTACTTAGTGGTTATTGATATAGTTCTTCAGGGTTTCAAACAGTTGCCTAGGCTTGGAGCTAGTTATGCTAAAAGTGAATTTTTTATTGCTGGGGTGGATAATTTGGAAAAGAACATATTGATTAGCATTACGAATATAAGATTTGGTGTGCTTCATGTTAAGTATCTTGGAGTTCCTCTTATATCTACAAGACTTAAATCTCATGTTTGTTAAGTTCTGGTTGAGAAATTAATAGGTAAAATTAAGTCTTCTTATACTGGAGAATCCAATTATCAATTATTGTTCTTGGGAGTTTAATGTTTATTGGATTAGTATCTTTGTACTTCATAAGAGAGTTATAAATGATATTGATCAAATTTTAAGAAGGTTTATCTGGTCTAGGATTAATCTTGATAAATATAGGTTTAAAGTTGCTTGGGATGATATTTATTGTCCTTCGGAAAAGGGGGGACTAGGTATAAAATTTAATTGATTGGAATAATTCTTGTGTGTTGAGACATATTTGGGATATTACTAGAAAGAAAGATTCTTTACGGGTAAAATGGATGCACTATGTGATCATTAAACAAGATTTTATTTGGATAGTAAGATTTCAATGGAGAAAACTATGAAAATTAATGGATAAAGCTAGGAGCATTATTAAGTATCATGTTGGCAATGGTGAAAAGACATTATTTTGGCTAGATAATTGGCATAAAAAGGGTCCTCTAATCAATGCTTAGGGAATATAATTGTTTATGATGCAATGAGTAATCTTAAAGCTAAAGCTTTTGAATTCATAAATGATTTGGTTGCAATTTCCGTAAACCTATCTTTAATTATTTGGTGGATCTCTATAGAACTCTCATCACTCCTCAAAGAAGTTGTGAAGACTGGGTGAGTTGGAAAATTACCAAAGATGAAAACTACAGTTTGTAAAGTGACCTATAATAATCTAAGACAACTGACCTATGATAATCTGAGACAGAGGAAGAGTATTGTTAATTGTCATAGAACAATTTGGTTTCCTAAAAGAATCCCTAAATGTGTATTTATATCGTGGGTTGCTTTTCATAACAAGCTATTGAATAAAGATAAGTTGAAAGATTGGGGAGTCTAATGATGATCAATGCGTTCTATGTGGGTCTATGACTGAGAAAATAAATAATCTATTTTTTTATTTTCAATTTTCAAATTAGATGTGGGTGAAAGTTTGCAAAAATGATGGTATTAGGGGCATCTTCAGAAATTTTGAGGAAAAAGTGGTGTCCTTGAATAACAACAACAAAAAGTTCCAAAATTTAATGCAAAAATTATCCCTGTCTATTAATATATACAACATGGTTCAAAGTCTCGATATCGGTCCCGGTATCGGACACCCGATTTTCAACTCGATCGCGGTATCGGGGTGATACGCAAAGATATACTATTTAAAGAGTGCAAAAAATTTCGAAAAAAATAAAAAAAAATTAAAAATAGGATTAACAATGTGGACCAATCAGACACGTTCAAACCTATCCTTTAATATGCATTGCATTGTAAAATTGGTTATACTGAAGCGCGACGGACTTCTCAGATTCAATATTCCATAATAAATCAATATTAATATAAAAAATAATCTAATGACACGTATAACTTGATTAAAAAGTTACATTAAAGATAAATAGAAAGTTACAGTAGGGTATGGGAAGAAATTTTATTATTTCCTTACTATGAATGTTATTTCATTAGAATGTTATTATTTTAAAAAAAGACATGAATGTTATTTTTTTCAATGATGATATGAATGTTATTTAAAAAAAAAGAGGATACAAATATTATTTTTTCTACAAATGTTATTATTTTAAAAAAAGAAGTTATGAGTGTTATTTTTTTTAAAAGATGATATTAATGTTATTTTTTTTAAAAGAGGTTACAAATGTTATATTTTTTACAAATGTTATTATTTTTTAAAAAAGGATATGAATGTTTTTTGGAAGGCCATGAATGATCTGACATTTAATAGTACCCATATCACTATTGATAACTTTTTTTTCAAAATTAAAAAGATGATACAAGAGAGTACTTCCAGATGGAAGAAAATTAAGAAAAATGAGGAAAATATAAGTATATGAAGAAACCGGGGGATATGTGTTCGGATACTTTAGCTGATGAGTTTGATTTTCTCATATGGAGAGACTTTGCACTTTGTTGACCTTGCGTGTTGAGATCTTTTTTTGGATTTGTCTCCCTTGGCCTTTGTTGTCCATGCATCTTAAGATCTTTTATGGTTTTGACTCTGATGTATCTGAAGGTTGAGTTCAAATGGATTCTTGAGTTTGTTCGGGTGGATTGGCCTTGATATTTGTCCAGGGTTTTGTTTAGGCTTGGTTTTGTCTTTTTGGGTTTGGGTTTATTGTTTTGGTTTGGGCCAGTGTGCCTTATTTTGGCAGAATGCTACCTTTGTTGGGCCTGTGTGCCTTTTTGTTGGCTATATGTTGCCTTTGTTTGTGGGTTGGGTTGTTTTCATAAGAAAGTGTAAGTATGGTTGATCTAAGAAAGTGTAAGTATGGCTGATCCTAAAATGCACTATGTTTATGTTACAATTTGAGCTAACATATTTATGAATATTCATGGCTGAGTTATAAAAATGATTTATATAAAAAATATAAAAAAGATTTTGACACTTGAGGATTGACTTTTAAATCTAGATTTTCTTATTCATTTTCATAAGCCTCAACTAAATGGGGCAAAATTTGCTAGCAAAAATGAAACCCCAAAACGGCCCACGTAACACATGGATCTATATTTCTAAATATCGGCTGAATTTGGGTCCATATAAAAATAGAGTGGATTGAATTTGTGCACCCACTAAGTTGGCCATAACTTAAGCATTACACAAATAGTGGTTAATTTTTTGGATCAATTATAAAAAAGCCCCTAAACATTTTTAATACATATTTAGTCCAAGTCTTTTTATTTTGTTCCAAAAAGTCCCTTAAACACCCATTTAACCAATATTCTCTTATTTTTAAAGGTCCGTGCTAGAGGCACTCCCGTCCAACCTCCCCCCTCCCCACCCCACCCCACCCACCCTCACTATTGGAGCTCTGACAATCCTCACCTGAGCTCCTTTTTTAGTGTTTTTAATTGGTTTGTGACTTTTTGGAACAAAATAATAAGAGTTGGACTAAACGTGCACTAAAAAATGTTCGAGGGACTATTTGGTATATGCCCTAATTTTTTAGCAATATCCGTGTAGAAATATGATGTAAGGTTTAGGGATAAAATCAAATAAAACAATAATAGAGGAGTGAACACAAAGTGTGTACCAAATATGAAAGAGATCACTAGTATTTTGGATCCGTTTATCATTATTACTAATTTATAATTAATTAGTTTAACCCGCAATCCCCTATTAAAACTCAAAATTATACTGACTCTTATCGCGTAAATTTCGAATGATGAAAACGTTAAATTTCAAATTAAATATTTAATAACTCTTTATAGATGCAAAAAATTCCTATTCGCTTAAAAATATCATTTCTAGACATTTTATGTCAAACATAAGTATGTACTATCAAATAATTTAATATAAGCATAACATATCAAACGTAAGTACAAAAAATCAAAGAATGTGAGTAAAACTAATTAAAATATAAACTAAGTAATCATGGTAAATTTGACCTAATCCTGGTAATTAAATTAAGCTAGCATCATAACTAAAATACAAAAATGCAAGATGAAATAATAGTATTTATTAATAATCACTTACAAAACTCGAAGTTCAAACACTTGAATGTCAATAAAAAAGGTCTCCCCAAATCTTGGACACGAAATGCCTCATTAATACTCATAGATAAAAATACAAGTATTTACTAATTTTGATGCTCCTAAAATAAAGCCACATATTTTCTCTCTATAATTTTTTTTTTGACCTCTTCTTCTCCAAATTATCTTTCAAATGTCCTTTAAACAGGGTGTGTGAGGAATATTTGTGAAGATGAAACATAACATAAAAAAATTTAAGAGAACTAGAGATTGAATAAGAAAAATAAGGCAATGAGAGAATGAGAGATAAAATGAAAAGGAAACATGTGGGTGATGAGCATGAAAAAGAAAAAAATAGGTATGAGTGGTGTAAAATAATGAGAGAGAGAGGGAAAGAAACTCATTGTATGAAAAATATGAGTTGAGAGGGTTTATTAGGTATATGTAAAACCCGTGCCCGAGATTTGTATCTTATTCCCTGTAATTTACATGCCTTTGGGCCATAGAGTGTATATTATGGACTTATATTGAATTTGAACTATCCTTGTGCCTCAGTGCATGTTGAGTTGGGGTTTTAATGGCTTAAAGTTAATATAGAGGATTTTGCTTATTATTCGAACGAAGTGACGTTGTCGTTCGAACGAAAATGGGTATTTCATTCGTACGAGGTTCAAACGACCTTCTAACGACTGGGACCTGTTCGATTTCAATTGTTCTCTGGAATCTCGTTGGAACGCCCCCATTCGAACAAGGTGCATTGACGTTCTGTAACAACCCTCATTTTCTCATGTAAAGGTTGGCCAGCCACTATACGCCGAAGATGGGTCTTGTTAATCAATTTATATCATTCTTAGCATCATGATAATAAAATATTTATTAATTGTCACAATTGAATTAAACTGAAGCTTTATAATTTAATAAATACCAATTAGACCAACATCCACAATCTAAGTAATGAATTAAAAACTCAACATAATAACATCTCAATCGGAATAAAAGGCAAATAACCGTTGGGCTTATGCCATTACAATATTCTCAAAAAATAATAAAACTAAAACACATAAACAACCTAGTCTAGAACCAATGATATGGAGTCCGATATGCAATGTGAGACTGGAAGGCCGATCTCTCGATAGTCTTGATATCCCTGCCTAGGAGTACCTAGGGGAAAACATTTATAATTTTGGGTCAGATCCCTGGAGTGTTCAAGAATTAACTTACTAAATTTACTTGTGCAAAAGTACAGTTAATTCAAAGTGAACATATCCCATCGCCACTCACATGCATTAAAAACATGCTAAAATATAATCATTTCACTACACCGAAACTGTCGGATTGTCACGATAATTGACCGTGACAAGTCCAACTTGTTAAGGTCAATGACCGTGACAATTTCGGAGGTGACAAATTTTTTATCACGGACCTGCCACGGTCATTGACCGTGATAACTTCATTAGATTGTCACGGTCCTGTCGCAGTCATTGACCTTGTTAATAAACTTGTCACGGTCGTGTCACAGTCAATGACCGTGACAAGTCAGTGATACATTTCGAAGAATTATCACGGTCATTGACCATGACAGGACCGTGACAATAGTCCTTGTCACGAACTTGTCACGGTCGATGATCGTGACAATTATGGACAGAATTAAAAAAAATATTTTGGGCAATATGGCCACTGCCATTGCCCAGTAGTTTATTTGTACCTGTTATAGCAAAATTGTACTTGTTCAAACAGTATATATCCAAATAAAATTGAAAGAATACACTAAATCATCGCATATATAATTCCATATCCAAATAAAATAAAAATACCATCCTTATCCAAACCAAAATGGAACTGATCAAAACAATACAAATATAATCCAAGTGTCCAAATAAAATAGATACAAATACTATCACTGCATAGAGTCTGGGCTAGGTCGGAGGAGGAAGGTAGACCAAATGATATACGCATGGAGACACCTCGCAATATTGGTCACCCCGCATTGTTCGCGCAACCACAATGCGGAGTTCTCCTTTTTGGCAATCACATGCGTGACGAGCACCCTGGACTCGATGTCTTGAAGGGGACGTGCATGAACCACCATACCCGCGACATACCTCGGGTCCCTCAACCCCCTCGCTATCGGCTGACCATCATATATGTCGAGTAAGAACATGCTCGACCAACCGAGTGTTGTCATAGGCCGCTCGACGGGAGTCAAGATGGGAACTGGATCATCATCATACGGCGAGTCCGCGCGTATCGACGATGAAGCAGTGACGTCCACGTCCTCGTCCTCGTCCTCGTCCACCTCATCCTCCACCGCCTTCTCCTTCTCCTTCCCCTTCCCCTTCCCAATGAACGCTTCATGAAGGCGTACATATCTAGGACCGTACCCTCCAACCTTGATAGATTCTCGTCATGCATGCCCACTTGACGAGCCAACCCGTTATTGTTCGTGTCCATTCTGGTGATCCTAGCCTTCCCCACCAGCGAGCTCACCCCCTAGTCCTCCCCTTGCGATCAGCGCCAAGCACTTAGCTAAGTGCGTCCATAGACAAATATGCCTTATCGGTATAAGACTGCGACTCATGCACTTCCTTCAGCTTTTTCTGAAACAACAAAAAACACACAATTAGTTAATTAAGTAAATATAAAAATTTTCTTAATAATTAACAAAAATTAAACATTTATAACTTACAATTGTGCTCGCGACGCTCGGGGACACCTCCTTGTCCTTGCCCTTCTTCGTCCGAATTGCCACATAGGCATTGAGCCTATGTGGCCTACCCTCAGGGCCACTCCCTGTCTCCTAAAATAAAATAATGCAAAATTAGTAACGCAAAATAAAATAATGCAGAATAACATAAACCTATAATTATAGAAAAATAAAAACTTACCATCCTGTGCTCCACCTCGGCGTAAGACGTTCGACCGGAGTAGTGCACATCCGTCTTTTTCTTTCGGTTTTCCCTCCCTGATTGGCGAGATGCCAATTACCGATCCTCGATCTCATTGTCGATGAATTTTTGCCACTGTGCCAATGCAATCGGCTCCTTCGGCGGGACGTTCTCACACAGTCTAAGAATGGAGTCCCGAGTCTTCCCAAAGTACCGGGCTCGCAAATTCTTCTTCCATGTCTTATGTTGTTCCCTTAACTGCTCCAAATTGGAATCGCTGAGATGTGGGGGCAGGCTGAATTGTTCCTGTCAAACAAATACAAAACAAAAAGAAATTAAGTGTTAGTTGCTAATAAATATAAATTGAAATTGAAATTAAAATATAAATATAAATTGATATATAAATATAAATACATTACCTGTAGTGCCACCCAAATAGCCAACTTGAGCTCATTTAACACCTCCATCTAACTACTGTACCCCGAACCGATAATCGACTTCACCAGCTCGAGGGATCTAGCCAATAGACCCATCTTGTTCTCAAGCACCGCTCCCAATTTGCCCCATTTTAGGAGCCTAGGGGCTGAGGAACCCTCCTCGCCTCCGCTGCTGTCGAGCCCAGTAGAAGACATCATCATCATCCTTGCCTTAATCCCTGAAGGAGACATTTTATGTAAAAATTATTGTTATTAGTACAAATCCAAATGAATTAGAAGAATACTAAGCACTAACCATTTTATAACAAAACACTGAAAACTTTCAATTAATGCACTAAATTGATCAAGTACAAATGAATTAAAATCATTAAACTGATGTTTGATAATAATAATACTTCTAGAATAATACACCCGCTGGACATGGACTTTGGATTAATGCTTAAGAATTAAATCTAAACATTACAATGCAGTAAACTGATCAAGTACAAATGTATTAAAAGCATTAAAATAATGTCCGCTAATTGGAATACTTATTACAAATCTAAAAATTATTTCAAATTCGGGTTATCATAAAAAATGGATTGATATTCGGTAGGAACAACCAAGTCACCCACAATAATGTTTAGACGCTTTGGCGCATGTAGGATGATTGACCACGGCTCGTTGTTGATATACTCCGAGTAAAACACTGCTTGACCTTTTGAAATGCATAAACAAACGGCTCATCGCTCACGTGTTCATTGCTCTTCAATTTGGACAAGTCAACCATGCTCAAATTGGTGCCTGGATCAACTTTGCAAGCATTTTTATCCTCAAATCTTACCCAATCACAGTAAAATACAATCTCTTTGAAACTTACATAGTGAAATTCAAATATATTTCGAATTACACCATAATAAGTCATTTCAGCTTCAACGAGGTTTTTATCTTTCACGCTCTCTCGAAAGAAAGTAAGATCCTTGTATGAAATGACCGAGTTCTGTGCATTTGTACTTTCCTCATACACCCTTGCACCGAATATGTAATCGTCTAATCGATACTTTTTGTACTCTTGTGCCATGAACAATG
This sequence comes from Sambucus nigra, assembly GCA_949130495.1. Classification (NCBI taxonomy): domain Eukaryota; kingdom Viridiplantae; phylum Streptophyta; class Magnoliopsida; order Dipsacales; family Adoxaceae; genus Sambucus; species Sambucus nigra. Next base: position 694,673,343 of record OX422210.1, read on the forward strand.
GTCCAGTAGCTAGACGAGCAAGCCTTGATGTCGCATCACCCGTCTTTAAGAACTGAGAATATAGATTAAATTAATTAGGTTAGTTGTAAAGTTTTATTGTAATGTAGCATTATATAAAAACCATTTTCATTATAATTACCTCGTGTGACAACCACAACCTAAATTCGCTATCTGATTGTGCCATTATTTTTTGTCTTTTATTGTCTCACAGGCTTCATATTTTCTGCATAAAGTTAATGTGACGAATGAATTAAAAAAATTAAGCACGTATAAAATAATCTAAAATAATGTAAAACTTAAAATAATTTAAACTTACTTTTTCCATTCTTCGACATCTTCATGTGTGTCAAATAGATAATGAGCTACTTGTTCATGTCGCAAACTCGTTAATTTCACTCGTTTTCCCATCACATTACCACCCTCATCGACGAACTCATCAATGTCATCAACGCTGGTCGAGTCAGGCATATATTCCCGAGTATAGATTGATGACTCCACGGTTATGTATTCCTCTGCAATTAATCCTACAATGTATCGTGTATTCTTGACATAATCTTTGAAAACTTTCATCAATCTCTTAAACGGATACATCCACCGATATCTAACTAGACCGCAAAAAAGTGCCTCGTCGCATAGGTGTACCAACAAGTGAACACTTATGTCAAAGAATGATGGGGGAAAGTACTTCTCCAACACACAAATCGCTTCGGTAACCGCCAATTTTGCGGCCACTATGTGTTCTCGATTGACTACCTTCTCATATAAAAGTGAGAAGCAAATACTAATTTGCATAATAGCCCTCCGCAAATACTTGTGCTTGGAGAAACAATGCTTAAACAATAGAGGAACCAATTGCATGATCACATGACAATCGTGGGACTTACACTTATGTAAATCATGGGTAGTATAATTCACAATCCTTTGCAAGTTGGACGAAAATTAGATGGAACCTTCAAATTATATATTGTGTCTAAGAGCGCCTTCCTTTCCTCACTCGTCAAAGCAAACGCACCCGGGAGATTTATTGTCCTTCCCCTACTATCTTCTTTCAACCATAGTTATGGCTTAAGTTTCAACGATTTAAGGTCTTTTCGTGCATTTTATCCATCCTTCGAATAACTCCCCCCAAGGCATGTGCCCACAATATGTTCAGCGAAGTTCTTCTCTTCCTGCATCACATCCAATACATGGCGCGCTGGGTTATTCTTCCAATAAGGCAAGTCAAATAAAATTGACCTCCAAGACCATGCCTTTCTTGTCCCCATAGTTCTCCAAGTACACGACGTAGATTTGCAAGTGTGAGTGTTATTTCAATTGATAATTGAAATAACATTTAACATCGCATCATCTAGTATGTACCCAGAGAACATTAAGATACGACTACAAAACTTCTTCCAAAAGTAACAAGTTTAAACCACTAAGAATGTTATTATACAGAAACTATGCAGTCCCAAACTGTCCAAACGGGACAATTCGAGAGATCTCATTACAGGGGTAATGACTCCTGAACGGCTCTAAGGGCTATTGAATGCGTATGCATAAGAACTAGAAGGCTAGTATCTATACGCACTATATGTAATTTCAAATATGTTTCATTTAATTTATATATATATTGTTCCTGATACAAAGTAATTTTAGAAAAAAGTTGAAAAATCCCATCCCCATATGAACAATAATCCAGTGATCATGCCACTTCTAAAATTAACCAACCCAACATCGATCCACTATAATCCAATGGCAACAGCAACAACAAATGTGTATCTCGTACTCCTTCTAATTCATCTACTCGATTAATTCATTTCATCACATCTTAATTTATTACTAATTTAAAACCAACTATTAATTTATTAATTTACTAATTTAATAAAAATAAAATAACAATCTACACACACACACAGTCCCACCCCCTCCCCCCCACCCCCCCAGCCTGCCCCCTCCCACCCCCCCCACCACACACACGCACACATACACACGCACGCACACACACACACATATATATACACACACAAGCACACACATACACCCCCCTCCCCACCCCCACCCTCCAGCCCTGCCATCTCTCCCGACCCCCCACACGCACACACATACACACACACGCACATTTACACACATATACACACACGCACATATATACAAATGAAAGAGAGATAGAGAGAGAGAGAAACCAACCTGAAGTAGAGAGAGAGGGAGAGCGACGCGTAGAGAGAGAGAGAAAGCGGAGGGAAACAAAGCGGCGGGAAAAAAGGAGGGGAAGGGTTTTTTTACTGCGTAACTTGTCACGGACCTGTCACGATCATTGACCGTGACAATAACAGTTGTCACGGACTTATCACGGCCATTGATCGTGACAACATCTTGTCACGAACTTTGTCATGATCAATGATCGTGACAAAAAATGAGTATTTTTTTGTCATGGTCAATGACCGTGACAAGGCTGGACGGCTGAAAAGTGATACTTTTGCCTTTTTGGTGTAGTGTTTACATTCCACTTACTACTACCCAAAGTACCCTAGTTATTAACCGTAAAGTGACATAACAATTTATCATGCATACTACATAGTATTGGGTATGTGTTTTATAGTATACATCATTAGACTAGGAATTCATCTTATCCATTTCCATTAATTTATATATATGTCCTTATATAAATACATGAGACTAATGATATACCAGTAGTGTCTTGTTCGTGCTCTATCGATAAGCCAGGAGGAGTCTCCTATCCACTACAAACATCGCAATACACAAGGAAGTGAGGCGGTACCTACGAAGTTACACCAATGCCACGACTCATGCCAGTGGTGACACAAGGATCTCAACGTCAACACCTAACATCTATAAGTACCTAAAATATGACTTATATTGTACCTAGCCCACCTGTGCCGATGTGTGCTTCGGTCCCGAATGCGCGCAATCCCAATCGATAGGATGGTCGATGAACATAGGTATGTCCACACAAAATATAGATACATATTGCAATTTCTAAAGGTAATTACTCTATAATTACCCTTGGCTGCCCAATAATGATTCATCCATAAATGTCCTTAGTTAATAATTAACCATCTCGTCAATTATTAAATTCCTTTTCTTTATAACATACAATTAACGATCTAGTTAATTATTTAAGTCCCTTTCCTTCAAATATTCTTTAAACCACCTAGTTAATTCCTTTCGGTAATTCCCCCATAAATTACCCTTATTTAAAAATCAATCAACCTATGAATTATCAAACATTCCATGTTTATAAAAATGTCACTAACCTTCTAGTTAGTCTAGCCATCCTTTTATTAATAGCATCACGTTTCCATTTTTAATAAATTTCGCGGTTATCCAAGCACGGTGCCACCAACTCATATCGACATTTAAAAATACCCCGAGTATAACCGTGGACCCCACAACTTGATGCCCCAGGATCCGAACCAGTTCGGCCAAGGAGCGAACTGGTTCTCTCCTATAAACTGCTTGGGAATTCCCTTTTTTCCTTCACTACGGGATTCTTATTCTTAATTGCAAATCAATTCCAACGACTTAACGTTAAGATAGTCATGCATAGTAGTCCCTATGATTCTCTTTACCCCCTTGGGATGATTTATTACGTCTCTTAAGGTCGAATTTATGTTCCAAATTCCCAGCATTTAATGTTGTTGATGTATCCATACCAAAACAATCTTACACCTATTAATCCTTTATGAGTCTACCATGATGCAAGGGTCATAATCAATATAAATTTTAGATCTTTAACATTTTCAATAGTCCTTTACATGTGAATAATCATATCAATTGCAATAAGGTTTTAAAACATGAATCTTCCATTATCCCATCCACATTTTATATGCATCCTGATTTCTAGATTTTCTATCCTGTTTTAGATTCAAATTCTCAATAATCAAGATTCAATTTAACATTATATCACCACAAGTCCCTACATAATATAGAATTCTACATGGGAAATAAGTCGAGATGAATTAAGAAATATTTTGGACAAATAAAGTGAGCACAAAAATTCTTGCATGTGTTCTTGGATGATTTCTTTAGCCTTCTTTTTTGATTTCTCCCTCTCCTTAGCCCTTTGCCTCCTCTCTTTTCCCAATGTGTCTTCTAGGGTTTTTGGTTAATGATGGGGAGTCTCCTTAATCTCCGTTTTATATATTTTAAACTCAATTCCTGAGTTGGTTTTAAAGTCCCATATTTCGACCCCCAAATGGGCCCAAACCCCAATCTAAATAGTCTAATAACCTCTCAGCTCATATACATATACCTCGAGACCATTCCTAAAGGTCTCAAACACCTAAACGAGGTCATAAAACCTCCTAGAACACATCCCAATTATTTTTGTTCAACATAGATATTTTTATTATGTTTAGACGACGCGTAACCATACATTAATTACTATATTATTTCTTTTTTATGAGTGAACCTATAATGTCCAATTAAATCAAATAATTATAAAATCAAGAATATGTATTGCTTCTCAATTTAATTTTTTTTACTCATTTCAAATTAAATCCCTCCGATTTAATTTATTGCCAAATTTAAACCAAAATTTTTAATTCAATTTGTGCCATAATATTTTATTATGAAAATACGGGGTATTATGTTCTTCCCCCCTAATAACGGAATTCTGTCCTCGAAATTCATTGCGGCATGGAGTCACATTTTAATTCGTACCATTATCTTAAGTTTATACCGAATTAGTCCATACTCATATCCCATGAGATAAAAGAAAGGCTTATCCATGTCTATCATAACTTTACCGGGGCACCCATATATTCTACATTACATGTACAAATACATGTCCCATTACCAAATATGAATGACACATATGCATCCAATCTATACCATTCACACTAAGTATATCTATAGAACAAGGTATAACACCACATATGTAAACGTAAAAAAATTTAACCGTCTTAGTATCCAACTTCCCTCAACTCCCGACATTTGCCAATGTTGTGCGTGGGACATCTAGGAAGCGAAATCCAAACAAGTAACCCTCCTGATACACTACTAAGTGGCTTAGTCGGTTATTGAGATTCGTCCGCTCGAGACTAAAAGGGAAAATAAAATAATTGTCTACGCTAATTACATAAATTTCAGTTTGTGCCCATTGCCAACAGAAGTCTCATCACTCCTAAGGGATACACTAAATCTCGATAAATTTACCAGTTTGATAATACCAAGAACATCATGTTCCTTTGTACCATACAATAAGACATCTGAAACAGGGTCCCTTTTTGCAGATGTGTGTTTTAAGTCAAATTCAATTTTTCAAAATTCTAATTTTAATTATGCACCAAGTTTGTGAACCAATTTTACTTAACCTGATTTTATCTTGTTAATCCTAAACATGCATCTAGTGAGATTAAGAAAGTAAGTTCACAACACTGATGTACGAGGAAACCACTAAAGAAAAAAACTTCGGACGGCCCAGGCCAGACAATCACTATGATAAGGTTTTACAAAGTACAGATAGTAGGCTTACTCAACGACTTGACTCCACAAGCCTTGACACTATTCTATTCTTCAACCACTCATACACAATGACATGCAGGAGTCCACCTATGCAAGGTCCACATCAAACGAGTTCGCGTGTACCTCAGTATCCACCGATACATCCTCAGCAATCATCTACGATTAAGAACACGGAGTTCATCTCTTATTCACCGCAAAACTCAACGAATCAATTGTACAATAAGGATGAACAAACTCCAGATGACGCAAACACAAGATTTCTATTTGCATATAGTTATGAAAGTTCGGATCTTGAAACTATAAGGATGGTTTTATGCTTTGGAAATCTTTGTAAACAAACTGTAGAAAACGTATAGGTTATGTTCTGGTTTTTATGTTCCGCATGCTCATTTTTCTGAATCAAAGACGCCTTAAATAATAAACTTGAGGTGGCGTGTATTTCGAACAAAAACGTGATGTCGTTTGAACGAAATACACATCTCGTTAGAACGAGATATGCATGTCGTTTGAATGACTCCACCATGTCGTTTGAACGACTATTAAAGTCGTTTGAACCATGCAAACGTAAGGGAATGTTTCATACAACTCTAAACATGATATAACTCAGAAAAAACATTTTAAAAACATTAATTAAAATATCATCCTTAAAAAATATTTTCGAATCCTATAAACCATTATGCGTTCATACCTGAAAAATTGTCGGAACATGATATGAAGACGTGAAACGTGCAACATAAACACGAAATGATATATCTTCAAAGCTTGCCCACTACGTCTTCAAACCAACGACATCGGCTTTATGGAATCGAAACAATAAAAATCTATCATACGACTCAAACTTGTTTCATCTGGAATTAAGCCAATTACAAACAAATTGACTCGATTAGAAATTTATCCTTATAAATCTCCCACTTTGGTTATTCCGGGACAAAACCAAAATAGTGAATGCTAAGTCGGGCCGTCAAGCCGAGTGACATCTAAATCCCATCCCATAACCCCAAATAAAAAATTACAGGACACGGACTAGTATATGTAGGACCGACAAGCATGAGTTGTCTGAATGTGATGTAGTCGCAGAATCTCGAATCTTTGAATACAACCAAGTGAAGTATAGAGGAACAAATGATACATAAAACAATATGATATCAATTTCAAAATACGATAAAATCTCAAACATGATAAAGATGATAAGTAACATGATATTAATATATACCAATTTGAAAAATAATATGAAATTATGAACAAATCACAATATGATACCAATATTATAAACATATGAGTGAATCAATCAAAACTCCCCCAACATCACATATCTATCTCTCCCCCCCTTTTTTTTATCTCGAATAGACAATCAGTGGGATAAACAAACACAATCGTATCTATCATGAATATAGCATATGAAGCATATATAGATAAATTATGGTAACCAACTAATAAGAATTAGAATATATCAAATCATAGCTAGTAAACAATCACATGAATGGATCAACAATATCAGGAATGATGTGATTAAATAATATCAATGCAGCATAAGAATCAAGCATGAATAATCAAAATCGCCTGCATATGGACTGACCAAAACAACCCAGAAGTACCAAATCAGTGTAATATCAGAATATAGATCAAGCACATACTGAAATAGATCAAGAGAACAAATCTTGGAAACTGGGTCGTTCGAACGACAATGCATGGGCATTCAAACGACTAAAGCATGTTGTTCGATCCATGCTACTAACGACCCAAAATAGTGTAGTGTCATTTGAAAGATTCATCTAATGACCCATCTAACGGCCATACCTGACGTCGACTATAACTCATTTGAATGGTCGTTTGATTCACTCATCTAATGACATGGGCATGTCCTTCAAACGATAGCCCAAAGTCGTTCTAACGACTTAACAAATTCTCAATTCCAGCTCAAAATTTATGTAGGATCTGCCCAGCGAAAAAATTATCTGATAAAAGCAACTGAAAGTACGAAAATAGTATCAAAACAGACTAAAAAACAAACAAAAAATTAAAACATGAGTTACACTTTAACATAGTATCGATGTGCCTAAATATGAGTACGGAATGAATGGGCATAAACTACAATAAATGAGTCACATCTTAAACACATCGAAACGATAAAGAAGCTCTAATTGGTAGCTAAATGTCATCAAACTAAGATTTTAGCCATATGTGGCAATTAAACTTTGAACTTAATGAATTAAACGTACATCATGCAGACAAATCCAAAATTTTGACGATTCTACCAAACAAATATCGTCATGACACAGCTTTTTCAACAATAGGATTCTTTGTGCAAACCCGTTGTAGTTTTTCAATCCAAACTCCCTCAAATATTCATATTTCTTTTTCTATTTCTTTTGAAGTTCTACTTTCTCTTTAAGAGAATTCCTATTGGCCCTTTTTGGCATACATGTGATCTTTTTAATGTCTTAGTTTTTTCTTGGGCTCTTTTTAAACGATGGCTTTCATGACGATTTTATTAGACTCTCGCAGCACTTTCTCGTGCACACTCGTCATTTTTTCAATTAACAATAATAATCCTCACGAGCAACTTTTCTTACATGCACACCTCCTCCTAAGCCTATATAAGAATAGGGAATTTTTTAAACCTAATTTACCAACGACCATGATTTAAACCCTCATAAGGTGTGTAAAATCAAAATTCTTCTAAGAGAAAAGAAGTTATGTTTAAAAATCTACATTTTATTATATTAACTTAGACCCCTTGAAGTCTCAGTAAATTACAAAAGAGCCCCTAAATTTTTTAAAAAGTAAGATAACTTAAGATATATTTAACCCCTAAACCCCAACTTTACATCAAATTAATCCTTTAGACCTTAATTAACATAAAATTATAATTTCAACCCTGGAAAATTTCTGAAATTACCAAAATACCCCTATACTTTACAACAAATTTACTTTTAGAACTATAAAAGTAAATATGCAAATAATTAAAGAATAAATTCAAAACCTTCTCAATTTATACTTCAACCCATGTCCATATGCTGCCCCACATCAGCATAAGAGGTTAAAAACCACATGAAACCACCATGAACCCATGTGCACCCCATTTACCCATAACCAAAACTTCACCTAAACTGATTCAAATCCACCTCCCATGAGCTCTAATAAAATCCCCTCACAAATTAGTATAAAGACCCCACGATCCTAGCAGTAAAAACGCACCCTACAGTTCAGTTCTAAATCTAAAAAATTCTCCCAAATCAAGTATCTTAGCATTTTATTCCTCATTTTATATTATTTCAATTCTAGTAGTTTTCTACATACTTAATATAGTTAGAACAATTATAATATACAAGATTTTACGTGTAGAAGGGCCTAGGATAGCAAAAACCAGTAGAAATACCGTTAAAGCTTGAGCTTTAATGGTGAAGCTTGGTATACAGCCTTAAACTTTTATTTGAAGCCAAATATAACTTCATTATAACCTAAGGATCTCGAGTGTAATGGTTAAAACCCATGAGTGTTCATGTAGAGCTCAAATCGATCAAAAGTGTATTTTGAACTCAAAAATTGAAAATTCAAAATTCTCCATGTATAATCCATCTTAATTCCTGAAACCAAAACCAAACTACTCACACATATAGTAGAAACCAAACCCAAATCATAAGAGGCCTTGCCATACTTTAGAAATCAACGAAGGTCAGGTCAAATTTAAAAAAAAAACACAATTTTGAAACTTGAGTTTTACGGTATGCTAATCCATAAGACTTATATATTTGGATTCCTCGTGAAAAATTAGGTTAAGTTTGTTAAGGAATAATCTCAAATGGTATAATAATGAAGGAGAAAACCTCGGTCCAAAACTGAAACCCTATCAAAATCAAGAGGTTAAAGATGAAGAATTTTTTCAGAAACCTTAACCAATCGCGAGGACTTTATGATTTTTTTTCTCAAAATTTTTATTAAATTTTTCTGGTCAAAATGGTATAAGGTAAGGCCATGTTTGGATACTTCTAGCTCAAGTTATGCAAAAACCAAGTTTTTACTTAAGAATTTTTTTTAACAATTACAAACTAACCCCTATCAACTTTTCAAACTTATGAATTTGATCCCCAAAATTTGTCCATACATACATCAAACTATTTTAAGATAAAAACTCTCGTACACCAAAGTTCAAAAATGAGCTTAAGTTTAGTACTTTAAAGTCCCGAGACAATTACAAATAAGCCCTCGAAATTTTAAAAAAGACCGTTTTAATACAAAATTGAATTATTAAACCCTAAATACTTATATACCCACATGTTGTATAACAGAAGATCAAGCCCCAGTTCTTCTAAATATCCCAGTGTGATAACAATCCAACCATATACCAAGAAAGTAGGTTTTTCCTACCATTTCAATAGTATACTTTGCGTATTTGAAATATTGATATTGATATCACTAAGTGATAGCCCCATTTACTCTTAGTATGTGCATATTATTATACTGCCATACTACATATTTTATTAACCATCATCAATATTTCAATTTATCACCAGTATTTAAACTTAAGGATCAATTTTAACCCTTCTCATCTAATAACTGATATCATGTACTTTATTGATTCAATTTACCCTAGTACTTTGTGCCATTTTTACTATAAGCATCAGTATTAACTAGGAAGTAGACTGACGTGTTATCCCATGAAACTTTCTACTTGGCCTATTGGTCTCAGATGATCGAGAGCCTTGATTTTTGCTACATACGTATGCGTGTCACTTTAATTGTGTGCATCATAGGTTACTTTCCCCCCCAAAAAATTGGGTTGACTGATTATTATTATGGCTTAACTGATGGATTAACTACTTATATACCTTTTAGTGAACTAGTAAGAATGGGATCATTAATTCAAAACTCCTTGACTTTCTTTACATGATCCAAAATAACTAGTAATGAACTGTATTTCTTAAACGAACTAGTCAATATGGAACTGTGAGTTCCAACATTTTAAAGTTCTTATAACCTTATAAGTACGGAATTATCATCTTATTATTGTCAAACGTTTTAAAAAGCGATTCTATAAACACTCCAACTATCATTTATATCTATATCATTATTATAGAACTGGTAGAACATGCTTAGCATATTTGTGCTAATTCCTTCCTTCTCTAAATGCGCCAGGAGAAAGAGGATAGCATCTCATCCCTACTAGAGACATAAACTGGTCACCTGTTTGCGTATGCGACCGTGTGGGCATAGATTAAGCCAGATGGGAGCAAGGAGTGATGCTTTTCAATTTTCTATATTATTGTGTGTTCTAAAAACATGTAACTCAACCCTATAGTGGTTTAACCCTATGTAGACGTATATATAACGAAGAAAGTTATGTTATTCTGCCTTATCTTTAATTCGTTGCTTTATTTGTACTTCTTATTCATTCACACCAAAAAGTAGGGTGTGACAAGTTGGTATCAGTGCAGGTTTTAAATCAAAACATATCGTCGGGTTAACATTCTATGCGGGCAATAAATAAGATATTAGTTATTTGATCTTTTTCATAACTTCTTTTATTACTATTATTATATGGTAAACCCATTTTGTAGTATGGACGCATGGGATAAATTCCTGTTTAATATAATTCTCGAGCTAAACAACAGATGGGAAACATGTGTTAGAGAAGAGGCTCTAGCCAGGTTTAGAGAAATGATTCATGGAGTTAAAAAAGACTAGGTAGGGTCAAGTAATGAGATTAAAAGGCTGGTGTTGACCAATACAGCATTGGGAGAGATGCAAGTAATGCGAAAGGTAGATGACTTTGCCAATAATCCGGTCATACTTCAAGAAGCTATAAATTTAGCACTTGCAGATGAACTGCCAGCTCCACCAATGTACGCTGAAGCAATATCTAATGGTGAAATTCACGGAGGTTATTCTTCCAGCACCACAGGTAGCTTGACTGCCGACGCTTACCAAGAAGATCATCTAGTCATCCCAGAGTCTACATCCAGTAACGAAGCAGTCATTCCTACTTAAAATAACCTAATGTTAAAAGTTTTTTAAATGTTGTAAAATATAACTTTAACTGCACTTATATGGGTTATGGTGTATAATAGTATTGTACCATGTAACTTTATGTGAAATATAATGGGCTTGTTTCTTCATTTTATTTATAACTTTTGTTATTTACATTGTGTTATTTTAGGATGGTTAATACTCAAATTCCCTCTGGTGGAACTCAACCTGAACAAACTCAAACCGAAGGAATCATGTGATGTCTCCAGGAACTTACTATGTTAGCCCGACAACAATAGTCTACTCATTCTACACCTGAAGATGTTTTCGAAGAAATTCGTAGAATGAATGTTCTTAAGGAATTTCTACGATAATGACCCCGGTCTTTTCTTGGAAAGTCAAGTATTAATGAAGCTGAGATATGGATGCTCCAGATTATGAAGTTTTGAATGATGTAGGTATAGCTACTAATCTCCGAATAACTTTAGCCGCTTATATGTTTGAAGGTGAAGTCGATTTCTGGTGGCAAGTAGTGTCGCGCAATCAGAATGTTGTCAGTTTTACTTGGGAATAATTTAAGTAGACTTTCTTCAGAAAGTACTTTCCTGAGACTGAGCGAGACCAACGGACTGTTGATTTCCTGAAATTGCAACATGCTAACCTTCCAGTATCTTAATACAAGACTAAGTTTACCGAACAATCTCGCTATGACCTGGAATATGTGGATACCGAGATAAAGAAATGCAATAAGTTTGAAAGAGGATTACATCTGAGAGTTAAGAAATTAATCGCTATGTTACAAATCCATGAGTATTCTCAGTTAATTGACGTTGCGGCCATTATGGAATGAAATTCTTCTACCATGATCCGACTTTCAACCCCAACCATCAGAAATAACCATGTCATCAGAGCTCCATCTCATTCTAGACCTCATCCATATGCGAACTCTAGTGGACAAGCTTATTCCCAGATCCCTCATAACACAACCCGTTTTAAAATTTATTGTCACGAATGTCATGAAGTAGGACATATTCAACCCTGATGTCCTAAGATAAAGTTATTTTTAATCAACCGCTAACTAAATAAACCCTCACAAAATCCAAAATTCCGTTATGTTCCAAATCACTCCAAGACAACACAAAGAGTTAAGCCAATCCCAAGTCGTGGGAGGAATTATGCTATACGGCCTATGCGAAATGCACATAACGAGATAAAAGGTATGATTATCTTTCAACATGTTCCTACACATATTTTATTTGATACATGATCTACGCATTCTTTTATTAGTCTTAGATTAGCTAAATTATTACAATTATCTCCAACATCTTTAACTAGCCCATTGGATATTGAATTACCAACTGGTGAAATTAATACACCAACGTAAGGTTATAGAAATTGTAAAATTCAGCTTGGTCTAGGAACTCTCTTTGTTAACTTGATAATCCTAGATATTCGCGATTTTGATATTATTATTGAAATGAATGTGTTATTCAAACATCACGCTTATATCAATTGTCAAGCTAAGAAAATTCATTTTCGAAACGAAAATAATTGTTCTTTTTTGTTTCAAGGATCAGATCCATCAGAACCTTCAAATTTTCAAATTTAGATTTCTTCTTTAATTCCAAATATGTTGGAACAATTTTAAGACGTTTTCTCAAAGATTTACCAGGATTACCCCCTCCTAGATAAATTGACTTTAGTATCAATCTTTATCCCAATACACTTCCTATTTCGATACCTCCATATCGAATGGATCCTTTAGAACTTCGAGAACTCCGTACCCAATTAGATGATCTTTTAACAAAAGGTTTCGTTCAACTAAGTTCATCACCTTGGGGAGCTCCGATATTATTCGTTAAGAAACATGATGGAAGATTTAGACTATGCATAGATTATCGTAAAATAAATTCAGTAACTATTGAGAATAAGCATCCTTTACCCCGAATAGGAGATCTATTTGATTAACTTTAAGGAGCAATGGTCTTTTCTAAAATTGATTTACGATTCGATTATCATCAGTTACGTGTTAGAGAGGAAGACATTCCAAAAACTGCTTTTCGAACTCGTTATGGACATTTCGAATTTACTGTAATGTCATTTGGTTTAACCAATGCCCCCAACAAATTTTATGGACCTAATGCATAGGATTTTTAGACCTTTTCTTAACCAGTTCGTTATCATTTTTATTGACGATATTCTCGTATACTCTCAAAATTTGATAGAACATACCCAGCATTTTAAGGCAGTCTTAAATACTCTTAGAAACCATCGGTTATATGCAAAAAAGAGCAAATGTGACTTCTCAATGAAGGAAATCAAATTTTTAGGACATGTGATTTCTGAAAAATAGAATCCAAGTCGATCCAGACAAGATTTCAGTCATTTTGGAATGGAAAAATCCTACCAATATTGTATGTGTGCATGTATATATATATATGTGTGTGTGTTTGTGTGTGTGTGTGTATACATGTGTGTATTTCCGGGGGGTGTATACGTGTGTGTATTGTGTACATAGGTGTGCATAAATTATCATTGTGTGTATTGTGCGTGTATTCTAGAAAAAATACATATATATGATTAATGTTGGTTTAAATTTCAAACTAGGGCAAATTTTAATTTAAAGGATATTGTTGGTTTAATTTTCAAACTAGGGAAATTTTTTAATTAAATGGATATTATTGGTTTATGTTTGGGGCTGAAATATAAAAAAATACCTCTCCATTAAAAAATACCGGACCATTAAAAAATACCAAACATAAGGGTTAATTTTAATCATTATTGGCTTAAATGACAAAAGTAGGTATTCAAAACATAATAAATTAACGGTTGATGATTCATTAGAGCCATTATTTATAGGAATCATATCCACGCCCTCATACACAATAACTAGTTAATGATTCATTAGAGCCATTATTTATAGGAATCATATTCACGCCCTTGTTCATTATTCTTAAGAAAAATTAGTCACGATGATAATTGATGGCAACAAGAGTATGAAAGGTTGAAATTGGTCTGCACTCATACTTCTTTCATTAATGATCCTCATAAAGTGGGTACTCCGATTTATTGGTATGGGCATAGGAAGATCGAACAATTTAACTACCTTGTAAACCATGGAGTTCATTTCCAGTAAGAGTACTTGTTCGATCGTATTCTGTTTTTCCCTCCCACAATGTTAGGATGAAGCTGTACAATATATATATCACGTACATAATCCCGATAGGGCACTGACCTTGCTTACGTTGTTAGAGAAGGCCAAAAAAATTCACCCATTATGGATAGAATTACGTACAATGAGCATTGACGAAGACTGTAATGTCGCACGACATATGCACGTCAAACTCGATCTTGCCAATAGGATGAAGAGGATGAGATTTCTAGTTCATCTCGTCGACATCTATACATCCATTATAGATATGCTTCCTCCTAATTGGCCACGTGCAAAAATACGTAGGTTTTTAAACACAAATCCATAATGGATGGAGATCAGACACATTGAACTTTTGTTAAAGTCTTACCATAAACAGGTAGATTATAATATATGGTCAAAAAATTTATTTTGTTATTTATATTTTCATATTGAACTTTGAAATTATGCATCTATTACTATAGATACACTTTTAACTTTTATTACCTTTGTAGATAATGTCGGGCGGTAATTGAACCACCGCTCTAACCACCAACTACCAACAACCACAAGGAGAATTCTCATCACCAATTGGTGAGCAATACTCAACTCCACCAACTGTTCACTCCCCTACTCCACAAAGTGTTCACTCCCCTACTCCGAGTTGCAGTAGGCAAGGTAATCCTCCCACTAATCCAACAGACATCCTCAACGCTGCTGAAATTGTTGGTTCAGTTGAGAAGAAGCCCATTGGGTTCTCTCTTTTAGGAAATAACCCCACGGGGGATAAGAATCACGTTCAAGAGTTTAAAGCCCAGTGTTTGTCCTTGGCAAAAATGAATGTGGGAGTGGGAGGAGATGACAATTGGAACCTCGTAGATAAAGCTATTAAAGATGACATGTACGAGTAACTCAGCATACGGTTTTCATTTTCCTCCAACTCAAAAAATAAGGTGCTTTCTCGGGTTGCTGAATAACTCTGAACATATCAGGAAAAACCTTAGGCAGAAGCATTTCCTTAAGGGAGCATCAAGATCCAAAATTTTGGCACTCAAAGACAAAGTACCTTTGAACGTTGAGACGCCAGTCTCTCAATGGAATGATTTTCTAGAGAATGAGGCGAAGGACTTTAAAATTCTGCAAAGAGAGAAAAACAAGCAGAATAGGGCCAAAAAAATTGATGTCCATCGGCTTGTCTCGAAATCTTAGGAAGATTTGAAGAACGAGTTGACAACCATTACGAAAGGTAACCCAGATGAAGGAAAAACACTAAATAGGGTCAACTTGTACGTGCATGCTAGACGGGACAAAGATAATAAATTCCATCCTCACTTGGACAAGACTCTAGAATTAATAGAGTCTATCTATAGTCAGTCATATTCAAGCCCGATCGAGGATATTGACAATTATGCCATCGCACAAACCTTTGGGAAGGACCACAGAGGGAGGACGAGAGGTTTGGGGTCGCATATGTCAAAAATAAGATTCAAACACACCGCACCTCTCGTGGACTCTTCTGTTAATAAGCGTTTTGCGTCCAGCGATGATCATCAATCTAGGACTGAAGGGGATATAGTGGGGCTTCAAAATGAATTGGGAGGTGTGACTGATAAACTTGCACAAATTGAGTCCCTTTTAACCGGTCGTATATCCCTACAGCCCCCAATACATCCCAGTTTCCCTCCACAGATGCCAGGGATTCCTCAAAATTTTCCTCGTTCTCCATTCCCCCCACGCATTCCGGTTCCTCCTTCAATATTCCCTTTCTTAGCGCCTCAATATGGCACAGGCCTTGGATCATCCACAGTGACTATGGCGAGCAATACTATATACAGGACCTAAACAGTAAATTTATCATTGGGATCTGCACGCTCATGTCCACTATCGTGGGAACTTTAGTACATAATCGACCTTTGCAGGAGGGTGAGTGTCAGATCTATGTTGATACTGTATATGAGGGTTGTAAAACTGTTTCGGCGCACGTCAATAGTGGAGAAGGGAATTTTTAAAAAGTTATGTAGACTCTGTTACCACTTAGCTAGTTTATCGCTTGATGAAGATATAGTAATATTTTTCTTATGTTGTAATAATATCAGTAGACAAATTTATTTAATTTGAGTTTAACTGGTTTTATAGTATTGTTGATTGGCGTGTTCTTATATTTAAGTTATTGCATAGTTTAATTGATTGGTGCATTGTTGACTATAGTAGTGCTTTGCTTTGATACTATATTAGTGCTTTACTATGCAACATGATATTTATTTTATCATGTTAACACAGGATTGCAATTTGAAGATTATTAAATGGATTTTACACACTACAAAGAGTGGATGGAGGGACTGGCCAAATAGCTAATAGTTATGTTAAAGGCGTTCAAGAATTTATTAGATACGCTTTTAAGAACCTTAAAAGTGGGAAGATTTTGTGTTCGTGCACCCATTGTATACAAGGAAAATATAAATCTTTATAAGATGTTGAGTTACAATTAATAATTTGGGGAATTTGTCAAGATTATAACAAGTGGACATACCATGGTGAAAAACATATACCTTATGTTCCCAAAGAATTATCGATAACTGACCACATAACAGAACACCAACGAGTGGAAGTGAAAAATGATTCGCCAACACGTCGTCCATTGACCGACCTAACTGATGATGCTTATGGAGTCCACCACGATCAAAACCACCAACCTATGGAGACAGATAATGTGCACAATGAACAATTTGATACTGAACTAACAAGAGACCAAGAATATATACGGTTGAAAGTCGATGCGGCTAGACTGCTGTATAAAGATTGCGATGAAGATCATTCAGTATTATATGTAATGATCGGTTTGCATAATTTGAAGAGTCAATTTAGCTTACCTAGGAACAACATAACCAGAATTCTTAAGCGGGTTAAAGAAATTCTTCCAAAAGAGAACACGTTATCAGATAATTATCTTACCATGAAGAAGATCTTTAATGATTTGGGATTGAAATACAAATCTATTCATGCATGCAAGTATGATTACATATTATATCACAATGAACACAGAGATAAGGATGAATGTCCAGTATGCGGTGAGTCTAGATATGTCATTTGTGAAAAGGTAAATGACAAACTTGCAAAATATCAAAATACCTCGCAAGTCCCACAAAAGGTTTTGAAGTATTTTACACTTGGGCCATGATTATAACAATTTTTTAGTGAACGTAAATGACATGGAATGCTCGATGCGAGGTGGGTAGGAATATGATGCGTCATTCGGTTGATTCACTCATCTGGAAAATTTCAAATTCACGACACCATGAATTTGCAAAAGAACCATAAAATGTTCGTCTTGCAATCTCAACTGATGGTTTTAACCCTTTCGGTAATTTAAGTACTACTCAAAGTTATTGGCCAATTCTAATGGATGAGAAAAGAGTTCACATTATTATCTTTATTGATACCCGGGCCGAAGGCTTTGGGTGATGATATTGATATATTCTTAGCCCCATTAATCGAAGATCTTAAAGAGTTGTGGGATAAAGGTGTGACGACGTTAGACTCTCACAAGGGTGAAGATTTCACACTTAAAGCAATGGTGATGTGGGCGATCCATGACCTTCCTTCTTATGGGACCTTGTCCGGATGTAATGTTAATGGTTATTATGGATGTCCCATATGTGGGGAGGAAACTGAAGCCATTTGGATACAACATAGTAGTAAGATGAGTTACATGGGTCATCGTAAATTTCTACCGACCAGTCACCTTTTTAGGAATGACAAGTCTAACTTTTATCCTATTGGTCACGAGTGTCGGATGCAACCTGCTCGGCTTTTTGGTCAGCAGATCGTGGAGAAGACGGCGGCTGCGACTGCAGAGAATAGGTACGTAGGAAAATGCACTAAGTTTGTAAACCTGAAGCATAAAATAAGGGGAGATCCTAACGATCCTACTAAAGTAAAATAATGGTCCAAGCGATCAATGTTTTTTCATTTACCGTGTTGGAAAGATCATCGTGTACGACATGTAATTGATGTGATGCACATAGAGAATAATGTTGCAGAACATCTGGTAAGAACACGTCTGGGTGGATCTCATTCCAAAGATGGCGAGAGGGTTCGCTGAGATCTACAAGATATGAAGCTAAAGAAGAAACTCTAGTTAAAAACGATCCTATAAGAGGAAGAATTTCTACCCCTCTGGCTGCTTTCACTTTGACTACTAATGAGAAGAAGAATCTCTTAGACACGTTGTTCAACTTGAAGACTCCAACTGGTTATTCTGGTAATTTACGTAGGGTCGTTAACTACCAAGCAAAGGTCTTAAAATAGTGGAAGTCTCATGACTGGCATGTAATCATCCAATTAATCCGTCTGTTATTTCAACATTGCTTCCTTGAACACTAAGATCTCCGTCGGGCAATTATGCAAATAAGTTTGTGTTTTACCCTTGTTTGTGCAAAAGTTGTAAACAAAAGGCACATTAGAGCTGCAAAATCAACTTTAGCCGAGGCAGTTTGTGTATTAGAGAAATATTTTCTTGCGTCATTCTTCGATATCAACATCCACTTGCTTGTGCATTTATGCGATAAAGATTTATTATCTGGTCCTAATAGGTATCGTTGGATGTATCCTTTTGATCACTTGATGAAGACTTTCAAAGATTATGTAAAGAATACACGGTATATTGGAGGGTCAATTGTTGAAGAATACGTGTAATACCCCGTACTTTTATGGATATTTATTTATGGGATTAATTAAATTAAATGAGAATTAATTGAGAATTAATCCGGATAAAATACTAACGAGATGTGAGTTGGTATTTGATTATAATGTGTATACATATGATGTGATATTAATATTGAAAATATTGAAATTTGTCGTGAGATAGAAATACGACAATTTTGAAATTTTGTTGGGACGCGTGTGACAGTCACGTCAGGAATATAATCATTTTAATTAAAAAGTGAATTTTATTTTTATCAACCGTATGGTCATTTTGAGTGCGCCAACGTGTCCGGAAGGGTCGAAATAGTCAGAAAACACTAGCCGGGGGTTTAGTTTGGGTCCCGGGGCATTTTTAGGCCATACCGGCAACTTAAAAGGGTAGTTTGGTAATTTTGGGATTTACGACCAACGAATTTTGGGAGTTTAAAATAGGAAATTTAATGACCCACTAACCCATTACCAACACTTAAGGGATTAGAGGGCTACGGGAGTTTCATGAGAAGTTAGGAGAGGTTCCCAAAAGAGAAAACCTTAACCTCCATCTTCAAACTTCAACCTTGGGAGAAAAAGGAGAGAGAGCAACCTTCATCAATTCAACATCAAATTCAGAGAACAATCCGAGGCAAGTGGTTTAATTACATTAATTTCAAGCGAATGTTTCTTCCATGCTTAGAAATCTACATAATTGCATTGTTTTGGGAGATTTATAAAAACCCATGAATTTGAGGATTAAAACTATAAACCATGTTAGGATTTGCATGTAGACATATTCTGGATGAATTATGAATTCATACTATAGCCTTGATAATTCAAAAACAGATTTAAGAATAGGATTATTGTTGATTTTGAAAGAAATAGAAAACTAGGGTTCTTGATGATATTTTGATCTAAAAGGGCCTTTGGGTGATGATTAATTAGTTTTAGAACGTTAACAATGTTGTAGGATGATTATTTGATGATATTATAACGTTAGAATGAAGTTTCATGCATTGAAATGGATTTCTGGGACGATTTGAGGACTGCAAAACGAAGCAGTCCGTAACTTATCTGGTGCAATCGATCAATCGACATTCATCAGTCGATCGATCGACCACCATCGATCCATCAATGTTCAAGGTCGATCGATCGACCTTCCCAGAATGAGTAAAATTTTCCCTAGTTAAATTTTAATGATGTTAACCCTTAGAAAATTATTATTGGAGACTTTATGAATATCCTTAGACTTAAGGAAGACCAGTAGGTATGGTTATAAAATTTGGACCTTAATTAGAATTCAATTTGAGGAATTATTCTAAAATCTAATGAAATTCGATGAGTGAGATAATATTAGGGTTAAAAGAGTAAATTTGAATAATTTGATGAAATGAGGTTTGGGGCAGAAGTAAGGACCTTAAGAATAATGATGTTATATGTGGGAATAATAGGAAACTTAATAATCCCTTTGAGATAGGTTTTAAGTACAAGAAACTATGACGTGAGATGTGTCGACATTCTACATTATATATTTTCTAAAGACTTAAAATGTATAAAATTGGAATAATGGTATAAGGATGTAGAATATACCTTTATTAATAATGAGATATCTAAGATGTGTGAATGCTTAGTATATGACTTATGTGTATGACATACCTACCATACTTGCTATCATGGGAGGTTTGCGTTCGTTTAGGACCATCTAATCTTTGTGTGCCTACGGGGGGATATAGATTGGTACCTCGAGGACATAGGTCAGAGAAGGACTTATTGGGAAGTTAATAGGTCTGCTGATCGTGGGAGCGTAGGTATGTGCGTGACCCATGTGATGTGACTGTGTTCGCCTCCATTGATTGTGATTGTTGTTATCTGAGAACGATTCCTGAGAGATTCGGAATGCGTGATCCTTATGTACGTGATGTACCGAGATGGATAGCAGAGTATGTGTGCACCGCAGCTTAGTCTCGGGGTGCTAGTATTGTATATTTATGATGTGAATAATATACGGTTAAATGATGAGAACTTTCATGTTTATATTATGTAGTGTAATTTATCGTAATAATCGCTGAAGATAAAAAGGGATAACCTGTAGTGAATTGTATTGCTAATAATTGATAATTCGAGAATTAAAGTAAAGATCTCTATTTAAGTGATAACGTTGGGAATTTATATTGTGAATCGAGTAGAAAGGTTAGAACTTATGTCGGTTTAGTTAGGTATGAATATCACTTGGATGGGTACGGTACGTTAGGAGTGCACAATTAGTCGAGAGGTGAGTATTTCATGTGAGTACACGTCCTAACATGTATTTTGCATTAATTGTTTTAATGTTATTAAAGCACTTGCTGTTTTTAAAATACTCTCCACTTTCGGGCTCTGACCCGTTTGCTTTCAAATCTATTTTTTTTGTAAAAACCTTTTTAGGTGCCCAGCCACAAGGACATCATGCATAGAATTTCCATTCAGGTGACGAGCTGTAGCTGTTTGTGGAAGTTACAAGGCCTTGCTAGTAGACGCTTCTTTTGTCTTGACTCTATTCAGTTTTCATCATTTGTAGGGCATGTCGCCCATTTATATTAGAGACATTTCATATTTCAGTTATTCAGATTGTTGGCATGTAATTAATTCAGGATATACTGTTTTATTTATTTCAGTGGTGGGATTGTTGTGAGGAGTTTTCCTCCGGACTTATTATTATTTGTTGGTTACTTTATTGAGACCCTATGGTGTATGGTTATGATATTCTTTCATAATTCTTTTATTGTATGTTAATCAGACTTAATTTAAAATTTGACATCTTACTTTTTAAATACTAGGTGGTTAGTAATGATTAAAATGTTTTCGACAGTGATGCTGTTAACTGGACCAACTTGACATTTTGTATTAATTTAATAAAGGAGTAGCTACCCGGTATTTAATTAGTCGGGGTGTCACAGGTGGTATCAGAGCATCAGGTTCTAGTGTCCTTTAGGATCTGTGCGGCCTATTATGCTTCCAGCGTAACTTTCTTTGATATAGAGCCCTATGTTTAGGATTGTTGATTCCTTTAGTAAAATTTCGTTCTCCTGCTATAATGTATATGATAGCGAATCGTATTGCGATCGGGTGTATTCGTGTGCCGAACAATGTAGTACGTCAGGCGAAGACAGTTGGGTGAACAGCAGGAGGCAAATATATATTGAGGTTAATTGATTTAATTAAGGAAGGATGATTGTAGTTGAAGTCACCGATATTATGGCACGGAAGTCCTGGATGATATAGAAGGATAAGGCGCGACTTCAGACTTCCGGGTACAGCTATAGTAGGAATGGGGTCAAATTAGACACATCCAATGATGATACGAGAAATCGTACATAGGTAGATCTCGTGCCAACAAATCAAGTATGAAGTGTAGAATAAATAGATAAAGCAAGCAAACAGAGAGAAGACAAGATATAGAGTGGTTCAGCCCCTAGAATGGGCCTATGTCCACTGTGTTTCTCCCTTCTCATTATGTGCGTTGCATTGTACAATATAATCGTGCCTATAGAGGCGTACAAGTATGAGAATAAAGGAGAGTACATGATAGTATTAGAGATTTCGGTGAGCCCGTGAGGTGGATGTGATGTAGAGAGAATCTGTGTTGAAGTGCCTCGGGTGTGTCTGTAACCGATCCTTCACTTTCAGGTGTGATCCTCTATTTATAAGGTAGTTTGTTGAATCACGTGCCCTGAGCACGTGGCATACACCAAGTCTGCAGTAGATATGGATGAGGGTGTGCGACCCAGAGCAGCAGCGCTGAGCTGTTGGAGGGGGTCCGCGGACCATGAGCTGGGGTGCCGCGGCCTCTTATGGAGAGGGCCGCACCCTACAGGAGTTCTGGCCGCGCCTCGAGTGAGATACCGGCCGCGGCCTGTATGGCTTGAATGAGATTGTAGAAGTACTGCCACGACAGGGTGCTATACTTGTACTATCAATAAGCCCCCAAGCCGTAGTGCCAAGGGAGATATATTGGGACTTCGGCTAAGTAACCTAGGTGCCGCGGTGCTTCCAAAGCGATGATTCATCTTCCGCGCTCCCTTATATAAATTGTTTCTGGCCGTGAACTTCATTACATTTCTAAAGCTTTTGAGAGCAAATCGAGAGAAAACCTTGTTCTTTCTTACTCGAGCATTTTTCGACAGCCTTCTAAGGTGGTTTGAAGCTGCGTGTGGTGTTTCCAAGGTGGTGTGAGGCTGAGCATCGCTGATTTCTTCGTTTCCAGGTAATCTTTCGACCCATAGACTTCGTAGTTTGTATTTCTTTCCAGTTTTTAGTAATCGAACGTCTGAATCGTACACCAAACCTACTTCTAATTTTCATGAACAAACCCTAGCTGTTTGATAGGAATCTAGGGCTTCAATTTAAAACCTGCTTATTCCCTCAGAATCGAACACATGAATGCTGAGTACCCCAATAATTGCTAGGATAAATTTTCATATGCTGAACTGAACTGAGATGCCATGAAAATCATATGACTGTTATTGCTGTTCTTGATGCTTTTCACCAAGTTCTTCATATTCCACGAATTTTGATCTTTAAAACGCTTAAACGTTATATTCATCAACTGTTTTAAGAGTAAGGCCGCGGCATGATGCCCCAACTTTAATCTATTCCCATTTTGGTCCTTGTGGCATACCGTGGACGTCCGCCGCGGTCTCTTAAAATATGATTTCCCTTTGCAAAACAAAGTAAACAGTAATGTTGACCCCGTTCTGGAACCAAATCGCGGCATTTAGTAGGCTGGTTTAGGACCCTTAGGCTGATTTATCTTCCTTAGTTAGATGAGGGTTGCGCCCTTTTAGGTTCAATCAATAGTAGGCAATTCATGTAAATAATCTTTCCGCGGCTTCTTGGTATTTTCCAAACCATACTGGCTGCGGCGCCTAACTGCGGACTCTGCTTTTCAGGTACCGCTGCAGCCATATGAACTTTGACCCAAACGAGTTCTTGAGAGGCTTTTGGGCGAAGCATTTTGGGGCCTCTCCTCCTGAAATTTCTTCCGTGGATCCTCTAAGGTCAATAGGCCCTTGCAAATTAAAAGATTGGCCAAACTGCATCAGACTCGACTCCGCGGACTCCTCATCTGGGAAGGCCTTCCAATCTCCGCTGATGGAAGAGGAAGCCAACTCAAGTACCCATCCCATGGGAGAAGGAGATGTTACCGCGGCTGCTAGAAATAAGCCTAGAGGTACATCAGGGAGGGCTACGAAACCCTTGGCCGCACTTGGTATCCGCAGCTTACTGACCCAAAATTGGGTTGATCAGGTGGCTGAGGCCTTCGAATTTCTAGAAAATTTGACGTGTTCAGCCCCTGATGATACGAGAAATCGTACATAGGTAGATCTCGTGCCAACAAATCAAGTATGAAGTGTAGAATAAATTGATAAAGCAAGCAAACAGAGAGAAGAC
Source organism: Sambucus nigra (assembly GCA_949130495.1). NCBI lineage: Eukaryota > Viridiplantae > Streptophyta > Magnoliopsida > Dipsacales > Adoxaceae > Sambucus > Sambucus nigra. Next base: position 694,698,016 of record OX422210.1, read on the forward strand.
AAGATATAGAGTGGTTCAGCCCCTAGAATGGGCCTACGTCCACTGTGTTGCTCCCTTCTCATTATGTGCGTTGCATTGTACAATATAATCGTGCCTATAGAGGCGTACAAGTATGAGAATAAAGGAGAGTACATGATAGTATTAGAGATTCCGGTGAGCCCGTGAGGTGACTGTGATGTAGAGAGAATCTGTGTTGTAGTGCCTCGGGTGTGTCTGGAACCGATCCTTCACTTTCAGGTGTGATCCTCTATTTATAAGGTAGTGTGTTGAATCACGTGCCCTGAGCACGTGGCGTACACCAAGTCTGCAGTAGATATGGATGAGGGTGTGCGGCCCAGAGCAGCAGCGCTGAGCTGTTGGAGGGGGTCTGCGGACCCTGAGCTGGGGTGCCGCGGCCTCTTATGGAGAGGGCCGCACCCTACAGGAGTTCTGGCCGCGCCTCGAGTGAGATACCGGCCGCGGCCTGTATGGCTTGAATGCGATTGTAGAAGTACTGCCACGGCAGGGTGCTATACTTGTACTATTAATAAGCCCCCAAGCCGTAGTGCCAAGGGAGATATATTGGGATTGCGGCTAAGTAGCCTAGGTGCCGCGGTGCTTCCAAAGCGACGATTCGTCTTCCGTGCTCCCTTATATAAATTGTTTCTGGCCGTGGACTTCATTACATTTCTAAAACTTTTGAGAGCAAATCGAGAGAAAACCTTGTTCTTTCTTCCTCAAGCATTTTTCGGCAGCCTTCTAAGGTGGTTTGAAGCTGCGTGTGGTGTTTCCAAGGTGGTGTGAGGTTGAGCATCGCTGATTTCTTCGTTTCCAGGTAATCTTTCGACCCATAGACTTCGTAGTTTGTATTTTTTTCCAGTTTTTAATAATCGAACGTCTGAATCGTACACCAAACCTACTTCTAATTTTCATGAACAAACCCTAGCTGTTTGATAGGAATCTAGGGCTTCAATTTAACACCTGCTTATTCCCTCAGAATCGAACACATGAATGCTGAGTACCCCAATAATTGCTAGGATAAATCTTCATATGCTGAACTGAACTAAGATGCCATGAAAATCATATAACTGTTATTGCTGTTCTTGATGCTTTTCACCAAGTTCTTCATATTCCACAAATTTTGATCTTTAAAATGCTTAAACGTTATATTCATCAACTGTTTTAAGAGTAAGGCCACGGCATGATGCCCCAACTTTAATCTATTCCCATTTTGGTCCTTGTGGCATACCGTGGACGTCGACCGTGGTCTCTTAAAATCTGATTTCCCTTTGCAAAACAAAGTAAACAGTAATGTTGACCCCGTTCTGGAACCAAATCGCGGCATTTAGTAGGCTGGTTTAGGACCCTTAAGCTGATTTATCTTCCTTGGTTAGATGAGGGCTGCACCCTTTTAGGTTCAATCAATAGTAGGCAATTCATGTAAATAATCTTTTTGTGGCTTCTTGGTCTTTTCCAAACCAGACTGGCTGCGGCGCCTAACTGCGGACTCTGCTTTTCAGGTACCGCTGCAGCCATATGAACTTTGACCCAGACGAGTTCTTGAGAGGCTTTTGGGCGAAGCATTTTGGGGCCTCTCCTCCTGAAATTTCTTTCGTGCATCCTCTAAGGTCAATAGGCCCTTGCAAATTAAAAGATTGGCCAAACTGCATCAGACTCGACTCAGACTCCGCGGACTCCTCGTCTGGGAAGGCCTTCCAATCTCCGCTGATGGAAGAGGAAGCCAACTCAAGTACCCTTCCCATGGGAGAAAGAGATGTTGCCGCGGCTGCTAGAAATAAGCCTGGGGGTACATCAGGGAGGGCTGCGAAACCCTTAGCCGCACTTGGTATCCGCACCTTAATGACCCAAAATTGGGTTGATCAGGTGGCTGAGGCCTTCGAATTTCCAGAAAATTTGACGTGTTCAGCCCCTGCCACGAACCAAAGACCATGCACGGTTCTATCTGATGACGGAATTTGCTTCCCCCTGCACGCGTTCATTTACGGGCTGCGGCTACCTGTCCCAGTTCCTATCCGTCGTCTTTTTCAGGCAATGAACCTGGCCCCAGCCCAGTTAGATCCCGACGGTTGGAGAGCTGTTCTTGCCGCTGTCGTGCTTTGGGAGAACTTGTTCAAAAAGGACATTACTCCCGCGGAGTTCTTTCATTTTTACCGCCCAAAAGAGAACTCCGTAAAGTTCGCAGGATACTACTACATTTCACTCCGCGACAGGAATGAAACCCTTTACACTGGGAGGCCGACCAGTGTAAAAAATTGGAAGGGGAAATATTTCTACATCTCCGGTAAAGGCTGGGAGATGCACCCCGAGGATAATAAAAGAGAGAGCATATAAAATGCCGCGGAAGTGGGGGTCACCCTTAAAATTAGGTATAAGATTATAGCCGCGTCCTTTTTATTTCACGTAACTTCCACTAACTTGAATTGTCTTTTCTTTCTGCAGCCCTTGACAATTTGCATTTGAACAAGCGGTAGGAAAAAAGAGTTGCTGAGGCTGCGAAAGTTCCTGCTGAGCACAAGAAGTTCAGCATACTTGTAACATCGGCAACTATATTTGAGGAGGGATTTTTTCCAAACAAATCCATTCCTCAACAAATGGGCGCGGAAGGTAATTCACTGTGCCATTATTTTTATTCCGCGGTCGTTTCTTTCCTTGAACTCGTGTTATTCTTTCAGGTGAAGAAGTTGATAGGGAGCTGCTGGCTGCGCAGCTGGCAGAGATGGATGAGGACGCGGTCGTCCTGAATAACACTGCGCGAAGCAGAAAAAAGAAGAGGTCCAGAGCCAAGGTACCTGCCGCGGCCCCCACTGGAGATAAGGCCACTGATCCTGCCGCGGATCAGGTGGTTAATGATGAAAACCCTGTGCATCATGAACACTTTGATGACGACATAGGGGAAAATTTGGCCGCGGATGGCCTGATGTCAGCTAAAGTCCCCCTTCAATCGTCCTCTCCTCCGTCGCCAACTGTAGTGGCGGTTAATGCGAATTTGCCACCTCCCCAATTCCGCGGAGAGTCCGGGCCAGACGGTAGGCCAAGGCCTCAATTAAGGCAGCCTGACCCAAATTCAACCTGGGATACTACTGCAGAGGCTGCGCGGAGAATGAAGCGAGCCTTGGATGCCGCGGACCTCGACAGGCTGGTTGGGGAGGATCACGAAGATCTGGAGGACTGTGGCCTCCACAGCCTTCTGAGGGTATGTACTAGTCATTTAATCTTTGCATCTCATATTTTTCTGTACTTTTGCTAACGTCTTTTATTTCATACAGGCCGCCGATGTGATTGTGGTCCAGAAGAGGAAGTATGAGGCTTTGTACAGGCTGAAAGAGGCCGAGAAGAGTGCTCATGCCGCGGACCTGCAGTCTGCACGGACCTCTTCTTTTGAGGCAGGGAAAGCGTCCACTGCCGCGGCCCTCCAAGCAGCCCATATGGACTTGGAGAAGGCCAACAAGGCCAGAGAGGAAGCGGAGGAGAATTTTAATCAAGCCGCAGAATCTCTGAAATCATCACAGGCCCAGATAGCCGAAGCCGTCCGTGTTGCAGAGATTGCAAGTACCAAGCTCGCCCTCCTCCAGCAAAAATATCAAGAGCTAGAAGCCAAGTCTGCTCAGAAGGATGAAGCCCACGCCGCGGCCATACAAAAGATGGAAGTTGATCATGGCGACGCCCTCCAGCTAGCCATAGATCATGCCGTGGAGTCATTCAAAGGCTCCAAGGATTTATTCCTTACCAATAACAGGGCATACCTCCGCGGCTACCAGGAGTTGCGGCAGAGAATTATTAAGAACTTCCCTGATGCCAAGGAGACGGTCCTCGCTTGGAAATTAAGTGATGCAGAACATCAGGAGTGCATTGCTGAGCTGAAGGCCGCGGCTGAAGAGAGAGAAAGGCTGATAGCCCAAGCGGAGGCAGAGGCAGCGGCTGAGGACGGGGAGACAGAGACTGTCGCGGGGGGAGAAGAGGCTGATGATGATGATGACGCAGCCTCTTAAATTCTTAATTTCTATTGCATCATCAACTTTTTGTAATCTTAAACTTTGTTGTGGCTGCGACCCTCCTTTTTGTAATCCAAGGCTATTAATACAAAGGCTGTGGCCATATTTTTATCACTGCTTAATATTCCTTGCTTTTCTATATTGCATGTTTTACATTGCCTGCTATAATGAATGGTTGCACGTTACTGCTTCATATTTGCAACTTGTTTTCTGTATTGAATGAACTTGTAGTACTTGTAATGTCCTTTTTTGTTTTACCCTAGCACCACTGTAGGGCTGTGATCCCTCAAGCCGCGGTGCCAATGAAGTTTGATTTTGGGGTTGCGGCTTAATTTTTTCCATTTTTCGTAGAAGCCGCGGCCCTTTTTGTTATCTACTCTTGCCATGTAGAAATAATGAATAGATTGATGCAACGAGGGCAAATATTCTAAATTCAATCCCACCTCAGCGACTCAGTCGCTTTTTCCATTCAGCTGTGGCAGGTTGCCGTCCAGCACTAGGGCAGTGGTGGATGAGGATGCCGCGACATCTACTTGACTGCTGACTAGATAATGGGGCTGCAGAACCTTGCCCTTGGGAAATCGAGGCCACCCTTCTGTAGGTTTAACATGCCTCATGATCATAGTAACAGAGCCTCTAATAGCCGCTTTGATTGTCTTTCATGGCTTTCCTTTAGTCGATCTTGGGACACTATGAAGCCTCCCCAGGCTGGGTTACGTTATTAAGCCACCCACAGCTAACCTTGGGACATTATGAAGCCTCCCCGGGCTGGGTAATGTTATTAAGCCACCCACAGCTAATATGCGAGACACTATCAAGCCTCTCCATGCTGGGTTATGTTATTAAGCCACCCACAGCTAATATGCGAGACACTATCAAGCCTCTCCAGGCTGGGTTATGTTATTAAGCCACCCACAGCTAACCTTGGGACATTATGAAGCCTCCCCAGGCTGGGTTATGTTATTAATCCACCCAAAGCTAATATGCGAGACACTATCAAGCCTCTCCAGGCTGGGTTATGTTATTAAGGCACCCACGACTAATATGCGAGACGCTATCAAGCCTCTCCAGGCTGGGTTATGTTATTAAGCCACCCACAGCTAAATATGCGAGACACCATCAAGCCTCTCCAGGCTGGGTTATGTTATTAAGCCACCCACAGCTAAATATGCGAGACACCATCAAGCCTCTCCAGGCTGGGTTATGTTATTAATCCACCCACACCTAAATATGCGAGACACTATCAAGCCTCTCCAGGTGGGTTATGTTATTAAGCCACCCACAGCTAATATGCGAGACGCTATCAAGCCTCTCCAGGTTGGGTTATGTTATTAAGCCACCCACAACTAATATACGAGACGCTATCAAGCCTCTCCAGGCTGGGTTATGTTATTAAGCCACCCACAGCTAATATGCGAGACACTATCAAGCCTCTCCAGGCTGGGTTATGTTATTATGCCACCCACAGCTAACGATATATATATAAAGCCATCCCTGGCCAGATATTGTAAGCCTCCCAGCTCGATGACGAGTCCCAAAAGCTAAGAATGGGCATTATAAGCCCTCGTGGCTAATGTCGCACCCCGAGAGCAGAGAATTGGCGTTATAGGCCCTGGTGGCTGATAAAAGCTCCTTGAATCCTCAGATGCTTTTGCGAATATGGTCATCATATGATAAGATGTAGTTGCACATTGCAAGGGGAACTTCTGAGCTAATGAAGGTCGTAACCCATCCATAAGTGCATCCCGAAGTAGAATAATCCTTCGAGATAGTTTTGTTATATTTCCTCTTAAATCTGTCTGAGACAAAAAGTCTTTTTGTGAGATAGCAGGTTATGAAACCAAGAGAAATATCAGATATAACTAAACTTGCTAGTTCATATATTTATATATGTATGCTGCCAATGACTTTGTTAACAAAACATAAAGTCTTGAGTATTAAGGCTACAGTGAGCTTCATAAAACATAAACAGAAATAGTTGAAATTAGAAAGACTAAGGATGAGATACGGCATGCAGCCTCTTCCAGGCTGGCTTAAATCTCTTATGCATTCTTCAGGAATCGCTGCAGCATCCCTTGTCCAATTAGTCTTTCAACTTCATCCTTCAGAGCATAGCATTGCTCTGTGTCATGGCCATGGTCCTGATGGAATTTGCACCAGGTAGATTTGTTCCTCTTGTGGGGTGGAGCTCTCAATTTTTCTGGCCACCTCAAAATCTTGTCCCCTTTGATGACTTCCAAGATCTCTTCAATCGGGAGGCTCAACTGAGTATAGACACCCGACTTTTTTTGCCTTTTTTGATCTCTGACGGTTGATTCCGCGGTTTCATTTACCGCCGCGGCAGGCATGGCTGGCTTTGCTATTTCCTCCACTTCCGTGCCTATGTTTTTAGATGCCGTGGCAGGCATGGCTGGCTTTGCTATTTCCTCCACTTTCGTGCCTATGTTTTTAGATGCCGCGGCCTCCAGCATTAGCACCCTCTGAGTGAGAAAATTAACCTGGGTCTAAAGCGAGGCGTGGATGTCATAGAGGTGATTAAGGTGATTGTATAGTTGCACAATCTCATCCTTGACTTATGCACTCCGGCTGGATTCTCCTTCCATCTCTGCTTTTGTTAGTCTTTACAATGTATATATATAATCTGAGAACAAACTAATAGAAGTGATCAATCTCAGAGATACTGAAGTAACCAAGTAGGAAATGGGGATGCAGCATTCACTGCTACGGGGCACCGCGGCCGCGGCCATAAGGCACGTAGCAAGATGCACTGTCGCGGCCTCATATGGTACACCATGGTAGAGCTAGAGCCCGACTGATTACGCTCCTCAATGTTTGAAGCTTTTTTAACTACCCTAGTGGAGGCCACGACCCTAAGACATATTTACTGTCTGGCCGCATCCCCTCCTAGGCAGCAAGGAGCAATCCCAAACCTGAAGCTCGGGAACTGAGTTTCTCTCCCGAAACTTATGGATAGCACACCTACTAGGTTTTTTCCATGAGTAAATAACCTCTCGGTGCACACACGGCACAGTTTCAATGATAAACCCTAGATCATAGGCCAAGAACAGCAAAAAAGGAGTAGATACAATCCCTCCCTAATCATTCATCTTTTTTAGGCAAAAGCCCGTCATGCTTTTCGATACTAGCTAGATAGAATGATATCACATGGGTATGCAAGATGGATCTAAAGCCATAAGATGGAGTATATCTGGATATAAGAAATACCCACCTATGGGTGTGAATATGATGCGGAGTCCAATAACCAGTAACCGACCCGTGAGGAGATGATCCAAAGGACCCCCCGGGATCGAATAAGGTGTTTGAAGAACTCATCTATGCAGAGAAACAAGATTGAAATGTCTCGTTCCCACAAACGGCGCCAAATTGATGATACGAGAAATCGTACATAGGTAGATCTCGTGCCAACAAATCAAGTATGAAGTGTAGAATAAATAGATAAAGCAAGCAAACAGGGAGAAGACAAGATATAGAGTGGTTCAGCCCCTAGAATGGGCCTACGTCCACTGTGTTGCTCCCTTCTCATTATGTGCGTTGCATTGTACAATATAATCGTGCCTATAGAGGCGTACAAGTATGAGAATAAAGGAGAGTACATGATAGTATTAGAGATTCCGGTGCGCCCGTGAGGTGGCTGTGATGTAAAGAGAATCTGTGTTGTAGTGCCTCGGGTGTGTCTGGAACTGATCCTTCACTTTCAGGTGTGATCCTCTATTTACAAGGTAGTGTGTTGAATCACGTGCCCTGAGCACGTGGCGTACACCAAGTCTGCATTAGATATGGATGAGGGTGTGTGGCCCAGAGCAGCAGCGCTGAGCTGTTGGAGGGGGTCCGCGGACCCTGAGCTGGGGTGCCGCGGCCTCTTATGGAGAGGGACGCACCCTACAGGAGTTCTGGCCGCGCCTCGAGTGAGATACCGGTCGCAGCCTGTATGGATTGAATGCGATTGTAGAAGTACTGCCACGGCAGGGCGCTATACTTGTACTATCATCCAACAAGGTTGGAATGGGAGAGAAAGAGTTAGGTGTAACATTGAAGAGAACCAGCAGTAGCAATACTCGAAAGGCGAAGACGACATGTACTAGCCAAACGAACACAATGTATCCAAAGGCTTGGACATATGTCAGGATATGACCAATTGAGAGTGAAAATTTGGAGAAATTTTTCCTTGACTCGTAAGAGCGGAATTCAATGGTGAGAAACAAGCAACCCACTTAAAAGTGGAATGTGATGTCGAGAGGGTGTACACGTATGGTTTGACCATAAGTTCCTTCATCAGATGTTCAGGTTGAAAGGCGAATGTTATTCTGAACTCACATAAGAGGGCCAAATAGGGGTCGACTTGTGAGGAGAAATTCAATGTTGTAACGAACCTTACACCGGGTGGAGAAGGTGGTATAGAGAAGAGGATGTTAAAGGAAGAATCTACATACAAGAAGAATTGTTAGCTCTTATGGGGAATTCTGCTTGGATGATAAATACAGATAGTAATAATATCGCGTGGTGTAAATTTGGAGGTAAATGTTCCCTTGGGTAGGGAGATACAAAAATTGAAGATTTTTTATAGAATAAGACTGGGAAAATGGTGTTGGAGAAACACCACAAGGAGGAAGACCCAATGGAGAAACCGTTAAAATAATTCGATAGCGGAATTACTACCGAGCGATGGTAATTTCAGTAAGAGAGGTGGAAAACTAGTAGTGTGTTCCTTAGGTACATCAAGCTAAGGGAACAATGGAGATAGTCTTCAGAGCTGAAACTACCAACGTTCGAGGAAAGGGCCACTTTAACATGGTCAAGGTGACCGAAAATAAGTGGAGTATGTGTAGAGGTACTTTGTGGGAGTGAAAACCCGTACATTATAAATGTTTCTCGATACAAGAGTAGGGATCAAGGTATTGTGCCTGGCGAGGGCAACAGTTATTGAAATATCCGGTTTGGGACAGACATGTGTGGTAAGTCCAGGAACCATTTGAGCAGCCGGGACGATTATTAGAATAGAAGTATGAGTTATATCCTCAGATGAGGATGCATGTTATTTGTGGCGTGAATGAGTTACTACATTTGTTACAATTGTATTTTCACTTGAGAGTCGAGTTTAGTGAGTATATCAGTAAGTTTATTATATATAAGTACATTTTCCCTGATAGTGTGGGGGTTACTTTTATTGTCATCCGCGGAGGATAAATGGGTATATTGATAGCAGTACATGATTGATTGATTGAAATTACTCGTTTTATTGCTGTATTATACAAGTATGATATTATCCAAATTGTGTTTTTATATAATTGTACCGATAGTGTGCTGGTATTACAAGTTTATCGAAGTTACTACCTTGGGGTAGAATGTTTTGGTTCTGGAGAGGCCCCATTTATGAGAGGGCCGGGCTCAAAATTGTGCTATTATATATATGCATATATATATATAAATATTGCTGTGATTTCAAAGTCATAATGGTCTCGGATACTTAATGACACACCCCAACCCAGTTACTTATAATTAAGTTTGAAAGTCAAAGTGAGTCAAACCATAATTAATCTAACCAAACCATAATAACGAGTTTTGATTTCAGAGTCGTCATTGTAAATCCATATAACTGAAAACCTTTTTACAACATCAAAGTAGTTATACTTATACAAACTTGCTTGAAGGATAATTTAACTTAATTACATCATTTACATTTAAACAAAATCTTTGTTTCTCCCATTCCTGGCTAACCCAGCCCGACTGGCAGTGACATCGCGTTACCTGAAAAATGTGAACATAGGAACCGTGAGCAAAGTAGCCCAGTGAATGCATCACTACTATACTACTGCATGAATTTAAATGCAATAAATCATGTCCATATACTTATGTATTAACTTATCCGGCTCATTCAAAATGAATGACCAACTTTTTCGAATCATGATTCATATATCCTGTCTAAATAGACAATTCTCCCCCATTCCTGGTCGAGGAGTAACCCCTTGTCATTAATAGACAAATCTCCCCCATTCCTGGTCGAGGAGTAACCCCTCATTTCGGTAAACCGAAATGAACAATTTCATATTCATTATATTATGATCATATCAATAACACTATACAAATATCTCTTTCCAGTGAGTACACTCACCTTGGTTGACAACTATGTATTCACGTTTTCTTTTGGTGGAGCTGAACTGGGTTGATTAGGCCTTACACCTGTCAATCCAACTAAATCAGTACTGAACCTCAATCATAAATATTATCCTAACATAATTATGTAACTTTCCATGATTATATATCAACAATATAATTCCAATTAAGTCACATTCCATAAAACATAGGTAAAGGCAAAACAATGATATACATGTTGATAAAGTTACGGACATTCAACCGTAGGAAATACCTTATGAGTAATTTATAACCAAAGTCAAGTAAACATGAAATTATACTCCTCAATGTATATACACATGAAACATGTACTCAAAGTACCCTTTGTAACGACAAAATACAAACATTCATTCAAGGGGTATCCAGTATGGCCTGAAATTATTGTACTACACACTTAACCATCCTATATTCCTAAATTGTATAAATACATGGGTCCAACCTTATCAATATGAAACATATATGAATATACTATCCAGTACAAGTGACGGTGTAATTTTTCAAGCTTCCTAGGGCAAGTTATGACCATTTCTTTACAATACAAGAAATCTGCCCTACAAGCTCCTCTATTGTTCCTTCGAATTCCCAGAATTTTCATAAATTTCTACAACATAATTTTCCATGATTTTCAATAAATTTTCAGTAAACATACTTAATCGTACAGAATTAAATTTTCATATTTTTTTGACTTCATTTGCTATCTCAAAAGGTTGACTAAACTCAGGGCATACCGAAATGAAGTATAAAAACAGAAACCATGTACCAACTTGAAATCATCATTACGGCCTAACCACAAGGAGATAAATTTTCATTTTCGGATATGATATTAATATATAAGTCTAATTTCATATCCAATTGGAATTTCTCAATTCCAGTAAGTACACAAAGAGATATGCAAGTTTTAATACAAGGGGTTTCAATACAAGGCAATTTTAAGGGTTTATGCATTCAACTTAGCTTAAACTTGCATATATTCATACATATGCACCCAAGCATGAAAGGTCAATAAACAAATCAGGGATTTATATCATATAAATCATAAATATATGAAAAATAACAAGATTTTCAATTAGGATTACCTTCGGGACTTTTATGTAATTTCTACGGATTTTTCTACACTTTTTCTTCTCACTTTTCCTTCCTAAACATCTACGTTCTCTTTCCTTAAGCCAAACCCTCTTAAAACTGAACCTAGGATTTGTTTTGCTGAAGAAATATGTTAGAGGGAGGGTTTTAAGTCGGCCAAGGCTACCTCCCAAGACAACCAATCAAATTAAACCATTTGGTTTAATAAAAGACAAAATTCCACTTAAAGGGAATGGACAACTTTGCCCTTTGTTCGTAATTTCGGTATAACTCTTTACTCGGACATCCATTTGATGATCCATTTGTTGTGTTACAACCCTAACTCACATGTCTACAACTATCTAGTTTTCACCTCAAGTCATTTATAATGTTATAAAGGTCAAAACTAGTCTCTAACAGGAACCTTTCTACCGAAAACAACAAAATTTTGTGTTCGTAAATAATTCGACCTTTCATGATTTATGAAAGTAGGATTATAATAAACATAATCAATTAACATTAGATATACTAATATCACATTATTCATATCACATAAGATAAGCATGATTTAAATATAATTTATCATAATTATATTCGGGTTGTCACACTTAATCCTAGTATGCGCGGAGATTTAAATGATATGATTAGTATGTAATTTATTTACTAGTTAGCAAAACGGTTTAGATGGTTATTGTAATTAACACTCAGGATGTCGTAATAAGTATAGTGCATTATTTTATCACCATTTAGAGATCTGGGAGTTTATACTCATAGTTGTGTACCTGGGGACGGGATTTTGAGAGCCCGAATATAATTGCATAGTGTATATGGAATGTGATTACCATCAATGTCAAGAAAAAGTGTCTTTCGGAAAGAGTTCCTTGTTTAAGTTAAATTGAGAAAGGAGATGTAACACTATTGTTAAGAGACGGGAACATAGGGGTACGTGTTATGGACTGAGGGCTTAATAAATCTCGATGACCGACAAGGTTAGGTAGTAGTGTATCGGGGGGGTTCCTTGTTTGGATTTCGCTTTGCGAGACATCCCACGCATGAAACCTAGCTTAAGGTTGGTAGTAGGGGGATATTTAACCATTCGTCCATAATTTGAAATCCCTCGACAATCACGAAAATAGTTAGTTAGGAAAATTACTATATAAGGTCAATAGAGCCAGTGGTGTGGTGAAGAAGTACTGAAAATTTTGGTTTTATTTCAGCAGGTTGAAGGATGCATTGAGGTTAATAAGTATTTAGGATTTCAAATTCCGAGGTGATTTAGAACGCCCAAGTGGTATGGCCACGTTGGAAATACTAGAGCAATAAAGAGTTTGGAATACGTATAGCATATATGATGTGTAACGCCATACACATGGGTTATAAAAGTTGTAGATATTCTGGTTGACTAAAGTAGTATTGTCAGAAGAAGGGATATAGTTGGGTGAAATTATTACTTATAGGATTTAGCGTCGTAAAAAAAGGTGTTAATGAGTATACTCGTATGTAATCAGTGTAGCACGTCCGAATGTAGTGAAAAAGCAATGGAAAGCCATTTAATAAGGGGATATCTCTTGAGAAGGCAAATATTTAATTATTATGTGCAATTTGGAGTAGAGTTCCGCCTAATCAAATGTTGTGGGTGACTCAAGAGTAAATAGAGTGAGAATGTTAATAAAGTATAAGGAGTCCGGATTTTCACTAAGAGGTGAGAAAGTGTAAGGGTCGAAACTTTGGCATACGCCAAGAGAAGCAGAGGATCGTTAAGTATCACTTAACGGGAAGGAACATTTACAAGAAAGTCATCATTTAAAGGGGTGTAGTAAGTAGTAGAACGGTTGGGTGTTATATGATTAACCAATTAATTTGTTATCCAACCGATGATTCCAGGGATGGAAGAGTCAAGTTAGTAAATTCCTTTAGGGGTAACAAATTCCCTCAAATACGTGAGTCATGTTGTTCAGAAGGAGATAAATTATTATATACTTGAATGATTTACACTATTAGATAGTGAACACGCCGATACGTGGTTCGACGTAGTATTATTTAAAACTGGGATGAAATACCCGAAATCCACATTCAGGTGGGGTGATAATAAGTAGTGGGAAATAACGATTCAAACTGAGGGTTGTATCACCTATAACCCGAGGTGCAGGCGCAAGGTGACTAACGACTGATGGATTGTATGAAAGAAATTTTGGATTCATTGCGATATTTTCAATTCCAAATCGGGTATAACTAGTGAGGTATATTGTAGTCATGAGGAGGAGATATTACCTAATGGAAGAGTTGGGGGAAAAGCACCCGTATCTATTTATGGTGGACAAGGTTCTTACAAAGGTTTGTGTGACACCAACAGGCTGAAGTGGTTTTCCCTTGTGTAAAAGTCACAACGTCGGGATATCTCAAGGAATGGACAAGCGTAGTCAGATGTGTCATTGATTCATCCTAGTATGGGAGTTTGGTGTTTTGATAAACGCGGGAGTTAGTAGTGAGGTGCGGACTCACAATACTAATAAAAATAATGCGGCTAATGATGTATAACCTATTTTTATTCGAATGTTGTTTAATAAGAGCACAACGTGAGGTGCATTTATCGAAGATTATTCTGATAAGGTATCAAGTATGTTAAACAAGCTTATTGTGAAGCAAGGGTTTTAGTGATTTGGGTTTTTCTTTATAATCGTTTTGAATACTGGAGGATACCTAATTTTTCCAGGTGTGCCTTACTTATCCGAATTTCGGGACGAAATTCTGTTATTAGGGGGGAAGTATGTAATACCTCGTACTTTTATGGATATTTATTTATGGGATTAATTAAATTAAATGGGAATTAATTGAGAATTAATCCGGATAAAATACTAACGAGATGTGAGTTGGTATTTGATTATAATGTGTATACATATGATGTGATATGAATATTGAAAATATTGAAATTTGTCGTGAGATAGAAATACGGCAATTTTGAAATTTTGTTGGGACGCGTGTGACAGTCGCGTCAGGAATATAATCATTTTAATTAAAAAGTGAATTTTATTTTTATCAACCGTATGGTCACTTTGAGTGCGCCAACGTGTCCGGAAGGGTCGAAATAGTCAGAAAACACTAGCCGGGGGTTTAGTTTGGGTCCCGGGGCATTTTTAGGCCATACCGGCAACTTAAAAGGGTAGTTTGGTAATTTTGGAATTTTGGGATTTATGACCAACGAATTTTGGGAGTTTAATATAGGAAATTTAATGACCCACTAACCCATTACCAACACTTAAGTGATTAGAGGGCTACGGGAGTTTCATGAGAAGTTAGGAGAGGTTCCCAAAAGAGAAAACCTTAACCTCCATCTTCAACCTTCAACCTTGGGAGAAAAAGGAGAGAGAGAAAACTTCATCAATTCAACATTAAATTCAGAGAACAATCCGAGGCAAGTGGTTTAATTACGTTAATTTCAAGCGAATGTTTCTTCCATGCTTAGAAATCTACATAATTGCATTGTTTTGGGAGATTTATAAAAACCCATGAATTTGAGGATTAAAACTATAAACCATGTTAGGATTTGCATGTAGACATATTCTGGATGAATTATGAATTCATACTATAGCCTTGATAATTCAAAAACGGATTTAAGAAGAGGATTATTGTTGATTTTGAAAGAAATAGAAAACTAGGGTTCTTAATGATATTTTGATCTAAAAAGGGCCTTTGGGTGATGATTAATTAGTTTTAGAACGTTAACAATGTTGTAGGATGATTATTTGATGATATTATAACGTTAGAATGAAGTTTAATGCATTGAAATGGATTTTTGGGACGATTTGAGGACTGCAAAACGAAGCAGTCCGTAACTTATCTGGTGCAATCGATCAATCGACATTCATCAGTCGATCGATCGACCACCATCGATCCATCGATGTTCAAGGTCGATCGATCGACCTTCCCAGAATGAGTAAAATTTTCCCTAGTTAAATTTTAATGATGTTAACCCTTAGAAAATTATTATTGGAGACTTTACGAATATCCTTAGACTTAAGGAAGACCAGTAGGTATGGTTATAAAATTTGGACCTTAATTAGAATTCAATTTGAGGAATTATTCTAAAATCTAATGAAATTCGATGAGTGAGATAATATTAGGGTTAAAAGAGTAAATTTGAATAATTTGATGAAATGAGGTTTGGGGCAGAAGTAAGGACCTTAAGAATAATGATGTTATATGTGGGAATAATAGGAAACTTAATAATCCCTTTGAGATAGGTTTTAAGTACAAGAAACTATGACGTGAGATGTGTCGACATTCTACATTATATATTTTCTAAAGACTTAAAATGTATAAAATTGGAATAATGGTATAAGGATGTAGAATATACCTTTATTAATAATGAGATATCTAAGATGTGTGAATGCTTAGTATATGACTTATGTGTATGACATACCTACCATACTTGCTATCATGGGAGGTTTGCGTTCGTTTAGGACCATCTAATCTTTGTGTGCCTACGGGGGGATATAGATTGGTACCTCGAGGACATAGGTCAGAGAAGGACTTATTGGGAAGTTAAAAAGTCTGCTGATCGTGGGAGCGTAGGTATATGCGTGACCCATGTGATGTGACTGTGTTCGCCTCCATTGATTGTGATTGTTGTTATCTGAGAACGATTCCTGAGAGATTCGAAATGCGTGATCCTTATGTACGTGATGTACCGGGATGGATAGCAGAGTATGTGTGCACCGCAGCTTAGTCTCGGGGTGCTAGTATTGTATATTTATGACGTGAATAATATACGGTTAAATGATGAGAACTTTCATGTTTATATTGTGTAGTGTAATTTATCGTAATAATTGCTGAAGATAAAAAGGGATAACCTGTAGTGAATTGTATTGCTAATAATTGAGAATTCGAGAATTAAAGTAAAGCTCTCTATTTAAGTGATAACGTTGGGAATTTATATTGTGAATCGAGTAGAAAGGTTAGAACTTATGTCGGTTTAGTTAGGTATGAATATCACTTGGATGGGTACGGTACGTTAGGAGTGCACAATTAGTCGAGAGGTGAGTATTTCATGTGAGTGCACGTCCTAACATGTATTTTGCATTCATTGTTTTAATGTTATTAAAGCACTTGCTGTTTTTAAAATACTCTCCACTTTCGGGCTCTGACCCGTTTGCTTTCAAATCTATTTTTTTTGTAAAAACCTTTTTAGGTGCCCAGCCACAAGGACATCATGCATAGGATTTCCATTCAGGTGACGAGCTGTAGCTGTTTGTGGAAGTTACAAGGCCTTGCTAGTAGACGCTTCTTTTGTCTTGACTCTATTCAGTTTTCGTCATTTGTAGGGCATGTCGCCCATTTCTATTAGAGACATTTCATATTTCAGTGGTGGGATTGTTGTGAGGAGTTTTACTCCGGACTTATTATTATTTGTTGGTTACTTTATTGAGACTTTATGGTGTATGGTTATGATATTCTTTCATAATTCTTTTATTGTATGTTAATCAGACTTAATTTAAAATTTGACATCTTACTTTTTAAATACTAGGTGGTAAGTAATGATTAAAATGTTTTCGACAGTGATGCTGTTAACTGGACCAACTTGACATTTTGTATTAATTTAATAAAGGAGTAGCTACCCGATATTTAATTAGTCGGGGTGTCACAATACGTAACTGTGGAATCATAGTTATACGCTAGGGAATATATGATAGAACAAGAGGTGAGGAGGTTCAATCCTCGTAGAGGATGAGTGATTGAGGAACCTGACAAGTTTGAGGATGAAGTACCGTTTGGGAACCCTAAAGAGGTGAAACTCATAAATACACAATACAAGTAAGCAGCTCGTTATGTCTTCGAATCGCAAGATGAAGTCGAAGAATGCAGAGAGTGATTATCTATTGAATTCTTCTTCTTTGATTATATGTATTTTATATTTTACGATCTAAACTCTACAATTTACCCGTAGGAAGTACAAGAATGAAATTGCTCAAAATCAAAGGAGAAATTACATGACAACTGATTTTAGGTCATGGGTATCAAAAGAGGTAAACTTCACATCTTATGTGTGTGGTTATTTATTCGTGTATGATAAAAACATGCATTAATACAAATTCATTAATAAATGCAGCTTCTAAAAAGAGGTTATGTCTCTTTCAGGCTTGCATGCCTAGCAAAAGGCCCTAATTTTGTGCAAAAGAGTTTAAGAAATTCGGCACCAACGGTTTTGATTTCATTTCATATCCATATGAGGAAAAACTTTTGATGCAAAATAGTGCAATATCAATTTCTTCCTTGACCACCTGTATCGCAAGCAAAAGCGATAAAATCCAAAGAATACGGTGCTAACCTATTATGGGATAGTCCAAAAAATCCTAGAACTTAATTACTTAGATTTCACAGAAACCGTATTCTATTGTAATTGGGTACAGGTGGAGGATACTATGAATGCTTGCAAAGTTGATCCTGACTCCAAACTTATAATGGTAGATTTATCAAAGCAGAAGCGCAAAGATCGCATAGTCGATGATCCTTCTATTTGTGCCTTTCAGAATGTAAAGAAGGTATTCTACTCCAAGTGCATAAACGATGGAAATTAGTCTATTATTATGGATGCACCAAAGGGTATGACTACTGAAGTGGATGCATTGAAGGATCCAAAAGAGTTCCAGTCAGCTATTGATGGCTACCCTAATTTGAAGGATCTTTTAGTTGATTTAGAGGAAGATTGAGTATCAAAATATTATGTTAACCTTGTCAATCTTATATGTAACCTGTTTTGATATTGACATTGTATTAGCGCTTTACTTTGATGTATAAATGTTTAGTTACTCTTGCGAATGTTTAATATGATTTATGTAAGTTAACTTTCGATAATATGGTATGCTCAGTCAAATATTTAGTTACTTTCACAAGACACTCGATTTGAGAATAGATTCATTTGAGTTTGTGATTGGATCAAATTGACCCAGCTCAATTTCCACATGTTCCTATACATATACATTTGTATAGGAATCGGGTACTCTTTACTTTAACTGAAGTAGTTATATAATTGATATGCATTATAACTAATAAAGGATTGAAGATTAATATGTGTATGATATAATAAAAGTGAAAAGCTAAATTAAGAATTTATATAACTAATGCGAGAATAAAAGGAATTTAAAGAGAGAAAATGATGTTCGAAGCTTCTTTGGAGACTTGAAGCTTTATTTTGATCCTTTATGAGATTCCTTGCAAGTTGGGATGAATTTAAGATGAGATAGAAGGATATTTTTGCTAAATTTGGTATGAAAGTGATGGGAATGAAAGGTGGACAATAATTTGACAGAAGGAAACTTTATTGACCTTAGAAAAATGTTGTTAAGATCCCCGAAGTTGATGTTTCTGAGGTGCCTCTCAAAGTGAGATCATGCTCTCCTTATATATGTTAGAGGAACTGTCGATCGACATTGTCCCTGTCCTACTTATTGGTAGGTGACCCTATACACATTGCTGATAGGCAGGTAAATGGACCTACCAATTGGCAGTCTCGTGCAAATTTTTTGGAAAAATTATCATAAAATGTAGTCCATAAGTCCAAATTGTGCATATGGAATACCACTAAAAAGGCAATTCAGAGATCTTTGAGAATCCTTGGGCCTCTCTTGGGCCCGGGACTTGACATTGGGTCAAACAGGTTTCGAAAGTGCCCGGCGGTCCTTTGGACAGAAGATCGTCGGATGAGATGGATCTTTCGTCCAAACCGTAAGTCCAAATTATGCACGAGGCATACCATTGGAAAGGTTTTGAGATTTACTTCGATGCTCCAAAGATATTTGCTTGGTTCGGAGAGTTGTCTTTGGTTAAATGGGCCCGAAATCACTCGGTGATCTTTCGGAGTAAAACCGATCGTTCTTTCGTACCGTAAGGATAATTCACGCATAGGGTGGACCACTGGAAAGGGTTTTTGGTTCCCTCCAAAGATTCATTCAGTCCCATTTAATCGAAAGAGTTGACTTTGGTCAAACGGCGCCCGGTGGCGCTCGAGTCAATTTTCGGGGGGAAATGCATTTTTTGTCCGAATGGTTATGTCATTTCGTGCACTAAGTAGACCATTAGAAAGGTTATGCAGTTCTCTTTGAAGATCCATTGAGCTTTTTCTCTAATGGTAAAATTTATTGGGGTCAAATTGGGGCCCGGGAGCGCCCGGTAGCCTGTAGATCGGTCTTCGTAGTTAAATGGTCCGTTCGTCCAAACTGTTATGTCATTTTGTGCACAAGGCAAATCGTTGGAAAGGGGATTCAAAGACCTTCTAAGATTCATTGACCTTTTGCTCTAACGATGGAGTTGATTAGAGTCAAATTGGGTTCGAGAGCGCCCGATGGCCTTTAGATCAGTATCGGAGTACAACCTAGCGTTTATAGAGAATTAGGGAGGCGCAAGGAAAGAGACTTAGGGGGTCCTACAATGTGGTGTCTACACCTATGTAGTCCAAGGGGCATCAAAGTCCACGTAGTTTAAAAAACTTAGGGTGGGGTTTAACCCATAAATCCAAATGGGGGATTTCTATTATATGTGTGTGTAGAGATAAACATGTTTAAAGTATAAGGATGTGTAGTGAGAATCCCTCCTTTGTAATCTATAAGTAAACCCTCTTTTTTTTTTTTTGGGGGGGGGGGGGGGGGGGGTTTATGAAAATAAAGTATGTGCAAATACTAGGAATTAAGGTTTGAGATTAAGGTACGAGATGTAATGAAATAAAGTGCTAAATAGAAATGAAACAACTAAAGCTAAAATAAGAGAATTTAAAGACAATGGTGGAGAGTTGGACCTCCTTACGAAGACTTGAAGTGGATCTTGGTTATAGATGCATTGATTTCACAATGAGGTGATGGTGGTATGAGGAGGTGAGTGAGAATTTACTAAATGGAGTTTGAAAAGGATGGAATGAATGTGGGAAATAGGCCTTTTAAAAGAGGAACAAATCTTAATTAGAGAGAATAGTATATGAATTGCTTAGAGGGATGCTTAGGATTGCCTTTAAAAGTGAGGTCATGTCCTCCATTTATAGGTCCAAGGGGGGTACCGATCGGTAGGGTCCTTTACTAGCCTATCGACATAGAACACTAAACAGATTATCGATAGATAGGATCCTGGGGTTCCATTCGACAGTATAAGAAAGATGCTTAGGGAAAATGATTGTAAAATTCAAACCGTAGGTCAGAATCATGAACGTGGGGATCTCGGGTTTGGGAGTTAACTGAGGTCAAACAGGGCCTGAAAGAGCCCGTTGGTCACTAGATAGGAATTTTTCTGAGGAAAACGGATCGTTCGTCCAAACTTTAAGGCCTTTTCACGCATGGAATGAGCTGTTAGAAAGGTTATTTAGTGTCCTTTGAGATTTCATCCAGCTTCATTTGGTTCGCAAAGTTAACCAAGGTAAAATAAGGCTCGAAAGAACCTAGTGACCCTTCAAGTAAAATGAGCTTTTAGTTTGTACTGTAAGCCTGATTCGCTCATGGAGTAAACCGTTGGATAAGGTAACTAGATACCTTAGAAGATTAATTTAGTTTTGTCTAATCTGAAGAGTTCATCAGGGTTAAACAGGTCTCGGGAGCACTCGATGTCCTACGAATTAGTTTTCGGGGTAAAAAGGATCATTTGTTCAGATCGTAAGGCCTATTCGTGCACGGGGTAGATCGCTGGAAAGAAATTCAGAGAAATTTTAAGATTCATTGAGATTTCTATCAGGTGAGGAAGTTTACCAGAGTCAAATGGGGCCTGGGCTCACCCGGTGGCCTCTATATCGGTACTCAGAGTATGACCTAGGGTTTGTGATGAACGAGTGAGTGCTAGGGACCTAAGGATGTTCTTAGGGGGGTCCGAGGATGCGGTGTCTACAGATATCCCCTCGATGGATGAGCTTAGGACAAGTGAAGTCCATTAAATGATAGACACCACATCAACGTTGGGAAATTGGATTTTAGGTTAATTCTGTGCACCTAGAGGATGAGGTTGACCAATTCGGATGGTTGAGGTCAGTTTTGAGGACCTAAGGAGACTAAGATGACCAATTCATCAGGTCGAAGTTAGTTCTGAGGACCTAAGGATATGAAGATGACCGATTCAGCGAGTTGAGATAAGTTTTGAAAACCTAAGGAGATGAGGATGACTGATTTAGCGGGACAAAGATGTGTTAAGATTGGTTATAAAGGTCTAGGGTGACCAATTCATAGGGTCGAGGACAATTCTGAGGACCTAAATTGATGTTGGGATGATCAATTCGGTGGTTCGAGCTCAATTATGAGGACCTGAAGTTGTAGCGACCAATTCTGTGGGTCAGGGTGAATTATGAGGACCATAGGTGGTGATGGAAAATTCATAGGTCCAAGGTTAATTCTGAGGATCTTTAAGTTATGTGATGACCAATTCTGAGGGCCGAGGTCAATTATAAGTACCTTAGGTGGCAACGACTAATTCTGCAGGTCAAGGTCAATTCTGGGGACCTAAAGTTGTGATGATCAATTCTGATGGCCTAGGTCAATTCTGAGGACCTAAAGTCGGGACCACCAATTCTGAGGGTTGAGGTCAATTTTGAGTACCTTTAAGTTGTATCGTAGGATATTTTCTCTCCTGGGAAAATTTTGGAGGTCCAATTGCACTTTTGATTCCACTAGGGATTGTGTTGTCGTGAAACTCCACTAGAGGATGTTTTAGTTTTGTAATTACGACTGGGGGATTGTATTAGACTTGGATGCGGGTGCACCATTAGTTCTACTATGAAAAATGCTGAGGATAAGAGCGTAAGATTAATCCTGTTGGGGATTTTAGGAGTTTGTAAGCAGCTTAGTGTCCCAAAAATGGTTTCTTGGGGAAAATGATGTTCCATATTTTTTCAGGAATTTTTGGGAATTTCCTGGGCAATTTATGGATTTTTCTAGATTTTTCTAGTATTTTTTTACAAAATTTGAAAGGGGTTGTTGATAGGCAGTCTTGGGGGTGTCAATCGATAATGGAAAGGATTTCTGGGCTTCCTTGGGAAGATGAAAAGGAGGTTATCGATCGGTGTGGGCTGGGGATTATCGACGGGCATGCCCTTCAACCTTCTATGAAAAGGGGACTAGGCCTCCTCATTTTTCACACCTCAAGCATTTAAATCTTTTTCTTTCTATTTCTAGAAATCGTTCTTAAGTACATTTTACTTCAAGACCTTAAATGGATGGTTTTTAAAGGGAGGGATACAATAATGAGTCGCTGTCCATTAATAATTGCCCCGACTTAAAGTGGCAGGGTGCCTTGGGTAATGAAAACCCATTTGATTTGTTTGAGCCTATAGTTGATGAGCGTATCCTTCTACGCGAGCCCTCATATCACCTTTCTTCTAGGGATAAGAACCCTAGTGGCTATGTAAGTATGGTGACTTTTCGTATTCCAATTTATTTTTCTCTTTATTCTTTCTGCTAATGAAGGGTATTTCTTCTTTGTCTTTTTCTTACAGATTGACATAGCTCATTCGAGCATTCGTCCTCAAGGGATGACGGGGCTAAAGTAGGCTTGGGTTAAGTTCCTTGCAGTGGTGCGTTGAATGGTTTTGTACACCGATTTTGGCCGCTTGGAGCATGATTTGGATGAGATATCACATTCTACTGCGATGTTATGTGCTCTAGAGGAGAGGTGGTGGGACAATATGCACACTTTCATCTTGGATTTAGGGAGATGATTGTCACTCCCATAGATGTTTAACAACTGTGGGGGATTGATTGTGAGGGGTTCAAGATAGTAGTGGACCACACATTGAGGCTGACATCAGGTGTAGTGCATACAGCTTTAGGGGACGTGGGTAGAATTATATCTAGGGATTATATCTACATTTTTTCTTTGAGGGAGAATCTCTTGAGGAGGAGGTGGATGTGACCGACAGGCGATAGGTGAGATAGAAAGTCCATCCGTTTATTTTACTTTTGTGTGTGTCTTTTTGGTGGCGATGAGCGGAGACGTCATCCATCTTTTTTCTTGGAGTATCCGAGGACGATTTCTGACGTCCAGTTGTATGATTAGGGGATCTTGACTTTTGCTTCCCTTTATTCTTCTTTGGATTCTTTTAGCCGGTGCTACCGACAGATTTTTATGGGAGCCACGTATCTTTTAGAGGTAACTTTGGATTCATTTTCCTGTTTATGCATTTCTTTGCATTCTTCTTTCGTTCATTTTCTTTCTTGATTCATGTATTTTGAAGACATGGTTCTATGAACTGATTGGGAATAATGTAGGGTTGGTAGCTCTAAAGGATGAGGACTTAGGGAATTCTACCGGATGTTCTGGTAGCGAAAGTCCAACCAGTGGTCGAATCATTCTTTATCTTTGGCAGGGGCCGGGGGGTTCTAAATTCCCTGATGCGCAACCGGGTTATTTTTCATTTTTTCTGAGTTCTTTCTGGCATCTTCATTTCTTGAGTAGATATTTATTCTCTATCGGGGAATGAAGATGGCCTTCTACCCACTAGGGGTGACTCCGCGGGATACGGTGGTAACGGGCCTGTATCAGTAGATACGGCGATTGATTACGCATGAGTTTGTGTACCTCTGGTACTTAGGGGATACGGTGTTAGGTAAGATAATGGAGGAGGTGGTGTTCCCACCGTAGGCACCCTCTATGTATATGAGGCACGTGAGAGAGATGTTGAACGATGCTAGAGTGGTAGCGATGATAGGCGAGTCGTATATACACTACACGGATATAGTAATGAGTTATGATTATTTGGATTTTATGATGAGCTGGTTAATTCCCTCCTGTATCTATGATGTGGAGAACATGCATCCACCCTCCACGGTTTCAGCTAGACGTACCAGTGCACTGGTAGGATCAGCCCACAACGCGGGTAGTGGTACAGTGATGACGGCGACAGAAGAGGCTCTGATCATTCAGGTTACTCCCCCTTCTTATAATTTTTGACTGAGTAACGGGGAGTCACTGAGCATGCTACATCGTCCTCATGCATCGATATCTGGGTTGACGGGGCTAACGAATGAGGCCCTCTGGCCTGAGGTATATTCTTTCTTTTTGTCTTTTCTATTTCCATTGATTTTTTCTTGCTCTTTACTAATTGATTTGTCTTTTGTCATTGCTTCTTTGCCTGCAGTATGTTCGGGTGCCCACCAACTAGCTAAGGGATACCAAGGACTGGATGTACTCTATGTATGATTATATCAAGAATTCGGCTCCTTCATATTTTGTCTCCTGCCACCTCAGATGAGGGTTCGGGTTCTTAGAGTGGAGGATCCACCGCTCCTCGTCGGGGAAAGCGTATCCTCTGCAGGAGTTGAGGGCTTGAGAGGTAAAGTTGAGGGTTCGAGCAAAGTCCCGTTTTTAGTTTTTGTTTTTATTTTTATCTACAAAATGTAACCAAGTGAAGCAAAATATATATGCACAATATGAATTTTATTTTTTTTGCATTTTTCTTGATTTAGCGACTTATCTTATATGCACTTTTAATTTTTCATTGAGATTGTTTATTTTACGCAAAGGTCGTGATAAGTATGTAAATGATAGTGAAAGGCAAAATTGTTTATTATTATCTATTTTAGAAAAGGGGAGTAAAAGTTATTAACTCAGGAAAAAGACTTTTGAGTAAGAATTATTTTGGAAATGATTTTTCGAGGAGGATAAAATGGAGAAAATGAGTAATTGAAAATGAATGTCTTGGAGGTTATTTTTCAAAAGAAGGATTTTTTTTTATAGAAATTAGTTTTGGTAAAAGAGAAAAGATGGAATTTTCCAAAATAGGGGGGTTATCGATCAGCATACCTCTTGACCTTCTTATCAGCATGGGGGTCAAGCCAAATCATCCATAGTCTTTTTTGCACTTTTCTTGTACATCAGTGTACTCCTGTAGGGTTGAGAATTAATAGGGTTTCCAAAGTTTTTATTTTTTCCACGAATTTTGAATATAAAAGGAGGGGTATGGGATTTTCTTTCACCACCAATACCCACATTTATTTTCTTTCTTCTCATTTCCTATACCAAATGGCTCTTCATATGTATGAAGAATTATCCTCTTACCTTGACGGTTTGGAGGCCATGTGCCTATATAATTCAGTGCGCCTGAGGGGTTTTAAGGATGTTGTCTTCGCCGGAGATGTTGCCTTGGGCCTTAGTGAGAGGATTTTATTGATGATAGGGGACTTGATGGCATATCCTCGAGTGGTTGCGATAACAACATTGATGTCTTACCACCATAGTACTACGTAGGTGGTGTTGACTGAGAACCTTAACGGCTTGGATTATTGGAAAGAGGGTCGCTCTGACTTTTTGAGGGGGAGCCCGGTAATGTTGTTCATGTGGCTTACAAAGAGGTTTTTTCTGTGGCCCATACTAGGTATCCCTTGGTGGTTGTGCCTAATTTCTTTCTCCGACCTTTCTTCAGTTTCGACCCATTATTAGAGAATTGGGTCAACTAGTTGGTGGAGCATGAAGCCCAGTGACTTCGTTGGTCAGTTCCATGGTGGGGAGACTTATAGCCTGTTTTGTAGCTTGGAGAGTACCACTATGTGCAGTTTGTTAGCCTTCAAAATACTTCCTTACATTTCCCTTGGCATCTTTTGCTCCAAGTTGGGTGGGAACAAATTTTGTTCCCTTGTATAATGAACTTTTTCCTAGTGGAGGACCTGACTGAATCATTTAGGATGATGTTGGGCTCCTTGTGGAAGCACCGATGGCCGTCTACCCATCTGTCACAGTCTGTAGAAGGGGCATATTATGTGTTTGGGGACTACTTGAAGTGGTTATGGAAGCGGGTAGTGGATAAAGTCATGGAGTAATAGACTGGTCAAAGGCGGTTCATCACCTTCGTCACCATGGAGGAAGGTGTTGTGGTATTGTCTAGGCTTGTCAGTGCATACCGCTCCATGGAGATCATATGGAGTGTTAACCAAGAATGGTAGACTTGGGGACCTTCAGGGGCAAAAATAATGACAAAGCGAGGTCGTCGACCAGTTGAAGTCAATGTCTTGTGAAGTTTGGGTATTTTTTATGAAGCTAGGGTAACTTTGGGGTTTTGTATTTTGGGGGTTTGGAATAATGTTGGTGTATCTTGTTTAGGTTTGTATAAGGATGGTTTAGCTAGTGGAAAGTGATAAGCACCCAAAATTGTACAATTTATACCCCGAATAGATGTATTTTAGTTGTTAATTCTCAACAATATGGATCTTATGTGCTTAAATGTTTGTCATGCAGGCTTAACTGCAGTTGCGGTATCAAAAGCTACATTTAGAGGTCAATTGCAGTTTTATGGAGCTAATTACCAAATTTTTCTAGCCTAAACCTAGCCCAAACTTACCCCAAGCCGTGTGTGTTTTATTTGTGTCATTTTATTATTTTTTAGATTTTTAGTTTGAGTTATTTTTGTTTTTAGGATTTATTTTAGATTTATTTAATATTTTCTAGATTTATTTTCTATTTTTATTAGTATAATTTTATTTTATTTTGATTTTATTAAGTTTTTAGTTTTAGTTTTCATTTTATTTTATTTTATTTTATTAGGATTAGATTTTTTTAGGATTTCTTTTATTGGTTTTTTTATTTAATTAGAATTTTAGTTTTAGTTTTATTAGACTTTATTTTTATTTTTATTTTTATTTCTTTTTAATTTTATTTGAATTTTTATTTTAGAATTAGATTTTATTAAGTCTTTATTTTATTTTATTAATTTTATTTTATTAGTGTTATTTTTTAGGTGTCCTAATTAAACACACACACAACCCCCTTATCCTAAACTAACACCCTCACCCATACCATACACCCTCACCCTCACACACCTACTCTACACCCTACTACACCTAATCATCACCACTTCTTCTTCAACCTCCAACCATCTCCTCTCTCCACTTTCCACTATAACACCCGTCACTCCACCAACACCTTCATCCACATCCGCTCTCGAAACCCTCTTGCAAAAGTTCATACTTGAGCAAGAGCGAACCACTCAAATTCAAACTCAAGCTCTCCAAAGGCTTGAACAAAGGTTAAATGAATTAGAGTGTGGGAGAGAGTTGGATATTCCCATGGCCCCACCCATCGTTGCAACCGAGTGTGACGATGATGTGTCCTCTCGTGACACGAATTTTGAGTGTGACCAACCCTACCACCCCGAGAATCTCGAAGTTGAGGCCATTTCATGGTCCGGGTCCCCAGTCGACAATTGTGTTGACTTACCTTTCATTAGTGAGAATGATCCAATCCCAACCCCACATTGCGGTTCCCACTCCCGTTATATCCAACAATATGCCCGAGCTTTTACCTTATGCCCCATTGCGTATGTCTCTGACATGCCCATTTATCCTAGGTTCGCTCCGGCTACGAGTGCTCACCAATTTCCCGAGATAGAATCCGTGACAGTTCCTAACTATCCGGATATGGATGATGTTCCTCCATGCATGGCTCCCATTGAGCCTGATATTTCTAGTGAGTCCTCTATCTCTGAGATTGGTGCCAAGTTTTACCCACCCACCTCATTTACTGATGCTACTTTTATGGAGAAGTTGACCACTCCATCTTTAGATACCACACTCCCTTGTGAGTATTCCTTTACTCCTCCCAATGAGTGTGTGTCTCCCACGCTTGAGTTGGATCATCTTCCTCCACCATTTATCCCACCCGATACACCGTTTGTCCCACCCAACCCACCCATTATCCTTTCCACCCCACCACCTGGTTTGGATCTTGATTTTGCACATTTCAAGTTTCCATCTACATTTTTAGATCCTCACCTAAAACCATCCCCCACCTACGAGAATATATGTGGTGATACTCTCTACTTCCGTGACATCGAGCTTGTTCCTCCATGCACACCACTCTCTTGTGGTATTGACTTTTCCCATCGACAGCTCCCTACGTGTCACGACGCGACCATTATCATCGCCCATTCATAGAACGGTCGTGTTCTTTCGATGAGGCCCATCCCATTCCACTTACCAAACCCTTTTGCCTTCCCATACAACTAGAGCACCATGATTATAGGGCCCTAGTTGCCCTCACCTTCCGGCTCAATAAGGCCCGTGATCGATACCTTTTC
Organism: Sambucus nigra; assembly: GCA_949130495.1. Classification (NCBI taxonomy): domain Eukaryota; kingdom Viridiplantae; phylum Streptophyta; class Magnoliopsida; order Dipsacales; family Adoxaceae; genus Sambucus; species Sambucus nigra. The sequence continues at coordinate 694,726,246 of OX422210.1, forward strand.
ACCCTCACCTTAGCCCTTTTTCCCACCCGCCCTTAGTCCACCGATGCTTTGCATCGTGTAATGCACTTTGCCATACAAGTGCATTGACTCGTTTTAGCCCCTATCCAGCAAGACTGACGCTTCAGTCTTGTTTGGGGGTGATCCTCATCACCCATTCTTCTGTTGCCCTGCGCTTTCATAGTTCTTATCCTTAGGGTGAGATTTCATCGGTCTGGCTGAAGACGTTAAACTTAGCGCTACCCGGAGGCAGCCCGTGTTTCTTATACTAGTCTCATCCTGTTTGGGGGTGGTGTTTCACATCACCCAATGTTTTATCATGCTTATAGACTTGTAAACATTTTTCTCTCATTTTATTCAGGTTTCATTTTGGAGATATTTGTCCACTTCATTAGCAGTTCATTCTGGTAATCTCTTTCCTACCTTATGCTCTCAATTTTAAAAATCATTTTACCTAACATCGAGGACGATGTTCCTTTTTGTTTGGGGGTGGGGAATTTTATCAAAATTGTACCTCTTTTGAAATTTTTTGAATTTTAAACCTGATTTTTAAAATTTCGTGCAGTTTCTTTCATCTCACTCATTGATGCGAATTTTCAATCATCCATCTTTTTTAAGTCTAGGAATCAAGCTAGAGAATATTTTTCTAAATAGCTTATGTAATACATAGCAAGGCATGTTGCACTATGGATTTCTAGACTCAACAAAATTTGCGCACTTATCACGTCATTACGTTTAGAGTTGACGAGTACTACAATTCTAAAGAGAACCTTAAGGATCACTCGTAGAGACTTTAGCCCGTGAGATTTGTGCCTTTCACCCTTTTAGAGTGTTTTACGCAATCTCCGAATCACAAGTTGATTCAACTTCATTTGGGTCCGCACTTTAAATTGTTGTATGATCTCATTATCCTTCATTAAATTTTGGCTTGATCATTGAGAATGACATCATTTTCGAGTTGTAAGAAACGCGTGTCTTGATATTTGTTCCGATCACTAGGTTTTCATCCATACACCTACCACTTTTCCATTACGCATCCATTTTTCACCCATACACTTCACTAATTACATTCCCATGCTTTCCCATATTCCCACATATATTCCCCTCACCATCAGCTATCATCTCTAGATCATCTTTCATTTTCAAATAAAAGAGTGTTTATTTCAAATGTAAATGTCTTCATTGTTAGTTTGAAAAGTGAGAGAAAAACAAAGAAAAAAAATAGAGAAAATAGAAAATATAGAAAAAAAATACCAAAAATAGCAAAAAGAAAAGAAAAATCGAAAAAAAGAGAGAAAATAAAAGAAAGAGAGTTTGTAGTTAATTTTTATGTAATAAAGACATTTTGTTCTTCAAGTATAGAACACTCTTCTATCATATCCATTCATATATCATCGTTCATATCACCATTATATCCTACATCGCATATCCATTATCCATCATATCACCATCCTACCTCATATCATCATATCCTTCCCATTTCACTTCCCCATCACCCATATACATCCATATTTTCCCTAGGTGTTCGGGCAAATGAAAGTCGACGTGGTGAATAACTCGACGTTCTCACTATAGTGATTAGCATTCCTTTCATGAGATCAACTTTCTTTCTTATTGTTCGTTCTTTCTTATGTGTGTGTAAGACGTTTGAACTTGCTTACATTTACTCACCTCCTCACACACAAGAGCGATACACTAACTCATATCTTGAGAGTTCCTTTGAGAGAGTTATATCCGTGAGATTTGAAGTTGAAGCGTTGATTCCGAAAAGGCAATCTAGGAATTACTCTTATGATACTCGACCCGTTTTGACTGATTCACACTACACACGTTGAGTTCTAGGAAGGATGTGCCTTGAGTATTTACTTAGCTAAATCTTTTTATGCACATTCTAGCTTGTATTTCTCATAATATTTCTCATGTGATGGATTGTGCGATTATTCTACATCTAATAAGAGATTGACTGCCTTTCAATAAATTTTTGCAAAATAAGAATTTTGTGGGTATATTCCCTGCAAACCCTCACGAGATACAACTCGTCCTGTAGGGTAACCTATAGGTTTAAATGCTTGTTGCACATGCTAAGTGCAATCGCAAGTGCTCGCGAAAGTGGTACACTTTTGGTTACTTATCTTTCTCTTTCTCTCTATCTTATTGCTCGAGGACTAGCAATGCTCTGTTTGGGGGTGGTGTGATAAGCACCCAAAACTGTACAATTTATACCCCGAATAGATGTATTTTAGTTGCTAATTCTCGACAATATGAATTTTATGTGATTAAATGTTTGTCATGCACGCTTAACTGCAGTTGGGGTATCAAAAGCTACATTTAGAGGTCAATTGCAGTTTTATGGAGCTAATTACCAAATTTTCCTCACCTAAACCTAGCCCAAACTTACCCCAAGCCGTGTGTGTTTTATTTGTGTCATTTTATTATTATTTAGATTTTTAATTTGAATTATTTTTATTTTTAGGATTTATTTTAGATTTATTTAATATTTTCTAGATTTATTTTCTATTTTTATTAGTATAATTTTATTTTATTTTGATTTTATTAAGTTTTTATTTTTACTTTTAATTTTATTTTATTTTATTTTACTAGGATTAGATTTTTTTTATTAGTTTTTATTTATTTTTCATTTAATTAGAATTTTAGTTTTAGTTTTATTAGATTTTATTTTTATTTCTTTTTAATTTTATTTTAGAATTAGATTTTATTAAGTCTTTATTTTATTTTATTTTATTAATTTTATTTTATTAGTATTATTTTTTTAGGTGTCCTAATTAAACACACACACAACCCCCTTATCCTAGAGTAACACCCTCACCCTCCCTCACGTACTCTACACCCCACTACACCTAATCATCACCACTTCTTCTTCAACCTCCAACCATCTCCTCTCTCCACTTTCACCATAACACACACCCACCACCACCTTCATTCTTTCTCTCTCCTACTCCATTACCAAACAACCCAACACCCTCTCTCTTCCCCCATTAACAAACCAGCCTTACCCCTCTCTCTCTTAACCTCCGACCGCCGGCGACGAACCCATCGTCGGCCAGCTCCTTCCGCCGCCACAATCCACCTGCCTGTCCAAACCGCCCCCTCCTACCCTAGCCCACCAGCTGCGGCGGCGTACCCTTGAACCCCTTCAACCTTTCTCACTCCGACTCCCCTGCCAGCGCAGCTCCGGCGATTTCAACCAAGACCCGCTGCCATTCCCGCCGGCGCGCACACCTCCGGCGGCCCCATCCATGCCTGCACATCCATCCACCTTCAAAACCCATGGCAACCCATCTCATTTCCATACCCATTTTCTAACCCACAACCCATGTCCAACCCAGATTTTGCCCAAACCCATTTCCTTCTCCATCACCCAAACCCATTTTAAGCTTAAAACCCATTTCTTCCCAACCAAAAAAAAACGTGACCTACATTTCTCTCAAAAACAAATCCGTGTGCTGTCAAAAGTCACAAGCCAAAGCAAACCGAAAGACAAAAACCCCATGTGCCAATAAACCCATTAAACCTTTTAACCATTTTACCTATTATACCCCCTAACTAACCTTTTCTAACCAAACACCCAAAATACCCCTCAAATCAAATCTGAATTTATTCTTACCTCACACGCCCATGCATATGTGCTCTCACCATTCCCACATGCACACTAATTCTTACAAAAATATCCCCATGCTCCATGCCTACTATAAATGAAGATGAAGACTCATGAAAAAGAAGAGCTTTTAGATAGGAATTTTAGAGAGAGAATTGTAGAGAGATAAACACCTTTTGTAAATAGTTTTGTTTTATTTTTTTTAGATATTTGTGAGGTTAAATATTGATTGAGATTTAATTGTGTGGATATTTCAAATCATTTGGATGATCAATTAAGAGGTGTATGCTTCAATTTCAAGGATTGGAGTTCAACTTAATCAAAGAGATTTGGTTTGATTGTTCTCTTCTCTTCTTTTATTATTTTATGCCTTTGAATATTAGTTTGTCATATTTCATACCATGTTAGGCTAAACCCCTTTCAAGGGGTGGGTAAAACCCTTATTTGATGTTATTGTATTTTAATTAGTTTAATTACTTGAAAAATCCTTTTGAATGTTAAATTTGATCCCTCACCCTTAAATTTGCGCCTCGAGAGAGGGTAAATGATTTTCGAGAGAAAATCGAAATTCTAATTATAATACCCATTTTAGATTCGAACTAGAGATAGTGGTCTCTTAAGTGGGGTATTATAACTTGAATTTCAACTCTAAATTAAATTTCTAAGATTGACATAAATTCTAATTAATCGATCCTAGCGGGTGATTAATTAAAAGGAGTGTGGATCTATTTTTCTAGAGTTGTGGGGTGTTAATTTTAACTTTCTAAAAGATTACTATTCTAATTACACTTGCAACGAGAGTTGGTTTGTAATTTTAATATTAATTTGGGACAATTCAAATAATTAAATTAATTAATTAGAATAACTAAAATTTGTGGTGTAATCCCACTCCTTGATTGTTCTCACAATTATTTACCTCACTTTATCTCTTTTATTTTAGTGTTAAACTTTATTTTTCATTTTAGTCAATTTCTAATTAGTTATTTTCATCTCACACTTTAGTTTAGTTTAGTTTAAACCTCACCTCACCTTATTGTTTTAATATTGAAAAAGCTAAAAAAAATTAGAAATGTGAAAAAGTACAAAAAGAAAATAAAAAGTGAATTAGATTTGAATTTGTCTCTAGCTTACTCCCTAGAAAGTGGATTGACATCCTTGCTTACCACTCTATACTTGAGTTTATTATATTTGTAGGTATATAAGGATTTTGACTAACTTGGCTTTCATCAACAACGACATACACACAAAAAGCTAGTTATCAGAAAGTGGTGGTTTGTTTAACTCCCTTCACTGATACTTCATGTAACAACATTATATTCCTTAATTAGATATACAAATTAATTTTGTCCATATGTTTTGTGCCTCTTGATGAGTTTTGCATTTGAATTATTTGTACCAATCGCTAAGGCATGCATAATCCTTTTGTTCATGTAAATGATAAGATGGACCACCTCAGAGGTCAGAAAAGAATATAATTTTGTGAAAAAAGAAGGGGACCATGCCCATGTATGGCCTATGGGCTGCCTACATAACTCTGAGGGTTTTGACAATTTTCATGAGTCTCATTTTTAAAAGAAAATGTTTTTTAGAGGATCAGGTCTCACGTGGTTCTGGTTAGGGGAAATGAAGATTTTTTTTGGAAGGGGGTGAGAAAAGTCATAGTGCATCGAGATTTCAAATTAAGGGTAAAATTTCTTGAGATGGTCCGGGTTCACTGGATGCGCCATCTCCTCTCCATCAAGATCTGTGAGCACAACGCCATCGTTTGAGAGAATTTTCTTCACAATGTAGGGGACACTCCAATTCGGTTCGAATTTCCCTCCAAGGTCTCAGATAGTTTCTATGATATCATTGAGGGAAGGTTCTCCTTCCTTAACACCATGCTCCTTAAATTTTTGGTTGAATGATCGCGCTATTCAATGATGATACCCCTATATATGGCATAGAGCCTTATGTATATTTTCATCCGAGAGTGATAATTCATCAAAGTGGCTCTGATGCCAGTCTTCTTCACTAACTTCTCTCTCGAGAATGATGTGAAAGGAATGTACTTCAAGATCAACGGGTAGGACCAATTCTATGTCATACACTAGAGAATATGGGGTAACTCTAGTAGGTGTTATAATTGAAGTGCGGTAGCCCCAGAGGGAATAAGGGATCGGATTAACCCAATATCTACAACTCTCAGTCATCTCACTGACTATGGTTTTAAGGGTTTTATTGGCGGGTTTGACAACACCATTAGTTTAGGGTGGATAGGAAGAAGATTTGTGTCTCTAAATCCCATAATCGTCGACTAGTTTAATTATCTTTGCTTCGAAGTGGAGCCATCATATGATACTAACTCATGAGGAACACCGTATCAACGGATGATGTTCTTTCTGATGAACTTGGCTACTTTCTTAGCATTCAATATCGCGTATGACTTGGTTTTGACCCATTTGGTGAAGTAATAAATTATCATCGGGATGAATTTTTGACTGTTGAAGCTTTGTGAGTAACCTTCCATATGATGTCAATGACCCCGATGGAGAAAGGCCAGACAGAGGTCATGTTGTATAGTTCTCGAGGAGGCAAGTGTTGGAGATTGGCAAATTGGTGGCATTTAAGGCATCTTCGAACACAGGCAGTGCAATCTTGAACCATGGTGGTTCAATAGTGCCCTTGATGTATGATCTTCTTAGCAAGCATATGACCGTTAATATGGTCCCCGCATTCCCCATTGTGGATCTTCTGCATCATTTCCTCAACACCATCCCCTGCAAAGCAGTGAAAAAAGTTTGTCCTGAACAATGCTTTCTCACAGATGATATAACAAGCAGCCAATTTGTGAAGGCCCCCACGATCATTCTTATCGGTGTCTTAGGGATACCTACCATGTTTGAGGAGGCGTCAAATGTCACAATACCATAACTCGTCCATATTAGAATCTTCCTTAGTGATGAGTTAGATTTGGTATCAGTAGGTGGGCATACCTTGTTTCTGAATCTGTAAAGGGTCATTATTATTCCCTCAGGCATGTCGACCATGGAGGACAGGGTAGCAAGGCATCATATAGGCTATTTTTTACACGAGGCAGGTAGTGGAAGGTGACATATTTGAACTGGGAGGCCAGCTATTTTAGGTGGGCATGGAAGGGTATGAGCTTCTCCTTATTGAATTTCCATTTTCTGAGGATTTACACAACGATGATGGCAGACTCTCCTTAGACGTCTAGGTGTCGAATTCCTTTCTTGAGGGAGATCTTCAATCCTACATTGCATGCCTCATGCTCAATGATGTTGTAGGTGCAAGGGAAGTATAGTTTGATGGAAATTGGGGTGTGAGAGTAATCAGGGGTGATCAAGAGTATCCCAATGTCGTATCCTTTGTTGTTGGATGCTCTGTCAAAGAATATTTGCCATATAAGGTCCTCCTGAGAGGTGCAAAGAATGTCTTCATCTGGGAATTCAGAGACCCAAACATTGGTCCCTTCCATGGGGTAATCAACAAGGTAGTCGGAGATGAATCTCCCTTTTATAGCTTTTTGCGTGATGTACATAATATCGAATTCGTCTAGCAACATCAACCAATGGGACATTAGGCTAGATAGAGTGGGCTTCTTTAGCAAGTACTTGATGGAATCCATTAGGGATACTAGTTTGATGGGGAAGCAAGCATGTAGTGTCGTAACTTCTGCGTAACCCAGACCAGAGGGCACATGCTTTCTTCAAAGCAGTGTAGTTGACTTCGTAATAAATGGCTCCTTCCTTACATGATTCTTCAATGTATTGGGCCAGAAAATCCCCTACTGCAGTATCTATGATGGTAAAGTATAAGAGGAGGGGAAGACTTAACTGCGAAGGCATCAACACCGGAGGTCGGGTGGGGTATTACTTGATTCAGTTAAAGGCTTCTTGGCAGGTTTTATTCCAAACTTTAGTTGAATTATTTAGAAATAGTTTGAAAATAGGTTTGCAGATAGATTTCAGTCGGTTGATGAACCGACTGATGTACTGTAGTTTACCTATGAATCCTCAGACTTTATTCTCCGTCTTTGGTGATAGCATCTCAAGTATGGCTTTTAGCTTGGCAGGGTCTTCATCGATTCCTATCTCACTAACCATGAATCCTAAGAATTTTCTTTTCGTGAAAGAAAAAACTCATTTCTTTAGGTTTAACTGCATGGGGTATTGTTGTAGGTGCTCAAAGAACTTTTCGAGGGAGAGAATATGACCTTCCCAAGTTTTAGATTTAATGATCACGAGACCTCCTTGTGAATAAGGTCGTGCAATATAGTTGTGGCAACCATTTGGTAGATAGACCCGAGGATATTGAGTCTGAATGGCATGATAGTATAGCAGAAACTTTCCTATGGGATAATAAAGGTTGTTTTCTCCGAATGGTCAGTGTACATCTTAATCTAGTTATATCCGGTGAATCTATAGAAAAATGACTTGAGGGCATGTCTATTCGTGTTTTTCATAATCATGTCAATGTTGGGCAATGGGTAATCGACTTTTGGGGATGATTTATTCAAATATCGATAGTCGACGCACATGCGGACTTTTACTCCCGATTTCGACATGGGAACGATGCTGGCGATCCATGTAGGATATTCAACTACACGAATGAAACCCACATTCAATTGTTTGACCAATTTCCCTTTGATTTTGAGCAACTATTCGGTGAAGAGATTCCTTAGCTTATATTTGAACGTCTTGCATTTTTGGAATGTCAGGATATCATACTGAGCTATTTTTACGTCAGTGTCGAGCATGTCATCATAGGACCATGCCAAGACTTCCACGAATTCTTTCAATAGTTCTTTAAATTGCGCACGCTCATTCTCGTTAAGGTTGGACCCTCTCTCAATATCATGTTGATGACTACTATAATCGAGATTAATAAAAACAGTCTCATCGTCATTAATTTGAATGCGGTTATGTTATATGTAATTCCCTTTATTAAGATCGGTGAAGAATTGTTCATTTGCAGTTTGACTAAAATCAAGTCAATTAATGTAAGGCACAACAGGGTACTCAAAGTCCTTGTTTATTTCATTTTTAGGAAAAAAAAATTTAGAACCTTGTTAAAAGAGGTCTCGGTTACACTAATATCATGAAAAGGAAAAACAACATCAAGTGAAGAAACTTGGATAAGGTAAACAGTGGGGTTAGGTTGAATTTGTACAGGTTGAACTAGTACAACATTCCAGTTGAGGGGAAGCATATCAGTGACTTTGAATCGAGAAGATGAGTTTGACATCATGACATCTGAGCGGATCATGCAGAGACTCATCCCTAGTGTCTACAGGTCGAATGAGTTTTTTAAATACTTTCCTCAAAATCCACAATAAATGTCACGGCTTTCTCGATGAGACGTTTCACATCATGTTTGTAGTCTTCTGGCCAAGATTTATTTTCGTAAAAGAAGATTTCCATCCCTAGTTTCATCTTCTTGTCAATATGGTTGTACCGCGATGTAGGGAAGCCACATAGAGGGAAGTATTCACCCTCCTTGATAAATCTTCCATTCAAAGAATCTCTTGAAATAGTCTTTTCATCTTTCAAGCCTCTCTTCGGTCTCGATCGACGGAGCGCTTTGACTTCATCTGGTCAAGGTTGGTAACCCATCCACATGGGAGAAAGGACTCCATTAGGACTATCGGCTCAAGAATCCTTTGATAGTATCTTCCTAACCCCATTCTGAGCATGAAGTGCATGTTTTTAAACATCTTAATCACATTTACATTTCCATGAGGGATGTGTTGTGGATAGAATCGGTCTTCAAAACTATATCCTGCTGGAAAGGAAAAAAGATCAATTTTGAAACCAAAGAGGAGCATGTCATTCGTCCCATGTTATATTTACAATACAAGATTGCTAGTGTTTGATTATATGTATTGTCGTGATAACCTGACCTTCGGAGAAGGAATTCAGTTTTTTATAAAGAGAAGAAGATACTCCTCAGATGCTGTGGAGCCATGGACGGGTGAGGAGTAGATTAAATCATGCAGGTATATCGATGACTTGAAACTCAGTGATAGGGTTGATAGGTTTAACCCTTAGTGTGATCTTTATGGACCATATTACTTTTTGGGTGGGTATTATCATAATAACCCATGGCGACGGAAGTGGGTGTGAGATCACTGACTTTCAATCCTAAATAATTGAAGGTTCTGAGATGACAAACATTGTGAGAAGATCCGTTGTCAACAAGTGAAAGTGGGACTATTTTTCCCAAAACTTTAACTGCGATGTTGAGGGAATAATTGTGATCAGGGTTGAACTTCGGTATCTCTTCTTCAAAAAAGGATATGAGTCTGAAAGAAGTCAAGGACCTAACCAAAATTACAAATCTTTGGCAGTAGTGGAAGGAGGGACTATGGGTCTGATGAGAGATTAAATCAAGGAATTTCGGTGCTACTGTGGGGACATAAAAATCTCCCATAGGGTGATATTAGTTTTGGTATTAGTGAGTTGATCAAGGACTTTGCTTTCTTCAATGGTCATATCTGGCATGGGAAGTTCTTCGACAACTCCCTTTCGTCTATCAATTTCGATTGCATGGGGAATCAGAACTTTGTAATGTCTCCCTGACCTATCATGTGATTTATAAAATAGGGGGAAGAATTGGATTCATATGGCTTTATCTACCATGGGCTGAATGGCCACTTTATTGATTCCCCCCAATAGATCTTTTAAGGATATCATTCCACAGAGGCTAGCTACTCGACTGACTTCTTCCTCACTGGGTGCATCATCTGAACTACCAAAATAATCCACCTATTCGATGGCGACTATATCCCCTTTCCAATAATCATCAATACATTTGATAACCTCAACGGCTTCATCGTAAAAATCTTCCCACTCATCAAGGAGGTGAAGGATTTCTAAAGTTTTAAAGCAGTGAGTAACTCAGAAATGCTGCAGATTTCATTTTTCTGCTGAAATATGTCGGCCATGATCTATACCACATCATCTAGATTATCTTCTTTAACAGGTACCACCCATTAATTTGATTCTCGAGCCCATTTATGGGCTTCCATGAACTAGCCTGTGAATTTCTTACAGTCAAAAGTCATCTCGATCGATAATTTCAGCCAAAACTCTAAGAGTTGATTCAACGCATCTTGTAATTCCATGTCTTTCCCCTCAGATTAGGTGTGAATGATGATGCAGGCCCTTGTAAGGAGTGACAAAGATTGATCGGTGAAGCTTGTAGGGTATAGGACAAAATACAGGCAAACTTTGAGTGGTTTAGATGAGATTATAGGGATGATGGGTGCTTTGTTGGGCACGACCTAAGTAGGTGGGTCAAATTATGGGTCACTTTCAACGAAAATGGAATTTGTATGTGTGAGAAGTGGGTTATGAGTGGTGTTGGGTTAAAGATTCGTTGGTGGGGCAAGTATAGCCTGGTCAATTAGGCTTTGGATCACATTTCTAAGTTGAAAACATTGGGTAGTGGTATGACTACAAGATTGGTGGAAATCACAATGGGAATTGGGTTTGAAGTTTTTACGGAGTTGATTTGGTAATGGACGGGGGTCCAATGGTTTGATGAGATTTCGTCTTAGTAACGTCTAATAGACTTTGGACAGTGGAGAATGGAGCTCAGTGTACTCTTTCTTAGTAGGATTAGGGCAACTTTTTTATGCCCGGGAAGTAGCAGGTTGGTAAATTTTGTTAATGTTTGAGACTGTAGCACTAAAAGGCTTCTCATACTTTGGGGGAGTTAATTTTCTGATCACTTTCTTAGGTTCTGATTCCACTTTCGTAATTCCTTCCTCAATTTCTACACCAGCCTCTTGAAGGGATCGCATGTGTTGGAAATACCATCCTCCCATTGATTCTCGAATATAAGGTAAGAAGTTTTTCATCACAATATTGACGTGTTCCTCCTTGGAGGGCCTACTAGTCATGGTAGCAACTTTCTCTCTCCACCTTCCTATAAATTTACTGACTATTTCCCCAGGGTTTTGCATAAGAAGCTCTAGGCTTCGCCATATAACCTTTAGCTCCTCATTGTACTTGTTTTGAGACATGAATTCTTGGGAAACATCTTCCCCAACTATAAACTATAGATTCTTCAAGGGATAGAAAATAGTGGAGGGAACTTTCTTCCATGGTCTACCGAAACATCGGGACATTATCTCTTTGGAGGCCCTAAGGAGGGTCAAGGCTCGGTGATAGCTTCAAAGGTGAAAAATTGTGGGTCTGCTTTCCCCAAACTTCTCAATGTCTGGCATTTAAACTTCTCTGACAGTCTGGCTTTGAGATAGGGAGACATATGGGCATAGTCTATGTAGTTCTCGAATATCTTGACTTGGTCGAACTTCTTTGATAGAAGTTTAAGGTCTTCCCTGACCTTGTTTAGTTCCACTTTTTTAGGATCCACGGGTACTGTCATAATAGCACATGGTTGGGCAAGGTTCGAAATAGGGAGTTGATCTAGAAGCAACCCAATGGCAGCTGGGGGAATGACCCAAATAGGCTTAAGAGTGGGTGGACCTATGGCACAAGGAAAGAGAATCGGGGATTCTTTGAGAATCTGGTCTCGATGACCCTACAAGTCATGAACCTCAGTTTGAATCTTGTCAATCTTAGTGCGGAGTTGGGCTAAAATGGTCATCAGATCGAGATGCACATTCGGTGCTTGGTTAGTGTTCTCTATGAAGACCTCGTGAAGGTAAATAAAAAATTTGGATGAATCAGAAGAACCAGCAGAGCTTCGAGGCAGTTTGATGGAAGATCGAAGCCAATAGGGATCCAGACCAAAAATGGGTATGCAAACGACCTAAAAGGGGAAACGGTTCGAATTTATATATAAAAAAGGGGGGGAAAGTTTTGGTATTTTGAAAAGAGGAGGAAAAATGCTTGTGATATTTTTAGTTTTTGAAAAAGAAGGGAACGGGGAGAGGGATCTTATCATGATTAATATTATTTGTTATTATTAGGTTCTCACTTGTATTAGGTTTGCCTAATTGCAGAAAAAATGTCGGACAGGTCCTGAGCCTGAGAAAATAGGGTTTGAAAATATGTAAGACGCAATTTGATTTATTTCCAGGCTCTGGGACAAGGTCCTATTTTGAAAAAAGGCATAATGGCACGAAATATTCGAGCGGTACATCGACCCGAAATTTCAAGAAAGTTCTCATGTTAACCCACAAACTAAATATGAGTTCCCTAGGTTTGACACCTTTATGAGGCTTATTCACTTATTGGGTTAGTGGAAGGGTTACCTCCTTTGGCATAACTTCCACGATATACCTATTGCCTATAAGGACAGTCAGTCATCAGTAGGCGTGGATAATCCATTTGATATACCTGAGTGTACGTAAATTGCCTCACTTTATACCAAATGGGGACTGTATGTGTGAGAGCGTATTCGATATAATCAACATACGTGAACGAGTTCCGTGCTATATACCTCCTGTCGTGAGTTCATTCAAGCGGTACGATGTCTGGGGAACCGTTCAATATATGTCAATGGAAGGTGAGAGTTATATCGCTTCGGTTAACTACGACCCATAGAACTAGCACCCATCACAAGTTGACTCCCCAATACGGTACAACATTTAGGTTAATATTGCCATGCTCTTGGTGATGTATTGTGTAAAAGTGCATGAGTCTTAATTAACATAGAGTATTTTTATCAATTTTTTATTGGCATGATGATTAAGGGGAGTACTACCCTAATGAGGGAGAATATACAAGTATTATGAAAAGAAAATCTGGCATGGAGACTATACTATGCATTGATATATGAGAGTGAATAAGTGACATAGGAATATATACATGTGAGTGTGTGTGGTAGTGAGCCTATAGATGGATCAACTACAAGTGGTGTGTGATATGTGTTAGTGAGCATGGGGATATATACAAGTGTGGGAAGTGTGGGTGTGTGCTAGTGAAACCTAAACATGGATATTCTAAGTGGTGTGTGAACTATGTAAATAGATGTGAAACTAAGTGTAAGTGTGTGAATTGTACACAGAGAGTGTATACAAGTGTGTGAAGTATATAAGTGAGTGAAAAATGATATATACTACTACAAAAAAAGTTGGATATGACGACATTTTTTTCGCGACGCTTCTACAAATGTCGGTATATCCTATATGTCCCGATGTTTATTTAACAACGTGGGAAAATTATTGACGTTTTATAAAAAGTGTCGAAATATTACGACATTTTATAAAAAAACGTGGTCTATTTCCCCACGTTTGGAAATAAAAGCGTCGGCTTCTAAAATATTTTACCTCGCTCCCGCTCTCCAAATCCCTCTTATTTTTGGTTTCCCTCCAATCATACACTTCTTTCCCTCTTTCCCAACCCTAGATGACATTAATCCAATGAACTCTCGAAGGTTTGCTCTCCTCATCTCCACCTCCGTCGGCCTACAGCATCGTCCGTCGGAAGGTGAGCTCTCCTCTCCTATGTTTTCTCCCGTTCTGTAACAGCGTGAGATATGTACATTTGTATGTAAATCTGTATATTTGTAACAACGTGAGATTTGTATAACTTATATGTATATCTATAACAACGTGAGATTTGTAACTACGACAATAAATATCCCCGATATATCTATTCGTATATATCTGTAACGGTGTGAGATTTGTCAAATAAAATGTTCTGTATAAATTTATTGGCATCGACTTTTGTTCTTATTCATAGTTGTATTTACGACTAAGATTATTTGTTCATTTTTTTGTTGAATAAATATTTATACATAACAGGTATATATATTTTTTGTTAATAAATAGAGCATATTATATTTTCTATTTTAGTTTACTTAAATGCAGTCTCAGTATAATTAAAATGGAAAATTTTCTATTTTAGTTATTAATGGAATAATCTAGTTCTTGTGATAGGTAGAGGAAGCACAATCAAAAGCAAACAGACAATCTTAGAAATCATTGAAAAAAATTTAAAATTGAATGAGGAATACAAAATATTTCCCCTTATTCTTTAGATAAATAATCCTTGCTAGCTAAAAAACTACCAATTTCACCTTCTTTACATTCGAGCCAACATAAATGAGGCAATCAAAATATTAATACGTATATCTATTGGGGAGGAAGCGTATTTATATACTCAAAAGTGGAGTATTTTCGGATTGTAGGAACTAATCATAATTAATGTTGCACTAACCAACTAATGTACAATATGGAAAGATATTGGGCACTTTGGATAATAGGATTTTGACCCTATCTTTTTATATTTGGGAGTTGAATCTAGCTCCCAGATACAAAGCCAAACGCTATATACTTGCTTTAGTTCTGACATTTAGTTTTAGTCCCATCAATTATGATGTGAGGAATATAGATAACTATACGAATGTGGAATGTGAACACATGTTGAATTGGACACATATGTTGACACCTTTTAGCACTGATTTGAGTTTGCGCAGCTTCTCTTCATTTCGTTTTCTGGGTGTAGGTGGAGGGGAAAAAGTTTTAATGGAAGATGCTCTGTTCCGCTATTTTGTGCTTGATTGATGCAGTGGAAAATTATATCTTTATTAGGTTAAAAATAACTTCCTTTTTTTCTTCTTCCCGGGGAGCTGGTAAAATTTAATTATGGGGGATGAGTAAAACATTTATATGTAAAATATGTGCTATCAAACCCTCTTCAAATTTGACAATCACTATTTCCCACCATTTTCTATTAAAAATGTGAAAAACTTTGAATGTTGTTGAATATCCAATTTCAATCAAAATTCCCATCTATTTTGCTAGTTTTTATCCTTGTGCACAAATTGTTGATCATGAATCTCAGTACTGGTCAATTGCTTACACATTGTTGATAAAAAATCTCATTACGAGTCGATTGCTTACAAATAATAGGTCGTGAAGCTAAAAGCCTTCTCTAAATTTGAGAACACATCAGAGGTATTATTAGTAGCCACCTTGTTGATTGATATCAAGTCCAACAAAGGTCTTCGCAAGTTCCTGCGTGCACAGTGTGATGGTGAAACATTAGTTCACGCAAATTCTTAACTTGGAAATGCAGTCAAGGAGAAACTGGTATGTGGAACACATGCATTTTATTTCTCTATTTTCCTAAATTTTTTATTGAATATTGGAAATGCACACACCACAAACAAAGTATAATTTACATTCATTACATGTTATAAGTCTGTTCATTAAACATAAAAGTCACTTATTATTGTAACAGAACATACATGCATACACAAATATCAATTATTTAGGTTTAACATTTCTCTCGCAAGGCACAACTAACGTCCCCTGTATTAAATACTCTCTATTTTACAAGTGATTTAGGTAAAAATGTGATGAAGGGATGAAAAGGTGAGTAATTTGTCTCACTAGCACGCATATAATATGATTCGCACAATTTCTAAGTTTTTACATATTTGTTTTTATCACATCATTCATAGAATAATCTGTTAGATTAATTAATGCAATTCAAGATCTCTAAATAATAAGTTCATGTGTTATTTATTTTAGAATCTACTTGTAGTTGGATGAGTTATGGAATATTTTTCTTCTTAGGATATGTAGTCCTTTCTACATTTTGTAGATAATAATGTTTCTTCCAGGTCAAAACCATGTGTTTTATTTATAAAAATTAAAGCCTTCAAATATATAGGTATAATGTAGGAAGTGTTAGCTTTGAGTCATATTCTTATGTTAAAAAATGGGGCATTGGAGGTATTAAATATCAAAATAATGACCAAATGGCTCGAAAAGAGGAGAAAGCACCTCGAGAGGGACCATTGTAACGTGTATGAATTTATCGTGTCATTATTGGACTCTCGATTTAATAAGATGACAAGTATCCGCAAGTTTGAAGTTAAAACGGGGTGTTGGAGTAAAATAATAAAATAGAGACTAATTGTCTTCGAAAAAAGGAGCGACCACAAAACGGTCCCGTAAGATGCACGAGCACCTCACACAGGATCAATGTAACTCGTATAAACTGACCGCATAGTCACCGGACTCCCGGCTTAAGTATATGACGAGAATTGGCAAAAAGTTTAGACATAGGCTTAAAAGCAAGGCGTCAAAGGGTGAAAACATAAAATAACCACATAGCAATCCCCTAAGAGGCACGGGCACCTCGCACGGGACCAATGTAACTCGTAGGATTAGATCGCATAGTCATTGAACTCCTTGTTTGAATATATGAGGAGAATTTGCAAACTGTTAGACTTAGGCTTAAAAATCTGTCGTTAAAGGGAGAAAACTTAAAACAATAACAATACGGTTCCGTAAGAGGCACAAGCACCTCGCACGGGACCAATGTAACTCGTAGGAACCGACCATGTAGTCACCAGACTCCCCTTTTGAGTATACGACAAGAGTTTGCAAACGGTTAGACTTAGGCGTAAAAACATACCGTCAAAGGGTGGAAACATAAAAAACCATAAAACGGTCCCATAAGAAGCTCGAGCACTTCGCACGGGGCCAATGTAACTCGTAGGAACCGATCGCATTGTCACCAGACTCCCAGTTTGAGTATACAACGAGAATTTGCAAAAAAATAGACTTTCATTGAAAAACATGTCGTTAAAGGGTGAAAACGAAAAACAGCTACAAAACGGTCTCGTAAGAGGCAGGACCACCTCACACAGGACCAATTGAACTCGTAGGAATCGATCACATAGTCATCGGACTCCCGGTTTAAGTACACGATGAGAATATGCAAGAATTTAGACTTACGCTTTAAAACATGCCGTCAAAGGGTGAAAACATAAAACAACCACAAAATAGTCCCGCAAGATGCACGAGCACCTCGCACGGAACCGATGTAACTCATACGAACCAACCATGTAGTTACTGGACTCCCGATTTCAGTATACGACGAGAATTTGCAAATGATTAGACTTAGGCTTTAAAACATGTCGTCAAAGGGTGAAAACATAAAACAACCACAAAACGGTCCCATAGGAGGCACGAGCACCTCGCACGAGACCAGTGTAACTTGTACGTACCGATCGAGTAGTCACCGAACTCCCTATTTGAGTATACGACGAGAATGTGAAAAAATTTAGAGTTAGGATTTAAAACATGTAGTCAAAAGGTCGAAACATAATACAACCACAAAATGGTCCCGTAAGAGGCACGAGCACCTCGCACGGGACTTGTGTAACTTGTACGAACTTACTGCGTAGTTACCGGACTCCCGATTTGAGTATACAACGAGAATTTGCAAAACTTTAGACTTTGGCTTAAAAACATGGCATCAACGGGTGAAAACATAAAATATCCACTGAACGGTCCCGTAAAAGGCACGAGCACTTCGTACGGACCAATGTAACTCATAGGAATCCATCGCGTAGTCACCAGACTCCCTGTTTGAGTATACGACAAGAATTTTCACAAACGGTTAGACTTAGGCTTAGAAACATGACATCATAGGATGAAAACGTAAAACAGTCACAAAACGGTCTCATAAGATGCACGAGCACCTCACACATGATCAATGTAACTCGTACGAACCGACCTCATTGTCATCGGACTCCCGATTTTACTATAAATGAGAATTTGTAAAAAATTCAGACTTAGGCTTAAAATCATGACGTCAAAGGGTGAAAATGTAAAACAGTCATTAAACGATCCCATAAGAGTCATGAGCACCTCGCAAGGGACCAATGTAACTCGTATGAACCGATGGCGTATTCACCGGACTTCTAGTTTGAATATACGATGGGAATTTGCAAACAGTTAGACATGGGCTTAAAAACATGTTGTCAAAGGATGAAAATGTAAAACAACAACAAAACGGTCCCATAAAAGGCACGAGCACCTTGCACGGTGTAAGGACACAAATTTCCAATTGAGTCCATGTATAGTGTTGGCTCAATTCCGGACAAAAATATTTATTCATAGGATAGTATTTAATTGTAATATTCTCAAGCCTGTGAAGTGTTTGTTGAAGACGTAGTGGCAAAGAGTATAAAGCTTCATCAAATATGCCGGTTTGCGTGCCTCGTTTCTACGTCATCAACCATAGTTCCATGCTCCCAAGGTATGAATGCAATATTATATATATAGGAGCTTGGAAGATGTTTATTGGGTGTTAGGTTTTATAAAAACTGCGTTTTGTTTTAAGAAAGAATTTAATTAGAACTTTAAAATAAAGTATATAAAGTTTCTGGGCCAAAATCGAATTTTATAAACTTTCTGGAAGTCGTTCGATATGTCGTTCGAACGAGTTTTTTCGTTCGAACCAAATGTCGTTCGAACGAGTTTGCCAACGAGGTTCCAGTACTGGCCTTTGAAATGTCATTCGAAATGTCGTTCGAACGAGATTGTTCGTTCTAACGAGATTTCCAACGAGCTTCTAACGAGTCCATACTGGAGCGTCGTTAGAAGACTCGTTCGAACGAGATTTCATTCGAACGAAATGTCGTTCGAACGAGATGCCAGGCGGGAAAAGGTTTTGGCAGTTTTTCGGCAGTTTTTCACCCACTTCCCCACTAAGTTTTTAACCAACTTTTTCAGATTTTAATATGTGTGGGAAGAGCATTTTCCAATCTAACTTTTCCTAACTTTTCCATTCTATTCCATCTCTTAGAGAGAGTTTGAGACCTAAAATTGTTTAAGGAAAATGTTCAAGTTTTGAGTGCTATTTTTCAAGAGAAAATATTTTATCACTCTAGTTTTACACCCATATTGTTAATCCAAGTTCACATATATACATATCAATTGCTTGGAGTTTGGCACCGGTTTATCTCTTCCGTTTCAAAGAGAAGTTTTGGTTTGCTTCTACATCCATCAAAGAAGAAGACGTTTTGTTGCGATTCTGCCCACTTGGAGAAAGGCTCCATGTATGGGTGACGGTGACCATATAAAGTCCTATCGGTGGATTTCGAGACCGCGGTGGTGTTCCAAGGTTATCCGCTAGGAAGAGGTGTCTACAAGAAGAAGTGTCAAGGCTTGAGAGGGATCGAGTCGTGTGTTGTAAGTCTTTCTATCTTGTACTTGTAATTCCGTATCTAGTGGATTTGTGGGTAGGGCCGTCCGAGGTTGTTTCCCGTCTTGGGTTTTTCCTCGTACATCGCGGCGTAGTGTGATTGATTTATTTTATCTTGCAAAATAACGTAGAACGCATGTTTAGAATAATTCAAGATAAAATTTGGTTTAAATTATCACACTCATTTAATTTGGTGCTAAATTAAATATTGGGTAAAGTTTATTTAATTCAAGTCATTTGCTAAAATTTGGTTTCGCCTAATTTGCTAATATTGATAAATACGACTTAGGCAAATTCTAGGACTTGAATTAATTAATTGGTTTAAGTGAATATATTAATTGTTTAATTTTACTTCACTTGGTTTAATTTTAATTTGTTTAAGAAATTAAAATTTGTTGTGTTAAAGTTGAACCACCACACCGCTTCCTCATCGATTTACATAAAAAGGAAATAATATTTTAGAATTGGGGGCCTCGCGCACCAACACACGGGATAAATGTAACTCGTACAAACTGATTGCTTAGTTATCAGACTCTAGGTTTGAGTATACGACGAGAATTGGAAAAAATTTAGACTTTCGCTGAAAAACATGTCGTTAAAGGGTGAAAATATAAAACAGCCACAAAACGGTCCTGTAAGAGGTAGGAGCACCTCACACGGGACGAATGTAACTTGTAGGAACCGACCACATAGTCATCGAACTCTCGGTTTGAGTACACGGTGAGAATTTGCAAAACTTTAGACTTAGGCTTTAAAACATGTCGTCGAATGGTGAAAACCTAAAATAACCACAAAATGGTCTCGTAAGATGCACGAGCACCTCGCACGGGACCAATGTAACTCATACGAATCGACCGTGTAGTCATCGGACTCCTGGTTTTAGTATACGACAAGAATTTGTAAACGGTTAAGCTTAGGCTTTAAAACATACCGTCAAAGGGTGAAAACATAAAATAACCATAAAACGATCACATAAGAGGCACAAGCATCTCTCACGAGATAAATGTAACTCATATGAACCAACCGAGTAGTAATCGAACCCCCTATTTGAGCATACGACAAGAATGTGAAAAAATTATAGTTAGGCTTTAAAACATGTTGTCAAAAGGTGAAGACGTAAAACAGCCACAAAACGGCCCCATAAGACGCACGAACACCTCGTACGGGACCAATGTAACTCGTGAGATTCGATCGCATAGTTATTTGACTCCCGATTTGAGTATATGATGACAATTTTCAAACGGTTAGACTTTAGCTTAAAAACATACCATCAACGGGTGAAATCATAAAACAGCAATAAAACGGTCCCTTAAGAGGCATGGACACCTCACACAGGAACAATGTAACTCGTAGGAACCGACCGCATCATCATCGGACTCCTTGTTTGAATATATGACGAGAATTTGAAAATGGTTAGACTTAAGCTTCAAAATCTGTCGTCAAAGGGTGAAAACTTAAAACAACAATAATACGGTCTCGTAAGAGGCATGAGCACCTCGTACGGGACCAATGTAACTCATAGAAATCGACCACATAGTCACCGAACTCCCCTTTTGAGTATACGATGAGAATTTGCAAACGGTTAGACTTAGGCTTAAAAACATGTCATCAAAGGGTGGAAACGTAAAACAACCACAAAATGGTCCCATAAAAGGCTCGAGCACTTCGCACGGGGCCAATGTAACTCGTAGGAACTAACCGCATTGTCACCAGACTCCCAGTTTGAGTATACAATGAAAATTTGTAAAAATTTCGACTTTCATTGAAAAACATGTCGTTAAAGTGAGAAAATGTAAAACAACTAGTAAATGGTCCCGTAAGAGGCAGGAGCACCTCGTACATGACCAATTTAACTCGTAGGAACCGAACACATAGTCATCAGACTCCCAGTTTGAGTACACAATGAGAATATGCAAGAATTTAGACTTACACTTTAAAATATGATGTCAAAGGGTGAAAATGTAAAACAACCACAAAACGATCACATAAGAGGCATGAGCATCTGGCACGAGACCAATGTAACTCATACGAACCGACCAAGTACTAATCGAACTCCCTATTTGACTATACGAAGAGAATTTGCAAAAAATTAGAGTTAGGCTTCAAAACATGTAGTCAAAAGATGAAGACATAAAAGAGCCACAAAACGGTCTCATAAGAGGCATGAATACCTCGCACGGGACCAATGTAACTCGTGAGATCCGATCGCGTAGTTACCGGACTCCCGATTTATGTATAGGATGACAATTTGCAAATGGTTAGACTTCATCTTAAAAACATGTCGTCAATGGGTGAAATCGTAAAACAACAAAAGATCAGTCCCTTAAGAGGCATGGACACCTCGCACGGGACCAATGTAACTCGTAGGAACCGATCGCGAAGTCACCAGACTCCTGCTTTGAGTATACGACGAGAATTTGCAAAAATTTAGACTCGGGCTTATAAACATGCCGTCAAAGGATGAAAACGTAAAATATCCACAAAACGGTCCCATAAGATGCACGATCACCTCGCGCGTGACCAATGCAACTCGTAGGAACTGACTGCATAGTTACCGGACTCTCGGTTTAAATATACGATGAGAATTTGCAAGAATTTAGACTTAGGCTTTAAAACATGCCGTTAAAGGGTGAAAACATAAAACAACCACAAAATGGTCCAGTAAGAGGTACGAACACCTTGCACCGGACCAATGTAACTCGTACGAACTGATCACGTAGTCATTGAACTTCTGGTTTGAGTATATGATGATAATTTGCAAAATTTTAGACCTAGGCTTAAGAACATGCCGTCAAAGGATGAAAACGTAAATAGACCCAAAACAGTCCCGTAAGAGGCATGAGCACCTCGCATGGGACCAATGTAACTCATATGTACTGACCGCGTATGGACTTACAGTGTAGTCACCGAACTCCCGACTTGAGTATACGACGAGAATTTGTAAAAATTTAGACTTAGGTTTGAACATTATTTGATTACTGATATCTTTTTTATTTTTTATCTTATATTTTTTTGCAGGATAACATTTCAGCGTTATATTTTATTCACGTGGAACACATGAACAAATCAATGGTTTGAGCCAGGTAGATTTTTTTATTTATTGTTGTTGTTGATACGCAAGATTGTTGTTTTAGTTTTTTTCCTGACCGCGCAGGCTTTTGTTTTGATTAAACAGGTTTGTTTTCATTTATAAACAAAGGAGACTCTGTTGAATTTTTTAAAAAATTGTAAAGAATTGTTGATATGCGAGATTGTTTTTTTCATTTTTTATGGCCGTGCGGGGTTTGTGTTGATTAAACAGGTTGATTTTCATGTATAAACAAAGGAGACTCTGTCGAATTTTTTAAAAAATTGTAAATATGTGACATTGTTGTTTTCAATTTTTTGATGGCCGTGTGGGCTTTTGTGTTGATTAAACAGGTTGGTTTTCATGTATAAACACAGGAGATTCTGTCGATTTTTTTAAAAAACTGTAAAGAGTTGTTGATATGCGAGATTGTTATTTTAATAATTACTTTCTTTCTTTTTACAGGTGGTTATGTCATGCCCATAGTCGTGGAGACATCGTACTGACTATTTTGAACATTACTCTAGCCTTTCTTTGATGATAATATATGTTTCATATTTTGTTTCGAATATTTGGGTACAAATTTTTGGCTTATTAGTAGACAACTTTGGGATGTTTGAAGATACACTTTCTTCATTTTGTTTTGGGATGATTAAATATTATTGTATATAGTTTTTCTTTGGTTGATTGAGAATTTCTTTGAGGGATCTATTGTAATATTAATGATGTCTACTTGGATATTATATAGCACTTAAAATATTTATGCTTTACAAAAAAATGTTGGAATATAGTATCGAAAAAGTTAGTTAACATTATGATGTTTTTAAGTAAATTATTGGATTTTGTGTTAATATCTTAATTTAATATTTTCGACGCTTTTGGGAAAATGTTGAGACAAAACCCGAAGCTTTATAAAAAAAAGTCGCATATATAGCACAAGGCATGGAGAATTGCCGACGGTTAATAAACGTAGCAGGAAGCGTCGAGAAATGTGTATCCGACGTTTTTAACAAACGACACTTCTTTCCCGACTATAGATACGCCGACGTTTTTAAAAAACGTTGTCCAAATGTCGGGATTTTTGTTCCCCATGTTTTCAGAGTTTATTCCGACGTTTACAAAACGTCGCTAAATCCAAGTTTCCTTGTAGTGTACATAAGAGAGATATGCACAAAAAGTATATAGATGAGAAAAGGGAACATACAGGCAGGTGAATATGCACACATGCATAACAGAATAATACCCATGTAAAAAATAGAGTCTGGTCCTCTTAAAATGTGTCCCTAATAGGGTCGCCGATGTGGCTATCCCGAGGGGGTCTGAGAAGGGCGTCCTCCCCTTTTTTCGGCATGCACATAGGATTGTTCCCTTTCTTGGGGCGCTCGGGCGTCATCGATGTGGGGTAATATGTAGAAATAGAGTCTCTAGCCTATTATGCACAAAACATTCAAAAGAAATATTGTCACCTAGTGAGAGGGGCATCAAGGACAATATTGATGCTTGCAAAGCCAAGTAGTTCAAAGTTCCAGGGAATAAGTTAGGGAATGGGAAGGTGTTTGGCACCCAACCTACCCTTTAGTCTTCTCATGGGCATGTGTTAATCTTCTCCTGTTAAACTCCATGAAGTGTGTGCTCATGTGCACATTATAGATGGAGAATGGAATCACTCAACTCGCATCATGGAAGAGGACGGAGAGAGTTTATCCTTGAGAGTGTTCCCAAAATAATAATTCAAATTATAATGTAAGTGTTAGTTGATTTACAAGTCGTTATAAAAGAACAAATGTATACATTGGACAAGACACAAGCATGCACGCATATAAAATCCCTTAAGACTTTGTGTATGATAAAACAAGGTAATAAATGTATATAAGGGAGGACTCAAATCTAAGGATTAACCCAAGATGCCTACTAAGCCTAAGGGACATCAAAGTCTAGTTCGAAAATAACGTAGAGTGGGGTTTAACCCATAAATCTAAATGGTGAATTTCTGTTATATGTCCGTGTAGAGATAAAAGTGTTTTGAGTATGAGGATATGTAGTGAGAATCCCTCCTCTGGAATTTATAAGTGAACCCTATTTTTATGAAAATAACGTATGTGCAAATACTAAGATAATGCTAAAATAAGAGAAATTTAAAAATAGAGGCAGAGAATTGGACCTCCTTATGAATAATTGAAGTGGATCTTTATTGTAGATATTCTTATCTCACAATGAGGTGATGGTGGTATGAGGATATGGGTGAGAATTTATGAAAAGGAGCATGCAAAGGATGGAAGGAAGGTGGGAAATGGGCCTTTGAAGAGGGGAATAACTCAGAATTTGAGACAATATTCACTGAATTGCTGAGAGGGTCATTCAGGGGTGGCTTTCAAAGTGAGGTCATTAAATATATTATAGGTCCAAGGGGGGTTACCAGTCGGCAAGGTCCTTGACATGTCTATCCCCCAGACACCCGACCGATAGGCAGGATCCTGGGGGTGCCATTTGGCAGTCAGAGATAGATTGTTTAGAAAATGGTCATAAAATGCGAACCGTAAGTTAGAATCATGCACGAGGTGAACCATTGGAAAGGGTATTCATAGACCTTTAAGAATCCATTGACCCACTCCCGGGTTCAAGAGTTGAAAGACATCAAACGAGGCCCGAAAGAGCCCGATGGTCACTCGATAGGAAATTTTAGAAGGAAAATGAATCATTCGTCTAAACCATAAAGTCAATTTGTGCATAAGATGGACCATTGGAAAGCATATTCAGTTCCCTTTGAGATTTAATTCAGCTTTATTTGGTTTAGAGAGTTGACTAAGGTCAAACGGGGCCCAAAAGCACCTAGTGACCCTTCAGAGTAAAATGGGTCATTCGACCGTACCCTAAGGTTGATTTGCACATAGGGTGGATCGTTGGAAAGCGTATTAAGAGCCCTTTGAAGATTCATACAGCTTCATTGAAGCTGAGAAGTTGATCGAGGTAAAACGTGGTCGGGAAGCACCCGATGGACTCCATATTAGTTTTCGGGGTAAAATAGATCGTTTGTATAAAATATAAGACTGATTCATGTAGAAGGTAGTGGATCATTGAAAATGGGATTCCGAGCCATTTGATGATTCATTGAGCTTTTCCTCAGGTGAGGAAGTTAACCGAAGTCAAAAGGGGCCTGAGAGCGCTCGGTGGCCTCTAGATCGGTACTCAGAGTATGACTTAGGATTTACGGTATACGAGTGAGTGATAGGGACCTAATGAGGTGTTTAAGAGGGGTCCTAGGATGGGGTGACTACACAACGCAAATGAAGGCAAAAATTGAGACTATTCCCATAATGCAAGTTCAGCTAGCGTGCTCCTTCCTTTCCATGCTTCGATTGTGAATTTACACTCGCCATAGAAAACCCCATAATAGCTCCACTTATTACTGAGAATTTTTAAATTTATCATCCTTGTTCTCTAAACCTTACAAAAGAACCTGTCATGGCCCCCATAGCTCCACCTGATGTTATAACTTTGCAAACCATTGAGTCTAGAACACTCACCGGCATAAGTTTCTTCTCAAGACCCAAAACAAGTCCAACACTATACAAAGTTATCACTAACCCATTATATTACCTTAATTTGATTAATCTAATTCCAAAAAATTTGAAGGCTCTTCCATCGTCCATTAAAACATAACCAACCACTACCACATTGTAGTGGGAGAAAGAATCCTGATTAGGACACATATGACTTGAATAACCAGAATCAAGAACCAAAAAGTCACTAAATGACTCACCAAAACTATTGGTTGACAGGAGAGGAAAATTGTTGACACCCTTTGAATAATTTTTATCCACTATCGTTGTCGATCATCATGAACCCTTTACTTTCCTATCCTATTACATTCCTTAAGTTTGGGATAAGAGGTAATTATGTGCCAAAACTCATGATAGTAGTAATAATTCCAGTTATTGTGCCCCTTTGATTTATACATCAAGATCCTCTAACCACGATTTTCCGATCTTCCTCTAATTAATAGAATTGTGGCATCACCTTCAGCTTCACCTTCAACCACTTTCCTCTTATTTTCATTAGAAATAAGATTTGATGTGACCTCATCCAATATAATACTTTTCTTACCACACATCACTGTAGTCGCCAAATGATTGTACCTCTTGGGAAAGTAAGCTAACAATACCAAAACCTCACCTTTTTCATCGATATTCACCTTAATTTTTGGTAGTATTTATATAAGTGTATTAAACTCATTGATTAGTCTTGCAACGAAGTAGTCAGGCCCATACATGATATAACTCGTTTTTATATTAATCTAATTAGTCAAAGGATTCTCTAAATAAAAATTCTCGAGATTTTCCCAAATGACCTTAGTATATGTCTATATCATAACGTTGTGTTTGATCTTGTTAAACAAACACAATCAAATTGTGGAAAAATCCTCCCACTTAATCTTTTTGTGTTTTTCAGCATTCAATGCATTGGGTTTACCTTCTAAGTCATGGAACAATCCCTCCTTAACAAGTATGTCCATCATCTGCACTTACTAAATTCTAAAATAATTCTTTCCATCAAATTGATCCACATCATACTTTATCTTAGATGCCATAATATAAGACCCTAGTTTGCAACCTACTCTCTAATACCAATTTATTTTGCAGAAGTGCAGTGTATTTTCAACTAGTTCTCTGTTAACGCAATAATTCTCCATCTACGAGGACCAATCAGAAAAGGACACATGTCATCCTACGTGGCAATATTTGACACCTGAGGAGAGTTGGTCGACCCCCGAGGAGAGTTGGTCGGCACCCGAGGAGAGTTAGTCGTCACCCGAGGAGAGTTGGTCGGCATACCAACCAGGAAGATCAAAGGATAACTACGCATTTAATGTGCATTAATGAAGAGGGCAGCGCATTTAATGAGCCTTAATGTACATTTATACTGTATTAATAGATGACAACACATAGCATACCAGGCAATTCAGCAATTAGATTCGTTGAATGTAGACATAAATGTCTACATACAATGAATATCTTTATCTCCCATCACTATAAATACATGTATCCCCTTAGCCAAAGGGGGAGAAGGAGAAGGAGATCCGGGAAAGATCCGACAAGGATGAGAGACACCATACACAAGATCCACACCTTTTTCTCTCTCTACACCACATTGTGCTATTGTAAACCCCTGGGAATAAAATAACAGTGGACGTAGGCTTTTCCTTATAGCCGAACCACTTTAAAAATCTTTGTCTCTCATGTGCTTGATTGGATTGCTTTCATCTATTTATCTGTGATCATAAAAATGGGATTCAGTCCAGTTTTTTGCATCAACAGATTGGCGCCGTCTGTGGGAACGTGTTACAATCATTGTTCTCCATCAAAAGCTAAGTTTTTATTTTCTCTACGTATAATCAATTATACATACATCTGTTGATTCAATCATGATTTTTATGTTTATATACATAAATTAATTGTCCAATTTTTATCTGCAAAATATTGCATATCATGATTTTAAAATCATAACTGTTAGATTAATTCTTATTTAGAAATCTGAAAAATAGTGGATTTCATAAATCATAACTTTTTGCTTGATTCTCAAGTTTCAATTTTATATCATGGAATCAATATTTTAAATGATTATATATACTAATATATACGACGATGATAAGATTTGATAATTTTCATTGTTGATTTTGAAAGATCTTTGATGACTATTCAAATTCCCGTTACATTTTTAATCAGAGAATGGGAAAAGATTAAAGACAATAAAAAGTCTTCTCATGGAAATCATGATCCAGATCTATTTTCTCTCTCTTCAAGTTTGAGTCTCTTTGCATTCATTTTTATGAACTATATACTTAATTTGGTTCATCTTCCATCTATGTCAAAAAAGTCAAATTGATTGATTTTTGATATAAATTTGGTAATAATTTCGATCATTCAACATATTTTTATCTCTCCAAATAGGGAATAGGAGAGGATCAATATAAAAAATAATTTTCTCTCACCTAAAAAATGATTACCCACCTCTTGTAAAAGAGGATCAGTAAAACAAATCATGACCATATCAAGACTTTGGGTACAAATTTGATATGTTGGCCCCTCGTTCATCACATCACATGGTTTCTTTATCGGAATTACACGATATAGTGGCTTAGATAATTATTCATTTAATTAACATTCTTAATGCTTAAATTTTACATCGAATGTTATTTTTTTGATCTAAGGATTCGAGATATTCTGGTCAGCCATCTATATTGTTGGTCGGCATCATCTTGGGCCATATTTTATTAAAGAGAAGCTTAACCAGACCATTTTTGTATGTCGGAGATAATATGTGAAGATCCATCAGCAACGTTGAAATAATTTTATCCAACTACGAGGTATCTTATTGTTGGTAAGAGACTCTTATTGTAGCTCGATGGAACCAATTGCAGTCGACGATCATCTACTTCTTGATCGACAACATCTCAGTCTTGTTCGGAGGGTTCAATTTACTGGTCGACAACTATCCAACCATCCACTTTTTGGTCGGTGACATCTAATGTTGTTCGGTGCTGTCATTGCACCATTTTTGTTGATCGACAAAATTGCTCAGCTGTTCGGGGACCATTTGCTTCTTGGTCGGCACCATATATTCTATAACTTGAGATATCCTTAAATGTTGGTCGGCAACATCCATGTCGTTTGTCGGCAACAGTAGAATCTTGGGCTATTAAAAAATGCGAAGCACCCTAGATATTTCTTTAAACACGAGTTCAGCTTGGGGACAAACAGGGGGCTTAAGTCCTTTTTAACTTGTGATCACCCCAAAAATATTTTTAAAACCAAATGATAAATAATTTTCAAACAATAACTTATACCTGATTAGTTGTTGGAGATTAAATAACTTTACAAAAAACTCTACGTCTTATTTATGGCGCATATCTAATAATAATTTGTCCATCTCACACACATTTGGCATAAAACATATTATTTCATATTTTGAAATTTTTATTACCTTATGCTGATACACATCACATATTGTTTGGCTGAATAATTATTCTCATGATAATAATTATTTTCTCTAGTCTCGACAGGTGCTCGGGAAGCTTATTAAAATTTCATAGGGACGAGATTCAATCCCGATGAAAGCTCTCGTAAACCTCTGGAAAAGTAGTAATGCTCGACATCAGGCAATTGTGCCTCGACATATCAGCCAACATATATTATTTCATTTTTTGAAATTAATATTTTTATTTCTCAAACATATACCTATCATATATTTATTGAATGATTAAATTGTTCTCACGACTAATCAATTCAGCCTACACAAATGGTAGATCAAGATATTAATTTTTACAGGTACAAGACTTAACGCCGACGAATGCTCATAAACAATCTGGAAACTATTATCATTTCACTCGGAGATATCGGCTCAAGCACAAATTATTCTATATCCGTTCGGATTCATATTTTATATGTATCTCAGCATGGAGCTCGAAAAATTTCTTCTCTCTATATATATTCAGCTCCGAGGAAAAGCTACAACAATTATTATATTTCACCCCCAACGGATAGTTGGTCGGGGCAATTCTTATTTATATTCAGGCCCAGATATCGGCTCAAGCACAAATTATTCTATATATACCTTGGGATTCATATTCTATATTCATCTCAACATGGAACTCGGCGAGATACTTATTATCATATTCAGCTCCGAGGAGAACTATAACATTTATTATATGTCACCCCCAACGGATAGTTGGTCGGGGTAATTCTTATTTATATGCAGGCCCAACAAAGTTCTTCGCCATATTCTTATGTTCTGGAAGATCTTATTCTTGTTCGGCATTATATAATTCTACCTCGACAGATCAACGAGGCACTTTATTATTTTTAATTATTCTTTTTATCTATTTGGATGCATATTCTATTCTTATTTCAGCATGGAGCTCGACAAATATTTATAATCATATATTCAGCTCTGAGGAAGTCTCCAGCATTTATTATATTTTATTCCCAACAATCTGTTGGTCAGCTCTGAGGAGGTCTCCAGCATTTATTATATTTTATTCCCAACAATCTGTTGGTCAGCTCCGAGGAAGTCTCCAACATTTATATTATCTTATTCGCAACAATCTGTTGGTCAACTCTAAGGATGTCTCCAGCATATATTATCTTATTCCCAACAATCTGTTGGTCAGCTCCAAAGATGTCTCCAGCATTTATTATATTTTATTCCCAACAATCTGTTGGTCAGCGCCGAGGAGGTCTCCAGCATTTATTCCCAACAATCTGTTGGTCAGCGCCGAGGAGGTCTCCTGCATTTATTATATTCCCAACAATCTGTTGGTCAGCGCCGAGGAGGTCTCCAGCAATTATTATATCTTATTCTATTCCCAATAATCTGTTGGTCAGCTCCGAGGAAGTCTCTATCATTTATTATCAACAATGTATTCCTCCGAAAAGTAAAACTATGTATTCCTCCGGGAAGTAAAACTATGTATTCCTCCGGGAAGTAAAACTTGTATTCCTCCGGGAAGTAAAGCTACTTGTATTCCTCCGGGAAGTAAAACTTATATTCCTCCGGGAAGTAAAACTTGTATTCCTCCGGGAAGTAAAACTTGTATTCTTCCGGGAAGTAAAACTATGTGTTCCTCGGGAAGTAAAAGTATTCCTAAAAATGCCAACTTATGTTGGTTAGGAAGTAAATATATTCTCGAAAATGCCAACTAAGGTTGGTCGGGAGCTACAAATATTCCAAAAAGTGCCAAAGTTGGTCGGGAATCAATCTCCATCAACTCCGGTTGGTTGAACATCAGACAGCAGGTGGAGCAAATGTTATTGTCTATGCAAAATAAGAAAATTTATCAAATAACATACTTCAAGGCCGAGAAAGCATTCAAAGATCATATTCCACACTTGGGGGCTCTATTAAAAATCCAGTTGTTCATTCGGTGGCACATTCTCATAACATCATGCAGTCGAGCATCAGATTCAGCCCCAACTAATTATCATTCAGAAGTTGTTTTTCTTGCTCGAGAATTAGTTCAGGAGGCTATTGAAGTTCAGGAGGTATATTGAAGTTCAGGAGGCTTATTCAGAAGTTCAGGAAGCGCATTCAGAAGTTCAGGAGGCATATTCAGGAGTTATTATGCACATACTATTGAAGTTCAGAAGTCAAATTCAGCATCTACAGTGCTGAGATCTTTACTACTACTGTCCCAACCAACATTGAAGAAGAAGTTGTATGAAAATGTTTCGAAGTCCACCACTAGCTTGGTACTAATCAGATTGAAGAGTTGGGTTCAAAAGCTAGTATGTTACTCGACAAAGTATTCAGAGGATCATAAATCAGAAGAATCAAGCACGCTAAGTTAGCACTCAGTTGCTCGGCACAGGAGGCAGTTGGTCGACTAGCAAACCAATCAACATACTTGAAGATTATGACAAGCTATAAGCTGCATACTATGGCATGGCTGCATCCAAATTCCCAGTGGTGATACATAGCACACGGAGTTCCTCAAAATAAAGATTAGCAACCATCGATCAGCCTGCATCATATGTCATCCAGGAGATAATGCACTTTATGTTGAACAAATCAAGAAGGTAGATTAAGAATTTCATGAGCACCGAGCAACACTGCAAAATAAATACTCCATCCTTTCAAGTAAACCATCAAGTATGGAGCATTGGGGGCTTCTGTTAACGCAAAAATTCTCCATCTATGAGGACCAATCAGAAAAGGACACATTTCATCCTACGTGGCAATATTCGACACCCGGGGAGAGTTGGTCGGCATCCGAGGAGAGTTGGTCGGCACCCGAGGAGTATTAGTCGGCACCCGAGGAGTATTAGTTGGCACCCGAGGAGAGTTGGTCGGCATCCGAGGAGAGTTGATCGGCCCTCGAGGAGAGTTGGTCGGCACCTGAGGAGAGTTAGTCGGCACCCGAGGAGAGTTGGTCGGCATACCAATCAGGAAGATCAAAGGATAAATACGCATTTAATGTGCATTAATGAAGATGGCAACGCATTTAATGAGACTTAATGCACATTTATACTATATTAATAGATGACAACACATAGCATACCAGGAAATTCAACAATTAGATTCGTTGAATGTTGACATAAATGTCTACATACAATGAAACTTTTTATCTCCCATCACTATAAATACATGTATCCCCTTAGCCAAAGGGGGAGAAGGAGAAGGAGATTCGGTAAAGATCCGACAAGGATGAGAGACACCATACACAAGATCCTCACCTTTTTCTCTCTCTACACCACATTGTGCTATTGTAAACCCCTGGAAATAAAATAACAGTGGACGTAGGCTTTTCCTTATAGCCGAACCACTTTAAAAATCTTTGTCTCTCATGTGCTTGATTGGATTGCTTTCATCTATTTATCTGTGATCATAAAAATGGGATTCGGTCCAGTTTTTTGCATCAACAGTCTCCATGACCAATGAATCAATAACACCAAAATGTGGAAATGAAAATGACGAAAATATAAAATAGATGAGAGAACAAGATATTTACAGGCATCACCAATTGGACTACATCCATAGGGGATCCGTATCACTAAATAGAAGAATATTACAAAAGTAAAGACTTTTTGTTCCTTCCCCAAACACAAAATATTCTATCTTCTGACCAAATAACCCTCACACACAATAATAGAAGACGCTCATAAATATTAATTTGACCACAAAAGGTTTTTAGATTCTATTTAAATCCCTGTTTCGAGAATATCCAAAATTGATTCCCAAAATAACTAATTTTCTGCAAAAGAGTGAACCCATATTTTGTGACACTCCGACTAATTAAATACCGGGTAGCTACTCCTTTATTAAATTAATTCAAAATGCCAAGTTGGTTCAGTTAACAACATCACTGTCGAAAACATTTTAATAATTTCTAACCACCTAGTATTTAAAAAGTAAGTGCCAAATTTTAAGTTAAGTCTGATTAACATGCAGTAAAAGAATAATGAAAGAATAACAACCATTCTCTATAATGAAGTAATGAATAACCAACAACAGAAATATAAATCCGGAGGAAAACTCCTCACAGCAATCCCACAACTGAAAAATAATACGACAAGTCTGAATTCTAAATAATTACATGCCAGAAGTCTGAATAACTGAAATAAATGAAATGTCTCTAAAAGAAATGGGCGACATGCCATACAACTGATAACTGAAGAATATCGAGTCAAGATAGATGAAGCGTCTACAAGCAAAGTCCTGTAACTTCCACAAACAGCTACAGCTCGTCACCTGAATGAGAATCCTAAGCATGGTGTCCTTGTGGCTGGGCACCTAAAATGGTTTTTACAAAAATAGATTTGAAAGCAAATGGGTCAGAGCCCGAAAGTGGAAATCATTTTAAAAACAGCAAGTTTTTTAATAACATTAAAACATTAAATGCAAAATACATGTTAGGATGTGCACTCACATGGAATTCTCACCTCTCGACTACATGTGCACTCCTAACGTACCGTACCCATCTATACGACATCCATATCTAACCAAACTGTAATAAGTTCTACCCCTTACTACTCGATTCCCATATTACATTCTAACGTTATCAATTAAATAGAGGACTTTACATACACTCGGATTCTCAATTAGTAATATAATTCACTAGCAATTAACCCGTTATGTTTTCTCAAAACATTACCATAATTATATTCACAATATTAACATGAAAGTTCCCATTAATTAAGTGTATATTATTCACGTCATATTTATACAATACAAGCGCCCCGAGACTAAGCTGCGGTGCACACATACTCTGCTATCCATCTCGGTACATCACGTACATAAGGATCACGTATTCCGAGTCTCTCAGGAATCGTTCTCAGATAACAACATCACAAATAATGGAGGCGAATACAGTCACATCACATGGGTCACGTACATACCTATGCTCCCACGATCAGCAGACTTATTAACATCCCAATAAGTCCTTCTCTGACCTATGTTCATCGAGGTAACCAATCTAAATCCGGGCAACACAAGGATTAGAAGGCCCTAAGCGAACGTAAACCTCCCATGATAGCAAGTATGATAGGTATGTCATACACATAAAATCAATACATATACTAAGTATGCACACCTTTTAGTAATTACCATAATATATTGGAGGTACACTTCTCATTATCGTACCGACATATAATGCTACACAATTTATATGTTCCTGATTAATATAATAAATTAGACCGTCAATAGTTCTCGCAACGTAATAGACACTCGCGTCCTACTTCATATTTTCCCTTAGGTTCAAACTACACTTCTAGGTTTGACTCCTCATTACATCCCAAACATCCCAAAGGTAACAATTAATCATCAAGGGAAGGTTATCTCTACATATACACAAGGTTGCGGGACACTCGGGATCAAAACAGGCTAAAAAGCCTAAACTGTCAACTCGTTCGAAGTCTCGTTCGAACGAGGCTGTTCGAACGAGAGTTCGTTCGAACGAACTGGGCCTTCTAACGAGATCTCGTTCGAACTAAAGTCTTCGAACGAACATCCCTCTCGTTAGAACCCAAACTGTCAACTCGTTAGAAGCTCGTTCGAACGAGCTCCTTCGAACGACCTGGGCAGGTCTTCTAACGAGTGGCCAGATTCGAGCCCGGAAATTCCTATCTCGTTTTTCCAATTTTTCTTCACTCCTAATCCCACATAAAAATCATTCCAACATCATTTTAAGGTTCCTAATTCGTACTAAACATTCATAGGTCATAATCAAACGTTTTTATAGGGTCAACTCATATTAAACATCATCAAATCTTCAAATCCCTTTATCTATCCCCAAATTATATGAACATGAACCCTAACATTTATAAATTATCAATGAGCCTAATACAATCTGCTTTTGTTTCATCCAAGATATAATATCATCAGAATAAACATCTAAATACCAATCTACATGCGATTCCTCATCAAAATGAAATTTCTACTTCCAATTTAAATGGGCTTTTCATTAACTCCCAAGAACAATACAATTTAATTGAATTTCCCACGCATGGAAGAAGCATTCTCTATAAAAACGAAATTAAATCACTTGCCTTATTTGAATCTCTGAATTTGAGGTTGAATCTTGAAGGTTGAATTTCCTTCTCTCTCTCTCTGCAGAATCCTTCTCTTTCTCTCCCTCTCTACAAGTTCTCCTCAAGGTGTTAATGGAGGTGGGTTTGGTTTTTGCCAAGTTATAAAGTTTCTAACTTCTCCCGTATCCCACTACCTAAATTGGGGTTGGAAATGGCTTAGTGGGTTAATACTAAGTCAGATTTTTAACTCTAATTTTCGTGGGTTTTAATTACCCAATTTCCGAAATTACCAAAATGCCCTTTTAAGTTACCGGTATGGCCCAATAATGCCCCAGGACCCAAACTAAACCCCCGGCTAGTGTTTTCTGACTATTTTGACCCTTTCGGATGCGTTGGCGCACTCAAAACGACCATACGGTTAATAGAAATAAAATTCACTTTTAATTAAAATAAATATAAACCTGACGCGACTGTCACACGCGTCTCAACAAAATTTCCAAATTGCCGTAATTCAATCTCACGACAAATTTCATAATTCAATATTCATATATAATCATATATGCACATTATAATCAAATACCAACTCGCATCTCGCTAGTATTTTAATCCGGATTAATCTCCAATTAATACGCATTTAATTCAATTAATCCCATAAATAAATATCACGAAAATACGGGGTATTACATATTTTTCATTCCCAAATTAATCTATGAAGTCACATATGAAAATGGAACAACTATTTCATATCCAAAATTTGGTGAGGAATCACTCTCTAAATAAGGATGCAAAATCTAATAGTCCCAAATGGTGTATAACACCTCATAAATTACGTAACTAAAGTTAAATATCTAACTTGGATATCAAAAGCCCATCAGATTAGGTAAGATAGACAAAAGGTATATTTAAGATAAACTCAAACTCTCTCTTCACAAAAGTCCATATTTATCCAATCTCTAAAGTCACCACCTTTATGGAATATGAGAGAGATAGGTTATGCAAGTTTTCCGTTGTATTGTTAGGACTTGGCAGTAAAATGGTAGTGGGGAAAAAATTTATACTCCGATTTATATATACTATTGAATACATTCGAGGGTATTTATGTAAAATAATAACTGATCGAGGCAGGTTGGTGGTATTTAACATCCTCAACTTACCCAACCCCAAAAGGTTTTATATTAAATAGACCCAATCTCTAGCCCGTTAAATAATTCCCAAACCCTCCATCATTAGTGGCGGAGAGGGTTTCCCATTTACCTTGCGCCATTTCCATCCCCATTGAGGGTGGATTCAGTTATAATCTTTACATTCCTATTGGATCACCCTTGTTCTGGAAGATTTTAGACCGTTCGATTAGTTTTTATAAGACAATAGTAAAACACTAATACCCTATAACTATGTTTTCTTTACATAAACTGATAGTTGAATTAAAATCATCTTTAACAATACACACACACACACACACACACACACAGATATATATATATATATATATATATATATATATATATATATATATATATATATATATATATATATATATATATATATATATATATATATATATATATATATATATATATATATATATATATCATCGTGATCCAATGGCTTTCCTTTAAAATTAGGAAACCCCCATCTTCTAAAGAGACAACAATGATTATCTGTGACTTTTCTTATAATTGTAAGCATCTTTTTGTCATTCCATATAGTCCCAAAAGAATCGTTGGCAATTTGTGAAAATTGTAGTCCATACCTCAAGTTCTTTTCTCATTAGGATTGAAAGAAACTTTTCATGCATTTTTTTAGAATCTTAGTAAATTCATCACGTGGAGGAGCACACAAAATCCATTTTAGATCAAATGGGTGTTTGTATTGTTGCCACATAACTTATGGTAGGTTCCATCTACTAGCATTCATTATATATATATATGGTTTTGTTACACAATTTAGTCACATTCATGTGTGTTTGGTACATTTATCTTTAGTTGTTGTTATTTATATATAGGATTTTACTCCGTAATACCAAAGTAAGAAATAAGATGCTATGTTAAAGGCACTCCTAAAGTTTAAATAAAAGAGGTTAAATTCTTTAATGGATCACATCTCATTTTCCTAACTTCCAAGGCACTCAACTCAAATTTTCTATCAACCATCTTTGCCACCACTACTATAACGAATGTATCTCTATATGTCTCTCTCTTTCTCTTCCACATAAACACACCCACACTTGTACACACACACATAAAAGACACAATTATGATAAAATATTTATTATTAATGAAAAATGAATCAAATAATATTTTTTCTTCATATTCAACCCTTAGATACTCAAAATGGAGTAAATAATAACATATAATTCAAATGATACTTATATATATTTAAAACAAAGAACATGTACAAAATATGAAACTTTGCTACCCCAGTTCTGAAAACAATGACCAAATATTTTAGCATTACCCAAAATATGCCTAAACAAGTGATATTATTTTAAATATTCTATGTCCAAACCCTGAGTTTGGGTCAAATTTTCAGCGTATAAAAATCCTGAATAGGTAAAATTTTTACTTGTTTGAAAATTTCACCCATTGGGGTTTCAAGCCCGTCAGCTGAAAATATACACGGGGGGGGGGGGGGGGGGGGGATGAATTTGGTAGTATTTAAATTAATTTCAATACTTTCTTAACTCTATTTTTGGACTTATTGAAATATTATAAATCACTTTAACTATAAGAAAAATTATCAAATAATAACCATAAATAATTAAGAGAAATATCTTAAAGAAACTTTTCAAAATGATGTTTTAACTTGGTCGACCTTGCCTATATCCATGCTCAAGATGGTCCTTGAGAAACTTTTCTATCTTCGGTTCAATAAGAGGGGAACCAAAAACCTCACAAGAAATTATACCACCGTGCAACTGAAACTAACAAAGGAACTATATTGCTCCTTGTCTAAGCATAGTCCTATGGTTTTATAATACCTTAACTCCTCATAACAACGAAATTACACGCTATAAAGATACAACGAATTTTAACTATAAGTGTTAAGAATAAGTTTTATAATCAAAGTGTAGAACAATTTTTCTTAACCAACAAGAATGGTGAAATGGATTTACATTATTCACTAAATAAATGAAAATAATATATTAATCACAAGTATATGGCTCAAATGTATTTTAGAAAATGAGGTAAGTGGCCAAAGGTGGTATGAAAGTGAGGTAAGATGAATGGTATAACATTGGAAAATTGAATTTTTTGGGCAT
The DNA here is from genome assembly GCA_949130495.1 of Sambucus nigra. Lineage (NCBI taxonomy): Eukaryota > Viridiplantae > Streptophyta > Magnoliopsida > Dipsacales > Adoxaceae > Sambucus > Sambucus nigra. The sequence goes on from OX422210.1 coordinate 694,765,136, forward strand.
GATGGAGCTCTAATTTCGAGAGAATGTTTCTGATTTCTAAAAAAATGGCCTCTATGAGTGAGGTCATGGCCTCCTTAAATAGTGCCAATTTAGGGTTTAGGGGTTTGTTCATCGGCATGGACCCTGGCCTGCCTATTAGCATAGCGCATGCCTTCTTGATAAGGAAAGTACACCGTGGAGGGGGTCTGGGGTGCCTATAAGTAGTCTGAAATGAATTTTTTCAGAAAATGGGCATAAAATGCAAACTGTAAATCCGAATCGCACACGATCGAGACTTTTGGAAAAAGGATTCATAGCCCTTTAAGAATCCATTGACCCACTCAGTTTCAGGAGTGAAGAAGAGTCAAGCGGGGCTCGGGAGAAATCGATGGTCTCTCGATAGGGTATTTTATGAGTAAAAAGGGTCATTCGTGCAAATCGTAAGGCCGATTAATGCAAAGTACAAACTGTTGGAAAGGTAATTTAGATCCCTGAGAGGTTACATTGAGCATAAATTAGTTTGGATAGTTTGCGAATGTCAAATGGGTCTCAAAAGTGCTCAGTGGCCTTTTAGAGTAAAAACGGTCGTTCATGCGTATCATGAGGCCGATTTACAAATAATATGGATTGTTTGAAAGCGGATTCAGAGCCCTATGAGGTTTCACTGACATTTTCTTGGGTTAAAGAGTTAACAGATGTCAAATGGGGCCCTAAAGTTCCCCGTGGCCTCCAGATCAGTTCTCAAACTAAAATGGATAGTTTGTGTGAACCGTGAGGTCAATTTGTGCATGGTATGCACCATTGGACAAGGGATTCAGAGTCTTACAAGGTTTTATTTTTATTCGCTTGGGTTGGAGAGTTAACTGAAGCCAAATAGGGCCTAAAAGTTCTCGGTGGCCTCCAAATCAGTTCTTCAATCATGACATATGGTCTACAGAAGGATGAAGACTGTTTCGAACCTAAAAAGGTACTTGATGGGGTATTGTGATGGGGTGTCTATAGAGACCCTCAATGGGAAAGCTTCGAATAAGTGAAGCTCATCGAAAGATGGACACCTCATCGATGTTTAAAAAGATGGTTGATTAAAGAATTGAGGTCAATTTTGTGAACCTAGGGAATGGAGATGACCGATTCAGAGGGTTGAGGTCGATTTCGTGGACCTAAAGATTAAAATGACCATTTTAATTAGTCGAGGTAGATTTTGTGGACTTAAGAAATTAAAATGGCAAATTCAGCTGGCTGAGGTCAAATCTACAGACCTAATGAGTGAAATGATGAATTCAGAGGGTCGAGGTCAGTTCTGCGGACCTAAGGAGTGAAATGACTTATTCAAAGGGTCGAGGTTAGTTCTACGTACCTAAGAGTGAAATAACTGATTCAGAGGTTTGAGGTCAATTGTATATACCTAAGGATTGAAAGGACTGATTCATAGAGTCGAGATCACCTCTGCAAACCTAAGGATTTAAAATATCGATTCATAGGGTTAAGGTTGATTCTACAGACCTAAGGATTAAAACAACTGATTCTGATAGTCGAGGTTAGTTTTGCGGACCTAAGGAGTGAAAGGACAGATTTAGAGGGTTAAGGTCATTTCTACAAACCTAAGTACTGAAAGGACAAATTCAAAGGGTCGAGGTCGATTCAATGGGCCGAAGGATTGAAATGACCAATTCATAAGGTCGAGGTTAGTTCTGAAGACCTAAAGAGTGAAAGGACCAATTCAAAGGGTTGAGGTCTATTTTCCAGGCCTAAGAATTGAAAGGACCAATTTAGAAGGTCGAGGTAAATTCCGTAGACCTAAAGATTGAAATGATCGATTCAGAGGGTCGAGGTCTGTTCTCTAAACCTAAAGAGTGAAGGGAGAGATTCAGAGGGTCGAGGCCAATTATGCAGACCTAAGGATTAAAAGGATCGATTCAGAGGGTCGATATCAGTTTTGTGGACATAAAGATTGAAATGACCAATTCAGAGCATTGAGGTTGATTTTTGTAGACCTACGGATTGAAAAGACCAATTCAGAGGGTCAAGATCAAATCTGTAAACTTAAGAATTATTTACGAGGGGCTTTTCTAATTGTGGCTCTACTGGGCAAGGTGTAAATTATCATGGGTGTAGGCGTATTTTTTATTTTTATTCCATCGGAGAGTACGTTAGTGATGAGAGTGATTGCCGATGAATTTGTTCATGATCCTGCTTGGGATTAACAAGGACTTTTAACTAGTTTGGTGCTCCCCAATGGTTTCTTCTTAGAGTATTGACATTATTCACTTCATAAGTATTTCTCCTGAATTATTATGAATTTTTAGGCAAATTTCTTAATGGAAATTTGAGGGGACTAGCGATAAGTAGGGTTGGCGAGGGGCCTATCGGTATAGGGCACGGACTCCTAAGATTTTTAGGGAGGGTAAAGGTGACTATCGATAGGTAGGCCTAAGGGATTATTGATCGACATACCCATTAGACTCCTGTAAATATGAGTGGTCATCTTCATTTTTTACACTATCAAGTGATTAAATCTCTCTAAAAGTTGTTTTAGATTTTATTTTGTTCGTAAGAGCTCATGAAGGGTACTTCTGACAACAACAGTAATTGGATTACCTTTGATGACTGGAAGGGCTTTGAATGGCGAGTTGCAGTGCCATTGGCATTGGGCAATGAGAATGTGTATGACAGCTTCGAGCTGGTGGTGGATGATAAGGTTGGGCAACAAGACTGTGTATGACAACTTTGAGCTAGTGTTGGATGAGTGGGTTCTTCTATGGGAGCCTGGACATCACCATTCTGCTAGGGCGAAGTACCCTAATAGAAATGTAAGTGTTTATCCTTTGGTTTTCCTCCTTCTTTTTCTTCTTATCTTTGGGATAATTAAGGGTTTTTCTTAATTTCTGTGCAGGTTGACATAGCCTCTTCGAGCATTCAGTCTCAGCGGTCGATTAGGATGAAAGAGGTTTAGGATCGGCTTCCTTAGGTGGTATATGGATAGTGACGTCTACTAGGTTTGGCCCATTAGCGGGGGAATTAAATGAGATGTCGCGCTCTATAATGGTGTTATGTGTATTGGGCGAGAGGTAGTGGGACACAATGCACACATTTCACTTGGGAGTTGCGAAGATGATAGTCACTCCCTTGGATGTTCAGTAGCTGAAAGGGTTCGACTGTTCAGGTCAGAAAATTGTGGTGGATCGCACTTTGCGGGTTACGAAGGTGGCAGTGTGAGCTACTTTTGAGGATATAAGGATAATCGTGTTAAGTGATTGTGTCCAGATATCCATTCTAAATAAGACTTTGTTATCCTGATGAATTGATGAGACTGATAGGCAGTAGGAAGGCAGGCAACTCGTTTATTCATTTTCCTTCTGTTGGGTGACTCATGGTGGAGACGAGTGCTGACATCATCCATTTGTGGTTTTTTTTATTTTTGAGGACCATTTCGTACATCCATTTGTATAATTGGGGTGTTTTACACTCGCTTCCCTTTATGCTTCCTTTCTATCAACAAACGTTTACAGGACCCATGTATCTTGTGGAGGTAATCTTTATATTATATTTCCCCTTTATTTTCTTATTGTATTTTCTCTTTATTTATCTTGAACTTTCGGTGTTACCTTGTGCAGACGTGGTTTAAATGGTGAGGTTTACTTTTTTTGCTTATCCTCGGGGGCCACAGTGATTATGGGTAAGAATACGCAAATAAGGAGGCTCATGGCGCAATAGTTTGGGTCCATTTGGTACCTTGGAGAGAGGGTGGTGTGACAGATCATGGAGGGAGAATTGGAGGTCCCAACATTGACACCCCTTAAGTACATAAGGCAGGTGAAGGAGATGACTCATGAAGCTAGGGTGGCAGCGATGGAGGGTGGACCCTCTACGCATTACACAGATATGACGACGGGATATGACTATCTGGAATTCGCGACCAGTTGGTTAATATCGTCGTGCATATATGATGTCGAGAACATGGTCCACCTGTGACATGATCGGGGAGAGGTATCAACATATCTGTGGCGTCGGCCCATAATTCTGGAGGAGGCGCGATGGTGACAGCGAGGGAGGCTCCGTTTCTTCATATCTCCACCCCTTCTTATCATATTCGAATGCATAGTGGGGATGTGATATAGGTGTTTCACTGCCCTCATGCGGCGATAGATGGGTTGACGAGTCTTCCTAACGAGGCTCTCCAGGGATAAGTATGATTGTCTCTTTCTCTTTTTCATTTCCTGCGTCCCTTTGCTCTTTACTGAATTTCTTTGATATAGTTGCTTTTGTTCTTTTTACAGTTTGCTTGCATGTCAACAACCTGCTTATGGGATATCCAGGATTAGTTGGCTTCGATATCAGACTATGTGAGTAAGTTAGCCAGTGCCTGTTTGGTGTCGCTGCCACGTCTAAGGACACATTTGGTTCTTAGAGTAAGGGGTCCACTACTCATCGCTGAGGAAAGCGTGTCAGTCGAGGTGGTTGAAGGTGGGGTTTTTGAAAGAGGTTTTGGAGGAATCAGGGTTGCGTCCAATATATCTTTTTTTCTTTTTCTGATTTTACCTATAAGAGGATGTAAGAAATCTAGACAAGTTAAATATAATAATTGCATTTTTTTTTTGTTATCTTAATTTAATGGCCCACTTCTACATGCACTTTAATCTGTTGTTGAGGTTTTTTTGTTATTTTCAAATATAGAGATACGATAAAATAAAATAGTGACTCAAATATTGATTTTTCATTAGTAGAAGAAAATTTCAATTTAAAACGTTATCTACAAAAGAGAAAATAAGAAATTTTCAAAAAGGAAATCTCGAGGATTGATTTTTTTTTTAGGTAAACGTTTATTTTGGAGATGATATGTACAAAAGAGGAAAGTGAAGAATCTCCTAAATGGGGGTTTCTAATCGGCATACCTCTTGGCTTGCCTATCGGCATAAGGGTCAAGTCCAAACCACTTCCTTAGCTTTTATTGCACTTTTTGCTTACTTTTGGGTACTTTTGGATCAGGAAGTCCGCTGGCATATTGGTTGTTTTGTTTTTTGTGGATTTTTTAGCATAAAAGGGGGCCTGTCGTCACCTCTTGGATGATTTGGAGATAAATCAATTGAGAGTGTCCTGCATTCCTATTAAGTTTTTAATAGCACAAAGCATTTTTGGCGACTAAATATTATTGATCGCCACAATCTGGTCGAGGATAGACCGACCCCCCATTGCTGACTAAGTACCAAAAGAACTTCCTAGATTGCACTCTAAAGGCGCACTTGGCAGCGTTAAGCTTCATCTTGTAGTATATAAAGATCTCGAAATTCTTTTCCAAGTCATACATGTGGTCAGATTTACGCTTGATTTTGAAAATCATGTTGTCCATGTACACCTCCATGGTGTCTCTTAGATGTTCCTTAAACATTTTAATAACCAACTGTTGATATGTAGCTCCTACATTCTTGAGGCCGAATGGCATAACTTTGTAACAGTATAGGTCGAGAGTGGTGATGAATAAAGTCTTTCCTTAATCGGGGTCGAACAAGTTGATTCGATGGTACCCTGAGTACACATCCATTAAACTCATACATTTATGACTGGCTATAGCATCGACCAATTGGTCGATCTTTGGCAAATAAATATTATCTTTAATACATGCTTTGTTGAGGTTGGTAAAGTTTATGCACACTCTCCACTTCCCATTATTTGTCTTCACTACTAATGGGTTTGATAGCTATTTAGGTAATTCAACTTATTTAATTGACCTTGACTCCAAAAGTTTCCCTACCTCTCCTTCCATAGCCTTTGCTTTTTTCGGGGCTATTCGATGGGCCTTTTATGTAATCGGTGTATAAGTCGGGTCCATATGAAGTTGATGACGCATGAATTTGGTACTAATCCCAAGCATATCGTATGGCTGTCGAGTAAACACTTCTTGATTTTCCTTTTGTAAAGAAATTAACTCTTCTCTTTCCTGGACGGTAAGTGAACTGTTGATCAGGAATTTCTTCTCTCGACAAGAATCTTCGAACCCCACCTCTTGCAATGGTTCTATGATCATTTTTGCGAGTTGCACCCTTGTCTCTTCTACTCCAAGTATTCCATACTTTAGTTGTTGTTTGGATGGTGTGGCTCCATCCCTTGTTACCTTAGAGACGATATAATTCTGTATTTTCTTTTCTTATTTCGGCCTAATGGCAACGATAAATCATTATCAAGCAACGACCTAGTATCTCTTAATCTCAACAATCCCACAATCTGCGATGCACTTGAGCTTCTGGTGGTAAGTGGAGGGGACATATTGCATAGTATGTAGCCATACTCGTCTAAGTATGGTGTTGTAAGGAGAATCAATTTCCATAACTATGAACCTAATTAGCTATGAGTTATTCCCAATCCTAACGGGCATGACCACCATTCCCATTGTCATAGTCATTTTCCAGTGAAGACACTCAAAGAGATGTTCTATTCTTTAAAGTCGTCCATCTTGAGATTAAGTTTTTTGAATATCTATAAATACATACCCTCAGAGGATCTTCCCAGATCAACTATAACTTATCCATGTTTCGATTTGCAATCTTGAGGTGATTACCAGTGCGTCGTGATGCGGAACCCTAACTTCGATCAAGTCATCCTACATGAAAACTATGTGCTTACTGTAATTCATGTCTTTGGGGTATTAATGCTTGCGTGATCGACTCTTAGAAGGGAAAATTTGTGAGGCTTCCATCACTGTAGTGACTCTCTTCAGTTCCATTTGATCAACGTTGCCTTAGATCTGCTTATTTATTGACACACCATGGATGACAATAAACTCATGTCTTAATTCTTCTTCTAGGATATTATCTGGCTTCTGGTCGATGTTAATTATGGCTTTGGCCTCTTTCTTTACCATGTAGTGTCTCATATGACCGTCTTGATCCAACTCTTACAGATGGGACTCAAGGGCCTTACAGCTCTCCATTTTGTGCCATTGTTTTATGGTATGCGCACCTCAGTGTGTTATTCCTCTTCATTGGGTCTCCGATTATTTTATTTGGCCATTGGAGAAACTGATGGTCCTTGATTTTTCTTAATATCTAGTAAATCGTCTCCTCGAACATGGTGTTAATCGCTTTATGAGCCCTAGTAGGATCTTCCCTATCCTTATTCTTTGATCCTTTGTTCTGTCTTTCCCCCTTTCTTGGGGTCATTTTCTTTATCGCCACTCTTGGTCACCTTCAAGCACCCGTTGTCAATGTGGGCACTGGCGACCACATCCTCCACCTTGTCATATTTTTTTATGCGATAGATGAGGTCGTCAATGGTATTTGACTTATTTTTAGTGAGGGGATAGTGTAACATAGAGCCATTAGGTAAGCCTAACTTCCATGAGTCCATAGAGACCTATTGATGAATCGAACATTGATGGTTTCAGTGAGTTTCTTAACGTTATCGATCGACCTCTGTGGTAACTTCTCAAACCATCTTTTCACAATATCCCCCCATGTTGGATGGGAATATGCGACATGTAAGAGCTTCATTATAGTTCAGTAAGGTCATGGTCTTCCTGTAAAAATGTACGTGGTCAATGGGTCAGTCTTACCATTATAGATTTTGAACCTGTGAGTTGCAAACTTCTTGGGGATTATGTCTCTTACATTGCCATTGAAAAGGGGGACTGCATTTGGGTTACAAGAGTAATCCTGGCCAGTTCTTTAGTTGATCTAGCCCCACGATTAGCATGGTGTTGATCAATTTCTTTCTTAACAGGATTGGGAATATCGTGTTTATGATGTCCCACATTATGATCTCGTCTTATAAGACAACTCTCATGACTGGAGTTCTCTTGATCGCGATGCGAACTCCTTCCTCATATGTGAGTTTTACTTCCTTGAGGATTAGGTGCTCGACTATGGTATTTTCATTTATCTCCATAGATTTCTCTCTCCGTCCTTTCTAGGCATCACTGAAGATGTGCATTTTCCTCCTCTTTGAGGCGTGTGGCCTCCTCTTACTGGTAGAGATGATATTCATATGCATCGACTAGTTATGAGATCAGAGTGGATCTGGGTTCCTCATTGCTTTGCTCAGAGTGTTTCTCCTATGGGAGATAACGAGCATGAAGAGTGCCTCCACTCCTATTGTGGAGGATCTCTAACCTTACTTTGGGTGTTTCCATCCCACCCTACTACTGTCCATTAAACGGTAGAGGTGCACTGTGTGGGTGATACATGGTTGTTTGTTGGATTTAACTTTAGGAAGAGAAAATGCGTTCCCACAGATGGCACCAATTGTAGGTGTAATTATCCCATAATGAATCATCCTAAAAAATTAGTGTTGAATAAAATAAATCCAATCTCAAAGCACAAGTATTTACATGGTTCGATAATGGCATACGCCCATGGGGTGTTTAACTTTTCTTATTTTTATCCTTTTATAATAACAAAAGTTACATGCCCCATTTTCCTGGTATATGGGCTAAATTTTTATAAGGGAAGAAGAGATGGTGCCTTGAAGGTTTCTCTTACTTGTTGATGAAGCCTCCGCTTGATTACGCTCATCTTTTCCTAAGATCTATGTAGGTGGAAATCATATTTGTGTTTATCTCAAGTTGTGATCCTTTACCCAACCATTTTGGGGTTGTATTTATTCGACCCAAGTTGTTCTGACTGTTCGGACAATTCCCCCACATAACTCATGAACACCCCGACTATTTTCTAAGTGACACCTTTGTTAAGTATTACACTTTCCAATATGTTTTCCATTTACATTTGTATGAATTTTCAATTGATTTTGGGACTAGACATTCTCTATGTTACATGCATGCCGTATACAAAACCCAACAAAAGTTATGGCATCATACCAACTCATGGCAACTACATTAATCCAGTTTAATGAAAATTATATCGAAAAAGAAGACTAACAACTGATTACAAGTACACATACCTAATATATGATATCTTCATACATATACAACCCCATTTAGACAAGGTCCTAAGTCCATTTTCCATTATGACATAATAATTAGGAAAATTGAGGGAATGGAAATAAATTTTTCATTTTTGTTAATGAAAAGAATATTTTCTATTAGTAAAAGAAAAACACCACACCGTTAAGAGAGAAAAAATCAAACTTTACATAAAGAGATATTTCTCCAACACATATTTCAAACCAAAATAATTAAAAATAGAAATTAAAAACGTATAAACAACCTTTTCAGTATGTTATCTTCTCTTTTAAATTAATAGACACAATTTGAAATTTTAACTTTATTAAAAAAACACAAATTTTAATATATTCAACAGACTTCTCCAATTTCCCGTGAAAGCTCGTGGACAATCTTATGTATAGTGTTCGGTGATAGGTCACCTTACTGGATATCCTAAGTCATGATAAGGGTAAAATATTTTGTATATGAATTTTGATTTAGTTAATATTAATTAGGAGGTATGTTACGAGTCTATTTCGGTTTGGCATTTATTGTTTGGAATTTTTCTTGTTTATTTACATTTATTTTATGATGTTTAGAACTCTAAGTAATTTAATTCTAGATAATGGCACGTCATCGGACAAGCCACAGTTGTGGACATTTAAAAGGATGTCATTTATCGCTTGGAGGTTATCCAAACAAAAGTATTTGGTCTCTGATAGAGGTGGTCTTGAGTTTGTAGATAAATTTCGAATTCGCGGGCGTGAGAATCAACGTTCTAGCCCATTCATATGCTCATCCTATTCATATATCTAGAACCTGTAATAAACCATCTTTTCAAACCATTATCTTGCATAAAATCTTAATCATCGAACACTGAAAACACTTTGAACTTTGATATTGATTAAGGAGAATATGAGATGAGTTTAGAGAAAACCCACTTTATTCCTTTGTCGCTTAGACATTTTCTGATGGATTTTTTTTAAATATTAATGGATATTAATTTTATGTAAATGTTTAATTTTTTTTTCTTTATTTTTTATTGTGGGTCTTCCTGTAGAGAGAGAACTTAATTAAATGGGTTCAAAGGAAATGAGTTTAGTCTATAGAGTACCACGTAGAGCCTTTACTTAAAAGTTTAAGTGTATATAACAAAAGGACAAAATAAGATTATTTTTCCTATAGTCAAAGAGGCTATAATATGATATTTTGCACTGGTAGAAAGAACCACACTCGTCCCATATGAAAGGGAAATTGGGAAACTTAGGGAATTTTAATGGTTAATTTGGCATGACCTCATCGTTTATCGGAGTGTCGAAGCCTTTATTTTGGTCAAAGTCAACCAAATCGATGGTTGTGGTGGAGCGATATGATAAAAGGATGTTATATTCCAAATAGGTTGATCTGGACCTCTGTATAAACTTATGGCTATTCGTAAAGGGTGCGTATATTCACTTATGATAAGACTTCACATAATGACACTGTGATCAAAATAAATCCAAACAGACACAATCCAACTACTGCTGAGTCATGTTTCTGAAAATAGGTGATGTTCATGAACAATCACTAAAATTGTGTATGTCCCTTCTTCAAGTGCCATGATAACCCTCATTAATGAGCTCCAACTCAAACAAATGTAATGGACCATTTAGAAAGACTCTCCTACCTCGATGAATGAGATTGTGGTAGAAGAACGAAAATTCATGGTTGGAGAAGAAGCAATGTCATCTAGGAAGGGAAATTTCATGTTAGTGGGTTCTCATAAGTTCTCTTAGAGAAAAGACAAAGGGGCAAGAAATATCGTGAGAAGTCATCAAATAAGCTCACCATATACACACATCTCACTATCCAAGTGAATCATATCTTAAATGAAATCAAAGATGGGGAGGAGATCAAGTGTAAAGATAAATAAAAGCCCCAACGAATAAGAGAACAACAAAAAATACTGTGATTTTTGTAAAGACCATATCCATTGTTAACGCAAAAAATTACGCATCCACGTGGACCAATCAGAAAGGGACACCTGTCATCCTACATGGAAATATTCATACTTGCTCAGTACCTGAGGAGACTTGCTCGATACCTAAGGATATTTTGTCAGCATACCAACCAACTCAAGGGAGATAAACCATCCAGAAGATCACAAGCCATTAGAAGAACACTCACCAACGGTCATGGAACCCTTAAAGATCAACAGTTACACTCATTGTATATAGATAGATATAAATGTCTGAATATATAAAGACATTGTATCTCTTTAACTCCCATCACTATAAATACATGCCTTCCCTTAGCCAAAGGGACAATTTGGAGAGGATACACAATCTAAACCACTAAGCAATTCTCTACGCACCTCTCTCTCTCTCTCTACACCATATTGTGCTATTGTAAATCCCTGGGAATAAACTAACAGTGAATGTAGGCTTTATTCATAGCCGAAACACTTTAAAAACCTTTGTCTTTTATATGTTTAATGTGCTTGTTTATCTTCATTTCATTTTCAATCTCATCCTCATCATTTATCTGCTGTTGACACCACTAAAATGGCATAGACCATTTTCTGTCTTCAACAGATTGGCTCTGTTTGTGGGAATTCGACACAAGAATTCTTTCCTTCTTATTATAAGTGATGAAGATCATCATCATACGCTAAGTTTTCTCTATCTTTACATATAATCAATTATATGATTCAGTCATGATTTTTATGTTTATATACATAAATTAGTTGACCAATTTTTATTTACGAAATTTGCAAAATATTGTAAATCATGCTTTTATATTCATAAACTGTTGGATCAGTTTATATTCATGAATATGCATAACCGTAATCACAAATGTTAAGAAAGTTCTATACGGATACATTTTATACAAACATACATGAGATATTTTGATTGCATCCCTCGTACTGAATGTATACATGGGTGAAAATGAATTGTCTTAGAAATTCAAAGATTTCCTTGTTGATCAAATGATGGATTGAATCAGATCCGCTTTCTCTCTCTTCAAAAAAATTATTTTCTCTGCATAGATGTTAACCATATCATTGCCTTCAATTATGTGGATGAGTTGTACACTCAACTTTATTTGTCTACGAATCTGCTCATTTTTTCATTGTAATTGATCATTTTGAGATGAATCTGGTAAGAAGTTTTCAGTGACTCTTGAATACCTAACCCTTCATGATGATATTTTATCTCTGATTGAAAATTAGAAACCAAAATAACTTTCTCTCTCCTGAATAACTGTTTACCCACCTCTGTGAAAAAAGGGAATATGAACTGACATAAATGACCCGACTAGGAAGAAATAAATATTCAAATTCAATTCCCTTAATTCCAACATTCTACAGAGAATAAAACTGAAGCAAAAAAATTGAGATCGAAATCCAAACCGTTTGATTTGTATCGTTCTCAGATCAAGCCCTCACATATCAACAACACCGACAAAGATCCCCTTCATTGTCGACAACCTAAAACAAAGATGTGTTATAAATATGTTTTAGATCTCTTTTGGAACACAAAGTCAGCAGGGGAGCGCGTTTAAAATTCTTTGGGTTCGAGTCTGATCGACAGTTGCTATTTTCCTCGGTTGTTTCCCCGACCTACGTAGTCATAGTACCGTAATATCGGAAGAATTTAATACTCGTTGACAGCCACATATGGTTAATCGACAAAATATACTCTTGGTTTGCATAGACTCTAGACCATCTTTAGTTGATCGTTATCAAATATTACAGGTCGGCATAATCAATTATTGATCGGAACTGGTGGTCGGCACAGGTCGGCACCATCTAGCGCCGGTCGGAACCAACTAAATAGGTCGACGATCATCTACTTCTTGGTCGGTGACGTCTAATGTTGGTCGGTGACCATCCAACCTACTCCTGGTCGTTAACATCCACAGTTGGTCGACAGCCAAAGAGATAAAACAAATAAAGATTTCTTTGAGGGTTATTGGTTTCAGACCTCGCGTTTGGGACCCAAATTTATTTGACTTCATCAAAATAAATTTTTGCTACCTAAGAAGGACTTTTGTTTTATTACATCAAATTATAAATTGTGTATTTTCCACAGTACCACATATTTATATTTCCACACATTTATATTTCCAAGCTTTATATGGAGTACCACACCCTTATGCTTCAAAGCTTTACGTGGGAATAATTTTTTTGAAAACCAATTTATATTTAAATTTTTATCTGGAGTTCCATTAATTTTACAAAAACTCTAGATTACACAATCAGGCCTCACATATGACATATTTGATCAAATTTTGCTCACATGACACACGAAGTTGGCATAACATATTATTTTATGCTTTGATATTTTTATTGCCCGACCAAATACATATCATATATTGATTGGATGACTAAATTATTCTCATGATTAATTAATTTAGCCTCCACAGATGTTCGAGCAACTTATTAAATTCCACAGGTACAATATTTAGTACCAACGAATGCTCGGAAACAATCTTAAACTTCGGGAAAATATTATCATTACTCGGCATTATGAAATTTTACCTCTGCAAGGCACTATTGATTGTATTATTGCTCTGATATATGCTCAAGCACGAATTATTCTATATATCCATTCAGATTCATATTCTATATTCATCTCAGCATGGAGCTCGACAAAATATTTATTGTTATATATTCAGTTCATTTCACCCCCAACGGAAAGTTGGTCTGGGCCATTCTTATTTATATTCAGACCCGACAATGTACTCGGCCATATTATTATGTTCTAGAAAATATTATCCTTGTTCGGAATTATGCAATTTTTCCTTGACAGATTAGCGAGACATTTTTATTATTCTGAATCATTCTTTATATCTATTCGGATGCATATTCTATATTCATCTCAACATGGAGCTCAGCAAAATATTTATTATCATATATTCAGCTCCAAGGAAATCTGCATCAGTTATGATATTATATCCAAAGGACTGTTCGTCAGGAAAATTCGTCTCTCTATATATATTCAGTGACCACCAACTAAAAGTTGGTTGGCATAAGCAACCACCAACTAAGGTTGGTCGGCATATCAACAACCACCAACTAAGGTTGGGCGACATCAACAAATCTAACCAATAATGTTGGCACAACAATCATACAAGGCAAGACCTGTTTCATTATGGGTGACCTTAAAGGGCATTCAAAACTAGGTAAGAAGATGGGTGACCTCAAGTGGCATCCAATGCCTAGGCACCAAGGCAATCTAGATAAGATTGTTACAATTAAGCAGGAACATGGGATGAAAATAATTCCATTTCTTAGGCACTTATGGGTGATCAAAAGATCACTACAACTAGGCAGGAGCATGGGATAAATATTCCATTTCCTAGGCATGCTAAGACAAATTAAATTGGCAAATCGTCAATTCAAATACAGAGATTAAGCAGAAGATAAATTTCATGATTATATATTATTGTTTGAAGAATGCCTTGGAAATATTTTATTCTCTAACAATGCAGATCAATCGATCCCTTCTTTATTATTATCTGGACTTCTTGTTAAGCCCGGCAGATGGTAGGCACTCTTATTATCTGGATTTCTTATTAAATCCCAGCAGATGGTCGTCACTCTCATTATTTATCTGGGTTTCTTAGTACTTCTATATGGATTTCTCACTAGCAAGGATATTCTATGCAAATTATATATTATGCTCAATCATGCTTATTATTAGATCATTCTATCAAGTCTTGACAAATGCTCGGTCATCATCATTATTATTCAGTCTCCCAAGCCCAACTGGGCCCCACATACGCCGATCAATGGCACATGCCAGAATCAGATTCTTAATTAGAATATATTACATTCTTAATTAGAATGCCAACAGATTCCTAATTGGAATATATCACATTCCTAATTGGAATGCCAGCACATTTCTAATTAGAATATATGTTGAAAGCAGTTTTACTCAATCGAAATTACTTGGTTGGCAAATTATTTCTATGGTTACATCAGGACAATATGGAAATGCAAACATGCAAAGTTCTTAGGAAGTCATTTCAGGGAACATTTCCTCAGCCTTATCTTTTCTAGCAAGACTAACATACTTCAAGGCCAAGAAAGCATTCAGAGTTCATATTCCACACTTGGGGGCTCTTACTGCATAATTAATTGTTCATTCGGTGGCACATTCTCATTACATCATGAAGTATCACCCGAGCACCAGATTCAGCTCCGAATCATAACAGAATAAGACATATCACTAACCAATCATCATTCATGAGTTAGTTTTGCTATTAAAGTTCAGGAGACATATTCACGAGTTATTATGCATATGCTATTGAAGTTCAGGAGGTATGTTCAGGAGTTATTATGCACATGCTATTGAAGGTCAGGAGGCATATTCAGGAGTTATTATGCACATGCTATTGAAGTTCAGGAGTTAGATTCAGCATCTAAAGTACTGGGATCTTTACTACTATTGTCCCGACCAACACTGAAGAAGAAGTTGTACTTATACGAAAATGTTTCAAAGATGGTTACTAGCTCGGCACTAAACAAATTGAAGAATTGGGTTCAAAAGTTAACATGTCACAACAACAAAGCACTCAGAGGAGCAGAGATAAAAAAAATCAAACATGGACAATCAACACTCAGTTAGTCGGCACATAAGGCAGTTGATCGGCACAAAAGGTAATTGGTCGGCTAACCAACCAACCAACATACTTGAAGATTGTGACAAGATACAAACTATGACATGGCTGCATCCAAATTCTCAGGGGTGATACATAGAACATGTTCGCTTGACGAACAAAGTTCCTCAAAAGAAAGATTAGCTCTAAAGAAACCATCGATCAACCTGCATCATCTATCGTCCAAGAGATATCCCACTTTATGTTGAAAAAATCAAGAAGGCAAGTCAATAATCTCATTATGCATGAGTACCGAGCAACATTGCAGAATAAATACTCCATCCTTTCAGTAAACCATAAAGCATGGAGCATTGGGGGCTTTTGTCGATGCAAAAAATTACGCATCCACGTGGACCAGTCAGAAAGAGACACCTGTCATCCTACATTGCAATCTTCATACTTTCTCAGCACCCGAGGAGAGTTAGTCGGCATACCTACCAACTCAAGGCAGACAAACAATCCAGAAGATCAAAAGCCATTAGAAGAAGACTCACCAACGGTCATGGAACCCTTAAAGACCAACAGTTACACTCATTGTATATATATATATATATATATATATATATATATATATGTGTGTGTGTGTGTGTGTGTGTGTGTGTGTGTGTGTGTGTGTCTGAATATATAAAGACATTGTATCTCTTTAACTCCCATCACTATAAATACATGCCTTTCCTTACCCAAAGGGACGGTCTAGAGAGGATACTGTAACACCCCGTATTTTTGACAATTTAAATAATTATGTGATTAATTATTATTATGGGAATAAGTATGCGATTAATTATTGTTGTTGGATTAATTAAATTAAAATGCGAGAAATTAATTTGCTATTAATCCGGATTAAAATAATTATTAACTAGCGTGCCAAGGGTTAAAACTTATTGTCGAGAATTATTGAATATTACTGTGTGATATGTAATATGGAATTATAACATTTGATAAATTGTCGGAAGTGAGAAATATGACAGTTTGGTAATTTAAGTCTGACACACGTGTGAGTCGTGTCGGGACTAATTGAATAGAATAAAAAGAGAATTTATTTTTATTAACTCATATGGTCATTTCGAGTGCACCGTTGAGTCCGGGAGGGTTGAGATAGTCAAAATAGTATACCCAGGTGTTTAGTTTGGGTCCTGGGGCAATTTTAGGCCTAACCGGCGTCCCGAGAGGGCATTATGGTAAATTATATTTTTGGGTTTAATTAATGGACGAAAATTGGGAGTTATTTTATGAGCCAAGAAAATTCTTTTAGGGTTGTGAGACACAGGAAGGAAAGAATGGATATAGAGGGTGTGAGGGAGAAGCAATTTCCAAGAGAGAAGGCTCAATTAGCACCACCTCGCATAACCGTGACCACCAATGCGTAGATCGAGAAGAGAGGAACGCGTCTATACCAACGTCACCAAAGGATTCAGACCTTCAATTTGAGGCAAGTTTTTATTACTTGCTTTCTTTAGCAATAATCGTACTCATGTTAGTGTAGGTGAATTTATTCCTTGATTTACATGTTAAGTGGGTGAAAATTTGGAGTTTAAATGATGATTAGAGACTCGACTAAATAGTTAATGATATTCCTTCATGTATGTAGAGATTAAACTACGAAATTGAATCACATCTTAATGAACCAATCAGGGCTGATTAGGTTCTTTCATTGGAATTTTGGAAACTAGGGTTCATTTGAATTAATTTGGGGGTTTTATGTAGTTATGATGATTAATGACGAATTAAGGATCCTAGGATGGTAGACATGATTTATAACCATTTAGGTGTTGATGGGTATTGATGATGAGGCGTTGGGTGTTGAATCTTAGAGGTTTTTTGGTCCAAAAATGGTAGAATACGCTGAAATTTGGTGAAGAAGACGAAACAGTAGGTCTCGCATGAAGTGGTTCAAACGAGATGAGGATCTCGCGCGAAGTGGTTCGAACGACATGTGGAAGTGGTTCGAACGGCATGTCAATATGGTTCGAACGACAGGGTGAATTTCTAGAAATTTTCTTAGAGTCCATTTTTGAGTTTGTCAGTTTATTAGAGTGAGAGAAACTGCCAAATACTAAATTCAAATAGGATAGAATTTTGGGAAAAGTATGTGAGAATTAATACTTTAATTATTTCGGTATAAAGAGAATATACCTTGGAGATTACAAGAGAGATAGTAATATAAATAATTATACTATACGTAGTGTTGAGATTAAAATACGTATGAGAAGTATATATGTAGGTTGGAGGAATACCTATAAATTATAATAGGATGTGTGTACGCCTATTAAGAATATTATTTTTAACGCACTAATGGGTGATAACCCGGGGGTGCAAGAATCTTTTAATTAAGCACACTAATGAGTGATAACTCGGGGGTACAGAAACTCTAGTGTTAAGTGTATTAATGGGTGATAACCCGGGGCTACAAGAATATTATCGTTAGGCACATTAATGGGTGATAACCCGGGGGTGCTGGATTATTATTTATAGGTGCATTAAGGGTGTTAACCCGGGGATGCAGGATTCTCTTTATAGGTGCATTAATGGGTGTTAACCCGGGGATGCAGGATTCTCTTTATAGGTGCATTAATGGGTATTAAACAGGGGATGCAGGATTCTCTTGATAGATGCATTAATGGGTGCTAACCCGGGGATGCAGGATTTTCTTGATAGGTTCACTAATGGGTCTTATCCCGGGGGTGCAGGATTAGTATATATATATGTATAGGGATGATGTGACTATATATATATATATATATATATATATGAACTTGTGAATATTTTTACTGTGTGATAATAATAATCATTACATTGCACCAAGTGGTCTTAACCTAAGGGTGCAGGATTAGTCTATATATATAGGGATGATGAGACTATATATATGTATGAGTGTACTTGGGTAACTTTCTACTTTGTGAGACTAGTAGATAAAATGAAAATGATAAATAAAATAATCTTAGTGGATAAAAGATTAATCATTCATACGGTGAATAATGAAGCTTAGTATGTGAGATAAACTATTTGAATAGTGTATTGTATGGGAGATACGGGAATACTACTAGGGAGCATAGTTAGTATTAATATGGTTTCTGACTAGTTAAACTGGGTGGTATAACTAGGTGGAGATTAGATGTACGTTAGTCATGCACAGTAGATGAGAGGTGAGAAACTCATGTGAGAGTTCGATAACTAACATGAGTATAAGACTTGTTTTAAGAACTCATTTTAAATATATATATATATTATCAGGTGCTCAGCCACAGGAGTATCAGATTTTGAGATTTGGATTGTTTGACATGCTGCAGCTGTTGTGGAAGCTGTAGGTCATTGCAGTAGATGCATCTATCCTTTCCATTCAGTTTCATCTAGACTTCTTGTTTAGGGCATATGTCGCCCACTTCTAGTTCTTAATTAGAGATATTGTATTCAGTTTATTTTATGGTTTGGAGTTTTGAACTGGGAGGTTTTACCCAAATCTTATTTATTTCAGTAGTTGATTCATGTTAAACATTTATTATATTCCTATGTGTGGTGAATGGTTTATATTTTAAGACAGAAAGAAATGGAGTTACTTGGTTTTACTAAAATTGGAAATGTTTTGACACCTAGCTTAATTTTATGTTAGGTGATTAATATGTTAAAAAGTTTTTCGACAGTGATGTTAAGAATGAACCAACTGAATATTCTATTTTGAATTGGTAGAGGACTGATCATCCTATATTTAATTGGGCGGGGTGTTACAGATACACAATCTGAACCACTAAACAATTCTCTACACACCTCTCTCTCTACACCATATTGTGATGTTATAAACCCCTGGGAATAAAAGAACAGTGGAAGTAGGCTTTATTATAGCCGAACCACTTTAAAAACCTTTGTCTCTTATATGTTTGATGTAAAAAACTAGACTTGATCTAATAAATTAATCACAAATAAATATGAACAAAGAAATAAGACAAAGGATTTTTAAAGTGGTTCAGCCTTAATGATAATGGACTCTTGTATTGCTGTGTGTTTTTCCTTAATCTTGATTATGATCGCAAATGATCAATTACCCCGCTATTAGGGGGCGTTACAATGTATTTATAGCCCTTGGGCTGTCAATATAAATAGACAATATGTCGTTATTTAATAGACATATACATCTTTACATGAGAAGAATGTTCATTGAATCTGTTTTTGTCATTTGATCTTCTTTTCTAGATGCTCGGTACACTGATTATCTCGGCACTCTAAGTAGCTCAGTGTGTTGAGTAGCTCGATAATTATATTTTATGCCACGTAGGATGACACGTGTCTTCATATAAATGGTCCACATCAGCTGACTAATTTTTGTATCAATAGATTCAATATCCATGATACCAATACTTGTCATCCCTTAAATACGAGGTTGAAAAACTCATCAAAAAAGGTTGGATGAAGAGATTCATGAATCAGAACGGATGACCTCAAGAGAATCGAAAGAGGAAGGGGTATCCTTCTAGAGACAAAGCGCAAAAGAGGGAAGGGGAGACCTACATTTAATCTTATTCGGCATACATATGATTTCAGGAGGAGTCATTGGCGGGGGAGTAGAGTCGGCCAAAGTAAAAGCATACGTAGGTAAGGCAAGAGCGGGCTCTCGGTGAATGGATGTAAATCTTGCTAAGGAGGATGAAAAAGAGACTCGTTGGAGGAAGTTAAACATCTATGGTGTGATCGTTCGCTTCTCTAGACTTGATTTTAAAAACATTCTATACCTACATGATGGCTCATTGGTCCGAAGCCTCATAGTTCATTAGTATAACGTCTCCCGGATGCTCATTGATGGGGAAAGATCGAGTTATGTTATATTTTAGTGTTAATTTAAATGTTTGAAACTAAATGTTAAATAACTTAAACCCTGCCATCAACCCCTCATGGTCTTTAGGGGTTAAATTATTTCCACTCGGTATAGTGGAACTTGATATTTTTATGGGTAAATAGTTGGTCTTATTGATGAATAAAGTGAACTTGTTCGTTATGGTTCAACACATGAAATCACTATACAACATTGTTCTAGGAAGGGTTTCACTATAAATATTTGAGGTTGTTGATATTACATATACTCTTCATATTTATCCCCTTAATTTCGGTAGTTTTATGGTCTCGAGCAGTGCAATTAGGATGGATTTATCTCATATTCATGCTACTAACCATTTTTGGCAAGTTGTTCATGTTTTGTGTATTTCTCTATTGTTTTACAGGTAATTCGTGCAAGTGGATGGAAGAGAAATGCCGAAATACTGAAAGAAATGCAAAAATGGAAAGTTAGAGGAAATTTATTAATATTCCATCCATAACTCGGAGGAGGATCCAACAAGAACAAGAAATTTTAAGAGCTTGAAGTCACAAGACTACAAAAAATAGCACCTCAATCTGAGCTACAGTGAAAAAGTTATGCGCGTCGAAAGTTGAAAAGAAAATCTAGTGGGAGAATTGTAAATAACAGAACTTTGAGCACACAAGGCTTGGACAATATTGTTAATTTGAATTGATTCTTCATTAGTAACGCTCCAGAAGTGTAACCAAATTGGTTACGCCTAAAAATCCTGACAAATTTCCTGAGCTGGGATTTTTATTTTGGCCTTATCTTTTATCCAAAAGAGTTTTAGAGTTTAGGGACTTTTCTAAACGACTTCTAACATATATATTTAGTCATTAGGGTTATTTTAACATATATTTCATTCATTGTAAATCTCCTAATCAAGGAGAAACATCTAGGAGGACAATTTACAAGTTTTGCACATTTAATTCAATAGTTTTTTCGGTTCTTCTTCAAGCTTTGATTTCTTCTTGCATGTTTGTGTTCTTCAAACTTGGTAACCTTAGATTCCAGCACCATTATTATTATTTCATTATTTTTTCATTCTTGTTAATGTATTATCTCTTGTTAACACCATCATGTTTAGTAGCTAGTTTAAGGGTTGGGATCGTATTTCCTCCATTGATGGGCATTGAGCTTTGAAAGTTAGGTTTTGGGTAGAAATAGAATTAATTGAAACCTCGTGTATCAAATTTGGAATATTAGGCATTTATCTTTCTTTTTCATGCAACGTTAGTGTTTATAGCGATATTATGAAATTAATCCATATGTGACCATTTTCGACTGAAAGTTTTATCTCGCATTTTTGGGTTAAGTCTATTCATGCATGATGTTTATGATTAATTGTTTATGATTAATCGTATTCCCATATGTTTATAATGGTTCATATGGGAATAGTTCTCAAATTTTTTATTTTCAAGAATTCGCGCCTCCGCCTATTATTGTGAGTGAAGGCCTTCAAATTCTTGATAATGAAAGGCTTGAAAAAAAATATCGAGAAGAAAATTGTTTTTGGCAGAATAGTTTTCAAGCTTTTTATTTTCAAGAATCTACGCTTAGACCTATTACCATTGGTGAGAGACTTCGAATTCTTGAGAATGAAAGTCTTGAAAACAAATATCGGGAGGAAAATCATTTTTGGGAGAATAATTCTCAAACTTTTTATTTTCAAGAATCCGCGCCTCGACCTATTATCATTGGTGAGGGCCTTTGAATTCTTGAGAATGAAAGGTTTAAAAAAAATATCGGGAAGAAAATTGTTTTTGGGAGAATAGTTCTCAAACTTTTTATTTTCAAGAATTTGCGCCTCGACCTATTACCATTGGTGAAGGCCTTCAAATTGTTGAGCATGAAAGGCTTGAAAATAATTATCGGGAAGAAAACCATTTTTGGGAGCAAGAGTTAGACACATTATTCGAACCCAATGATAATTTTTCTTAACATCTTCAACCAAATGAGGAATCTGAGGTGCCAGGGACAAGGTAGCCTACTTTGGAAGAAACCTTCTTTCTTTTCATCCAAAGTGCGAAGAAGATCCTTAGTGATGATTTGGAAATTGAAACACTTTGCAAGGAGACTAGTTCTTCTTCCGAAAAAAAAGAGGAGGTTGAGACTTATATCTCACCTCTATTTTTTTAAGAATGTCTCATTGAAAGTGAGTTTTGCCCCTTGAAATTCAATCTCTAAGTGGCGACTAATCGCTAGAGATTGAATTTATTTCATCACCATTTTCGTTATTCATTTGTGCACCATTACAAGTATCGCTAGATTCATACGAGGCGGTTGAAACTTTTGAAACTTTGAAACCTTTTACCGACAAGGACTCTTTGCGTGAATTGTTTTCGAAGATGGATACTTCCTTTTTGTGTTCCCCGCTTCCCATACTACTTAAAAAAATCTTTAAGATTTGAATCTATTTTTCTTGGATCCCAATTGTACTTATCCCCCTATCATCCATATCCCCCATCATCCCTTTAAAATTTCTAATTGGTGATGGTTCATTTTTTTCGCCTTACACATGCCTTCCATTGTTTAAACGGAATTCTTATTTTTCCGAATCCATACATGATATTGAGGGTACACCGGTTATCCCTCATAGTGATATCATATTTTGGGTGGACCCTCAAAATTTTTTACTTCTAGTGTATAACTTTTAGAAATTCAAATTGTAGGTTATACATAGTTAGCTTCTTTCTTTCCTTTTATTTTATCATAGTTTAGAGTAATTAGTTAAAGTTTTTTTCATTCTTTCGTTATACTTGGTTCTAACATGTTTTGTAGATTCAATGGACTCGTACTTATAGGGGATTGCTCCATTTGGGTAATATCTTTCTTTTCCTCCCTTTATGTTGTGTTTTTTATTCGCATTGAGGATAATGCAACATTTAAGTTCGGGGGTGTGGGATATTCTTCCCGTTTACTGTTTAGATTCATTGACTTGATCATATGTGTGTTTTTAGTATGCTTTTTTAGAAAATTTCAAAATTTTCCAAAAAAAAATTGAAAATTTTTCAAAAAGCCAAAATATTTTTCTTCAAAATAAATGAATTTTGGAATTTAAAATTTTCAAAAATATCATTAAATTTTTTTTAAAAGTCTTAAATTGTAAAAATCAAATGCACAGACACGAAATTGACTAAAGATGGAAATTCAGCGAAAATTAACGACTTTGTAAATAAGTATGGAAATTAATCAACCCGGTGAGATTTCGAGCCTATCGATTTTTATGAGTAATTAAATCAATTCGAGTTAATGGTTAAATTAAAGTTCAATTTATATCCAAATAAATCATTGAGGATCTCAATTCCTTTGTTTTGATCGGTTACAAGAAACGAGTGAAATGTTGTCTTGAAAAAGGCTCTAAAGATATCTCCAAACTAAAAATGAATCTCGAGATGCATATGGTAAAAGAATTAGTAATGCGGATATATGA
This sequence comes from Sambucus nigra, assembly GCA_949130495.1. Classification (NCBI taxonomy): domain Eukaryota; kingdom Viridiplantae; phylum Streptophyta; class Magnoliopsida; order Dipsacales; family Adoxaceae; genus Sambucus; species Sambucus nigra. The sequence continues at coordinate 694,788,890 of OX422210.1, forward strand.
CATTAGGCCATCGTTTGTTACCCAAAAATATGACCCATAAAAAGTTTTGAAAAACTATCCCCTTTACTAATCCAAGTGAGCTAAATAAATTTCCCAATTTTGTTTGATAACCCGAAAAGCCAAGTAGCTCGGAGTTTTATAAATCAGAATACTCATTAATAAAGTCCAAATGGTGCAATAAAAATGGGCAAGAAAATAAAATAATGCTCAAACAAAAATAGCAAGAGAAAAAATTTGAAGGATGAGAAAAAAATGTAGAAAAAGAAAAGAAAAAAAAGAGAGCAAAAGCCCGAAAAAGCGCCAAGTGACATTGTAAGAACAATTTTCAACCTCTGAAATTTCCAACCACTTATAAATTACCCAATGCACCTTATAACCTGAGAAAGTCCTACCTGAGTATGAATAATGAAATTAATTACCACGTGGAGAGATAAGACATGAAAAGAAAATAAGATAGAATAATTGGTGTGAATAAGAGGTGATGTTTCCCATTTTCCAATGAACGTATTCCGATGATGAGATCTGTTCAGCATAAAATCTCATCTTTCAAAATTGTGTGCATGAAATTGTATTCCATTAGTTTACTCTTTAAATCACGTATACCGAGAGAAAATAGTCATATTCCGAGAAATTCATTTGTGAGAGTATCCCGTGAGCATATGAGTCAAAACGAATTTTCATAAAGTAATGTACTGATCAATCCGTGGAAGTTAGCGGTTTAATTTTTGGCTTCGCACACACACACACGCACACATTACAAATTGAGAATATTGAATATAAATTTAAGGTGACTATTTTTGGTGAAATTAAATTTTACAATTTTTAAGTATTTTGATTTTTTCTTGAGTCGAAAAATGAATTTTGTGGATATATTCACTGCAACCCCTCACGAGACACCACTCGTCCTATTATGGTAACATATGGGTTAAACGGCTTGTTGTTTATGCTAAATATAATTTCTTGCTCGCGAAAGAGGTATCATATCACATAAGTTGTTTAGAAGTCCATCTAAACTCATGCTCTTATTCTTTTACATTTCTTTGGACGAGCAACGTTCTAAGTTAGGGGGTTTGATTAAGCATAAATTCTTCATATTTATCCTCTTAATTTTGGTATTTTTATGGTCTTGTGCGGTGTAATTAGGATGGATTTATCTCATATTCATGCTAATAACCCTTTTTGGCAAGTATATCGTGTTTTATGTGTTTCTCTCTTGTTTTACAGGTAATTCTTGTAAGTGGATAGAAGAGAAACGCTGAAACACTACAAGAAATGGAAGAAAGGAAATTTAAGGGAAATTTTGTAATTTCCCAGATATAACCAGAAGGAGGATCCAATTTGGAACTAGTAGATCTTGAAGTCACAAGAATACTAAAAAAATGGCACCTCAATCCAAGCTACGGTGAAGAAGTTATGCGCGTCTGAAGTTGAGAAGAAAATCTAGTGGAAGAATTATAAATAATAGAACTTCCAACAACAAGGCTTGGAAAATATTGAAAATCTGAACCGGTTTGTCATTAGTAACGCTCCCGAAGCATGACCAAATTCGTCACACCTAAAAATCGTGACAAGTTTCCTAAGCGAGGATTTTTTGTTTTGGCCTTATCTTTTAGCCAAAAGAGTTTTAGAGTTAAGGGACTCTTCTAAACGACTTATAACTAATACATTTATTCATTAAGGTTATTTTAACATAGATTTCATTCATTGTAAATCTCCTAATCAAGGATAAACATATAGGAGAATAATTTACAAGTTTTGCACCTTCAATTCAATAACTTTTTCGGTTCTTCTTCAAGCTTTGATTTATTCTTGCATGTTTGTGTTCTTCAACCTTGGTAACCTTAAATTCCAGCACTGCTATTATTGTTTCATTATTTTTTTTGTTTTTATTAATGGTTTCTTGCATTGTTAACATCATCATTTTTAGTAGATAGTTCAAGGGTTGGGATAATGTTTCTGCCATTGATGGGCATTAAGCTTTGAATGTTAGGTTTTGGGTAGAAATACAATTAATTAAAACCTCGTGTATTAAATCTGGAATATTAAGCGTTTAGCTTTCTTCATCATGCAACGTTAGTGTTTATAGCAATATTCCAAAATTATTCCACTTGTGACCATTTTCGATTGAAAGTTTTATCTCGCATTTTTGGGTTAAGTCTCTTCATGTGTGATGTTTATGAATTGTTTATGTTCGGTTAATTATATTCGAACCAAAAAATCCTAATTGCGCGTTGTTTAGCCCATGGTAAGGATGTGATCATAATTAACTTCTTTATTTTTCCCTTTTTTCCTTTCTCACCCCATTATCATCTTTTACACTTTTATTTTAGAAGTAATAAATCAATTCAAATCTATCAAACATTTCCTGTGAATTCGATACCCAGACCAGCCACTATACTCAATAAGAGTGTAGTTAAATTTTAGGTTTTTTTGTATTCCGGAGGGAAGCCGATAACAACGATTAGCGTATTACACAAATGCTCGGTTTGTACCTACATCAGTTGTTCCATCTACCGTCCATCAGATGATGAGATTCCCTACCCACTTTAGGTTAGGGGACGTATCATGAGATCAAGGTGAATCAAAGGAATGTTATTTCACATCTGTTGAGAAAAATAATCTTATAAGATAAAGACTACTTCACACAGCCTTGGGACACTAAACCCTATAGACGAGGAAAAACTCACAAAGGCTAAGGTGGACAAATAGTTAGAATCGGTTGTTCTTGTTGAGGAGGACCCCCAAACAACCATGCAAATCTGTTAATACTTAAAACACAATGTCAAAAGAAAATTTGTAATGGTCTTAAGAGAGATAAGGTACATCTTTGCGTGGTCAGATAAAGACATGCCAAGCATAGACCCTAACTATATGCCATCACCTAGATGTAGACCCTTCGGCCAAAGAAGTCAAGCTGAAAAGAAATAAGTTTGGCCCACACTAATACCAGATCATTTAAGAAGAAATGAAGAAGTTATTAGATGTGTATATCATCGAAGAAGTTAAGTATCCTACTTGGTTATCAAAAATGGTTCTTGTACCAAAAAATAATGGCAAATGGTGAATGTGCATAAACTTCATCAATTTGAGCAAAGCTTGCCTGAAGGACTATTTTGCCCTAGGATCGGTTGTGATGAGATTTATGGATGCATATATAAGGTATTACAAAATTTAGGCATTCATGATGAAGCGAATAAAACATCGATCATCACTCATAAATGGATGTAAGCTTATAAAACTGCACGTGCATGGGCTAATATAGTATAAATTATACAAGTACAGATCGAACCCACAGAGATTTGATCAATTTTATAAATCAATGACTTTCCAACTAAACATATGGTGTAAATATGAGAATTATAATCTAAAACTAAAATAAAAGTAGTCAATGGAACGAACCACGAATCGATAACTAGACATGGGAGAAACTAGGATTTCGGATCTATTTATTAATTTTAAGTAATATTACGCTTTAATTTAATTTCATCATTCCCAATTTTAAAACTAAAATTAAATCGACTCAAGCCACGTTCAATTTGGAAAATAAAACATTTAAGTTGACAAAAAATTTAAAATATGAATTATCAATTTTAAGTCTTAGAGTTGTATTTAAGCACGAGATATCAAATAATTTAATGGAAGCATAACCCATAAAAAATTACACACTTTAATTCTTAAAATAAGAATTGGCAATCACTTTCGGAGGTTTAAAATGCACTCTCGTGTCGTTTTAAGTGAATACTAAATTATTAAAACATGTAAAACATGTTGGGAATGAATGCGAAATTAAACTAACTGCATAATACTAATCAATCATGATAAATTTCACCTAGCCCTAGTATAGAATTTATGCTAACATGATCATAGACATAAAAAGATTGCAAGCAAGAATAAGAATTTAGATGAATGAATCGAACTTACAACTTAATTGTTCCTTACAACAAATCTTTACAAAATACTCCCCGCAAAAGTACAATTATTGGCCCTCAAATAATAATAAACTCTCTTAAAATTTTCTCTAAAAAATTACCTCTCAAATAGTGAGACCAATGGTCCTTTTTATATGCCAAGATGTGAGGCGTTTGGGTTGGGATGAAACACCATTTACTTGGCCTAAAAGTGTTAGAACCAAACACTCCACTTCCTTTTAGTCTTTGGATCGGAATAAGGTACTTAATTTCCCCCACTCGGGCTTTTTTTTGAACGATCGTAAAAATCATCTTTTTGCGTGTTTCTCCAGTTGATCGTCAATTTGTAAAAAATTCAATCATTATGTGCAAAACATTTGTTGGGAAACTTTTTTCACAATTTATATCAAGAAAATTATAAAATTATTGAAATTCCCCTTTTTGGCTTTAAAACTATCATTTTAAATCTGAATTCAATTATTCTTGCATTTCTTTTTCATTTACCAAAATTTCCCTAAGAACTTATTAAACAAAATAAAATGATTATAACAAAGTATAAATTTAGGTATAAAATTTACAAAATATTGCACTCAATATATTTTATAAGTTTGTGTCATTCGTCTTGAAGAACATCGGGGCTACCTATCAAAGGCATGTAAATAAGATATTTGAAGAAACAATCTGACAAACAATGGAGATATATGTGGATGATATGTTAACAAAAGGCCTCAAAGCCTAAGATCACGTGGCGGACTTGGCCAGAACTTTTGATACTATGGAGAAGCATCGTATGAAAATCAACCCGACCAAGTGTGTTTCGGGGCTCAACACTCGTAACACGTATTCAACCAAAGAGGAATTGAAGGTAACCCATCAAATATTAATGCCTTGATTGATATGAGATCCCCAAGAAATAGAAAAGATGTGAAAAAGTTCCCAATATGTGTGGCAACTTTGAACATTCGTCTCTAGGGCCATAGATAAATGTCTACCCTTCTTCAAGGTACTGTGGAAAGCCTTCGAATGGGATGTTGAATGTGATAAATTGTTTCAAGAGATGAAAGTGTATCTCGAATCCATCCATTTGTTACTAAGACCCTTGTACGATGAAAATGTAACAATCCACATATTTTTATAATTGAATTTTTTTTTAAATAAAGATTATGTATTAATGATGAGAGAAATAACCTCTCTCAGGGAAAATACAATCTCTCAGACTGGACTACGTTGAAATAACTTTATGGATATGCCTCAAATATGGAAAATTCAATATATCTGGACTATAATCTCCTTTGATGTTTCTAGGCAATTCTTGAACTAAAGGATAAGAAGAAGAATATTGGGAAGATAATCCATGCTTGGGAAATAAATCAGCAGTGAAATTAGATTCTCTATAGCAGTGAGATACTTTAATGTTTAGGCCTTTGATTAATTCCTGAATTTGGAGGACTAATTCCTTAATTGTCCAAGGAATTTTGAGCCTATAATTAGTGTAACTAACTAAAAGCATTGAATCTGATTCCATCACTAAGATTGTCCCGTTATGAAGAATGTAATACTCCAAGGTCTATTTTATAACAAAAGCTTCTACCAAGTTGTTTGATCCACAATCTTTATTATTTTCCACATCCCCTTTGAATGAACCTGAAGAATTTCTCAAGATAGCTCCCATTCCCATACTTCCTTGAGAGTCACAAGCTCCATCTGGATTAAGCTTTAGAAAATGATGTTCAGTTTTGGACCAAACAATAGGAATACATGAAGGAGAAGAAGGACTAGGACATTTTATATTGAAACTTTTTCAATCCTCAATACATCTAAGAGAGGAAGAAAGGTTTAGATTGAAAGAAGAAGTTATATCTTTTGATCTTTGGATTATTTTCTGAATAATGGAGGAGCATTTCATCTTAACATTGTCAAATCTAGCTTTGTTTCTAGCCAACAAAATTTCCCATAATATACAGTAGAATACAACTTTGCATAACCACTTAAGAAAAGGGTCACTGCTTTAATGGTTCCACCTAGAGATAAACTTTGAGTTTGAAGGGTTAGACGAAAAAATTTGAAGCTCCGATTGAAAATGGTTTCATATGTGAGAAGCAATAGGACCGGAATAGAAAATATGAGAATTGGATTCTTCTGAATTCAAAAGGCAATGAATCCTTGAATATAGTCTAATTCTAACTGATTTTAAGTTCATACCCAGAGGGACTACATTATGGATCACTTCCTAAGCAAATGAAGATAATTTAGAGGGGGATATTAGAATCTCAAATAAAGAAATTAGTTGCAGATTTCAAATTGGCTTTCCCCACTATTTCCACAGCTGAAGAAAATGTAAAATCACATGAGCTTGATAAGGTCCATACTCCTTCATTTATGATTTGAATAGAATTTTCCTCCAAAAAATCCCACACTTATTTGATTGTTTTATCCGTCATAAATCCTTGGCAGGCTGGAATAGGTGGATATTTTTTCTCATAAACTCTGCCCAAATTGAAGTTCCATACTTAAATTCCTAAGTTATTTTGAGATTGTAGGCCTTTACCATAGAGTCAAGAGACCTAATTCCCAGACCTCCTGGAGCTTTTGGATATCATAGATCCTCCCATTTCACCCAATGATGTTTATTCCCCTTCTCTTTGTTTATGCCCCACAAAAAGGAACAGCATAACTTGTCAATCAGTCTTAAAGTCTTTTTCGGAGGAGAGATAGCAGATAGGGTAAACATTGGTAGAGATATTAACACTAATTACAATAGAGTTACTTTACCTTCTATAGAAAGAAAGTTGTTCTTCCAGCTCCATATTTTAGAGGCAATACTTTGAACTAGAGGATCAAACATAGCTTCATTCATACTACCTTTTAAAAAGAGGAATCCACAAGTATTTAATAAGAGCTATACCATAGGGAAATTTAGTGACAGAATCAATAGAGTGAATGAGTCTAGAACCAATTTTAGAACTAGTGAATAATTTTCTCTTTTCTACACTGATGAGTTGATCTTATTGGCCTTCATAGGAAGGAAGAAAAGCCATTAAGTTTTTCAATATTCTTTTAGAGCAATTTCTAAATATAATAATATCATCTTCAAAGCTTAAACATTCTACTGCAAAGATAAAAATGACTAGGAGACAAAGGTTCTCCTTGTCTTGTACCCCTAGTTCGATGGAAATGGCGATAGTAATTCCCATTGACAAGAACTAAAAACCATGTAGAGGAAATATGTCTCCATAACATATCAATAACCACTTTAACAAATTTGAAAGCTCGTAGAGTTTGGAATAAAAATATCCAAGAAACTCTATCATAAGCATTGCGCATGTCGAATTTTAGAATCACATTACCACTATCTACCTTTCTATCAATTAGCTGTATCATCTCCTGACCTTGCAGAATATTTTGGACAATACCTCTACCCTTGATAAAACAAGTTTGGAAATGAGTGTTGATGTAAAAAACTAGATTTGATCTAATTATTTAATCACAGATAAAAATGAATATATAAATATAAGACAAAAATTTTTTAAAGTGGTTCAGCCTTGTGAGAATGACCTACGTCCACTGTATTTGTTATTGCTGACTGTTTGCAGAATTCTCGATAAAAGATTTACCAAGAAATTCCGAGTCCCCCACTAATGAGGAGGTTACAATGTATTTATAGCCCTGAGGCTGTACAAATGAAAGGACAATGCACTGTTACCCAGTAGACATGTACATTTGTACTATATTAATGAGCATTTAATGCACAATTATATCCTGGATTCTCTTGATTTGGATACGCTGTACACTTATGTAGCTCGGACCGCTTAAGCTGCTCGGACTGCCTAAGCTGCTCGACATGCTTGAGTTGCTTGGAGAGCTTGAGTTTCTCGGTGGTCTTGATTTGTTCGTCTGGAGTATTTGTATTTACCATGTAAATTGACATGTGTCTTCATGTGATTTGTCCATGTCAGCAGACTAAATTTGGTATCAACAGAAGCCCCTAATGTTTCATAATTTAATGTTGAAGAAAGTATGGAACATTCTGCTGTTTAGATTTTCGGTTTGTATGGTTTTTAGGAAAGCATTCGTTGTATGTAGCCCCTTTTTAAATTCACAGTATCATACCTCCTAAATATTTTGAATTTCCATAACCGCTTTGTTTTTTGTGCCCCTTTTCTTCTTTTTAGCCGCCGGATACGTAAACGTCGTCTTGGTAATCATTGCTTTTTTGTTCCCGAGGTAAAGTATTTAAACACGGCAAAAAATCCTATCGTCTTTTACTTTTCAAACCTATGTCTTCAAACTTTTCATTTCTTCTCCATCTTGTGCGTTCGTTTATTTCATTGTCCGTTGTCAACTGGTTCACTCTTCCCCTGTAAGATCTTCTTCCTTCTCTTTTATTTTGCTTTGATCATCATGGTTTATGTTGTTGAATTGCTTGACAATTTTCGTTCTCAATTTTCAATTCCTTCATGGGTCATTTTGGAGGAACTTTCTGAACCTTCTGACTATTTCTCTTTGGCTGAGGGACATTGGTTCCCCAGTCTCTTTATGGCCGAATGTGGCTTTTCTTTTCCTCCAAATCCCCTATGTTTGGAGTTCTGTCAATATATTGACGTTGTACCTGCAAAAATAGCTCCCAATACCTGGAGAATAGTTAATGGAGTCCATAGGTTAAACCAAATTCATGGAACCCGTTTAGGAATTCCAGAAATTATGTTTTTCTATAGATAGGTTGTCAGCGATAGTACTTTTTTTTTTAAAAACTAGGTTTTTAAATAGGGCTTTAGTTGTCAATCTCCCAGATGCCAACAGGGATTACTTCGAGCATGGGGTTGTTATGAAAAATTGGCAACATGCTCCATTAAGTGGAGATGATGTATATCAGGGTCCCAGGTGTCCCCCTTATGGCAATGGAATAGGTTGTTTTTATTTTTTGAAATATTATTTTCTTGGTGTTTGACAAAATGTATCACTGACTTTTAATTTTTACTATTTTCAGTTGATAGCAAAAGAAAATCTCTAAAGGAGATCTAATTTGCAGTTAATTTGAAGCATTTTAAACTTATCTAGAGTTTGCACCAAACTGTGGCCGAGGAGCACATTAGATCGGCCTCTTATTTGTTACAGTACAAGAGTTACACTTCATCCTTTACTTCTGGTCCAGTAGTGGTTAATCTTGACCAAATACTAGCTGCTGAGTCTAGTGTGGAGGGTTCTTCCTCTGAATCAAGTATTCCTATTGGTGACATAATGAAGAGAAGAAAAGTTCCTTCCTTTTTCGATAAGTCTGATTCTCCTGCTGTGGAGACAAAGAGAAGTAAAAAAGATATCCCAGGAGAGGGGATAAAGACTGTAGAGGTACCCCCTTCTGATGATACCAAGAAGTTTAGCGAGAAGCCCCCTGTGGCTCCAAGCAAGATCGTTGAAAAGCCCCCTGTAACTCCTACTAAGGCTGTTGTTGTTTCTCCTCCAAGCGAGGCCATTGTTATATCACCAACCAAGACATCATCTTTGGTTGAGAATGTTCCTGCTCCTACGAGGAGATTAAGGAAAAGTTCTTCTGAGAGACTAGCATAATCTGTCTCTTAGTCATTAAATGTTGAAGGTGGTGTTCCCACTTTTGTTCCTCCGAGCTCTGCTATGAGCTCGATGAAGTCTTGGATTATCCTAGAAGTCCAAGGTATTGAGGACAATCTTTCTCGTGACAGGGTAACTACCTTGGCTGCTCAACATATTGCCTCAGTAAGTATTACTAATCTAAATTTTTATTTTTCAATGTTATGTCCATGTACTGACTTACAGTTATTTTATTTTTCCAGCTGGTAACATGTTTCAACACAACTCTGAAGAAGGATGAGGCTATCAAGGCTTCAATCTCCTCGGGATGTGTAGAAGAAGCTTTTACTGGATTAACCCATTCTTTGAAGGAATCTCAACAGAAGTACGAGGAGAATAAAATTGCTTGGGAGAAGCAGGTTAAGTCTGTCGAACAAGAGAAAGATCGAGCTGTGGAGGCCTCCAAGGATTTGGAGAAGAAATTAGGGGAATTTGAGAAGAATAATAAAGAGCTTGAGGAGAAACTCAAGAATACTGCAGAGCTTGAGAATAAACTCAAAGCTGCTGAAGAGGAGATTGGTAGACTCCGTGATGTTGATCTCCAGAAGCAGGAGGTGGAGGATAAGCTAAAAACTACCGAGAAACTTCTTACTGAGAGGACTTCCTCGGAGAAGGTTAAAAGCAAGAAATCTATTAAAAAATCATTCAGCGTAGGTTGGGATAAGGGTTGGAATAAGTGTTTGGCTGCCATTTCCTCACAAATGGAATATGCCAGCCTTAAATACTTTAGGGATGGATGGGTGGCAGCCTTACAAGAGCTGAAAGTCGCTAAAAATTCTGACCTATTTCAGCAACATACTCATGGCCCTCCTCCCTCTTCTGGAGAAGAAGAAGAGGACGAAGCTGCCTCGGAAGAATCCTCCATGGTAATTGGAGATCAGGCCCTTACTGTTACATCTCTTCAATCGTGCTCTGAGCAACCCCAACCAACTATTACTCCTAACGAGCAGCTACTCGTGTCCACCGAGCAACCAGCCTCTTCCTCGAAACCTCCTGAGGAAGTTATAGGAAATAAAGAGAAGGTGTATAGTAGTTTGGGTGTTTATTTTGTCACTTTATTGGATGTAGCCTCAACTTTTGTATTTTCTTTTATGATGAAATGAAAATTCAAGCTTTTGATTGTTTATCTTGACTTCTTCCTCTTCTTGCTCTGTCTGTATTCTTATTAATTCTTTCTATCTCTTTTCTTTACTAGTTTATGGCTAGAATGGAGCTCTTGTCATCTCACGATACTGAACTGATGAAAAAAATGCAATGACTACTTCAAGGTTGGCCATGTTGGCCTGAATGAAGCACAAATTATTGACATCCTTGGTCAGATACTTCTGAACGAGCAGTTGAAGCCTATCAATATTTGAAGTGGTTGCTCGACCGTGCAGTTGGTAATAATGTGGCATATTACGAGATGATTGAAGATCTCCAAGGTACCATCGAGGAACTCCAACAACAATACAAGGAATCTTCTGCCCTTTTGCACTAGGGGTATGAGAAAAAATATCAGCAACTAAATGCTGATAAAGGATATGATAAGTTCATCGCTGCTTACAAGAAGAAAGAGAAAATTCTAAGGGTTGAGGTCGAGGAGCATAGGCAAATCGCGAAACTGCTGGAGCAGGAAAATAATGTTTTGCGAGGAGAGATATCCCAACTGAAATCTGCAGCATCTACCTCGAGAGCCTTGGTCCCTGTCAATGACGAAGGTTTCTCTTTCTTGGAGGTCAAAAATGCCAATTTGAGAGATGAATTAGAAACCTTAAAGAGGACTGGACCCTCTACTTCTGCTCGCGGACGAGCAAGAGCTTCTCGGGGATGAGCAAGGGCTGCTCGGGTTACTGTTGAAGAAGCTAGAATGCAAGCAATCTTGGAGAATCAAGCATTCCAGTTGGTGGCAAAGAATCAGGCTTTGTCAGAGATGTCCAAGAAGATTTTGAACCTCAACGACCAAATTTCCACCCAAAGCTCTGCCTTAGAGAATAAAGAACTTTTAGTGAAGAACCTCCACGAGCAACTGGAGAGGTTAACTTACCAGTTTCACAAATAGCCCGGGGAGTTTTTGGATAACTGGATACAATGAAGCTCTTTATCATCTCGATGATCGAATCCAGCAGTCAAATAACGAGGGTTATAAGCAAGGATGGCTGAATGCATTGGGGGTGTTACAGTTGGAGTAGGGCCACTATATATGGTATTATTATGACCCTGGATTGCTCGAGTTGCCCGTGCCACCTTTTAAACTTGATATGAGATGGATTCCTGCTCGGGCAATTCCCCAATGCTTAATTTCCAAGTATCTCGGCGACTATAGTCTTCATTCTAATTTCGAGATATCTCGCTCGGAGCACTTACTTGATCGGACATCTGTGATGAATGTCAGGATGCTTCGAGATCTGAACTTCATAAATTCCCCTTATGCCTTAGATGATCCTCCTACTGGAGTAGAACCTGATTCAAAGGCAGAGGGAAAGAAACCAGTAGAATAGGGTTTTTTCTTTTTTCAGCATATGTAATCCTTCTCGATTTGAATGAAAAGATTTGGTCTTTTGTCATTTCATTTTCTTCTAAGTAATTTGCAGAATGTCTTTGCATACTTATCTCATTGTAGTGATTTTTTAATACCAAGCAATAGAACAACTTACATTCCATGGTATTGCTTAATTTAAACAACTGGAGTTGATTGAAATTGGCTTACCGACCAACCGTAGTTGGTGGATTTAATTCCCGACCAACCAGAGTTGGTGGATTTTAATTCCTGACCAATCAGAGTTGGTGGATTTTAATTCCTGACCAATCGGAGTTGGTGGATTTTAATTCCCGACCAACCGGAGTTGGTGGATTTTTGTTCCCGACCAACCGGAGTTGGTGGATTTTTAGATTTTTTATCTGGACTTGATGCGTGATTATTCTGAACTTTATGCGTAGTGTGTAGCACTAGTACTCCAAAATTTTTTAACAAAAAGCAGAGAATTGGGTAAAAACATCCAAAACTTTATTCATATTGAAGAAAACCGCATTACATAAGGATTTTAACTACTGATAATATTTGCGCAGATGCTCTGGGTTCCATGCATTCTTAAACTCTTCTCCTTCTAAGGTTTCAATCCTATATGTCCCCGGTCGAACAACTTCTGTTACTCTATAGGGTCCATGCTAGTTAGCTTCTAATTTGTTGTGCTTTTGAATTACTTTCTTTAGCACATAATCCCCTTCTTTCAAATCACACTTCTTTACTCTCTTGTTGTAGAACAGAGTTGTTCGTTGTTGGTATGCAGCATTCCTGATTGCTGCTTCTTCTCTAACTTCCTTGAGCATATCCAAGTCTAATCTTCTCATCAAGTCACTAATAGGAGAATTGAAATTCAGTATTATGTGCGTGGGCAAACCCAATTCAGCTGGTATGACGACTTCACTTCCAAATGTTAGCATGTATGGAGATTCTCCTATTGTTGCTCGTGGTGTTGTACGATAAGCCCACAGCACAGAATGTAGTTCATTAATCCAATTTGCCTTTGCATTGTCCAGTCGTCTTTTTAAACCATTCAGCAGCGTTCTGTTTGTCACCTCAGTTTGTCCATTACTCTGGGGATGGCCTGGTGCAGAGTGGGTTTTCAATATGTTTGACTGATGACAATACGCAGTAAACTCCTCGTTGTCAAATTGGGTTCCATGATCAGTAATGAATGCATGGGTAAGTCTATATTTACAAATGATATACTTCCAAATAAATTGATACACCTTGTCATATGTCATATCAATAAGAGGCTCATCTTCCACCCACTCAGTAAAGTAATCCACCGCAACCACGAGATATTTAAATCTTCCCCTGGTCGTTGGAAGTGGCCTGACCAAGTCTATTCCCCACATGAAAAATGGCCAAGGGAAAGTAATGGGTGTTAACAATGCTTGGGGAGTTCTTTGGATAAAAGAGAAGCGTTAACATTTGTCACATTTTTTGGCATAGGCTACACAATCAGCCCTCATTGTTGGCCAATAATATCCCTGCGTCATTATTCTTTGTAAAAGCATCCGACCTGCTACATGGGCTCCACAGGACCCTTCATGGACTTCTTCAATCAAATTTTTCACCTCGGAGGGATGCACACATCTTTACAAACCTGCTATAATTCCTCGTCTATATAAAATACCATTAGTCAATACATAACGAGTAGCTTTAAAATTCAGTTTCTTAGTTGCGAGTTTATCAGTTGGCAAAGCCCCTTCTTCAATATATGCCCTGATGGGATCCATCCAAGATGGTCCCAAATCAAGGGTAATAAAATTCATCATCAAATCTTCGTCTATGCTCCGAATAGCCAAGACTTCTATTGGGATTGTTCTTCTTAGCTCAGTGCGTGTTGCTGAAGCTAACCGAGCTAAGGCATCTGCTCTTGCATTCTCCAATCTTGGTATTCTAATTAACTATACTGCGATCAGGCTTGATACAATCTCCATTTCTTTTGCATGATACTTGATCATTAATTCTCCTTTGGCTGCATATACCCCCAACATTTGATTTACGATCAATTGTGAGTCACTGAATACGATAACCTACTCAGCCTTCATGGTTTTTGCCAAACTAAGACCAATAATCATTGCTTCATATTCAGCTTCATTATTATAAGCTTTAAATTGAAAGCGCAGAGCATATTCCACATCGATCTCATCTGAGCTGTTTAAAATAATCCCTGCTCCACTGCTTGTAGTGCACGAAGAACCATCTACATACAAATTCCACACAGGTATCTCATTATCAAACTCTTGGTCAAACAGAGTTCCTCGGTGGAATATTTGATGCTTCCTTATATCCTCCTCTAGCACTTCTTGCTGCTCGTCGACCATCTTCTCTTGCTCGTCTATCGACTGAGGTTGGTCGGAGTTTAAGTTTGATGGTCCCATAACATCCACAGGCTGGTCGGTATTCAACTTCTGCTCTTCGGAGGTATCTGGATAGGTGAACTCTGCGATAAAATCTGCCACTGCTTGCCCTTTAAGTGATGACCTAGGCTCATAAATTATATCGTATTCACCCAATTCTACAGCCCAATACATCAATCTTCCTGATTTCCCTGGTTTGTGCAGAGCTTGCCTTAGTGGCATGTTTGTATACACATCTATAGTATGAGATTGGAAGTATGGCCTCATTCTTCTACTTGCTTCGATCAATGCCAGTGCTAACTTTTCTAGCCTTAGATATCTGATCTCTGCTCCTCGGAAGGACTTGCTAGTGTAATAGATTGGTTTTTGCACTCCATCCTCTACTCTTATTAGCGCCGAGCTTACTGCATTTTCTGAGACTGCCAGATACAATTATAGTCTTTCTCCCATCACTGGCCTGGATAACAATGGAGGTGCTCCCAAGTATTTCTTCAATTCTTGAAAAGCCTTCTCACGTTCGTCGTTCCACTCAAAAGTCTTTCGCAGTGTTTTCAAGAATGGGAGGCATCGATTAGTTGCTCGTGACACAAATCTGTTAAGTGATGTAACTCGTCCTGTGAGGCTTTGTACTTCCTTCTTCGTCATTGGGGATCGTAGCTCCAATAGAGCCTTGATCTTTTCAGGGTTCACCTCAATTCCTCATTGATTTACGATATATCCGATAAATATGCCTTCTCGTACTCCGAATATGCACTTGGTGGGATTCAGCTTAATTTGATATTCCTCTAGTTGGTCAAAGGTCTGGCCTAAGTCAACTAGATGATCAACAACTTTCTTGCTCTTCGCTAGCATATCGTCAACATAAACCTCCATGTTATGACCGATTTTCTCTGCAAACACCTTGTTCATCAACCGCTGATAGGTTGCACCTGCATTTTTAAGTCCAAAAGGCATAACATTATAACAATAAGTAAATGAGGTACTCTCCCTATCTTCGGGCTTCATTTTAATCTGGTTATAACCAGAATAAGCATCCATGAAACTTAATAGTTTGTTCCCCGAGGTAGCATCCACTAGTTGATCAATTCGGGGCAAAGGAAAATGATCCTTTGGGCATGCCCTGTTAAGGTCGGTAAAGTCTACACACATCCTCCACTTGTTATTTTTCTTCTTTACCATTACCACATTTGCTAGCCAGTCAGGATATTTAACATCCTCAATGAAAGAGGCCTTTTGCAGCTTCTCTACTTCCTCCTGTATAGCTTGATTTTTCTCAGGGTTGAACACTCTTCTTCGCTACTTTACTAGCTTGATTTCCTTATTCACATTGAGCTCATGACACAAGAAATTCGGATATATTCTCGGCATGTCTTCATGACACCACACAAAAGTCTGCTATCTTCGCCTTAGGAATGCTATCAATTCTTGTTTTATTAATTCATCCAAGGATGCACCACTTTGAGTTGTTCGTTCTGGATACTCGTCGTACATAATGACATTCTCAGTAGCCTCCATAACCTTCCCTTTCACGAGTTGGGACTCGTCTCTAGGGTCTAATGTTTCAATCTATTCATATTCTATTTGGTAGGTAGTAGTCTTCTTTCTGAATTCTTCATGCTCTTCCTGCTCGGCAGATGAATAGTAGTATTCCCGAGCTACTTTCTGGTCACCTTTCACAACTCCCACCCCAAAATTGGTTGGGAATTTTAGACATTGATGCACAGTAGATGGTACCGCTTCAAATTTCTTCAGACCTACTCTTCCCATGATGATGTTATAAGTTGATTGGACGTTTTTATCCATTACAAAAAAGTGTACTCTTTATGTTCGACAAGCAGGCCATGTACCGATAAGCATATCCAACTTGATCGTCACAAGTGGAAAAACCTTCTCGCCAGTAAAACCAAGGAGGGGCTATGATATGGCTCCAACTGGGTTAGCTTTAGATTTAAATTGTCAAAGCACGGATAGAACATGATATCTGCCGAGCTACCATTATCCACCAGTACTCGTCAAATCACCACTTCCCTCATACTCATCTTGATCACCAATGGATCATCATGAGGATATAGTACACCTGCCAAGTCGTTCTTAGAGAAACCAATGACCAGCTTATCCTTATTCACCTTCCTCAGGCGATCATCTTCAGCCAGATTTATCCGCTGAATATACGAGCAAGCCTGAGCCTCATTGAGGTAAGCTTTTCTCTCAGCAGTCATATCTCCGCCTCCTGCATCTCCACCTGTAATGACATTACATTCAAATGATCCAAAATGGATAGAAAATACCTCATGTTCTCACTGTTTTGGTCTTTTGGGGAGATCGGGGTCATCTTAGTCATCATCCGGATCCTCTTCGTGACTTCTCTTCTTATCTTCTTTTGCTCGACGAGGAGATATAGACCTCTGTCTTGCTCGATCGTTGATCTTTCCATCATTTCGACGATCAACATACTTGGTCAGCTTCCTCATCTGATGAGTGCTTCAATTTCATTCTGAAGAGCTATGCAACTTTTGGTCGTGTGACCATGGTCTTTATGGAACTCGTAATATTTGGTCTTATTCCTCTTGTCAGTATCTGTCTTCATTTTCTCTGGCCAGTTTATCGCCTCGCTATTCTTGATCTCTTCCAGAACGTGGTTTATGTCTACTTTCAAAGGAGTATAATATCCAAATTTCTTCAACATTTCCCATGATGGCTTTGCTTTTGACTACTTGTTACCACCATTGTTCTTATGCTCTTTCTTTTCAGCCTTATCAACCTCCACCTTGGTCTCTTTGGTATCCATATTCTTCTACGTAGCCATAGCCTCCTCGGTGTTCATAATCTTCGTTGCTTTTGCCATTAATTCTGCCATGGTTCTAGGAGGATCTTTGGATAGAGTGTAGTATAATTTATCTGGCAATAGTCCGCTCATCAGAGTAGTAATTGCTATCTGTTCCTCGTAATCAATAATTTCGAGCTTCTCGTTATTGAAACGAGTTATATAATCCCTGGTGCTCTCACCTGATTTTTGTCTAACACTTAATAAGTGTGCTACTCGTTTAACTGATTTTGCTCCAAAACATAAATTTACAATAAAGAGCTCGATCAATTGAAACAAAGTTGAAATCTTCCCCCGAGGAAGATTATTATACCATATTTGAGCAGATCCGGTAAGAGTTCTCGAAAATACCCTGCATCTCATCTCATCTGGCACGGCATAGATATCGGCAGCAGCTTGGTATTGTTCTATATGAAGGACAGGGTCAGTTTTTCCATCATATTTAGGAGTTACAACAGGTCCTTTGAATTTTGATGGTGTGGGAAAATCCACAATTGCCTGGATAAAAGGTTTTCCTTGGACAAAAGTTCTTTGTAGAGGATTCTTGGCCTTAGCCATTTTCCCTAGTCTATCCTCCAACCTTTGAATAGATCCTTTCCATGCATCATTTTTCTCCTTGGGCCTGTTGGTTCGAGCAACTGATCATGTTGAATTTGCTTCCTGGGATCTTTAATTACGAGCAGTTGGCCGTGATTGGGAAGAAACCTCCCTTAGATTGGATGGTCGTTAAAAGTTCCTCGATACAATCCTAGGAGGACTTCTATTCCTCCTAGGGCCCAAACGATCAAAAGGAGAGACCCATCTTAACCTCTCCAATGCACTAGTCCTTTCTGGAGAGAGAATGATGTTTTGTTGAGTATCTGTAGCTTGTACTGATGAAGTTCGACCAGGTTGATAAGAAAAATCATTAGATCTCTCAGTGTGATATGAATCGGTACGTTTGGATCGAGATTCCTCTAGGAATAACGTCGCCTAGTATGCGAAGAAGGAAAACGGGTGTTTCTTTGAATGCTTCGTTGTCCTGAATGAGTAGATACTCCACCCTGGACAGTTTGTATGAGTTGTCGCATAGTTTCTTGCATGGCTATCTGTCCTTGGGCTAGATTAGCCATTATACTAGACAGATCTTGAACATTTGGGGGATCAGATGGATTTGGGGGGTTTCTAGCATTTCGATTACTAGATTCAGGATTATCAGCCATTGGTGATGAATTATTTTGGTGAAAAATGATAATTACAGTCGATTCCCACAAACGGCGCCAATCTGTTGATGTAAAAAACTAGATTTGATCTAATTATTTAATCACAGATAAAAATGAATATGTAAATATAAGACAAAAGATTTTTAAAGTGGTTCAGCCTTGTAAGAATGGCCTACGTCCACTGTATTTGTTATTACTGACTGTTTGCAGAATTCTCGATAAAAAATTTACCAAGAAATTCCAAGTCCCCCGCTAATGAGGAGGTTATAATGTATTTATAGCCCAGAGGCTGTACAAATGAAAGGACAATGCGCTATTACCCAGTAGACATGTACATCTGTACTATATTAATGAGCATTTAATGTGCAATTATATACTGGATTCTCTTTATTTGGATACGTTGTACACTTATGTAGCTCGGACCGCTTAAGCTGCTCGGACTGCCTAAGCTGCTCGACACGCTTGAGTTGCTCGGAGAGCTTGAGTTGCTTGTCACACTTGAGTTTCTCGAAACTCATTAGTTGCTCGGAGAGCTTGAGTTGCTCGGTGGTCTTCATTTGTTCGTCTGGAGTATTCATATTTACCATGTAAATTGACACGTGTCTTCATGTGATTTGTCCATGTCAGCAGACTAAATTTGGTATCAACAATGAAAAAAAAGAAGATGAAGGTAATGGGTAATCTAGAAGAAATGATTTTTGAAATGATTTTATCGAAAAAGTTACAGAGACTAATTGGCCTGTAGTCTTTGTAACTTTGGGAACTAGAAGATTTTGGAATTAGGTATATCAAAGAAGAGTTGAAAGTTTTAGGAATATCCCCACCAACAAAGAAAGACTGGATGGATAGAACGAAATCAACATTTATTATGTCCCAACAAGCACGAAAAAATGTCCATTAAATCCATTTCTACCAGTAGAACTACTGGCATTTAATCCTTTTATAGTAGACCAAATCTCATCTTCTTCAGGGATTTTTGAAATTTGAAAGTTCATTTCTGAATTCACTAGCTTTGGAATGAACATAGTGTGGTTGATGCTACTACTAAGACCTGCAGAAAAGAGAATGTTAAAATAAGAAACAAATGTGTTAGCAATTTCCTCCTGAGATGTTATCACACTGCCATCCTCAGTCTTGATTGAATGAATCCACTGGATTCTCCTATTTGATTTACTAAGGCATGGTAGAAATTAGTATTTCCATAACCCTCAGAGATCCATTAACACTTGTCTTTTTTAAACAAGAAACTCACTTCATTAGCTAAAACTATATTAAGGCCTGGTTTGATTTTTTAAACTTCACACCTGTTTGAGGTTCTTGGGTTGCCTTCAAGAATTATTTCTTCTTGGAGAAGATTTTCCTCTAGATCTTCGATATGCTGAAACAGGTCTTGATATTCTGATTTCCTCCAAAGTCTAAGCACAGGTTTCAGTATTTATAGTTTCAAAGAAAATATATCCATAAGTCTTCCAATAGCTTGTAATCTCCAACACTCATCCACTGCCTTGAGAAAGCTACCATTTTATCCAGAAATTGAGGAATTTGAAAGGCCTTTTAATATAGTTAGATGGGCTAGTGATGAAGAACAAGGGAGGTGAGTGATCTAAGAAGTTTTTGATCAAATGAGTGAGTTTAGATAAAGGGAAATCATTAATCCATTAATGGTTTATAATACCTTTATCTAATGTTTCATACATCATAACCCCATTTGTTGATTTTTCCTAGGTGAATTTGGTGCCACTATATCCCATATCTTGAAGGAAACTATTTAGAATACTCTCCATCATATCACTAACTGCTCATACATCAATTGCATTGCCTTCAACTCTCTCTTCAGCTGAGCACACAATGTTGAAATCACCTTTACACAAAATTGGAATATTTAAGTGAATAGTTGCTTTTTCTCACGAAAATCCCATAAGTTTCTTCTTTTAATTCTATTGTACTTTGCATATACCACACCAATACTAACCTTTTTAGGAATTAAAGGACATTCCAAAGTCATAAATACTGATTGGCCTCCATCAAAGACAAAATTACAGTTGATACCATGCGTCCAGAAACACCATATCTTATATGAATCATTAGTTATGCATCCTTCAAAGTTTACAATATCCTATAATAATCCATTTTATCCACATCTATCATAGGGTCAAGAATAGCTAAAAAGGAAAGTTTATGATTTTTACTTATTTTTTTAGTCTCGTCCTAGAGAATTTATTACCTAATCCTCTAATGTTCCAAATGAGGAGATTAATCAATAAAGATACGGGGAATTAGCAATAAGTCTTTATGACCTTCTAGTAGACAAAGCGGAAGAAGAATTTTAGAGACTACCTTTCTGCTTGGTTGAATAAGCACTAACATCAGGGATTTGAT
This sequence comes from Sambucus nigra, assembly GCA_949130495.1. Taxonomy (NCBI): domain Eukaryota; kingdom Viridiplantae; phylum Streptophyta; class Magnoliopsida; order Dipsacales; family Adoxaceae; genus Sambucus; species Sambucus nigra. Next base: position 694,809,679 of record OX422210.1, read on the forward strand.
CTATCAGTTTCACCTTACAAATGAGGCCTCCTCTTCTTGAAAGCTATAATTTTATCTTCCACCTGAGCACAAAACATCTTGAATGTTTCGATCGGAGGCAATCCATCCACTATAGTTTCTTCGGTGTCTGAGATAACACCTCTATCCATTTTTCATTCTCTACTTCAATCTCTACCTTTAAGAGCAATACTATTCGAAATATCACACTCCTCTAGTGCCTTTATTCTGTTAGGTCCTTGATGATTATTCTGTTCAGGTTCAACAATTGGCTCTTTGGTCCCTTGCACTGCTATATTGATCATTTCTGGTTGGTTTTACAAATCTTCCTCATTAAGAGCATTTAATTCCTCTCTGAGATTGATTCAAGATAGAGCCATAGAGCTAGATTCGATAATCTCCCCTTCTTCAAGGTCTATAATTCCCTTTACTTTTTCTTTCCCTACTTCAATAAGATTCTTGGGCTCTTCATTATTACTCTCCTTATTCTTGTCAACCAACCTTCTAGTTTTGATGCCTTGTTTCATATGTGAATGAGAACCCGTGGCCTTTTGAATACCAATCTCCTTTTGACCTTCTCAAAATTTACAATCCTCCTTGTTTTTCCTTACATTTAGATAATCTGAACAGTAACTAGGAGTAGGATCATATTTTATATATTGCCAAAAACCTTTATCTCCATAACCAATCCATACTCTATCTTTTCTATCCTTTAAGAGATCCATCTCAATGAAAACAGGAGCCACAGTAGGTCTAGAATATTTATAAGTGGGATTGTCTAGTTTAATGGGATTTCCTACAGCTTGAGCAATCGAGAATAAGGCTTCTTTAGCAAACAGATGGATTGGAAAACCTGGGAAGTTGATCCAGGCAGGCATGATTGAACTTTCATGATCAACCCTAAAGCTCGAGGTCCATTTGAACGTTCGAAGGGACTTTGACCGGCAAACCAAGACTCCTTCATCCATAACCTCATGAAATCTTATTCAGAATTGACATCGATGAGTATATGTTTGTGATCCAACAACCTTATTTCAAAGGCTTGTTTCAAACCAAGTGATTCAAAAAAAAATAATAAATTCCATTTATGGTTTTCCATGTGAGAACTTTCCAACGATTACATGTTTAAGTGGAGAGGCAAGGAGTGACACATAGTCTTGTGAGAAAATAATAATTTGTTCTCCTTTGTATCTTTGTAGAGGAAGGATATCAATAGCATGGCTGAGTTTAGATACCTTAATTACATTAGCAAAATATTTTTGCCAAGGATTTGGGGGATTAGGAGGCATAGGGTTAGGGAAGGAAGGGTTAAGGGTGGCAACCATGGGGGAGAGAGAGAGGGAGGTCAATCAAAAGATTTTCACGACAAAATTATAATTGCAGTCAGGCCTCGATACTAAAATATGCAAGTTATTAAAATTAAAATAACATTCTTATCATGCGACATAAATATAAGTCATTTAAAAGTTTTTACATAAGATATAAATCAAGATAATCTAATGAATATAAATCATTCACCACAATATGATCCATCACTATGCTAAACTCCAAAAATATAAATCTCAAATCCAATAATATATAAACTCAGATGAAATAAATTCAACTACATAAAAAATTTCCAACTAAAAATCATAAACAACTATAAATGAAACTTCAGTTGCAAGTCTTGCTAAACTCTAACTACTGAGCAATATATCCTAAAAGGTTGTTCCACAGCGGCGGGTCACGGCTCAACCTAAGAATACCAATTACTCTTCCAAAATAGGATCTACGAATCCATTCATAAGCATTATGATAGATACATATCACTAGAATCTTTTAATTAACGAAGCAATAAAATAATGATGCGGGTAATGTAAACCAACAATAACTACCCATATAAAATAAGACAACTCATTACCCAAATCTAATTATGTTTATTTCAACATTACTTAATTGTGCTTCCATTATCTTACTCACTTTCAATTATCTTTTTCAATATTGATCAATTATCGATATGACACTTGGCGTGCCTAACATCTCATCACTATAGCCCGTCGGCCCAAATTGTTAGCTCGTACATACTGTGATGTTCCCCAAATAAGACATGTCACTATATCCACTTATCATAGATCCCATAATCACCGTAATAACAAATCTAACCTAGACAGTATACATACTCATGAAGCTAACATTAAACCGTCAAAGTATCAAAGATAGTGTGGGTCCCACAATCATTGAAAGTCTACCCACACTTGCACATATAATGGTTCACATCAATCCGTCTCTAATACCCATTTATTATGTTAGGTATTTCATTATAATGTTTTGATTATTTACAACTATCCCCTAAACATAATCTGGGCATCACCACTACAATCCATCCCTAGTCTCACACCTAAAGATCATGAAACCATAAGTATCACCTAGTCCATCACCTTGGAGAATACCTAAAATCATAACCTAGTCTCATGTCTGGGATAAAAAAACGTAAAGGCGTACTACTAAGTCCCATACCTCGAAAATACACAAAGGTGCATGAGAACACCACGTAGTCCCATACCTAAAAAGAACAAAAATAATTAATTTTCCTATTCTCCAGTCTAATATCTAGAAACTAACATAAGAACAATAAGGGTGAAAATACAACTATGTGCGAAAATCCTAACGTCCCAGCGATTTCATCTTTATTACATTAATTACATTTTTTAATCCAGCATCAAATTCCATTCCTTCATAATTATACAAGTCTGATTTAATGCGCTATAAACCATTTATATCATGTAATAAACAAGTTCTAAAAAAATGTCCTAAAAAGTTGTCCAAATTCAATATTTCAATTCGAGTGAGAATTAATCAAATTAAATCCTAAAATGGTTCAAACATGATTATTAACAATTTTTAGCAACATGGTATCATATTTTTCATCATATAAATCGTCTATGTGATTTTATAAATCAACACATATTATCGAATTACATATATTAATGAACATGTGGTTTGTCCCCAAAACCCATAATAACAAAGTCCAATAATCTAAGCATGAGGTATTTTGAGTACTTAAATTAATTTCAGAAATTTATAAAAACATATTTGTAATTAGGTTATCATTTTGCCTAATTAAGTTACTAATCGTATTAAGAAAACACGCGTATTTAACATTTAGGCAACATTTAAATCAATTAAGACTTAAGGAGAACAATAGTGATATTTTCGTTTGAAAAAATAAGTATTCTGAAAATTTGATTACACCACTGCCTTCGTCTCACAAAAATAAAGTGCGAAAATAAAGGAAAGAGAAATCTTGAATTAGATAAAACAATAATTTAAGATAAACAAAGTAAAGGAAACCAGTTACACTAAGCAAAGTAGACCAAGTTACACTAGGAAATGTAAAAACAGTTTAAATCTAAAGGCAAATGAAATTCTCATAAATGTAAAGAGAATTATGGTAAATCTACCTTACAAACTCATTCAAACAAAAAAATGTAAATAAAAGAAAAGAAAAGAAAAGGAAAAGGAGGTAAAATGATGTGACACCCCGACTAATTAAATACCGGGTAGCTACTCCTTTATTAAATTAATACAAATGTCAAGTTGGTCCAGTTAACAGCATCACTGTCAAAAACATTTTAATCATTACTAACCGACTAGTATTTAAAAAGTAAGATGTCAAATTTTAAATTAAGTCTGATTAACATACAATAAAAGAATTATGAAAGAATATCATAACCATACACCATAAAGTCTCAATAAAGTAACCAACAAATAATAATAAGTCCGGAGGAAAACTCCTCATAACAATCCCACCACTGAAATAAATAAAACAGTATATCCTGAATTAATTACATGCCAACAAACCGAATAACTGAAATATGAAATGTATCTAATAGAAATGGGCGACATGCCCTACAAATGATGAAAACTGAATAGAGTCAAGATAAAAGAAGCGTCTACTAGCAAGGCCCTGTAACTTCCACAAACAGCTACAGCTCGTCACCTGAATGGAAATCCTATGCATGGTGTCCTTGTGGTTGGTCACCTAAAAGGTTTTTACAAAAAAATAGATTTGAAAGCAAACGGGTCAGAGCCCGAAAGTGGAGAGTATTTTAAAAACAGCAAGTGCTTTAATAACATTAAAACAATGAATGCAAAATAAATGTTAGGACGTGCACTCACATGAAATTCTCACCTCTCGACTAATTGTGCACTCCTAACGTACCGTACCCATCTAAGCGATATTCGTAACCAACTAAACCGTCATAAGTTCTAACCTTTCTACTCGATTCACAATATAAATTCCCAGCATTAACAATTAAATAGAAGGCTTTACTTAAACTCAGGTTCTCAATTGATTAGCATTACCATTTACTGGAGGTTATCCCCTTATTTATCTTCTCAAGGAGTTACTATAAATTATTCTCATAATTAAACATGACAAGTCTGTTCATTTAACCGTATCATTCACATCATAAATATACAATACGAGCACCCCAAGACTAAGCTATGGTTCACACATACTCTGCTATCCATCCCAATACATCACGTACATAAGGATCACGCATTCTGAATCTCTCAGGAATCGTTCTCAGATAACAACAATCACAATCAATGGAGGCGAACACAGTCACATCACATGGGTCACGCACATACCTACACTCCCACGATCAGCAGTCTTATTAACTTCCCAATAAGTCCTTCTCTGACCTATGTCCTCGAGGTACCAATCTAAATCCCCCCGTAGGCACAACAAAGATTTGATGGCCCTAAGCGAACGCAAACCTCCCGTGATAGAAAGTATGGTAGGTATGTCATACACATAAATCATATACTAAGCATTCACACATCTTAGATATCTCATTATTAATAAAGGTATATTCTACATCCTTATACCATTATTCCAATTTTATACATTTTTAAATCTTTCGATAATATAATGTAGACTGTCGACACATCTCACGTCATAGTTTCTTGTACTTAAAACCTATCTCAAAGGGATTACTAAGTCTCCTATTATTCCCACATATAACATCATTATTCTTAAGATCCTTACTTCTGCCCCAAACCTCATTTCATCACATTATTCGAATTTACTCCTTTAACCCTAATATTATCTCACTCATCGAATTTTATTAGATTTCATAATAATTCCTCAAATTGAATTCTAACGCAGGTCCAAATTTTATAACCATACCTACTGGTCTTCCTTAAGTCTAAGGATATTCATAAAATCTCCATTAATAATTTTCAAAGGGTCAACATCATTAAAATTTAACTAGGGAAAATATTACTCATTCTGGGAAGGTCAATCGATCGACCTTGAACATCGATCGATCGATGGTGGTCGATCGATCGACTGATGAATGTCGATCGATCGATTGAACCAGATAAGTTACGGACTGCTTCGTTTTGCAGTCCTCAAATCGTCCCAAAAATCCATTACTATGCATGAAACTTCATTCTAACGTTATAATATCATCAAATAATCATCCTACAACATTGTTAACGTTCTAAAACTAATTAATCATCACCCAAAGGCCTTATTTAGATCAAAATATCATCAAGAACCCTAGTTTTCTATTTCTTTCAAAATCAACAATAATCCTCTTCTTAAATCCGTTTTTTGAATTATCAAGGGCTATAGTATGAATTCATAATTCATCCATAATATGTCTACATGCAAATCCTAACATGGTTTATAGTTTTAATCCTCAAATTCATGGGTTTTTTTTTTATCAATCTCCCAAAACAATGCAATTTTCATAAATGTCTAAGCATGGAAGAAACATTCGTTGAAAATAACGTAATTAAACCACTTGCCTTGGATTTTTCTCTGAATTTGGTTTTGAATTGATGAAGGTTGCTCTCTCTTTTTTCTCCCAAGGTTGAAGGTTGAAGATAGAGGTTGTTTTTCTCTTTTGGGAACTTCTCCTAACCTCTCCTAAAACTCCCTTTTCCCTCAACTCAATTAATAGCTGGTAATGGGTTAGTGGGTTATAAAATTCCCTATTTTAAACTCCCAAAATTCGTTGGTCATAAATCCTCAAATTCCAAAATTACCAAAATACCCTTTTTAGTTGCCGGTATGGCCTACAAATGTCCCGGGACCCAAACTAAATCCACGGCTAGTGTTTTCTGACTATTTCGACCCTTCCGGACACGTTGGCGCACTCAAAATGACCATATGATTGATAAAAATAAAATTCACTTTTTAATTAAAATAATTATATTCCTGACGCGACTGTCACACGCGTCCCAACAAAATTTTCAAATTGCCGTATTTATATCTCACGACAAATTCAATATTTTCAATATTCATATAACGTTATAATCAAATACCAACTCACATCTCGTTAGTATTTTATCCGGATTAATTCTCAATTAATTCACATTTAATTTAATTAATCCCATAAATAAATTTCCATAAAAGTACGGGGTATTACATACTTCCCCCCTAATAACAGAATTTCGTCCCGAAATTCGGATAAGTAAGGCACACCTGGAAAAATTAGGTATCCTCCAATATTCAAAACAATTATAAAGAAAATCCCAAATCACTAAAGTCCTCTCTTCACAATAAGCTTGTTTAACATACTTGATACCTTATCAGAATAATCTTGGATAAATGCACCTCACGTTGTGCTTTTATTAAACAACATTAGAATAAAAATAGCCTATACATCATTAGCCGCATTATTTTTTTATTAGTATTGTGAGTCCGCACGTCACTACTAACTCCCGCGTTTATCAAAACTCCAAACTCCCATCCTGGGATGAATCAATAACACATCTGACTACGCTTGTCCATTCCTTGAAATATCCCGACGTTGTGACTTTCACACAAGGGAAAACCACTTCAGCCTGTTGGTGTCACACAAACCTTTGTAAGCACCTTGTCCACCATAAATAGATACGGGTGCTTTTCCCCCAACTCTACCATTAGGTAATATCTCCTCCTCATGACTACAATATACCTCACTAGTTATACCCGATTTGGAATTGAAAATATCGTAATGAATCCAAAATTTCTTTCATACAATCCATCAGTCGTTAGTCACCTTGCACCTGCACCTCGGGTTATAGGTGATACAACCCTCAGTTTGAATCGTTATTTCCCACTACTTATTGTCACCCCACCTAAATGTGGATTTCGGGGATTTCATCCCAGTTCTAAATAATACTACGTCGAACCACGTACCGGCGTGTTCACTATCTAATAGTGTAAATCATTCAAGTATATAACAATTTGTCTCCTTCTGAACAACATGACTCACGTATTTTAAGGAATTTTTTACCCCTCAAGGAATTTACTAACTTGACTCTTCCATCCCTGGAATCATCGTTTGGATACAAAATTAATTGGTTAATCATCTAACACCCAACCGTTCTACTACTTACTACACCCCTTTAAATGCTGACTTTCTTGTAAATGTTCCTTCCCGTTAAGTGATACTTAACGATCCCCTGCTTCTCTTGGCGTATGCCAAAGTTTCGACCCTTACACTTTCTCACCTCTTTGTGAAAATCCGGACTCCTTATACCTTATTAACATTCTCACACTATTTACTCTTGAGTCACCCACAACATTTGATTAGTCGGAACTCTACTCCAAATTGCACATAATAATTAAATATTTGCCTTCTCAAGAGATATCCCCTTATTAAATGGCTTTCTACTGCCTTTTTATTTTCCAAGTTTGAACGTGCTACACTTACTACACTTGATATTCGCTTACACCTTTTCTTATAACGTTTAATCTCATAAGTAATAATCTCACCCATCTATGTTCCCTCTTCCTTTGATTTACACTTTAGCAAATCAAGATGTCTACGCCCCTTATAACCCAACCATATGGTTTTTAAACATTATATATGCTTCATAAAAATCCCAAACTCTTTATTGTCACTGTAAATACAACAGTGCTATACCACTTGGCGTTCTCAATCGCTTCTGAATTAGAAATCCTAAATACTTCTTAACCTCAATGCATCCTTCAACCTGCCGAAATAAAACCAAAATTTTCAGTACTTCTTCACCACACCACTGGCTCTACTGACCTTATATCGTAATTTTCCTAACTAACTATTTTCGTAATTATCGAGGGATTCCAAATTATGGACGAATGGTTAAATATCCCCCTACTACCAACCTTAAGCTAGGTTTCATGCGTGGGATGTCTCGCAAAGCGAAATCCAAACAAGGAACCCCCCTGATACACTACTACCTAACCTTGTCGGTCATCGAGATTTATTAAGCCCTCAGTCCATAACACGTACACCTATGTTCCCGTCTCTTAACAACAAAGTTACATCTCCTTTCTCAATTTAACCTAAACAAGGAACTCTTTCCGAAAGACACTTTTTCTTGACATTGATGGTAATCACATTCCATATACACTATGCAATTATATTCGGGGCTCTCAAAATCCCGTCCCCAGGTACACAACTATGAGTATAAACTCCCAGATCTCTAAATGGCGATAAAATAATGCACTATACTTATTACGACATCCTAAGTGTTAATTACAATAACCAGCTAAACCGTTTTGCTAACTAGTAAATAAATTACATACTAATCATATCATTTAAATCTCCGTGCATACTAGGATTAAGTATCCGAGGTCATTATGCCTTTGAAATCACAGCAATATTTATATATATATACATATATACAATAGTACAATTTTGAGCCCGGCCCTCTCACACATGGGGCCTTTCCAGAACCAAAACATTCTACCCAAAGGTAGTAACTTCGATAAACTTGTAATACCAGCACACTATCAGTACAATTATATAAAAACACAATTTGGATAATATCATACTTGTATAATACAACACTAAAACGAGTAATTTCGATAAAGCATAAACCGCTATTAATATACCCATTCATCCTCCGTGGATGACAATAAAAGTAACCCCCACACTATCAGGGAAAATGTTCTTATATATAATAAACTTACTGATATACTCACTAAACTCGACTCTCAAGTGAAAATACAAGTGTAACAAATGTAGTAACTTATTCATGCCACAAATAACATGCATCCTCATCTGAGGATATAACTCATACTTCTATTCTGATAATCGTCCCGGCTGCTCAAATGGTTCCTGGACTTAACACTTGTCCGTACCACACCAAATATTTCAATAACTGTCGCCCTTGCTAGGCCTAATACCTTTATCCCTACACTTGCATTGGGAAACATTTATAATTTACGGGTTTTCACTCCCACAAAGTACCTCTACACATACTCCACTTATTTTCGGTCACCCTGACCATGTTAAAGTGGTCCTTTCCTCGGACGTTGGTAGTCTCAGCTCTGAAGACTATCTCCATTGTTCCCTTAGCTTGATGTACCTAAAAAACACACTACTAGTTTTCCACCTCTCTTACTGAAATTACCATCGCTCGGTAGTAATTCCGCTATCGAATTATTTTAACGGTTTCTCCATTGGGTCTTTTTCCTTGTGGTGTTTCTCCAACACCATTTTCCCAGTCTTATTCTATACAAATTCTTCGATTTTTGTATCTCCCGAACCAAGGGAACATTTACCTCCAAATTTACACCACGCGATATAATTACTATCTGTATTTATCATCCAAGAAGAATTCCCCATAAGAGCTAACAATTCTTCTTGTATGTAGATTCTCCCTTTAACATCCTTTTCTCCATACCACCTTCTCCACCCGGTGTTAGGTTCGCTACAACATTAAATTTCTCCTCACAAGTTGACCCCTGTTTGGCCCTCTTATGTGAGTTCAGAATAACATTCGCCTTTCAACCTGAACATCTGATGAAGGAACTTATGGTCAAACCATACGTGTACACCCTCACGACATCACATTCCACTTTTAAGTGGGTTGCTTATTTCTCACCATTGAATCTCCGCTCTTACGAGCTAAGGAAAAATTTCTTTAAATTTTCACTCTCAATTGGTCATATCCTGACATATGTCCAAGCCTTTGGATACATTGCGTTCGTTTGGCTAGCACATGCCGTCTTCGCCTTTCGAGTATTGCTACTGCTGGTTCTCTTCGATGTTACACCCAACTCTTTCTCTCCCATTCCAACCTTGTTGGATGTGTCTAATTTGACCCCATTCCTACTATAGCTGTACCCGGAAGTCTCAAGTCGCGCCTTAGCCTTCTATATCATCCAGGACTTCCGTGCCATAATATCGGTGACTTCAACTACGGTCATCCTTCTTTAAATAAATCAATTAACCTCAATATATATTTGCCTCCTGCTGTTCACCCAACTGTCTTCGCCTGACGTACTACATTGTTCGGCACACGAATACACCCGATCGCAATACGATTAGCTATCATATGCATCATAGCACGAGAACGAAATTTTACTAAAGGAATCAACAATCCTAAACATAGGGCTCTATATCAAAGAAAGTTACGCTGGAAGCATAATAGGCTGCACAGATCCTAAAGGACACTAGAACCTGATGCTCTGATACCACCTGTGACACCCCGACTAATTAAATACCGGGTAGCTACTCCTTTATTAAATTAATACAAAATGTCAAGTTGGTCCAGTTAACATCATCACTGTCGAAAACATTTTAATTATTACTAACCGCCTAGTATTTAAAAAGTAAGATGTCAAATTTTAAATTAAGTCTGATTAACATACAAGAAAAGAATTATGAAAGAATATCATAACCATACACCATAAAGTCTCAATAAAGTAACCAACAAATAATAATAAGTCCGGAGGAAAACTCCTCACAACAATCCCACCTCTGAAATAAATAAAACAGTATATCCTGAATTAATTACATGCCAACAATCCGAATAACTGAAAAATGAAATGTCTCTAATAGAAATGGGCGACATGCCCTACAAATGATGAAAACTGAATAGAGTCAAGACAAAAGAAGCGTCTACTAGCAAGGCCCTGTAACTTCCACAAACAGCTACAGCTCGTCACCTGAATGGAAATCCTATGCATGGTGTCCTTGTGGCTGGGCACCTAAAAGGTTTTTACAAAAAAATAGATTTGAAAGCAAACGGGTCAGAGCCCGAAAGTGGAGAGTATTTTAAAAACAGCAAGGGCTTTAATAACATTAAAACAATGAATGCAAAATACATGTTAGGACGTGCACTCACATGAAATTCTCACCTCTCGACTAATTGTGCACTCTTAACGTACCGTATCCATCTAAGCGATATTCGTAACCAACTAAATCGTCATAAGTTCTAACCTTTCTACTCGATTCACAATATAAATTCCCAGCATTAACAATTAAATAGAAGGCTTTACTTAAACTCAGATTCTCAATTGATTAGCATTACCATTGACTGGAGGTTATCCCCTTATTTATCTTCTCAAGGAGTTACTATAAATTATTCTCATAATTAAACATGACAAGTCTGTTTATTTAACTGTATCATTCACATCATAAATATACAATACGATCACGCCGAGACTAAGCTGTGGTGCACACATACTCTGATATCCATCCCGGTACATCACGTACGTAAAGATCACGCATTCCGAATCTCTCAGGAATCGTTCTCAAATAACAACAATCAAAATCAATGGAGGCGAACACAGTCACATCACATGGGTCACGCACATACCTACGCTCCCACGATCATCAGTCTTATAAACTTCCCAATAAGTCCTTCTCTGACCTATGTCCTCGAGGTACCAATCTAAATCCCCCCGTAGGCACAACAAAGATTAGATGGCACAAAGCGAATGCAAACCTCCCGTGATAGCAAGTATGGTAGGTATGTCATACACATAAATCATATACTAAGCATTCACACATCTTAGATATCTCATTATTAATAAAGGTATATTCTACATCCTTATACCATTATTCCAATTTTATACATTTTTAAATCTTCCGATAATATATAATGTAGACTGTCGACACATCTCACGTCATAGTTTCTTGTAATTAAAACCTATCTCAAAGGGATTACTAAGTCTCCTATTATTCCCACATATAACATCATTATTCTTAAGATCCTTACTTCTGCCCCAAACCTCATTTCATCAAATTATTCTAATTTACTCCTTTAACCCTAATATTATCTCACTCATCGAATTTTATTAGATTTCATAATAATTCCTCAAATTGAATTCTAACGCAGGTCCAAATTTTATAACCATACCTACTGGTCTTCCTTAAGTCTAAGGATATTCATAAAATCTCCATTAATAATTTTCAAAGGGTTAACATCATTAAAATTTAACTAGGGAAAATATTACTCATTCTGGGAAGGTCGATCGATCGACCTTGAACATCGATCGATCGATGGTGGTCGATCGATCGACTGATGAATGTCGATCGATCGATTGCACCAGATAAGTTACGGACTGCTTCGTTTTGCAGTCCTCAAATCGTCCCAAAAATCCATTACTATACATGAAACTTCATTCTAACGTTATAATATCATCAAATAATCATCCTACAACATTGTTAACGTTCTAAAACTAATTAATCATCACCCAAAGGCCTTATTTAGATCAAAATATCATCAAGAACCCTAGTTTTCTATTTCTTTCAAAATCAACAATAATCCTCTTCTTAAATCCGTTTTTTGAATTATCAAGGGCTATAGTATGAATTCATAATTCATCCAGAATATGTCTACATGCAAATCCTAACATGGTTTATAGTTTTAATCCTCAAATTCATGGGTTTTTTTTATCAATCTCCCAAAACAATGCAATTTTCATAAATGTCTAAGCATGGAAGAAACATTCGTTGCAAATAACGTAATTAAACCACTTGCCTTGGATTTTTCTCTGAATTTGGTGTTGAATTGATGAAGGTTGCTCTCTCCTTTTTCTCCCAAGGTTGAAGGTTGAAGATGGAGGTTGTTTTTCTCTTTTGGGAACTTCTCCTAACCTCTCCTAAAACTCCCGTTGCCCTCAACTCAGTTAATAGCTGGTAATGGGTTAGTGGGTTATAAAATTCCCTATTTTAAACTCCCAAAATTCGTTGGTCATAAATCCTCAAATTCCAAAATGACCAAAATACCCTTTTTAGTTGTCGGTATGGCCTACAAATGCCCCGGGACCCAAACTAAACCCCCGGCTAGTGTTTTCTGACTATTTCGACCCTTCCGGACACGTTGGCGCACTCAAAATGACCATACGGTTGATAAAAATAAAATTCACTTTTTAATTAAAATAATTATATTCCTGACACGACTGTCACACGCGTCCCAATAAAATTTCCAAATTGCCGTATTTTCATCTCACGACAAATTCAATATTTTCAATATTCATATAACGTTATAATCAATTACCAACTCACATCTCGTTAGTATTTTATCCGGATTAATTCTCAATTAATTCACATTTAATTTAATTCATCCCATAAATATCCATAAAAGTACGGGGTATTACAAATGAGTAATTTAACTTTTTATTGAGGGGGTCCACTTTTACTTCATCATTTAGCTACTTATTTATAGAGTTCCTTATCATTCAACTGCAATTCATAACTTCTAGGTGATAACCCAATTGAATATTCTCACCTAAGTGCACTTACACCCCTATAACTGCCATTTACATGTCCAACCCATGTTCAAAGCTTCGACAAGTGTCAAGCAGTTGTGTAGCTATTTGCGTTAAACTAGATTAACATCTTCATGGCTTAAATTAATGGATTGAGTCTCCACGTGGTTTCCTTCTATTGTTTTGCCATAATAGTGTGTAAACATACACATTGCACTAATGGATTTTTAGAATAATTAAGTAATGAACTGTTAAGATTCATGCACCATCGTCCCACATTTGTGTCATCTTTAATCCATGGTAAATGTCGCATAAATAAATATCTCTTGGCAGTGAAGTAATCTCTATCACAACTCATTAGTATTTTAGTATTTCAACTAAGCTTATTGTCTAATCTACATCCATGAAGACATTTTAGATTTTATCAACGGAGAAAAACTACTCAGATGGCCTGAGAAGCTGAGGTCACCCCTACACAAAAGGGATTGAGCCTAATGGTGCGAGTTCCATAGAGACTAAGGACATGACACAGCCAACTACTTCTCCATGAAGAAAAAAATTTAAAGGTTGGTTAGGCAAGGGATGCAGTGTTTTCTAAAGGAGGCTTGAGGGATACAACCATTGACTAAAAGGTTGTATGCTTAATATCTACTTTAGTTTCTATATTCAATTAAATAGCCAAAGTGTAGATTTTACACACATGCTTTGTATTTCCCTTACAATATATATATATATATATATATATATATATATATATATATATATATATATGTGTGTGTGTGTGTGTGTGTGTGTGTGTGTGTGTGTGTGTGTGTGTGTGTGTGAATGATAGTTTTAATCATAAATCATCTCCTGTTCTTATGAGAAACCTTATGAGAATTCTTCATAGTTTTACCTTATCCCCATTTATAATCTAATGAGAAGTCTTTCTCTTATCAGATTTTGGAAAAGAAATCTCATTGACCAATTATCTCGGAAGATTATTTGCCTCGGGAGGAGTCTAACGAGGAGACGAAGTGATAGCCATAATCGACCTATGGAATACCTGATTTGCAAGAGCATTTCAGGATCCATGATGCTTCAATTAGCCATGAGGGCTCATAATGCTCGTTCTTATCTCTCGGAATGCTTCAATTAGCCACGGGGGCTCATAATTCTCGTTCTTAGCTCTCGGGATGCTTCAATTAGACATGGGATCTCATAATGTTTCAATTAGCCATGGGGGCTTACAATGCATGTTTTAGCTTCTGGATGATTCAATTAGCCATGGGAACTCATAATACCCAGCCATGGATGGCTTAATATATATCCGATTATAGATTGGGGAAGCTTCGTAATACCTAGCCTGGGGAGGCCTAACAATAACCCAATCAGAGGGCCAACGACTTAATCGTCCGCAGACAATCCAATATTTTTGCTGTTACATTCAATCTGAGGGGCCAAGGACTTAATCATTCGCGGACAATCCTATATTTCTGCAGTAACAATCAAAGGGGCTAAGGACTTAATTGTCTACGGACAATCCTATATTTCTGTAGTAACATTTAATCAAGGGCTAAGGACTTAATCGTCGGTGGAAAAATTTAACAATTCTGTAGAAAAACCTATTGCCACAGTATTCAGTAGTGCAGAAAGCAATGTGCAAACAAAAAGTGACTGCAACATAACATCAATAATTCAGGCAGAGCTGATCACAAATGGCTGCAGCCTCACTGGCCGCAGCCTATTCTCAAGTAAAATAAAGACCGAAGATTATTCAAGATTATAAGTGGTATCAATCAAAGTCTGCGACATGATAGAGAAAACTTGCAAAGATATAAAATGAACGAGTGAAAAATTGTCATGCAGTCAGAAGGTTAAATATCCATTACTATGTATGGTTTAGGGGTCGCACCATTACCAAAAGGGACGCAACCCTATTTAAAATTTGATGTTCAAAAGATGCAATATTATTTTAATATGGCCAAGAGTACAAAAATTACAATCCTATGAGGTTGCATCATCCTCATCACCTGCACCTGCTGCAGTCTCAGTTTCTTCATCATCTGGCGCAATATCTTCCATTAATTACTTGGCTCTCGCGTTTGTCGCTGCCCTGATCTCTAACACACATTCGTTGTGCCCAACATCACCTAACGTCCAGTACATGGCTTGTTCTTTGGATTCTGGAAAGTTTTTTATCACTCTGTGCCGGACCTGATGAACACCGAGGAGATATGCCTTATTGTTGGTCAGAAAGAATTCATTTGATTTCGTGAAGGCTGCCACAGCATCATCCACAGCTTTCTGTAGCATTGCGGCATGGTCATTATCCTTTTGTTGAAAGGCTGCGACATGATCATTATCTTTCTGCTGAAGAGCGACAGTATGTCTTTGCTCCAACTCATCGTACTTCTTCTACAGAAGATTAAGCTTTTGATCAGAGGCTACAGCATGTTGAGCAGCATCCAAAGCCTTCGCCTCAACAATTTTCAAAGCCTCTGCAGCTTGTGTAAAATTAGTTTCATCATTTTTTTGGGCTTGAGTTGCTGCCAGTTTTTTGGAGTCCTCTTCCATTTTAGTTGCCTCAAGGGCCGTAGCAGATGATTATTTACCAGCTTCAAATGAAGTGCCCCTGACCGTCTTCAAGTCAGTCTTATGAATTCTCTCCGCAACTTGATGAAGTTTATATAAGCCTTCATACTTTGTCCTCTAGGACATAACAATGTTCGAAACCTAAAACTTTGAAGGCTTCGTTAGTGTGAAGAAATAATTAAAAAAGCAAAATAATGAAATACTTACCCGCAACAAGCTATGGAGGGCATATTCCTCCAAATCCTCGTGATCTTCTTCAACCAGGCGGTCAAGATCAATATTATCTGCCACTATTCTCATTATGCTGACCGCCCTAGAATATGTGTCCCATGAAGAATTAGGATTACGTTGTCTCAATTGAGGTCGCGAATGGCCATCAGGGCCAACACTTGCCCTACTTTGGGGAGTTGGCAAATTGGCATTAATTACCATAATGTTTTGCGAAGGAGGAGAAGGAGATCTATAAAGAGAAACATGTATGGGGTTGTGCCCACCTTGAAAGTCCCTAGGGGACATTAGTCTTGCTGCGGTAAGCAGATCTACAATATCATCATCAACTTGCTTCTCCCTTGCCGCAACAACATTATCAGGGGCTACAAACTTCTTTGTAGGAGGGACTACACTAGTCTCTGCCTAGTTGTATGCTGCAGAGGCTCTGCAGTTAGTTCATTTATAGGGGTTGCCTCCTTTTGTGCCATCTACCTCTTTCACCCTTTTTTCCTTCGGGCTTGGTTAAGTGGCGCGGCATCCTAGTCCATTTCTAGTAATTGGGCAACCAGAAAATCACGGTCAATCTCCTCACCTGAAATTAGGAACAATTGATTAAAAAGGGGAGGAGGCTGCAGAAATAATATTATAATGAAATATTAGATGTTAAATTTAACCTTCCGTGGTCATCTTCTTGGGGATCTCCTTGGACGCAAAGTATCCTTGTTCAAGAATGGAGGTAGAAGTAACCAGTTCAGAAAACCTTTTCTTCGAATCAGCTAAGTGGGTTATGTCCTCAACTCTCTTCTCCTGATTGTCCCTAAGTTTCAGACTATTAATATTTGTAACATTAGAAAATATGAAGTGTTAGTATGAGACAAAATATTAAAATATCAAGGGTTAGTATGGACCGCAGACAGTATATACCCTTTTTGGATGGACGTCCCCAAGTCCGCAACATTTTAACAGATTGTTCCCTTTCAGTTTCTTCTGGGAAGATTTCCCAACCATCCCCAAACACAAAGAAATTTTTTCCTTTCCAGATGTTCACACTGTTAGGTCTGTCAGTATACAAATACCTATCATCGCTCCACAACATGATATAGTAGTAGCACGGGAATTCTTTGGAGTTTTCCTTCGGACTCTAAAATTGGAAGAACTTCGCATACATGATATCTTTATCAAAGTGCATTTGCCAAAGTATCAAACCAGCAAGGATGGCCCTCCAGCAATTGGGATCCAATTGGTCTGGGGCCATGTTAATGGCACACAATAGGCACAGGAATAGGAAGCTGCAGCCCTAGAAGGAAGGTATAGAGGGAAAAAGAAAACACTATTAGGAACCACCGAACATCACCTTTGTTCCGCAGAAGGAAGTTTGTTGATTGTTCCTTCAGGGAACTTAAAAGTTGCGAAAACATCAACAATCTAGTCCTCACTCATAATTCACCTGTGATTGAGCACGGTAAGGGCCTTTTTAGAGGATCGATCGCGGATAGAAGCTTCAGTTGGATGATTCCTAATTTTTGGGGGGACAGTCTTTGTCCCATCAGTTTCTGCGGACACTACTTCGGTAGGAGGATTGTTTCTGGAGCTTGTATCCTCCTCCATACCTTATGTATCCTGCCTAGTATCCCTTTAGCTCAAGGAGTCCGTAGAGTGAGAATCAAGGATGAAGTAGTTAGGGCAGTCTCTAAGCGGACAAGGCCCAATAGACTCCAAAGGCTTTACAAATGGGATCTCCGGAGGAGAAATGCCAAAATGATACTTCCAAAAGTCATCCAGGAAATATTAAGGGTTCCAACTTATAGGGCCGAAGCAAGACCTGAAAAGAAGAAGGGCTCCATAATTAGGTACCGCAGCTACTGTGGTTGAGAAGCGTCTTAGAATCCACGGCATAAACAAATAGTAAAAGTGCAGAAAAATCAAAAGCTGCAACCAATTGATTCTAAAAGGCTGCAGCCAATTACTCTAAGCACCACAAAAAAATAGCACAAGTCATACTACCAGCCATGGACAAATACATAAACAGGTAATTTGGATGAAGTTCGTGTTCGCAAAGATTGAAAACCCATGATTCGAGGGGTTTTTCCGAGAACATCAAGAACGTGTTCTTGGCTCAAAGAAAATTTTAAAATGGGGTCAAGGTGTGGATTAAAACCCAAAAAATTTGAACTGCTATCCTACAATCCAATTCAAACACCTCAAGTTACCCAACTTACGTCTACCCAAAAGACAAAAAATGGCACCAGATAGGGGATAAGGATTACAACATGTTTTAAATCCATAAATCCAAAATTCACATATCCTATATGTTTTAGCAATGGTGTGAAAAGATACTAGTCCTACCAAATAGTTCAACATCGCCAAACCCTAGTTTCTACAACAAATTCAGAAATTAAAAACAAAGAAAAAGGGATTTTCAATGTAAACTCAACCATACAAATTCATTGGTAATCAAAATAGATCGTTTATACAAATGTTATATAGAAGGAATAACCATCAAGATTGTTATGGAAAAATAGAGACAAATTTCAAGCTATAGAAAGATGAAAGGTTAATATGAAAAATTACCTAGAAATGGAAGAAAAATGAAGAATCACTGGTTGCTCAGCCTTTGCTCCGCCTCAAATGGCCTTGAACCACCATTAAATAGTTGGTGGAAAACATCAAAAGGAAAATGATAGAACTTTTCTTTCGATGTTCTCTCAAGGTTTATGAAAGGTAATGATCATCACGGCCATAACCCATTTATATAAGAGGGCACGAGAAGATGAAGCGCCACTTTGCAATGACCGCGGTAACACTTGAACATAAATAAAGCTGCAGCCCCAACTTGCCAGCTCTTGGCACCACAACTTGGGGGCATATTGATATGGCCAATATAGTCCCTACTTCCGTAGATGGATTAACAAGAAGCCGCTGCCTGGAATCAAACAGGTCGCGGCACTATACATCCATCCTTAACTTGCATTAGCCGTTGCCTGGCCTCAGATAGGCCGCGACACCCCTTTAGCATGGCCACTGCTTGGGATCAAACAAGTCACGGTACCCTTCCGACTTGATACTACCTAGGCTTTAAAAGGCCACGACCCTTACTCATACACCACAGTTGCCAGCTGTCCAGATTGTTGAAGGATTCCTCATTCTTCAGACTTATTTGTACGTCGCGTGTCCTAAGCATGTGACACCGCCCTTATATATCCTATAAATATAGGTTCTCACCTCAGAATAGGGGGATCAAACACTACCTCTCTCTAGAGCTACACCCCATTGGGGGGCTTTCCAGGTAGCAACCGGTACACAAACTGCCTTGCAGTTCATATTCAGTCTACCTAGATTCACTATACTCATGTATTCTCTTCTCTTCTCTTACTTGTATGACTCTTTAGGCCCAATCATATTGTATTGTACAATGCATATAATGATAGTACGGTAACAAAGTGGATATAGGCTCATTTTTATAACCGAAGCACTTTATATTTTATGGTCTTTCCCTTATTGCTTGCTTTAATTTTATTCTACACTTGATATGATGCTTGAGAATGACTTGTGTCCGACTTCTCATATCATCGTTGCTCTTACAAACTTTTATTTCTTAAGGCATAAAATATCTGGTATCCACCTTGAGATAACACCACTAACGATGCCACGTTTCTCGGGATCATTCAGGCACCTCACATTCTACTACATCAGACGTCGCTTCATAAAATATCATTTTCTCCCCCACCCACAAATCACTTCCCTCCCCTCGTAATTAATAAAACATTGAAGTATCTTAATTTCTTTGTCCTTCCTATTCACCCCTGTGACTAAGAACCCCCTCCCCCTGTCTCCGTATTATTTCCCCTCTCTTGTCTTTAATTTTCTCGAATAACATCAATGCCTTACTCTCACTTCCTCCGTAAGATACTCTCGCAACCTTATTAAATCCCTCTACCATATCCTCCACCCATCCTTCTTACTCATTTTCCTATCCCTCCCTCTCCCACCCCTCCTCCTCCCTCTCTTCATTATCATCTTTTATCCATTCCTTCGCATTGTTCAGAATAATATCACCGAGCACACTATTAACTATGTCCAACTCTAACTCCTCGTCCCCTATCTCAACTTCAATCTCCTAATTCCAAAAAATTAATAGTGTTTGGATACTTTTCCAACCTCCCCACCCCCCTCATTTCACCCGAATCAAACATGGATACGCCCCTTCAAAAAAATTATTTATATTCTCACTAGCGAACCACAGTTTGATTGTGCTCATGGTACCCTTCCTCCATCTCTCATACTTCCACACACTCTTTCATGTCTTCTAATATGTTATTTTTCCTTCCCATTTAGACTTTATTTCCCCAAACATGCCATTTATTAACAGCTTTACCCAAATTTATAAGGGACCGTAATTTTTTAAACTCAACATGGAGTTCCCATAATAAATATCTTTATGGCCTGCTTTTCTGGAGATGACACCAGTTCCCCAATTTAACCAAAAGAATATTCCTTCCAGGGACTGTTCTTCATACACCTCTGTCTACCAAGACCCATGTGTTTTCCCATAAATGTGCTATGCTTCCCATCTGGCTATAGGTACCCACTCACTTTATTTTCTGAACCCATGCCTACACTTACCTTAATTTCTTCCTAGATGTTTTTCTTTTTATTTCCTCTCATGTTAGGAGAATCTCCTTTATCCTTACCCCCCAATCCCAAATGTGGGAATGTTCAATCATTTCCCATCCTTGTCAGTCCATCGGACTCCTTCTAAGCGACTGCATCTCCGTCTCCGACAATATATATATATACCTGTATATATGTAACGCCCCAACCCGAGTTTAGGTCACCTTTAGGTCAACGAGCACCGAGCCAAGGAGTTAAATGGGGAAGGAAAAAGTCTAATTTTATTATATAAGAAAAACCTTTTTAATTGAACTATTTATTAAAGATTGATTTTCATTAAAATTATAGAACCACTAACAACGTTGATTGCCCTTTGGGCCTTACTCGCGTCCTTCTCGGCATCTCAACTCGAAAGTACTTGGGTAGGGTGGGGTTTTAACATAAAAAATAGGTGTGAGCGAACGCTCAGCAGGGTGGGTAATACTAAGCTATACGTTTTTTTTACAAAAATACTATACATATAGCATGTATTTTAATCAATTCTGAAAACGTTTAACAATTTAGTTAGCATTAATGCAACTACTATGCAATGCACCCGAGCGATGAGTTCATACTCACACTTAACTATTTCATACCACCATTTAAACACTATTAATCACGATTTATTCTTTAGTCTCCTTTTTATCACATTTCCTTAGGTTGTTTTACTTACACATTTTCGCGCATAACCATTATCATTTCCTTTTTTCATTATCCTTTCTCAGAATCTTCCACTATCCATATACCTTAACGAGCTCCACACCGTCGGCTATGCTACCATATGCTCTGGCTAGTGATTTTGGGTGTTTCACCTCATGGCTCTGGGCCCTTGTTAATTATTTTTGGTGTCATCTAAGCCCTTGTTGATTTCTTTTAATATTTTTGCTAATGTCCACATTATTCCATGATTTTACCATTTTCATCATTTCTACGATTTATTTCACCATCTCATGTTATCAACGTGCCATTTTATCCATTTTTCACCAAAAGTCGACTGATGAGGTCTAACGAGGAAATCCAACCACTAGGACACTCAATTTGTTAAAATTGTCATTTTGTCATTTATTTCATAATAACTTTGCGAAAAACAAGTTTAACTCGTTATGGCACTCTAAGCCAACATTTTCTTTCAAAATATCCTTTTTATGATTTTATGTCCTGAATCATGCTTCATTGTTTTATGTCTTCTACATAAAATACACTCAACCATTTAAAGACCATTTTAACCAAATGTCCACTACTTAGCCCTATTATTCCATATGACTCTAAATATCATTTTTTCTTCATTCTAACAATTAACACATATTTAGGCTTGTCTTCTACATTTAATCATCAACTCATAAAACCCATTTCAACATATTTTATCAAGTCTAAAATGCCAACTTCTATCATACTACATGATTATACATATGTTAAGGAGGATTTCAAGCCTAGAAATTTCTCAAAATAAACTAAACAAGATATAAATCACGGGTTTACATTTTTCATGTTTTCTTTCCATATTTCAAGGTAAAATGTCATTTATTAATAAAACACCCATTTAGGGTATGTCTTCTTTAAAAATTAATTTTTGTAAGACTTTGATATATTAGTCTAACACTCCGCTTAATTAAATACCGGATGATCAGTTTTCATTAAATTAATTCAGAATATCCACTTGGTTCAGAATATGCATCACTATCGAAAACTTTATTATTAACACTAACCACCTAATATTTAAAAAAGTTGATGTCAAAATTTTATCTTTTAATTAACATAAAGTCAAATTAACCAATTACTAATCGTACACCATTTAAACGAAACTCACATCAAATAAAATGGCTAAAGTAATAAATGAGGCTGGAGTAAACACTTCCAGCCTAAATCCCAAATACAATAATCCACAAAAATAACCCAACAACTGAAAGGAGTAAAATTAAATAGATCCACAAATCTCTGAATGTCTGAATAATAAAAAGGGAAAAATGCCCTAACTAAAATAGTTAACTCAAAATGGAGGAATGAGAATCATAGAGGCGTATACTACCAAGTCCTATAACTTCCACACCAGCTATAACTCGTCAAATGAATGGAACTCCTATTCTTGGTGTCCTTGTGGCTGGGAACCTAAAATGATTAGAAAAAAAAAAGAGATTTGCAATAAACGGGTCAGAGGCCGAGTTGAAAACAGTTTAAAAATGAGGAAGTACTTAAATGAAAACAATAGCACATATAGTGTACATGTTAGATCCTCTTACTCTCACTTGAGATACTCGCCTCTCATCTAATGTGCACACCTAATGCGCTTATTTAACCCATCCTAGTTATGCTACCCCACATAACTAGTCCGAAGATAACTATTATCACACCATTAATTTAATGCGTTTACCCGTATCACCCATATCCCATATTACCACATGTTTAAGGATTGTTATTCATATACATAACCGTTATTCACATAGGTATTTTTTTCCTCACTAAAACATTTCAAATATCATTATTTCCATATCTACAAAACACGCACGGTAGAAGAAGTAATAGGTATACATATATATATACTAGCACCCCTGGGTTAGGGCCCCTTTGGTGCAATGCATACTCTGTTATCATGTTCCGGTGCATCACTCATTCCATGAAGGAATATAGGTTCAATCTATCGCGAACCATCAAAACAAACACACATATTGGAGGCGAACACAGTTCCAAACCCATGGGATACATACATACCTACGCACCCATATGACCGTCAACACTATCGTTCTCACTGATAGCCCATACCAAGGTTCTATGTTTTAGTGATACGAATCAAAATCCCCCCGAAGGCTCCTCAATATATGATCGTCCATAACACGCAACCTCCCCCGATAGCAAGTAGCGTAGGTATGTTATACACACATTAATTCAATTAAAAGACACATACACACAACCTATAATAATCATTAGGTATTCACGCAACCCAAGTCCCCGAATTTTTATGTAGTATTATTATCTCTAATACTTACGTTATTATATCCGTATGATTAATCTATCTATTATATATATTCCATACTGCCCTCTAATTCCAACCTATTTCCTTTGTAGCTACACAATCATCTCACCATTAGTCTATGTGATGTAGTCACTCATGAATAGTGTTGGTCATTCTCTCTCAATTGAATTAACCTCGTAAGATTTTAACTTGTCCAGGCAAAATTTAAAATTTCTAAAAACTTGTTAGAAGTGGGGGAAATCTCGTTCAAACGAAACTTCGAAAGAATTAAGGGCTGAATTCGAACTAGGTCATTCGAACGAATTACTCTCTGAATTCTCATAGGATATGTCGTTAAAATTCTCGTTCGAACGAGGTCGTTCGAACGAGAAACCGAAGGTCATCCATGTCAGTTCTGAACCTACGTTTTTCCATCTTTTCATCGTCCAATTTTCTCCAACTCTCATTCTAACTCAACTCCAACGATTTAAAAACTATACCCACTAGTAATAGAATGGTTCCCAACATATTTTTAACATCAAAACCTCAAAATTATAATCCGAATTCAGATTTATTCCTTAAATCATCAAAAAGCCCTAATTTCACATAATCACCCTTAATTATAACTATACCCAAATTTAAATTCATGATTTCAACATACAAAATTCAGATTTCTAATCCTTAATATATTGTTATTCCTCTACATGAAAAACCTATACCATAATCGTAGATTTAAAGCCCAATTTCAGTCCCAATTACATACTAGCATGAATAAACCACCAACTAAATTAACATGGATATTATATGCTCTAAAATTAATCAAGATAAACACCTGACTTTTCATGATGTCTGATTTGTTGAATGAAATTAGTGTAGGTGCGTTATCATCTTCCCGATCTACACGTTGGTGGTGTTTTTGGTGGAAGGTGACTGGGTTTGGCCTTGGGACTCCTAGGAACCTCTTCTCCTTCTTCCTCTTGGACTCTCTCCATTTTTGCAGATCATACCCCTAGCTGCTGCTACGTAAAGGATTATATATTAATCTAATTTTCGTCCATTAATTAATCCCAAATTTTCAAAAGACAAAAAGACCCCTCTAGGGTGTCGGGTTGGCCTAAAGTTGCCTCGGACTCCAAACTAAACA
The DNA here is from genome assembly GCA_949130495.1 of Sambucus nigra. Classification (NCBI taxonomy): domain Eukaryota; kingdom Viridiplantae; phylum Streptophyta; class Magnoliopsida; order Dipsacales; family Adoxaceae; genus Sambucus; species Sambucus nigra. Next base: position 694,834,672 of record OX422210.1, read on the forward strand.
CCCGAGTAGGATTTTCTGACTATCTCGACCCTTACGGACACATTGGCGTACTCAAAAAATCCATTCGAAAAAATAAAAATAAAATTACCTTTTAATTCCTCATTTAAGTCTCGATAGGACTCTCACGCGCATCCCAACTAAGTGTAATGTAACTGCCGTATTTTTCACTCACGACAACTTTAATATTTTCATAATCATATATTACTTTACTCACTAAGTTATATTCAACATAATTATCACCAATAAATACTAACTCTCATCATGCTAGTAATTATTTACTTAAATTCGTATTAATTACAAATAATTTCCTAGTTAAATTAATTAATCCCATAATTAAAATAAAATCTTTCAAAAATACAGGGTATTACATACTTCCCCTCTAATAACGGAATTTCATCCCGAAATTTGGAAAAGCATAAAAATAATGGTATACCTGGTAGGAACAACTCTGGATACTTGTCGCGCATCTCATCCTCCCGCGCCCGGGTAGACTCCTCGACATTATGATGCCGCCACTGCACACATACTAATGGCACTACTTTTGACCTCAATTTCCTCTAGCTATTGTCTAGGATAGCAACTGGCCACTCCTCGTAGGAACTATCGGGGTGTAGGTCAATCTCCTCTAAAGAAATATGAGTGTGGGCCATGTCATTTCGAAGATATCTCCTCAGGGAAGAAATATGGAACACGTCATGAATCCTATGCAAGTGCTCCGATAACCCAAGTCTGTAAGCTACTTATCCAATCCGCTCAATAATAGGGAATGGCCCTACGTACCTCAGTGCCAACTTACCTTTCTTCCCAAATCGCATTACCCCCATTCATAGGAGATACTCGTAACAACACTTGGTCCCTCATAAAGAACTCTCTGAATGACCTTTTGGCATTGGCATAGCTCTTCTATCTATCCTGAGCAACCCGAATACGACTGTAAATGATCTCAATCCTAGTCGAGGTATCCAGAATCACCTCTGGCCCAAGTAGCTTGTTGTCTCCTACCTCTAGCCAACACGCTAAATAACAATAAGGCCTACCATATAACGCCTCTAATGGAGCCAAGATAATAGTAAACTGGTAGGAGTTATTATAAGCAAACCCCACCAGTGGAAGGTATTGCTCCCAACCCCTGCCAAAATCAAGGATACATATCCTCTAACATATGATTTGACCACTCTGTCCGCCCATCCGTCTGCGGGTGATAGGCTGAACTTAAACATAACTCTGTACCCATGGCCTCCTGGAAGCTCTCACAAAATCGGGACATAAATATCTCGTCTCGGTCGAACACAATATCGAGGGGCACCCCATGGAGTCTCACTACCTATGCAATGAAGATCTGAGCGTACAGCCCTGTAGTATAATCGTTTTGGACTGGTAGAAAATGAGCTACCCTAGTCAACCGATCCACAATCACCCATATGGAATCGTGACCCCTCTGCGATGTAGGCAACCCTATGATGTAATCCATGGAAATGCTCTCTCATTTCCACATAGGGATCTCTAATGGCTGAAAGAGCCCGACGGTCTCTGGTGGTCCACTTTTACCAACTAACAAGTGGCACATTTCGAAACAAACTCTGCGATGTCCTTCTTCATTCCACTCCACCAGTACTGTCGCCTCATATCCTGGTACATCTTATCCCTTTTGGGATGTATCTCAAATAATGATCCATGCGACTCCGTCATCACCGCATGTCGTAACTCCTCTCCCTCTAGAACTACTAGTCTGCCATTAAAAACGCAAGCCCCCATATGAGCTCACAGAGTATGACTCTACCCCCACGGCTAGATGTTGTACAATTCGATCCTCATAGAATGAGTTTGCTTCCTGAGCCTGTATCACCTTATTAATGATCTCGGGTGTAACTATCATCACTTACATGAATGAGCGGGCGACCGCATCCTGATGTCCCAGTTCCTTCCATTTCGCATTCCACACCTCGGCCACCTCACCTGCTGGCCTACGGCTCAACGTGTCTGCTACCACGTTAGCCTTCCTCGGGTGGTAATGGATGTCGAACTGGTAGTCCTTCAAAAATTCAAGCCACCTTTACTGACGCATATTCAACTCCCGATGCGTGAATAGGTATTGCAGTGACTTGTGATCTGTGAATAAGAAAAATTTCTCCCCCAAGAGATAATGTCTCCATATTCAGAGTGTAAACACGACTGCCTCTAACTCCAAGTCATGGGTGGGGTAACTCCTCTCATGGGTTTTAAGCTTATGGGAAGCATAACATATAGCCTTATCCTTCTGCTGAAGCACACCACCAAGTCGTAGTAAGGATGCATCAGTGTAAACCAGGTATTCCACCCCCGGCCTGGGTAGTGCTAGAACTGGTGCTGAAGTCATCTTGTCCTTTAGCTCATCAAAAGCCAACTGGCAGACATCATCCCATATAAATGACACCCCTTTGTGAGTCAAATATATCATCGGACCCGCTATCTTCGAGAATCCCCAAATAAATTGCATATAGTATCCGGATAGCCCCAAGAAACTACGTATCTCTATCGGCGTCGTGGGCTGTCCCCACTCCCTCACCGCTGAAACTTTCCTCGGATCTACAAATATCCCCTCTTCAGAGACAATGTGCCGTAAAAACTGAAATTCTCTCAGCCAGAACCCACACTTCTCATATTTCGCACACAACGCAGGCTCTCGGAGTGTCTGCAAAACCAGCATCAAATGCTCGGTATGCTCCTCCTCAATCCGAGAATAAATCAGGATGTCATCAATAAATACAATGACAAACTGATCTAAGAACTCTCTGAACACCATGTCCATCAAGTCCATAAATACAACCGATGCGTTGGTTAGACCAAATGGAATAACCCTAAACTCGTAGGATCCATATCGCGTCAAGAAGGTAGTTTTAGACATGTCCTCCTCTCTGATACGTAAGTGATGGCATCCCAACCTCAAGTCTATCTTCGAGAAGTAGGCAGCACCCCTCAACTAGTCGAATAGGTCATCGATTCAGGTCAACGGATACTTATTCCATATCGTGACCTTATTCAACTCCCAGTAGTCCACACACAATCGTAACGACCCATTTCTGTTCTTTACGAACAGTACAGGAGCGCCCCAAGGAGAGGTACTCCTACGGATGAAGCCCTATCCCAACAACTACTCGATCTGATTCCGTAACTCCCTCATTTATGCTGGAGCCATATGGTAAGGTGCACGGACTATCGGTTGAGTTCCCGGTGTCAAGTCTATCACAAACTCTATCTCTCTGCTAAGTGGTAGCCCTGGTATATCCTAAAATACATCATCGAACTCATGAACAATTGGGATAGAATCAAGTGGAATCACCACCTCCTTAGAGGTATCCTCCTCTATATAATATAAATGGGTGGACGAACCTCCCTCAGGATGAGGCATCTCCACCAAAAACATCTCCTAACCCGGTATGGCAAACACAATACAATGAATATAGCAGTCAATCATTGCCCTACACATAGCTAGCCAATCCATCTCGATAATAGCATCATACTCATGCATATATAAGACAAGCATGTCGGCCGGTAAGATCAATCTCCCAATCTCTATGCCCACTCCCAAAAATATAAAGAATATCAAAGACCCAAAGCCCAATGGTGAGTCTACACTAGTAACGATGCTCTCTACCGTGTCAAATAACCCCGTGGCATGTGCAAAACTAGTGGCAATGAAATTATGTGAAGCCCCCATGTCAAATAATATCCGCCCCAAAGTCTCCTGAATAGAAAACGTACCGTCAACCGCGGGTGGGGCCTGGGGAACTGCGGTCTAGTGGATGTTGTAGACACACCCATACTACAGTTGTTCCTGGTGGATCGGAGCTGCTGGAAAGGCTGGCAAAGTAGGTACCTGCGGTGGTGCTGGGAAGGCGGCTGGAAATATCGATCGCTGGGGTTGCCCATATATATATATATATAGTATTGCTTTTGTGCAGATCAATCCGCATTTTAAGAGTGCGGACCATAAATGTGTCACCTGGAGATGAGCTTAGAAATTATCGGTTAAATTATAGGCACTCTCTCTTTTTGGGCTCACCGCCAGGTGACACAGGTCTGGTCCGCACAAGAGCAGTATTGTGTGTGTGTGTGTATATATATATATATATATATATATATATATATATATATATATATATATATATATATATATATATATAGAGAGAGAGAGAGAGAGAGAGAGAGAGAGAAAGGCGGGATCCTGTGCACACTAAGTTTGGACACGTGCTGATGCACAGCTTGTTTTTTAAATATTAAAAAAAAATTGATTTTTTATGTGATATTTAAACATTTCAACTGACCCATATAAAAAAATTAGCTCAAAAAAAGTTTTTTTGCTATTTTAAAAAAATCAGTCAAACTTTTGTGACTTTTAAGTGCTTTAAAAACTACGAAAGTTTAATTTATTTTTTCAAAATAGTAAAAAAACTTTTTTTGAGATGATTTTTTTTATATGGGTCCATTGAAATGTTTAAATATCACATAAAAATCAACTTAAAAATATATTTTTTAATATTTTAAAAAATAGATGTGCAAACTTAGTGTGCATAGAAGTCTGTCTATATATATATATATAGAGAGAGAGAGAGAGGTTCTCATGAAGACCTCAGTTTGCAGTGCGGACTAATTTTGATAAAATAATAAAAAAAATTATTTTTGGGCCATTTTTTTATGACTTTTAAACATCTCAATAGGAGCATAAAAACAATCAGTTCAAAATGATTTTTTTGTTACTTTAAAAAAATCGGTCAAACTTTGTCAGTTTTTTAAAATAGCAAAAAAAATCATTTTGACCTGATTATTTTTTATGGTCTTACTGAAATGTTTAAAAACCATAAAAAAATCAACCCACATTTTTTTTATTATTTTAAAAAAATGATCCGCATTCAGGGTCCTCATGATATTGTTTATATATATAATATATAGTTTTTTTGGTTTTAGTCCCATTTCTAATGTTTTCTTAGTCTCCCGTCCCATGTGTTATTTAAATTGTTTTAAGTCCCATATTAGAATACACTATATGGTTGACTTACTTGAGTCTGTGACATATAGGAGTTCCAACTAGTTTGGATATCGAGACAAAATAGGATTAGATTTTTTATGAGTTACTCTTTCTCAAAAAGGTATGCAAGCTTCATAAAAAGAAATCCTAGTCCAAGCACCTCAAGATGCACTTCAAAAAGGGAAGTATTGAACTCATGAACCACATTAGGACACACACTATGCATATATGTGATATTATTATGTATACACAATTTATTTGGTGGTTTAGCTTCATCAAACATTTTTTTAAAAAAGAAAGTCATTTAAATCATTTTTTTAATCATTTGAAATAATGTTTTTGATTAATTAAAATTGAGTTTTTAAATGTTTGAGGCTAAAATTATAATTTCTTTTTGTGGAGAAAGCTTTGTGGTCAAAAGATTGAATTTCTTTAAAACCTTTTAAACTCAACTCTAGTAACTTCTTTTACCCAAACGCATGATGCGTTTTTTTTTAACTCGCACACAAATTAAGATACTAGGATAAATTGTTTCCCTTGAATTCATCGACGGTCTCAAAAGCTTCAGCTTCAATCCGCGTGCCTTCTTATCAGCCAATTAGTTTCGCATGTTCTTAGCCGTTAGATGCAACGACGAATTCGATCACTATCTTTGATTTATAACTGTCTTCTTTATCTTAAGTATATAATGTCTCTAGGGTTTCATTTTCGGGTTGGGTTGAAAGAATTAGGAGAGAGCGACGCCTGAAAAATAATAGGAGAGAAACCTCATCTCCTCCAACTGAGAAAACCAATATCGGAGCTAAGGAGACAGAACAGGTCGGCGCTAGTGAGAAATCAGAGAGAGAGTACGGTGCTCCATTTGAGAACCCGAGAGAGAGAAACCCACTTCCAAACCAAACATGTTATTTTCTTCCCAACCAAATACACCAAAGCCTAGTTTGATTACAAAAATAGGAAACCCATTTTTTAGAGTTGAAAATGCGTGGGATTTATGCGAATTGGGGTATTGCTAGTTTGACTCAAGATTGAAGACTTTTTCAATTATATATCTCCCTAGGAATCATATTCTTCACATAGAATATTTTTAGGATTCTTTATATCTATTTTTATTGAATCTTGTTGTTGTTATTATTTTGATCCAAATTTTTGTGATTTCAACTATTTTTTGAGGAATAAGACTTCTTGTTGTGTATAGATTCAGATCTGAAAAATATTTTTGGTTTCAAAAAAATATTCTAGATCTGAAATTTATACACAACAAGAAGTCTTATTTCTCAAAAAATATTTGAGATCACAAAAAATTTGGATCAAAATAATAACAATAACAAGATTCAATAAAAACAGATATAAAGAATCCTAAAAATATTCTATGTGAAGAATATGATTCCTAGAGAGATATATAATTGAAGAGGTCTTCAATCTTGAGTCAAACTAGCAATACCCCAACTCACATAAATCCCAAGCATTTTCAACTCTAAAAAATGGGTTTCCTGTTTTTGTAATCAAACAAGGCTTTGGTGTATTTGGTTAGGAAGAAAATAACATGTTTGGTTTTGAAGTGGGTTTCTCTCTCTCGGGTTCTCAAATGGAGCACCGTACTCTCTCTCTAATTTCTCACAAGTGCCGACATGTTCTGTCTCCTTAGCTCCGATCTCGATTTTCTCAATTGGAGGAGATGAGGTTTCTCTCCTATTATTTTTTAGGCGCCGCTCTCTCCTAATTCTTTCAACCCAACTCGAAAATGAAACCCTAGAGATATTATATACTCAGATGAAAAATACGGTTATAAACCAAAGGTAGTGATCGAATTCGTCGTTGCATCTAACTACTAAGAACGTGCGAACCTGATTGGTTGATAAGAAGGCACGCGAATTGAAGCTGAAGCTTTTGAGATCGTCGATGAATTCAAGGGACACGATTTTTCCTAGTATCTCAGTTTGTGAGAGGCACAAGCTTGTGAGTTAAAAAAAAACCTTCATTTGGGTAAAATAAGTTACCAGACTAAAAGGTTGTAAATACATTCAATCTTTTGACCAGAAAGCTTTCTCCACAAAAAGAAATTATAATTTTAGCCTAAACATTTAAAAACTCAATTTTAATTAATCAAAAACATTATTTTAAATGACTTTCTTTTAAAAAAAATGTTTGATGAAGCTAAACCACCAAATAAATTGTGCACATATAATATCACATATATGCAGAGTGTGTGTCCTAATGTGGTTAATGAGTTCAATACTTCCCCTTTTGACGTGCATCTTGAGGTGCTTGGACTGGGATTCCTTATTTATGAAGCTTGCATACCTTTTTGAGATAGAGTCACTCATAAAAAATCTAATCCTATTTTGTCTCGATATTCAAACTAGTTGGAACTCTTATATGGCACAGACTCAAGTAAGCCAACCATATAGTGTGTTCTCAATCTCCCCCTTTGGATATTGGAGACAAATTTTCCTGGAGTATCCGGTACTCATGGGTAAAAATGAAAAATCCTAGATTTCCAATACGAAAATCTCTATCTACTCATTCCCATCCTAGAACCGAAAATAAAATAAGAAAATACATTACTCAGCTACAATACAGGCCAATGCCCTAATAAATACGAGTAACTATGAAACCGGGTCTGAAGAGGTGCCTGAAATAATATGAACACTCAAAATGCAATATTAGTTGAGTTAGTACAAGATAAAATATATCTTGTAAGCCAGGTACTCAAGTTCTTCTCCCCCAACTTTGCTCAAATGTACAATGGGGTAAATAAAGATAATAGAAGCAAGATGTTAAACATAGTAAATATCATAATCAAGGGCAGAGTCAAGAGTCTCCTACATAAAACAGTTTTAGGAGGCGTCCTTTGTCATTTTAATAACGTCCATGCCCTAAAACCTCATAAACCAATTATTAGCGAGAAACTACCAAGGTTATGATATTTTATGTAGAAAATTATTTGAGAACTAGCATACCAATAGTTGTGCGAAGATACTCAAATCTCATACTATCTAATGGTTTGGTAAAAAGATCAGCGAGTTGTTTTTCATTATGCATGTATTCAATAATGAGATCTTTAGATTCTACAAGATCACGAATAAAATGATGTCGAATTTTTATGTGCTTAGTTCTTGAGTGCTGGACAGAGTTTTTCGAAATATTTGTGGCGCTCTAATACCAATTGAAAAATCAGTACTCAGCTCTGATACCAATTGAAAAACTGGTACTCAGCTCTGATACAAATTTTATTTAAGAATTATTTTTAGCAAAAATAATATAATTTCTCTTTTAGAAAAAGTTTAAGCAATCAATCAAATAATATTAGTCCATATATGCACGAGTGCCTAATGTATCAAATGCATATGTGCAACCGCACGTGAATACCTTTACTCGGATATGTCGTTAAGTAGAGTCGAGTCGTGTTGAGTCATCGAATAACGTTGCATGATGTACAATGGATAAGGCTCATACTAAAAATATGTTTTAACACAATATCCAAATTAGTTGAAACGTCTAAATAATATTGACTCAAGTAAGTCAAAGATTTAGGGTGTTTCACCATAACCGTCTAAAACTTCCCTCAACTTCCATATAACCTCTCCTAACTGCTCATGTCTCTTTTTATAAATAATGACAAGTGTAAAAATATAGGACCAACAAAAAAAATAATGGCATGGAATTAAACACATATATATATTCAAAAAAGTAGGACTAAACACTTGTAATCTCATATATATATATATATATATATATATATATATATATATATATATAGAGAGAGAGAGAGAGAGAGAGGCTGGATCGTATACGGACCTAGTTTACGGACCGCTACCGTCCAAGAATTATCTAGGGACCGTTTTGTCTTTTTAGGACCACCTTTTGGGACCGCGATGACTTTTAACTTCTTCTAAGTTTTGGGGAATATCAATTTTTACCCCAAATGATTTCTAAAGTCTTTTAAGCTTATTTTAACGCTTAATTAATCTAGAAGTCTAAGTGTGGAAGTTTCAGGGCTACTGTTACTTCTTAAACTTCTTCCGTCACTATCGTATTGGAGTTCTGAATAGCGAGGATTATCTATATAAGTAATTTCTTCAGGGAGTCTAGAAACTGAATTTGATGGAAAATATTCTAGTATTAAATACCTTATACGGTATCGTGGATTTATCTGTCTAGTTTCTTTATATATTTGATTAACAATGTCAATTATATCGTTATCTATAAATTCGTCTAAATTATTATCACCATAAGATGATAAAAATCTACGGTATGTTCTAGGGGCAGCTGTCTCTACATTTTTAAGGAGAGGGCGGATTCCTCCGGCTCTAATTAAAGTAGCATTTGTTTCAGCTAACCTTTTACGTCTAATAAATTTTAATACGTCTATACTGTCTTCAAGTATCCTAGTGTATTCTTGATATTTTTCAGGTCTTGATAGTTCTTCTGCAAAATCTTAAGTTCTTAGTTTTTGTCTAAAGAGATCTCGGATCCCTGTTCTAATTATTTCTATTCTAGGTACTTCTCTTCCTAACTACTCAATGATCTGGTCTATGTATTTAAAAGTACCACCTGCATATACTAAAGCAGATTCTATAAGTTCTTTATCTTTAGGGTCTGTAAGAGTCCAGTCTTGAATTTCTCTAGTTAAGTCTAAACTTGTTTGATTAACAAATTCTAAAAAGTCTGTAGTGATTTGTAAGCTCATATAAGATTCTTCTTAAAACAATAATTTGTAAAATAGTTAAGGGTTTGGTTCGAGTTTATACCTTCCTTCTGGTCTGCAATATATTTATCTTCTTCCCTTTGTCTCTTCAGCCTTGCTACTATTCTTCTCCGGTCTCGGCCTCCTATAACTCTCTCTTTATGTGTCGCACCTCAATCCACTACTTTGGCGGTTGACCCGTTTCCTACCTGTACGCCTTAATGCCTAACGCCCACCTGGCTAACGGCTCACGGCTAATCGGCACCTGACGGCGGTTCACCAGTATAACACCTTGTGTGCTATACCAGAGGTTCCACACAATAGTCCTCTATGAACAGAAAGTTGGAGACAATTTGGAAAATAAAAACAACTTAGCATAAGAGATTTCTGGAAAAGAAAACACTTTTATTGTATAGCAAAAGTAAATACAACTCTCCCCTCTCCCCTAACTATGAGTGGTTTACTCACTCATATACATATTACTCTCTAGAAGCATATTCTCTCTAAAAGTCTAACAATCTCTCACTCTCTTCCTCCTTCAACTGCTGTCTAAAACATAAATGGATGCTCCCTTTTATAGATCAAGGGCACTACAATCGACTGGCAATCGGCTATCAAAAGAGATCCGGTATAAAGAGATACAATTTATTAAAGTCTTATATTATTTGCTTTACATAAAGTAAATATGTCGTCTAGCAATAATTCTAACCTAACGTCTTTGCAAGGGTCTTTTTCTTCTTTATGAAAAGAAGCAATCCGGGGGCCCGTGTGGGGCATGTCTGAGCTGCAGGCTGCAGGGGAATCTAATTATAGTCTTGTCGTCTTGCATAAGTCTTAGCACAGGGCATCTTCTGTCTTCAATAATTCTTCAGCTAACGAGGGGCCCGTCTTTGTTCCATCTGTGTCTTCTTCTTCCTTATCTTGGTTTAGTAGGGCATTGTTGAAAAATTCATCATTGAGGCCTACAGTTCTAAGGCTAGCTGGAAAAGCAATCTCTACCATTTCTTTGGATTCTTTCTTGAGCCTTTCGTTGAATGGCTCATCAGCTTGAATTATCAGGTCTTCTTTGTGGTAGGTAGTGTACCACATGTCTTCTCCTGTTAATAACTCCATGATTTCTATGGTCTCCATGGCTTGAGCAATCTGGAGCTTGGACTTATCAACAATTAATTCTTTGGTCTCATCATCTGATAGAATCTCAACGTCTTCGAATATATAACTGAAAAATCTAATAAGTCTAAATCCTTCAACTCTCATTCCTCTACAGGAACTTGGAGCAATTTGGTAGATTCTGACAAATAGAGGAAGGAAGTCTTTTACCTTCTTAATATACTCATGGATTATTTTTCCAAGAGCAACAGAGTCCTCAATGTCTTTTATCTAGACGAGTCCAATGAACCCTTGGTCTGTAAGAGTTATATGAGCCATTTCTGATTTTCCAAAAAGATATATTTTTGGGACGTCTTTGAAGAAACCTTTAATTATTAAGGCATCTCCATTTATTTCTGATAATAACATATTAAAATGATCAATAATGTTATTAGTTTCTTTTTTAAAGTCTTCTGTTAATGGAAGATTATTATGACCAAATGGTATTACAATCTTAGTCTTAAAAGTCTTTTTCTGATAACAGAAATCAGTAGGTCTAGTTTTGGAGGTTTCTCCAAGAGTCTGAGCATAAGTCTGAGTCTGAGGTGTAGGTGCAACAGTACCACTGAGCTGGGTAACTGCAAGTCTTTGAGTCCTCATGAATCTGGCAATGGCTACCAAATTTTGTTTGAACTCGATCCATAGTCTATTCTTCACATTCCACTATATGGCGTCTATAAGAGTATTTTCGTCTTCTGAAAATTCTCGTCTAAATTTGATCAAGTCTGGGTATCTTTGATCGGGTCTATATTGGGGAAAGTACATCTTCCCAATGAGTCTATTTTGAGAAATTATCTCTTGTCTAGATTTTTCAGGAGGAACTAAGATATCATCAAAGTTCTCTAGGATAGGTCTTTCTTGAGAGTCTTGAATATGCGTTGGTCTTTGCGTTATACCAGCATTTGGTCTTACGCGTCTAAGATAGTCTGCGACGTCTTCCCTGTTTAATCTATTTGTTCCAGAGGAACTCATGTCTTTTAGGTCTTCTGTTTGCAACATAAAACATGAAATAATGTTAGTGTTAGCAAACATTGGCTCTCTTGATATAATGTCTGGAATGGTATTTTTACTTCCCTTAATATGAATAACAGAGAATTCATAACCATTAAGCAATTGTTGCCATCTAATTAGTCTATTAGTTCTTGATTTGGACAAGTCTAAATCTCTGAATTTTACTGCATAAGAAGAGTCAGTATAAACAGTAAAATGTTTAGGTCTAAGAAACAACATATATTTTTCTATTGCCCTTACTATGGCTAAAACTTCCTTTTCATGGACAGTGTATCTTGTTTCTGGGTCTGTAAAGGTTCCAGAACTATGTCTACAAAGTTTCTTCTTTTTTGTCTGATGATCAATGGCAAAGTATACTGCTCCCCATTGTTTATCAGAGGCATCTGTTTCTACTATAAACTGGTCTTCTGCATTAGGTAGTTCAAGTAAAGGAATGTTCTTGACTGCATCTTTAATTTGTCTTATTACTTCAAAATCATCTTTAGTCCAATAAAAGGGATTGGTTTTGTCTGTTCCTTTTAATTTGGATGTTAAGCTTTGTCTTTTTGAAGCAAGGTCTTTAATAAAGTCTGCAGTACAATTAAGCAATCCTAAAAATGATTGTAATTGTTTTCTATCTTTGAGTTGGTTTGGGAACTCAAGAATCTTCTTAGTTATGTGTTCTGCCAAGGATAATTTTCCTTTATTAATATGCATTCTCACAAAGTCTATCTCAGTCTGAAATAATTGCATTTTCCTTTCGGAGATAACAATACCATGTTTGTCTAATTCTAAAATAATCTTTTTAAGATGGTCTACATGCTCTGTCTCGGTTTTACTTGCTACAAGAATATCATCTATGTAAACAAGGCAAAATTCTGAATAAGGTCTAAATATATTATCCATTCTTCTTTGGAAAACTTGAGGAGCATTTAAGTATCCAATGGCATTACTAACCATTCGTATTTTCCTTGGGGCACACTAAAGGCTGTCCAAGTAATACTATCTGGATGCATCTTAATTTGCCAGAAGCCTGATTTGCAATCAAACTTACTGAATATATTTCTATCTTCGATTAAATTAATCAAATTATTCTTGTCTGGTATCTTATAAGAATCAAATTCACAATTCTTATTTAATTGTCTATAGTCTATAACCATTCGTCTTTTTCCTCTTTTACGTTCAGATTCATTTTGAACATAGAAGGCTAAGCTAGTATGTCTACTTTTACTTTCTCTAATAATGCCTAACTTAAGCATTTCATCTATTTCTTTCTGAAATTCTTCCCTATCTTCTTGTGAGTATCCTTTCTTATAGGTTCCACCATTAATAGTGGCGTCTGGGTTAATAGGGATGATTTCACAATAGCTTTGGTCTTTATCCCACTTAGCGATGGGATTTTCTCCTAAAGTAGGCTCTGCTAGTTGCCTAATCTTTTCTTTTTCTACTTCTATATCCATTTTCTTCTGTTTGGATATAGCTTGGACCTGTAATAAGGTCTGCTGGGCTTGATCTAAAATGTCTTGTTGTATAAGCGTTATTTGCTTATAACACTTTTGGTCTGGACACTTACATTCTTTTTGTAAGGTTTTAGTAATTTCTAAGGCTTCTTGTTGGGTTGTAGGTCTAGGTCCACCATGCTCAGCTGAAGAACTCTGATGTTTAATGGGTCTATAATTTGGTTTGACCTGCATAAGGTCAAAGGCAGTCTTATGATCTATTAGAGGAGCTTTAATATTAAATTCCTCCTGGTCACTAATTAATATCTTATCGTTATACTGAGTATAAGGATGATATTTACTAATAAAGTCTTGTCCTAAAATAATGTTTCCTGTGAAACTAGGACGATGATCCATTATCCAAAACCGATGATTAACGGTTTTGTTGGTCTGATTTCCTAATTTAAAATAAATAGGAATAGTCTGGAAATATAAGGTAAATGGATCTCCATTAGACACTTTACCATAGATTTCTTGAGTACTTTCTAAAAAGTAGTTTTCAGGGAAGGCATTAGACTTACAAATACTCTGAGAGCACCCTGTATCTATGAAGGCTGAAAGTCTTTTAGGATAGTCTTTATGTTGAACAAATAATTCTACAAAACAAGTATGTGGTTTAGTAGAAATTCCTAAATTGTTCTTTTCTAAAATAGATATTCCTTTCTAGGGTTTATCTATAAAATCTAAAGGCATTTGGTCTTCTGAACTACTATCAGAATGGTATTCTTCTAAATCATAGGAAATTCCTTTTCCTTTGAAGTCTTCATTTTCTTGCAATCTTTTGCCTATATTTCTATTAATGTCTTGATAATATGTTTTAATATCTAAGTCTATTTGAGCGTCATACTGGCTAGTATAGATTGCTCTAAACCTAATTCTCAAACAGTCTTCATGATAGTGTAATTGACAAACAATAGAAACCATAAATAATTCTGTTTGTATAGTCTCAAAACATTCTACACATCTAAAGTCTTTCTTGCAACATTTCATCTCAAACGTGCAATAATGTCTTTCATCAAAGTAACATCTAGGTATATAGGTTAGTAACTCAGGATTACTAACTGTCCATCTTTTCTTTAAAAAGGGGCTTAATATACACTTATACCAAGCGTCTTCAAAGTCTATATATTCATCATCTAGATCCCCTTGATCAGTCTGCATCATATATAAGTCTAGGGTATCCTGAGAGTCTTCATACTCATCAGTATCACTATAGTCTTCTGAATCACTGTCTGTATATGCACTATAGATACTAGTATTATCATCATCTTCTATGTCTGATATTTCTATAGCGTATAGGATATCTAATTCTTCTTGATCTGCATAGTCTAATATTGTATTAATAATTTTAATACCTTCTTTATCTTTCTTATTAGGGCAGTCTTTAGCAAAGTGTCCTTCTTTGTCGCAAGTCCAACATTCTTTGGTGACAGTCTTAGATTGAGCTGCATCTTTTTCTTTCCTATAATTAGGAACCTTCTTATACTTACTAGTATTCTTCTTAAAATATCTACTTTGGTTAAATCTATTTTTCTTAGTCTTAGGATTATTTTCTCTAAAGGTAGTAGATTGTCTAAATTTATACTTCTTTGGTAACCCTAAAGGTCTAGTCTTAAACTTCCTATGTTTCCATTCTAATTTCTTTTTGAATTTTTTAGATTCACTTCCACATCCCTATTGGATTGGAGCGATGTCTCTTTCGTCTTTGATCGAAGGGATCTGTTTGAAAGTTTCTTCTATTAACTTTCCTTGAGTTATATCACGTCTTTTAGATATGATATAGTCTTTGGCGAAATTGATTCTTTCACCAAGGGAGTTATTCTTAACTCCGGCTACTCCTGGCCAATTCCTATATTCATTAATTAGGATTTGCCCTATGGTTGGTATCTTTCTAAAGTATTCATCTTTTAATGTCTCCCAAAATTCTTTAATTTGGTAATATAGTTGTTCATAATTATTGCTATATTCATTTATCTTATCTAATTTGCAAATGCTAAGGAGGGATAACTTAGTTTTTGCTAGATCTTGTTTATTAATCTGAGCTAGATGTCCAGCTCCAATGAATTATGAAGTGAACAATTGAATATATTCTTCAATTGATCTTTCTTCTAGGTTTTCTTTCATCTTCTCAACCTTAAATAAGGAGTCTTCATCTATAGCCTTTCTTAAACTATCTAAGTAATCTTTTGCAATACCTCTAATGGATTGCTCAGCGTACTGCTTACATGAACTTGCATCCCATTGTTCATTAGATGCAAAACACATGTTCATCTGGTTACACCATTCATCTAAGGCTTTCTTCCTATCTTGAACATTGTCTAAGTTAAGGTATATACCTACTTGATTTATAGCTTGGCTTGCCATACATAGTCTTAACAGGAGTAAAACTCTTGTCACTAGTTGGGAAGTCTTTTATATAATCGGGTTTAGTCTTTACTATGGTGCTTGAGTATATAGGAATATTTATTCCTATTGGTTTACTAAAAAGTCTAGGAGCATCTTCTAGCCTACTACTACTTCCTATTTCTTGTTTACTAGGCTCTACTTGTGTAGCTGGCATTAGTCTTTGTTCTCCTTCTTCTATTAGTTTTAAGTTTCTAAGAAGTTCCTTTGTATTCTTAGATTCTTTTAATTTTAATATGCGGTCTTGGGCTATCATATTAAATCTTTCTCTTTCTTGAAATCTAACAGAGTGACTTTTCTTAAGGCTATCTTTAAATGTCTTCATATCCAATTCTGAGGGTTCATGTCCAAAGTTTTGGATCCTAGCTTTTTCTTTAACTAAGTCTTTTTGTTCAAATGATCTTCTAGGTCTAATTACCGGGGATTGTCTTAGTAAACTAGCACTAGTCTTACTACTACATTCTCCTTCTGAAGGATTATTGATTATGGCTTCTCCCATATTCCTAAATCTAATTTCTTCGGTTTGGATATTCTTATTGACAATCTTAGGAGGACCAAACTTGATGGTAACATTTCCAGTGACGTCATCTTGATTAATAAACAAAGGTTTATTTTGTATAGTCTTAGTTTCTTGAAATTCTGGCAATTGCCAGAGGGTCTTATCTTTTTCTTTCATAGGTCCAGCATTCCTAATACTGTAAGTATGATTATAGTCTGACACATTGGTTCTAACTAAGATTTCTTCATTAAGTCTACCGATAGGAATTCCTGACTGCATTCCTTCATAAGGAAATTGAGAGAACTTCACATAGCTTTGGAATTCTATCTTTATATTAGCGTCTGGGATTATATAGTCTTCATAGCCACTAGCATATAAGATTAACTTAAAATGTTTGGCTGTGTCTACGGTTACTTTAAATGCCGGAATGACATTAAAGTATCCAATGTTGTCTGACATTTCTAATTGGGCTATTCCAATAAGGCTTTTCTCAAATTCTTTCCATCTTTTGTCTACTAAACAACATAATATATTATTCTGAGGTCTATGTAATCCTTGGATTCTTTCTTGAAAGAGTCCAAAGGTTAGGAATTGGAACTTCCTATCAGTTCCTCTAGATCTAAGCCATTCTGAGTCAAAAACTTGGAGCTCAGTATAGGATTTGTCTAACACATGATTTCTACAATGGTAGGTCATGTTATAATTGGGGGTCTAAGGAGTGGCGCCTTCTTTAAATAAGTCTATATATCTAACGGCTGGAAGTTGTCCATTATGAATGGAATCTTCAACAATTTTCCAGTCAACTTCAGCCCATTCTTTCCATTGGAGGGGATTGGTGAAATTTCTTTCTTTCCACCATGTCCTAACATTGGAGGATGAATCCTTAAGTCTTTGGAGCATGTGATTACTCTGTCCAATATTTGGGATAGAGCTGGCTATCTTATTAGTTTTATCTAATCCATCATTTATAATTCGTCTAACTATGGTATTTCTTTCTCTAGTTTCTATAGGAGGGGATTCTTCAAACTTACCGGTGGTTACCTATTTTTGTTCAAGTCTTTTTTCAATTCTATCTAAGAAGTCTGAATAATCTTTTTGTCTTTTTATCTGATTAAGGATTTCTTCTTTAAAATTCTTATTCTCTTTTTTAGTCTTTTCAAAAGTTTCTTCACTATGTCTAGCTAGAGAATTAACGATGGTTTTACCAACGTTAGTGATATAGTCTTTTACTTCATTATCTTTTTCTAGTTGTTGCATAGTTCTAACTTCTATGGCTTCTACAGTCTTTTCAATTTTATCTAACCTAGTTAGAATAAAAGGAGAGTCTATTTCTGCTTGAGAAGGTTTATTATATACGGCCTTAATTCCGTTTATAATTTCTCCGTATTTTTCTTCTACTTGAGCCATGTCTAGTCTAAGTTCATTAATAATACTATCCATCTTAGATGGATTATGTCTTTCCATATTATTAAGGTAATTTGCTAAATTTTGTTGAAATTTAACAAAGTCTGTATAGAAGGTAGTTAATCCTTCTGTCTTAGCCTTTAAGTCTAAATGTAAGTCTTTAACAAAGCTACTGTTATAGTCTTGGGTAGCTGCTATGGATGTAGAAATTAAATTTAATCTTTCTAATATAAGTCTAGTTGCCTTAGCTGCGTTGGAAATCTCATTTTCATTTATCTTATAATAAAATCTATCATCATTTATCTTTTCTAAAATTCTTTGATAAAATTCTGATAAGGTCTGAATGGAGAGGTCTCTTGGTACCTCATTCCAGTTTGATCTAACTATCTCCATTAGGAACATAATTATCTAGTCTAGGGATAAGCTTACTTGTTCTTTGGTAAGTTTAATTAACTCACTGTCTTGATTTTTAATTAAAGTTTTAATTTCTAAAATGTCTTTGTTAAGGACTTCTATATGATTAGTCTTAATATTTATTTCTTGTAAAACATGGACTAAGTCTATTGGGATTTGATTATCTATGTCTAATAATCTTTTAGAGATATTTTTTATCTCCGTTTCTAGGGTTTGAGTGTCTTTTATTAATTGTCTTAATATAAGGAGTATACACTTATTTTGGTCTATTATGCTATTAATAGCACTAGCAGTGACTTGTCTACTATCTGCGTGTTTGGCTGGAATATGTTCAATATGTGAACAACCGTCTATGTGTGTGGTTAAACAACCTTCTGAGTCTAAATCAGTTATGGGTATAGGTTGGTAGTCTGGGTTGGATCCAAAAATATCTTGGTAAATGCAAGGGATAAATCCCAAGGGCATTAAAGTCTTTTTACTTTTAGTCTAAAAGGAACGTCTTATGGCTCTGATACCAAAATTAGGGTTTGGTCGGAATTTGGTGAGTTTCTAAATTCTTTAAGGTCTTGATACCAATTTCGGGTCTATATTATAAATCTTTTAATTATATAGTCTTAAACTAAGGTTTTAGTATAAGACAAGAGGGGGACCATCTAGTGTAAATAACAAAAGTCTTTGGGATCACGAGGGAACACTTTCGGGATAAGGACAAAGTCCGCACGAAAAGTCCGCACCTGACCCTGTCCGTATATATATATATATATATATATATATATATATATATAATGAAAATCATGAGGAATGGAAAACTAACCATTAGAGTATTCCAAGGCATGGTTGGAAGAAGTTGATTGAATAAATCTGTAGCACCAAATTCATCGACCACCCAGTCATCACATTCCAAATCGATAATCATCTTGTCAAAATCAAAAATCACCACGATTCCAGCCATTACCCCAATAAAAGAATTCTCAAGAACTTGAAAGTTTTTGGGTTTTGTTGGTTTGAAAACAAAAGGGTGAGAGGAGAGTGTATATATAGGGAAGAAAAGGTGTGATTGTGATGCATAACATATGTAGATGCCAAAAAGAATATGACGTGAAACGGTAATATCAGTCTTTGGATTTACTGGCTGCTATATGATTAGTCTTAATATTAGCGCATGAAGTTGTTTTGTTTACGAGTGACTTCTTTCGGGAAAACAAGCGGGTGAGAACATGGGAATTCGATTCCATCTCCAACTCGGAAAATTACTTTTTGCCAACTTTTGCAAAGTTAGTAATGTTATGTACACCCTTAAAAAGAAATTTTTTTGGGCCTTTTAGTGGTAAGTCATTGGACTAATAATTTGGTGGACTATAAATCCGAGCTCAACAAGTTTTAAACGATTAGACCTAACATATAAATATCACCAAATTCCAAAACAAACACACCTTATAGAAATTCAAGCGTTAAAACGATCCGACTCTCTCTTCGATCAAAATTCTACGATCAAAATCCTAATCGTCGAAGTTCTAACAAACGATTTTCATTCTCAATCAAATTATTCTTAACAACACTAAAAGGTATGAATCCATGCTCATATATTGTTAGTTTTTCTAGGTCAATTCTATTTTGTAAACCCTATATGAAACCTCTTATTTTTTAATTCAAGGAGAATCCACTGCCATCCATCATTTTAAATTTCAAAGCTTGGCCTAAGAACATAATAATCCCAAACTAGGACTTCTATCTACGTAATTCAGTAATGTCCCAACAACATAATTTCAAATCCTAGTACACGGGATGGTTAAGTATAAGAGTACAATTCAAACTAAGCCCAAAAATGTATTAAAACACTATAATCAATTAAATATATAAAAGCAGTGGTGCTCTTAAGAAAACAAAATTACCAGAATTGAAAAGCAAATGGAGTAAGGAAAAAAAAGTAACCACCATGGGGTTTCAAGTTCTATCCCATCGTTACAAGATGCTAAATGCTTCCATGATTTAGAATTTGGGCGGAGTTTACAATTTACATTGATCGTGAGAACCGAGAGAATTATGGAATAAGAATCTGAAAAAAAGTTTTAAAGGCAAACAAGGCAATTGTAATAATCTATTTCAAGGCAGTTGAGGTCCTTGGACTAAATTTATCTTTTGGAAAATCCATTTGTATGTATCCTAGATATTAAACTAACCATATTTAACAACTGCCAAAATTGGTCTATCAAGTTGATCTAAATAAAGGGTAAGTTGAGGAAATAATCTGAAAAATAAGATACAAAAGAATATGATCAACCAGTAGTTTGTAGTTCCAAGTATTAGAATTGGTTTCCTTACAGATATTAACAATACAATGTTTTTTAATATTAGGAGCAGGCACACCAATCAAATATTCTATGGTAAATTAGCAAGTTAAGCCTTATTAAAAAAAGTTTAAGTCGCCACTTCCAAAATTTCAGGTTAACCCCTTCCTTAAAAAGAGAAATATTCTTGAAAATACCTTTCTAAGAGCGGGATGAAACTCTGTTATTACTATAGTGCAGTTTAGGAGCTATATAACTTGGAGTTCCTCCGTATATTGTCAAATGGGTCACACTATCAAATATAGGTTGATGATCTTATAAATCTTGTATATACTTGAGAGCCTAGAGATGAAACACAATAATGAAATAATTTTTGTTGCAAATAAACGATTCCTAAGAAAATAAATAGTAATTGAATTACATAATCTAAACAAGATGAGGCGAATACAATTAGGTATTAAGACAAAGCAGTAACCTAAAGATAGCTTGGTCATAGGTACTCTAAGATCCAAGCCAACATTTTACCTTTTGTCAAGATTTGAAAGTGGTTCTTGCAGCAAACACTGAATGAAAATTATCGCTCTTTAACAAATTGTGCTTTTATCACATTTTCATTTCAAAAGAGTTGTTCAGGCATTGAACAAAATGAGTACATGCCACTTTTGTCTCACACCAAAACTTAAGGACCATAATTTGAAGTATCAGCTAATGTTGACAAGTCATAAATGGGTGTTAGCATGGTTCTGTGGATTTCCCTTCCAAAAACGTTTGCAAGTAATAAAAAGGTTTCTTATGTACATAACATGAAGCAAATGTGCATGACACACACAACATAAGGCGAAATCATTGTTTCTCATTGCAAAAAAGGAATTTCAGTTGTTGAACCAATATCTAGCCTAGAATGAATGTATACACTACCGCATATATTTAACAAATCTGGTGTGCTACTACTTGCATATTTGACACCCATATCTTGCACAGCAGTTGTATCAATAAAATTCTCAAAGAAAAATCTATAAGTTCAACTATACATGATAAAGTGGAGCATTTATTTTCCCATGTTATTATTTTGATGCAGTCTTCTTTAATAGTTAACATATGACGTGCCACTATATTAAACCGCCTAAACTATTTTCATTATGGATACCATCTAATTTCCCCAATGTTAAATCCTGTTGACCAACAGAAATCATTCCATGCCAAACTATTTTCACATATGTGCAATTTTAATAATGATTTTTCTGGCAACCGTTGAAAGATACTATTCCCTCCCATCAAAACTAATAGTCCCTAATTATAGAAAAAGGGCTTTTTAAGGATCGACTTAATCAATGGCTAATATCGAAACTTGTTCACTATCATAAAAATTGGTTGATTGAGTAGGATTCTTAATATGTGACTGAGGGAGTATGAAGGAAGGAAACATACCTCAATGGTTTTCCAGGTAACTTCGAAATATTTCACACTGGAAAACTGATTAAGAAGTGTACTTGCAACTGAACCTATAATAGGTATTTGATCCACATATGGGCAAGTGACTCAATTTGTAAACAAATTCATAATAGGTTAAAATTTGTCTTATAACTAAATTTGTATTCATTTAGAAAATCTAAAAAGTGAAACACACACGCATCCTTTAGCAACAAGCAGCTTATTTGCAGTGTTAGCTAATAGCAACTCCTAAGAACTTTGGACTATTTAGAGATCCAACAAATATATCACAAAACTGAAACCTAATTCCTCCAAATCTGTTTGTCAGAAAATGAAAGACACTACCTCTAAAACCATGAGATCTCCTTCCAAACTTCCAGATCAGCTCGGAGCAATTCTTAATACGTTAAGCTCCTTATGTCTGTTAAACTAAAATAATAGCAAAGCATAACCGGATAATATTAAAAATCTTTTACATCAGCTTGGCATCTCTTGAAATTATCGAGGCATGATCTGAGCCCCTAGGAAATGCTAATAATTGCTCTTTCACTGGCTCGATTTCACATTCACAACCTGCATCAGTTGTGAGTGTGACACTCATTTCCTCCAAGACTGCTGCATTCTTCAACAAATACTTTTCCAACTCAAGCTCAGGTTCTGTCCCACCAAAACCTTGAAACTTAACTACCTTGAGGTGAGTCTGGAAACACAATGGTGCGCCACTTATAGTACTCTTGCATCATTGTTGAAATATTGAATCCCCTAAAAATAATAAGACTGGGTAGGTATCAAGCGTTCCAGATGGAATATAATGACATAGACAACTTGCGGTAGGGACAAAAGATCATCTCCCCAATGAAAAACCTGAGTACCGAAACAATTTTAAAAATAATATAAAACTAAGATGTAATAATTTACCGCAGTACATATGAGAGATTCAAGAACTGGCGAGCTCTGCAATAAGGCAATAATTGTTCCACCATATTCGGGAGCTCCCGAAATTGTCAAGCCTATCAGATTATAAAATGCAGGGACATGGTCTTGCAGATTTACACAGCTAATATTCTAGCCATAGAACATAACAAGGAAACAGTTAGTACTACAGAAAATCAATCCCCAAAAGAAGAACTAGTTATAAATATAATAGTCTAAAAAAGGCTGTTTGACTAAACTTGAAGCCACCTACAAATATTTAGATCATAATTATCGTGAGACCAAGCCAACATTTTAATTTGAAGGGGCTCCTGCAACAATCACTTCTGCAAATATGGGACATTTTTATTGAAAATAGTAGAGAATACAAAAGAAGAAATTATTATATCACATTTATGTTCCAATTTCCAAAATGACGATTTGATGATTCTATTGTGGTATGCACTCTTTTTTACATGAACCTTAGATATCATATATTTTTCTAGGTAGTCTTAGCTTGCAGCGATCGTACCATCTCCACTTGTGTGTGATACTTTATCAATTTTAAAACTTTGGTAGGTGTCTAAAGCCCATACTTAGTAGTCACTTTCATCTATCAATTTTAAAACTAGGCAGAGCTGCTCAGATTCATTTTGAACGCCATTTAGGATAAATTTAAGATGAGCGATAGTCTCTTATTTTTCTACTACAATTGCATCTATATTCATCCTGTTTAATTCTTCCTCATGAAGTTTGGCAGCACGTATTTACTGTTGCTATGCAATCTGTTTTTGCTCAACTTCTCGATGCAACTTCATCCGTTCAGTTATCATGTCATTTAAGTGTTCAACCAGCCCATTTGAACGCTTAATCTCGATGCTCAATTTGCATTGTAATGTCCGTATTTTGACTACCTGTTCTGTTAGTCGTTGTTCAAACGATGCATACCATTTCTTCTCCTTCTCGATGTGATCTTCCAAATCTTTAATAATCGCGACAAAGTGTCTCATCTTGCCCTCGAGTTCTTCATTTTCTCCTCTAGACAGTCTATGTATTCTACTTTTTGCAACTTTGCATCATGCAACTTGTAATCTCGCCTTTCCATTTCCATTATATCGTTTTCAGAATCGAGTGTCTTTGTCATATAATCATTAAAAACTCCACCTGATTCTAGTAATTGTACATCATTGTTTGCACTACTTGATGCTTTCACACTGTAATATTTAGAACCCCTCATTGATGTTCAGATTAATGTTTGTGTTGCCTTTTGGGGGGTTGGTGTTCCTGATAAAGTGATTGCATCCTCATAACGCCCCTTTTCCTGGCGTGACACGCTTTAAGTAGACATATAGTTGTTGTTCAGCCTTTGTATAACTTGATGTTCGAAGTCACTATCTAATTCAGTTTCATCATTCCTTACGATAATGTCTGACATATTCCCCGGTCTTTCTATCCTTCTTGGGGGTGTTTGAGGTTGCAGCTGTGAAAAAAGTATTTAAGATAGACAAAAAATGCATCACTATGGTGTAAATATTGGTTAATATCGTATATTATCAACAAAATGTATCGTCCATTCTTTTCTCTTTCTTTTGTTGAGGTTGATACACGTACTCTGGCCTATTATTTGTTACTCGAGTTTTTCTAGTTTTAACACGAATGATTCTACTATTCGGACAGTTAGGGTCACCCTCAAGTTTCTTTACCAAGCTACGAAGTATTAAGGTACGCATTTGGAGGTCTTGGTTGATATTATCACTGCAAAATAATTTCATCTGTTGCCGATCAAGCGCGTTCACATGCTTATCTATCAATCTTTTTTTTTGCGACTTCAGTCATCCGTTACACATCTTCCGTTAGTATGCCAATTTTTAAGTTTAATTTTGCTGTTATGCCATCAGAATCAGAAATCTTCAATCGACACTCTGCTTTTACAACATCGGCCATTTTTTGCGCTTCTTAGAAAGTTGTGCGGAGATGCTCAGATTCATTTTGAACGTCATTTAGGAGAGATCTAAGATTAGCGATACTCTCTTCTTTCTCTTCTATACTTGCATCTATATGATCTTTCTTCAATCATCTAGCTCGTGAATTTGGTTGAGTTGCGTATTCAGCTTGTTTAACTCTTCCTCATGAAGTTTGGCAGCACATATTAATTGTTGTTCTACAATCTGTTTTTGCTCAGCTTCACGATGCAGCTTCATCTGTTCAGCTGTCATGTCATATAAATGTTCAACCAACCCATTCGATCGCTTAATCTGAACGCTCGATTTGTGTTGTAATGTCCCTGTTTTGACTACTTGTTCTATTAGTCACTGTTCGAACGATGCATACCGTGTCTTCTCCTTCTCGACTTGATATTCCAATTCCTTAATAATCGCGAAAAAGTGTCTCATCTTTCCCTCGAGTCCTTCATTTTTTTCCTCTAGGCAGTCTATGTATACCACCTTTGGCAACTATGCATCATACAACTCGTAATCTCGCCTTTCAATTTGCATAATACCTTGTTCCTAATTGAGTGTCTTTGTCATATAATCATTAAAACTCCACCTAATTCTAGTACTTGGACATCATTGTTTGCACTGCTTGATGCTTCCACATTGTAATTTTTGAAACCCCTCATTGGTGTTCAGATTGATGTTTGTGTTGCCTTTTGGGGGATTGGTGTTCCCGATAAAGTGATTGCATCCTCATAACGCCCCTTCCGGGCGTGACACGCTTTAAGTAGACATGCAGTGGTGGTCTGGCCTTTTTGTATAACTTGAAGTTCGAATTCACTATCTGATTTAGTTTCGTCATTCCTTATGACAATGTCCAACATATTCCCCGATCTTTATATCCTGCTTGGGGGAGTTTGAGGTTTCAGCTGTGAAAAAAAATATTTAAGTTAAAAAATGTAGAACTATTGTGTAAATATTGGTTAATACCGTATATTATCAACAAATTATCATCATACTTGTAGTGCATTCAGATTTAATGTTTGTGAGATTAGTTCCAATGGAGGAATCGAGGTGTGAGATGTTGTCATTCACATATTGGGCTGATTACAATGACAACCTCACAAAGCCAAAACCAATTGCCATGTCATGTTATTATATAAACAATCAGTGAAATCATAGTATAGTTCCATAAGTACATTTTTTTACGTAAATTAGTTAATGCACATGTGTCATAACCCATCTACAAGTTTTATGCATGGAAACATATTTTTTATCTGAATTTAGTTTAGGAACAATGAAAAAAATGCAATTATATAAATACCAAAAGCCCTGGAACGCAATCGATAACGGTAGAAGGGCGTTTATCCTGCATAATCTTTCTTATTGAGTCGAGATGCCATGCTTCCGCCTAATTGTATATCTTTATATTCTTCACATCGTGTATGTATCCAACCCAACGAATTCCCAGTGTTGGCAAGGAGGAACAAAACACAAAACTACAGCGATATTAGTCGGATTACATCACTTAGATCTTCGTCGTTTTGTCCTCGTAGTGCGACTAGCAAAGAAGATTCAACTTTTTTCTTTGAAAGTTGCATGCTTGTGTTGAAATATTTGTTAATGAATAGGGGTGGCAATTTTGGAAACGAAACGATAACACGACAAAAAACGAAACGAAATTGATATGACCTTTCGTGTTCGGGTCTGCAGTTTTGGACCCATCATCGGATCGTGTCGTGTTCGTGCTCAATTTTTGCCACGAAATTGACCTGAATTGGACACGATAGTGACCCAATAAACACCCAATTAAGGACACGATATCGACCCCATTTAATCCCACTATCGACCCCATTTAAACCCATTATCAACCCACCATTTAGACCTACTATTTTTTTTTATTTCCTCACTAATTGGGGAAAATCTGATTAAATTTAAGTGGATTGTCGTATCGTGTCAGGTCAGGTCTAAACGTGTCCAATCGAACCGTATTTACATATCGTGTCATGTCATGTTCGGGTTAAGGAAAAAAACACACTGTCGTGTTCGTGTCTACTGGACTCTTATCGTGTCGGGTCGGGTCAAAACACGACCCATTGACCCGTTTTGCCACCCTATTGATGAATGTCTCTTTCGACACTTCTCATTTGTGTATTTATATATGTTCACCACAGTTAGGTATTCCTAGTATTTGTGACACATGAAGTGGACTGAATTCAACTAATTACCCCTCGAGCTAGAATGTGCTTGTTGAAATATCAAATCGATTGATTATTTCTATGATGTTTGAGTCATGTTTGTTGTAAAGTTGATCGGTTACCGGCCCTGCGGGTATATGTTAAGAAGGATCCAAAACGTTTTTTTACATTAATTCCTGATGCTCGTCCTTTATGTCGTTTTCATTTAACAGTCTCAACAAGGTGTTGAATGTCATCATATTTGCCCCATTATCTACTTAAAGATTCGCCTCCTTTTGCCATTTCCTTATGGTCATTAAATCTATCCAACGGAGTGCCACAAAAATGTATAACTTAAGATGTATATCATACATGTTGATATGGTATGTATTCAATGATTTACATTGTAGTACTTTCCCTACAAGTTACTTTATATCGCGTGTGCCACGAAATTGCTTATGCAGTTAGTAGGACAGTGGCATTAGTACAGTGGCATTTGTTGATTCTTACTCTGTTTTGGTCATTTTTTGTTAAAGCTGGTCTCCGTTACAACATGGGATGTTTTGTCATAATGACACTATCCTCAATACACATGTCATTACTGAACATATTCAAATCAGTCTTGTGGGTGTATAATAACTAGCCAGGTTATAGCAAGTGTTGATAATTTCAAGTTAATTTTTATTAGATACAAATGAACAAAATATCTTGTATAACGAGATATTCAAGAATGTAAAATCTCTTCAACACATGATGAAACTCATGAAAAAAAATTCTTTACAAGGAATACAAAGCAGTAGATGGACTTGAATTGCACTATAGATGTCACAAGTAGACACGGGTATTCAAACCTCTTGATGATGACCAATTGTCTATTGGGTGCTATGTAGTTTTAGCTTCAAATCACCATCTCTACTCATTTGAGCTATGTTTTTTCATATATACTTAAATCCATTTGATTTTTTTACTGACAAAATCCGTGCTCAATTTGATTTCATTATTTGTCTAAGCACAGTTGTTTCTGGTACAAGTGTATGTTGTCTTTTCCACCAGTTATTTTCCTTGATTAACAATACATGTATTTTTTTATTATTATTAATTTTTCTTTTGTGGGGTGTGGGTAGTTGTAGGCTGAGCTTGAATTTAGAGTGAGCTTAGCTCACAGAGACTATAGTGATATAAACATAGGAACCCAATGTAAGCTTAGTGCACAAAGACTATAGTGATACCGATTAGTTTCGTAATAAAAGTAAAGTATAAAAAGTGTGATTCTTTGAAAAAAAATAAGTGCGGGAAGAAAATGATCATGATGTACCAACTAACAGAGCTGCTTAAAGAATTAGTGGCAATGGGACCATCCCTCAGCGAGTGATGTGTGTTTGAGTGCCTTCCCTTCCCCCGTAAAAAAAACAACAACACACACACACACATCCACATTTTAAGTCCACACAATAGCATTATGGAGGAGAATAAATAAGAAAATAATACATCTCCGTCCCAAATTAGTCCCTATTAAAAAAACATATTGTAAGGATACCGTCATTCAATGACCAAGATCAGTTTACTACCGTGGAATTCGGTTCACTGATTACGTTCACAAAAGGAGAGTGAACTCTTTTTGGGGCATTCCAAAAAGGAAAGTAGGACACTTGATTTGGGAGAGAGGGAGTATAAAACAATGACACTAAGCAAGGAAATTAATTTTCACCTCCAAAAGAGTCCTTGGTATTGCAAACAGGATGTCCATCTTGGACCATCCGGAAGGGAAAAGTGGTGGCACACAGAGACCTAGATCTAACTTCAAGTGACTTGAATGATTTCATATAAAACCCAAAAAATTCTTGAAAGACTCATAGAATGCAAGTTCGTCAAAAAGAAAAACATGCTGGCACCATAATAGATTCAATTTCAATTGAGCTCTCATCCTATTAGTCCAATGCTTTTCTTACATTTGTTTCGAATGTGAACAAAGTATATATGATCAAAGGCTTTTCATAAGAGCCGTGCACCACAAACTCCAAGAGAATTAGCTAACAAAATCAATAAAGGTTTGTTTCACAATTAACCCGATAGCAGACTAGTGCTATACGTCTATATGGTAAAGTCATAACTTAAAGTGCCAAAAAATTTCAAATTACATATGCATTGTAACCAACAAAATACATTTATGTTTCCTAGCAATAGCTGCAAGAAACATTGAGCCTTCCCTCACCCCACGGTGAGGGGGCTTACATTTTCAAGGTAAGGATGTATTACAGTGGTGAAGATGTTAGTACGAAAACTAAGACCGGATAACATATCAGAGGACCCATCACCAAAGTAACTCAAATCACAAACAATAAAGATTTGTAATTATTGGTATGAAGCAATTGGCTGTAAATCAGCAATATTACACGAGAATAATAAAAACACAAATACCTTATACTCTTTAAAGAATATAGGGTGCAGAATTATGTGAGTGGGGACATTCAGTCACAGGAATGCTTATAAAGTAACAAAGACCCGTCTCAAGAACATTTATCTCACAAATAAAATATTCTGATAATCAGATGAATGTGCAGGGAAGCAATCTAACGGTCATGTTAAAAGCAAAGACCTTTCTTTTAATCCAATCAATAGAATAAAAAAAATCCTCAACAACCCACAGCAGCACAATTGTAAACCAAGACCCCAACATTCCATTCACCCCATTCACCTTCCAATCTAGTGTCCCATTATTGACCCCTGATTTCAGACACCAAGAATTGAGCATGATAGCTTCGCCTTTTGGTCCCCTTTGTCCACCAACCACCAGAAGCTCCTCCCCACAAGCCTTGAAAGCCAAGCCCCAGCCATTTGAAGAATATGCCCTGGCCGGCAGCCTGCCCAACACATCCCATGAGTTCTTCTCCTTGTCATTTGTCATACTTCTTCACCATGTTTGTCAGATACTCAACTGTTTGGTTATCAACAACTGCCACAAGAGGAGGTGCTTTGGAAAGCCCTATTAACATTTGGATACATACCCTCGATTAACATCAAATGCTCGCATAACGTTCCTCCAAACAAATGAAGCGAGATGCTACAATGTGACTTGATTACTTTTGATGAGGAAATATTAACAAAGATATATGTTTGTGAGTTGTTATTCTAGGAGTAATCCGTGTAATTTTTTAAATTTTTTTTCTTATTTGTTTTTTGGTTAAACATATAAAATCTTAGGCTTCTGTATTAGCAAACTCATAATTGAATATTGAGAATTTGCTAAAATCTTATGATCTTTTCTACATCAACTTCTATTCTGGAATGCTTGACAAATTCAAAATATGTACTAAATCGATAATCAAAAACAACTCATAAATTCAGATGTATGTGTGTGCATCTCGCTTATTGAGACCCAAATGATTCTAATGTTTTAAGTTTAAAACTATTACACTGTGTTGCTTTTGGATTCATACGTGTTATATTGTAGCCATGATTTCCTTATGACATTAAGACTCTCTTTGTGAAAGTCATTTTTCAAAAATTACACTAATTGTATTGAGATAATGGTAAAAAATAAGAGTTATTTAAGTTTTCAGACTTTTGGTGCATTGACATTTTTTATTTGTAAAATTCACCATAACTTATTTGTTTGGAATTTGGTCATTTACTTCTTATTGGGTGAACTGTAGTTCATTGTTTTCTTCTAGAGATAGCAGTTCCATTTGTTGTTTAAGGAATAACACTTTGTTTCCACTGTGATTTGGTATATCAATAGAACAGCTTGTTTGCGATGAGAAAAAAATTGAGAATAATCATGAAGCTTTGCTCTTCCATCCTACCTTACACATGTAAGTTTCAATGGCATTTTATTCTACACATCCTAAAAACAACACTAGTAGTTATTTTATAAGAAAATGACAGCTACAACATTAACCTTTCACCTCTCCATATTCCCCCCAGTCATTCAGCAGTAAAATAAGAGAATGACATCGGAAAAATATATTCGAAAATTATTTCAGAGATACACTGACAACTTTATCATTCAAACAATATAACATTAAAACCCATAAACCAGTAAAATTTTGAGTTCATACCCTTTACTTCTTGCCGACGAAAACGAAATTCCGTGGATAGTTTGTGAAGTTTGGACGAATCATATTGAATTAGCCATGGTTGTAAAACTAGTGGAAAAACGATTTAAAAGACAGTGGGGTAGTGGTAGTTGCTGTTTCTTCGGTTTTGCTCCTTTTTTTTTTTTGTTGTTGTTAAAGTTGCAAACTGCCTCAACGTGGTTTTTTTTTGTCATAATGACACTCTCCTCAATACCCACGTTTTGTTTGACTTAATGTATTTGGAACTGACAATTAAACCAGAAACGTATAGGATCGGACGCTAACAAATCTCATATCTTAGGACTATATGGCTGCAACCCCTTTCTTTATATTTCCTGGAATAAATTAGTTTCAAATTTGCATATCTCGCTCAAAAAACAAACTTATACAGAATTCAGCATCAACTCCATTCTAACGCATACAGACAGAGAAACATATCATATAAATATCACTACATAGACCTTTCTTAATATCCTCTAAGAAATTAATATTGATTTTATACCTGGGTTCTTTGAAACTTTAAATCCATTTAACATTCCTTAAAGCCATTGAAACTAACACTAATAAAATGTTGTGACATGCAACAAATAAAGTACCTTTATCGACATGGTAATTGTTTGTCAATACACCTTTATAAATCAATAACAATACCAAGGAGTGCCTAAGTACAGACAAGATCCTTTAACTTTGTAATAATAGCTATTTAGACAAGATGATTGTTAAGAAATTTTGACAGAGCCTGGCAATGGCCTTTGTAAGACGTGACCTTGAGCCGGAACAGATTGTGAAACACAGGTGAGGCGAATTCAAGTGTATGGATAAGAGCCTGCACAAATAGCTATTAGTTATGAAAATTACTTATCACAAAGCACTCTAGTAGAGAAAAAAGTGACTAGCAGCTACCTTCATGGTCAAATTCGATAACGATAGAAATCTAACATTCAAGAGACCTTTAAGAAGATTGAATATTATATCACTAGCATAATTAATCCATCTTCATCAATGATTTCATTGAAAACATCAACTTTTGCTTCAACTAAAGATGACAGGTTTTCCAATTTGGAGTCAACAGTCAAGTTATCTCAAGACAGTAGGGAAGATAACACTCAATCAATGGACAAAACAAAGAGCATTTACATATCAGTGGACTCACAATGCCAATTTCTCTCTCCAAAAAGATCATTAAATCCGTCTCACCATCCCAGCGTTTAATAGTTTGATAGTCGAAACATAGAGTAACATCTGTCCACAAATTATTCCATTAGGTTGACAGTTAAGAGGTTCTAACAGTATCCTTTTTTGACAGAAAAGACAATATGTGGATTAAAAGTTCTTCAGGTAGATTACTAATTATTTCCTCAAAGCCTTCCCCATTTTTTTCCAACTGAAGACTTCTTATTTTAAGCTTTGAAAACGAAGTCATTAGCATCCATAATTTTAATTTCAAATCTTGGCCCCAAAACAAACTAGATGCACAGAGCACCTCAGTATACAATTTCTCTCAAAATGAGGTAAGAATCATAAGCCTATCCCATTATTTGCAAAAGAAAAAAACAAAATATCAAAATAAAGATTCCAAACAAAATCAGCCACAAAAAAGAGTCCTTCTAGGTTGCAAATGACGTAATCATCAAGTCTGTTGGGTAGTTGGTTGAGATGCGACAAAATGGTAGAGATCACTGAGGAGGGGTGAGGGACATATAAGGTGGATGGTGAGGTATGAAAGGTTTTTTAGATCCAACATCACTACTCCACATTCCTACTCGTCGTCGACGTAGGGCCGTTATCCCCACACGACATAGACCTCCCGCCGTTGACCTAGGTTCGTTTCCCTCCCTCTCTCATTTCCCCAGTAGCATATTTTTTTTGCAATACATCCTTATCATTAACTTGATTTCTTACTTTGAGTTGTGGTTTGTTTGATTCATGAACTAATTTAAAGTTAAGTCCAAACAAAGAGGGTTTTGCTCGATTCATTAAATTTTCTCCAACATCTAACCTTTGAACATTCTAGGGTTTTGTATATGGGAGTCTGAGGGTCTATTAATAAATTATATAGCTAATTTGAGTCACAATGTATGCAAGTAATTGCAGTATTCTCAGACGTTGTGTATTTTCTAGGAAAGATGTGAACTTTAGTTATTGTCCCCACCTCATGCTATACTGGAAATTAGGCTCACTAACTAGACCAGAGCATAGTTACTTGAATGGGAGTAGTAAAAACGATAGACTCATCAGACATCATCAAAATAAAACTATTCTTATATGATATTCAAAAATGTGATGAATTTATAAATTTTATGTTGGCGTGTGTTTGTATGTTTGTTTTTTACATTTGAAAAACTGGTGATTACAAAAGAATAGGCTTGTAGGTCCATTATCAGGGCTGTGTCTGCTACATATGGTTGACTGTCCTGTTTTTTTGGTGTCGATCCGCTCTCCAATTGTATTCCTCACTAACAGTAAAACTTGTGCTATCTCAGAATTGAGCGATCCCAAGATTACCCATCTTCCCTGACATTTTCACACCTTCATATTCTTCCTCTGAAATGAACCAGAAACTTGATTAGAAGAACCCACGGGATTGGTACTCCCAGAGTTGGTAGACCCTGAAATCCTTATTAAAGCCTTCTCCTGTTCCTAGGCAGGAGCCTTTGCAGAGGGATTTTCCTTGGACATAGGCTTGGATTTTAATGCAGGACTCAATTTTCAGTTCATTGGGAAAAATTGTTGACATCAACATAAATATATTATGTAGTTGGAAGGAATCTATTAACAAACATATTGCTAAGTAGGTTGAATCTTGTATCTTTAATAATTTCTAGTTTTGACATCTATTTATAAAAGAACAATGCTATATATACCCAAAAAAGAACAAGTGAAAATTTTACAAACTGTTTTACACAAACTCACGGCACCAAGAGAGAGGTGGATGAAAAGAGTAAAGATTTAAGAGGTAAAAGTCCATTTATTATTTCGCTGACTGTCACATGATTTTAATATAAGGTTACCTGGCAAGGTACCCCTCTTTTACAATACTCCACAATAATGATACTTTTAATGACATTAACGTATTGAATCAACTGTACTGATTCAATTAATAATAGGTTATAATAATAATTAAATGCGGGTAAAGGTAATAATAGGGTCATGTGAACATGATATTACGTGAACACATTGCCTTCTGAACATTCTGAGCAGATGCCAAATGACAATTCAATCAAATAAGATGAGTTGAACAACAAAGATGTAAGCAATCTATAATGGACTAAAGAACTAATACTGTCACGAATCGAATGCCAGTTGGAATGGTACTAATTATGTGATCATAAATAAATTACATGATCCATAATACTTCACGTACCAACTTTGCTTTTAAGAAAAATGTCAACACACCATATGTCTCTTCCTTTATGAAAAATGAGTCAATCTAGATCCTCAAGAGTAACGCGTGAGCAGTGTTTAAAAATCAGTTGAGGCGGTCACCTCACCACCTCAATGGAAAAGTACGTCAAGTAGACTGCCTCACCACCTCAATGAAAGGGTCCGCCTCTTGACCACCTCACCGCCTTGAGGCTGTGAAGCGGATGCCTCAAATTTTATGTTAATTTTTTTGTTAAAGTTTTCCATGGGGCTCGGTTTCTTAAATTAATATGTTACGTTTCTTACGTTTTTACGTATTTCGTTATAATAGACGATTAGTATTTTTATTTGGAATAAGTATTATTATTGATAATAAAAACTATTGTTACTAACACTTATTGTGATTTACAAGTTCTAATAATAGACAAAATATTGCACCACTTTGAAAAAAGAGTATATTTGTTAATAAATTTGCAAATCATTGATTTGTGTCATGGTAGTCATAATACATTATATTTGTGTTTTATTAGCATTTTTTATTATATTGTGTTTGATTTTTTTTCTAAAGTTGAGGCGTATGCCTTATCGGGCCACAACGCCTCTCCTCCGCCTCACCTCTAAATATGTCGCGTGAGTTGACATGAAGTGGAAACGAAATTTATCACTTCATTCAATCGACAAGTCAAAGCACAATAGTCCAAAATTTAATAGAACGAGTACTTTATTGAGTTAAGGTCTCTGTACACAGTGTCATAAACAATGATGAATCGGGAGAAAATTGATTAAAAAAGGAAGAAAAAGGTAAGAATTGTATGATTGAATAAGGTGACTATATAACTGTATTCAATCCCAGATCTGGCACATTTTTAAAAAACAGTGGCAATGTATATGTTCTAGTTTTATTTGTCCAGTAAAAAATGGATTTTTTCTTTTCGATCAACCACTAGAAGTGATTTGTTCATCTGTGAGCATCACTGTATATTTGTTTACACAATCGACAATTTCCATACATGGTAAGCACATAGGAATTTTCGATACATTGTTACTTAATTTTATTACTCAAGTGACGAATTTAAGCATTTCGTAGTCAACATATTATACTTCAGTTAATTTATTTCCATTAAATAAGATTTTTTGGGGGGAGGTTTAAATTTGCTCATTGATATTGTTATTGTCTGAAAGTTTGAAACTTTTGTTTTATGGCATGATTTCCTCGAGATCATATAATTCATAGATTTGTTTGTCATGTGCTCGCTAGGGATCATGCAGCCATTTCCCTTCAATATATATGAACTGTTCTTCACATGTGTGTGTTATTTAATTTTTACATTCGATGTCGATATAGGATAACATATGCAAGCTCAAGTTGTGTCACCCAAATGTGGGTTGAGTTAGAAATCGACATAGGTAAATTTCTGAACCTCCGAATTTATGCTCTCATTTTTATATAAAGGGAGAAGTGAAAGTGAAAAGCGATACTCCCACCAACACTAACATCAAAAAGCAAAATTTCTGAACGTCCAAATTTATGTTCTCATTTCTTATATAGAGGGAGAAGTGAAAGTGAAAAGAGATACTCCCACCAACACCAACATCAAAAAGCAAAGGGAGTGCTTGATCTATTGGAAGGCCAGGTGAGCTATCCACTTCTATAATATGATTGAACTCTTTTCATGTTTGGACCAAGTATTAGTATATGGATATTGTCAAAGGTTGGTAGCTCTCTTAGAATGAAAATATTATTGATTCGTATGCTGTTTGATTTTCTGGCTCCCACTATACTTGAATGGCTTTCCTAGGTTCCCAAGCCTAATCGTAGGTATAATGGAATATAGGAGTTCACATTCACACTTTCAAGTATACTTTTTTATATCCAAAGTTATAACTATAGCAAGACTGAAAGAGACAACTCTCAGCATACACTAATTATATTTTAACTAATTAGTTTGTTTCCTTACTGTTGCAATTTATTTTATTTATATGCTTATTTATTTTCAGTAGACCGCATTTCTGTTACATCAGCATTCGTTCCTGAGTTTGCCAGGTGTCAAATGGCTTCTTGACTAAGCCCCGTCAGGGTTCATCTGCACTGAATGGAGGTGGTTTGTGGTGTGGGTAAGTTTTTCTCTGTAAGTATGTATATTAGAAAGGTAGTTGAAAATGAACGAAAACAAATGATAAAGTACTGACGTAGTAATGTTTATTACGAAATGGTAGTCTTTCGTGAAGGAGCTCTGAATGATTGTTCATGGCTTTGGAGGCAACTTAGCTTTGCATTATCTAAATCATGTACATGGTTAAGTGACCGAATTGTTTGTCCATCATGTTTATTCTCTACTACATACTATCCTTTTTTAACTCTCTCATATTATCTACTTTTCTAACACCCATTTTAGCTTTGTATGGTGTACCTCGGGATCTAACCCTGATTTGGGGTTTGTTTCAGGGAATCGATGAATCTGTTATAATGTCATCACCTATACGAATAGTTCAGAACCACACTGGGACCATGGTATGCATCTCACCCTCTCTCTCCCACTTATCTATCTAATTCTGTTTATTTTTTCTCTTTCCTAGACCGCTTATCAGTAATTTTTTCCTCTCTTGGACCCATCAACTTGGCCTGACAATCATGGCAAGATTTATGGTGGCGATATCAAGGCAGACCACCAACGGTAAATCCTACAACCGCTCTCACTCTCCTCTATTTTTGTTGGGAAGCCATCAGGTTTCTGTTCGAAAATATTCTGCATTGTCTGATCAGGATTTCTTTGAGTTTTCCTTTTAGATTTTGGACTTCTTTAAATATATTTTTAATTTGGTAGTGTATAAATGTTTTTGTTTTATATAAGTTTTCTTTTTCACATTGGAATGTTGTAAACATGGCTCCCAATCTTATTATCATAGTTCTGATTGAAGGTGTTGATGTCAAATTGGGCAACGTTCTTTGTTACGACAGTTCGTATTTTATGTGTTCGTAGTGTGTTGATGACTACAACAACCAAAAGAAAATTGAGCATTGTTGATGTAAAAAATTAGATCATAACATCTAATTATTCAATCACAGATAAAATAAATGAAACAAAGAGTTTTTAAAGTGGTTCAGCCTTATAAGAATGGCCTACGTCCACTGTTATGTTGGACGCTTTTCCCATCAGATCTGACATGGTTCTAGGTGGATCTTTGGCCAAAGTGTAGTACAACTTGTTGAGCAGTAGTCCACTCATCAAAGCAGTAATCGCTGTCTTCTCCTCATAGTCAATGACTTCAAGTTTTTCGTTATTAAAACGAGTTATATAATCTCTGGTACTCTCACCAGCTTTTTGTCTAACACTTAACAAATGTGCTACTCGTTTAACTGGCTTTGCCCCAAAACAGAAATTCCCAATGAATAACTCGGCCAGTTGAAGAAAAGTTGAGATCTTACCCCGAGGAAGATTATTATACCATATTTGAGCAGATCCGGTAAGAGTTCCCGAGAATGCCCTGCATCTCATCTCATCTGGAACAGCATAGATGTCGGCTGCAGCTTGGTATTGTTCTATATGAAGGACGGGGTCAGTCTTTCCATCATATTTGGGGGTCTCGACAGGTGCTTTGAATTTTGATGGTGTTGGAAAATCTACAATGGCCTGGACAAAAGTGTTCCTCGAACAAAGGTTCGTTGTAGGGGGTTCTTAGCTTTAACCATTTCCCCCAATCTATCCTCCAGCCTTTGAATAGAGCCTTTCCATGCATCATTTCCTTCCTCGAGCCTGTTGGTTCGAGCAACTGATCGCGTTGAGGTGGCTTCCTGGGATCTCTCTTGACGAGCAGCTGGTCGCGACTGGGTAGATCCCTCCCTTAAGTCTGATGGTCGTCAAAAACTCCTCGATGGGGCTCTAGGAGGATTTTTGCTCCTCCTAGGACCTAATCGATCGAAAGGAGATACTCTGCTTAATCTTTCTAGCGCACTGGTCCTTTCTGGGGAGAGAGTGATACGTTGTTCAGTATCTGTGGCTTGCACTGACGAAGTTCGTCCAGGTTGATAAGAAAAATCTTCAGACTCCTCATTGCGATATGAATTAGTACGCCTAGTACGCGAGGATGGTGCACGGGTGTTTCTTTGAATACTCCGCAGTCCTGAATGGGTTGGCGCACCGCCATGGAGGGTTTGTATTAGCTGTCGCATAGTTTCTTGCATGACGATCTGGCCTTGAGCCAGATTTGTCATTATTCCAGCCAGATCTGGAATATTTGGCGGAGCAGATGGATTTGGAGGGCTTCCAGCGTTTCGATTGCTAGATTCTGGAATATCAGCCATTTATGATGAATTGTTTTTGATGAAAAACGATATTACCAGTCGTTTCCCACAGACGGCGCCAATCTGTTGATGTAAAAAATTAGATCATAACATCTAATTATTCAATCACAGATAAAATAAATGAAACAAAGAGTTTTTAAAGTGGTTCAGCCTTATAAGAATGGCCTACGTCAACTGTTATGTTATTGCTGAGTGTTTGGGAATTCTCGATTACAAGTTTTATCAAGAAATTCCGGTCCCCCTATAATGAGGATTGTACAATGTATTTATAGCCTTGAGGCTGTAATGTGAAAGGGTAATACATTAAATGATGTACATATGAAAGGGTAATACATTCAATGCCCTTTCAGCGTGTGCGTCTGAATGATAAGCATTTAATGAACAGTCAAACTGTTGGTTATCCTGCTATTAATGCTTTGTTCGAGGTGCAGCTTGGACCGCCTGAGTTGCTCGGACCGCCTAAGCTTCTCGGTACTCAAAATTTCCTCGGAGAGTTCTTGTTCCTCGGAGCGTATGAGTTCCTCGGGGAAGCAGTGTTCCTCGTTGTGGTATGGTTCCTCGGAGCGTGTGAGTTCCTCGGAAGTGTTTGTTGTTGCCACGTAGATTGCCACGTGTCTTCACTTATTGAGCCATGTCAGCAGACTAAATTTGGTATCAACAAGCATAGTTGCTAGAGTCTAGAGTTAGTGTACTCTTTATTTTTTTGACAATTTAAACTCGTTTGTATGCCTGAAGTTGGTTGGTTGTGGATCAATAAGTATGACTAATATGTAGATTGTCAACTAATGAATGGATGTGGTTAAATCCAATGCTTTACTCTGAATGTATTTCATTTGAGCTTTTAATTATTGGTTCAGGGGCTTACTAAGAAATGATGAACCAGAAATAAATAAAATGGCTTTTCTTTTGATATATACTTTTAGAGACGGTCTTTTTTTTCGATCTGTAATTCCTTTATGGGATCATAGCAAGGAAATCCTTCATCAAACTAACATTGCGAGTGAGAAAACAGGACAATGGTAGTACGTGTAATCAAACTGAATATAACAATCCATATTACAAGGTATTACAGTGAGGAGCTATTTTTCCAACTACATTAGTCTAATGTGAAACCAACAGTAGAATAATACAACACTATCCAACAGCAAGATGTTTAAGAAGGAGATGGCATTTAACTTACAAATTGATAACCAGAGACACAATAATCAGGATGGAGAAGAAAAGCCAGTGTTGTCTACCGCCACACGTGTCTAAAAATGGTCCCCAAGGGACATAGTATGCTTTGTGGGAATAAACATTAGCAATAAGGAAGCGGCAATCGGGTGATGGGGAAATAGTGAATCTTGTGCAATGAAACTTGGGGTACTTGTTCGTCGGCAACAATTAATGTTGGATTCCAAACAAGACACAAACTTCTTTTTCCGAGTTGAAGCAAATGTGATGGAGGGAAATGAGCATGAGGCGAAAGGTTCTTACCGGGCCTCAGGCTAAGGACCGCCTTAGGCCCACCACCGAGAAGATCATAGCCATTCAACACGAACCTGCTAAGGTGATAGAGAATCCCATCCACGACAGCATGGTTGGTGGAGTCGATGTCAGGAATACAATTCTCTCAAATCATGCTCCATTTTGAAGTATTGACATCCAAAGCATAAAGGCTACCTCCCAACGTTGGAAGTTGTGTGAAGAAATATTGTTTGCGTGGATCAAATTTCTCAGAGGGTATTGGTTCTATACCTGGATGTGGAACAGGAACGGGGACCAAATCCCATTTCCCAGAATTAGGGTCGAAGGTCTCGACCCATTTGTCACGGTCCCATGAATCTCCAGAAAAAAAAAATCTTTCCCGCACAAGCTTGAGTGAAAACGCCCAGAAACTGGGGTCTTCCTTCATTCATGTGACCAGCAACAGGTGTCCACGGTTCATCCTTTTGTGCAATATCAAGAAGCTTCATCTTATCAGAGATTCTCTTTAGAGACTCGGGGAACCCATCAAAAAACTAAATTTTAGATCCCCATCCGACAGTGCAGAATCTAGATTCGATGTCAACAGGACCTAAGTCCACTGCCTGGCATCTGCAGAACAAGTTCATCGTGTGCCTGCATCTGCCGACCCAACCTTCTACCCCTTCAATGAAGCATCAATGAGGTACCAAGAAACGGTTAGGTTATCATCTATGTCCCCGGCGTATGGATCACTCAGTGAGAAGCATACGGATGTCTCAACATCCTCACCCTGTGTTGATTCAGGGGCCATTCACATGCAAAACTAACCAGATGGTCAAACTTGAGGCTCAACTCCGATTTCACTGCGAGGGCTACTTTTAGAGATAGTTAACTGGTCCCAAATTGTGGTAATATTTTATTTTTGCAACGATTAATAACGTGCCTAAAAGTGGGAAATGTCATAATTATTTGCAACGGTTTTGGAAACTGTCCTTGATAAGGAAATTTACATTTTTTAATTGCTTTTTAGGGACGGCAAAAACTGCCCCATGTACATTTAGGATCCACCCCTTTTGGCACGGTTTTTTCCTGTCCTAAATCCCAATAGGTATTTAGGGACGGATTTTGACAATAAATATCGTAACACTTTTTTTATTTGATCACTTACAAAATATTTATCCACAAACGAAATAAATAAATAAATATCGAAATATATATCCTTTTGTTCCACATCATAGCACAGGTTTCGAAAAAATTATTTTGCCCTGCAGACAAAATACCAAATGTCAGAGCCTCTTTCTAGGAGGAAACTCTTGTTCTTGTGGATAACTGATGGTTATATATGTTGTCTTGTTAGGCAAACATGGATTTTGTGTGTTTAGGAAGACATAATCAGAGCCTGCAAAGTAGATTGACTGTGATGAGGCAGACAGAGATTCGGACATGATTGCTGGTGGTGGTGGGGAAATATTGACTAAGAAACATGTTCCTTAACTTGACCTGCATCTGTTAAGGTGTGGTTCCTGTGCTATTGAATAATCACTGATTTCCATTTGATGTAGATAATTAAAGCGCTACATTCTTTTTAACATCTTTAAAAATGGTTATATATAAATTAGTACTGCCCAATAATATAATCTTAATTACCTTTTTATCTGCATCACTCTACCTAGGTAAATGCGCTTTTAGGGACAGATTTTTACCGCCCCAATAATTTTTTTCTTGTACTGCAATCACTGCATATATATCCAAAATGATAATTTCCAATAGAAGAGTTAATGTTTCAAGAAAATAGCCTCAAAGGCTGGGTTTTGTACATTTGAGAGCCAGCCACATAAAGAACACTTGGGCATAACTACTCTGGAATCTAACCCAACATTTTGCCTTTTCCCTAGATACCGAGATTTGCTTATTATTTGCAAAAATACTGACTCCACACTCATGAGCAATCACCATTGTTGTAAATAGGTACTTTGTCACAAAATTCATTCGAAGAAGTTGGTGAAGAATTGAAATTAAGTTTTGCACAACATTAATATTATGATATATGTGGTAATCCGGAGTATTTAGTTCTTCATTACAGAACATGAGGGCATCTGTACTAGTTAAGATTTGTTCATGACTTCCATGATATTGATTTAACCCTTCTAAAATATTTCCGTATTAAATACTAAGAAATCTCCCA
Source organism: Sambucus nigra (assembly GCA_949130495.1). Classification (NCBI taxonomy): domain Eukaryota; kingdom Viridiplantae; phylum Streptophyta; class Magnoliopsida; order Dipsacales; family Adoxaceae; genus Sambucus; species Sambucus nigra. Next base: position 694,876,840 of record OX422210.1, read on the forward strand.
AATGTTAAGTCCTCTTGACCCGAAGATAAAGTTAATAATAGACAATCAAAGCCACAAATGCATAAATTTTAAGCAGTAATTGTTACTAGGTAGGAAGGAAACATACCTTAATGTTTTCACAAGACAGTGTTAAGTACTTTAGGCCGGAGAACTGTCCGAGAAGTTTACATGTAAGCAAACACATCTTACGCTTTTAGTCTAAAAAAGTAATGAAATGTTTAAAACTTGCATCAATAACTAATGACAGACTCGAAAGAATATAGTCCTCAAATGCATAACCACCACAGTGGGATTTTTCAGGACATGATTAATGAAGCTTGATTGCTGCAAAACTAGTCACCCTATCATACAGTGAGAAGACTGTATGCTTGGGAGCATCAATATTGACAACCTTCACCTTGTGCCACTAGGATTCGTATATATATAGCTCTTCAAGGACTGGGAAAGTAAATTGGAGTTCACTTGAGCGAGAAGTATACACATTCAAAAACGTAACAAGGCAAAATTGTAGGATTTTAAGGGTTGAGAAACAAATGGAAGTATGAAAATTTATAGTACATGGCATCCATAATCTCAACTCTATCAAGGAACCACTGTTAGATAAGCAACAAGGCAGAACGAATGGTTTCCCCCTAGTATGCTGAATATCAATCATTCGAACATTACGCCTTACGACAATAGAAATCCAGGATTGAACACGAGACATCATATTGTGTTGAGCATGTGAGGTGGAAACTCTCTATTAGATCTAAGTGATTAACTATATTTTCCCTAGACAAGGCTTCATATTTTCAAAGTCTTGCATGACCACATATCATCATCAATGTCATTAAAAAACAATTTCTTTCAATGTATGTAACCAAAGTGTCATCATTAATTGGTTTCCCATTTGATTACATAATCAGGTCTTCACAGTCTACTTGACTGAAAATGCCCTCTCTACAGTAGAGGTAGCAATGGGCAATATCAATTCAAAATTCAACAACTTATAAACTTAAGGATACAAGATATCTTTCTGTGTATTAACCATTTCCGTAGCCAACTTGCTAATTTCTCTCACCTCCAAAAATTGATGTTCTGACCTCATATCAAGGATATATGTCCAAGTTAATTAGCAAGTGCCACAAGTTTTTTTGACCGTCAGAGAATGTCCCCGAGCTATCAAAATTTGAAGCTTATTCTTTTTCTTCTGGTGATTTTCTCCCCAGTTGATAGAAGTTCAATGTTTTGTCCTCCTCACTACTATACTTCGCCATTTCAAGTGACATGAAATCCAGAAAGAGCTGGGTTTTAACTTTCGAGTAATCATAGGAGATGTTTCGAGGGAATTGGGTAGCTATATTGGAAAGAATGGAGATTAGACCTGTCAATTTGTGAAATAACTTACAGTAATGACACAAGATCATCTCGGAAGATTATTAAAAGAAATCCTAGCTATCCAAATAATCTTTTGAGCACTGTGAAAGGTAGAATATAAGTTAGCAAAAAACTTGGGGTCATAATGAAAAAAACCTCCCAAAGACAAGCCTAACTAAACAAATAGACGCAAGTAACAATGTAATCAAAGATGCCTAACAATCCACCAGATTAAAGTTTCAAGGATTCCAAAATTGGTAAGCTCCAGAGAAAGCCAATAAGCTTTCCAAGCAGTATAGTTCCTGATATGAACATTGGAGTTATTGTCAATTGGATCATATTACTAAGTGTAGTGAGAAATGTTGGAGATTTTTAAAATAAGAGAGTAAGAGTTTTTTTGGGTGTAAAAGCCTTAAGAGCTTGTCCCACATTGGAAGTGTGAGGAAGAGGTGGGAAGCTAACCCAAATATAAAAGGGTATAGTGTCCCACATTGGAAAATGTACAAAGCTAAGTGTCACCACTAAGCTATAAAAGGGGTGGGCAACCTTTGAGTCCCACATTGGAAAAATGTTAAGAATTTGTACACTTAATAAGTACAAATGGAAGATGAAGAGTTAATTCATCTAGCATTTAAGAGGCTATTCAAGAGACCTCAATACGGTGCGAAGCACCGTACGCACACGCACACGCACACGCGCGCGCGCGCGCGCGAGTGCGGGTGCGGTGCAGTGGGCTGTAGAGGCGCTAGTGGCGCACTTTGCACTTCGCAGACCGCGTGTCCGCAGTGGTAGCGGGTTGCCGGGATTCGTCCGGATCGCGGTAGCTCGGGCGCGGTCACTTTTTGGTTGACCCGTGCAAAACCGATTCGGTATTATTATACCTGTTCGGAAAGGACTTAAGACTGTTGGTAATTAACAGTCATACCTGTTCGAAAATGACTTAATTCAACAGTCATGACTCTTGAAGACAAAGCCTTTCATTTTCTATAAATAAAGGCTGCCTAAAAACGGAATTACATTGATAACAAAAACCAGTTTCAGATTTCCATACCCTGCTATTACTCTCTTACAATTTTCAGGAGATACAAATTCTCTTATTCTGTTTTGTGCACATAAACAGAATAAGAACTTGATTGACTGTTCTTCGTTGATACATCCAAGGGCTGTCTTCAAATATACAAGTTGCAGACAGTGCAATTGCTTCATTGTATCTTGAGTACGGATTTGCTGATTCCCGTTTGTATACCGAAATTCTTCGTGTGGGGCAAATACTGTATTTAGGAAAGTGACATCACGCCTTGAAGTTTTATAGTGACTATTCAGAAATTACATTGTTGTATTGAAGTTGACATTTTGAGATATATAAAGAGTTCCATTTCTGTATTTGCATTCATAATATCCAACAATCTAAATACAGTATTTTGGAAATGGCCGACTCTTCCAAATCACTTCGACAAATAACAGAAAGCTTTGTCAAGTTGGACCGTTTTGATGGTGGTAATTTTCTGCGTTGGCAGAAAAAGGTTCATTTTCTTCTAACAACATTGAAGATAGTATATGTCTTGTTACAACCGAAACCAAATGAAGATGAAGATGAAACCGTGGAACAGACTAGGCAACGCACAAAATGGGAGACCGATGATTACTTGTGTCGTTGTCACATTCTCAATGCACTTGCTGATAATTTGTTCGACTTGTACCAAAATGTTGGGACAGCAAAAACTTTATGGGAAACATTGGAGACCAAATATCTAACGGAAGACGCTACAAGTAAGAAGTTCCTTATCGGTCAGTTTCTAAGCTTTAAAATGCATGATAATAGGCCTGTGCTAGAACAATTTCATGACATCCAACGCATCATAAATCATTGCAAACTGAAAAAATTAAATATGGATGATAATGTAATTGTTGCTGCCATAATTGAAAAACTTCCTCCTTCTTGGAAAGACTATAAGAAAGAACTCAAACACAAAAAGGAGGATCTTTCACTTGAAGAATTAGAGACTCATTTAAGAATTGAACAAGAGTCTCGAATTCTAGATGGTAAAGAGGAACAAGAAAATTTTGTTTCTAAGGTCCATGTGGTGGAGGAAGGAAAGGAGCAAAAATATGGCAATCATGGAAAAAATAACAAGCGGAAGAATTTTTCAAATAATTCTAAAGCAAAAAAAAAGAAGAAAGGAAATTGTTTTCATTGCAACAAACCAGGTCACTTCAAGAAGGATTGTCGTGAGTTCAAGAAACTAAAGGAAAAAGGAGGGACATCGGACACAAAGCAAAAATTTGCTGCTATGATATCCGAGGCTAATATGCTTGGAGAAGACAACTCTTGGTGGGTTGATTCTGGTGCCACAAGGCATGTTTGTAAGGACAAGAACTTGTTCTCTGCCTATGAAACAGTGGAAGGAGATGTTCTCTATATGGGAAATTCATCTACAGCTGCGGTTAAAGGCAAAGGGACAGTGGATCTCGAATTCACTTCCGGGAAAATACTTAGCCTCACCAATGTTTTTCATGTTCCTGATGTTAGGAAAAATTTAGTTTCTGGAAGTCTTCTTAACAAATTTGGCTTTAAGCTTGTATTTGAGTCAGACAAATTTATTCTGACTAAGAATGGTACCTTTGTAGGCAAAGGATATTTGTATGAGGGCATGTTTAAGCTCAATATCAATGAAAAGGATTCTTCTGCTTATATCGTTGATTGTCTTTCATTATGGCATAGTCGTTTAGGACGTGTTAATACAAAGAAAATGCATTTCATGGTTAATTTAAATTTAATTCCTAAATATGAGAATGATATGAATGAAAAGTGTAAAATATGCATGCAAACAAAAATAACAAGATTGTCTTTTCCTAAAATAGAAAAAACTACATCTTTGTTGCAATTAGTACATAGTGATGTTTGTGATTTGCATAGAATGCCTACTAGAGGTGGTAGTAAATATTTTGCTACATTTATTGATGACTTTTCAAAATATTGTTACGTATATCTTTTAAACTCTAAGGATGATGTGCTTAATAGATTTAAGACATATAAAAATGAAGTTGAAAATCAATGTGATTCTAAAATAAAATGTCTTAGATCTGATAGAGGTGGTGAATATCACTTTCCTCAATTTTGTGAAGATATGGGAATTATACATGAAGTTACTGCACCTTATACACCACAACAAAATGGAGTAGCAGTAAGAAAAAATAGGACACTAACTGAAATGGTTAATGCTATGCTTTCTTATTCTGGTTTAAGTAAAGGTTTTGGGGGAGAAGCACTTTTAACTGCATGTCATATTCTGAATAGAATACCTGTTAAAGATAATAAGAAAACTCCTTACGAATTATGGAAGAATAGAAAACCTAATTTAGGTTATCTTAAAGTTTGGGGTTGTAGAGCTATTGTAAGACTAACTGAAACTAAGAGAAAGAAATTAGGAAGCAAAGGTGTTGAGTGTATTTTCATAGGTTATGCACAACATAGTAAAGCCTATAGATTTTTGGTTAGTGAACCTAATGATTCTGTTGAGGTAAATACAATAATTGAATCGAGAGATGCAATTTTTTATGAACAAAGGTTTTCTTCTATTCCTAGAACTAATAATGAAAAAGAAGTAAGCACTCCTTCACAGTTACCTGAAACTCCACTAGTAGAACAAGAAGAGATTAGAAAAAGTAAAAGACCTAGGAAAGAAAAAAGCTTTGGTCTCGACTTTGTAGTCTATCTTGTTGAAGGAACTAGAAACACATCTTGTAATCAATATGCTTTGACTCTTAGCGTTGAAACAGACCCACAAACTTATAATGAGGCAATTAAGTCTGTAGATTCAGCATTTTGGAAAGAAGCTATAAATGATGAAATGGATTCAATTTTGGGAAATAAAACTTGGAAATTAGTAGACTTACCTCCAGGATCTAAACCCATTAAGTGTAGATGGATTTTTAAAAAGAAAATGAAAATAGATGGAACAATTGATAAATTCAAGGCTAGATTGGTTGCTAAAGGTTTTACACAAAAAGAAGGAATTGATTATTTTGATACCTATGCACCTGTTGCTAGAACCGCCACTATTAGAATTTTAATTGCATTAGCATCTATATATAATTTTGAGATTCATCAAATGGATGTGAAAACTGCCTTTTTAAATGGTGACTTAGAAGAAGAAATTTACATGGAACAACCTGAAGGGTTTGTTATGCCTGGACAAGAAAACAAAGTATGTAAACTTATTAAGTCCTTATATGGCCTAAAACAAGCACCTAAACAATGGCATGAAAAATTTGATAAAGTCATTATTTCTTATGGTTTTAAAATTCATGAATCTGATAAGTGTGTTTATAGTAAATTTGCTAATGGTAAAGGTGTGATCATTTGTTTATATGTAGATGACATGTTAATTCTTGGTACTGATTTAGAAAGCATTAATAATACTAAGAGTTTTTTGTCTTCTAAATTTGATATGAAAGATATGGGTGTAGCTGATGTCATATTAGGAATGAGAATAATAAGGAAAGATAAAAATATAATTCTCACTCAATCTCATTATGTTGAGAAAATTTTAAAGAAATTTAATCAGTTTGATTGCACACCTGTTAGTACACCTTTTGAACCACAGCTAAAGATGATCCCTAATAATGGTAGAGCTATTTCACAATTGGAATATGCACGAGTAATTGGTAGTTTAATGTATGCCATGACATGTACTCGACCTGATATTGCTTATGCTGTTGGTAAATTAAGTAAATATACTAGTAATCCAAGTTTATTGCATTGGCATGCTGTCAATAGAATATTAAAATATTTGAAAGGAACTATGGACTATGGTATATACTATAGTGGATATCCTTCAGTATTAGAAGGGTTTTCTGATGCCAGTTGGATAACTGAGCGGGAGGATCATTCCTCAACAAGTGGATGGATTTTCACTCTTGGTGGAGGAGCTGTTTCTTGGGGATCAAAGAAACAAACTTGTATAGCTGACTCTACTATGGCAGCTGAGTTTGTAGCATTAGCTGCAACTAGTAAAGAGGCAGAATGGATAAGGAATTCATTAATTGAAATTCCAGTTTGGCCAAAACCAATGCCTCCAATATCTATACATTGTGATAGTGAGTCTACACTTTCCAGAGCTTATAGTAAAGTGTACAATGGAAAGTCTAGACATATTGGCCTGAGACATAGTTATGTCAGACAAATGATTACAGATAGTGTAATCACAGTGGATTATGTAAAATCAAGTCAAAATTTAGCTGATCCTTTTACAAAAGGTCTTGCAAGAGGACTGGTGTCTAAGACATCAATAGGGATGGGACTAAAGCCCATTAATAATAATCACTCTTGATGGAAACTCAACTTGAAACTTGATATATTCAAGTCTCAAGTTCAATGATTAAAGTACATCATACGACGTGATTGTAAGCACTATGAAATTTAACATCCCAAGGATAAGTGCTTAGAACATGTAATGAATAATGAAAGAGGATGGGTTTAACCTTAATAGATTTATGGTGTTTTAAGTTACATGGACACCTATGATAATCTACCTATATGAGTGTGGAAGTGGTGCCGCTTCCTATGAGTATTGGGCTTGACTCTAAAGCACTTATGAAATCAAGGTACAGACACAAGGCCTAATTCATGTGTCGGCTTATATGGATAATCAGTGACTAAAAGATTTGTGTGTGAAGACAAATCCGGATAATCAATATAGATTGATAGTTCAAAGACAAGTCTACTATACTTTCATGGTTAACCTTGACGAACCTTCACAGGGTATTGGTTCAAGTCGTGAGACACCAATGCTTATACACAGTCTTACAGACAATCAAAGATTTACAAAACTTATTTTGAAAATGGTGGAGGAATGTTGGAGATTTTTAAAATAAGAGAGTAAGAGTTTTTTTGGGTGTAAAAGCCTTAAGAGCTTGTCCCACATTGGAAGTGTGAGGAAGAGGTGGGAAGCTAACCCAAATATAAAAGGGTATAGTGTCCCACATTGGAAAATGTACAAAGCTAAGTGTCACCACTAAGCTATAAAAGGGGTGGGCAACCTTTGAGTCCCACATTGGAAAAATGTTAAGAATTTGTACACTTAATAAGTACAAATGGAAGATGAAGAGTTAATTCATCTAGCATTTAAGAGGCTATTCAAGAGATCTCAATACGGTGCGAAGCACCGTACGCACACGCACACGCACACGCGCGGGCGCGCGCGTGCGTGCGGGTGCGGGGCAGTGGGCTGTAGAGGCGCTAGTGGCGCACTTTGCACTTCGCACGCCGCGTGTCCGCAGTGGTAGCGGGTTGCCGGGATTCGTCCGGATCGCGGTAGCTCGGGCGCGGTCACTTTTTGGTTGACCCGTGCAAAACCGATTCGGTATTATTATACCTGTTCGGAAAGGACTTAAGACTGTTGGTAATTAACAGTCATACCTGTTCGGAAATGACTTAATTCAACAGTCATGACTCTTGAAGACAAAGCCTTTCATTTTCTATAAATAAAGGCTGCCTAAAAACGGAATTACATTGATAACAAAAACCAGTTTCAGATTTCCATACCCTGCTATTACTCTCTTACAATTTTCAGGAGATACAAATTCTCTTATTCTGTTTTGTGCACATAAACAGAATAAGAACTTGATTGACTGTTCTTCGTTGATACATCCAAGGACTGTCTTCAAATATACAAGTTGCAGACAGTGCAATTGCTTCATTGTATCTTGAGTACGGATTTGTTGATTCCCGTTTGTATACCGAAATTCTTCGTGTGGGGCAAATACTGTATTTAGGAAAGTGACATCACGCCTTGAAGTTTTATAGTGACTATTCAGAAATTACATTGTTGTATTGAAGTTGACATTTTGAGATATATAAAGAGTTCCATTTCTGTATTTGCATTCATAATATCCAACAAGAAATTCTTGTAAATCAGCTAAATAGGCAAGAGCCTATGAATAAAAACAACAAAGAAAAAATTTAAACTGTAGACAATCAATTTCCGACAGAAGAAACTAATGTTTCAATAAAAAAAAAGTCTCAGTTGCGTACATTTAGGAGCTATAAAAAACAACACTAGTTCATAACTACTGTGAAACATTTTACCTTTTGCCTCTATCTCAAGGTTTGCTTAAGATTTACAAAAATATAATACAGCTGCAATAATAAACAATCATCATTGTTCCAAATAGGTGTTTTTATCAAATTTTCAATTCAAAGAAGTTGTTCAAGAGTTGAACAAAAGTTCTAAACCACATAATGCAAGACAAATATGTTGTAGTCGTGGTTTGAAGTATCAGCTAATATTCAAAAACACTGAAGGTTTCAGCAGGATGTAAATTTTTTTTCCAAACATTTAATATTTTCCTTATTGGTTGGGGGAGGGGGAGGGGGAAGGTGTACAATATAAACAATTTCATATCATATATATTGAAATGTGCATTTCTCAAATAGTTCAAAGTTCAAATAGTTAATTACTTTGGAAAAATTAATTAGAGTTACACATACAGAAACTGCCTTTTAAAAGTATATTGCCATTATTTCAGTTGCTTGTGTGATGCTACTACAAATTTGATGTCCATAACATGGCCAGCAAATTTTTAACATTTGAAATAACTTTTGTAGTAGTTCATAAAATATACTATACATAGTAATCAAGACTCGTAAGTATTAAATTTCCCAAAATATTGCACTCGTATGGACCCCTGCACTTCATAAAATAGGCTGTGACATCATTTTAACCCTTCCAATATATTTCTCTATTGAATATTAAGAAATCTTTCCAATATTATAGCATGTTGACAAGCAGATATCAACTATACTACACAAGTCACATGCATAAATGGAAAATGGATAACTTGTCCCAGTAGGGAACATGTTTTGAGCCTCTTACGTCATACTAATTATGCTAGAGCCTTGTGCTTAATAAATACGAGTTCGTAATAGGTTCCACTAAAGCAAACATTTTTACAACACATAATTTTGAGCAATGATTTTTACTATAAAATAAGGAAATGTTCCTCAATGTTTTGCAAGGAAGGTGTTAGAAATTTAAGGCTGGAGAACCGTCTAGCAAGTCTTAAGTCTCTGTTCTGGATTATAAATGTGATGTTGTGTACATGCATGGTTAACTGATGATGGGCTAGTCAGAATAAATTCTTCGGATCCACAACAACATAAGTTCAATTTTTAAAGACTTGAACCATGAATTCTGATCACATGATCAACTATCCTTTGGTTACATTTATTATTGAATGAGAAGCTGTTAAGCTTAGGAGCATCAACATTGAGAACTTTTTACCCTCTGCCAATTGCACTCAGATAAATATATCTCTTCAAGGACTGGGGGAAATAATATGGAGTTCACTTGAGCAAGAAGCATACACATTCAAAAAACTAACCCTGCCAAGTTTTAGAATTCTAAGGTTTGAGAAACAAATGGAAGTAGGAACACTGAAAGTACAAGCCATTAGTAAATTTAACTCCGTCACAGAATCACTGTTTTATAAGCTATACAGAAGAACAAACGGTTTACTCAGTATATGTGTGATATCAAGCTTTCAAACATTACACCTTGTGACAACAGAGATTCATGAACAAACAAGAAACTTATTGTATTCCCGTGAACATGAGAGGTAGAAATTCTGTATCACTGGACTCTCAATGAGAAGTAATCATTCGACAAAATTCATGAAATGTGTTTTGCAAATGCTCCCATTTAAGGTTTTAAAAGAATGAAATGTAGAGTGGTAACAGTAGTCCACAACTGATGCCATTTGGTAGGCAATACAGAGGTTCTTTAAACATCCTTGGTTGGAAGAAATGACAGAATGTGGGCAACAAGTGATTCGGGTAAATTACGAATTTGCCCTCATAACATACCACAATTTGCTCTATTTTAAACTTTTTTACGTTGAGCATTCAAAACCAAACCATTAACACCCATAATTTTAATTTCAAAGCATTAACCCCAAAACAAAAACCAAGCGGACAATGTTGTCCTCAACCTTGAAATTCATGAGATTTTGACAAATGTTGTTCGCGCCAACATGTGTTACTATTTCAGCCTAATGTCTGAACTCTCTGTACACAATGGGGCCCATTTGGGGAGAGTTAGACCATAGGTAACTCTCCCTCCTTACTACCGATTTGTGTAGTAAATATCCCTGTTAAGTCTACCCATTGTGGCTCCACAGAGGCTAAACTTTCCTCCTAAGCCTACCCATTGTGGATGGCCGTAAAACAAATTATATGTGGTGCTAGGAGAAAAATGTTGTGGAGGCTTTAGCAGCACCTGAGATGAAACTAGTACTACAAACAAAACACTACTGGGGCATACTCTGTATACAACCCTCACGATGAATGAGCCTAATTTAAGCAAAACTTTTTTCCATTAAACTGGAGTTTAAGATAACATAAAATTTTAAATTCACAATTTCTAAGGCCATCTCCACCCTCCATTGTCTCAAATGATTATTAAGCAATTTTACATGTCTAATGGGAGACTTTAAGGCATTGAGCAAAATGAAAAACACGGCCCATTTTTCGACACAAATATGTACCATTTTGTCCAAAGTTTTTCCTGCCAGCGACCTGGCAAAATAGACATCCAGGCAGCAAAAGACTCATCATGAAGAGAAGGGTGTGTTTTTCTGCAACATATGTTTTCTACATTAGTTATAATCTACTTCAATAAAACAAAGTTCTCACTTGAGAAAACACAATAGTAGGAAAAAATCAAAATAATAGATAAAATAACTTACGACTCTGATTAAAATGGCAACCAAAGAGCCTTAAAATATTTTATAAAAGAGGAATGTGTGACAAAATAAACACCCAAAAATACGCAAGACCATATTTGAACATTTAAACAAGCCAACGAGACCCTTCTTCAACAGTTTTCTGAACTTTAACAGATGACGTAACTTCTTAACCCCCCAAACAGTTTTCTTCAAATCAGGAAATTCAGAAAAATCTTCAATGTCCTGGTCATAGAACTACTTCAAATCGGCTCCCGATTATCAACATTATTTATTGAAAGATATTATGGCATGGCCTGAAGCCTTAGGAAATGCTAGTAACTTTTCTTTTACGATAGCAAAAACATTTCCTGAACAGTATTCCATGTATGAGTCAACGGTGATAGTCATTTCCTCCAAGCCCATTGCGTTCTTTAACAAAAACTTGGCCAACTCAAGTCCGTCTACTGTCCCATCGAAATGTTGAAATTTAACTACTTTGAGGCGAGTTTGAAAACATGGAGGCACCACTTCTAGTACCAATCCATCACTGTAGAAGCGTTAAGTCCCCTAAAAATAACAGTGTGGATATTCATTAAATATGTGAGTTAGCTTATAATTTATGGTAACGACTTAAGGTAGTGACAAAAGAGCACTTCCCAAAGACAAAAGCAACTATGTAACTAAACATCAAATATTAATGTGCAAGCTAGCCAATAATTTACCAAACCAACTTAAGGTAGTGAGAAAATATAATTATACAAATAGTCATATTTAATAATGTAAAATAACCAAAAGTGCCTAACAATTTACCCAGTGAATGATTAAAGTTTCGAGATTTGGTAAACTCTGGAGCAAGGAAATAAGGGCCCAATCCAGTACAGGAGCTACCCACGTTATTGTCAATTGGATCAAATTATTAATTGTAGGAAGACGTTCTTGTAAATCTTCTATAGAGGCAAGAGCCTAAGAACAAATACAACAAAAAAGAGTTATCACTTCATATAATCGATCTAATAATTAACAACAAAAGAATTTATTGTTGCAAGAAACTAGCCTAAAAAGAAGCTGAATTGAGTATACTTAGGATCCACATAATAAATAAATAAATAAATAAAGATATCATAATTATTCAAAATCTAAAACATTTTAACTTTTCATCAAGTCCCAAGATTTGCTCAAGATTTACAAGGAGTGTAACCCAACACTCATGAGGATCATCTGAGAAAGCGTGATAATTGATTAACTTCGCAACTTTCTAATATAGCATACTTATTTAATTTCAGCCCCTAATCATTCATCTAAGGTGCGTGTGTCAACCGATAAATAAATAAAGCATGTGACACAAAAAATATGCTGAGACACAAATTTCAGGAAAAAAACCCTTTCGGGTAAAACTTTTATTTCACTATGAATATACAAGGCACAACTTACAATTACATAGAGAAATCTGCAATGGATCAACGCGCAGCCAACCCACAAAGGCACGCAGTCTTCAACTCAGCAAGAGAATACACGCAGCACCCTCCAAGGACTCGCAGCCCAAACAACGAAGGAAGAACCGCAGCTCTCCTCAATGACACGCAGCCATAAAAACTTTGTAGAGACTCCCTCAGCAATGACACGCAGCCCTCGGTTGCAAAGAACTCTCCACAAAGATGAACAACAACAAAGTTTGTGTTCTAGGGTTCCAAAAGATTCACAAAAGTAATTGGGATATTTGATGTGAATCAAAAAGAGTCTTGGGACTCAAAAAGGTGAAGACTTAGAGTATTTAGGACTCTGAAAATCGTGTTGAAAAGTCTTAAAAAATAACTCCCCGAAGTTGGCTTTAAATAAGAAAACTTTGAGCCTAAAAAATCTGCAGCGAATCTGGCCGAATTTATCCCAGTCGAATCGGTCCGGTCAAGCGGATCGGTCCGTTTTTCCCAGAAAAATAAAATCTTTAAAAAGCCTCATTTTGCTTGAAAAAACTTACTTCTAATTTTTATAAAAAAACATTTTATAAAAATTTCCCAATACTAAATATGAACTTTAAGGAACGTAAAAACAAAATTTTACCAAGTTCATTCTTGCAGAGGCTATGATGTTGAAGACGCTTTGATATTCGGATCCGTTGATGTAGATGCGATCTTGAATTTCTTCAACGGTGTTACGGCGTATGACATACATATTGATAATGGACAAAAATGTCCTTACATCATCCTCGCTTCAAATGGGTAACTTGTCGCATTAACCATTTAAAGAAGTTGTTCAAGCATTGAACTATTGTTCTACACTACATTAGTCCAACGCAAACACCATGCACAGATGGTTTGAAGTATCAACTAATGATGAAATTTAGTGACCATTGTAAATTTGTTTTAGCAGTGTGATGTTAATTTGTGTTCCAAACATTAGTATGTGACTTACTGGGAGCAAAATGGTGCTCAACCAAATAATTTCACATCATGAAGATTGAAACATGCATTGCTCATGCATACAAAGCTGAAACATTTGTTTCTTAATGAAAATTAATTGGAGTTGTTCAAACTGAAAGTGCCTCTAAAAACTATTTTGCGACTATCCCAGTCACTCATGTAACATTATTATGATGTAATTAGGTGTTGAATATTAACTAATAAGTTAGTTGTGTCCTTTGGTTAGTCTCTAATGTTAGTTATGCCAGATAATAAGAGGCTAAGCCCCTTTTAGGGGATATGACCTTTAGTTAGGGGTAATAGAGTCTTTATGCTTTTAGGGGTTACTTCTTTAGCCCCTAGTCTCCCCTTGACTATATGTAGTATGTGATGTAATAGACTAGGGTAAATCCCCTCCTTCCGGCTTCGAGAGAAAGAGCAAGGGTTTATGTAATTATGGGTTAGTTCCATTTTGATTTTTTTTATAACTTTGCAAACTATGACACATTAATATGAGAGAAAGAGCAAGGGTTTATAAAAAAAATATTTTCCAATTTAAGCCATTCTAGAGAACATTAGAATATTGTTCTCTAATATTGCTTAAATTGGAAAATGATTTTCCATCCAATCTTAAGGGCGCAGCGTAAGGTTCTAAAAAATGTGGGGGGTGACCGAGGCGTGGAGGCCAAGCCTTAAGCCTTAGAAGCCTAGGCAAGCCTTAGGCGTGAAAAGGCGTTTAGGCTTTTTAATATATTTTAACATTTTTATCTATAACAAGGCTATTAAAAATACTGAAATTATATATAACTTAAAATATGTATGAATATATGCAAACTAAAATACTATTTTTTTAAATACTGAGAAAAAAAGAAAGAAAAAACGCTCGTTTTTTGGACGAGAGGCTGAGAGGTTTGGTATACCATTGTCTTTTGGTTGTTTTGAATGAGATATTAGTTCGATTTTTTCAAAAAAAGTCTTTAAAAGGCGATATTGTTTCACTAAACCAATTTTGTTTTTAAAAAAATTGCGCCTTAAGCATTTTACCAAGAATGAGGCATAAAAAGCTTAAGGGGGCGTTTCTCCCAACCCTCAAGCATAGGCATGCTTTTTAGAACACCATACGGGTGACAAAATCATACAAGAAAAAGTGAATTGGAAATGGAAAACTATTTTCCACAATTAAACAGACCCTTGTGGTTTGAGCTCAGTGTGGGCCCCATCAATCCAACCACTGCCCCTGCTGGTCACAAAATTCAGCAGCTCTTTGTCGTCCTTGGAGACAGCAGAGAGTGTACCCTTAGGGATGCCACGGGATTCGCAGAAGACGATTGGGATAATGTGGAGACTGTTTCAAATGCAGGAGATCTTTCAGACCTAGTTACGCCCGTGTGGGTATACCCACCTATGACAACCTTATAAAAGCATATACCTTTATTGATTGTGTTGACTCTACAGAGACACTCAAGCGCTACTTGGGGAACAATGTGTAAACCTTGTGGCCACAAAGCTCCGAGGGCTAGTTAAGGTTTGGTGGAATGAGATGATTAGTGATAGATCCTGCAATGAACAACCACATATCGACTTTTGGACCATGATGAAACACGCCATGTTCGACGATTTTTTGCCTTTTACCCATGATAATGACCTCTTTTC